>OX421267.1:6084529-7334529 GCA_949125355.1 Agriopis leucophaearia
GCTACGGAGGAACGATGTCACAGATATTTTTATTATCTAATGTTTTCAGCATGACTAAAATTTTACATAGATTGGAATAAACTATGATTTTGTGCTTTAGCACAAAATCGGTGTTGTTTACAACACCGTCAAAGTAGACATACACATATCCGCATCGAACAGATCATACCGATAGTGCCAAATTCATTCTTACTACTAAGCTGTGGTTGTACTATTATTTCTTCTGTACCTATGGTAACCTAGCCACTAAAATGGAAAGAATGGGATTGAGTAAAGTAGATTACGGGGCAATGCGAGACTTGAGTAGACAGAGATGAGACGAGAGTAGAGTGGATTGCGGGACGAATGCGCAACTGGAACAGAAACGGTGGGATAGAAATAGACTGAATTTTGGAACAAATGCGAAACTAAAGCGGAAAAGGCGAGACAGGAGTTAAAGGAATTACGGAACTGAAAAAGAAAGGTCAGGACTGAAATAGAATGGATTACGGTATGCGAGTGGAGTGGACGGATACAGGACAGGATAATTTATTTTAATAATAATTTATTAACAACCAAAATCATAAGAATAAAAACTACATGCTATTTAATGTTTTCTCTTTTGCTATAACTGGTAAACGTTAATCATGGCAATTATTTCAGATATTATGGTTGCTCTACAAAAATTAAGTTATTCGGCCATGGAACACAACGGAATTATAAAATGCTGGATATGCCAATTTTTGTATTTCTGTGAGTGTTAATTGCTTCTTCATAGTCTTAGAAATATATTATGTAAGTCGTTTGTAAATATTGTCTTGTTTTCCATACATAGAACTACAGCCACATTTTTTATCCCTCCGATGTCAGAAACCGAGGGGTATTATAAATTTGATTCCTGTATGTCTGTGTGTTGGTGTGCCTGTCTCTGGCTTCTTAGCTCCTAAAAGAATGTACCAATTAATTTTATATTATTTTATTTTATTAGAAGCTAGTTCAATCGGGATGGTTATTAGCTGTATTTGATGATAATCTGTCCAAAGTTATGAGCTCTTTCTATTGATTTTAATTTTATTACACAGATATGGTAGACCCTGTTGATTTAGAAATCCTGTTGAAAACGTGTTTGGAGAAAGACGACATAATGCGGTTTACGAGAAAAGTTATAGGATTCGGAGGAATCTTTGCACCAGGTAAATTTAATAAAATAAGTAAGTAAATTTAATAAATAAGTGCCTATATATAAAATTTGTGGGTTGCCCTCAATTTCCCTGGGATCCCATCATCAGATCCTGACTTGGTGACAACTATTTCGTTGCTACAACAATTTTAACTTTTGTTGCACCTTTTTCGCTGGCCTTGTAATTTGAATAACAATATACAGTACTTTCCTCGAGAGTTAGTTACAGATTGGTTATCGATAACGCCTCGGGTACTGTAGAGTCTTTCTTCATCTTCATGATTTGCCATATTCTACGATTATTATCAGAGTATTATTTTCTCACCGGTGGCTCAGTTGAAGTAAACCTACCTTCTGTGCTTTGGAGTGTGGGTTCGATTCCCACCTAAGACCAAAATTTATGTGATGAACATTTGTGTTTGTTCAATTGTTAATATCTATTTAAGTATGTATTTGAAAATATATGTACTTATATCAGTCTCTGGCAGCCATATTACAAGCTTTGCTTAGTTTGGGGTCAGATGACCGTGTGTGCAAAAATGTCCCAGATATTCGAATATTAATCTAGATACGACAGGGGTCTATCGCACGTGTGGTAACAAAACACCAATAGAGGCTTCAGCCAGTTGATTTTGGTTATTCGAGGATTCGAGGCTACAAAAAGTTACAGTGGTCTCACTGTATTTAAAAATAAACCATTTTAATTCATGGCCAGTATCAATTTGGAGGAGGCGTCGCAAGATTATGGTGCCAGCTTTCAGCCCAAAGATAGTGGAGAATTTCGTGGAAATATTCTCAGAGCAGAGCGAGAAACTCGTCCAACTCCTCAGCAGGTGCGCTGATACAAAGAAGTTTAGTGTTTGGCCGTCCCTGAGCACTTACACTCTGGACTCTGTTTTTGGTAAGTTTTGTAATCGTATTCTTAGTCAGAGTGAACCTATCTTCTAGTCTCCATTGTTGGCTACATCTTACGAAATTGTGGCCGACAACAGATATAATTATTTCATCTGGTAAGTCATCTATGTAAAATTAGGTACCTAAGTTTTCGTACAGTCACAGAATAAATATAATAGTTCAACATATTTACGGGCGGTAATAAAAAAGCGCAGCATATAATCGGTTGTAAACATTAACATTAGTTGTATTTGTCGTATTAATGCACTTCTACTGGAGCTAATTGGGATTTTAATCTATCATATTTTTCTACACGCTGTTAGCACTGTAAACTTCTACGGCACGTTATGCTACTATTATTATACTCTGATTCACTTTGGTTACTTATCCTTGCCTGTTAATAATGGCGTCTAATAGCTTTAATGTTTACTATCAGAATACTCGAGGGCTACGCACAAAAACACACTTATTTAAAAGGAATTTACAGCTTAATTCTTACGATTTCATCTCATTGACGGAAGCATGGCTGCTTGGCGGCATTAATGATTGTGAACTATTTGATAACAGATATGTTATTTGGCGAAGGGACAGAAATTATATTGCTACGCGCGAAAAATATGGTGGGGGGGTACTATTGGCTGTAAAACGCGGGTTTACTGCTGAAGAGCGCCCGGAATGGCGCTCTTCAGCAGAAGACATGGGTCACCGTCACACACAAGAACAAAAACAGCGTCACTTCTAAAATACATTTTTGTACCATTTATCTATGTAGTGAAAAACTTGGTAATTCTTTCAATTCACAACTTAATAATTTTACAACTAGTTTATCATCAATAATTAACTCTTGTCCAAATGATAAATTTGTCATAATGGGAGATTTTAACCTAAGTAATATACAATGGTCACCTAACTGTCACGACCTTCCAGAATATTCAGGTGTTACAGGTGAAACACAATCATATTTTTTTGATACCGTATTAGAATATAACCTTACGCAATATAACTTATGTTATAACAACAACAACAGGATCTTAGATTTAGTACTATGTAATACTTACCTCGGAGTTTCCTCTTGTGATGACCCCTTAGTGCCTGAAGACTCCCACCATAAATCTTTAAACTTAATTCTAAATTTGGTGAATATTGAGCCCTTAAAAGTAAACAAAAGACATAAATACATGTATGAACTAGGAGACTACGATAATATTAGATTAGTTTTAGGTGATATAAACTGGGATGACTATTTTATTCCTATAGAAGAGGCTGTAGATTATTTCTACGGATGCTTAAATGACACTCACGTTCCTCGTAAGCTTTCACCCCCCACTAGCTTCCCATTATGGTACAGCGCATCATTGAAGAAGGTCCTCAAAGAAAAATTTAAATTTCTACAGAAATACAACACATATGGCAATACATTTGATTATGATACCTTCTCTTTGCTCCGGAAGAGGTCAAAACTGTTAGAAGACCAATGCTATAAAACTTATATTGAAAGATGCGAAGAATCAATAATAAAGAACCCTAAACTATTCTGGTCATTTGTTAAATCTACAAAAAACAATTCAAATACGTTACCCTCCTCTCTTTCATACGAAGGCCAATCAGCGGACACAGGAGAAGAAGTTTGTCGTCTTTTTTCGGCTTACTTTTAATCAACGTTTCTACCATCCTCTACCAGCCAAAACGCTCAGAGTGGGACTCCATCAGGCTCTAACTTTTCAATAAATGAAATAGAAATAATACCCGATACGCTTAATCAATTGCTTAGATCACTAGACCTCACAAAGGGAGCAGGACCTGATCAAATACCTCCATTATTTATAACAAAATGTGCAGATGTTTTAACAAAACCTCTTACATTACTATTTAAACGCTCATTAGCGAAAGGTATCGTTCCCAAAATCTGGAAGTCTGCTTTTATCACCCCTATACACAAAAATGGCAGTAGAAACGATATCAAAAATTATAGGCCAATCTCAAAATTATGTATATTTGCTAAAGTTCTTGAACGATTAGTTCACACCCAAGTCTACAACAGTTTATCAGCTTCATTTATCCCCCAACAGCATGGATTCATTAGAAATCGCTCCACTACATCTAATCTATTATCATTCGTCAATTACACAACCTCCAGCATGGATTCGGGAGGTCAAGTGGACTCCATTTTTACAGATTACAGCAAAGCGTTCGATCGAATAGATCACACTTTATTATTACTTCAAAAGCTTTTCTCGGCCGGAATCCATGCCAACTTGTACAGGTGGTTTACCTCATACATAGAAAACAGATCTCAAGCTGTAGTTCTTAACGGATATTCGTCAGAATGGAATTATGTACCTTCTGGGGTGCCCCAAGGCTCCTTGTTGGCTCCTTTGTTGTTTAATTTATTTATTAACGATATAGCCACCTGTTTCCAACATTCGGAATTCTTGCTGTACTCAGATGATATGAAAATCTTCAAACAAATTTGTGATATTGGTGATTGTCATCTGTTACAGCAGGACCTATGTAGGTTTGAAGAATACTGTCACCTCAATAAACTAGACCTGAATGTTGCGAAATGTTATGCCATTACTTTCACTCGTAAAGCTAAAGCTATTGAATTTAAATACTCACTTAAAAGTCATCCACTTAAAATTGTACATGAGATACGCGATCTTGGTGTAATTCACGACTCTAAGCTCACATACGATAAACACATTGATAATATAGCTAATAGGGCCAACAAGTCCATTGGATTTATCAAAAGATCCTGTTCCCAATTTTCAAGTATCAAAGTTATCAAAACGCTTTATTGTACATATGTTCGTGGCATACTCGAGTATTGCTCACAAATTTGGAACCCTCAGTATAATGTATACATTAACAGACTAGAATCTATCCAACGTAGATTCGTTAGATATCTTCAGTACAAGTGCAAAAAATACGACAATGATTATGAGATGAGATGCAGAAGACATCACATGTTACCACTTCATGAGAGATGCAAAATAGCTGATATTTTATTTTAAACTAAAATAGCTCAAAGTCATGTTGACTCTTCACATCTCCTCTCTAACATAAATCTAAACGTCCCTAGAATATCTGCAAGACATCCTAAATATCTACAAATCCCCTATAGTGCGACTAATTACAGGCAAAACTCCTTCTTCTTAAGAGCATCCAACTCCATAAACTCACTAGAAGACTTTCCTGACTTTGACTTGTTTAATACATCCTCGAATTCAATCAGACAAAATATTAGTAAAAGGTGATTTGGTGTGTCTCCCCAACTGTCTTGTGTCCCATAATGTAAAAAAGTATATCTTTATTTGTTGTTTTTTTGGTTTATTCTTTATTTTTTAGTGTTATAATTGCATAACGACATACGTGCAATATATTAATATATTTTCTCCGTCTCCATGCACAATTTATTTCAATATGCGGAAACTGCTAAATGGTGTTTAATTATTTAATATATAAGTAATCTAGTTATTTATCACTGTATGTTTTCCAAATAAAATAAAATAAAATTTAGCTAAACCAGAAGTAGTCACTTTTTTATTTGATGTCACTTTATCGTTTTCTACTCTTCAAGCTTTTTAATACTATATGTAATGTGGCAGTGGTCATTTTGAAAATATTACAATATTCATTATCATTATCAGCCAGAAGACGTCTACTGCTGAACATAGGCCTCCCCCTTTAACCTCCAAACTGAACGACATCCTCCTGTAATTCAGCTCGCAAGATCTGTCCTAAACAAACTATAACATACAAACATGACAGGCTTGGAAGTGCGTGATTCGCACTTAATAGGGTGGCGAGAGTGATTCCGGGAGAAGTAGCAGAAGCGTGCAGTGCGGTGAGTGGCGCATGTACCCTGGGCACATGTCTCGTCCACATTTCAAAGAGCTGGACATCCTGATTCCTGACGTTACCTGCCATACTGATTTATCAAGTGGCAGTGTACGTCAGGGTTAACCTGGAGACGTACGCGAAGCGCGGCTCTATGCACAATTACTCGACTCGCGGTAAGCACAACGAGGGTTTATACCAAATTCGACAGTTTTTTAATCAATTTTAAATAGTTAAATAACAATATTTGAGCCGGAAAAAATACATGTACATACGTTCAAAACACGATAGGGCAAAAATTTATCGATAATTTTTTTTTACGAAACAAAATCGATTTTGTAGTATGTAAGTTATTTTTCCGTTTTATGCTCTAATGAAAGCTCGTAACAGCCTGGAAATTGCATGTACTGAAAGGGAATTGTATTAATTTTTTTTCCTGGATAGTTTTTTGATAGTTTGTTCGTTAGTTTTTTATTGAAATTAAAAACGAAAAAAGGTCACGAAAATTTGCGCGCACCGCTCAGACCGCTGCCAAACGTCATCGAGGTCAGACCTGTGTTTGTTTTTGTCGTTGCGCTCTCCCCGCTATTTGTTCGCAATGGGAAAAATAGCAAAATACATCGTCGCTCTATCTTGGCGGGGGCTGAGGAAGCGTTTTGTTACCTACGCGACTTGGATAACTCCCGTTAACGCATGTGATGGGTCCCACCTACGTAGTAGCTATACCTAGTCTGTGGGTCCCACCGTCTACAATCACCTGCCGAACGAAGTCATTGCAACACTTACTCTATACTCCTGATCGTACAATCTTTTTCCGCGTTTGACGAATTTTATAAATTTATTATTGTTTTTTTTATGGATTTCATTGCATTACCTGTAACTTTTTATTATTATTTTACTATTTGAAATTATTTTTATTATAATTTTTTTATAATGTTGTATTAATTCATTCGATTGTTTTAGGTTTAATTTATTATTCGATTTCTTTTATTTTAACTTAATTAATAATTTGACATGTAAAATAAAATTTTGTGAATAAATATAAAACATTGGATAAAATAATAATAATAATTTCAACACATTGACACTATCTCAAACAGAATCGGCCATGGGTGTTAAAATCAACGCACAAGGGAACCCAGACTCCGTATTCCTCAAGTCGTTGAACCGTATTTTAAACCTGGTCAGCGAGAGGTTATTCCAACTGTGGCTGCAGCCAGACTGGCTCTACAGGCTCTTTTGGTGGAAGCATGTCGAACAAGAGCAATGCGTGAAGGAGATACATGGCTTCACTGATGAGGTAAGTCCTTTTGACCCTTTGCCCCCATAATAATAAACGCATATAGATTTACTCCGTATTTTGACTTTTTATCTCTTTCAAAGGAATCGAATAAGACAAAAGACAGATTAACTATTAATAGATTACTCCACATTATAAATAAGGTAGTATTTGCTCGTGTGTATTAAGTCTACATAAATATGATTATACCTGAACGATTACGCGCTATTACTGCAGCGGGCGGCAACAGAAGCTTTTATGGATGTATGTAAAAGTTTTGGCTAAGATGTAGCCGAGGCCAGCATACATAAGTTCATAAATAAAATCAAACTAAATATCAGCCCACGAACATCTCCGCGATATGACTTAATAACCAGAGAAGTACTCGGAAATCTTCAAAGGAAGCCTGCAGTTAATCTGACAACCCTAACTAATGCCGTGTTTAGGTTAAAATATGTAATAGACCATTGGAAGGTTGCTGAAGTGATCATGATAGCAAAACCAGGCAAAACACCTCATGAAACGTCATCATATAGGCATATATCTTTGCTGCGAATAATGTCAAACTATTTGAAACTTATTAGTCAAAAGACTCAAGTCGGTTATATCAGAACAAGTGCATAGGATTACGAACGTAATCGAAAAAGTCTCGAGGAACAAAGAGTGTTTTCCGCTCCAATGTATTTTTAGATGTAGTGCAAGCTTTTGATAAAGTGTGGTATGAAGGTTCAATTCACAAACTGCTGCCACAACAGTATGCGGATATGTCTTAGAATCTTAAATCGCTGATAGAGTTTTTAGAATCAGACAAGAAGACGCCTACTCAGAATTGAAATAAATAAAAGCTGGAGTACGACAAGGAAGTGTTTTAGTCCCGGTCCTCTACCTGTGATATAACAGAGCTGGAACACAACACCATTGCTACCTTCGCTGATGACACTGCTATTTTTGATACAAGAGGCACTCATGAAAACGCAGCAGCAAATGTTCAAATGGCTGTGAATCAAGTATTTGACTGGGCCATTTTTTTAAATATAGTTAAACGAATCAAAAGGGATTCACATAGATTTTCGTAATACCGACATCAGTATGCTCCAATTTACATAAAGAAACAAAGTATACCATACGAGAATACAGGTCAACATATTGGGATGACCCTTGACGCTAAGCTACACTGGAAATCACATGTCAAACAAAACACGAAACAACAAAAAAAAAGGAAGAGTTTAACTTGCGACTTACAAACATATGTATTGGCTGCTTGGAACATATTCCTCGCTGTCAATTCAGAATAAACTTTTACTTTACAAACAAGTTCTGATGCCAGTTTAGACTTCTGGTATACAGTTGTGGGGTTGTACCGCTCAAAGCAATGTATTGATGATACAAAGATTCCAGAACAATGTACTGAGAAACATTGCTAAGGCATCTTGGCCGATAATAAAAAGTGATCTCCACCAGAACCTTCGACTCGAGAGTTCGTTGACAATTTAATTCAAAAGTACGCCGATGCTCTCGAAAACAGACTTCATCATCATGTGAATGTCGAAGCCATGCAGCTCTTCAACTACACAAACATTGTTAGAAGACTTAAGAGAACAAAACAGTTCGAGTTAGTGTAGTGAAAAATAAAGTATTAGTATTAAGTAGTGTAGTGCTACCTAAACAGAACACATGAACAAAGTGTCCTTGCCTTCGCCTTAATAGAGACAATAAGAAACGTGTATCTTACTTTGAAGTTTAAGTTATAATTAAATTACTTATTAGCCTAATATTAGGCTAGATTGTAATTAAATTAAGGGGCGTTATTTACAAGCGCATCTTTTCTCGGTTCCATTATACACACGTTGGTCACTAAACAAATAATGTTGTTCTTTGTTTCGTCAGTGTCGATTACGGAAAAAAACTTTTAACAATTTTCCTCTTATATTTTGCAGATAATTGAGCTAAAACATAAAACAATAATAGCTGAAAATGACAACAACACAGAAGCGGAAAACACTTTTGGTAAGGTCGTAGAGCACTGCTACATGTTAAAACAGTACAGGTGAAACAGTAGAAGTACTTACCTACAACGTAGGTACTAGGTAATAAATTGGGATATTTTTGTCCCAACAGTTATATCATCGAACTACTAGTAGGACAGAATGGAACAAACGAACATAAGTATAGGTTAGGTACTTACTAAGGCCAGAGTAAGTCTTGACCTCTGAAAAAAAGAGCGTCAATCATGACAGCGCAGCGTTGTACTTCCACCTGTCACTTAGTCAGCTGGAGTTCGCGCAGATCCATCTCCACTGCATCAGATCAGCGGTATTTGGGACGTCCTACTGGGCGATACCCTGTCGCTTGTCCCAAGTACGCTGACGTGAACGTGGTTGTCTTGCCGCACGGTCCTAGTGTCCATCAGACATACAACACAATATTACATTATTATACACAAGAAAGCTTGCTTAAAATGAATACAAAAACTGGCAGTATAATAGATATAATTTCCGAATAATTGTAACCTATGTGCTTTGAACGCATAGGTTACAGCTACATAGTCTAACATTCCATCTTAACGTGATGTGGTCAATATACAATATTACAAGTGTTTGTGGCTCTTGCTGCGAGTGCGAGCGTTATATTAGAGAAACCAGAAGGATGATTATTTTCCTGGTGATTTCAGACCTAAGATTATACAAGAGGAAGACTTTTCTAGAACTCCTTATATCGTTATCAGGGGGTGAAAATGGGTACACCAACATGGAGCTTAGAGAAGAGGTGTTGACCTTGACAATAGCAGGCACAGATACATCGGCAGTCGCTATTGGGTACACCTTGATGCTTCTTGGGAAATACCCAGATGTGCAGGAGAAAGTTTACGAAGAGTAAGTATTTTTACCTACTGTTGCATTTTAGATTCACCCGCTGTTTCTATAAAATAAAATAAAATATGAATTGTTTCATCTCTTCCAGCCGGCCAAGCACGCGATTTATTATAAAATTTTGTCCACATTACAAATAGCTGTGAAAAACTTTTGTGTAGTTTAAAAAGAGTGAACAACATTTTATCACGGTAAAAGTCCGCGAGAATAAGACAGATTTAATCACAGACCTAAAATTTTCTTTTGACATCCTAAATCTATGGATATAATCAATACTCTAGCTTTGTCACGTTTACGCACGGCTAAAAAAGGTTGACAAAATGTTAGGTAGTGACGCGCGTGGTAGGCCTGTGGTGATAAAAATAACTTCTGACGTACTAATAGTCTAGGGCAAGTACAACCGGCCTGGCAACCTGTACCAATTCAGCGATTTGCATAAATGTTCCATGGCTAGTCTTGGCATTGATTTAATATTATTGTTTTTTACGATCCTCAATAGTCTCTTTTTTCACTAGGCTTTGCGAAGTATTTGGTGATTCGGATCGACTTCTAGAGAAGGAGGATTTAGAGAAACTCAAATATTTGGAGAGAGTAGTGAAAGAATCCTTGAGACTCTTTCCTCCAGTTCCTATCATTGCAAGAAAAGTTTTAGAAGATCTTAAATTACGTAAGTAGCTTTGGTGTTGTTATTCTTATTGGAGACTAGTTTTTTTGCCCGCGACTTCGTACGCGTAGGTTTTCACATAAACCTTCAACCCTTTTTTCTTCCCTTAATCCGGCCATTACCCAAAATAACATAGCCTATACTTCAATCTGGTCATAGCTAAGCATATTCGTGAAAACCGCATATCAATCCGCCCTGTGGTTGTGTGTGTGACATGTGATGTGAACAAACATACAGCCAGACAAAAGTTCTAATAACTGTCTTAACTTATTCAGTTGCTTATTTTAAGACGCCTTGTGTGTTTTTTGTAGTTTATATATCGCAATTACAGATTTGTATATCTCTACGATTTTATTATATGTATAGAATAGATATATATAGATGTATAGATAGATAAACTCCTAAGTGAATCTGATAAAGCAAAAAGGTGGTCTTGGTTAACAAACATTTTTAAACACAGCACCAATAGGTACACAATCAAAAATATTATAATTATTAGTTATGACAAAGCTCCACTAAAACGTTTCAATTAAATTCCACGTGGTGACGCTACCCTGGTCTAGGACAGTATTGATAGAAGTATTAAAGTAAAAACACCGCCAACAGTTTTCAAATCAATAAGAAAATGTGACCACTGTGCAGAGCATTTTTTGAAGTTTTCTATTTTTCTTAACCGTAAAAAGTATATCATGTCATGTCAGGATGATACATCTCTGAAATTTGGCTGTCCGGCTTCGCTCGTTCGAATATTTCTATGACCACGAAATTTGTGAACTTCGAATACGACCACAAGTATATGGCTTTGGCCACGGAAACCTGACATATGCTTGTCGACACGCTCTTGGCTAGTTATTTATTATTTCGCGTGCATTTGTATGTATATTGTATGTATACCTTGATAAAAAAGAAATGAATTGGAACTACTCTATTTATCTGTGTGGACTGTATAGGTTTTTTTCTACGAGAACGAGAATTTATTTTATTCTATTTAGGAAGGGTGTACTGATAATGGGCGTAAATCTTACCTAGCCGGTTCTTCTCCAGTGGTTCGGCGCATTCAGGGGCCCCTGTGTTGTTCGGAAGTTCAATGCCGGCCGGCGGGCACCGTGTGGGCGCTGATCGCCCAAAAGCGTAAACCCTTCGCTAAATAACTGCCTTGGAGCTAGCACGCGATTAGAAATTGGTCGAAACTGACGTCCCTTCACTTATCCATTTAACTGTTCTTTAATAATTAATTTACTTTTGAGACGACAAAGTGCAATGGCGTTGCAACGATAGGAGTATTGGCGGATTCTTTATGTCAAAAATATAAGTCCTGTGCACAGACCTACTACCTATAGATTTTCAATGAGCGTGGCTAGCTCAGTGCCTCTCGCTTCAACAAGGTGTGTTGCCACATTAAAATTATTTGCTTTAAGTAAGGGTAATTTACCTACTAGACGGGTAGTGAATCTCTTCAATGAATAATTTTGGAAACTTTGGAAAATCTTGTGAGATGGAAGGATATCTGAAAAATACTTATGAACAAAAGAAATTAATATTAAGATCCAAATCCATCCGTTTAAAGGTAAGACAGCTTTAAACGGCTGTATCTTTCGCGCCGTAATATCGTCAGTTGAAACTTACACAGAATATGTAATGTTACGACGGATTAACTAAGAAATATAATTAAGTCAAAACTAAAGAGGGTACACATCCACACATACAACAAACGTTTTTGTTAAGGTATTTTTGTATTTGCTCTGGTGTAAAAACCAAATGGTACGTAACGGTAATCAGTACAAGCGTCAAACTTGGCGGATTATAGTGCACACCCTAAAGTAAAACAACAAATAATAAATACTGGCCGCTTGCGAGTCGGTCACACATTTCTGTTTCCCACAAGTTAAGCAACGTCGGGCGCGGTTGATACTTGGATGGATGACAGCCTGGGTGTGATGTTGTGTATTTGCACTACTTTTTGTATTTTGTGACGGTACAGAACCCTCAGTGCACGAGCCCGACTCGCACTTGGCCAGTTTATTTATTTTCATGGATGGAATTATGGATAACATCCCAATTAATGAGATACTTAGATAAAACTCTTTATTATTTACAGTACACATATCACACACGATAAATCAGACTTCAAAAAAATATTATTTTGTTTTATTTGAACAAAATCACGCTGATGATGATTTATGATGATATATTTTCTTTGATTTAAGTACATTTAAGTGTGTTTATTAGACCCTGAGCAGCTGCAGTTGCTCAAAAATATAATTTTTCCCTTTCTGATATTGGCTTCGGCATTGAAATGACTGGAACAAATTCTACTATGTTTTCCTGGCACCCAATTTTCACAAC
The DNA here is from genome assembly GCA_949125355.1 of Agriopis leucophaearia. NCBI lineage: Eukaryota > Metazoa > Arthropoda > Insecta > Lepidoptera > Geometridae > Agriopis > Agriopis leucophaearia. The sequence goes on from OX421267.1 coordinate 6,097,582, forward strand.
CAGTAGCACTGATCCATTTTATTCGTAAGCCAGGATCAGTTGGAAACCTGCAGAACGAATAATTTATGTTAATTGTGGTGGGTAATTTCATTTATAAACTGGCAACATTGATTGTTATTCCTCTCAGTTAATATTTTGATAAAACTCATAGGAAATACCACAAATCGACCAAAAAACGGACTAATTATGAATAAAATATTTACGCATTGATATCCTGAATTTATTTAGGTGATCATTACAAGCTCTATATGTTTACTTACGTGTGAAATTATATTTCATCGTTTTTTCTCTCACTGCGGTACTTGCAGCACAAAATGATACAACCAACCATTGTAAATGTTTGTTTTACAATTATTTCTCAGACGAAACACGCATTTATCACATAAAATCACCAAAAAAAATGCAATAAACAATATTCAGACCCGTTTTGTTTGGCACAGAACCGTCAGATTTTGACATTTCTGGTCCAAAAAACAGGCCATGCCGATAAGGACAAAAAAGTCTAGTTATGTCCTTTTTGTACTTGTGCTGAGCCATATCAATTTGTCTCTTTCACTGAAATAATAGGTCGGGGAAAAAGTCTTTTCGTATTTTGTATGTATAAGGTTGTAGTAAAAATCTCATCCGTTGTACTGTTTGTATCTGGCTGGTTTTGATACCATTAAAAATAAGACATTTTAAAAAAGGAATACAAAAAGTAAAAAGCAATTTCCCGCCATTTTTCAATTGTTTTTTTGTTTGATAAAATGAGTGAATCTAACGAAGAAATTCGATATATTGTGAAATTTTATTACAAAAAAGGGAAAACTGCGACACAAGCCGCGAAAAAAAATTGTGACGTTTATGGACCTAATGCAGTGTCATCAAGAGTAGCACAATGTTGGTTCAAGCGTTTTCAGTCCGGGAATTTTGATGTCAAAGATGCAGCTCGCTCTGGTCGCCCTGTTACGGATAAAGTAGATGCCATTTCTGAAAAAGTGGACCAAGATCGGCATATTAATAGTTACGACGTAGCTGAAGAACTGGGGATTGACCACAAAACTGTTTTGACCCATTTGAAAAAAACTGGGTATACAAAAAAACTCGATATTTGGGTGCCACACAAGCTCACTGAAAGAAACCAAATGAATCGTGTACTCATTTGCGACTCTCTATTGAAACGTAAAGAAACCGAACCGTTTTTGAAAAGATTGATCACTGGTGATGAAAAATGGATCACCTACGACAAGAATGTGCGCAAACGATCATGGTCAAAGGGCAGTGAAGCAGCACAGACTGTAGCGAAACCCGGATTAACACGTAATAAGGTGATGCTGTGTGTATGGTGGGATTGGCAGGGCATCGTTCATTATGAGCTTTTACCGCCGGGCAAAACCATCGATTCGGATCTCTACTGCCAACAGCAGATGAGACTCAAACAAGAAATTGAGAAAAAACGGCCGGAATTGATCAACAGAAAGAGTGTGGTCTTTCATCATGATAACGCCAGACCGCACACATCTTTGGCCACTCAGCAAAAATTTAGAGAGCTTGGTTGGGAAGTGTTAATGCATCCACCATATAGCCCTGACCTTGCACCCTCAGATTTCCACCTGTTTCGATCTCTTCAGAATTCTTTGGGTAGTGTTAGATTAACATCAAGAGAGGACTGTCAAAACTACTTGTTGCATTTTTTTGATCAGAAGTCCCAAAAATTCTACAGCAACGGGATCATGTCACTACCTACAAGATGGCAACAAGTTATCGAACAAAATGGCACATATATATTATAATTAAATGTAATTAAACTTGAAAAAAATATGTCTTGAATTTGTTTAAAAAATACGAAGAAACTTTTTCCCCGACCTTATATATTGCCGATCTGGTTGTGTATATCTGTGGTCCTGTGCATACGAAACTGGATATTAGGCTCAGTTATTGCCACCATTAAAAAATTATAATTAGTATTAAAAAAGGTAATTTTAATTGATTTTGTTGGGCAATACCGAACAATCTGTTAAAATGTCATATCAAATACATATACATATCCAATCCCAGGGCCGGAAAGGCAGAGATCCAGGCTTTAAGAATGGACATGGTTGAGTGAATGAATCAGGCCCTGACGAAGGTATCAAATTAGGGTGACGAGAATCTCGTCAAATTCAACGCCAATAAAACCCAAGCTTGTTATTTCTCCGCAAAAAGTGTCCGTTAACGTTATCTCCACTATTTCGGAATGTTCCTGTACCTTTGACAGAACATCTGGAACTCCTGGGGTTATCCCTTACATCGACCCTCAACTACGGCACCTACCAAGAGTCAAAGGCCAAATTAGCTGGCAAAAAGCTAGGCGTCCTGAGTAAGGTTAGGCGGTATTTCACACCGGGGCAGTTGCTTACTCTATATCAAGCCCAAGTCCGATCGTGTGCAGAATACTGCTGTCATCCTTGGGACGGTTCAGCCAAATACCAGCTCGAAGCTCTTGAATCTCTAGACCGGCGTGCTGCTCGACTTATAGACGATGAGAAGTTCTCAGTCTAGAACAGCGCCGTTAAAGTAGCGAGTCTGTCAATTTTCTATAGGATTCATTTCGGAGAATGTGCATCGGAGCTACACGACCTTATTCTACCATCCCCTTTCTAATACAGTACAAGTAGGAAAACGGCCCATTACCACCCATACATTGAGGACTTTCCGTGGATACGTACCAAACGTTTTGATTCTACGTTTCTAATCCGTACGGCCAAGGATTGGAACAACCTGCCGGCTTCCTTGTTTCCTGAGAGATATAAATCGGGACTTTTTCAATGCAAGAGTATCTTCTAAGTCTGCGTGCTTCATTTTCGACCACATCGTCGCTTACCAACAGGCGAGTTGGGGGCTAAACGCGGACTAATTCGCGATAAAAAAAAAGTTTCGTTAGCTTAATTTTTTGTGCTTAATTTTTTATTAATTAGTTACTTGAATTTGTTACACGGTTCGTTTTTAGGGTTCCGTAACCAAAGCGTAAATATGGGACCCTACTGAGCCTACGCTGTCTGATTGTCCGTCCATCCGTCCGTCTGTCCGTCGTAATACATTTTAACGTCTGTATCTTTCGAACCGTAATAGATAGCCAGTTGAAATTGTCACAGAATATGTAATGTTATAGCGGATTAATAAATAAATATTAAAACAGTAAAAAATAAGAAATAAAAGGGTCCCCGTATAACAAATGTATTTTTTTACGTATCTTCCTATTTTCTCTAGGGTAAAAATGGTAACAGTTACAAGCTTCAAACTTGGCATGATTTTAGTACACATTCTAAACTATAACAACAAATAATAAATAATGGCCAAGTGCGATTCGGTGATCCATTTCTGTTCATTACCAAGTTAAGCAACGTAATTTGGTTCCGTAGACGACCTCTTCATTTCTTTCACCGAATCGAAATTGCATATTTTATTAATTTTGAAGTCGGGTTTTTAAATTGATAATTATTGTATATTGTGGTGGTACGGAACCCTCAGTGTGCGACCCCGACTCACACATGTCGGTTTTTATTTTTTAATCTAGACGGATTTTGAGGAAATGCTACTTAAGTGAGCACTGGTTTGCCAGTCTCGGCAATTGCTTTTATTAACTAAACATTATACAAGCTAACTAATTCTAAATAAGTTAGCCTATCATTTGTTGTTATCACAGCATCAGGTCGAGTTCTCCCCGCTGGTTCTGGCATCGTGATCTCTATCTGGGGGGTCCATCGTGATCCCAAGTACTGGGGCCCGGATGCAGAGCACTTCGACCCTGACAGGTTCTTGCCTGAACGGTTCAACTTGGTCCATACATGCAGCTATATGCCGTTCAGTAGTGGCCCTAGGAATTGCCTCGGTAAGACATTGTTACAGTTTGCTTTTTGATCAATTATTAATTCGTTTTAATTGTTTTCTCCGCCCATAATAACTATATAGCGACACGTTAGGTTACTGACACGAGTAAGTGTTTAATTTGAAGATTCTCTTTGATAACTTAATATCACAAAATAAATAGGTACAGAAGGCCGGCTTCGGTAGACCTTGATATAAGTAACCTATACACGCGCAACCATAGCGCCAGCGCTGGAAAAGCAGTTATAATATTCTGTGAAAAGTTATTTGCCCTCATATGATTTCGTTTCGTGCGAAAATAGGTATTTATGAGCACGGCCGGCGCTCGAGCATACTGCTGCGAGCTGCTGCTGCTAGTCGGCGTAAAACAGTAATGTTTCATTTTTTCTTTTACCGATACAGTCAGTGTTGTGTATTGTAGTGACAACCCAGCAATTTTTCAAGATCAAGGAGGGTATGAGAACAAAATATCCGCTCTTCTCTCGGCAGACTCACCGCAGTTTTCAGTCAGCTCGTGACAACGGCCATTGTTATAGCTGTAACAGACACGTCAACATGGCTGACGAACCGCCTACTCTCCCATATATATATATTCCTAAAATATATAGCCCATCATAAATTGACCCTAATAAGTTAATATTAGGTTTTTTATTTAATAGACAGGTAGATCTCGTCAAGTCCTTTTCTTAGATTACCATGATGGTGGGGGTAGCTTCAGCTGTTTAGGAGATATAGGCAGTTAAAGTTCTGGCACTTTTATCGGTTTGATCTCGTCGAGTCCTTACCTTTAAGTGTATCACCTTGGGTCTAACATCAACCGTTTTGAAAATATGGGCAGTTAAAGTTATAACAATAATAAAAATTAAAATCTTATATTTAATCCATGTAAACTAAAATTTTATACAAAAATCCCATACACAACAGGGTTTCGGAAAACAGCTAAAGCACCTATCAAACGTCAGACTTTCCTCATGGTCCAGTGACATGCCCTTCAACCCCCTCCCCACACCCTTCCTCCTTGGTTTTCCCCATAGGTTTATTGGTACCATCGACAAGTTAAAATCATCCTTGTTGGTACTCATCCATAAAATAATATTCCACATTCCCAATTTATTGAAGTTATTATAAAAATTGCTTAGCTGGTGTCGTTATTAACTCGCTTCCAAATATTATCTCCAAAGAATATATTATTTCGCTTGACAGCGCTAAATTTGCGTTTTTTTTTGGCCGACCATTATTTTTACTTAAAACCTTACAAAATATGATCAACACTGTCAGATAGATAGATAGATAGAAAACTCTTTATTGTTCACAACAAAAAATATATACGTACATAGTAGGTAACATAAAAAAACAACTTAAAAACTAGTGAAACAATTGGTGGCCTTATCGCTATAAGCGATCTCTTCCAGGCAACCTTAATTCAGTCATTGTATACTTTGCAGTTTTCACAGTAAACTTCGTGAATAAACTTAAACTGTGCCTCGAACGCATAGCAACACGTCCTCCTTCTAGGAGCACGGACTGCCAGCCAAAGCATTGCGTCTTGTAATATAATACTGTTTTTAGGTGTTAACATTTTATGTTATTAAAATTTTGAGATGTCTATTAATTAGGTTTAGGTTTAAAGACATTTATTCTCACATAAGATATATAACATCACTTCCGTGAGAACACTGCTAACAACACATTTATAAATACAGTTCGTCGTCGCAAGATTAAGCTTAATAAACATCACAACAAAACATATTAGAATAAAATTATATAATATAATATGCAACACATATCCATGTAATTTCCCACCCAACACATTTTACTAGCATTTTTACGTTGTGAGAACATACTCGGCAAGTCGCTTTTTAAATGTGTTGAATGAGTTTACATTTTTAATTTCCGAGGGTATTTTGTTATAAAGGCACGCTCCTTCAAAAGTAATCATAGTTTTGCCGTAGTTGGTTCGAATCTTCGGCAGAACAATGAAGCTACCGCGGCGAGTGCAGGGATAAGAAACATTTTGTTTCCGTTTCGCAAACAGCAAGTTTGTGTGGACGTTTTTATTCATTGTTTTTTTCGTATAAACATACAACTGTTATAGATGTATAGTTGTTTTATTGTCATTAATTTGGTTTCTTTATAGATTTTTTTTGTTTGTGTGAGGTAATGGTAGTTAAATAAAATTTTGATGATTTTATTTTGTAATATTTGCAGTTCCGCTATTCTTGTTTTCACCGCACTTCCCCAGACTTCGACAAGGTATAGCAGGTGCGGCTTCACAAGTGCATTATAAATTGTGAGACGTAGCTTACGTGGAATGCATCGCACAATGTTACGAAGGGATCCGCGAAGTGTGATCAGTTTCGTTTTGATACTGTCGATGTGGGATTTCCATGTAAGATGGGTGTCCATGTGTAAGCCGAGGTATTTTTCACTGATTTTTTCTTGCAAGGGCACATTATCAATTGTGAGCGGTGAATGCGTAGGTATTAACTTATTTTTGGCTTTGAAAATAATGTAGCAGGTTTTAGATATATTAATGGTCAGTAGATTATATTGAAACCAATTATAAAGTATTTCCAGGTCGTTTTGAGCTCGACACACAATGTCATGTATTGATGGACTAAAATAAAACAGGCATGTGTCATCAGCATACAGAGTAATGTGTCCGCTAAGACCTAATTCATGCATGTTGTTAATATAGATTAAAAAGAGCAAAGGACCCAAAATAGAGCCTTGTGGAACTCCGCACGTTATAGGCTGTGGGCCACTTTGAAAGAGACCATCAATTTTAACTACTTGTGATCTTGTTGTTAGGTAAGATTCAAACATTTTCAAAGCTTTTCCAGCAATTCCAATAGCCTGTAGTTTTTTTAAGAGTAGTTTGTGGCTAACTGTATCAAAGGCTTTTTTTAAATCAATATAAACACCTAGGACTATATTCTTTTTGTCTAAATTATGTTTTATTTTAGTAATAAGATCAATAGTTGCAGTAAGTGTGTTACTTTTAGATCTAAACCCGTATTGACGCTTAAAAATAAAATTGATGGACTCTAAAAATTTATCTAATCTCGTATGTAGTAATTTTTCAAAGATTTTCGACAATACTGGCAACACTGAGATAGGTCGGTAATTACCAGGGTCGGTTTTCGATCCTGATTTGTAAATGGGGCTAAGTTTCGCTATTTTTAATGAATCGGGGAATATGCCATCAAGTAAGAGTTTATTAATGCATTCTGTTAAATTTTTTGTTATCAAATATTTTATACATTTTATTACTTTCGTACTTATACCATCTAGGCCAACACTGCAATTAGGGTCAAGATTATTAATTATGTTTAAAATTTCATTATCAGTACATGGTTCGAAACTATGGAGTTGTAGATTTTGTGTGGAAGATTGTGTTAAAGCATGACTATAATTATTGTGAAATTCATTTGGTATTTCTTCTGCTAAACGTGACCCTATAGTAGAGAAGTAGTCATTAAATATTTGTGCTATATCTCGCGGATTAGTAATATCATTTGAGTCAACTACAAGTTTTGAAGGAGCGCACGTTTGTTTAATTTTATTGTTTGCTAGGTTATTCACTAGATTCCACATTTTCTTTGGTTTCTTATTGCATTTGTCAAATTCTTTGTTGTAGTATGAATCTTTGGTGTCTTGGATTAGCCTGGCTACTTTGTTTCTCTTAATGTGAAGTTTTTCTTTTAAGTTATCATCGTTCGGATTCTTTTTTAGTTCTGTCCATAAAATGTTCCTTTGGTTTATTTCATTTAATATATCTTTGTTTATCCAGTCATTTTGTGGTTGATTAAGTATTTTAGTTTTCTTCACTTTGCTGTCTTGTGTGCACTTTTTAAGTAGTTCTTCTAATGTGTTGAAATCACCATTTATATCTTGTAGTCCCGATCCTTCTACTAATTGAAATAACTTTTTGTAATTAATGGCTTCGTAATGAGAGTATATTTTTGGTGGGCATTTTGTTTTCTTCATCTCTAAGTATATTTGTTTGTGGTCAGACAATGAAGAATTTACAGTAATCATATGGAATTTGTCGTTTTTTAAATTGGTACTAACATGGTCCAATATTGATTTTTTTGTATCACCTGCTCTGGTACAGTATTTCTTGCTAATTTTATTTATAATCTTATGTCCTGATTCCTTCAAAAGTTGTTTATACTGTTCAGTTTTTTTGTTCTTAGTTAATAAATCAATGTTGAAATCACCAAAGACAATTGCTCTATTTCTGTGTTCCAGTTGTGACTCATATTCCTCGAGGAATAGTTTAAAATCTGTATTCCCAGGATTGTACACTACACCTACCTCCAATGCGTATTTTTCTAGCTTTATCCACAAGTAATTGTTACCTCCGGTGTATTTTGACTCTGACAAACTATGTTTGATATTATTGTGGACATATGCTGATACTCCACCTCCACCAATATCAGATCTATAATTGTAGTAGTGAGTGTAGTTTGGGAGTCGAAATTGTAATGCTTGAGCTTCCGAGCGAATCCAAGTTTCTGTTAATATAATTATATGCACTGTATTCGGTATTGCTCTTATAATACACTTCAGTTCGTCAAATTTGCCTTTTTTACGAATACTTCGAGCGTTGAGGTATAAGAATGTAAAACGTGATTTGTTGGTTGGGAAATTTTGGTAACAGTCTAGTATTTCGTAAGTATTACAATTAGCAGCATCATTTCCGGTATTAGTACTCAATGATTGTAGTTTTTTGGAGTCGTGTTTAAAATAGTCAGAGTACCGTTAACATATTTGATAGTAAGGTCTTTCTCGCCATCACTTTCACGACGCTTCAGATCATCTTTTAGACTTTTGAGGTAGTTTTGTTGAGCTGGAGTTTGGTCTGAGTAAATCTTCAAGCCATCTGGCAACTTACCCTTGTTACGTAACAGTTCTTTGGCAGGTTCGGATGAGTCAAAACATATCTTAACGCTGCGGTTTTTACCCGGATTTTGTTTACCAATTCTGAAAACTTTGATTGGTTTGGGCAGGCTCAGGAGAGAGATGACATTCTACACACTAGCTTCATCTTGTGCCATTTTTTCTTCTGCTCGAGAGGCAGTCGACTCGAGCAATCCTACAAGAATTATATTCTTTTCTCTATTCTTACGATACTGCATCTCTTGAATTACTTGCTCACTTAGGCCTAATTGGTTTTCTGATTTGAGAGATGTGGTTTGAGCCGAATGTTTTATGGTATTAAGGTCTTTTTCGAGTGACTTAATTTTATTTTCACCGAGAGTGACTGACTCTTCAAGTCTCGTGACATGATTTTTAATATCTTTCTGCTCCGACAACATGCTAGAGGTCGATGACTTAATGTCGTTGATCTGTGTCATCACTCCATCCACCTTGTCCCGAATTATGTTTATTGATTGGTCGGTAGAAGACTTCATTTCAGAAATTTGAGATTTTATATCAGAAATACTGTCTTGCATCTTTTGCATTATCTGTTCATTCGAGTTAACGTATTTTTCTAGTAGGGAACTGATACGTGTCATCTCCGATCGCATTTCCGTAAATTCATTAGAGCTATGACCATGATCTGGCCACTTACGTTTGATGCGTTGAGTAATATTCTCGTCCACGTTAAGATGACTTATTTTCGACAAGTCTGGTTGAGATCCACCGGCAATTATTATTATTCCACTTGATTTCATTAAATTCTCGGGTCTAGCCCGGACATTTGGTGGAGCCGAAGCCAACACCAAGAGGCCCTGTTGAATATAAAATACATGCAACTATGAAATATGTATAAAAAGGAATATGAAACTATTGTACAGTATAGGATTTAAAAAGTCTTTAATTATTATTATTATTTTGAAGTGAAAGTGCTCAAGGTTATTATAGTTTTGCCGCCAACTCCCCTGATGTTAAGCGATGATGCGGCCTACGATGGATCACGCTTGCCTAGAAGAAACCGATTCACTTTTGACTTGAAAACACCCAGATTGTAACTATCGGGGAACACCCATTCAGGCAGCGCATTCCACATACTAGCAGTTGGCACAATAAAAGTGGAATCAAAGCACTTCGTACGGGTTTTCGGAATGTCAACCATAAAGCGGTGTCGATTTTTCGTGCCCGCTATGGCAGTCCGAAAGAAAAAAGGGCAGGAGGGAATTAAATCATGCAGATCTGATGCGCACTCTCCAAAATGTATCCGATGAAAAACAGATAGACTAGCAACTTTGCGCCGATGCTCGAGACTAAGAAGCTTAGTCTGAACTAGGGCTTCGTTGCTGATGAGCCTCTCGGCACGCTTCTCAATTGACTCCAATGCCCCGAGCTAGTACTTAGCTGATCCATCCCAAAGGTGAGAGCAGTACTCTATGCACGACCGAACTTGTGCTTGGTACAGTGTAAGCAACTGTTCCGACGTGAAGTATCGTCGCACTTTCAATAGGATACCAAGCTTTTTGGCAGCCTATTGAGCCTTGTTTTCAATATAGAAGCCAAAGTTGAGTGTTGGAGACAGATAAACGCCCAAAAGCTCAAGCTGGTCAGATATCGGAACGGACACATCCCGGAAAGTAGGAGCCAGATGGAATAGCGTCCTTTATAGTATAGTATTTATTATTTTGGTGAAATAATGCTCTGGAAAGCCAAAAACAACGACTGCTTTTGCACTACTTTCCCAATATTTGGCTGTTTAGAAAAAAGAACAAAACTCTAATTTTATATGAAATTAGTAAAAAGTAAAACACTGTTTTAAAAAGTGCTCCACTTATTCCATAGAAAACTTTGTTTTGACTTAATTTTTGTGATCCGGCTTAAACTTCGCTTAACATCAGGCGAGTTGGTGGCCAAGCGCAAGCTTATTCTACAATAAATAAATAAAAAAACTATGAAATCTACTAATAATAATTCTCGCAGTTAAAAAAACTGAAAAACACGCTTTAAAGTCGCTAACCCTGAAGATATGGGGCAAACTATACAACGTATTGCATTGGCATCGGTTCTTGATAAGTGTGCAAAATTCGTCGTTTTGAAAGGGGTTAAAATCAGTTTCAAAGATTCCGTACATACGAAGGTAATAAAATCGGGTTAAAAATAGCCCCTTACAGCGAAATTTGGATCTCTACATTTTTATTATATGTATAGATATGTATATGAAATAGATAGATAGATACTTTTTCCTTTTATAGGTTATCAATACGCTCTTATGTCAATGAAGACGGCGCTGTCGAGTATTTTACGCCGGTACAAGGTGCTTGGAGACATGGAAAAAAGCAAGGTGCCCAAGATAAGAGTTAAGATAGACATCATGATGAAAGCCGTCGATGATTATGAAATCGCGTTGGAAAGAAGGCAGAAAAATGCAGCCCCGTGATGCCTTAGTAAACTATTAAACACATTTGGGTTTATAATAAGTTTTTTTTTTGTATCTGATCAATATGACCTAAGAAATTAAAAACTAATAAAATGTATATTTTAGTTTCATTAACCACTAAGGTTCTTTGCTATATAAGTGTTTTATTATATCATAAGAAGCTTTTGCCCTCAGCGTCGCCCGCATTGTTCTAAGGAAAAATGGGCGTGCTTGTAAGCAGATCAGCAATATATTAAGATGCTATTGAAGGTATACGCTGATAAAGTGCCTCATCCCTTTGATTATTGCCGACCGATATAGCTCAGTGGTAGTGTAACTGCCATATAAGCTACAGGTCCCAGGTTAGATTCTTGGACGGGCAGTCGTTTGAATGTCGAATTTTGTGAAATGTCTGCTTTGGGTCTAGGTATTATTTAGCTGTCCGTATCTTGAAAAGATAATATAACCATGCACTATGTATTCCATGATATCCCTGACACACGGAATCCTAGCAAAAGTCCGATCAGCTGCTCTATGTGGGCATATTAGTGGCATGTTTTTGTAGTAAAATTGCCTGAAATTTTCCGATCTGGACAGCTTTAAAAACACATTGTCAAACTCTCCATCCACTCTCCTGATTATATTACAATGGCTGCTGAAGATGAAAATCAAAGTTTGACTATCGTTAAGTTTGACTTTGCGGCCAAAAAATAAATAGACGTACACAAGATCACTATATTTCTAACAAAAAAGTTTTTGAAAGAATGTTCTTCTTTTTACAATGTTATTGCAGCTGAAATATCCGAATAGAAATAGTTTAGTACATCGCTACCTCGTCATAACATTCTTAATCATAATGGCATGGTATTACTAGCAAACAATAAGCACCATTATGTCATTACGCCAGACGATATTATGCAAACATAATTTTGTCCATTTATTTGTTTTATCAACGCGTTCAGTGTGGAGGTTAAAGGGGGAGGCCTATGTTCAGCAGTGGACGTCTTCTGGCTGATGATGATGATGATGAAGTTTAAATCGGTGACAAATTTCTATTCACCACCAGTTCTCGTACGACCACCGAAGTTGAGCAACGTCGGGCACGGTCGGTACTTGGTGACCGCTTGGGAATGATGTATTTCTGCACTACTTTTTGTACTTTAGTAGTACAATTTATGTGGTGGTGCGGAACCCTCAGTGCGCGAGCCCGACTCGCACTTGGCTTCTTTTATTTAGGTATGTAAAGAAGATAATTTTCAATTTTGTAAAGTGCTCTGAACATGTATTATGTGTCTGAACACTACCTGTGCTTTTTACCTAACTATGTATAGGTACTGATATACCGATTCATAGTATTAGGCCTTTTATTGGAATATTAATACAGTTTACTTAAATTTGTATTACATTTGTGCATATGCATACACTAAGATCCCCACTAAAAACATAAAAACAAAAACTTTACGAGCATGATGAAAAGTGAAAAAACAAATTTACAGAACGAGTAACATCTATTATTTTCGATGACATCAAAATGATGACAAAAATATTGGTCTATTGCACATTGATCACCTGTGAATATACAAAATACGTACGTAGGTGACCATAGGCGACTCAAAAAATTCTCACTTCAGTGGGCGACTCCATTCAAATTATTTTTTGGGTATCTTTTAATCACCCGCATCTAGGTGACCATATATTGATATTTTATTTCAATATCTAGGTACTTTTTTTTTTTAATGGCAAGTGCCTTTATTAAATAAACAAAATACTAGCTAAAACTAACACTAAATAAACAGTTAGACTGTCCATAGACCGTTGAAGATCTAAAGACAATCCAAATGCTCAAACCCACTATCAGTCGGCAGCGTACCCAGCATGCTGGCGGCATTACCACGTTGAATGGCAATGCTTATACGTTGAGCCAGATACACGCCAGCATTTTGGTCACGCGTCGCGTTAATCAGACGCTCTGAAAGATTTTTGAAAATGAGGTGAGCTCCCGGTCCCCAAGGGCCCAATGTCTCGACACCAAACGCCTCAAATATGTAACCACTGCCGAGGTTAGCTTATTTGCGCCGCTTGTGCTGCTCTGCCGAATTGGCAGCTGCACCAGCCCTACCCTGTGTCTCAGGAAGATGTGACGGTGCCAAAGTAAGGTACTTAATGTTCAAGTCCTCATTAAGTCATATTCTTTGTCCAACAATTAAATAAATCATACTCATTTATCCAACGATGCGTATATAATTATATCATATGTGGAAGGTTTGTTAACCTAATTGTTTACACAAATGCGTCAGAATAGAACAATCATTATTGTGTTGTCGCTAAAAGTATTTTTTTAAATGATTCGGTTTTCAGTTCTTTCAACCTTATATTATGTTCTTTAAACTTATAGCTATGCTAAAATCTGATATCGCAAGACGACAAAGGGATCGTGCTGGGAGTAGGCAGCGGCCCGCTAAAGTACAGGCAATAAATATATAAATATCTGGGACATTATCTGGGACATTATTGCACACATGGTCATCTGACCCCAAACTAAGCAGAGCTTGTAATATGGCTGCCAGAGACTGATATACATGCATATATATTTTTAAATACATACTTAAATAGATATTAACACCCAGACATAGAACAAACACAAATGTTCATCACACAAATGTTTGTCCTAGATGGGAATCGAACCCACGCCCCCAAGCACAGAAAGTAGGTTCACTACCAACTGAGCCACCGGGGCAGTCGATGAATAAAATGGACCAAAAATATCTGCATCCTAAACCCTGTTTTATCGTTCGAGTATTTCCGCATTTTCTGTTTGTCGCGAGAGTAGATTGGTCATTAAATATTCATCAGTCTATGGACAGTCTAACTGTTTTTGTAGTCTTAGTGTTAGCTTGTATTTTGTTAAGTTTTAAACACTTGCCGTAAAAATTATACTCTGCAGGTTCTTTAGATAAAGAGGTATAGATATGCCGTTCCGTCATGAGCATTGGCGACTCGGCTTACGACTCTACTTCCAAGATAACTTGTCGTACAGATAACTTGGAGATTTGTATTTTATGACGCAAACATAAGACACGCCAGGTGAAGCTTGCACCGATGCATCAAACCCAAAGTAGACATTTCAATAAATTAATAATTTAAACATCTGCCCGGCTGAGAATATATCCTGCCCCAAGTTCCTGCGGTGGACTATAGACAGTTGCGCTACCACTGATCCATATCGGTCGGCTATAACCAATGGGATGAGGTACTTACAAAGCGTATACCTAAAATATTGTTACACTGCTTACAAGAGTTCCATTACTTTTCCTTAAAACTACGTGGGAGAAGTTGCGGGCATAAGGTAGTTATTAACATAAAATAATATAATAGGTCGGGGAAAAAGTCTTTTCGTATTTTGTATGTATAAAGTTGTAGTAAAAATCTCATCGGTTGTACTGTATGTATCTGGCTGGTTTTGATACCATTAAAAATTTGACATTTTAAAAAAGGAATACAAAAAGTAAAAAGCGATTTCCCGCCATTTTTCAATTGTTTTTTGTTCGATAAAATGAGTGAATCTAACGAAGAAATTCGATATATTGTGAAATTTTATTACAAAAAGGGAAAAATGCGACACAAGCCACAAATAAAATTTGTTACGTTTATGGACCTAATGCAGTATCATCAAGAGTAGCACAATGTTGGTTCAAGCGTTTTCAGTCCGGGAATTTTGATGTCAAAGATGCAGCTCGCTCTGGTCGCCCTGTTACGGATAAAGTCGATGCCATTTCTGAAAAAGTGGACCAAGATCGGCATATTAGTAGTTACGACGTAGCTGAAGAACTGGGGATGGACCACAAAATAGTTTTGACCCATTTGAAAAAACTGGGTATACAAAAAAACTCGATGTTTGGGTGCCACACGAGCTCACTGAAAGAAACCAAATGAATCGTGTACTCATTTGCGATTCTCTATTGAAACGTAAAGAAACCGAACAGTTTTTGAATAGATTGATCACTGGTGATGAAAAATGGATCACCTACGACAAGAATGTGCGCAAACGATCATGGTCAAAGGGCAGTGAAGCACCACAGACTGTAGCAAAACCCGGATCAACACGTAATAAGGTGATGCTGTGTGTATGGTGGGATTGGAACGACATCGTTCATTATGAGCTTTTACCGCCGGGCAAAACCATCGATTCGGATCTCTGCTGCCAACAGCTGACGAGACTCAAACAAGAAATTGAGTAAAAACGGCCGGAATTGATCAACAGAAAGAGTGTGGTCTTTCATCATGATAACGCCAGACCGCACACATATTTGGCCACGCAGCAAAAATTTTGAGAGCTTGGTTGGGAAGTGTTAATGCATCCACCATATAGCCCTGACCTTGCACCCTCAGATTTCCACCTGTTTCGATCTCTTCAGAATTCTTTGGGTAGTGTTAGATTAACATCAAGAGAGGACTATCAAAACTACTTGTTGCATTTTTTGATCAGAAGTCCCAAAATTTCTACAGCAACGGGATCATGTCACTACCTACAAGATGGCGACAAGTTATCGAACAAAATGGCACATATATATTATAATTAAATGTAATTAAACTTGAAAAAATATGTCTTGAATTTGTTTATATACGAAGAAACTTTTTCCCCGACCTTATATAGACCCTTTTTTTTACTTTTCCTGATTCCGAGGTACAGAAAACTACAGTCCTTCAATACACGTACCTTATTGCGATTTTTAATAAATATTTGCCTCTGGCTGCCTGGCTGCTTGTTTTAGCTCAGCAGGCCTAGCATAGGCCGTGGACAGATCTTTCTAGCGGGATAAAAACGGTGGAAAGACAATTTTTCCATGGCCCGTGCTAGGCCTGCTGGAATATTACCTACCTTACATACCTACAGTTTCACCTTTAACACCCCCCTTGGTCATCTGCTTGATCATCTCGTTTGTAGTTATGATCAAAACGTGTTATAATATTAAATTAAACGTAGCAAATGCGAGTTCCTCATATACGTGTGGCGATCGTACCATGAACCCGCGACCCGCGTGAAGCATCGCGGTACCACCTGACGTCAGGAAAACCTCCATATAAAACTCGACAATTCTCATAGACGACTAGCGTTTGTCCGCAGTAAGTAAACATGCTTGCAACGCGAAGCTGACTTGTTAAATGTTAGCAAGTGAAGTTGATTCGTGAGAAGGCAGTTTAGTACTTAAAAAAAAGCGTCACAATGCTGCTGTGGCTGCTGGTCTTGGTGCTGGTAATGTGGACGGTGGTGTTCCGGTTCCGGAGAAGGAACCTATACAAGCTGTCTGGACCAATACCGGGGCCCAAGGGGGCGCTGCCGTTGATCGGGATTGCGCACAAGCTTACTGGAAATACTGAAGGTAAGGAAGTGCGTACTATTTAGTCATATTTGTAGGAGAGGAGGTGGATGTGGATACCATAATAATGTTTAGTATTTTAAAAAACTTTGCTATTATTTGTATTTTTGTTCCATACCTAAACGGAATTGGATAATTGGCGGCAAAGATGGCTGTAAAAGTTATTTTAAAATAAATTATATATTTTACATTTAGGTATATGAGATGCTGGTACAATATGATTCTTTGCTAAATATCTCTATTTAGCAATGCCATACAATGCGATAATGGGGCCAGCATTTTGGAGCAAGCCCCACTAGCGATTTACTAGATTCGATGTTAGGGTACCATAGCCTGACAAGGAACCTTTATAAATTAGTTCTGTCCGTCCATCTGTCGGTCTGTCTGTCCATCCGTCCGCCCGTTTTTTTAAAATCTAATGTCTATATTTAGATAAATGAATGAAACTTTGCTTAATTACAGTTTTAATATTATAGATGTCAATTTTAAAAGTATACAAATAAAGATAATATTGCATTTTAGGGGTGGCTCTGCTACATATGAACTAGGGATGTTTTTTTTTCACTGCACCTCCTCGTTGAAAAGGTCTTTTAAAATAAAAGTAAGGTTTCATATATAACTTTGTTATAAAGTCTATCCTTTGCGAAATATGGCCCGCCAAATTGGCAAAAAGTTTGTCCCCCTGCATTTATAAACTATACGACTTATAAACTTGTAACTATAATACGGATAGGTCATATTTAAACCTTTCATTCAAAATTATTTCGAACATTATCTGTTTATGACTTTTGGAGTAACAGCGTTAAAACTGTAATAAATTTAAGGCGTTCTAGCTCAAAGGTCATTTGCTTTTTTGTAAAATGATCTTAACAAAGATTGTTTCTCAATTAGTTTTCTCTATGGTTAAACCATAAAAATTATATGCTATGTCGGGATGATACATCACTGAAATTTGGCTTCCACACGTCAACAGAGCTTCGTTCTTTCCTATTTTTCTATAACCATTAATTTCTGAACTATAATTATATGACTTTGGTTAAGGAACCCTACCATATGCGTGTCTCGACACGCTCTTGACCAGTTTTTTGTAGGTTGTACATTTATTATTTCCAGTATTTTAGGATTTAATTTGATTTATCCTTTGCAGCTACTTTTTTCAGTTGTAAATAAAATAATAATAACGTAGACGCGGCTTTATGGCAAGCCGTCGGTAAGTGACGACACCGCGTACCCCGATTCCATGGGGCTAAATGAAACCCCAACCCCTGGCTTGCCTTAACCGGCCGTCTAGGGGTGGAAAACGCAAGAGCTAAGAACTTAAATAGATAGGGCTGATTTTTACTCCTTCGCATTAGTTTCAACAGATATAACGTATTAATTTTCTAGTGCTCGGCTGGCTTGCTAGGTATTTCAACTTGAGGGATCAAGATGAAAATCTGTCGCTAAGCACCTAGCGGTGTGTTCCGGCAATTTGAGAGCCAGTTCCTATTCCAGGCTAGGTATGTTTACCATCCTTGACCACCAGGGTCGCTGTAGTCAAACGCATAGATAGCCATAAAAAACTATAAAACAAGATGGCTATATATACTTATCTTAAAAATAACACTTAGTTTTATCAGAGGCAAAGTACAAAAGTACGAGTACTTCCCTAGATACCTATAGACCTACCTATTAATAAAATATATCTAGATAGATATATTTTTTATAACAATTTAATATTCTGAGGTAGATACCTCAGAATATTAAATTGTTTGATATGATTCACTACTCAAATTTTACAAGTTCATAGGCAAGTTGCTTACCTAGTGAAAAACTGCAATGTTTAAAAATAGTGTTTTAGTGTTTTCTGTTTTGCTAGGACTGGTAAACCTTAATCACGATAACTATTTTTCAGATATTATGGTTGCTCTACAAAAATACAGCTACTCGGCCATGGAACACAACGGAATGATAAAAGGCTGGCTTAGCCACATTTTGTATTTCAGTGAGTGTTAAAAATTGCTTCTTCATAGTCTAAGAAATATATTCATCATCATCCAGAAGGCGTCCACTGCTGAACATAGGCCTCCCCCTATAACCTCCACACTGAACGACATCCTGCCATCTACATCCACTGGATGCCCGCGACTCTCACAATGTCGTCGGTCCATCTAGTGGGAGGCCTACCTAGGCTGCGTCTTCCGGTTCGCGGTCTCTACTCAAGAACCTTTCTTCCCCATCGGTCATCAGTTCTTAGAACGATGTGGCCTGCCCACTGCCACTTCAATTTGCAGATTTTAATAGCTATGTCGGTGACTCTGATTCTTTGGCGAATATCTACGTTCGAATTTTATCGCGCAAAGAAACTCCGAGCATAGCTCTCTCCATTGCCCGTTGTGTGACTCTGAGTTTTTCCAAAAGGCCAACAGACGAAATATATTATGTAAGGAGTTTGTACATATTGTTATGTTTACCAGACGCAGTGCTACAGCTACAAATTTTTTGCCCTCTGATGTCTGAAACCAAGGGGTATTATAAGTTTGACTCCTGTCTGTTTGTGTGTTGGTGTGTGTGGCTGTCTGTGGCTTCATAGCTCCTTAAAGGATGGACCAATTTATTTTTATTTTATTTGAAGCTAGTTCAATCGGGATGGTTAATTAGCTGTAATTGATGAAAATCTGTCCAAAGTTATGAGTTCTTTCCGATTTTTAATTATTTTAATTCTATTATGCAGTTGTTGTAGACCCCGTCGATTTAGAAATGGTGATGAAAACGTGTTTGGAGAAAGACGACCTACATCGGTTTATCAGAAAAGTCATAGGATTCGGAGCAATCTTTGCACCAGGTAAATTTACTTGATATCTATTATTTCTTATTACTCTTTCTATTATTTACAGAACAATGAGTATTTATTTATATTACTGCTTTGATCGCTTGGACATTATGTGACAAACAAAATATCCTATATCTATACTTACCTACATGTTTTGAACTAAGAATATTATCTGGTGAGGTGAAAATTAACTGTTGATAACCGACATCAAAAATCTGAAACTAATACTTAAATGAAAATTGTGACGAAGAAATCACTGCAATAACGCAGCCCAATATCGGATACAATAGATCGTTGAAATCGCATTACAGGATCATTAAATAGAGTTTTCTTTCACGTCTTGTTTTGGTCTGTAAGTATTTTTTTTTTTGAAAATTCCAAATGTGTTTTGTATTGTGATTGTGCGCGAAGTACAAATATTGGATATGTACTCGTAAAAAACGTATTGACTTCCATTCAAATAATGAATTTCAAAATTGAAATTTGTATGGAATTCGATAGATATATTATATGTATGGAATATCCGTTCTTCGCCTACAGATAAATAAGCAAAAAATTCATAATTCAGGGTATATTATGCATTTGTATTAGGTGTATCGTATAAAGTCATGTCAGCTCAGGAGTTAACGCTCCTAAATCAAATAAATATCTGGGACATTATTGCACACATGGTCATCTCATCCCAAACTAAGCAATAAGAAGGTGTAGTACTCATAGAACAAGCACAAATCTAAGTAGGTACTTATGTGCTAGCAGGTTCGCTTGGCCACACCGTTTCCATACCTTGACCTTACAAAATAACATATGAATACGCACTTTGAATACATAAGCACTCTAGTTTCGCCGCGAAACATTAATCTGACCATTACGAAATTAGAAGTAGGCTTACTATGCATCAGGTTCGCGATTATCATAATAAGGAAATTTAAAGTAGGTCGGTAATGACAAAAATTTAGAAAAGGCTAGAATAAGGATAATCTTTTTCTCAAGGATGCTATTTGGGCATGACATGACGCAAGCTGTACGATTGATGCCAAAACAGTCTCGAAATGTTTTGGGAATTCCCTAACTGACTGGACAAGATGTATCTATCTGATCATTACGAAATTAGAAGTAGGTATACTCTTATACTCTTGAGGACATTTTGTTATACCTATATCTATATCTTTGGCATTGTAATTTGAATAACAGTCACTTTCCTCGATATTTAGTTATATTTTGGTTATTTATCGACAACGTTCTACCGTAGAGTCTATCTTCATCTTTATGATATGCCATCTTCTACGATGACTATCAGGGTATTATATTGTTAGCTTCGACGATATTATCTTCGGGACGGGATCTTGTGCTCACATTGATCCACGTGCGAGATTTTCCAGGAAGCACTCTATTATTTTAGTTGTAGCAGTTCATATCTCTCAATCCACATTAATATGATCGAAGAAAGGTCTAGGTATTACAGGGGTCTATCGTGTGGGGTACCAAAACACTATTGGAGGTCAATTCATTTTGGCTACTCGAGGCTACAAAAAGTCACAGTGGTTTCGATAGATTTAAAAATTAACCCCTTTCATGGCCAGTGTCGATTTGGAGGAGACGTCGCAAGATTATGGTGCCAGCTTTCAGCCCAAAGATAGTGGAGAACTTCGTGGAAGTTTTCTCAGAGCAGAGCGAGAAACTCGCCCAACTCCTCAGCGGGTGCGCTGATACAAAGAAGTTTAGCGTTTGGCCGTTCCTTAGCACATACACTCTGGACTCAGTTTTTGGTAAGTTTTGTAATCGTCATTGCCAGAGTGAATAGGTACCTTCTAGCCTCCATCGTTGGCTACAACTAACGAAAATGTGGCTGACGATGGGTAGATGGTATGTTGGTTGCCAAACAAAGATGTATGTAAAATTAGGAGAGAAAAAAAATGCCATAAGCTTCGATCACTTTTCGAAGGCCATAGTGACAAACCAGCTGACGGGCCGCCTGATGGTACGCGATCACCGTCGCTTATGAATACCAGCAACACCAGGAGCATCAAATGTACATTGCCGACCATTAAAGACTATTAAGAGCTCAATTTTTTTATTCGTTTTCCTACAGTCATAGAATAAATAAATAGTTATACAAATTTACGGGCGGGAATAAATAAAAGCGTACCAACACAATATTTTTTAACTACTAAAGTACAAAAGTAGTGAATAAGATATCATGCCCAGGTGGTCACACATCCAAGTACCGACCACGCCCGACGTTGCTTAACTTCAGTGATCGTACGAGAATCGGTGGTGAATAGACCGTCACCGATTCGTCACCGACTAGCACTTGGCCTGTTTTTTTTATTTTTGTTTTACTTTAGAGTGTGTACTATGATCATGCCAAGTTTGATGCTTGTACGAATTACCATTTTTACATTAGAGCTAATACAAAAATATGTTAAAAAAATATTTTTTTGTTGTTGTATGCACTCCCTTTAGTTTTTAATTTTTGACTTTATTATTTTTATTTCTTAGGCAATCCGCCGTAACATTAACATCAAAAACCTAGTGATCAGAATTCGTGATTTTCTTTAGCTTTTTTTTTTACAATGTTATTGCAGCTGTCAGTGCAAATAAATGCTTGGACCGAGTTTAATACGATTTAACTAATATGCTCAGAAAAAAATTATAAAAAATAAACAGTAGAAAATAGATAATACATTAGAATAGAATGGGAAAGTATATACCTATATACCTAGTACCTAGTATATACCTAGGGTTGCCAAGTACAAAAAGAAAATCCGGAGTCAGATTCATATTTACCCGGACATTGAGCCCTGAAAACTTTTATGGCAGGTCGTGATAAATCATAAGACATGAAAAATTCACGTAAAAGTGAAAGAAGTGTGCTTGTTGTGTCAACCTATCTCCGGAACCAAGAGTGATATCGAAATGTGAGGATAACCAAAAAAATAATCTTTTTTTCTTTTTAGTAACCTAAAGAATCGTTAAATATATGTCTCGTTAAATCATGTTGAACAGGCGGCGCAGATATAATATTACATACTTCCGTAGACAGGAATTCTTATACGCTATTTATACCAATGCGCCACACTAAAAATAATGGCGGCGCGCGCTCGAACTAATTTAATGGTCAGGGTAATTAAATATTTATAAAAAATAATAATAATAATAAAGCAGGCCGAGAAAACAATGGCGCGATGACTTCGACGCGTTCCAAACACAGTGGCCAAATTTGATTGGTGATCGCACTGTCTGGAAGGAGACCTTTGCCCAGGAGTGGGACAGTCAGTACTTACAGATTAATAAATAAATAAAAACTTAGATTATTTATACATATAAAAATAAATATTCAGAAACACCAATCAAAACCAAACGGGAAAAAACGGAACAACACGAATCATTTACGTATTTAAGACACCTTATCTCTAACAGAATCAGCAATGGGCGTTAAAATCAACGTCCAAGGGAACCCAGACTCTGTATTTCTCAAGTCGATGAACCGTATTTTGAACCTGGTCTGCGAGAGGATATTCCACCTGTGGCTGCAGCCAGACTGGCTCTACAGGCTCTTTCGGTGGAAGCATCTCGAACACGAGCAATGCTTGAAGGAGATGCATAGCTTCACTGATGAGGTAAGTCCGTTTTACCCTTCGCCTCCATAATAATAAACTCACCGAAAGTTACTCCGTATTTTGTCTTATTCTCTCTATCATAAGAATCAAATTAGACAAAATAAAAATTAGCTATACGGAGGTTACTCCACGTTATAAATAAGTGAGTATTTGCTAGTATATAAATACTCTCTTATTTCACTAAATAGTGTACATAATTGTGTTTATACCCTTCGACCAAAATAAAATGAATGGACGGGCCCCAATCATTGAACTGGATCAGTAAAAACGAGTCAAAACCGTCGGACATATACTTCAACACCTAATTATAAAAATGTACAGTATATTTGTTAAAAAAATAGATATCGGTTTTATTTGTGTATTTACACTTCGGTAAAGCATTCGAATTCATAATTTTGTCAGATGTTTCGTTATCGCGTAACAATAGACTCGTGTTTCACTTCCTATACGGCCTACGGCTAGAGACCGACTGAAACGAAGTGAGTGCTGGCGCTCATTTTGTAATCTTCAAAAATGCGCTTCTACTGGGCCCGTCCATTCATTTTATTTTGGTCGAAGTTTATACCCTAATGATTAGGCACTATTAGCTTTGGTTTTTAACTGCAGCAGGCTGCAACAGAAACTTTTATGGACGAACGTGAAGATTTAGGGCAGGACGTAGCCGAGGCTAGCATACATACACGAGTTCATAAATTCTCAGTTGCCGCCAAGCCTTACATATCATCATCATAATTGTCAGCCATAATTGTCAATATCATGTGGGTACATGAAAGGCTTTCAGTTATCTGCATCTGCATATCCCAGCAGTGGGAACTCCTGGGACACAGACCTTATCTCATAAAGACAGAAGATGGGCCCTAATCCACCATGCTGGCCCAGTGCATGTAGGATTACTTATTATTTTTCTTAAACATTGATGTAAAACTATACAACATAAATATTTATTAATTAAAACGTTACCTAGCAACCAAACTTAAATGGCTTTTAAATAAAATAACTTTCTTGAACTGACTCATAAGTACTATGAACTAGTCACGTCACAGGATATACCCGCCATAGCTAGTTAGAGCCATAGCGGAGCATAGTTTCCTGAGAGCCCTATGACACTCAGAAAACTATGCTCTAATTTCTAACAGAATTTTTTGTTTCGCCTCTTTTAGTTGCAGTTCACTTGAAATATTGTACACAAAATGGATGTACATACGTTTAGGAAAACTCGGGGCATATCGTAGAGAGGCCAGCGTATTTTTTTGTTGCTGTTGTGTGACACGAAGAAACTTTTATTTGTTGAACGAAAGTTTCTTGACGTAGTGTTTTTAGTGCTACGGTCTAGAACTGAACCCTAGAAAAAACAAATATTTTGTTCATTAATTTGTCTGGAAGACGTTAACACCACTTACAGTGGTGTCACCGGCAATGGGACTCACTCAAGGTCCGCACCGAGCAGTGGTCCCAAGTACTAAGACTAGACTCCACGAGACATGGCTGTGAACTGTCAAGTAAGGCAAAGGCAGTACAGGAAGGATCAAGGTCTAGGTTAGTCACAACAGTGCAAGTAACATATAACATATGAGCCAAGGGCTAAATAGGTACAGAATATCACATAATATTCTAGCCAAGGGCTATAGGTACCGCATATAATATAACATTAGAGCAACCGCTCATATACTCCGAGCCAAGGGCTATAGGTACCGCATATAATATAACATTACAGCAACCGCTCATATACTCCGAGCCAAGGGCTATAGGTACCGCATATAATATAACATTAGAGCAACCGCTCAGATCTCAGAGCCACGGGCTATAGGTACCGCATATCTTATATTATATTATACTAGCTTATCTTAGGTTCAAGGTGCAGCACAGATCTAGTAAATACATGTATCTCAAGTCAGTCATTAACAGGGTCAAGAATTAACGGTCATCAATCTAAGGCTGAGGATATCGGTATCAGACATCTCGTCACACAAGTTATTGCAATTAATAAATAGAGCCAACAGAACTTAGTCTAGGTACTTAACATTCATCAGCCGGTCCAGGACTCCCCGGAGCACCAACACTTTCACTGTATAAATTCACACTGACTCTAGTGACGACCTCTCTCTAGTGATCAAGGTCAAGATATGACGGTTGAATTCAAAATGAATCACTTGGGTGCGCACACTAGCGAGCTTTCCACTCCCTCAGTGTGGCCATATTAAAAATGGTCTATGGTATCACGACACGTCGCGACAGCCGGCGTCGGTTTTGGGAAAAAGCTTTTAACAATTTTTCTCTTATATTTTGCAGATAATTGAGCTAAAACGTAAAGAATTAATAGCTGAAAATGACAGCAAAACAGAAGCGGAAAACACTTTTGGTAAGGTCACAGAGAACTGAATAACGATATAACACATCATAGGTACTAACTTAAGTATATGTCAGGTACTTACTAAGGCCAGAGTAAGTCCTGACCTCCTACAATAAAAAGCGTCAGTCATGGCGGCGCGGCGTTACACTTCCACATGCCACTTAGAGCCGATTTCACCATCAAAGTGAACGCGAGCAACGCAAAACTAAACTGGTATAAAGTGGCTTATTGAGTTCAAAACGTTAATTTGGGTTTCACCAACATAAACTTAACTGCGATCAGTCTATGTTGGTGAAACCCAAATTGACGTTTTGAACTCCATAAGCCACTTTATACCAGTTTAGTTTTGCGTTGATCGCGTTCACTTTGATGGTGAAATCGGCCCTTAGTCAGCTGGAGTTCGCGCAGATCCATCTCCACTACGTCAGACCAGCGGTATTTGAGACGTCCTACCGTACCGTACCGGACGTCGGTTGTCCCAAGTAGGCAGTCCGATTCTTTTGTCTAGCAGACATTATGTCCGAATCATTGTAACCTATGTGCCTTGAACGCATAGGTGACAGCTACTTATAACATTCCATCTTAATGTAATGTAGTTAATAAACAGACAGATACACAGTTATTACAAGACAAGTGTTTGCTGCGAGCACGAGCGTTATATTACAGAAACGAGAAGGATGATTATTTTCCTGGTGATTTCAGACCTAGGATTATACAAGAGGAAGACTTTTCTAGAACTCCTTATATCGTCATCGGGGGGCGAAAATGGGTACACCAACATAGAGCTTAGAGAAGAGGTGTTGACATTGACAATAGCAGGCACAGATACATCGGCAGTCGCCATTGGGTACACCTTGATGCTTCTTGGGAAATACCCAGATGTGCAGGAGAAAGTTTACGAAGAGTAAGTATTTTTACCAGCTGTTGCATTTTAGTTTCAAAATTGTTCCATCTCTTCCAGCAGGCAAGCACGCGAGCTATGATAAAATTTTGTACACGTTAGAAATGTATCGCTGTGACAAGCGTTTGTCTAGTAAAAAAAAGTGAACAACATTACTTTAACACGGCAAAATAGCTTTGTCACCCTTACGCACGGATAAAAAAGGTTGACAATGATATAGGTAGTAGTGCACGTGTTAAGCTAGCAGGGACAAATATAACTTCTGAAAATAATAGTCTAGGGTACGTACAACTGTAACTTGCCTAGCAACCTATCCCCATTTAGCAATTTGCATAAATTTTCCCAGTCTTGATATTGGTTTATTATTAGTGTTTTATGTTTAATACGTTCTTTTTTCACCAGGCTTTTTGAAATATTTGGTGATTCGGATCGACCACTGGAGAAGGAGGATTTAGTGAAACTGAAATATTTGGAGAGAGTAGTTAAAGAATCCCTAAGACTCTTTCCCCCGGTACCTTTCATTATAAGAAAAGTTTTAGAAGATGTTAAATTACGTAAG
Source organism: Agriopis leucophaearia (assembly GCA_949125355.1). NCBI lineage: Eukaryota > Metazoa > Arthropoda > Insecta > Lepidoptera > Geometridae > Agriopis > Agriopis leucophaearia. Next base: position 6,124,384 of record OX421267.1, read on the forward strand.
TAGCTTTGGTATTGTTTTTCATTTATGGTCAAATACAAACACTGCAAGATTGCTACTAGTTTCTTTAGTCAAATTCTCTCAAAACTTGTTTACTTACCTTGAATTAGTATGAATAAAAATGCATCACACATCAACGGAAACTAAATTGAACCTTGTAGAACATTTTAGAAAAAGTTAGGCAGAAGATGTTTTGCGCATTTTGCAACACGCTACATAAAAAACGCGGCACTAGTATTTTTAAAAATCTAGACGGATTTGGAGGAAACGCTAGTTTAGTGCATGAGCACTAGTTTGCCATTTTCGGCAATTGCCTTTATTAATTTAACAAAATATAAGCTAACTCTATATATCTAAACTAGTTACTTAGCTTAATATTGTTGTTATCACAGCATCAGGTCGAGTTCTCCCCGCTGGTTCTGGCATCGCGGTTTCTATCTGGGGGGTCCATCGCGATCCCAAGTACTGGGGCCCGGATGCAGAGCACTTCGACCCTGACCGGTTCTTGCCTGAACGGTTCAACTTGGTCCATACATGCAGTTATATGCCGTTCAGTAGTGGCCCTAGGAACTGCCCGGGTAAGACATTAAAACACCTTGCTTTTTGACCTATTTATTAATTAGTTTTAATTGTTTTCTCCGCCATAATAATTATTTAGCTCTAACTGATACGTTAAGTGCTTAATCCAAGGATTCTCTATGGTATATAGGAAACAAGGTCACGTAATGGGAGCACGTTGCTTGCTCAATATCACAAAGTAAAAAGGTACAGAAGGCCGGCTTCGGCTGACCTTGATTTTAATAACCGTAGCCAACCTAGGGTTGGCAAAGCAACTATAATGTTCTGTGAAAATTTAGATTTGGGAGTTTCAATGAAAAGCTATTTCTTTGGTATATGTTACTTTAAAATACATATATTTCTTATATAAAAGGGTAACGAATAAAAGTCTTTAAATTGGTCACCGACAAGTACCTACTTTGGTCGATGAAAATGGAAACTCATTGTAAATATGACAATAAGACTGTCCTATTTTTTATTACCTCATAAAAAGCTGATCATAAATAGAGGCCCATCATCGAAAACATAATAAAATAAAGTTTTAAGTATTTTAATTTCATGCTAGACAGAGAGCGCCAGAGAGTCAAGTCGTACGTGCGCCATACAAATGCTATAAGTAGTAACACATGCTTTGCGGAAGAGAGACTGAGCATCCGCTCTCTATCCTCACCGACAACTTTTAGCGCTTATATATTAGTATATCATAATAATATATAAGCCAATTTAAATTATTTTTCAGAGTGTGGTGTGTATTTAATTATATTCTACGCTAAGCCTTTTATTTGTAATAAATAACAGACTTAGTTACATTTGGTTACCTATCTAACCAGGCCTATGTTGGTGTTGCAACGAGGCATTTACACAATTTTAGTTTATATCAGTGACTTTTTTCTGGCTTTTGTGTAACTAACTATTCATTGTATATCTACCGTGTTCATTAGCAGCTGTTTGTTTTCCATGTAAAAAATAAATAAATAAATAAAGTAAACATTAGAATATAGGCCTGTTGTCACATGAAACGATAGTTACGTGTATTGCCAAAGAGCGGGCACTCGCGACTGGCGTTCGACCGACTTGATCCGAGATCGTTTTACGTACGCGTCTTTGTATGCGTGCGCCTGTTAACGTTCGTTGTATGGAGCCAGCCTTCCGTACCTATTTGTTTTATGTCAATATAGCGTCTTTCACTAAGGATGTTTATTCTTTTTGACAGCTAATTTACCGTTTGGGAGGTATGCAAACAGGGCTGATGTGCCGCAAGAATGTATCCCAGATTACGTTACTTTGTGGCGCGTCCCCTCTACAGGATTACGCGGAAAGGGTGACTAGTCGAAAGGGACCCACAGTACTTACCCATTATTACGAACAACTTTCAATATAAGAGCAACCCTGTAATGGCGAAAAAATATCAGCTATTCCATACATTTTGTCAAGAGTGAATGACTACACCTCCGCTACCACCCCCAACGTCATGTCCAATGTCCATGTTGTACCCGTACCGGTAATCGTGGCGAACGATACTCTCGAAGTTGTTGACCATTACACCTATCTTCGACAGATTGTTCAGTTAGGTAAGTCCAACTTAGGCAAAGAGGTCGCCCGAAGAATCCCACTCGGATGGGCAGCGTTCGGGAAATTGCGTGACATCTTCTCGTCCAAGATACCACAGTCCCTGAAGACGAAGGTATTTGATCAGTGTGTGTTGCCAGTGATGACATATGGTACTGAGACGTGGTCCTTAACTGTTGGCCTTTTGGAAAAACTCAGAGTCACACAACGGGCAATGGAGAGAGCTATGCTCGGAGTTTCTTTGCGCGATAAAATCCGATACGTAGATATTCGCCAAAGATCCAGAGTCACCGACATAGCTATTGAAATCTGCAAGTTGAAGTGGCAATGGGCAGGCCACATCGCTCGAAGAACTGTTAACCGATGGGGAAGAAAGGTTCTTGAGTGGAGACCGCGAACCGGAAGACGCAGCGTAGGTAGGCCTCCCACTAGATGGACCGACGACATTGTGAGAGTCGCGGGCATCCAGTGGATGCAGATGGCAGGATGTCGTTCAGTGTGGAGGTTAAAGGGGGAGGCCTATGTTCAGCAGTGGACGTCTTCTGGCTGTTGATGATGATGATGATGAATGACTACAATCTATGGAACAGCTGATATTTTTTGTAGCGATTTCAGAGTTACTCCCATAGTGAAAGTTGTTCATAATGATGGTTACTATGAACCCCTTTCGGCTCAGTACACCCTTTCCGCGTAACTCAGTATACAGGGTTACAAAGAAAGAGTATGCTAAGCCGTACCGGGTTCGTTATACTCATTATGAACAACTTTTACAATGGGACCAACCCTGATATCGCGAAAAAAAACTACTGTTTCATACATTTTGTCGAGTGTCAATGGCCGTTTTCTATGGATCATCAGTTTTTTTTGTTGTATTTAATTCGGATTTTACATATCGAATATTTAAATTTGTACATCGCTCACGTTCATATCTCTATTTCAAATAGGTTCACTAGGATCACGTTCAATTGTTTTATTCTAAACTTGTAACTTGCAGAGCCTTAAATAACTTCGCTTTTTGTGTAATCCGACGTGACTGGATGCCTTAGACAAAGTCAGAAAAAAATCTCATCAGACAACCAATCATATATATTAGCTGGGTTAGAATAATAAACCTTTATTAAAACGCTGCAGTTTACTTAATTATAAGCTGCACGCAAATGGCTGGTAATTAGAACACAACAAAATAAAATACCATTTACCGTGAATAAGAGGGTAATTGAGAATGTTACTCGATGCACCCTGTGGTTTTACCTACATAGAGTGGAGTTAGTGGTCCAGTGCACAAAACCGATAGTACACCAGCGAGCCACCGAGCCAAAGAATTACCGACTATACCGCGGTCTAATTTGGCTCGTTTACGAAACTTTAGTCCACGGAGTAGCATTATAAACAATTGGCTAGTCGGCTCACTATTGGAGCGCCCACTTTGCATGCTCGTTACACAAACCCGCTGACACGGTTTGCCTTGCATTGCTGCGCCGCCGCAACACATAGTGTAGACCTTAACTAACACCCTAGGTAAATGGTACGCCTTACGGTATCACGGTAAACATCCCGTTAATGATCATGTAACTATAGTGTAGATCTGCTTCGTTGATAACTAACACTTCCAGTCTTACAACAGTGTTATCAGCAAAAAGTCACTAGGATCTGTGGCCTTATAACGGGTGTCTCAGTAAGAGTGCACTTTTTAAATTTGGAATCATTTTTTTTCGTGTAAGTGGCTACTCTGAAACTTGACAGCTGGCACCTATGATTATTCCGATTATTAAAAAATTCAGCAGGACGGCGCCACCTGCCAGATCGTGCATGAAACAGTCGACTTATTCCAGCAACGATTTTTAAAACACATTATCTCACGAAATTCTGATGTTAACTGGCCACCAAGATCGTGCGATTTAACACCGTGCGATTTTTTTCTTTAGGGTTTTGTGAAATCTCTGGTTTATGCATAAACCAGAAACAATTCCTGAGTTCAAATCAAAGATCCAACGCATCATCGGTGAGATACAGCCACATCTCTGTGTGAAATTCATGGAAAATTTCATGAAAAGAGTAATGGCTTGTCATCAGAGCCGTGGGCCATTTGCTGGATACTTTATTCCATACTTAATCGGAACATGTCTTCTTTACAATCCAATAAAAATATCACAACTCTCTCATAACACATATAGATTTATTTTAAAATGGAAAAGTGCACTCTTACTGAGACACCCATACAAATTGTTTTTTTCTCAGGTTATCAATACGCTTTGATGTCAATCAAGACTGCGCTGTCAAGTATTTTACGCCGGTACAAGGTGCTTGGAGACATGGAAAACAGCAAGGTGCCCAAAATAAGAGTTAAGCTAGACGTCATGATGAAAGCCGTCAATGGATATGAAATCGCGTTAGATAGAAGGCAGAAAAATGCAGCCCAATGATGCCTTAGTATATTATTAAATAAGTTTTGTGTTTATAATAAGTATAACTTTGTGTTGTTGTTTCAATGTAATCAATTTGATCTGAGAATGAGATTTGAGAAATGTAAAACTAATAAAATATATACTTTAGTTACATTAACCACTAAGGTTCTTTGCTATATTAAGTGTTTTATTATAAATACAAACTTCTGCCCACGGCTTCGCCCGCGCTGGTATAAAGACAGGACGTCTGAGATCATAAAATCCATTTCTGACTTCCATTTTGAAATGCCAATACGACTAGTCCCTGCATAGGTCTGTAACCCGAGAAAACTTGTCTTATAAAGGTCACTAGTGAACCCATGCGTCGTAGACCGTCGTTTACCAGGTAGGTAAACCAGTATAAAGGATATTTAAAGACTGGGAAAGTCCGTGTAGATATCAAATAATAAATTAATGATCTAGATTTTCCAAACGCCTGTCTTTGATTTTTAATTACAGACATTGCAAATGCAAGAGTAACTCGAAATCTTTTATTGTTTAATGGAAAGACAGCTTCTAAATAAATTTACCTGCACTTGCGGTAGTTAAAACCTTGCAATCTAATTAATTTGTACTACATAAATTTATTAAGTGTAGTTGAGTTCCATATGATCAATCTTTTGGCAGTAAGTACTCGTATATATATTTCTTATCGACATTAAATTTAATGTGTACATTAAATTTGTTCCAAAATTAATTTAAATGTTCTTGAACGATTTCTTTCTTTGAAAGAAAGAAAATAGAAATCAACTTGCGTCAATGCTTTTAAAAAACTTCATAATTCGATATTATTGTATGCACGCTTCTATATTGATGAGTTTCTTCTGTTTCAAATTCATTCGAGAACATTTAAATAAATTTTTGCTCAAATTTCATTCGTATGATTAGGTGGTTAATTTTCACGAGAATGAAGAATCTAAATAAACACATGATTTTCTAATTCATAGTAGGTATATGTTACAGTCAAAAGTCTTAACCAGTCACAAGTACTTTTGACTCAAATAAAATTCGATAGTCGTTTTGACTAACTAATTCCGGCAAAAGTGGTTTAAGGTAAGGTTAGGTTGTGATGGCTACTAAGAAGATCACGGCGAGTGGAGGCCGGCTCCTGGTAGGATGGGTGGCGGCGCGAGTCCAGATACTGAACACCTGACCCTCTGCTGCTACTGGTGCTTCGTAGTAGGTGACGAGTCAAGCTCAGTGCACCTCTAATCTGCACTGAGCTTGCAATGTCCAATGCCATGCCATGTGCAGATTAGAGGTGGACCGCAGCAATGAGTGTTGAACGATGAGTGACCGTGCGGTGAATAGGATCACAAGGCCAGAGACTGTTCTACTACTGCCCCGCACTGCAACCTGTGGGCCTAGAGCTGACTGAATCAGAGATTTCGATGGCTTGGTGGCGATCACCACCCTGTCGTCAGGAAGCTTGTCGTGGCTCGGATGGGTAGGAAGGTGGTCGTAAGGACGTATTTCTCCCCCAAGACTGTCCTTGTCGAATTTGAGCTGTGAGGTGGGGACTCTGATTGGCCAAAGCCACGGCGTGGGGGTTTCTGAGAACAGACGCAAGGGGTAAGGCAGTCGGCGAATAGTTGGTGGTAGTGTGAATGTGCGTTTTGAACCGAGGGATACACGCACACGTGTGGGGCAATCGAGTGGATCCATTGTGGAAGTGACATTTGCCATGCTCAAGCTTGCGATAAGGGTCCGGGACTGGGAGGTGTTGATGGACGTATAGACGCTGTCTGATCACTACTACATTCAGTTCAGCGTCTTTACGTCTTTGGTAGGACCAGGCACACAGCTGCCGCTGCCTGTTGTTGGCCCACAGTGAGCTCTCAACCGCCTGGATGTGGAGCTGCTGCAGGAGGCAGTCTTTTTCCAGGGATGGAATGCTCCTACCTTAGAGCCAGTGGACCTGGGTGCGGAGGCCAATGGACTGTGCGAGGCCATGGCACACATCTACGACGCTGCCATGCCTCGTGCGAAGGCTCCGCGGTCCAAGCGCCAGAACTACTGGTGAACAGAGGAGATTACTGGGATGGCGGTGGCGTGTGTGACGAGACGTCGCCGGTATCAGCGCGGAGTTGCAGCGGTAGTGGCCAGCAGGCTTCAGCATTGTGGTGGGAAGACCCGCAATCGCTGTCGGGTCGACGCTGAAGTATTTCAGCATCATACTCGACAGCAGGTAGAATTTCCGGGCACACCTAGAGCAGGGCTGACTCCAAAACTTGTGGGGATCGCGGCTGCTTTGAGCTGCCTCCTCCCGAATCTCATAGGTGAGGACGGGAGCTGCCGCCGCCTCATTATGGCATTGGTGTGGTCGATGGCCCTGTACGGTGCTCCTATATGGGTGGGTTCCCCAAACTCCAGGGAAACTGCCCTGCTATTCAGTTGCTTTGCATGAGTACTCAGTCCTGCCATTAGGTTTTATAAAGTCCTTGCTATGTATATTGATGGGTGATTGTTTAAATCATATTCTCACTTTAGTTAGAGTTGCACTCACCGAGTCATATATTTATTAAGTTCACATACTTTAAAAGTTTGTGATTACGTTGCACTCACAGATAGTAGATCTGTGGTTGCACTCCTCCTTGTTTTCAAATACGTTAGGAAAAAGAACAAGTGTCAAGTTTACAACAAAAAGTATACAACTTTACAAGACAGTTTTTAATCACTGTGTTCACTGACGGTGCTTGACGTAAGAAAACAATAAAAATTGTGAAACACCCACAAATTTTCTGAACTTTTTTTGGACTTGTGAGGTTTCACGAATATATAAATGAATACTGTACATCTACAAGAGTTTCAATTCCACAAAAGTAAAAACAAGTAAGTAACCCATTTCGAGTTAGTCAAGGTGTGTGTAGTTTTGTAGTAGGTAAGTAGAATCAACGACGAACATTGTGACCGCTTCTGTATTCTGAGGTGACCGTTTGGGACTGACATCATTATCAGCCCTGTCACTGCTGTGCAGTGAGCTTACATAAATACTAAGATCATTGTTGTTGGGTCAGAGGCCTTATTTCAAACAGAGAGAAGAGAGAGAAAGAGAGAAATGAAGATCATGGAGGCCTAACCCATCATGCTGGCCCAGTGCATGTTGGTGAATGTCATACATGTCTTTAACTTTTGAGGTTCTTGGGACACATCGGCTTCCTCACGATAATTTTTTTCACCGTTGTATCACGATGGTATCAAAACTAGACATAGTTTTTTTTATTTAAGTGTTAAATATATATCAATGGTGCAGGACCTATGATCAAACCGGGTGCTGTCCAATTGTAAAGCGCACATGTATGCTACAGCTCGGTTACATGCTATCGCTCTTTGCGCTTTTTATGCTTTGGACTGTAGTAAGCCATGAATAACACATATGGAAATCATACTGTTTTAAAAACTATCACGGTTGTTGAGTACAGTTATATGATTATATCGGGAAACATGAAATATCGGAAGCTCCATCCATAACCTTATTACGGTAAATATTCCAGTTAAAATCATATCAAAAGTTTAATTGAAATGCTATGATTACCGCTTGTGATGTTTTTTTTTTGGTGCCAACAAAAGGTTTTTTTCCATATTAGTCTCAAAAGTGTTCTGTTGTAACTAATTGAAAAAAAAACAACTCTATATAACCACAAAATACATAATTGTGACTGGACTAAGGTATATGGTATTTATTTTAATTATTTCAGCCGTGGTCGCCCCAGTGCAAGGAAAAGCTTCCCTTTCTTGCTTCGCCTCCTCTTTGTTCTGTGCTATGGTATACCAGTCTTTTGCATGAGAGTCAAGCTCGTCCTGCCATATTTTTCTGGGCCTTCCAAGGGGTCGTATAGCATGCGGCAGCATAGGAATAAGGTAGTGAGTTCAAAAGGCCCGACCTCCCTTGCCTCATGTTCGGTGATCAATAACTATTATCTTCGTCCGTGATAATGGCGCTTGTAATAACATATAGATCAATGCAATGGTGTTTTTTTTAATATAGGTTTAAATAACCTACCAATAGTGATTGATATACATCTTCAATAATATTCTATCATCAACACTCATATATCTGTATCAGGTTCGATGCCGCGAGTTCACCTAGTTTGCATGTCTGTTTTCTATCTTAATTTGGATTAGTGCTCCAACTTAATTAAATTCATCGATTTAATGTTTTTTTTTTTTTTAAATGAAAGTCCACAAAACTGGAAATACTTCAAAATTCTGAGTGGCGTTGAGCTGTTATGGGCAAGCGTGAAGAGCCATCAGGCGAACGACTTCGCTCGTCTCGTCACTCAGTATCATAACAAAAAAAACATTATAAACTATCTTAAAATCAACAAACATCCTTAGTATCTAACTAAATGTAATTCCAGTAATTTATGTTATGTTATGTTACTACGTCGGCTTTATGACAAAGAATCTCATGTGAGATAGAGAATAAGTGCCCTGCTTAAAAATAGAGGGCACTGTCTGGATTTGAGCAAGTCTTTTTAAGAAAAATTCAAAAGAAAGCTATAATGAAAATTAATACTTATTTTTAATGACTAATATTCTACAAAAAGATGTACCCTTTTTGCTCTTAGTTTTAAGCTTTTATTTTATTTAGCACCATTTCTACACGACATAATTGGCATTGTGCATATATTAAGTGAGATTCGGAGCTATTAGAATTTATGCAACAATATTTTCGTTTGGAGGTAACGGTTGCCTTCATCGAAGTAAGGTAGTTGGTATAATTTCCATAACAATTGAACGTAAAGGCAATATTATCACGGAAAAGTTTTGCTTCTCTTTTCATGTTTAAGTAAGGTAATTTCATGAAAACACTGAGCCGACTATTTTAGGAATTAGGTTATATCCTAATTTTTTCACCACACACTAGATACATACAGTTATATGATTATTTACGGGATATTTACCGTGGTAAGGTTGGGAAGGTAAATATCCCGCAAATAATCATATAACTATAGTGAACAACCGTGATAGTTTAACAGTGTTACACTAGATAAATAAATAAATATCTGGGACATTACTGCACACACGGTCATCTGACCCCAAACTAAGCAAAGCTTGTAATATGGCTGCCAGAGACTGATATACGTACATATATATTTTTAAATACATACATAAATAGATATTAAAGATACATGTTAAAGTTGTTGTACTTTTCCACCGAGCGTTAATATGTGCGCTTTACGATCTCTCAGTACCCGGTGGAGTGGAGCAAAACCATGGCGCTTACACACAGTCGTGCGATTCGTTATATTTTTCGAAAAGTAGGAAAATTTACATACCTAATAATTTAGATCCTAATATTCTTAATCTACCGGAAAAAACACGTAGTATAGTATATGTAAGCTAAATGACCACAATGATAATGACCAGCCAGAACATCAAGCGTGACTCGACAGTTTAAGAACCAATTTCCAACAGAAATTTCTAAACAGTCAGTAAAATACAAGCGTAACATAATTTATTATACTAGTATAACGAAATGCATTACCGTTGTTACGTTTTTTACAGGAAGCCTGTGTCACGAACGCTTTATAATAAATCACTAAGGTTACCCGAAGCTTGCGAGAGTACAGTACAGGGCGGGCGGGCGCGAAACACAGTCGCGCCCGGCTAACGCAACGTAACGAAAACGTAACGAATCGTAACGTCGCGTTGTTGAAAACTAAACGCAAGACACGAGCGCGCGCGGATTTTGTTAGTGTGCGAGTATTTTATTATAGTTTGTAGGGTTGACGTTGATTATGTTTAAATGTGTGCGTGCGAGTGTTCTCACCGGCATAAAACATTGAAAAATCTACCAGGCACACACACTACTGCATGTACGCAAGTAGAATTTACATGCGCTCGTGAAATGCGACAATTGTAGCGTAGCGCTCGTTTGCAACGCGATGCCGCGATGATATGCGTAAGCAACATGCGATGAACCACGTGTGTCGATAGCACTCCATTCACTCAACACGGAATAATGAGTCCAACTTGATATGAGAATAAGGTTAGATATTTGCGGACTTTACTTGTTTCGTTTGTTTCTATGAATCCCACATGGTGGTATTGACACCACCATGTTGGATTCATAAAGACAGATTCATAGTCGAGACGAGAGAGATTTTTCCTTTCTTTTCTCCTCCACTTCTGTCTTTTTGATATCGTCCTCTGCAACCTTATACTGTTGGGTAGTAGGTTCATGTCTTTAGCACTAAATTTTTCCACCCTCTGTTTACTTTTTTACTAATATTAGTAAATAAATCATTTACATATCAAGTTATAGCATGATTAAAATTACTCCAATCAGACTTATTTACTGAAGAAACGACAGATGATTGATTTGAGATTATAGCGAGTTAATAAGTACAGTCCATAACTGCTTGATTTAAAGTTATGTAGGTTCTATTTACTACGATCATCAGCATTTGGAGATATTTACTTAGATTTTTTATACTAAAAATCTTGCGATCGCGCGCCATTTCACCTTATATTAAGCGGTGTGTTCTACGATAGAGCACGCTTGCCAAGAAAAAACCGATTCAGTCGCGAATTGAAGATATCCAAAGTGCAACCATCGGGGAACACCCATTTCGAAAGCGCTTTCCACAGTCTAGGGGTTTCGCACAACAAAAGTGGAATCAACGCGTTTTGTTCGGGTTTCCGGAATATTAAGAGGCTGGTACATGGCTATGGTTCATATATAAAGCTGGCATAGAATTATCTCAATTGGCACTCACCCAGTTACCTAGGGTTGTTCTCTACGGTATAATACTCGATAATCTTTCGACATCTTTAGTAACTCTACAAAATATGTTATGAAGTTTATTTGTTCAAGGTCGTCAGCATATTGGAAAGTCATGGAGGGATTTGATGAGAGCGATGAGCCGTTTATATACAGATTAAATGATAACGGGACTGGACCAAGTTTATTACTCAAGGTACAATCTACATGCTTTACTGTAAAGTAAGATTGATTAGTACATTAGTAGTTTAGTTACCGCATCTTGTTTAGGTTAACTTGTGTTATAAAGTACTAAGTAGGTGTGTTTTTTGCCTTTTGGCTATGAGATTCATTATGGATCTACAGTTATATAATTATTTACAGGATATTTACCGTAGTAAGGTTGTAGAAGCAGCTCTCGATATTTCGGCACAGTTACATGCACCAGGTTTACGGAGTTTGTTTGCTTTCCGTGAACATGATGCATGTAACTGCGCCGAAATATCGGGAGCTCCTTCCGCAACCTTACCACGGTAAATATCCCGTAAATAATCATTATGGATCGTCTAAAGATACCCGGTTATATTGAGGTACAGCCAGGCTATGTATGATTGCACCTACTAAATCTTCCACGGTGTTACTTATGCGCCTACAGGCACCGGGATCTCCGTAAGAACGCACCGGTATCCTCCACGTGGCACGTTATCTGAGGCAATACGTGTAGTTGAAGCAGACGGTCTTGCTGCACTTACCACTAGGCCAGACTTACTTAGCCGGAGTCACGCCTGCTACATCCAGTTACTAGGCAGAGTAACAGTGCAGGCCTTGCTTATCCTAGGGTTCAGACTAGTACAGAAAAGCAAAATTTAACACAGATATACTTTTTAATCCCATCCTAGGCGGAGAAAGCCTTTGTCCCAGCAGTGGGAATATGATGATGATGACAACACGTTTTGTTTTTGTTTGTACCCATTGACATAAAGAACTATAAAAATGTTTATCAGGAGTTATCGCGCACTATTATTTTATTTATTTAGGTAAAATCAAAATGAAACATTTGTTCATATCGCAAAAGTTACTTTTATAAAATCACTAGCTGTACCCGCGACTAAACACAGTTTTAGCTACAGTACCGATTATAGAGTGCGGTCCAAAAAATATATCAAAATATCTTCAATGTACAGAATTGGACCTGTTACAATTTTATTATATGTATAGATATCGTATAGATTAATATGAATTTGATTTATTAGCCACTAACAGCGCCCCGCGGTTTCACCTATACAACAGGAATCATTAATATTCCCGGGATATGAGTATAGTATGTTAATCCAAAGAGTAAACTACCACCATACCACATTTCATTCAAATCCGTTCAGCAGTTACTGAGTTAAGTGCGGATAAACACTTATACTGAAAATTTCGCATAATTTTATTAGTGTGATCTCTTCCAGGCAACCATTTTTACTAAATAGTAACTATTTAGTCGACCTTTAATTCCAAAATTGTGCTGACCCGGTTATCCAAAGTTTTAAAATTTGGTTACTCATTTTATTTTCATTGACTAATTTATTTTTAGTACATACTTCCATAATAGTTGCAGGTTATTTATATAATATGCGACCAACTGCAAATTAAAATATTAATAAGTATGTGTCGTAGTTTCGGACTGGAATGGTAATGAATGTAATTAATACAAGCATTATTATTATTCTTTTTCCCCTTCGATTCTCGAGACAAGCCTTGACATTTATAAAGGGTGTCGACTTTGGGTGGCCAAAGTCAACACCCTGAAATTATTTGTGTTCAAAAATAAAATAAATTTTGTGGATTGCGATATAAGTAAATGGACTATATATTGATGCTATGGGTTTATATCTATGATATGATGCTATAAACCCATATGGGTTTGACCGCCCCGGTGGCTCAGTTGGTAGTAAACCTAACTTCTGTGCTTGGGGGCGTGGGTTCGATTCCCATCTAGGACAAACATTTGTGTGATGAACATTTGTGTTTGTTCTGTCTGGGTGTTAATATCTATTGAAGTATGTATTTAAAAATATATATGTACGTATATCAGTCTCTGGCAGCCTTATTACAAGCTTTGCTTAGTTTGGGGTCAGATGACCGTGTGTGCAAAAATGTCCCAGATATTTATTTATTTTTATTTATATATGAACTGGGCTATTTTGAGGATTGATTTTGAGGAGCTTGTGGATTAGTACAGGTAAATAAGATAAGAAACGGCACCTGCCTTATTCTGTCTCATCTTATAATACATTTAGGCAGCTGATGACTTCCCACCCACTAAATGGGCCTCTATATATAAATGCTGTCATATTATTATTGCGATTTCCTAAGATATTTAATTAGGTGAAGCACTTATATTTTATAATTATTAAGTTATTGAAGATTGCAGTCTGTCGTTCAGTGTGGAGGTTAAACAGGGTCTATATGTTCAGCAGTGGACGTCTTCTGGCTGATGATGATGGCCCCACTTATGTACATAAATATAATGTGCATTCAAAGATATTTAATTATATGCATAGACATGCATAGATCTTGGACCGCACTAACGCTTAACAACAGTCGAGGTGGCGGTTAACCGCATAATATTATCTTCTATAATATACAACGTGTAACCTTTAATAAAAACGCTGTATATTAAATCGATGTGTAGGTATGTATGTTCCCTATGGAGTCCAAAACGGCTGGACCGATTTTGAAGGGACTTTCACTCGCCGATGATATAAGGAGTAATCCACGCGGGTGAAACCGCGGGATGCAGGTAATGTAATAACAATAATAATGTCTTTATAACCGACTTCAGGATGGGAGGTTCTCAATAGGATCCGTATTGTATTTTTGAATCCGTATTATCCGTATAATAATAATAAAAATGTCCCAACCGAAAGTTAAAACCATAATTATTTGTAACCGATTTCAGGATGAGAGGTTCTTAATTTTTTTATGTCCGATTCCTCCGACATTTGTGAACCGATTTACGTGTTTTTAGGGTTCCGTAGCCCGACAAGGAACCCTTATAAATTCGTTCTGTCCGTCAGTCTGTCTGTATGTCTGTCTATCTGTCTCTCTATCTGTCCGTCCGTCCGAATTTTTTAAAACCTTCTAACTTCTATAAATATTTAAATAAACGAATGAAACTATGCATATTAACAGTTGTAATAATAGATCTCAATTTTAAAAGTATTAAAAACACATATTATATTGCATTTTAGGGGTGGCTCTGGTACATGTGAAATAGGGATGTTTTTTTTTTCACTCCAACTATTCGTGTGGGGTATCGTTGAAAAGGTCTTTTAAAATGACGGTAAAGTTTGCTACATCACTTTTTTATAAAGTCTATACTTTGCGAAATATGGCCCGCCAAAGTGACAAAAAGTTGGTCCCCCCTGCATTTCTAAACTATAAGATATAGAAAACTTGAATCTTACAATACAGATAGGTCATATTTAAAACCTTCATTCAAAATTATATCGAACATTATCTGATGATGAATTTTTGAGTAACAGCGATAAAACTGTAATAAATTCAAAGCGTTCTAGCTCATAGGTCATTGACCTTTTTGTAATGGCTTTTTGTATACCATTTTGTAAATTTACAAATAATGTTTCTCAATAAGTTTTCTCTATGTTTAAACCATGAAAAGTATATGCTATGTCGGGATGGTACATCACTGTAATTTGGCTAAGTCCACAGAGCTTCGTTCGTTTGAATTCTTCTGTAACCATAATTTTCTGAACTATGACTACAATTGCATGGCTTTGATTACGGAACCCTATCATATGCGTGTCTCGACACGCTCTTGGCCAATTATTTTATTATGTAGAGATGCTACGCTTTCGATATAATTATCATATATATTATTATGCTTTTGAGGTGGTCTCACAAAGAGTCCATTAAATTGGCTAAGTACTTTTTTAACCAGCTCCAATAATATGATTTCTTTTTCGAGTGCCCGTTTATTTGGCAATATTAAAAACTTTGTTCGAGCGTTTACTCATTTGAAGTCGTTTATTTAAATAAACAATTATGTGCATTTGGATTTGTTGCAAGCTAAATTAGACATTGTTTAATGTAGCTTGCAATTACTGTTAATTTGCTACGGAACTGTAAAATGTGGGCACGTTTTTATAGTCATCTTTATGCAAAGTTTGGCAATGCAGGTATGCGCGGAGCGAGGCTGGCGTATTTACCAGGGTATGAACGGACCGGAAGACAGGTGGAATCTGTGGTGGAGGTCCAGCGCTTTCCCTGCTGGCTGCTACAAGACGCTTGGCGATTGGCAGGTATCTGTTTTGTGGTATTGTTTATTTTCAGTCAGCTTGTGTATGAAGAGATGAATCTGCCATCATCTAAATTGCCGACGCCGGACAAACACTTCACAACCCCGGATATGCGCTCGCAACAACAAGCACGCATGCACTATTTTCCCCATCGTATTACGCGCATCTTAATCTTAAAGTGATTCTGTAACGGTCAGACTTATCTGACCGTTACAGAATCACTTTGTTACTAGTAAGTTTTCATTGTTGATATAATATTGATTAAAAATACTAATTTATCAATACGATGATGATATGTTATTAGGTAAGAAAAAACAGTCCTGCGATATAATTCTCATAGTTATTATCCTATAAATAATTAACCCTAAAGTAGATCGCCTCGATCTATATCTGGGAAATTATTGCACATTATCTATATGGTCTAATTACTTCTGTCTTCTGTTCAACTATTTAATATTGAACCGCAGATAAATTTATACGTGCAATGCAAGATTTATCAGTCTTACAATACAATACAATGCATTCAATTCAATAATTTATTTATAACTCCTAACGAATTCAATGTCGGAGATATAGATCGTTGATAACTCCATAGTTATTAATAAATAAAAAAATACATAATTAAACCAAACTAATTAATTATCACAATTATTTCAAAACATAGACTGGAAAACTAGAGGCATAAAATAAACAACAGCTGTTTAAACCATCTCAGATTCGCGGATGACATAGTGATATTATCTGAAACAGCAAATGATCTAAAGACATGCTCTGCTCACTTGATCAAGTAAGCGCAAAAGTGGGATTAGAAATGAATGCTACAAAAACCAAAATAATGACAAACATCACCAAACGGCCCATCAACGTAAAAGAAAACTCAATAGAATATGTTAACAGCTACATATACATAGGTAAACGGGTATCATTTATCAAAACGCGCAACGAAGACGAAGTCGAAAGAAGATCAAATGTAACCTGGAAGAAATTTTGGTCAATCAAAGTAATCCTGAAAGGAGACTACTCGATTAACCTGAAGAAAATTATATTACACACCTGCATATTGCCCTGTGTCTTCGCCGAGACACTGCGAGTTTCCGTTGTGAAAAGAAACCCGAGAATACTTGTGAACTGTTGTATTTCTTATATTTTGGATTGTTAGCACAGAGGTGTGTGGTTCCGAAAAGGTTGTTCGTTGAAGTCTTGAATGACGTGAAGTGATTTTATATAATAATAAAATGGTTAATGGAGGGTACATTATGTCGGTAGCCGTAAAAAGGTTTGACATTTGATTTTCACTGCTTTGTTGATGAAGCGGTAATTTCAAGCCGCGACATATTCCGCCCCGTTGACAGACCATCGGTCTTCAACCTTGAATTTGTTGAATTTCTTCTGGCTTCGGGAGAGGGCACAATCGAACAAATGAGCGCCGAACGGTGCCTCTCGATGTGAGTACATCTGCGACTCGGCTTATGTTGTCAGGTCCCATGTATAGCTTCGTAACTCTCCCAAGTCTCCAACATAAAGGAGCCAGATTGTCTTCTTTGATTAGCACTAGATCGCCCACGTCTAGGTGTGCAGTCTCCTTGGTCCATTTTTGTCTTTGCTGGAGCTCCGATATGTATTCCTTCTGCCAGCGGAGCCAAAAGTGTTGGCGTATTTGTTCCAGTCTTTGATACCGTTGTAGCTTGTTCGGATTGACATCTTGTAGTGCAGGAGATGGGAACGTCGTCAACGGTCTTCCAATAAGAAAGTGTCCTGGAGTGAGGGGTAGAAGGTCGGAAGGATTGGAAGACATGGGACACAAGGGACGGCTGTTAAGTATTGCTTCCACTTGTGTGAATAAAGTTTGAATTTCCTCAAAGGTTAAATGTTGTTAAAGGTTAAATGGCTGTCGCCTATGGCTCTAGTTATGTGATGTTTAGCGGATTTAACCCCAGATTCCTCCAGGCCTCTAAAATGAGGTGAAAAAACTGGGATGTTTGAGAATCTGATCCCTTCCTGTGCAGCAAAGTCAGAAAGAGAATCATGATTTGCCCTTAAAAAGGACCTTAATTCCTTGGCCGCCGCGGTGAAGTTTCGACCGTTGTCAGAGATTATCTCCGCTGGTTTACCGCGACGCGAAATGAATCTGCGAAGTGTCATTATGAAGTCTTGCATGGACATACTGCTCACTGCCTCCAAATGTAGACACTTATAACGGGTATCTACAAATATACACAAATAGCATTTAATTAATCTAGCGCCACGTCCTTTACGATTTATTATGTAAAAGGGACCCGCAAAGTCTATGCCGACCGAGAGATTAGGAAAGTCTGGCGTGATGCGTTGAGCTGGTAGGTTTCCCATCTTCGGACAAAGTGTTTTGCCTTGAAAGCGTCTGCACTTTACGCAGTTGTGTACTGTATTGCGAGTTAAGCGTCGCCCGTTTATAGGCCAAATGGTTTCCCTGACAGTGGCCAATAACAGTTGAGGGCCAGCGTGCATTTGTCGGATGTGTTCGCGAGCAAAATATATTTTTGTGAAGTGATGTGATGAGTCAAGAACTATGGGATGCTTTCTCGTGTATGAACTGTTGGAAGCGTCTATCCTGCCACCTACTAGTATTACATCGTTTTCTAGAAAAGGTGACAATGACAATAGCTTGGATTTCGCATTTAAAGGTGAGTTTTGTTTTAACATTTTGTATTCGTTAGGAAACGAATCTAGTTGAGCCATAAAACAAAGCTGATTGAATGAGTCTTGCAGCTCTTTGGCAGTCAAAATACCAAATTGCTTGTTAGATGGATGCTTTAAATTGAATATGAATCTCTTTACATATGCAAATGATCTTTGTAATTTAATAAAACTTGAATAATTTTCGTATTTTATTACAGGTTCTGCGATGACAGCTGGACTGGATTGGATGATCTTCACTTCAGGTAAGTCATTTTGATTTTGATTTAGTTTGAGATATGGCCATTCACTTTCATCTTTGGCGAGAAAAGCTGGACCATGCCACCAGAGATCTGAACCTTGTAACAGACTAGGATTGATACCTCTAGAGATCAGATCAGCTGGGTTTTGATTTGTGGAAGTGTACCGCCATGCTAATGGTTTGTAATATCAACGATTTCGCCAACACGATTAGCAACGAATGTCTTTAAATTTCTAGGTGGGCTGCGTATCCACGCGAGAACCACGCTGGAGTCGCACCAATAGACTACACGTGCAGGTTTGTATTTGATTGATTCGAGTACATATTTAGTCAACCTGGCTGAGAGTAGAGCGGCGCACAACTCCAACCTAGGAATTGTCATGGGTTTCAGAGGTGAAACTTTTGATTTGGCGCACAGTAAGTTAATGGTAACTTCATTATTGTTATTTGTTGATTTCAGATACACACAGGCCCCATAGGCACCTTGTGCTGCATCGCTGAATGAATGAATTTCTATAGTCTTTGGATTATCGCAGATAACGTTTCTAGGTATCTTAAGATTAGAGAGATGATGCGTGTTGCTAGCAAATTCGTCCCAAGATTTTATAATGTCTTGGGGAACTGGTGTATTCCAGTCAATCTTCAGGAGCCATAATTTCTGAAGAATCATCTTTGGTTGAATAATGCACGCACTTAATAATCCCAAAGGATCATAAATCCTGAATGCGTTGGACATTATCGTTCGTTTAGTAACATTTTCAGTATGAATGTGTATAGGTTTGAATGGAAAGTGTAAGTAATCTTCGGTAGGGCTCCACCCCAATCCGAGAGTGCTCGAGGATTCGCTTATAATTAGCTTATCTTTATTTGATCGGTGCTCAATGTTTTCGACAAGATTAGGTGAGTTGCTTTTATATTTACGCAGTGGAAGACATGCTGATTGCAATGCTTCAGATACTGACTTTTGTATATGACGTAGTTCTTCCTCACTATTCGCGCCTGTGATCAGATCATCGACATAAAAGTCATTTTGAATTATTGATTTGATTTGACTGTCCCTACATTCCTCTCCGACTTGCCACAAACACCTAGTGCTCAAATATGCCGCGCTTGCTGTACCATAAGTGAGGACATCTAAGCATAAGGTTTGTATAGGGAGTGACTCATCGTCTCTCCACAAGATCAGCTGTAAATTCCTGTCGTCAGGATGTACTTGCGATTGTCGATATGACTTTTCAATATCTGCGCAAAGTAAAAATTTGTACTGCCTTGATCTAATCAAGATGGAAAAAAGTGAGTCTTGGACATTCGGGCCTACCATAAGAATGTCGTTGAATGAAAACCCGGAGGAAGTAGGTGCTGAACCGTCGAAGACAACTCTGATTTTAGTTGATTCACTGTCTTCGCGGAACATGGCGTGATGACACAAAAAATATCCTGGAACAGGATGAGGATCTGGAGATACAGATAAATGACCTAATTCGGCATATTCGCGAATAAATTCTGTATATTGCGATTTTAAATCAGGATTACTACGAAATCGTTTTTCTAGATTGAGTAGGCGTTTTTTTGCCATATTGTATGAATCACCTAAAGTATCAGGGCTGTGCTTCAATGGAAGCTTTACGCAAAATCTACCTGTGCTCAACCTAGTAGTGTTGTTGACGAAATGCTCTTCGCACAGTTTTTCTTCACTGCTTAGAATTGATTTTTGTGGGATTTCTTCAATTTCCCAGAATTTTGTTAGAATCTTGTCGATGTTTGCTTGTATGTTGTATGATTTATCATGAGACTGATCAATTGAATGGTTGTGAGATTGATTGTATGACTGGTTGTGTGATTGATCGTTTGACTGGTGGTACGATTTATCACTTGACTGATTATGTGTTGGATCGCTCGATTGGTTGTACGATTGATCGCTTGATTGATTATGTGAATAATTAGATGTATTTTCTGTATGTTTGTCTGCATGATCGCCTATACAATAGGGTGTATGATTGTTTGTATGTGTGGTTGCATGTTTGCTTACACGTCTGTTTGTATGAACGTGATTATTAATTAGATGAATGTTTGTGTGTGTGGTAGCATGTTTGCTTACACGTTTGCTTGCATGAACGTGGTTGTTTGTATGATTGTTTACTTCTTCGTGTGCTTGATTGTATGAATTGTTGAATTAATGATTGCATTGTATGTATTTTGCAGAGCTTGCATGGATGGGACCAGCTATGAGCCAGCCTAGCTTAGAGTTGATAAGTTTAGGACTTCTAGGACCTAATGATTGTGTTTCATGAAGCAGAACGTCCCAGAATACGTCCGCTCCAAGTAGGACGTCGATTCGTGATGGTATGTCAAAGTTAGGATCAGCTAACTTTATGTTACTTGGTAACTTTAAGTTTTGTATGTTGATGGGAACCTTCGGCAGTTCACCTGTTAGCTCCTCGAGTACTAGACAAGATAAGGTAGCTTTGTATGTATGGTGTTTTGAATGTATTTGTATAGTAGAACTTTGAACTACTTTGTTGCATGAGTTGTTACCTATTCCAATGACCTTTATTGCATCTATTGATTGTGTACTTAACTGTAATTTCTGTTTTAAGTTTTCAGAGATGAACGAGGATTGGCTGCCACAGTCCAAAAGAGCGCGCACTGTCTCCGTCGCGTGAGTCACCGGATTGGATACTTCTATGACTGCTGTTGACAAAATGACTTCGTAGGAGCCTGCTCGGAAAAGTTTACAAATGACTCCGTATTAGTGGAGGGCGTTGGAGCCACAACACCTGGATGAATGATTGTGGCGTGTCTCAAATTGCAAATTCTGCAAGTTCCGGAACGACAATCTGAAGTCTGATGACCTTGTCTTAAACAGTTGCTGCATAAATTATATTTTTTTATGTCACTTAACTTCTCATTAGTGTTTTTATTCTTGAATGTGTAACAGTGATAAATGCGGTGTGCATCCTTGCAAATGATGCACGACAGCTTCTTTTGTGATTGACTTGTACTTGTAAATGTTTTTACATACTGATTTCGGTCGTGTTTATTATTAAAGTTCTGATTACTGTGCGTGTTTGTGTTTTGTTTATAAAAACTGTGATTAGGTCGCGAAGTAGCGGGTGTCATTGTGTTTGATTTATTACGGCTTATAGCTTCAAGAACATCAGCGCGATCAGTCAAGAAGTGGTTGAACTGATCTAGGGTTGGAACATCGTCGAACGTGTTACGAAGTTCTTCCCATTTTATTAGAGTGTTGCTGTCTAGTTTGGACGATAACATGTAAATGAGTAGCGTGTCCCACTTGTCTGTGGGCTGACCTAAACTAGACAATGCGCGTAAGTTCTTCATTACGTGGTCAACGAGAAATCGTAAGGAACGTTCCGACTCGCGAGTGATCGATTGCATGTTAAAAATAGCATTAAGATGCTGACTGATAAGAACTCGTTTGTTATCGTACCTTGAGCAGAGCAGTGACCAGGCGTGAGCGTAATTTAATGATGACACTTCGAGATTGCATATGACACGAGCAGCATCCCCTTCGAGATAGCTGATAAGGTAATGAAACTTGTGAATATTGGTTATATTAGCGTTGTCATCGACGAGAGCTAGAAATGCATCTCGAAATTGAGCCCAGCGGAAATAAGATCCGTCAAATTTCGCTATTTCAATTTTCGGTAATTTGAACCTTGAATTCTGATCATGATAGCGAGAGTGATGGCAAGGAGTTTCTCCCACCTCTGACTTGCGGCGGGTTGCTATTTGAATGTTTGCATCTTCGACCATTACCTTGGCTCTTGCAATGCATGTGATAATGTCTTGTTCAATGCCTTCCCTCTCCTCTATCTCAGAATCCAAAGAATCAGAATTTAAAACCTCAATTTCTGTTTGTAGATTATCAAAGTTGCTGGCTAATGACTCAAATTTGTTTAATTTTAGGTTAAGTTCGGCTAATTCGGTGACTGCCTCGGTGGCTCAGTTGGTAGTGATCCTACTTTCTGTGCTTGGAGGCGTGGGTTCGATTCCCATCTAGGACAAACATTTGTGTGATGAACATTTGTGTTTGTTCTATGTCTGGGTGTTAATATCTATTTAAGTATGTATTTAAAAATATATATGTATGTATATCAGTCTCTGGCAGCCATATTACAAGCTTTGCTTAGTTTGGGGTCAGATGACCGTGTGTGCAATAATGTCCCAGATATTTATTTATTATTTATTTATTAATTCTAAGCTATTTATCTCAGCTGATTCAAATAATCTATAATATAAAAATGAATCGCAAAATGTGTTGGTAAGCGCATAACTCAACAACGCCTGGACCAATTTGGCCAAATCTTTTTTTTAAATGTTCGTTGAAGTTCAACGATGGTTTTTACGGCGAGAAACGGCTGGACCGATTTTGATGAAATTTTGTGTTCCTGAAGCGGGTTATAGTAGCGAGGCCGAAGGCCGAGCTTACACCCGTGCGAAGCCGGGGCGCGTCGCTAGTGCAAGATAATTTTTAAACTTTGTGATTTGGCCTTTAATTGAACTGCGTTTTGTATTTAAATCTTTTAGTTTATTACTAGATTTTGATGATTCCGTAGCCATGATTATAAATGATAAAATTGGGACTTAATTATGTTGTAAACAGTTGCGTTTGTTTTAAGTTACATGAACCTATGATAAGAGTGTAAACAAGCAATGGCTTAATTTACATTTACTGAGTGAATCTTATTTTGCAATAATTCTCTTTGAATATTGATTTTAAACGTGAAAATCTTTTTGACTTAGCTGCAGTAGGGTAAGGTCTCACTCTCCCCGACGTGATGAGAAGATACTGCAGGAATCTGGGTTCCGGAGACGCCCGCCAGGTGAACGCGATCAGCTGATCGCTCGAATTTGTATTGTGACCGGGGCGTACCGGTTATATCTGAAATAGTCGGCAAATCGGGTGAATAGCGAGAAAAAACACTGTTTGTGTTGAATATTAGGACTATGACAAGGATTTACTTGTTATTGTTTTGTTTGTTATGGAAAATATGTGGATTGTGATAATAAGTAGGTCACTCACTATCACTGTAAGTAGGTAGGTCAAGCAAAATGTTTGTTGAAAAAGGTTGAAAATTGATTGATTATGGGATGAAATGAATTTCTAATCACATAATAACTAAGTACTTACTAGAATAGTTATGCATTATTGATAATTAAGCTATATGTAGATTGTTTGTTACAATTTTGTGAACATGAACTTCAAGTTTGTAGGTAGGTATAACCTCTGCGCGGTTTGAATGTGAAAATGTTAATTTTGCACTTTAATGTACAAAATATCGCTTGAAATGAATGTATATCGCCTTTGTGAACTGATTTGATGACTTAGACACACTGTGGAGGCAATAACAAGTGATTTTGATGTTAGGTTGGGTATGGCTGAACGACAAAGGAAGGACACTTATCTTTTGTGAGTGATTTTCCGTGATCCGTGTGAAGTCTTATCAATGTTGCTACACTGCCAGATGCTGCCGGTGCTTGTTGTTGAATCCTTCTTTGCTTCAGGTTACAGGATTGGTTTATTTCACGTGGATGCTTCGGTTGCAACGCCGTTGTCTTGATGCAACATGGCACGTCGACGAAGTCCGTGAAATACGTGATGTTGAGGTCGCCAAAAAGAAAAAAAACTTATGTCTTCGCCGAGACACTGCGAGTTTCCGTTGTGAAAAGAAACCCGAGAATACTTGTGAACTGTTGTATTTCTTATATTTTGGATTGTTAGCACAGAGGTGTGTGGTTCCGAAAAGGTTGTTCGTTGAAGTCTTGAATGACGTGAAGTGATTTTATATAATAATAAAATGGTTAATGGAGGGTACATTATGTCGGTAGCCGTAAAAAGGTTTGACATTTGATTTTCACTGCTTTGTTGATGAAGCGGTAATTTCAAGCCGCGACACCCTGTCTGTTATATGGTTGTCAAACTTGGGTATACACGGCAAGAGCAAAACAAAAGATCGAAACAACACAAAGAGCTATGGAGAGAAAAATAAACAAAGTCAGAAGTGAAGTTATCAGACAAAAAACGAAGCTAACGGATGCCCTCACACAAGCCCTAAAACTAAAATGGCAGTGGGCTGGCCATGTATCACGATACACAGACAATAGATGGACAGTCAAAACTACAGGATGGAAGGAGCTATCTATAACTATCGATTTCTGATCTATGACTACTAATGGCTTTGGTTACGGAACCGTTCCACATGCGTGACTCGATATGCTCTTGGCCGGTTATTTTGTTGTACTATTAATAGGTTATTTATAATGAAATACAAATTATTATCAATTTAAAATTGTGGCATCAAGGCATTGAGGTAGCTCTACCAATGCATCAAGGCTGACCATTTAGACCATATACATATTAAATGTATCATCGTTCGCACCGTCACGTAATTTGAAGTAATTTATCATATGCCAAGTCTGAATGCTTTTTAGAGCGTTGGCCACATCGAGTAAATCTGTACCTACCGGAATGAATAATAGTAACTAAATTACCTGTTCCTAAAATAGGGAACGGCAAAACTGATAGTTAAAATAACTCATCGGATTAGGACAGCTGAAAACTAAATTCTCATTAATATTGTGGCGTGCACGTTATTATTTTTACATCTAGACCATATAGTTTCCCTAATATGTTGTTCTGAGTTGTAACGATAGTTTAATGATTTAATTCCAGTTCATGAACCACATACCTAAAGGAGGATCGATATGCAGGAAGGACAACCTATCTAGGCTTCTACGGTGTATGAAGAGGATATACGGATCTATTTATGAATTTAGGTGCGTATTGCTTTCTGTATTAATACTGGGTGAACCATGCACTAACAAGCAAACTAGCTGGTACTCCAAGGAGCCCGTCGCTTAAATTGGCTCGCTGGCTCGGTGCATGCTTGAAATACTACCTATGTAGTTTGCAGTATAGCGGTATTGACCTTTGGCTCACCACCGGCCACAACATCGCTTTCTATCGGATGAGTTGGTGGCCAAACGTAGACTTATTTTATGTGTATTAAAAAAAGAGTACTTAACCCACTCCAAAAATGTAGCCATCTATCGAAATTCCACCGAACTACAACGCAACGTGGTCTGTTCACAGTTATATTACCGCTAGCCGCTTTTTAAATTTTGACAATTTTGAGGTTTTTCTCTCACTTGTGCAAGCGCACACTAGCGAAACCTGCCAGCGATTAACATCACACCGGTGCACACGACTGTACACCGACTAGTTGGTGCCATTCGCACTAGTTCATGAGGCAAGTCTTTATAATTACATATATCTACTATGATTTAAATGTATCGAGTAAACGTTTTGCTGAATAGATTTCAAACAGCATAAAATCATACTAGCAATCCCGTAGGCGGAAAGTCGTAGCAAATTGCACTACAATTATTTTAAGTATTAAATATATCGGATCACCATAAATATGACAGTAGTTAAGTAAATTACATAGAAATTATATTAGTTGGTTTGTGCGTGACAGGCAGATGATTAGATGTGGACAAAGATATGTATCATAGTTTTATGAGAGACAAGATGCGCTCCACGGTTTTGCTTTCGCAATTTTCCAGTTTACTTACTGGTCTGATCTCTCGTTGTTCAACAGTTTAGAAAAAAAAAAAACAAAGGGCATTACTTATGCTTAGAATAACATTGCAAATGGTATAAAGCAATTTTCGTGTTCATATTTTATAGGATGGCGGAGGGGATTAAAAAATATATTCAATAAAACCTTTTTGCTTCTCTTCACCAAAATAAAACATATCAATGTAAAAATTACTTTGAAACGTTTGCAATGTAATTCTAAAATGAATTCCTAATCGTTTTTTTTTTCATTCCTACTTAGCGAATTTATTTTCTTTTAAAATGTTTAAAAGATAGCGATAGCTAAAAATGAGCTCTAGTCGATGAGCATGGCCGGTCGCAGCACACATTTCAACTAGCATCGGATCAACCGAACGCAGGCTTATAACCAGAGTGGCTCTACAGCTCTGCACTATCGAGGTGTCTGCGCGGCTACTAGGGCGATGCTGATTTTACGGCTGGCTTTTATTGAGCGAGCACAAACAGATGCGGTCTGCATCTCGAGTCGAAAACCGATCATGATATTGTGAATCGTATACAAATATATTAAACGTTACATATTTTCTTCTTTTATATACTTATATACATATTTGGTCTTTACGACGGCGAAGACGTCTTCCTCATTTAATTCCAACGTTAATTAGATTTGTTACAAATATAGTATCAATGAGTCGAGCTTCCATTGAGCCATGATGGATTCTTTGGTAAGGCTAAATAAAGCTAGGGTGACGCAAGCCATTCATGAAATGCCGCGTGAACCCTGATTGATTTCTAATTGTGCCGCTGAGGGTTAGGTTTAAGCAGGTATTACCTGCTTAAACCGAACCCACAGCGGCTCTATTACAATATATACTTAAAGTATATTTTAATAGAATACCTTCAACAGCGTTGAGCTATCCATGCAGTTGGGATACATTAGTCGGTAATAAATTCTTATTAGATTACTAGTGCTGTTGCCCGCGACTTCGTACGCGTAGATTTTCATATAAATTTTAAACCCTTGTTTCCTCCCTTAATCCGGCCCTTGAGCAAAATAACATAGCCTACAGCATACATACATAGCCTACTAACATACTTCAATCTGTACCCTTAGTACAAGATTTGATAGTTTTTGAAAACTTTTTTCGTTTTGATGCATACATTGCTGGGCTGAAAGCTATTCGAAACTATTTTTCGTATTTGAGTGAAGCAACCTATACTGCCGATTACTACCGATTTTAGTTCATCCGCGTTTCCGCTAGAGGCGTCGCGACACTTTACTAAAATGTATGGGACAATACGGAAACGAAAAAAGTTTTCGAAAACTGTCAAATCTTGTACTAAGGGTACAGGTCATAGCTAAGCATTTCGTGAAAATCGCATTTAAATCCAGTGGTTTAGGAGATTTGCGTGGACAAACAATCAAATAAACAGACAAAAATTCTAAAAGCCGTGTTAACGTGTTCGGCTGCTTATTTTAGGACGCCCTGTGTGTTTTTTTTAAATCTCGCAATTACAATTTTTTTTATCTCTACGTTTTTATTATTTATGTATATAATAATTAGATAGATTGCAGATCTCTTCGAAATAAATTATTGTTTTATGTAATTTGTCGCTATAAGAAGCTAAACAATCCACTATACCACTAACTACATTTAATTTTATTCGGGCTATTAGCTATGCAGCACTCTATTAGTATAAAATTAATGGTAAAGTTATTTTTAATAACGACATCGATGAGTTTGTCGTGCCAATCGCGGAATCAGAGGTCATACAGTCGCGTGTCGGAAATGTACGCTAAATATTATCATAATTATTTTCATGGCTTCCTTGAAGAGGTAATGGAAGTCGGATATTAAAGCGATGAAATATTTTGCACTTAGTATACCTACCTATTGGATGAAATTTATTGATATAGCAGTTTCATTTCGGTTCAACAAGTAAGTGTAACAATACTGCACTTTTCCATTATTATGATGTAGGTACGATACGACTATTAAGTCTACATTTCAAGAATTATGTCAGCTAATCAGATCAGATCAGATAATCAAAATTAAGCGGGTAAAGACAATTTGGTCTTTACCCGCTTAATTTTGTGGCTAACTATGACCCACCAAAACTTAACAGAAAAGTATACACTATTTGGTTTTTGTTCACGTAAGCTGAATAAAAATAAAACTGGCCAAAAACATGTCGAGACAATTGTGGTCACATTTATATTTTTAGTTCAGAATTATCGACATAACATTTACTTTTTATGGTTTAGTGAAAAAGAAAAGTACTTGGGTAACATTCTTTGAATTGATCATTTCACGAAAAGTCAATAACCACACAAAAAAAAAATCACAACCTTTTATCACAAGTATCAGAGCCACCCCTAAAATGCAATCTTATATTTCTTTTAAAATTGAGATATATACTAAAACTGCAATTGCGCAGAGTTTTATGCATTTATAAGGTTATAAAAAAATTTAACGGACCGACAGAACGAACTTATATAATCTAATTCGGAATAGTAAGTACTACGGAACCTCATAATATGAAAAAGATGTTCATTATTTTTATTATTAACGACATATCACAAGGTGTGAGAATCTGTATCTGTGTATAATTAGGTACTGGTATAAAATTAGACTTACTTAGAGTTCGCGCAAAACTTTATGAGCCCTCTGAAGTTAGGCCCTAGTGGCTGCGCAGTACGCATTATAGGTATCCGAGGGACGGGACAGGGCGTCGGGGAGGCCTCGGGCCTAACTTCAGAGGGCTCATAAAGTTTTGCGCGAACTCTACTCCGCTGGCGCGGCGACCCAAAGTGGGTCTTGGCCTCCGACATAAGAGAACGCCATCGGTCTCGATCTCGCGCTGTCTCTCGCTAGTCGGCGATACGCAAGTCCGACTCTACGGCATTTTTCCAGCAATATCTTGGCCGACCGAAAGGTAGGCGGCCATTGGGAACTCCAAAATACGCCTTCTTGACATTGCCTCCTCTCCCATTCTCAGCAGGTGCGGCCTGCCCATTAAAGTCTCTGGGCTTTGATCTCTCCCATAATATTTGGCTAGGCGATGAGCTCCTCATTTATTTAGAGACTGGGTTTTTAATTAAGTGCCTACTGGTATATACTAAGTAATTACTAACTAACGTCTATCTGCCTATCGCTATTCTTGCGTTAACAACGCTTTTCCGGTTTCGTGCTTTACCAGCTCACTTAAAATTGTTTCAATGTTCGTGTACGTACTTTCATTTTACTTAATTGTAATTGTAAACGGTTTTATACCAAGAAAAGCAAATGGCAACTAAAAATAAATCAGTTATTTACAAAATGATGTTATAAATCTTGTGAACAAAATATAACTGATTTATTCATTTTTTTTATGGCAAAATTTTCAGGAAATCATTCTGAAGTCACGATAATAAACAAAACGAGGATAAACGCAATGAAAAAGGTCATTAAAACGACCGTTTTTATTTTAAACCGATAAAAACCACGAAGAATAAGAATTAGAACACGCGAATCCGGCGAATCTAAAGCTAGTTTGCCAATACATTTTAATTTCTTTTAATTGTGTCATAAGTTAGCTTAGAAACTGAATTTAACTGAAATAAATCATTGTAATTGTCGTCATAAACACGTTCCGACTTTTAAATTATTCATTATTTAACCTTTGTACAAATCTTACACAATTCAGCATTCAGCTACACAATTTTTTGCATTCATTTATTTTATTATATGTATATTATACAATATTTATTATTTTGTTAGAACTTTAAAAGTTGCCTGAAATGAAAACCTCTATATATTAGTTAGTATTGTTTTTTCTTTCATGAACCGACTAAAAAAAAGGATGGAGTTCTCAATTTTTTTTTTTTTTTAATTTTTATCGCCTCCGAACTCAGTCAGTTATAAACCGATCTGGAAGATTCTGTTTTGTTTAAAAGGATATACTTACAGGTTATTTCATAAAAATGTTATCAAAATCGGTTCAGCAGTTTGGGTTTTAAATCAAAATTATTTAAAAAATTATGTTAAGTAAACGAAATCGCGTACGTATTTATTAATTTTGAAGCCAGTTTTTATATTGAAAATTATTTTGATTTTTTTGTTTAAAAGGTAAAATAGTTTTATTTACGCAATGGGTATACGATCTTATATATTTGTCGTATGTATGTAGCTTGGAAATTTATTTTATTTTTGAATAAACTAAAAACTAAGTAAATCGTATCCACAAATTTGATTTAGTAATTTACCAACGATTTTGAATGAGATTCGTAATACAAATTACGATACAAAAGTTAAAAAACATGTCTGTTACCCAATATTTTATTATCGTACCTACAATGAAGTCTGTTGACTCACTTGAAGTTGGTGCACCCCAGCCCCTAGTATTCGCCTCTATACTTCCCTTACAAAACTGTCAATTGTCAAAGTTTCCCTTCAACAAAATATAAATGGTTTCCAAATTTTCTTACACGCACACAGGAACTATGTTCAGCTGAATCATTGATCAATAACTTCACCGGCAGCAGGCAATGTCAAAATCAAGTTTTGTTTCTGTCGTCGAAAACTGTAGTGGATTTTGCAAGTAAATCGTACTTAGTAATTTTTAAACTTTCGCGATTTGAACACATTTAATTTTATTTAGATAAAAATAGGTACCTTTGCCGTCGTCGAGGGCATTATGAGACTCGCGGGCATCCAATGGATGCAGATGGCAGGATGTCGTTCAGTGTGGAGGTTAAAGGGGAGGCTTATGTTCAGCAGTGGACGTCTTCTGGCTGATGATGAGATACCTTTAAGTCGACGTTCCGACTACGGCCATTTGTTTAGCCACGGCCATTGTAACATGGTCAAAATATCGAGCACAAGGTACAAATTTTTTACTAAATATAACAATGCGCGATAGATCCCGATATACCTTTAAAAATTAATTGTTATTCTACCTAAACTGTGTAATTCAGTTGAACGTTGAAAAACGGGGTTAGGTGGCAGCTCACCAATCAAGATTCTCACCAATGGGAGAGTTGACTATTGTCCAATTTTCGGAATGATAATTTCATTTTTTGTGGGTATGTAGATGCAGGTTTGGAAGGAGTCTATTAACCTACATTGTTTTTTTTTATTACCACGACACCGCTTTGAATCTAGAATTTTAGCTGTTTAGTAGTTATATGTAAACAATTTTTTCTGGTAGGGACCATTTACAATTCTGAAAATTAACTATTGTAGGCTCCTTACCAAAAGTACAATTTTATACATACCTAAATACCGCCAGATTCATAGCGGTGTCGTGGTAATACATTGTACTAATATGTATTAGGTGATAATACAAAAAAATACAATCTATACTAGGGGAATTGACCCCTTCTAAAGCAACTCAAACTGGGTGAAAATACCATCCTGAAAATCGGACAGTAGCCAACTCACCCAGGGGTGAAATTCTTGATAGGTGAGCTGCTACTTAACCCAAAAAAAACACTTTTAAATACGTATACCTTTCGTAAGTACTGAAACTACCTCATCATCATTCATCATCAGCTAATTAACATCAACTGTTGGACAAAGGCCTCCCTCATAGAGAGGGGTGTTGCCATAATCCCCACGCTTGGCAGGTGGCTTGGGGATCGCAGTACGTTATTATTTATTTATTATATTAAAAAATAAAAACACCTTGTTTCGTTGCTTTATTACTGCGTGAAAGAAAGATAAACCAACAAACATATTTTCGCTTTTTTTATTATTTATTGTGTAATATATACATATATATATCCACACTAATATTATAGATGCGAAAGTAACTCTATCCGTCTGTCTCTTTGTTAATTACGGCTAAACGGCTTAACTGATCACGATAAAATTTTGCGAGGTAATAGTATGTATCATGATGACGGACATAGGCTATTTTTTCTGAAGAAATCGCGGATGAAGTCGCGGATACAGCTAGTATATATACATATACAGTATAATCTTACTAATCCGGCACTTCAATAGACCGATACGTCCAATAATCCGGCACCGCCCGCGCCTCCCTGCTACGCCTATGCGCTCCGTCGGCGTGGCCGCGTCGTCTAGCAGTCTAACCTCAAAAGTTATTACGTGCACGTGCGAATTTTACCTGTTTTTTTTTTTAGTGAGAATAGGTGTAGATTTATTTATTATGTTTTTTTCTCTATAATTCAGTAATCCGAACATTCCAATAATCCGGCACCCTCTGGTTTTTAATAGTGCCGGATTAGTGAGATTATACTCTATAGTATTTTAATTATTTATTTTATTAGTATTATTAATGATTAGCATTAGTATGATACGGTATCACAGAATAAATAGTAGTATTCAAAGTACCGTATCAATATATTCTGAGCTCGTTGTAGAGCTACGCGTACCATGGCTGCGTTGGTAGACAGACTGTCATGTACCGCGAGCAAGGAGTCAATCGCCCCACGTCATCGGTTATTTGAATGAAACCACGCGCTCTCTCGCGTGTCTCACGACATTACTTATATTAGGTATTTTTACAGCCATACTGCTCTGTAATACAGTTTTCGAGCTCTGAAAAATCGGGTAATCAATGAAGATAATAATATAACCACTTATTTCCTCAATGCTTAACAGCTAATAGGTACACATACCCACACAAAAATCGTTAATTTCTCGTAGCAAGTTTTTCATGCCATCCCTTACTGTTCCATGAAGTTTTAAATAGCGTCGTTCCGGTTCCGCATGTCGAAACCCAGTCCGCGTACTTCCCTTCTCTTTAGAATCATAAAAACAAACAAAGTTAGCTCAAATTCGAAGGATTTTCCAGTAGCCTTTGAAGAGCTCCTCTATCTACCTCCTGGCTCCATCATCAGATCGGTTCGATAGTACCAAATTGTTGTATGTATTGTCATCCGGATTACTCGACCTTCATCATCATATTCAGCCAGAAGACGTCCACTACTGAACATAGGCCTCTCCTTTTAACCTCCTAATGAACGAAATCCTGCCATCTGCATCCACTGGATCCCCGCGACTCTCACAATGTCGTCGGTCCATCTAGTGGGAAGCCTACCTACGCTGTCTTCCGGTTCGTAGTCTCCACTCAAAAACCTTTCTTCCCCATCGGTTATCGGTTCTTCGAGCGATGTGGCCTGCCCATTGCCAATTCAACTTGCAAATTTTAATAGCTATGTCGGTGACTCTGGTTCTTTGTCGAATATCCACGTTCCGGATTCTATCGCGCAAAGAAACTCCTAGCATAGCTGTCTCTATTGCCCGTTGTATGACTCTTGAGTTTTTCCAAAAGGCCTACAGTTAAGGACCACAGCTCAATATTAACCCTTGCAAATTTTCGAATCGATACTATAATTACAAGTAAATAAAAATCTGTAATTTAGTTAGTAGTTAGATAAAAGTGGAGCTAAAAAAATCGTGTTAAAACAAATATAAATAGAAAATGTTTTAAATCCTTCGGTAAAAGAACTAATAATCTTCAAACGGCTGAACAGTATTTCTTGAATCATAGCTAAGACCACTCTCGATAATAGACCTGACAAACAAAAAAAAATTACAAAATCAAAATAGGTTTAGCCGTTATGGAGCTACGATGCCACATACACACATTAAACTTATAACACCTGTTTTTGCTTCGGGGGTTAATGAACAGAAACATTGGCAGATTTTTAGAAAATAAAGGCAGAATAAATTCAGTCCTATATTTTGCAAATGATCTTCGTTACATTGTGAACCATAAACGCCGAGGATTTTAGATACTGAAATGAAGGAAAGTTGGACTTAGGTCACTGCTCTACACTGTTTGTACTAAGACACTGAAAATATAGGGATTTGATCAGGTATATGTATCTACGGTGTGGTGTGTGCTATTCGTAACGAATGGCTTTATCCGAACGCAACTTATAATCAGGAAAATGAGCTCATATGTTCGGTCTTGATGGCATATATAGTATTTGCAGTGTAGCATGATGCCGGTGGCATTAACCTAACAGCCCCCTGATTATGTAACATGCACCTCGCTATTTAATCGCAAATTTGACAATTTCACTATGACCGAACTGTCCATTTTGCGACTAAATCGCGAGTTGCAAGTTACATAATCAGGGTTCGGCTAATGTCACAGGCTCCATGCTACACCGCATACTATAACTGTAAATCTAGCCCAGTAAAAAACAGCGTTTTTCTGGCTCAACGTTCGACGCATAAGCATTGCCTTTCAGCGTGGAAATACCGCCAGCATGCGTTAGCGGGTTTAAGCTTTTGGATTGTCTCTAGACCTTGAAAGATCTATGGGCAGTCCAACTGTTTTAAGGGGTTCCGTACACCACAAAAGGAAAAAAAGGAACCCTTATAGGATCACTCCGTTGTCTGTCTGTCTGCCTGTCAGTCATGACTCCTTTTCTTAGGATCGCATGTATACATGCAATCCAAAATTGACAGGTCGGTAATAGTGAAATTGTTCAAGATGAAAATAATATAAAATACTCAAGTCTGCAATCCCTCGGAGCTGTGAAAACTAAAACTTTTAAGTCAACGTTATCAAAAGATACGGCCGTTAATCCCGCATAATTTGACACCTACCTGGGACTACGCAGGTAGGTGTACGAGAAATAGGTACCCACTAGGGTACCTATTTCTCGTTGACCTAGTATCTTGAAATTTGGCAAGAAGTACGTCTCACAGCAAAAAAGGAAAAAATTTGAAAATTGTTTATTGCTATTAAAAATGCTATTACAAACTTAAATTTTTTTAGTTGGTATTTATAGGAGCCGCCGTTTGCCACCTACAAAGCGAAGCCCTGGAGCTCGGCAAGGACACCGCAAGGGCGCCGCCGTTATCGCAGACAGTCGGTACATCACAATAAAACAATTTCATCTTGCCGTAGAACCAATACAGCGTTATGTAATAACCAATTTTTGTGCGATTTTTATTAAATAAATATAAAAGCATGTTTGCGCTCAGCGGCGAGAGCTATCTTTTTGGCACATTTCCAAAAAAATTGTGTTGATTTTTTATAGGATAACGAATATCAATTTTTTTTTATAATTCACGTATTTCAGAAAATCAGAAAAAAACAGTAATCAGAAATGTTTATTTTGTTCTTGTTTTTTTTTTAAGCAATCATATAGACGTTCTGCCTGATGGTAAGCAGTCACCGTCGCATATGGATACTTGTAACTTCAGAGGCATCACAACTACGTTGCCGACCCTTTGTTTAGGGTTTTGTAAAATATTTGGTGTTTCAATACAGTTTCGTCTACAAAACACGTCGTTTTGAAGTCGACGTTTGTACGTCGTACAATTTTTTTTTAAAAGAACCTCAATTGTGCTAGATTAAGCAGTAACTAAGTGACTAAAATAAAAAAAACAGTTTCAATATGCAGTAAATAAACATTGGGTAGTAAATTCACCATCACGAATTAAACTTGGTTGAAACACGGGTATTTAAACGCTCAAAATATTTGCATAACAAAATGCATAGTTTACAAGCTATACTGAAAGCAGATAAAGAATTACTGCAGCTGGTATCGGAAGGTGACAGTTCACGGTGATATTAGAAACGGAAATATTAATTATTTGCGCATCAAATGCGCATCATAATGTCTCCATCAATTCTCTACCGGACTGATTTTTATACAAAAGCTGACCACAAATAGAGCTGATCCCTAAAAAAATGTATTCAAACTTAAGGAACATAAGAGCAATAAGCATTTTAATGACTGCCCCGGTGGCTTAGTTGGTAGTGAACCTACCTTCAGCCCTTGGGGGCGCGCGTTAGATTCAAACCTAGGGCAAACATTTGTATGATGAACATTAAAATGTGTGTTTGTTCTATATTTGGGTGTTATCTATTTAAGTATGTATTTAAAAATATGTATGTACATATATCTGTCTCTGGCCATCGAGCTTTATTACTACGTATAGAGAAGCTACCATAAACAAAGATCATGCTCAATTTTGTTAAGAATATAACCTAAAGTTTGCTTCACCGCCGAAACAATAATTAGTCGTCTAACCAGCCAATATAAACATTCAGCGCTAGAACGCTTATAAGGTATAGTTTTCTCGCGACGAAAAAGTCGTAAGCGCCGCGATTTTTCAAAGCGCTTACGCGTTTCGTTCAACGTTCTGCATCAACCTGTCGTTGCTATAGA
This sequence comes from Agriopis leucophaearia, assembly GCA_949125355.1. NCBI lineage: Eukaryota > Metazoa > Arthropoda > Insecta > Lepidoptera > Geometridae > Agriopis > Agriopis leucophaearia. Next base: position 6,160,608 of record OX421267.1, read on the forward strand.
CTAAACTGCTGACTGACTACAGAAGTGACGTAGTTTTATATTACCTAACAAGCTTCAATTGAATTCGCACTTTGTTTCATAATTTATTATTAGTTGAATTAATTGAACAATAGAAAGTATTATATTATAATATGAATATTTCAGTTAAATTAATTCATTCGTTTAAGTATTTAATATATACCATTGTTTGCTTAATCACACTAATATTATATTTGCGAAAAAGTTTGTGCGTGTGTAAGGTATGTAAGTGTGTTTGTTCCCAGACAACTCGGTAACGGCTGAACAGATTTTGATGAAATTTAGTATGGGGGTAGCTTATACCCTGGATTACCACATAGGCTTTTCAGGGAAAATATACTATTCCTATGGTATAGCAGGGGAAACCTCAGGACACTACTGGTTTTTTATATAGATTACGTCTTGAATTGTAGGTAGCACAATTATACTAGTAATAACCTTTCCAGGTAAGCTAATTATTCAATACAAAATATTTCTTCTTGATTAATGGTATGTCCCTATATTAACTGGTTCAGAGCCATGGAGAGTCTCATTCCTTAAAAAAATGCCTTGTGATTTGATCTAAGATAAAATAAAAGCCGTAAGTATTTTTTGTAATAATATGTTTATTTAGTTACCTTTGAACAGTATAAGTTTAGTTAACTTTTGCCGCTTAGATAAAACATTATTAGTCTGATCAGTTTTAGCTTCATGTTTCAAGCGAATTGTTGTGTACTTGTTTATGATGGCTCGTATCAAATGTGTTCTGTGATTTAAGGTGCTTGGTTGATTAAAAGAATGTTGAAGTAAAGATGTAAATACTTCCTTCTGAACAAAATATTCCAAAGTATTAACTGTAATATAACTAAAATAATATTTAGTAGAGAGATTGGTTCCAACCACTTTGTTTTATAAGTTTTCGTATTACAGTTTCCGTGGCGACACATATTTTATATACGTCTTCTGTAGAGTACGACAAGCCACCCATATCTTTGATAGTTATAAGTTTATGATGTGGCAGCCTTTCTGTTGTACTTAAGCTATCCACACATACTTCGCATTTTAATGACCTTGTCAGAATCCGGGAAATGTAACCAGATATGTATCCGACGATTAACTGGGAACCAGTTAATCGTCCATTGTTCCAGTACTACTGTGACACACTCTTGGCTAAAAAAAACATAACATAATTAATATTAATGACGACTGATATAATATTTTGTTACTTGTCTTGAGCAAAACTATTTTCATGACTGTTACTTACATCTTCACAAGGTACAGCAGACTTCTTCAGAAAACGCCTTCCCGATTTTGTGGTATATTTATCCTCTTCGCGAAAATGCAAGGAACATAATGTAAGTATTATTAGATGGTAACCACGTTTCTTCGTTTCGATTGTTCTGGACAAATGCAATCCATTTTTCTCTATCTTTACGGCCCAGACGTGGAAACCTTTAAAATTAAAATTATATTTTACAAAAGACAATAATTATTTTTCATCATATTTTTTATCTTTTTTTATTAAATCACTAGGCAGTACTTTTCTAAATATGTGTTAGATTATTATATTCCACTATAAAAAAAAAAACTTCAACTAATTCTACCTACACTTGTTACAAACACAATGTCACATCTTAATTTTTAGTCTATGACAAATGACGCAACACGGCATCCACGCTACGTCCGAGAATATTTTGTTCGACTTAAATTGTAAAATTTGTAAATGATTATCTAATTACTCACCGATGGAAAGTTATTCCTTTGCACTTCGACGTATTCTTTGAATTATTCGTGCAATATCTTAACACACACGATACCATATTTAATACTTTTGAACTTTTTTCGTTTTAAAACAAACATGACTTAATTGCTCAAGAGCTAGCAAGCAACTAAGTGATGTGCTGCCATATGACTGCAATTGGACGGAACATAGTAGGGATGTGCGCCGTCTCCTCTATACGTAGTAATATAGCTCGATGTCTCTGGCAGCCATATTACAAGCTTTGCTTAGTTTGGGGTCAGATGACCGTGTATGCAAAAATGACCCAGATATATAAAAAAATCGTGCTAGACAGAGAGCGCACTATACTTACGAATGACGTCACGTGTAAGTACTCCACACAAACACCATACTGACCACACTGACACGTACTTTGCGGGAAAGAGACAGCATCCCTTCCTAATCCAACCAAAAACTTTAAAAATGCTTACATCTCAAAGCTTTTGTCAATGAGACCCAGTTTGAGCGCCATATGTGAGGGTGGAGAGAACACACAATATGTCCATAAAATTTCATTTTAAGGAGTGGAAGTGGTCTTGTAGCGGTTTTATCCATTAGTTTTATCAAACCACATAAGCGTGTTTTACATTTGAAAACTATAACATTTACCTTAGTGCATATTTTGATGTGTTTGTACTTTTGTTGGGACTTTTAGTACGAAAAGTGGATTTTTTAGTGCGCAATTAAATATCAACCATTAGAAATTATCGTTTTGAATATTAATGCAAGGCAATTACCTCGAAGCGGTAGGTACGAAGCATCGCGTGACCATTTTGTAAAGAAAAAGGAATCAATGTTTTGTTTTCGTAGCGGTATTAGCATTCATTGCTGGAAGACGGGAAACATCCTTCCTTTTCCAGTTTTAGGGCATTACCACAATGAGCGCGGTTAAAAAAAGACACATTACAGACATTATTACATCTCCGTTTGGTAAAATTATGTAATAATTGTTGACGAAATTGTTCGCCTTGATCCTTGGTATTACAAATATTTTCGAAAAATAGGTATACCTACGTCAATTCGATATCTTGTTACAATAGGGTTTTAAGCATCTAATCGAGTTAACACCAACTCTATCATCAGTAAGAAGTTTCTAAGAAACTATGTATTATTTTTGTCATTTCAATGTCTAACAGGTACCTACTTAATCTCTATGATAGTCACTTTTTAAAATTTATAGTATAATTTAATAACGGTTTATCTAACAGTTTTGTATGGTTTTGCTAAAATTACAACTTCACTGCTTTGCCGCATGTCGTAGTACTTCGGGCGGCTTAAAAACTCTAAAATTAGCGCAGTTTATATGAACTTACTTTGAATACTTCACAGTTATAGTCTAGTTTTCACATGTTCGGAGTTTGGACGGCCCTTAGCTTATTTGTGCGAGGGTAAAAACCGTAGTAAAATGGTTTATTGTTAGACAAGAACAAAAAGAATACTCGATTTTATAGCATCCCATAATTTTTCGTCATGCCTACGAATACGATAGGCACAACACAGAAATAGAATAACAAAGGAGACTTTTGTTTTATAGCATCATTGGTAGATTCCATTGTTTTGCAAATACATGGATGTTTGGCCTAGTAGGTAAAAATTCACGAAAAACGTGTCCTGTGAGTTTACCTACGTAAATGACATATTTTAGAAATATAGACAAACTTATTTACATCCTATATCCTTAAAAACAATGTCTAGCTTGTCTTGCAATCAATGTAGCCTAAATACCTACACTAATTACGTTAATATTGGCCCGGACATTTTTGTATCTATCTATATCTATACATATATTATAATAAAAACGTAGAGAAAAAAATCTGTAATTGCGAGATAACAAAAAAAAAACACACAGGGCGTCTTAAAATAAGCAGCTGAACACGATTGGACAGTTTTTAGAATTTTTGTCTGTTTGTTTGTTTCTTTGTTTGTTTGTCCGCGCACATCTCCTAAACCACTGGACGGATTTAAATGCGGTTTTCACGAATATGCTTAGAAATTACCAGATTAAAACATAGGCTATGTTATATCATTTATTTTAATTCTTTATTATTACATAAACGAAAATAAAAAAGCAATGATTATTTTCTTCGTTACCCGAAACCTAATATGACGATCGTCACATAGCCTCAAGCAAGAAGGTCCAAAGAGAATATTATTGACATAGCCATTAAAAATTTGAATCTGTCAACTGTCATTCAGATAATCAGCCAGATTATAACTTTTTATTTAAATTAAGGAACCTTCTTAGATGAATGAGCGTGTAGATCAAGGATGTTATAAAAACATAGGCCTTACAACCTCTTTGGTGATTCAATTCAATCCATTTTATTCTGTTAGCATTTAAATCACAAAATATACCGCATCCTATTTTAATTCAGTCCCGCGAATAGAAATATTCAAAAAAGGCCATGACAATAAACCTATACAACAAAATTCCGGACGCAATAAAGAAAGAAAGAAAGAAATAATAAAACTTTTCCAGTACCAACTTCGTAAGTTTCTAACCCAAATATGTTATTACGAGATAAAAGATTTTTTCGACGATAAAATTTAGAAAATTATAATTAGAAAATAAATAGCGATCTATAAATAGTTAAGAAAGTAGCATCATAAGTATTGTATGATCTCTAGCCGAGCGTGTCAAGACAAGCATATGTCAGGGTTCCGTGGCCAAAGCCATATACTTGAGGTCGTATTCATAGTTCAGAAATTGCATGGTCATAGAAAAATTCGAACGAGATTCAGATTCAGATATGCATCATCCCGACATGACATGATAAAATTTTTATGGTTTACACAAAAAGAAAACTTCAAAACATGCTCTGCACTGTGGTCACATTATCTTTTTGATTTGAAAACTGTTGACGGTGTTTTTACTTCTATGCTTCTATCAATACTTCACACAGGGCGGCTTAAAATAAGCAGCTGAACATGTTAGGGAGTTTTTAGAATTTTTGTTTGTTTGTTCACGCACATCTCCTAAACCCCTGGAAGAAAATGCAGACGGATTTAAATGCTGTTTTCACGTATATGCTTAGCTATGACCAGATTAAAGTATAGGCTATGTTATTTTGCGCAAGGGCCGGATTAAGGGAAGAAAAAAGGATTGAAGTTTTATATGAAAATCTACGCGTACGAAGTCGCGGGCAAAAAAACTAGTGTTTAATAAAAGGCTTCCGTTCGACCGTCACCTGCAGTTAAGCGATAATGCGGTCAGCGATCGAACACGCTTGCCTCTAGGCAAAGAAGAAACCGACTCACTCGGATTTAAAACACCAAAGACATAGATTGTGACAAACAAACAAACGCCAAGCTAAGCAGTATTTCCCAGTATTAGATCTCTTATCGTGGTCCTTAACTGTTGGTCTTTTGGAAAAACTCACAAGTCACACAGCGGGAGTGTCAGAATAAAGTTTGCATGGCGTAATCACATGTGAGATTTGCTAGTACTCGTATAATGCACTCTGTCTAGCAAGACATTATAACGCTTATTAATGTTAAACACATTTTAATTTTATTTTCGGTAATTGGCTACTGTAGTGGTCAGCGTTTTATAAGACTACATAAAATAGTTAGTCCGGTAGCCTATTGGAAAACCTTTAAATTTTTCACTATGTATTTATCCACTTTATTAATTAAAGTATGTATTAAACGTGGAAAACTGTATTACAATGTAGTTTTTCCACGGATTTTTGGCAACCTCGTAAAAAAACATTAATATGCCGAAGCAAAATTTTAACTTTATCGGTTCAGTTGTTTATAGGGGAATGGTAAACAAACCGATTCAATTCTGCATTTGTATAGTAATTACTTATTCAGGAAGATTTATAACAAGCGGAATTATGTAAATGAATTCTTATGATTTGACCTCCTTTATTTACACTGATAATACTCCGCTTTATTTATATTTTTAACGACAACCTAGTCAGTAATTAGGTCATTAATTATGCGTAGTACGTAGATAATACGACGGATTGTTATCAACGAGGAAACATGCACCAAAACCACCAAATTGTCGTTTTCCTGTATATTTGTATACAGGATGTGAATGAGAGAGGTGGTACAGAACTTCAAGACCTTTGACTATGTTCATAAGATATCGTTAATAATTATCAATATAAAAACCAACTTAGTAAAAATGTCAGAACTGGACCAAATTAAAATGAGACTTCACGGGAAGCCCCAGCTTTCAAATAAAAAAGAATCATCAAAATCGGTTCACCGGAGCTATGGAAATAACACTGAAATCGCGAGAAAAAAAAAACAGCTGCGCCATAGAAAACAGCCATTCACACTCGACAAAAAGTATGGAACAACTGATATATTTTTAGCGATTTCGGGATTGGTCCCATGGAAAAATTTGTTTATATTGATGGGCTCCTAGATCTCTTTCGGTTTAGTATATCCTTTCCGTTGTAACCCTGTGTCAGTTACAAGTAAAGCTACAACATGGGGTTCTTCAAATGTAATGCCTCCGGTTTTATAGGTATCCATAGGAGATGGTGACTGCATACCACCAAGCTGCCCGTCAGCTTGTTTTCCAGTTATTATTATTTTTTCCTTTATTTTGTTTTGTTTTATCACATTAAAGCTTATGCGTTTTAAACAGGTTATTAGCGTATGATTAAATTTATAGAGTACCTGTTTTTTCGTGAATCTAGGTTTGGTTTTTCAGTTGAATTGGTAGGAATTGCTCTATCACCCGCTGCCGCTCCATACCACTTTATCGCCTAGTTTTTAAGCGAAAAAGTTATGCTTAGAAAACCCGCGAATCTTTATGGTAGCAGCGTTTACAAGTAAACTCTTATCGTCAATCAGTGCCGGCGTAACTTTACGGGCCAGGCCGTTTGGCGATACGAGTGCGCTTATGGCATTTACATCGCTCGTTTTCTGCACGATATTGTGATAGATGGAAGTTTCTAAACTGTCCATAAAATGAGTTATAACCGTATTCCACCAACTCTATAGTTCGCTTTGCTATGTACGGAGTTATTCAATGGGCTACGGGAAAACTTAGTTTTACGCAGCGATGGGTTGGGTGGCAGGAATAGCAATTTGTAAACTGAAATCGAATATAAGTTGCTCTATATTTCTTATTATTACTGTGGTATCTATTGATTTTACTGACTACGATGTTAGACTGACTACGATGAGAATTCAACTAATAGAGAACAAAATAAAAATCATCACATGAATGATCATATGAGGTAGATATTATGGAGAGCATTCTCAGACAAATATCACATCACTCAAAGTGGTAAAAACGCTGACCGAAGACCGGAAAAGCTGTAAATTACTCCAAAGATGCTCTCAAGCCGAAGATCGGGCTAAGTGGCTTGCTTTGGGAGAACCTCATGTCCAGCCATGAACTATGATGTTTATCGTAATGGCAATCTCAAAATAATCGTAGATGATTGAAAAATATTCAGGGTACTATTACGCTTAGTTACAACTATCATTTACAAATCAATATCTTCAATTTGTCAGTGTATTCTATCTAGCGGTAGCATGTGCGTTTAATAAAATATATATGTATGTATATCAGTCTCTGGCAGCCATATTACAAGCTTTGCTTAGTTTGGGGTCAGATGACCATGTGTGCAATAATGTCCCAAATTATTTGTCGGCAGCCGGTTCCATTCTCGGTCCTGCACCAATACCACAATATAACTTAATAAATGATATCCAGTTTTAATGCCATCGCTCAAAAACTGTGAAAGAAAACATCGAGAAGAAACCAGTATGTCCATGAAATCAAAAGTTCAAAGACATGACATTCACCAACATGCACTGGGCCAACATGGTGGATTAGGGCCCATCCTATCTCTCTCTCTTCTCTCTTCTCCTTCTCTCAGAAAGAGAAGGCCATGTCCCAGCTGTGGGAACATAATAGGCTGATTTTGATGGTTTTATCTCTATTTATAAAAACGAAATACTAACTATAATCATAACATTTTGAAAACTGGTTAACCTCGGTGTAATTTGGCAACTTGACTTTTTATTGGGTGTAAACATCCGGTAAAAAGGATTTGTACAATCAGGGCGAAGAAGAAGATACGATGAACGTACAAGTCGTGGCCTTAATATAAAAACTAATAATATCTCCGTCTTTTTTCAGTCCTCCATGCTACCACCTGCCTCTAGAGTACGCGAAACTGGTCTCAGAATGTTCACGACTGCGCCGCGATGAAGGCACGACTGGGTCTAACGTGGTTTGGATCCACAAGCCGGTTGCACAGAGTCAGGGCAGAGGAATCTTTTTATTTAGGGTAGGTATGAATAACACTGTAAACTGAAAGCGTGGTCATTTATTGCTATACAAGTTTACATAATACAAAACAATAACGCCTCCCACTAAATGGACCGACGACATTGTGAGAGTCGCGGGCATCCAGTGGATGCAGATGGCAGGATGTCGTTCAATATGGAGGTTAAAGGGGGAGTCCTATGTTCAGCAGTGGATGTCTTCTGGCTGATGATGAAAACAATAACATTATGGGTTCAGTCAATCGTTCACAATCTTGTTTTCACTGAGCTATCACCGTTGTTGGTTGTGTTTTTTGTGTTGTTCACTACAACCTAATTACGGTTAATTTCCCGTAAATTGTCATAAAACTGCAATCCACAGGGAATAAATTTTTTGGTCATCTAACCATGTTCTGTGTCAATTTTAAGCATAGTGCGATGCCTGAGGTTATTTTAGATTGTTTTTTTTTTTCAAACACTTTTATCCTGGGCCCGATTCTACTAAACCAATTGTTTTTAAATTGTTAATGAATTGCCTCATTTTTTTTTTTCTTTTGACTCTTTATCTATACCAAAAGTGTCAAAAGGGTACTTTTTGAGACAATTCATTAACAATAAAAAAAAATGTTTTTCACTTTTGACACTTTATCTATACCAAAAGTGTCAAAAGGGCAATTTTTGAGGCAATTATAGCAATTTAAAAACAATTGGTTTAGTAGAATCGGGGCTCTGGAATATGAGAACGGACAGGACAGTTTTATCCCGAAATACGAGGATTAATATATAACACTTTATATAGAACACTTTTATCCCGGAATATGAGGACGGTAGGTTGCAGAATACTTCTAATCTGGAACATGAGGACAGATAAAATTTAGGACTCCTATGTCCCGAAAATTGCAGAAAATCGCGGGAACAAGGGATAATACTTTGAAGGAAAACTCATCAAAAACGAAAAAGACCAAGAGAAACCTGGCCATTGTTTATGATTTATTGTAATATTATGTTGCAGAGTATATGTGAGATGAGTTGCGGCACTGCTGCAGTGGTGCAGCGGTACATCGAGCGGCCGCTGCTCATAGCCGGGTACAAGTTCGACCTACGACTGTACGTGTGCGTGCCCGGGTACAGGCCGCTCACTGCCTACATGTACGCTGAGGGACTCGCTAGATTTGGTATGGCATTTATAATCGTCCAAAGAAGATGTCTATTTATAACCAACTTCAAAAAAAGGGAAGGGTTGTCAATTAGTTTATTTTTATTACGTCAGAAGTCCGTAATTTATTTAAAAAAATAAAACAAATTCAGTATTTTTCAATTTTTTTTATTTACAGTGGACGAAGTACGAGTATTTGGTACGTAAAATACGTATCGAATTTCATACAAATTTTGGATTTCGAAATTGAAATTGAAATTCGATTCATATTTTACGTAGCGAATACTCGTACTTGTACGTGTTTGGCCTCTCCTGTTAAGTTTTTATTGTCTTTATGTCATGACTGAGTAAGTGCTCCGTTTGCTCGTAATCAAGTTTCTTTAACATGTTAATTTTTTTTTTGTTTTGTTTTAGGATATCTTAGATTCTATTTTCTGAACAAATGTTTAAACCATGTCTTTGGCATATTTCAGCGAAAGCCTTGCAACCGTTTTGATATGATTGCGATACCAAACCAAATTTGCTCTGCCTTAAAAATTTTATACTCAGAAATCTTATATCTTTATCTGCGTTTCAGGGACGGACAAATACACATTATCGGATATCCACAACCCGTACCGGCATTTAACTAACTCTTCACTCAACAAGAGTGGACCTCGATATGCGGAATGCAAGGATCGAATTGGGAGTGGTAAAGTACTATACTATGCTTTCTTTATTATATTCGTATTTGATAAATAAATGTTGTAGTGCATGTATGCATAATATTATACTCGTAATTGCGTTTGCAGATGTGTGCCATTTCCCGCATTATATTACGTCTTAACTTTTCCGTTATAAAAATTCTCACGTTCGTCTTTATTATCTAATCTCGCCTTAGTCATTTTAGTGTAAAAGCCAACCTTATAAAAAATCGTGCAAATGGTCCTATTTAATTTAAAACCCGATTCCATACATAAGTATTGTAATATATAAAACACTTGTGCAGAAAATTTGGGGATGAATAAGGGATGAACGTCACGAGAAACTCAATAAACGTGTTAGTGAGTTTCTCGTGACGACTTCGTGACGTTTAACAAGCTTGATTCATTTCATCGAGTAGGTTGTTATTTTTAGGGCTCCGTACCTAAAAATAGCAACCTGTGTAAACGGGACCGTATTGGTAAGCCTACGCTGTCTGTCCGTCCTACCTTTTAACGGCTGTATCTTTGGAACCGTAATACCTAGATAGCTAGATACAGTTTTCACAGAGTATGTAATGTTACAGCGGATTAACTAAGAAATAATCAATAAGTAATAACTAAAAGGGGTCCCAATTCCCTATATAAGAAACGTTTTTAAAACATATTTTTGTATTTGCTCTAGTATGAAAATGTTTATACGCACAAGCGTCAAACTTGGCATGATTATATAGTCCACACTCTAAAGTAAAACAACAAGTTATAAATACTGGTCAAGTGAGAGTCAGTGACAAATTTTTATTCACCACCTGTTCTTGTACTATCACCAAAGTTAAGCAAGCAAGCAAGCAAGAATGCAATCGGTACTTGGATGAGTGACCGCTTGGGCATGATATCTTTGTTCACAACTTTTTTGAACTTAAGTAGTTAACAATTTATGTGGTAGTACGGAACCCTCAGTGCGCGAACCATTGGCCGCTTATAATTTAAAGAACATTAAATTTATTATTTCAGGGTGCAAATGGACGTTGAAGCAAGTCCGCCGAGCGCTACTAGGGCGATGGGGTGCAGCAGAATGGCTCGTATGGCAACGTATTAGGGCTATAGTTACCTTGACGCTGCTGGCGCAAGCAGCCGGCACTCCACCTGCAAGAAACTGCTTCGAATTCTACGGTTTCGACGTGTTGCTTGACGATTCGCTGAAGCCCTGGCTTATTGAGGTAAGACATAAATTATACTTTTTTACAAATCATTATCAACCAAAAATTTACAAAAATAAAAATCGGGCCTTACATAAAAATGTTACTCAAGTTGATCTATGCTTAAAAATGTTCTCTCAACTTCTCGCTGACGGCAATGGTCACACGGAAATCGAGACAGCGCAATTTTAAGCATAGATTAACTTAAAGGCCAGTAAGATTATTGCTATTGCTAATCAACAGGCGCCTGCACAAAATTATTCATACTATTGGATTTGGGTAAAAAACTACTGAGCCATAGTTAATGATGGAAAAATATTTGTGGTACCATGTCGAGAGCTTCTACATAATAAGAACATTGGTCCACTAATGTCAGAGTATTCCGTGTAGGTACATTTAAATAAATGCAGACATACATACATTATTACATACATTTAAATAAATGCAGATCAAATTGAGAACCTTAACTTTCCACCAAGGTAGATAATTTTCTACAAATTTAAAATAGAACCACATTTGAGACAGCCTATTCGATAAAAAAAAAACATTAAAATAGGTTCTAAAAATAAAGAAGTGACAAAGTAAATGCAGGAAGCTGAAGATTGAGCGTAGTGACGTACATAGGAGAAACCAGCAGTGGATAAATATATGATTATGCTGCCAACGGTGTTAACATAGATGATGTTGAAAGTGAAGATGATTGCATACTGTTCATTCAAACCATTATGCCGTCAATGTTCCAGGTGAACCTATCACCGGCTCTGGGCGCAAATTGCGAAGCAGACATCTTAGTGAAGCAGCCAATGCTGCATGAGCTTTTCGACCTGCTCGGTCTGCCCATGAAGCATACTGGCCTCGCGCTGCTGCAGGGACCGCCAGCAACTCCCCTGCCTAACACGTAAGATACTTTCTTCAAACGTGATATTTAATTTGATCATCATTTCAAGTATCCGCTTCTACGAAAAATCTATTGGCGGCCAATTTTCGTTTCTTCTAAAATCTTATATGCGTGCGTACAAATTTCAACGTCGAAAATATTTAATAAGGTTTTTTTTCACAAAAAACGGATACGTTTTCATAAAAGTTCCTTCAAATTATGATCGTATTAAATATCATATTACAAAATAAAAAAAGAATCATCAAAATCGGTTCACCCAATCGAAAGTTCTGAGGTAACAAACATTTAAAAAAAACCAGTTGAATTGAGAACCTTCTTCTTTTTGGAAGTTGGTAAGAATGGAGCCCAAAGGTCGACAGTGGAATCCATAACAATAATTCTCGTTATAAAAAACCGACTTCATAAAAATTACATAACTGGACCAAATTAAAATAGGACCACACGGGAAGCACCAGTTTTTAAATAAAAAAAGAATGGGTGAACAGATTTTGATGATTCTGTTTTTATTTGAAAGCTAGTGCTTCTTGTGTGGTCCCATTTCTATTTGGTCCAGTTCTGTCATATTTATGAAGTCAGTTTTTTATATTATTAAATTAGTGGAAAAATTTACTCAGATTTTGTGTATAGGTTTTATTTAAGTTGGATTTATTTTGGATGTATCTGGTCAAGTATCTATTTCTTGTAAAAGTTTTGTTATTTTTTCTTTTATTTTCTTATTTAACCAGTTATTTGTTTCTTAAATTATAAGTTTTTTTCATGCACGCCTACATACCATTTGTTCAACCCGGTGGATGACTGGTAGAAAATGTTTAGCATTAAGTCCTCCATTTGTGCATTGTACTTAGTTTGTAAGTGTGCAATAAAGTATTAAATAAATAAATAAAGATAGAGTGGTATTTTTGGACCAAAATGTTGAATTCTCGTTATGTAATTAATCTATAATTATTTCATTATGTTGAATTTCAGCACTGCTGAAACATAATTTTTCTTAATTTGGCAGACTAATTCTGGAATTTTGCCAGGGCTTTGAAATTAAGTTCAACTAGAAGCGTAACTGACCGCATTGCCGCGTTGTACTAATGCGTTACGCTATAAGTATCTATATATAAGCCAGCATTTTGGTCATGAGATGATTTGAAGATTTTTTGACGGAAATTCATGGTCAGCCCCATAGTAAAAGATGTTCATTTTAGTGATGAATACAAGGACCACTTTTAATACCTCGGCTTAGTACACTACACCCTTTCCGCGTAACCCTGTATTTGCTAAAAAGGTATGTACTACCTAATTTCTTCAGATTTTAAAAGAAATAAATATAAATAAATAAATATTTGGGTCATTTTTGCACACACGGTCATCTGACTCCAAACTGAGAAAAGCTTGTAAAATGGCTGACAAAGACTGATATTTATGTACATATATATTTTTAAATACATACTTAAATAGATATCCACACCCAGACAAAGAACAAACACAAGTGTTTGTCACATGAATGTTTGCCCTAGGTAGGAATCGAACTCACGCCCCCAAGCGCAGAAGGTTGGTTCACTACCAACTGAGCCGCCGGGGCAGTCAAATGGCTTCACATTCCAGGTACAGTTCAGAAGACGAGAACGGTCCGCCCCGGTCGGCGTCCAGCGCGAGTTCCACAGCGTCCCGTCGAGGACCAAAGCAGCGCCGACGGCGCGTACTGCCCATAAACTGCATCAACATACACGCGCCCATGGCCGACAAGTATCTCGTGAGTTGGCTTATGGGCCCTGTTCCCGTCTGCAGCTCTCTCACTCGTACATTTTCACATTATTGAAAATATAAAGTCAGTTAGTGTGAATTTCCAAAAACTTAAAAATACAAGTTTTGGTGTCTATCGTAACATTAAAAACAAAGAAACTGTCAATTTGGTATATGTATTTGAATTTGACGGAGTAATATGGTAATAAGAAAAAAATAAACATTTGTTACCATATTACTCTGTCAAATTTAAATAAATCAAATCTTTGTTTTCAATGCCAAGATAGAAACAAAATATGTTTTTTTTTCAGTTTTTGGAATTTCACTCTCACTGATTTTATATTTTCAATAATTTGAATATGTACGAACGAGACAGCTGCAGACGGGATGGCAAGAATACCGGGTGCAATGGTCACGCTCGCGAATTTGATTTAAAAATAATACATAAAATGTGTCTACTTTTAATAATGTGCTTCGGTCATTTTACAAGAATATTTAGAACAAATTTTTGTATTTATTTGGCTACTACGTACGTTTTATATATAAAAAGCCACAAAAGGAAGACCGCGTGAAAGACGCGTGACCACGCGTGGTCAGCGTGTGGTGAACGTGCGAGGGGCCGCACGGTTACTTAAATCAGATTAGTAATTTTTAAACTTTCGCGATTCGAACACTTATCGCGCACTATTAAATATAAGTAAAAATAGATAAATAAGCGATAAGCCCCGATAAATATGAAAACATGTAAATCAGATTGACTAGGAAATGAAATTCACATCCAATGAGAGCGCGGCAACCGAACGGTGGCCGCACGAAAATTTTCGCATCGGCTGTCTGCAGCTTAAAGCTGCGTTATGTAAATGAAGCCATAGCTCTGTACTATGTCCCTCTATCTGAGGTATTATTTATGTATACAATGTTATATTTCAGGACTTGGACAAAAATAAGGACGTTAGCAATGGACGACATAAACCTACTGTTGAAGCTTCCACAGACACGTCTGACGTTCAGGTTTGTTATTAACTTTAAATGGTAAGCATATACAGAGTGCTTACAGGTTCCAGTCACTGGGCTGGCATAAGCCTTCTGTTTTATAGGAACTAGAGCATAATAACCCCGAAGCCTTCGATAAAGCAGAATTTAAATTAACTAAACTATTGTCATAAACAAAATTTGACTGACTTGCCGTAGTACGAATATAAAATAATAAACGATTGAAAGTTGTAATGTTTGAGTCAATATTTTTTATGCAAATGGAACGAGACGAGCCAGTTGGTCTCCTGGTGGTAACTATCATGCTATGCCTGCCTATGTGTTTAGTCATGGTCTGTTTGTTGAAAAAAGTATAATTTATCGTGGTTATGTACTTATTATGACAGGTTTTATGTAAGTCTTGTCTTGGCTATTCGGTATCGATAAGTAATTCTAATTACGTCATCAATTTAATTAAATGGGAAGCTTGGCACCTTGGAATCAGTCATTTCACTCTGATCAACTGAACACAATATATACTCTGATCTATGAATGAAAAGACTCACCAGTGTTGCAGTTTGGAACTCGAAGTATGAATGCAAACAAATAAGAAACAATTGACGAAACAATTTTTAGAAAATTATCTACTGGATCTAATAGCACTTTTCAATTAATAAGTTTACAGACTTTTTTTGCCATTGCATGAGGGCCGCTACTATGCTTTTTCAGCCTTGATTTTAGTATTGCAAAATTTGTGCTTAAACCTGAGCTGCTTTTTACGTGTTTTTTGTTTAAATGTTTACTGGGAGAACTTTGTCTCTCATGGATTTCACGCGACTTAGACAACATCGTGTATAACAATACAGGGTTATAAATAAGCTGGGTGTAAACCCTGATAACGCAAGAAAAATATCAGCTGTTCCATACAAATGAAACTTTTCTATAGAACAGTTGATATTTGTTTCGCGATTTCAGTATTGATCCCACAATAAAGGTGCTTCATAAAGATGACTACAATGGTCTCCTTTCAGCTTTGAACACCACAAGCTTATAACCCTACGTATCTATGTACCTACGTAAAATGTAGTGGATTAGGTAAAGCTTTGACGTCAGATTGCGTGTTTCCAAATGAAACCTATCCCAACTGAAAGGCTAAGTAGCATTTTATGATCAGTTTTTATTGCAAATTGGAAATACGATACAATTTCATTGGAGTCTACTTCTAATTCTGACAGGCTAGTTTCGGTGTTTATGCTCGAAACCTCAATGCGCATTTTCGATTCCACGAGGTCAGGAATTGTGGTGAAATAGTTAGGCAGGTCAGGTCATGTTGCTTGTTCAACTAACAAAATATTAATTAGTTTACTTCGTGTTGGGAAGTTCGTGTTCTTCGTCCATGTTCTGGTGTTATTGGAACCAATAGTAAAGACGCTAAATTAAATTAAATAACTTATGATTGAGGTTAAAAAGAGAACAGCTTTTTGCATATATTTAGGCATTTTGTGCAGACGGTTGTGCAGTCGACGATGGAGTTTGAAGTTGTTTGCACAAGATGAATAAAAAAAAGAATTACGCGTTGACTTTAGAACCCTCTCCTTTTTTGAATTCGGTTAAAAAAGATAAGGGTTTCACTTCTGAGAAACTGATTCAAATTGTTTTTGTGCGCGATGTCTCCGAACCGATTTAAATGAATATTTTTTATTTACTTTTCGCGGAATCTGAGAAAAACAAAAAAAATCGTAGCTTGACACGTACAAATCGTAACTGCCATATTTTTGCTCCGCTAAATGCGACCCTATCTGATACAGCTTTAGTCTAAAATTATCAATACGCTTCAAACGTGGAATGACCTTGCCTTAATGTCTATAGTCAACATCAAGTGCGGCCACGCCACCAGCGGAGTCAGTAGATGAGACGTGGCGCGGCGGGTACTCTAGCGCGGCGTCGCGCCGACGTATGATGACGGCCAGCGCGTGGGGCAACGGCGTGTGTTGGAACCGCGCCGTGGGCCGCGTGGGCCACTGGGTCCGAATATACCCTCATACACTGCCCAAGAACGACGAGGTAAGCGATACGTTATCTCATTTTTTTTAATGTTTTTTTAAGTACCATCAGGCGGCCCGTAAGCTTGAATGCCAAGCTTACGAGCCGCCTAATGGTAAGCGATCACCTTCGCCTATGGGTACCTGTAATACCAAGGACATCACAGATACGTTGCTGACTCTATTAATAGCCCTTTAGCAGCCCCCCATGTCATAGTTACTCGGAAATGCCGCAGGAAGCTCATTCTTCATATTGACGCAACTTGTTACACGAGATAGCATGAATACAGAAAAAAAACACAGTGGGAGTACTCAAACAATGTATATATCTTACGTTGTGATAACTTTTTGTGAGTGTAAGAATTTTCAAAATAAGTATAGATCCAGAGATACAAACCAATAATAAAAAATCACTAACTTTACCCGTTTGACTAATTTTTTTGGGCTTTTGTATTTTTGTATTGGTACCCCAACCTTTTAGGTGACTCATGTAATAATGTCCGATAAAGCACCTTGAGCATCAAACTTGACTTGACCATTAAATTAATTTCACATTTATTCTATTAGATGCCGATGGAAGACGTTCGAGAGAGCGTGGCCCAAGTGTCAAAACTGGTGCGCGCCGCTCGTGAGGTGTCTCGCGAGTGCGGACGCGATCTCCAAGCGCCTCGCGATGCAGCTCGAGACGCCTGTTTCGAAGCCGCACTCCGCAAGAAATTCGACTGGCCACAGTTCGAAGTGTGGCTACCACCCTTTTAATGTGTTCATATTTTTAAGATATTAAGTAAATTAATAATAAAAATTAATTTATAATAAGTTGATTGACTAACAAACATAAGTTTTCTTATTCTAATTGTTAAAATATTTTGTTGGCTAGTATCTTATAAATAAGAGTTTTTTTTTTTTGCTCAATTGCATAATTAATCAAGTTAACAAGATTATAAGGGAATGATGTAGAGGGAATGATGTGAGGTGAGGTACTTGGTTCCTTTCTAATGTCTATCAATTTAAAACTATGGGATAAGTTTATATTACTTTGAGGTATTACTTATACTTGGTTCAAGTTTTTTAGCTCTGACAACTGTAACGACATTGTAAAAAAAAAGCTGATTGTAACATTCTTTTTTTATAATTCACCGAACCATTTACAATCTTCTTGATCACTTCTGCTAGGTTTATGAACCTAGCAGAAGTGATCAAAATTTACAGTTTCCATTAGCTTTTTACAATGCAATTGCATCTGTCAGTGTCAAAAAACATTAACCAAGATAAGAAATAAGTTTTATTTAGTTTAATGTCTTTTAGCTGAATAAATGCTTGCTCAATTAAGATAAAAGTTTTCATTTTATTTATCCTACAAATGAAACATTTCGGCGCTTCATAATCCATAACCATAATCAATAATAGGTAGATTATTGGTAGAATCTATCTCAAAAACGTGGTGGATCAAGTTACAACGTGAATTGCGGATGATCATAATTCATCATTTGCATCAGCCAAAAGATGTTCACTGATGAACATAGGCCCATAGAACTCCAGATTGTACGACAGCCTGCCGTTTGGCCGCGTCTCTCCGTCTACGTCCGCGACTCTCACGATATCGGTCCACCTAGCGGGAAGCCTCGTTCTTTGACTGTGGTCCTACTGGTTCTACTGATAGTACCAAGTGCATTTAGGTCTATCTACGCTACGTCTTCCGGTTTGTGGTCTCTACTCAAGAACTTTTCCTCACCATCAGTTATCGGTTCTTCGAGCGATGTAGCCTGTCCATTGCCACTTCAACCTGATTTTTTTTTATAGCCATGTCGGTGACTCTGTTCCTTCGGCGAATATCCTCATTCCAGATTCTATCACGCAAAGAAACTCCGAGCATAGCTCTTTCCATTGCCCTCATTTATCATTAATCCTAATTACCAGCTTCAAATACATAAAAGCCACGGTACTTATTACCCTAATTGGTTTTTAACTGAATGAGTATTAAGTAAGTCCTTGTAGTTAAAAGTTTTTTTTTTTACATATACCCTATTAGTCACATTGTTAAACAAAGAATATCCCAACAGGGTTTCTCGGAAACGGTCTAATTCGAAATCAGTCCGTTATGCTCATTATTATGAAAAACTTTTTACTATCGGACCAACGCTGATATAACGAAGAAAATATCAGATGTTCCATAGAAAACGATCATGACACTCTACATGTTTGGGATGGCTGATATTTTCTTTAAAAAAAAACTAATTATGAACAGACTTTTTTCGATTTAGTACATTCTTTCCGCGTAACCCTGTAAATAAATAAAAAAACATAAGATCAGTGTAAACCCCTATTGTGAATAAATTTTATTTCATTTCATTATATTTCCCGGTAATACAAAGTTACTGGGAAAAATAATAACTGGGACTATTCTCATAATAAGTTCAATTTGTAGGATCAAACAATAAATACATTTTTTGGAACGAAGTTCCTTATCGCGCGTTGTGAAAGGGGGCTAGACGGAAAAAATTCTTACGAAAAGTTGTCTCGACACTTTTTGCTATAGTATTGTAAGCTGTGCGGCGTCGCATGTTTCTCTGTCTGTCTCTCTCTCTCTCTTATAGAAAGGAACTTCGTTCCATCCGGGTGTCCCTTGACACCTCTCAAGTTTTTTTGTAAAAATTTACAGTGACTACTCACAATCTCCGTATTATAAAGTAGTTACTAATAATTACAAAGTAGATAATTACCAAATTACACAGCGTGGGCTTTACTTTAATTATACCACGAGCAATACGAGTCTCTTGAATATCATTTTAATTTCGATTTGAAAAGGGCATTAAATTATACATTCCGTGAAAAATAAATGCGTAGCCACAATTTCACGTAGCTATCTCTGTTAGGTACACGCTACGACCGCTACGAGTGCTACGCCCGACGCCCGTAGCCACAAACGCGCTAAATATTCTATCCAGATAAAATGAATAATGACATCAAAAAGGTCCAGCCGTTTGATTCATTCACTGCGGTTTGCAGGATATTGGTGTGGGCCGGGTATTACAAGCCTCTGAATAAACCAACAACACGATTAAAACGAATATCGCATCTAATATACAGACTTCTGGCTCTTTTGTTTACAGTCGTGTATAATTTGCAGCATTTGATTTTTACTGTACAAGTGAGTCTTATACATACCTACTTTATACTTATATAGTGGAACTGCCAATCGGTGAACATAGCGTAGGAGCTGTAGAATACCGTGCGGACTCAATAGAGCGAATATATGAAGGCAATGCTAATCGATTCGAATCTACTTTGTGCGACATTCTTATGTCAAAAAATGTTTTGTATTTTTTGTTTTGTTTTTTAAAAACTACAGAAGAGAAGCCGAAGACGAACTTTTACTAAGCGACGTGTCTTGAGAGAGAACTATATCCAGCAATAAACTAATGTTGGCTGCAAGATCGGATATCGGGTATTTTTTCACTTTTCATAGTATTTAAACCACTCGCCTGGACCCGGGTATGTCCTAAAACTGCGACCAGAACCACCGGAGGATGGGCAGCAGCGTCTTAATAGTACACGGTGAACGTACTGCGATCCCCAAGCCGCCTGTCAAGCGTGGGGATTATGGCAACACCCCTCTCTATGAGGGAGGCCATGTCCAACAGTGGACGTTAATTGGCTGATGATGTGTGATGTGAAACCACTCGCCTGATTTTGATGAAATTTGGTATGATTTGATATGATCTTTTTTTATCATTATCAGCTTATCATGTTCTCACAACTGGGGACACATGTCTTTTTTCAGAGAGAAAGAGAGAGAGAGAGAGAAAGAGAGATGGCGGGTCTTGATCCCTGCTGGCCCAGTGCATTTTGGTGAATGCCATAGTCTTTGAAATTTTAAGATTCTTGGACATACTGGTTTCCTCACGATATTTTCCTTCACCGTTTCTGAGCGATGGCATCGTAACTGCACATAATTTATTAAGGTACTAAATATGTCATTGGTGCAGGCCGAGGAATGAACCGGATGCCGTCAGACTATAAAGTGCATATGCTACCGTTCGGCCCCCATCGCTCACGATATTTTTTACATTGGGTTTATCAAACAAGAATTCTTATTACCAGTTACTTACTTTTCATAAAAATCGGACGTATCCGAAAAAATAATTAGTACGTTTCTATCACAAGTATGAAATTCACCTTAGATCCAGTCACACGGTCTGACGATGCATCTGCCTAGTGCCGAATTTATTCCTTTCTCTAGACATGCCGCTTAGTTCGAGTTCGTCTTCGGTTTTTCTTCTGCAGTCATTATCTTTCATATATTCCATCGATTTACGGCTCGGATGCTATATGCACCTAATTTTAGATCTGGCTATTTTATTTTGTATATTTTTAGAACCGACATGATATGGACAAGTTAATAGACTGTTTAGTCATCGAAATACCACAGATGAATATGTTTGCAAAGGTCCTCAACATGCTCGTTCAGATTCGGAGAATGGATACAATACAAGGAATTTTGACTGGTAATATAAATTGTAAGATGCAAAGAAGGGTTGCCTCATTCCTCGCGCAGAGATTTTCTTTGGCTTTTATGAGGTGGAAGTCCGCCTGCTTTAACCATAAAGGCACTAATTGTCTTTGATTTTTAGTTTTTATAAGTGCCCTTGGCACTACCATAACTTGAAACTTCTAATATGAATCTAATTTCTTTATAACAGTTGTTATAGTTTTTAAGGAGAATAAATATGTGCCATTCTTGAACATCTTATTTATTAAAATTTATTCAGTACAAAATCTGAATTAGTTTAGTTGATTAAAAAAAAAACAATCACACCTCTTTTTTAAAGTTTAAATACAACTTTATTCTTATTTTTTACACGTTTTTTTTAATGGTGTATACTTGAATATAATGTTAATGAAAACACAAATGTATGATTAAATATCATACATTTGTGTGTACACGCAACGGTGCGACTAAGTAAAGCAAATACTTGGAGGTGGGCGGAGCTGTGGATCGAATTCAACCATCAAAAAGTCTCCACTCGATAAAAACTCAAAAAGTGGAGGCGTGTGTAGAAACCTTTTCGCCATGGACAAATAGAAGAAATAGGGACCTTTGCTCAGCATCGGGCAATAAGGGTCTCCTAAAAATATATATATGTAATGCTCAACCACAGATACCTACACCAAAAATCGGCGTAGGCTATTACACCATCATCATAGTACATTTTCTAGCAAAACTACTGCTTATGTATTGATAAAACGTTTTCTAGGTCCCATATTTGCAGCCACGGATAAACAAGATGAAGAAATACTCAAAAAGAATGTTCTTGAGATGAACCGACTCAGTAAATTTTTGAATGTAGGAGTCTCAATTGCTTCGTTCTTTTGGCCCATTTCTTTCTTTGTGAAGAGATACACTGATAGAAATGAGGTGGTAAATTCGTACATGCCATTCGAAACTGACACGTGGGCCAAGTAAGTATAAGGTCTACCTTCATTCATCATTGTATATTTATTTACGGTGAAGTAACATTCAAGCTTAACGGTCTTCTGTCAGCGTTTTTACCTCTCTGTACAACATGACATTTGCCTTCTCTTTTGTTTCTTGGTCTACCAATATGTAATTTTTTGTCATTGTTTCTTTAAAACTTACCTAGAACTCTGTCTAAGAAAAGTTTTAAAACTATTATATAGCTAAAGTGGGGAAAAAAATGCAAACAGTTTTTATTCGCTTTTCACTAAATGTAAGACACCATATTTTAGCATCATAAGCCTTTCAGAATAGACCAACATTATTTGTTAATTACTGTCCAGTAGGCGAAGTACAGGACCCGGGTATTTCCTAAAACTGCGAGAAGAACCACCGGGGGATGGGCAGCAGCGTCCTATTAGTACACGATTAACGTATTGCGATCCCCAAGCTGCCTGCCAAGCGTGAGGATTATGGCAACACCCCTATCTAAGAGGGTTATATTCAATAGTGGACGTTTATTGGCTGATGATGTGGGCGAAACACGAGTTTTCGATGCGTAAAATACGTATCGAACAATACGAAAACGAAAAAAGTTTTAGAACACTATCAAAACTTTTGTGCTTTTACTAAGAGTAAAAACCTAAAAGAAAAACTGTTTGAAATATTTTTTTGTGCTTGTGTGGCATATGGGTTGCGTCGAAAAAACCGTAGGATTTCGAGGACGTAATTAGGAGGAATTGACTTCCAGGTGACCCCTTGGATGCTGCGAATTTGAGGCCAACTCGTCACGACATTCTCTGGAGCTTGGTTTCTCGTCCCGCACAACCTCTTTTCGGCTTAATACTACCGTTCCGTGTAAACCAGTATGAATGAAATGGACCAGTAATATATTTAATGATAATGGTTTTTGATTTCAGATATGCACTTTCCGTTTTTTTGGAAACTGGACCATTACTATGGACAGGATACGGTCACTTAGCCCTCGACCAACTGATAGCAGCCCATTACGCCCATGCTAGGACGCAATTAAAAATTATCCAGCATCAGTTGCAAGGGTTATGCATCACAAATGAGGGTAACCAATTCCGAAATAGAGTTGAGTATAGAGATTCAATAAATGAAACTATACGTGAACGTTTTAAACAAATCGTGAAGCGGTATAAAACTCTTATTTGGTACGTAAACCTATATTTTTTGAAACATGATATTTAATCATCGAAGAGGGTTCTTCACCCTCTTCGCCAAAAATTCGTTGGCCTCGACCTCAAAGTGATTAGCGGCCAATTTTTGTCTCTTCTAAAAGTGCATGCAAGGCAGGCAAGAGAAAAAATAATCAACACTGTTGTGTCCCTAAAACCTCGTAGGTACGGGCGTTTATATTTAAATGTGCAAAGAGGTTTGATTATGGTTTTCCACTAAAAAGAAGCGAATCTAACATTACCTCTGGGCAAAACTTATGTTAGAATTTACAGACAAATAATACTTCACATCTCCAGGTGCTGGTACAAACAAACTCTATATATCTGGATATTTTAAGGATTAGTTATAGGCAAAGTTGTAATGAAATTTTGAATGTGGATTTTAATTTGAATTTATTTTACGTGAATATGTACACAGAAAGATAGAAATACAGAAAAGTTTATTTTGCAACAATGAAACAAAAAAATAATATCAATAGGTACATTGCCACAAAAACCGGCCCCAACTCAGCATGTTGCTGTTCACAACCAGCCCTGGTATTTTGTTGGGCCCAGCAAGTGACGTCACGCTCTATACCTAAAATATGCGCGTACTATTAATACAATGACTATTAAAAATAAATAACAACGACGAGAGACGAAGAGAGAGAAAAAAATCACTATTATATGCGAGCCGTAACTGTGACCAGTGCAGGCTGAAGAGAAAAAACTTATTTTTAAGGTTTTTCTATATCCTTTTAGCTATCCTATGAAATATCAACACATAAATTGCTTTGTCCTGTTTGCAATGTTATTTTAAAGATAATACCCAATCGGTTGTTTAAAATTCTCTCTCTTATTTTTCATCTTCAAAAAAAAAAGCGCAAGTCAGATAGCCACGATCCTTTAGCTGCCCCTTTAACTTTTATCGGTGTTTTGTTTTAAGTTTGTAAGGGACAGGTTCAGTCCAGATTTAAGATCTATTCTAATTTTAGCTTGCGTCTGAATGCATTCAGAATCATAAAACTGTTTTAGGTACAAGAATGAGGTCCTCGCTGCATTCAACTTTCCTGTAACAGCCCAGTTTTTGTCAACGGCGTCTGTTGTGTGTCTAGTTATCTTTAGAATGACTCGCGTAAGTACTCCGGAAAGGGATTATCTCAACAAAACATCCTATGAAGTCAAATTTAGCTAAGTATTTTAGTATTCATCATATATAGGCTTGCATTTGTCCACATCATGGCTGAAGCTGTTACTTAACCGGGGACTTTGATGGAGCACGCTTACTTAGAATCGGCCTATGTTCATCAGTGTACTAGTAGATATAGGCTTCTGACGGTCCGAATATAGATTAAAATTAATTTGAACGTTACGAAAAATTAAGTTAGTCCAATGACTAAGCTTTGCTTGTGTGCGCAAAAAGGTCCCGTTTTTTTTAAATAGTATCTAAACGTGCATTTTTGGTAATTCATTGGCATAGATACGATAGTAGATACGCATATTACGTAAACATAAATTTATTAAATACATTTATTTGATAACTGACAATTCTACTAATCCTAATTTACTTTTATTTTATTACGTTTTTCAGCTGGATGTAGCATCGTTTTCATTTATTTTTTTGGCTGTACTGTGCTTCCTTTTGCTGACTCAAATATTCCTGTACTGCTATTATGGAAACCTGGTGGAATTCGAAGTTTGTAACACTTATTATTATTATCTACTCATTTAAGCACTGCCTTCTTGATTTAAGAGCATTATACTATGTACATTATTAGCTCTATAAACAACAAGTGCAGCAGAAAAAAGGCTAAAATATCTGACCTAACCTTTCCTACCTTTTAACGGCTGTATCTTTCGAACCGTAATAGATACCCAGTTGAAATTTTCACAGAATATATAATGTTACAGCGGATTAACTAAGAAATAATAATAAAGTCCAAAAGTAAAACCTAAACCTTTGTTGTTAAACAGTTTTTTAAACGTATTATTGTATTTGCTCCAGTATAAAAACGGTAATACATCCAAGCGTCTAACTTGGCATGATTATAGTACACATATTAAAGCAAAACAACAAATAATAAATACTGGCCAAGTGCAAATTGGTGACCAATTTCTGTTCACTAAAGTTAAGCAACGTCAGGTGCGGTAAGTACTTGGATGGGCGACTGCTTTGGCGTGATGTCTATTTGCACTACTTTTATTGTATTTTATTAGTTAACCATTTATGAGGTGGTAAGTAGCTCTCAGTACGTGAGCCCGACTTGCACTTGCCCGGTGTATTTTTTCATGTTCACACTTGTTCACACGGACTAACTTATAAACGTTACTTAAGTTAAGAAATGCTTAAAATTGCTTTGTTAACTCCTCGCTGACGCAAATTGTCATACATGAAAACGAGACAGAGCATTTTAAGCGTTGCTTAACTTAAGTAGGTACGTAATAAGACTAGAAAAGCTGATATAGTCATTTCTTGCTATCTTCCAGAGCTGTTTATTGAATGACAGCCTGTACAAGAGCGACTGGTTTTTGCTGTCGCCGTCGTTCCGTCGCCTGATGTTGATCGCCATGTGTCGCTGGTCGCGCCCAATCCGCCCCACGGTCTGCGGCATCATCCCGCTGTCACTAAGCACTTTTGCACAGGTAAGAATTTTACCGATGTACTTCTTCTAGACGAATGCCCAAAAAGAGTGTATGTTTTTACAATAATTATACACCATTTCTGTACCTTATTTAAAACAGTAACAAATTATGAACCCGCGGGGGTATTATGGATCTTTGATCGGGATCAGTCAGTGTCAGAATTGACAGAATTTTGACACTTGAAAGGGGTTATGACGCAAAAAAAAAACAGCGTTGTCTATTTCCAATTTCATACTACGAAATTGGAAATAGACAACGCTTTTTTTTTACATAATTTTGACAAGTCGCGATCCTGATCAAAGATTCATAATAGCCCTGAGTATTTAGAAGACACAAACTTCACTAAATTAAAATTAATATATTCACATCACACATCACATCATCAGCCAATTAACGTCCACTGTTGGACAAGGCCTCATAGACCTCATAGACCTCATAGAGAGGGGTGTTGCCATAATCTCCGCGCTTGGCAGGCGGCTTGGGGATTGCAGTACGTTCACCGTGTACTATTAGGACGCTGCTGCCCATCCTCCGGTGGTTCTGGTCGCAGTTTTAGGACTTACCCGGGTCCAAAATTAATATATTAAACTAGACTAATCTAATAAACACCCGGTGCCCACCGTAGGCACCGTTCTCAAAATGCTAGCCGCATTGCCGTGTTGCATTGTGTTTGTTTTAGCTCATAAAGTTTTAGACGATAATATATTTGGCCAAATTTGTTGAAAGAAAAAACAAGTCTGTTTAATGTATGTCTCACAGTCCCACAATTTTTTTTATCGGACTATCGACTCTTGGTTTATTTCTATAGACATTTCATATATTTCGTTGAGTACCTATGATCTTTACGCAGATACGATGTAATGTTTGATGAAAATGGTAAGTCAACTAACTACCTACTGATCATTTCTAACCTGCTAATTTTGTTTTCAGATTGTAAAGTTTTCATACACACTTTACACCGTCCTTTCGGTTGCTGCTCAACCTACAATAAATTTATAATATGTCGATTCCGAGATTAATATATTTTTTGTCGGTACAGAGATCGGCAAATATTTTTAAAACTTACCTTGACTGCGCAATGGTAGATTTTTAGGCCTTTTTTTTAAATTAAAAATAGGCTTGCATTTGACCGCCAGCTCGCCTGATTTTAAGCGATGATGCGGTCTACGATGGAGCACGCTTGCCTAGAAGGAACTGATTCACTCGTGAATTGAAGACACCCAGATTGTAACTACAGGAAAACACCCATTGAGGAACCCCTTTTTGGCGAAGGTAGTATGAGAGGATTTCGACCGCACAAGTCCGCGCGATTGGTAGTAGTGTGTGAGCGTGTGTTAACGTTTGCCACCTTTTCCCTCACAACGCATTTTTTTCAAGGTGTCAGACGATGTACCTGCCTCTGTACCTACCTATGTACTAACGTTTTATTTGCGTTTTAGAAAAATTGGTATATAGGTAGTTAGTCATAATCTACACGTATAAATAGTAATAAAAAGTTGTAGTACTCTTTTAATTTTATACTCCCTCTTTCGTTATAGCTTTTTCAGTTACAATAACCAGAACCTAAAACCACATACTTCATAAGTACAATGTAATTGTACTAGCCACAATAGTTAGATAATTAATTCATAACTAACAATTATAAGCTCTCAGGCAACCTAAGAGCCGTATTCCGTATCCGTTCGCAAGGCTTACTATTTTTGATCTCTTTTCTGTTATGCGCTAGTTAAGTTGAAATCATTTAAGTTTATATAATGTATCTTTTGTTTAAATAGCGTGTAAATAAATAAATTACAAAATGCATCGTAAAATTTTAGGCATCTGAATTTTCGGACATAAAACGGTAAATAAAGCCTGAATTGTCAAGACGAATATAAAACAAGTGAACCATAACATTAAATTGTTTATTTTATGTATATTTTATCCGCTCTCAAATTTTCCCTCTTCTCAGAGGGAAAATTTGAGAGCGGATAAAAAAAAAAAAATACAAAAGATAGTATTACGAAAAACTACTTTTTTTAAATTGGAGGTAATAAGGTTTATATGTGTAATTTTTTTCCAAGATTTGAAGCCGTTATATTAATAAAAAATACGAATAATTTTTTAACGGAACTTTCTTTATTTGATAGAATCAGTACGCCAAACATCCAGATGTCGTTGTTTTTTTCGTCAAAAATGTGAGAGGGCTTCTAATTTGAAACATTGCTTTCAACACAACATTCATTTTTAATGCTGCGTACAAAAGCTGATATTGTAACATGAGTCAATAATATTTTCAATTCCGAAACAACTCTGATTTAAAACTTTTCAATTTTATAAAGCGCCACGTGTATTGCGAATACGTACTCGCACTGTGTACTTAATACACTACAAAATGATGTACAGTAAACAAACTGTTGCTATTTCTTACCCTAATTAATATAGATACCGTTACCACAGATTTGGCTACAATGAAAAAGCTTATTTCTACAAACGTGCACTAGAAACTTAGGCATGATATATAGAGAAGAGGCGAGCGAGACGTGGCGCGAGCGAGGAGCGGACATGGTGCCGGACACAGAAAAGATTTTTTTTTGTTTAAATTAGAACGGCGTCAAAGTATTTTTGTAAGAAATTTGTTATAGTCACTTGAACCCATATAAACTCATAGCAACTGTGTTAGCAACTTCGACGCGGAGTTCGACGCGTTGACATAAATAAGAATGTTCAATCAAGTATATGTCACAATACCAGGCGACAGAATGTCCTTCTCATTTCCGTTCTATTTACTTCTCCTTTCTGTGGTGCCGGACATTTTACATTTTATGTTACACTAGCGCTGGTGCCCGCGACATCGTACACGTAGATTTTCATATAAACTTTCATCCAGCCCTTTCGCAAAATAATATAGCCTATACTTCAATCTGGTCATAGGTAAGCATATTCATGAAAACCGCATTTAAATCCGTCCAGTGGTTTTGTGCGTGGACAAACAAACACACAGGTTTAGGTGCTTATTTTAAGACGACCTGTGTGGTTTTTTTATTTGACATCTTTCAATTACAGTTTTTTTTTCTCTACGTTTTTATTATAATTATGTATACATTGCAAATATAATAAAGCTTTTTTCGTGTTGAAATTTTATAGGATGGCGAAGGAGATCGAGCCTTCCGCCAAAAATAATCATCAACACAAGACTACTTTAAAATATTGGCAATGTTATTCGAAATGGAATGCCAGATAGATATTTTTATTTATTGAAAACAAAACAAAAAATATAAGATCAAAATTCGAAACTCTTTTGGAGATAAGTATTACAGATTTTTCTATTCTTTATTTTTCATGTTATATGAAAGTTAAGAATTTATAATGCTAACATAGGATTAATGGGTTCAGGTTCTTTGCCAAAAAAATACGTCAAGAATTCTGTTTTATCCGTACCTATAGGTAAAGTCCATTAATTTGAGTTCCACCTGATATTACCTTTAGCAAATTTGTAATTTTTTTCTTTCTGACTACGACAATACAGTTATAAACACTACCTATTAATTTTTAAGAATTTTAAAAATCAATTTAAATATGAATATGGAATTAAAAATAAAACTAAAATATATGTACGTGTACATTTTCTTTTTAAATTTCAATCAAACTGGTAAAAACGAGGTAGAAAATGAAAATTCAATTGTCTTCAACAGTGACCACGAACGTATGCCGTATGCCGTCTCTCCTGCAGCGCAAATTATATCGTTTGCATTTCAGGCAGTTCAATTGTGGAACGCTTTGCCTGTGTCTATTAGACACGCTCCATCACTCGCTATTTTTAAAGAACGTGTAAAGCAATTTTATCTGTTGCAGTTGCCAACTTGTTGACGCTGTTATTTTTGGTGTAACCATTCATATCGTTCTTTATTTTACTCTTTTATATATTAGTATATTATCGTAAATATTAGTAACAGATAAACAATTTTATTGATAATAGTGTGCATAATTATAAGTCAGTATAAAGAATTTCTTGTAAAATAATAATAAAAATAATTCCAATTAATTAATTCATAAATCATTACTTAATTATTACATTGCGTCCGTAGTTATTTCATTTCAGAAGACTGAGGAGTATAATCGGCCATTATGTCTAGCGTTTGTGGACTATGAAAAAGCCTTTGATTCAATCGAGACCTGGGCAGTGTTGCAGTCCCTCCAGCGTTGTCATATCGACTATAGGTATATCGAAGTGCTGAAGTGTTTGTATAGAAACGCAACCATGTCGATCCGATTACAGGACGAGAGCACGGAACCAATCTAATTGCAGAAAGGCGTGAGACAGGGAGATGTTATTTCTCCGAAACTGTTCACTAACGCATTGGAGGACGTTTTCAAGCTCTTGGACTGGAACGGATTTGGCATTAACATCAATGGCGAATACATCACTCACCTTCGTTTTGCCGACGATATAGTCATCATGGAGGAGTCGTTGGAGGACCTTAATACAATGCTCAGCGACCTCAGTAGCCTTTCCCAACAGGTGGGTCTTAAAATGAACATGGACAAGACAAAAGTCATGTCCAATGTCCATGTTGTACCCGTACCGGTAATCGTGGGTCAACAGGTGGGTCTTAAAATGAACATGGACAAGACAAAAGTCATGTCCAATGTCCATGTTGTACCCGTACCGGTAATCGTTGGGAACGATACTCTCGAAGTTGTTGACCATTACACCTATCTTGGACAGATTGTTCAGTTAGGTAAGTACAACTTAGGCAAAGAGGTCGCCCGACTTTTGAACTTAAACAGTTCAAAACCCTGGATGGTAATGCACTGCGCCCGTCACCCCGAGATATAAGATGTGAAATCTCTGTGGAAACATTGCCCTTCAATCCGGAACACAGTAGTGTTTGCACACTACTACTTGGCGGTTGAATAACTGGCAAAGGTGTGGTACTTCCCCAGGCGGACCCCTGCAAAAGAGTCCTACCACTACAAAAACACTACAATACTGTATACTTATGGTTATATTCTGTTGCTATCTTGGCCATTATAGCTATCGGGTTAATCCGACGAAAATACTAAAATTACAAATGTACATATAACAGAGCTGATAAACTTCATACGGCTTAACAGATTTTCATAAATCATAGCTAAGAATAATATCGATCAAGTGACCTTTCTAACAAAAAAACTAAATCTAAATCGGTTCAGCCGTTTTGGAGCTACGCTGCCACAGACAGACACACAGATGCACACGTTAAACTTATAACAGTCTTTTGTGTCGGGGGTTAAAAGCTAATGAAGCACTTACCTGAATGTGGTCTACTGTTTAGCCAACTCTATGGTAGCATTGTACAGGGCAGAACATGTTTGATTTGAACCTAATACAAAGCTTTTGTTTTAAAATTACCGCGAAGCTTTAGGCTAGGCAAAGTTAAACAATTTTCTGAAATAACTTGGTAACTAGCAGGCTGCTACTACTAGCAGCTCGATGTTTTAATAAAACATTGATATGAATAGGTTTTATTTTGGGATTTTTTTATATCATACTATAATCTTCACTATTATTATAAAAAAATATACATACAGACGAACATAGAACCTCCTCCTTTTTGGAAGTCGGTTAAAAAGCGAAAGTAACTCTGCCTCTTTGTCTGTTTGTTTGTTCGCTTTTCGCAACTAAACGGCAAAGCCGATTATAACGAAATTTAGCTGGATCATAGTGCACATCGTAACGGCGAATATAGGGTCATTTCCCCCCAGAAAATGCAAAAAAAACTGGAAATCGAAGGCAACACCGCGGTTTTCATATGCGAAAGTGTTTTGTTTGATCCTCTTTTTATGCAGCAGCACGATACACGACTTGTTTCAGGATATTAATTTGTTTTCGCGGCTTCATTTGTTTTAACGGCATTCATTTGTTTTTTAAAGTCGATCGATCGTCGAAATGCTTTTTGAGTATTTTTTTGTTAACTTGATGGATTGTCAACAAAGCCAATAGAGATATTAAAATATCTTCATTGTTTTAATTTAGTATGGCTACATTAAAACAAAGTTCACCGCTAAATGTGTTATTTGAAATACATATTTCAATTAACTGAGTTTACTTTTGAAACGTAAGTTAGATTCACAAAGCGTTGTTTGAGGTGTATCGCCGCGAGGCATGGGAGCCCGGCTAACTAAATTAGTTAAGATCCTATTAGAATACTCTGAATGAAACAATAATAAAATAAGGGTAGTGAACCTATAAAAATAGTTACATTAGCCGGTATTGTTCTCTGGACTGGGAGACAATGGTTTTGTGAGTAGAGTTTTTGTAGGAGTAAGTTTTTTAGGATCAACAATAATAATATCCTTTGTTTTTCGTTCATTTTCATATCGTTTATTTTGTATATATTACAGCATCGCCATATATTGTGCCATATATTATGGCAGCGTGGTTATAGATAACTGTAACACCAGAGGCATCACAAATACGTTGCTGAGAGAGATAGACTGTAGAGTTACGTGCAGTTATTTGCGCATCATCGAGGTGCTCTAACAGGATAACAAAGCAGAAAAAAAATTGTGCACAGTTATGCCTTGCCCACTTCATGAAAGACGTTTTCACGTAAAAAATTACGGTAGTGTGGCGATTCTACCCACCCCGA
Source organism: Agriopis leucophaearia (assembly GCA_949125355.1). Classification (NCBI taxonomy): domain Eukaryota; kingdom Metazoa; phylum Arthropoda; class Insecta; order Lepidoptera; family Geometridae; genus Agriopis; species Agriopis leucophaearia. The sequence goes on from OX421267.1 coordinate 6,193,199, forward strand.
CCTGGTTTTTTTTTAACGAAATGTTATAAGTAGGTAATGGAAGAAAGTTTGTTGTATGATATAGGCAAGCTGCCTGCGTGATGCGGCTTTGTGTTAATATACAATTTCTTTCTATATAGAACGTCTTAGATCAGTAAATTTGATTTATTTTATTTTTCCTTACTTACCTACTATTTTAGCTTCTAATTTTACCAAAATCTGCATACATTATCAATACGGCACTGAATTTAGCGCTGCATAGGTAAACGTTTGCAGCGGCATAGTGCTGTTATTAAGCGTATTGGTACCTATTGCAAAGTACGCAGTTGACTGATAAACACAAACAGGGAAACGCAAATGTTTGCGGATTGCTCTCATTAGTGAAATGGGTCGCTAAAATGCACCACTCGATATCGCAGGCTTCTAGCTTTCGTATGTGTATTGTGTGCGCTTGTAGTATGATATTGTAGATAGGTAAACCTGTTTGAAGAGATATCAGTGAATTATTGGAATCGATTCTGTAGTAGCACACACTGAACTTCTTTTTTTATTTTTCTTAAAGTTCGTTGGTACCCGTAGTTCGGTCAGGCGCCCAACACAGTCTAGGTAAAGTCTAGCCTGATGCTAGCTGATAACTTGGCTTGTAAGTAATTTAATTCTAAGATTCTAACCCAAAATTTTACGTAATCAACACTGTTATCTATTCACATTATAAGTAACGAGCGACGGTTTGTCAACGAATTTCGGCAGATTTGTTATCGCAAAATTGTCAAAAATATAAGACGATTCGGGCCAAGACAGCGACAAAAATTTTTTTATGAAATTTTACGAGTTATAAACGCTGATTTGGAATATTTTTTTTAAAAAATCTGCCTTATACAGCCGTATATAAAAACGATAAGTATTGCCTAAAATTGCTCTATCGAAATTCTCGCTGACGGAAACTGACACACGCGGACAGCAATTGTAAGTATTATTTAACTTAAATACGTTTTCAAGTATGATCCTTAATTACCTAATCCGTGATTTTTTATTGAAGTAACATGTTAAAAAATTATAAAAATAATACTCATCATCATCATCAACAGCCACAAGACGTCCACTGCTGAACATAGGCCTCCCCCTTTAACCTCCACACTGAACGACATCCTGCCATCTGCATCCACTGGATGCCCGCGACTCTCACAATGTCGTCGGTTCATCTAGTGGGAGGTCTTCCGGTTCGTGGTCTCCACTCAAGAACCTTTCTTCCCCATCGGTTGTCGGTTCTTCGAGCGATGTGGCCTGTCCCTTGCCACTATCAAAAACTAAAATAATACTATCACAAAAAAAAATAAGTTCCGATAAAATCATACAGTGGCATTATTCCTACCTGTTCCGTATACTTATTCCATGTGTACCTGTTCTGTATAATACCTGTACCGAGGATTGTTTAATTAGGCGCGAACAAATACGTGCGCTGCGCAAATGGCCTCCGGACTCCTTCCTTTGTCCTTTTGATGAATTTCACAACTTTCTTGCCCCAAACGACTTTGAGACCGCAAGAGAAACGGTTTAATTTTAATAATTTAGCGTGAAGGGTGCGTCTTTACTCGTTAGCAGTGTACCTTACATTGTTCAAAGCGTAATTGTCCTGTCTTGAGTGAAAGTACGGGGTTGAATGTGAAAGCAGATTCTAGTGCAGTTACTTACAGATTTTAATTTATTCTATACTAATAATAATTTTATATACCTGCTTTTGTTCTTTCCTCAGCAGAGGATTTTAGCGTCAAACGTCTTGTGCATTTGCTAGTATCAAATATTGAAATATTTAAAATTTATATTACATACCATCAAACAAGTCATAGTCAAAGTCAAGGAAAGTAACTCACGGTCAAGTCTAAGTCTTGTTCTAGTAAAATCGTGAGGGGACCATAGAGACTACACTAAAAGATGTATCGGGGTGTTGCTTGCAAAACTCCATAGAAGTATCTTTGCAGATACTTCTATGGAGTTTACTTCTATGGAGTTTTGCAAGCAACACGCCGATACATCTCTTACCTCGTTATTTTACTTGCCCACTCTCTAGCAAGTTCATAAACACAACAAATAATAATTTACAATTAATACGCATAACTACTTCAAAATAGACAAGTTTAGACAAATAATACAATGAGGTGATTTTTTTTTTCCACATTAGCGCCAAACTCTTTAATTCTGTTTTTTAGTTCCAGTGTCGAGTTCTTTTTTTTAAGTTTTAGCTCCAGACATCTTGTTTAGAGAGATGTGACCCGAGTAAAAATTTCAGCACTAATATTAACATAGCACTTTTAAAAAAAACGTGTTTTTTAAAGTTTTTTTTTCTTTTTTGGTTCTTAATACCAGTCTACCAGTCCTAATATCAGTCTGCTTCTTCTGGATGTTAGTAAATGTCCAGAGGTTGAATACAGTCATGCGCTCGGAAGGTACAGAAGTTGCCGGCAGTGGAAGGTATTGTATTGCAATTTTATTTAAAAGCTTTAGGTGAGTATTACCCATCCAAAAACCTCAGTATGTTGTGAAACCGCAGTTTTTATGTACACACATACGCAGTGTTTACTGCTGATGCCGTAGCTTTTGGGGTTTCCTTTCTTCGAAGTTCAAGAAAATACCGACTAATAGATACTTCTGCTTGCTCTGTTAAAGCAGTCCTCGTCCTCAACAGTCTGTCGTTGGAACTGGCTACGTGGACTCTTTTATGAGATTCCCTAATTCCCGTCTAAGTCTCGCTAGTTGGCGAAAACCATTTCTATATATTAGGTGTAAATAACTAGGTATTTGGGTATAGTTCTAGTCTCGTATGCCAATAATCTAGTGCTCATGTTTTGTCCTACCTTAGCACATTTTTTTGTCTATATCCCTGTTTAAACAATTTTCTATGGTTGAATTTTCGTACAAGCCACAAATTATTGTTATAATAAGCGAACTTGTTGGATACCGGTCAGCGCTCACAAATTTAGTGCTTCTTCAAAATTTTTGTAGTAGTAGGACTCTTTTGCAGAGTCCGCCTGGGGAAGTACCTTTGCCAGTTATTCAACCGCCAAGCAGTAGTGTGCATACACTACTGTGTTCCGGATTGAAGGGCAATGTTTCCGAAAAATGTGTGCTGACCAAATTTTTTTTATACCGTCCTTTTATTAATTCGGCCCTTTCGCAAAATCCTTTTTAGCTGACCTTTACACCGCATAAGAAATCTATCTGTCAAGTTCGTAGAACACTTAAAAAAACTCAGAAATCCTGCCTCCAATTATCGACACAATACTTACTAGAACATAGTTACATAGAGATTAATAGATAACTCCAGTTGTTTTCATACCAAAATCACATGGAACCCGAATCATTGTTATTGCCCCGGAATTTCTCAACAGAGCAGCTTAACCATAGACGAGCGAAATAAAATATTCTATTAGCTAAATCCGTTACCTCATAATTCACTCAGAGCGTTGCGAACCGCGGCCGTGGCAGGTGGTCTTAATAAATACGAAAATGGCCTATCGCGCTCTTACTAATAAATTCAAGAGGCAATCAACGCCACCGCGGCTTCTAAAAATATTAATAGCGGAGAAATAATTATGTATTCATGAGTTCCAGTGTTGGCTGGGATGAGATGGAAGTAGGGGTAAACTAAATCCGCAGGGATTGCCAACGTCGTCGTCCGGCCGCGGCGGTCAGCCTTCCACTCCTGCTGGGATTATGCGAATTAATAATATTGACTTGCTGCTTTTGTTGGGCTTCTAGAGCGCGCTTTTGTTACTTGTTTTTTACTGTAGCTTAAAATGAGTACTTTTTAAAGTGATCTTGATAAACTTCATCATCATCATCATCAGCAGCCATAAGACGTCCACTGCTAAACATAGGCCTCCCCCTTTAACCTCCACACTGAACGATAATTTGCCATCTGCATCCACTGGATGCCCGCGACTCTCACGATGTCGTCGGTCCATCTAGTGGGAGGCCTACCTACGCTGTGTCTTCCGGTTCGTGGTCTCCACTCAAGAACCTTTCTTCCCCATCGGTTATCGATTCTTCGAGCGATGTGGCCTGCCCTTTGCCACTTCAACTTGCAAATTTTAATAGCTATGTCGATGACTCTGGTTCTTTGTCGAATATCCATGTTTCGGATACAATCGCGCAAAGAAACTCCGAGCATAGCTCTCTCTATTGCTCGTTGTGTGACTCTTGATAAATTTACTATAATAATATTTTACCATAGCCATTCTGACTTAAACTTATAAGCTCTATTGAAATGTTTGATAACGTTTTAACTAATGTTACAAGGTTTAGCAAAGATGCCAGACACCTTTGCTATACATAATACGTACAACAGTTGTCAAAATACACGATGTTTTTTTTTTAGATATGATCAAGAATAGAACGTAGTAAAAAGTAGGCTTGTTCTACAGCGAACGCGAAACGCATAGCCCAAGTACATATAGAATGTATAAAATAACCATAGTGTGTTTTGTGTACTTCCCGTTTCCGTGGTAAATAGTCTCGAGCCTTCTGTAAAATGCCGTTTATACATCTAACCTAATGAGTGCGTAAAGTCAGTCAGTCAGTGTAAAAGAAGCTCTAGACTCTCTCAGCAAGTAATACGATAAACAAAAAATGCTCGCTTCGAGCGCTTGTACTAGGTATATAAATAAAAGAGTTGGCCGACACGGGACCCCCGGCAGATGTGAAACATGACGGCATGAGAGCGTCATATCGTTTGCCGTCACGGTATACGAGGCGGTTTTACTGCCAAGGCACGCCAATAGATGTTATATTTGTATTTGAATTTATTCTGTGGTAATATTACTTTTACGTTGCGTATATATCTAGCATCTGATAGTTATGAGGTAAGATGCATAGATATTTATCTTCGTTATGTGTCTGTTGTTTTATATTATACAAAACAATTATAACAAATTACGTTTTATGTCTTGGCCTTCTAAACATAGGTACTTGTAAAAAATCTGCCCTTCAATTGAAAAAGTTATGCAACCACAACGCAAGCGTACACAATACACATTGAATCGGCGACATCGCCGCCCGTATTGAAAACAAAACAAACCCAAATCAGCGTTTTGAAGTCGTCAATCAGTCGTTAATCCAGCGATGCAATATCCATAATATGTCGCGGACGCACGGCGCGACTGGTCGGGCCGGGTCGGGTGATCGGGCGGTCGGGCGCGACCGGCAGGCCGGTAATTCTGGCAGAGCGAGCCGACGACAATGCCGCAATCGGACCACCAATCTGCATAATGGATTGCTCGGCCGAACGCGTCGTCCGGTCGTGCAGCTCATTCAATTGTCGCGGTCGCCGATGTGTCGCACCGTTATTACGGAACACGGAATTAATAATTTCACGGGGCACACAGATTGGGGTTAGATTTCTTCTATGACTAATAATTCCTCTGCACTTCCGGTTTTGATTCCCTGCCGTCGATCGGAACCAACACAATTTACTTATAAAATAAATAAGTTAATTTTTATGGACCTTCAACGGTCTATGGGCAGTCGAAATGCTGTAATGTTGTTAGCTTCTATTTTGTTTAGTTAATAAAGCTATCAATAAAAAAAACATACTCTTAACCTCAATTAAAAAAGGGTCCTTTAATAATGTAATATACATGAGAGTGGATCCAGTGGATGCACATGGCAGGATGTCGTTCAGTGTGGAGGTTAAAGGGGGAGGCCTATGTTCAACAGTGGACGTCTTCTGGCTGATGATGATGACATGAGAGTGCCATTGTGTATAATAATCTAGAAAAAATATGGGTGGCACATAACTTGAGGCTACTCACAAATCCGAATAGCTCCCTGTCTGCGTCCGAATCGGGTTCAGCCAGTGGTATAGCAGTAGTAAATTGGGCACCAAGCTCTTTCACAACTCCCACAAACCTTTCATAAATTTACACAAAAGATAGAAAAACGTTCTACAAAATAATTATCATTTATTTACTTGTTTAGTCAATTGAATTACAAACGTTTGATTGTAATTTAAACTAATCTACACTGATGTAACAAAAATATTATTGTTAAATGAGTATCTATTAATTTAATATAGCATAGACAAATATAGTATAAAGCCTATCTTGAATACGATAAAGTAACTCTAGTTTCTACGTTGAACTGTTTTTTAAGCCTTTCGTCACGAACGGCTTCAACGAAAGATCGGCGCTATTTAATACCTAAACAGCATCATGCTGTTGTCGCCTCGCTTTTTACCTACGTATATTTAAGTCGGAACTACATTAGCGCCACCTATATCATCATTGTTGATTTGTATAATTTGCATTGATTTGACTTCAACACGTTATTTGAATTAAGTGTAACATAGAGGGCGCTGGCGTAGTACCATCGACCAATCAAGGACCGTTACTAACGACCTGAAAGATGGCTTGGAGGGGATGGTTGGTCGAGGGATGGTGCTGAGCCGGCGACTGACATCACTTTGCATTCTACATTTGAACGAATAAGACCATTTTAGTAATTGCTAATATAAAATATATATAATTTCTGTAAAAGTAATTCGTAATACTTATAGACCTGCTTTATACACTCGAGTTAAATATTGGATATATAGGGTATCCTTACAATGCCGAGTTTGAGAAATTTTTGTGGCACATATATTAATATTGATTATCTTTAGTTATATATTGCTTACCTCTTTATTGCTCATTAGGCAACATTAATTAATTAAATTATATTTCATTATTTCTTTCTTTCTTATCTCTACACTAATAATTAAGCGGTAAATTTTGTAAGCTGTCACATCTGGATCTATACTAAACCAATTCCAAGTTTTTCACTGATAGAAACCTACACTATCCTGTCAGGGATGTCCTGGCTATGTTTTTATGTACCTATCAGAATGAAGAGACGAGCAAGGCGATCGTAAAAACTAAAATATTGGATGTAAAAGAATGCGATTAAAATGGAACTGGGCAGGACACATCTGCAGACTTGAAAACGCACAGTGGATAAAGAGAGTCTGAATAAATTCCACGTAACGGAAGAAGAAAACAGGGAAGAACAACGGAAAAGTTGGAGAGATATTTTCACGAAAAGGGCTGGACGGGACCGACTGATGAAAACAAGGTATAGAGGAGAGGTCTATGCGAAGCGTCAACTTTTATGGATTAAGTTTAAATATGAGGTTAAAATAACCGGCCAAGTGCGAGTTGGACTCGAGCACGAAGGGTTCCGTACCATTATTTATAAAAACGGTAAAAAACACGTTTGTTGTATGGGAGCCCTTAAATATTAATATTATTTATTTTATTTTGTTTTTTAGTATTTGTTGTTATAGCGGCAACAGAAATACATGACCTGTGAAAATTTCAACTGTATAACTATCATGGTTCATGAGATACAGCCTGGTGACAGACGGACAGACAAACGGACAGGCAGACAGACAGACAGACAGACTGACATACAGGCAGACATACAGACAGACATACAGACAGACATACAGACAGACATACAGACAGACGGACGGACACATGAATGTTTACCCTAGGTTGAAATCGAACCCACGCCCTCAAGCGCGGAAGGTAGGTTCACTACCAACTGAGCCACCAGTCAGTCAGGCAGTCAATTCAGATAAATATGTTATGTAGTAAAATCCTGCGCGGCAATGCGCTGTGCTCGTCATCCTGAGAAATTGGATGTTAAATATCTTTATAGCCTGTTATTTCACTCTTTACAATCTGGAACACATTAATGTTTACACACTACTGCTTGACAGTTAAATAATTGGCAATTGTGTGGTACTTCCGCAGGCGAACTCTGCAAGCAAGTCAGACTACTACCACTACAGACGTACTACAAATGTTGTGTACACAACACGGACGAAGCCGTCAGCACATAAAGCTAGTCAATTATTAGGGACAAGTGTTGTATCAATGGACGCCTTAACCTATGAACACCATTAATTACGAGTAAACTAATCGAGTAAAAAATTTAATTTGAATGCATTCTCAGAGCTTTTTGTAATATAGGCAATACAAGCTTGCCATTTTAAATCGAAATCCTAAAAGGAGGTTATCAATTCGGCTATTTTTTTAAATAATGTTTGTTACCTCATAAATTTCGACTGGGTGAACCGATTAGGATGATTCTTTTTTTATTTGAAAGCTGGTACTTCGTGTGTGGTTTCATTTCAATTTGGTCCAATTCTGAAATTTTTATGAAGTCGGTTTTTTATATTGATAATTATTAACGATATCTTATAAACATAGTGAAAAGTCTTGAAGTTCTGTACCACCTCTGCTACCTTATATCTACGAGTACCAATTATTTACGTCAGTGTTGTGGTGTTAGTGTTGAAAGTTCTTATAGGAACGCCCCGGTACCCTCCTCGCTGCCTGAGGAAATACTCCCGGGAAATGATCAGGCACTTCCGCTCCTTTCCGTTACAACGGCGTAGGCCACACCGCGCCGTTGTCTTCCTTGGGATAGCTTTTATAGGAGACCAAATCCCCAAATCTGATCACTCACGAGCCCAAAGGCGGCTTTCAGTTGGCTATTACGACAGGCAGGGGATACCGAAGCAGTAATATAAGACTCCTGGGATACTATTATTATAGCTTGTTAACTAATAAATATAGTAAAAGGCATTTTCCCATGCCCATGCTTTGTTAACATAACTGCTTGTATATATAACGTTATGTAGAGAAAATTACGTGAGTTAGACCACACTCGTAGTTTTGAATTTGAAACGCTGTGACAGTCGCGGTGCCGCCGGTGATACAAACACGGACCGTACTCACGGGACTTCTTTGCATGTTTAACAAGCTGTTTTGTCAAATTCTAATCGTTAATTCAACAAACGAGCCTCACAGGGCACTTGGAAATTGATGGTTCGTTCCATGACATTCATAGATACAAACTTGTAATGAGTTAGTTAAAAAAAATTGTAAGAGACTAGGGTCCATGTTTAAGGAGATGATTATCTAGCTAACTGTCATTTTACTTATGGAGGAGTTGTCAAAAACGGTCGGTTAAACATTTTAATCGTTTCGCCGAACTTAACAAGGCGTAATTGTACACTACTCAAATATGGCTACATACTCATAGACATCACGATGTACGTGTTTGTACCGTTTGGGGTCGAGATTTTGGGAGTCGGCTGCTCTCGAATTTTATAGGGACCAGGTCAAACGTTTTCTTGGTGGAGGCGACAGGTGACCGGAATGCTGGCGTCTACTCTGGCAAACAAGTATAAATGTTTTTTTTTGGTTCTACTGTTTGGGAGCCACGATGCCACAGACAGGCACACAGATATAAATGTAAAAAAATATATAACACACCTCTTTTGCGTCGGGGATTTAAAATGAGCATGTTGCTTTTCATGGTTTTTTTTAAATATATTTTTTTAATTAATAATGTAAAAAAAAAAATGCAATGCTCGTTTTTAACCCCCGTCGTTATATTTTAAGCATTTGTAGTGTCTAATAGTGTCTATTTATCTTACTAACGTAGATAAATTTCCAAAAATATGTAAATATGTGACAACCAGAAAGAGAAAAGGCTATAAATAATTGTAATGTAGTAATTTCTTGTCTATGTTTGGTTCGGAAATTTTTAGCATTTTACTGATTATCCATAGTTTTAGATATCTTTGTGTAGGCGCCTTTATTTTAGCAGTTAATTCTAGAACCGTGGGTACACGGTAGTTCCAGGTCACAGCGTGTCGCCGCGGGAGGCGTCGCCACAAGATGTACGACTCAATAATGCGGCCTAATCTAAGCCTGGCTTTCCTCAGACAACGAGATTTACTGCACTGATATTATACGAGCTAGGGCATTATTTATACGTTACATTTATATTTGTTAAACTAACTTCTGATAACTTTTTGGTTAGAAAAGATTTGCTGTATTACATTTTATTAGGAAGTGGCAAATTGCAGTAAGAGCAATGGTGGCTGAGCCGTAGCATGTGCGCTTTACATCTGACCGCAGTTCAATCCTCCGCCCTGCGCGTTCAAAACAGTTCAAAGACATGAGATTCTAATGTGTACTGGGCTAGTATGATGGATTATGGCTCATCCTGACTCTAAGAGAAAGCCTGTGTCCCAGCAGTGCAAACATGATAGGCAATAATCTTCTTCTTATATGGGGCCATCCATGAAATATTACACACGAATTTTAAGACTTTTTAACCCCTCCCCCCGTCCTTGTCACAGGTTGTCACATTTTCAGAACCCCCTCCCCCCTGATGAGAAGTCACATTTTTTTACATTTATGCATGTATTTAAAAATAATAAAAAGAAAACAGTTTTTTTTTTATTTTAGGGTCGCACTTGCATTACAACGCCGCTCTAGAAGTTAACTGTTGTTGCGTGAGAGATAATCTAATAGCGAGAGTGCTAAATTATTAATAAATATAGATCAAGTTTGCAAATTTTTTAAGCTTTTATTCACATATAAATTACGCGTTATGGATCACGAGTTTGACATGTGACGTCACAAAGCTTTTGACCCCCCCCTGCCCCTTATCACGCTATTTCACATTCCGGTGATACTCTCCCCCCGATTAACCTGTGACGTAATTTATGGATGACCCCTATATAAAAGGCGATGTGTGTTTCCTATGGACGCCATAACGGCTGGAACGACTTTGACGGGACTTTTACTGGGATAGCTGATGTTATAAGGAGTGATGTTGAGCTGGTGTTATAGTATCCACGCGGGTGCGGGGCACAGCTAGTAAAAAATACAAGCAGAAAGGTAAGTTTTATACAGTTTTTAGTTTTTATCTTTCACAACTGGTTGCGAAACTTAATTGCCAACGCATCCGGATCAGAAACGCTACTACACGAACAGTGTCATGGTGAGAAAATTTTCTTCCTTACCGTCATACCAGTGTTACAAAGCAGTGTGAAGGTTAGTTTATCGCTGAGTTCATTCGCGATAATCAAATTGATAATTCAAATTGATTCGCAGTATTCAAATTGATATTTAATTTATTTTTTATTTTGAAACACATGTAAAACAGGGTTGCCCTCGATTTCCCTAAGTATACCCTACCAAACAATTTTTTTTCTTAATTGTTCAACACTCGGCGGTGAAATCGGCAACATACATAAAAAAAATACAGTGAAACATAGAACCGTCCTCCTTTTTTGAAGTCGTTTAATAAGAAATAAAATAGTACACTAGCGGTGCCATGCAGTGTTATTCGCTATTTATAGAGCTGTATTTTTTGGGACATAAGACCTAATAAAATCCGTTCAGCCGTTACGGAGTTATGTGCGCACAAACTATCGCATTTATAATATTACAATAAATAGAGTACTAGTGACATTAACAAAGAGAAAAGATTTTTTGCCTCGTGCTCCGTTCATCCAACAACTAATCCAGCTATTTCAGTTACAGCGCCAGAGCAGTAATTGGAACTGGCCAGTCATTCTCGCATGAGACGGGTTCAATGGAAAAACACAATAGGGCTGGCACAATAGGGCCATTCTACGGTCTTAAACGATCGCAGCCGAATGGAAATTTTAGTCCGCGAAACTATCGCTGTGACGCTTTTTTGTTAGTGATTGGGCTATTTAGGCGTATTGTTAGTAGAGCAGCAATGGCATGAAGTGATATAACCCTATTGCGGAGGTTCGGTTTTTATTGTGTACTAGCTTCGGTAAGGTCCCCAGTCTAGTCCAAAGACCACGAAAGAACGCAACAGATACGAGAGAGACAAGACTGACTGAAGTTTTAACACGCATTTATTGACTTTACTTGTTACGAACTAAGTCTTCAAATCTTGAATTCGATTTTAACCTACTTCTAATTGTTGTTTCGATTTGAAACTTTGCTAGTATATTATGTAAACCCGATGACAATACAATAATTGCTACCATATCAGTCACACAATAAGCGTATTTCTTTGTACCTTGTGTTGCCAGTGATGACATATGACTGAGATGTATCGTACTGTTGGCCTATTGGAAAAATTCAGTCATACAGGGGTAATGTAGAGAGCTATGCTCGGAGTTCCATTGTGCTATAGTATCCGAAAGTTCAATATTTGCCAAAGAACCAGAGTCACCGACACATAAAATTTGCAAGTTGAAGTGGCAATGGGCAGGCCACATCGCTCGAAGAACCGCTGGGGAAGAAAAGTTCTTGATTGGAGACCATCAACCGGAAGCCACAGCGTCGTAGGTAGGCCTCCCACTACCGACCGACTGACCGACGACATCGTGAGAGTGGCGGGCATCCAGTGGATGCAGATGGCAGGTTGTCGTTCAGTGTAGAGGTCAAAAGTTTTGATGGGATGAAGGCTGAATGATGATGACGATGAAGCGTTTTTTTTTTACATTTAATTATTTATTACTGTATAAAACCAAGTACTGCTCGCTGATAACGCATAATATTACTTAGGTCCTACAATGAAAGAGTTCATAGTAACAGAAATCCTATCATGCACCTAATGGAGACGTAATGATCACTCCGGCTTTCATTTCACAATGCATACTGAACGAGGACAATCAACATCGGACACTGTATCTGCTATCACTGAAACAACATCTGCCTGAGGTGTATGGCGGTATAATATGGAGCATTCCCGCCGCAGGCCACGAAATAAACGATATCAAATCATACGTAGACATGTGTATGGCTGAGAGCGAAATAAATACGGATTCGCTTGAACCTCTGCACTGGTACCTACTTATTCTATCTATATCAGTGTGTTATGGATAAATTATACTCGGTCCGAGTTATTTTAGTTCTGATAGTTTTTTTAACACATAATATTAGGTCCCTACACATGAAATTGGTGTTTTGATTTGAGTATTTTTTTTAAATACATAGAATATATCTCTAGATGACGGATATATTCAATAATACCCATAGATTTAAGATGCCAAAAAAATTAGGTCTGTGATAATACCATACATAGAATAAATATCTGGGACATTTTTGCACACACGGTCATCTGACCCCAAACTAAGCAAAGCTTGTAATATGGCTGCCAGAGACTGATATACGTACATATATATTTTTAAATACATACTTAAATAGATATTAACACCCAGACATAGAATACTCATCATTATAAACTTTTACTGAGGGACAAAACCAGATATCGCGGAAAAGTGCTCATTTCATAGAAAACTCTCATTAATACTTAAAGAAGTGAAACAGCAGATATTTTTTCGGGATTTCAGTGTTGGTTCCATAGAAAACGTTTTTACACTCATCAGCATAAATTAATATCTTCGAATATGTCTGTCGTCTAAAAGAACACCCCGCAAAGTATTAATAAATAGGTAACTACATGAGTTTTGGGGCCAACTTGAAAATAAACACTTCGCCTCATTGTATTTTTTTTTTATTGTAGAATAGGCTTGCGCCTGGCCGCCAACTCGCCTGATGTTAAGCGATGATGCGGCCAATTTATCAAATTTATTTAGCTGATTTTTATTTATTTTTGGCCTCTCTAGTTAAGTTTTAACAACCTGTGCTAGGACAGACTGCTCTTTCGTTTTTACATTGAATTTTTACAGACATTGTATATATACAGTTTATATGTACTTAGTTAGTAGGTAGTTCTAAATTTAAAGTGGGTAGTTTATGTACATCATCATCATCATCAGCCAGAAGACGTCCACTGCTGAACATAGGCCTCCCCCTTTAACCTCCACACTGAACGACATTCTGCCATCTGCATCCACTGGATGCCCGCGATTCTCACAAAAAATACTAGGAAATTTATGTGCGTGTTTGTTATATTGTATTATTTTCCTATTAAGTATATATATTAGAGTGTTATCGTGTATTTATAGTAGATTATTATTTATGATAAGTTCGTGAACGTGCTCGAGTGTTGGCAAGTAATATAAAGAGGTCAAACATGACGTGTTTTTTTCCAAAACTGCATATCCTCCATCACTTTTCTAGGGCATGACTTGGATTTGACCGTGACATACTTTGCTTGGTTCTTATTGTGACTATGACCTTGTTTGACGATATCTAGTAAAACTTGATAATATTTCAATACTTGACACTTGCAAATGCATAAAACGTGCGATGCCAAAATCCTCCTACGAGGCAAAAAAAGCTGAATGAATGAATATATTCGTTACGAACACTTGTATTTTCCATATGGACTTCGTATTAATTAACAGAGCATATTGCATTTCATAGAATGATGCTGTGTTTGATTTTACTGAAAAATATTTTGAATGTATTCCGATTTTACTGAACTGAATTGTTTTGAATAACTGAAATTCTATCTGGGACATTATTCATTAAATCGTGAACGCTGAAACAATAAACGCAGGAATCCCACAAAAATGCTCAATTATTTTAGTACTAAACAATCCTGACCAGTAGTTTTTTTCTACAACATTCAGATACCTACTTGAATAGGTATATACAATGTTCATGGGAACAAATTTTCAATTATAAGGTACCTAAACAAAAGCAAGCAAGCAAGGGCTGTTAATAGTCTTTAAGGGTCGGCAACGTATCTATGATACCCCTGGTGTTGTAGGTGTGTAGGTATCTATAGGCGACGGTGATCGCTTACCATCAGGCGGCCCGTCTACTTATTTGCCACCTATAGCATAAAAGAAATGCTAGAGATCTTATTTACATACTTAGCTCCTGCTCCAATGTTCTACGCGTGTCGTAATTAATTATCTCGTTACTAGAAGTAACATTGATTTTTGCTAATAACAGGACAAACCGGCACTTTTTTATTTTCAGTGAAAATAACTCTGGCTGGAGCAGTTATGAGTGAGTTTTTTTTTGTTGTGATATTCGATGTATCTATTTATGCCCCTAAAGCCAATTCTATAAGTAACATTGATTTTTGCTAATAACAGGACAAACCGGCATTTTTTATTTTCAGTGAAAATAACTCTGGCTGGAGCAGTTATGAGTGAGTTTTTTTTGTTGCGATATTCGATGTATCTATTTATGCCCCTAAAGCCAATTCTATAAGTTACATTGACTTTTGCTAATAACAGGACAAACAAGCACTTTTTTATTTTCAGTGAAAATAACTCTGGCTGAAGCAGTTATGAGTGAGTTTTTTTTGTTGCGATATTTGATGTATCTATTTATGCCTCTAAAGCCAATTCTATAAGTTACATTGATTTTTGCTTACAACAGGACAAACCGGCACTTTTTTATTTTCAGTGAAAATAACTCTGGCTGGAGCAGTTATGAGCGAGTTTTTTTTGTTGCGATAATCGACGTATCTATTTATGCCCCTAAAGCCAATTCTATAAGTTACATTGACTTTTGCTAATAACAGGACAAACAAGCACTTTTTTATTTTCAGTGAAAATAACTCTGGCTGGAGCAGTTATGAGTGAGTTTTTTTTGTTGTGATATTCGATGTATCTATTTATGCCCCTAAAGCCAATTCTATAAGTTTCATTGACTTTTGCTAATAACAGGACAAACAAGCACTTTTTTATTTTCAGTGAAAATAACTCTGGCTGAAGCAGTTATGAGTGAGTTTTTTTTGTTGCGATATTTGATGTATCTATTTATGCCTCTAAAGCCAATTCTATAAGTTACATTGATTTTTGCTTACAACAGGACAAACCGGCACTTTTTTATTTTCAGTGAAAATAACTCTGGCTGGAGCAGTTATGAGCGAGTTTTTTTTGTTGCGATAATCGACGTATCTATTTATGCCCCTAAAGCCAATTCTATAAGTTACATTGACTTTTGCTAATAACAGGACAAACAAGCACTTTTTTATTTTCAGTGAAAATAACTCTGGCTGGAGCAGTTATGAGTGAGTTTTTTTTGTTGTGATATTCGATGTATCTATTTATGCCCCTAAAGCCAATTCTATAAGTTTCATTGACTTTTGCTAATAACAGGACAAACAAGCACTTTTTTATTTTCAATGAAAATAACTCTGGCTGGAGCAGTTATGAGTGAGTTTTTTTTGTTGTGATATTCGATGTATCTATTTATGCCCCTAAAGCCAATTCCATAAGTTACATTGATTTTTGCTAATAACAGGACAAACCGGCATTTTTTATTTTCAGTGAAAATAACTCTGGCTGGAGCAGTTATGAGTGAGTTTTTTTTGTTGTGATATTCGATGTATCTATTTATGCCCCTAAAGCCAATTCTATAAGTTACATTGATTTTTGCTTACAACAGGACAAACCGGCACTTTTTTATTTTCAGTGAAAATAACTCTGGCTGGAGCAGTTATGAGTGAGTTTTTTTTGTTGCGATAATCGATGTATCTATTTATGCCCGTAAAGCCAATTCTATAAGTTACATTGACTTTTGCTAATAACAGGACAAACAAGCACTTTTTTATTTTCAGTGAAAATAACTCTGGCTGAAGCTGTTATGAGTGAGTTTTTTTTGTTGCGATATTCGATGTATCTATTTATGCCCCTAAAGCCAATTCTATAAGTTACATTGATTTTTGCTAATAACAGGACAAACCGGCACTTTTTTATTTTCAGTGAAAATAACTCTGGCTGGAGCAGTTATGAGTGAGTTTTTTTTGTTGTGATATTCGATGTATCTATTTATGCCCCTAAAGCCAATTCTATAAGTTACATTGATTTTTGCTAATAACAGGACAAACCGGCACTTTTTTATTTTCAGTGAAAATAACTCTGGCTGGAGCAGTTATGAGTGAGTTTTTTTTGTTGTGATATTCGATGTATCTATTTATGCCCCTAAAGCCAATTCTATAAGTTTCATTGACTTTTGCTAATAACAGGACAAACCGGCATTTTTTATTTTCAGTGAAAATAACTCTGGCTGGAGCAGTTATGAGTGAGTTTTTTTGTTGCGATATTCGATGTATCTATTTATGCCCCTAAAGCCAATTCTATAAGTTACATTGACTTTTGCTAATAACAGGACAAACCGGCACTTTTTTATTTTCAGTGAAAATAACTCTGGCTGGAGCAGTTATGAGTGAGTTTTTTTTGTTGCGATATTCGGTGTATCTATTTATGCCCCTAAAGCCAATTCTATAAGTTACATTGATTTTTGCTAATAACAGGACAAACCGGCATTTTTTATTTTCAGTGAAAATAACTCTGGCTGGAGCAGTTATGAGTGAGTTTTTTTTGTTGCGATATTCGGTGTATCTATTTGTGCCCCTAAAGCCAATTCTATAAGTTACATTGAATTTTGCTAATAACAGGACAAACCGGCATTTTTTATTTTCAGTGAAAATAACTCTGGCTGGAGCAGTTATGAGTGAGTTTTTTTTGTTGCGATATTCGATGTATCTATTTATGCCCCTAAAGCCAATTCTATAAGTTACATTGACTTTTGCTAATAACAGGACAAACAAGCACTTTTTTATTTTCAGTGAAAATAACTCTGGCTGAAGCAGTTATGAGTGAGTTTTTTTTGTTGCGATATTCGATGTATCTATTTATGCCCCTAAAGCCAATTCTATAAGTTACATTGACTTTTGCTAATAACAGGACAAACCGGCATTTTTTATTTTCAGTGAAAATAACTCTGGCTGGAGCAGTTATGAGTGAGTTTTTTTTGTTGCGATATTCGATGTATCTATTTATGCCCCTAAAGCCAATTCTATAAGTTACATTGACTTTTGCTAATAACAGGACAAACCGGCACTTTTTTATTTTCAGTGAAAATAACTCTGGCTGGAGCAGTTATGAGTGAGTTTTTTTTGTTGCGATATTCGGTGTATCTATTTATGCCCCTAAAGCCAATTCTATAAGTTACATTGATTTTTGCTAATAACAGGACAAACCGGCATTTTTTATTTTCAGTGAAAATAACTCTGGCTGGAGCAGTTATGAGTGAGTTTTTTTTGTTGCGATATTCGGTGTATCTATTGGTGCCCCTAAAGCCAATTCTATAAGTTACATTGAATTTTGCTAATAACAGGACAAACCGGCATTTTTAATTTTCAGTGAAAATAACTCTGGCTGGAGCAGTTATGAGTGAGTTTTTTTTGTTGCGATATTCGATGTATCTATTTATGCCCCTAAAGCCAATTCTATAAGTTACATTGACTTTTGCTAATAACAGGACAAACAAGCACTTTTTTATTTTCAGTGAAAATAACTCTGGCTGAAGCAGTTATGAGTGAGTTTTTTTTGTTGCGATATTCGTTGTATCTATTTATGCCCCTAAAGCCAATTCTATAAGTTACATTGATTTTTGCTAATAACAGGACAAACCTCAATGTAAGCTTAAAATTACTAATTACTTACTTTAAGCGAGCGAACGAGTGGACCTATTGGCAAAGGGAACGCACGCAAATGAAGGATTCGCTCGCGTGCGCTAGTCCTCTTCATAGATTTAGAAATATATTTTTTTAGGTCTGTGGTGCTCATCGTACTTGGGTACGTTGAGACCAAAAAGACGATTGCCATCGCTGTTGTGTCCAACTGTCCGCAAAGAGGCGGATAGTGAATAAACATGCGGTCGGTTTTTAGCGACGCCTACGTTTTCTAGCGTTCGTTCGCATTAGTTCGGTCGGTCTGTTCACAGCTTAATATATTTTTCTTCGTAAAAATTTAAATCGTGAAATCGTTATTGAGGAACTACTTTATAAAATGGTAAATGGAAGGTAGGTATGAAATGTTATCCGCTACGCGTGCTATAGACCGCTACGGGCGCTACGAGTACTACACTCGTAGGCACGATCGTGCTAAATCAACTTGAATACCCTTATATTATGCATAATATCTTGTTTTTTTTTCGTTATCTGCGTTTATATATAAGCAAATTATATACTTTTCCTTATTATTTTTTGTAACTGTGTTGTTCATATTATTTGCGTGTTTATTATAGTTTTTTTTTTTAATTTCTTTTTGTTTTTGTTTTTCTTTTTGTGTTGTTTAATTTTATTTGTCTTTTTGTACATGTACTCGTATTATCTTTTTTTTCAGTCTATTTTTCAGCTTAGCTGGTGTACGCAATAAAGAGTTTCTATCTATATCTATCTAAGAAACCTAATATTCCATAATGCCTATATAAATATATAAACAGATACATGTATCAGCTAAAAGTTTGGCTTCATTAATTCTTAACACATAATGGCACACATTATCCATTATCGAAGTAGACAACCAACCGTAGAATTTAAAGGCTTTCCCCTCAATGTAAGCAAAGTGGCAAAATGGTGCAATATTTTAAAATATCCAACCTAAGCCATACTGTGAAATCTGGGATTAATATTAAGCTTTTAAAAGGTAGGTACTGAATAACAGTTTCGTTCATGAAAATCTCTATTATAATCATCATAATCAGAGTTTATTAGTCCTGTACTGGACATAGGTCTCTCCCAAGGCACGCCACTTAGCCCAATCTTCGGCTTTTCGCTTCCAGCCACTGCCAGCTGCCTTTCGTATATCGTCACTCTATCGAGTTACAGGGCATCCTACGTTACGTTAGCCGATTAGTGGTATCCAATCTAAAAAACAAACAAAAAAATACAACCACTCACCACCACCAACCACCAACCACCCTTCTAAAAACCACTATAAAATCTTTATAATAGTAAAAACTAGCTCAGGACCACCATGCAACCAGACGAACTCGTGCGAAAATGAAACAGGCCTATACCTATTCGTAGCATTGTGACTGTCACGCGCGACAAAAGGTGATATCCAAAGGTGATGACCAAAGTCGCAGCGCGCATGCTTGGCCTGCTGGTGGTTTTTTGTTTCATCCGCTGACCTACAGAAATCGTGTATTTTCCGGGATATAAGTAACATATATGTAAATCTAGGGCATAGGTTATCTAATTAGACATGAAAAACAGCCTCTAAGGAAGTGAGTGTACTTTTACATATATATATACTAGCTGCGCCCCGCGGTTTCACCCGCGTGGTGATGAAAATCGGTGAAGGGGTATGGGAAATAGATAGTAGCCGATTCTCAGACCTACTGAATACGCATATAAAATTTGGTAAAAATCGGTAAAGCCGTTTCGGAGGAGTACGGTAACTAACATTGTGACATGGAAATTTTATATATATAGTGATGATACGATATATATTCGTATTTTTAATATTAATATGATAAAATCAATGGATGAGAGAGGCACATAACCGGAATAAGTGGTGCACCACTTAGGTGCGCCGTAGAGAAGACTTAATTTAGGTTATACACAGCAGTTGGTTAAAAATGGTAGACGATAATGATGTCAAATGAACCCAAAAAGCACTTCGCTACAAAATTCATTCGCAACAACTCAAATCGGGACTATACCTGAATAGTTATTAAATCCCGCTCGCATCACCCGAAAATTTTATGTGACGTCATATTAAAACGTACCAATTGGAGACCTTTTACGACTCTGTTGAAATTTAAAACGTTTCAGGGATGCCAGCAGCCTTCTAAATGGTTTATGTGCCTTTTTATTAGCCATGTCGCCACCTAGTCTTTATGGCTCGGTGAATTATAATGTAGCTACATTTATTTTGTAAATCGCGTAAAATAAGGGGTAATTAAAAAGGTTGGTGAGGCTGTTGTGAAAAGAAAAGTAAATGGGATGTCGCATTGTTATGACGGTGCGGAAAAATCTCCTCTAATATCTGTCAAGTGTGTTGGAATATTGGCACACGCATATTTTTGTAGTCCATAATAGTTACACATGTTTTCATTTTGACTTGCGTTTGGGGGCGTGGATTCGATTCCCACTTAGGACAAAATTGATGTGATGATGTGTTTGTTTTATAACTGGATGTTTTTTTAAAATCAATATAAATATATATAATAATCCCTATTTACTTTGGTCACGCCATAACTTGAGAACGACATTACTGATTTTATTAATCTTTTTTAAATTTCCTAATGTTTTGTAGAATGTTCTTACGGAAAGAAAAATTGAGGAAACTGGAAAAGTTCAGAAAACTTAACGACGATGTAAGACAGGACAACGTCTGTCGGGCCAGCTAGTATAGAATAGATTTATCTTTGGCCACCAACTCGCCTGATGGTCAGCAATGATTGACAAAAATGGTTAAAGCGTTTAGGCTGTAGGTTAGGTAGGTAGATACATACAAACACTGGTTGTTCCGAATACAATCTCTTATCTATACTCTATACTATAATCATCATCATCACTATATATATAAAATTTCCATGTCACAATGTTAGTTACCGTACTCTTCCGAAACGGCTTTACCGATTTTTACCAAATTTTATATGCGTATATTCAGTAGGTCTGAGAATCGGCTACTATCTATTTTCCATACCCCTTCACCGATTTTTATCACCACGCGGGTGAAACCGCAGGGCGCAGCTAGTAATATTATAAAGAGGAAAGATTTGATTGTTTGTTTGCATTGAATAGGCTCCGAAACTACTGAACCGATTTTAAAAATTCTTTCTTTCACTGTTGGGAAGCTTCACTATCCCCGGGTGACATAGGCTATATTATATTTTGTAGCGAGGCCGAAGGCCAAGCTTACACCTGTGCTAAGCTGGGCCGGACGACTAGTTTCTCTATAAACTATTTTGAATTGACGGCTAATTTCAATACAAATCTCTTTGGTCAAGATAATCTGTCACTCTTCTTTTGTTTGCATCAATGGACGTAACACATAAAACATAGCACAAAAAGCTTCCTTTCACGGGAAGCTTTTTGTGCTATGTTTTTTTATGATTATAAACGAGGGTTAACTATCAAAGAATCTCACGAAAATAGTTGCTTATATACAAAAATAGTTAGTTACTTATTCGTTTCGTGAATTTAAACCCGACCGACCTACAACTATAGTTACTCATAAAAATGTCATCAAGGTAGAGTGGCTATTGCGGGATATTACACACCGAGAGATTCAGGCTAAACTGAAGATTAGAACACAGGCAGTTTCCACCATCCTGCATTGTAAGGACATCCTGCACCTTAAAGTTAGGAAGCTTGCTTCGCGATTGATATCTCTTTCTCTCACCGAAGAGCACAAATCCCGCCGTGTTGATTGGTGGAAATTTATGCTAGTTCGAAGTTAGAAAAAGTTCGAAGGAGGAACTTCGCAAAACGTACCCTACATCCTTACAACTGACGAAACTTCGATCCACAGCTACAATCCTCTCACGAAGCAACAATCCATACAATGGGTGTTTGAAAAAGACGAGTTGCCCAGAACAGATGTTCGCGGTCGGAGCGTGAATAAAAAAATTACAGCGATTTTTTTTCGACGCAGTGGACTAGTAGCAGTAATTCCATTAGAAGACTGTAGAATAGTTACTAGTAAATAAAATAAAATTATTAAAAAACAGTCAATGGTATTGCGAAGTTTGTCTTCCTCAAGCTTTCGGGGATTTAAATAGCGAGCGACCAAGGAGCTTGTCCGTGGCATTCTTTTTCACCAAGATAACGCGCCCGTTCACACAGCTGCTAGAACCATGGACTATTTGAATACTTTGGGGGTATACATTTTACCCCATCCTCCGTACAGCTCAGATTTAACTCCACGCGATTTTTGTATTTTCCACGGTAAAAAAAATGCTGCGTGGGCCAAAATTTAACACTGTAGAAAAGGCCGTCGAAGAATTTCGGGGCAAATTTTTCGACTTCCCGCAAGATACATTTTTAAATGTTTCGAAAGCTGGTTCAGGTGCATTAGGTATAGGCATAAATGCATTGTGTTTTTTTTCATATTTACATTCTTTTATTCACAATTTACATTACAATCGCAAGTTTTTTTATAAAAACACAAAATGATTCGAACGTGAATCATTTGATCTATTGCAATTTGATACCACCATTTCCACAGATCCATTAATGCATTGGGGCGGGAGGGAATATTTTGAAAAGGTATAAATACAGTTTTTTTCATATTCTAAGTATTTTTCAATTCACGAAAAAAATTGAAGAACCACGTACATACATATAAACATTTAAACTGGGTTACGCGGACTAAGCCGAAAGCAGTTCATTATATCATCATTTTAAACAATTTTTAATTGTCAGCCCGACCCTAAAAGTGTTAAAAAAACAACTGTTTCGTACATTTTGTGGATTGTGATTGAATTTTTTACGGATAACCTGTTAATTTATTTTTTTCGATTACTTGCACAGGGTCGGCCCCTTAGTAAAAGTTGCATACAGTAATAACCACAATGACCCTCTTTCAGCTTGGTACACCCACTCCGCGTAACCCTGTTTATACCAAACTAGTCGACCGTTCCGGCTTCGCACGGGTGTAAGCTCGGCCTTCGGCCTCGCTACAAAATATAATATATCCTATGTCACCCGGGGATAGTGTAGCTTCCCAACAGTGAAAGAATTTTTCAAATCGGTTCAGTAGTTTCGGAGCCTATTCATTACAAACATACAAAAATAGGTACAAATCTTTCCTCTTTATAATATTAGTGTAGATAACCTTCTTTTGGCTTTGTGTCATCGGATGCCGCAAGAATGCTGGGTACACTATATAATTATAGTGGGCACATTTGAATTGTCTTTAGACCTTCAACGCGCAACGGTCTGCGTCAATCCAACTGTTTTAACCGACTTCCAAAAAGGAGGAGGTTATCAAATCGACTGTATTTTTTAAAATTCTTTATGTTTGTTACCTCAGAACTTTCGACTGGGTGAACTGATTTTGATGATTCTTTTTGTTATTTGAAAGCTGGTGCTTCCCGTGTGGTCCTATTTCAATTTGGTCCAGTTCTGACATTTTTATGAAGTCTGTTTTTTGTATTGATAATTATTATATGTATAAATAACAATTTAATGTTTTAGTATTAGCTTAGGTATATTTTAAGACTCGCAAAAAAATGTTAGCATTAAATTATCACCTTGATCCACATAACTAAACTCCAGCTTTGTAAAATGTACCTGCCATTAGCTTCGCAGGTTTACTCGGGATGATCCAAGTTTCGGAGCAATTAGAACCACTGAATCATTTAGTACCCGAGGCTTAGTTAAGCTCTCAGAGTTACCTTTCGACTTGTCTACATAAGTAATACGCCTTTGAATTTTGTAGTGCTTTAGTACCTATACTTTGGTTGTGTATTTTGCCGTTTGCTTTACTTTGTTATTTAAGTGGGTGTTGTCTCAGATATTTTTACCTGTAGATAGGTTGTGTCCGCCACTATATTGACTAGACGAATGCAAGGTACATTGCCGTACTCGTTACAACAACGCACTAGGAGTGTCCGGGCAACACATCGCAGCTAATTAAGTGTTTTAGCAAAAATAAAATATTACAAAATGCCTTTCTGTATTTTTATAAACTGCACAAACTACAAATGCTCTGTGAGATACAAGAAAAATGTTTTATTTTACGCGTAAGTACTGTATTTTATATTGAAACAAAAAAAAAGTTATTTCTCATGCGGCTGTTGTCACTATGAAGTGGATGAGCGAGATGTGTAGATCGTCTTCAGTGAGAGAGTGAAAGAGCTCGCAGCATAATTGACGACCAAATCCAAACAAACCCTAATTCAGCCGATCACCACGACCGGCGGCGAGCCGTAGTAAGTTTTTAAAAGCAGTGTTGTTCGTCTATAACATCTATATTATTATATCTCACTGGGTGTAAGTGGGTAGGTGTGGACCTGGGTAAGTCCTAAAACTGCGACCAGTACACGGTGAACGTACTGCGATCCACAAGCCGCCTGCCAAGCGTGGAGATTATGGAAACAGAGAGGGGTCTCTACGAGGGAGGCCTTGTTCAACAGTGGACGTTGATTGGCTGATGATGTGTGTGATGTGGGTGTAGGTAGTTCTTTTTGTTGAGTATGGGAGCGTGATATGATGATACCTATTATGCATAATGACAGTTACTACTGAAGTTATGATTTGAAAAGAGGCGCTAGAAAGATTCTAAAAACTATTTATTTCACTTGTAAAACGAGAATAACATAAATAGGTATTTTGAGAAAATAACATTTTTAATTACTCCATTCCACCATGATAAGTTTTACCAACCAGAAGTTGTGATACGCAGACTAGCGATTGTCCCCGACATCGTACGCGTAAACTTTCATGTAAACTCTCTTTCGCAAAATCCTTTCCCATCGGACCTTTTCACTTCCATAAGGAACTTTTTCTTTGACGAATCTCTAGTGTATATTTCCGCTTCAACGTCGTAATAAGCACGATAGGGAATTCGGGATCAATTATTTTTGTTAAACTCTACAATTTGTCCATGATGCTAAAACTGATGTCAATACTGTTTGAAATGAACTACCGCAAAGTAAACGCCTGTTTCAGTCAACTATGGAATCTACCTACCAAATTTCAAATCAAGTATTTTTCGAAATTTCGTGAGTAAGTCAGTGAACGATTGATATTTCGCTTTTTACAAATAGATTGA
Organism: Agriopis leucophaearia; assembly: GCA_949125355.1. NCBI lineage: Eukaryota > Metazoa > Arthropoda > Insecta > Lepidoptera > Geometridae > Agriopis > Agriopis leucophaearia. The sequence continues at coordinate 6,218,451 of OX421267.1, forward strand.
ACTAAGCCGAAAGGAGGTTATCGTACACATCACTATGAACAACTTTTAATAATAGTAATCGCGAAAAAAAATCTGCTGATCCATAGTAAACGGTTATTAACACTCGACAAAATCTATCCAACAGCCGGTTTTTGCGATTTCAGGATTGGTCCTATAATTATGAGTATACAATACAATACAATAACTCTTTATTAAAAACCACAAAAACAAGGATAACATTATAAATTACAGTAATTATCTAGGCTTTTAACAGGCGGTCTTATCGCTTAAAGCGATCTCGAAACGAGTGAAGCGAGTATAATGACCTTCTTTCGGCTTAGTATGCGTAACCCTGCATAGATAATAGTCCTTTAAAAGTATACTAGAGCTCTCAAGTCCCTCAACATAAAAACTAGGAAAGCTCTTCGTAATATCGAACAGGCGCATCAGTTAGATAACGTAAGTTCTGACTTAGTTCCCAGCCGGCAGTAACTAACGATACGAGAGGGCAATCTGTTCTCTACAAATAGAGTTTTTGTGTCACCACAGGCCGCGGCTGCTCGCTAAACGTTCGACTCGATTGCTCCAAGCCTCTTCCGTTCTCACGACAAACTCGTCTGGGGTTACCACTGTTACTCTATTAATAATAATATTCTTTTAACGACAAAAGACAAAGTCCATAGAAAAAAGAAACAAGATTTAAAATACACAAGTCAAATTCACACAAATTATTGTGAACAATGCAAAAAATTCACTATAATATTGTATTGTCATCGGAACTTGACAAGGTACTCGTATGCAAAATTTCAGCTCATTCGATCACCGGAAAGTGGGTCAAATTTAATTTGCAAGATTTGATTACATATAGACGCCGGGACACGTACGAGCGTACAAGCGTACGTAAGAGCTTGTAACAACATAATGCGAGACAAAAAAAGGCCGAAATTTGAAGAATGTAATGCCTCTTACATTTTATAGGCATAACATTCTTCAAATTTCAGCCTTTGCATTTGTCTTGTTGCCTTTGTTGTTGTTGTTGCCTTATGTTGTTACAAGCTCTTACTTAAGTACGTGTCCCGGCGTCTATATGTAATCAAATCTTGCAAATAAAATTTGACCCACTTTCCGGTGATCGAATGAGCTGAAATTTTGCATACCTACTTGTCAATGCCTCTTGTATAGGCGTTACATTCTTCAAATGAGGATATTTTGGAAGATTCACGATAGTAATAAACGAATTAAAAAAAACTTCGAACGAACGATCACGCCAAGAGCCCAACTCATGGTAGTGGTGCAATAGTTTCCCCGCTGGAACTTTTCAATCGGTAGATAAGAGGCTTGCGGGGACGTCTCTCGATATTTATTTACAGCTTTTGCTTTGTTCACAATAAATTGCGTTTGTTCATTATTCAATTGTTCAGTGTTGCCGTTAAAGCACATAATGAGCTTACCTATTTTTGCGGTATTATTGAAAACGCTTTTAGCGAGTCGATAAAAGTTACTGTTTGAAAAGTCTGGGAACTTTTTCGTGTTATTTATGTTGTTGGGGAGTTTTTGTTTGTTCATTATTTTCTTTTAGTATAACTGATTGTTTATTAAGTTAATAAAAGTATCTCTGTTAGTAACTGTTATAAAATAAAAATATGTTCAGAACCGTGTAAAAATCTGAAAAGTCGTCGTAATAACGTCGTCAGTAATCCGTCACCGTCCCGAAAACGGATATGGTTGCGACAGCGTGTATCGTGATCACACTGTAATGCGGCCGCTGAAAGAATGCGTCTTACAGTTGCCATAACATTATAAACAACAGCAACGTTAGACGCAAAATGGGTCAATGATTGGCCTGGTTGCGGAAAACGCCCGCTACACAAATGACAAATGAAACAGCAACGTTAATTATCGGTATAAAAAAACCGACTTCATAAAAATGACAGAACTGGACCAAATGAAATGGGACCACACGGGAAAAGCTTTCAAATCAAAAAAATATTCATCAAAATCGGTTCACCCAGTCGAAAGTTCTGAGTTCTGAGGTAAAAAGCAGTTGAAATGAGTACCTTCTCCTTTTTCGGTTGAAAACAATAAATTCTAATCACTTCTGCTAACTTTTTGAACGTAAAATAGCTGGTAGCCAATATAGATACTCATTAAAACATTAAATAATTAAACAAATATAAACATTTTCATTCACATTTTATGTTATTGCAGCTGGCAGACGATTTCTCTCAGCGGCCGCATTGTAGTTTTCATGGACTTATAGTCTAAGATCCGACCGCGTGATTTATACGTTCATATGTTTGATTAATAAAATATAATTTTTATCGATATTTATAACTAAACCAATGCAGATCCGCAAAGGTGGCCATCCAAATTTGGCCGCAATTAATTTTAATTAAAATGTAATTAATTATTTATTTTTGAACAATTACGTTCACTTGTAATTGTTAAAAAATATATTTCATTAGAAAGAAATATACCTGAGATACCGAGAAAGTTCAAGGTGCCATCCCTCACTAGGCCGCAACCTAATGTCAGCCAGGTGTAAACAGGTATAATTTCGTTAAATATATACGTTCATAATGTATTATCATGTTATACATACCAAATTGAAGATTAATTCTTTCCCTACATGATGAGATATAGGTGCCTATGCAAAAATGCCCGCAAATAGTGACTGCCAACGATTAAAGATAAATAAAAGCGAGAGAAACTTAAGATAAACACCCCATGTCGAATAAAGATAGAGCATCCCAGCTGCTTGTCGTTTTTATGCTACTGCGCATGCGTCCATAGATAAGGTGCTCAACTAGTAGCTCGCGTATTTGCTTGGAGTTTAAAATACTCCAAAAAAGATAGTCTACTATTATACAAGTTTTATTAGATTAAAAACATCGTACTATTAAACCTACACTCAACGCAATAATATTTATATTTAGTAGCTATAAAATTATTCATTTGTCCTGTGTGATTAAAAATTGTACTTACATTTTGGGTTTTACAAAATTCTTCAAATTCTTCCTTGTATTTACTTTTTACAGTAATAACTTTTTTTAAACAATTCATGTGATAACCAAATTCATTTGTTGATTCCACATTAACTTTTAGGTTATGATACATAAAATTTTTGTGACGTCGAAACAATATCATTAAAAAACACTTTTTAAATGATACATCACTAAAGTTAAGCACTTCTTGCTTTTCATTACACAACAAAAAACACTTCTTCATTTTATTCTTACGTTTTAATAACGTTAAGAATGAAATATATCAATATTAATATTAACAAAGTTTTATAATTTTGGACTTGAAAAAAAACAACGTGGCGCATAAGACTGTCAAAAACATATGATTGCAATATTCAGTACGGTATTTAGTTGAGCACCTTGCCTATGGACGCATGCGCAGTAGCATAAAAACGACAAGCAGCTGGGATGCTCTATCTTTATTCGACATGGGGTGTTTATCTTAAGTTTCTCTCGCTTTTATTTATCTTTAATCGTTGGCAGTCACTATTTGCGGGCATTTTTGCATAGGCACCTATATCTCATCATGTAGGGAAAGAATTAATCTTCAATTTGGTATGTATAACATGATAATACATTATGAACGTATATATTTAACGAAATTATACCTGTTTACACCTGGCTGACATTAGGTTGCGGCCAAGTGAGGGATGGCACCTTGAACTTTCTCGGTATCTCAGGTATATTTCTTTCTAATGAAATATATTTTTTAACAATTACAAGTGAACGTAATTGTTCAAAAATAAATAATTAATTACATTTTAATTAAAATTAATTGCGGCCAAATTTGGATGGCCACCTTTGCGGATCTGCATTGGTTTAGTTATAAATATCGATAAAAATTATATTTTATTAATCAAACATATGAACGTATAAATCACGCGGTCGGATCTCGTACTATTAGAGCCTACTCTCCGCTACAGTTATCTCAGTCTGACATTTTTATCATACAACAAACATGACTAAAGTATTTGTTTATTGAACATAAAAAATTACGACATAAAGAAACCCAAAAAAAACAAACGTTGAATTTGGTGGAGTATACCAGTAACATCAGAATTCTCATTATTCTGAGATGGTAACGCAGGCAGCTTCCAACAGGCCCGATCGATGGGGGAGGCCTATGTCCAGCAGTGGATGTCCTGTGGCTGAAATGATGATGATGAATTACAAGCAAAGCGAGTAACAAGCGAGTTGAAGCCATGGGATCGTGGGGTCAAGGTTTCGAGAGCTGTCCAGACACGGAATAGGTTACCTTTTTTAATGAATAAGTTTGTCCATTCAACGTTCAAGCTTTATTAAGGGCACCTTACCCGACCCTTAATACAGTTCTTTATTTAAAGTTTAAGATAAAATTGTCAATTTAATTTAGAATTATTTTTGTTAGGTATTTATTATAAAAAAAGTTGGATCTTGTAGAAAAATATTTTCAAGTTAGTTACTAAGTTATATTATGGTTTTTCTAGAAATAAAGTGTACCATTTAAACTTACAAATATTTAACTATTAGCTATTCGTTGAATAAAATACTAATTTCAAAGTATTCAATTGCATTTTACGTTCCCAACAAAACCTCTTTCCCAAGCCAGGGGCCTTACCCCTAGCTCGAAAAGTTGACCCACATATGTGTTATTTGTCTAAACGGTACCATCAACTACGATAAGCGGTAGTTATTTGATAGCCGCCAAGCTTTGCTATTTTCACGCACTCACGCATAGTAAAACGGATTTTCGTTCATTCAAGTTAGACGCTTTTAAACGATGCAGCTTAAATGAGTTGGTTAATTTTAGGTACCTATCAGGTACCTACTAAAAGTTGGCTCGCAAAAGTGAAGCTAGGGGTAAGGCCCCAGTTCTGCAGCGTGTAACAAATTGCACTATTATTATATTCCCCGAAGTGTGCGGTAACGTGTGATCAGTCAACGTCTCGGCTCATTGTTATCGTAGGAAAGGAGTGAGGGCAGCTAGCAGACTTTGGAGTTTTATAGAACGGCAACACTGGCAAGCTGCTGGCGGGCTCTAATGTAAGACTGACCGATTACTTTGAGGTAAAATTTTAGAATAAAATACCTCACAAGGAGGATCTGTTTACCTTACCGAAAATGCGAAATCTAGTAAACTGTGGAGAAAATCGCAGGGTGCAGCAATAATAAAACCTAAGTAGGTATTTTGTTGTTACCTCAATTGAATTTCAAATCTTTCTTTTATTTTCACTCTCGGGTTTAGCCCGGTTTTTTGAGAGGCCAACACTAGGTCAGGGGCCTTACCCCTAGCTCAAAAAGTTGACCCGCATGGGTGTTATTTGTCTAAACGGTACCATCAACTACTATACCTAAGCGGTAGTTGTTTGATAGCCGCCAAGCTTTGCGATTCTCACGCACACACGCATAGTAAAACGGATTTTCTTTCATTCAATCTGTAGGACTCGGGGTACCGGGGCGTGATATACACAACACACCAAGATTCCACAGATAAAGTAAAGATTTTAAACCGCCGTGCATCCAGTCAGAGACAAGTTAGACGCTTTTAAACGGTGCAGCTTAAATGAGTTGGTTGTCGCAATAATCGTAGGTTCCTATCAGGTACCTACCAAAAGTTGGCTCGCAAAAATAGAGCTAGGGGTAAGGCCCCAGGGGCCTTACCCCTAGCTCGAAAAGTTGACCCGCATAGGTGTTATTTGTCTAAACGGTACCATCAACTACGATAAGCGGTAGTTATTTGATATCCGCCAAGCTTTGTTATTTTCACGCACACACGCATAGTAAAACGGATTTTCGATCATTCAAGTTAGACGCTTTTAAACGATGCGGCTTAAATGAGTTGGTTAATTTTAGGTACCTGTCAGGTACCTACTAAAAGTTGGCCCGCAAAAGTGAAGCTAGGGGTAAGGCCCCAGTTGTGTCAGTTAGTGTGGTACTAACCACTGAAGTGAGAATTTTTTCGTTTAGCTTTTCTGTGGTACTAACAATGTGTTAGTTTTTCTAATGTTAAGATTAAAATTAGTACGCATAATTTAATTTAATTTATTTAAAAACTAATTTTATAATTTAATTTAAATAATAATTATTTTACAAAAATGTAATCGACCGACCTATTGCTTTGCTACGAATAAATATTTCATTTCATTTTCATTTCATTTTCATTTCATTTTCATTTCATTTTCATTTCATTTTCATTTCATTTTCATTTCATTTTCATTTCATTTTCATTTCATTTTCATTTCATTTTCATTTCATTTTCATTTCATTTTCATTTCATTTTCATTTCATTTCATTTTCATTTCATTTTCATTTCATTTTCATTTCATTTTCATTTCATTTTCATTTCATTTCATTTTCATTTCATTTTCATTTCATTTTCATTTCATTTTCATTTCATTTTCATTTCATTTTCATTTCATTTTCATTTCATTTTCATTTCATTTTCATTTCATTTTCATTTCATTTTCATTTCATTTTCATTTCATTTTCATTTCATTTTCATTTCATTTTCATTTCATTTTCATTTCATTTTCATTTCATTTTCATTTCATTTTCATTTCATTTTCATTTCATTTTCATTTCATTTTCATTTCATTTTCATTTCATTTTCATTTCATTTTCATTTCATTTTCATTTCATTTTCATTTCATTTTCATTTCATTTTCATTTCATTTTCATTTCATTTCATTTTCATTTCATTTTCATTTCATTTTCATTTCATTTTCATTTCATTTTCATTTCATTTCATTTTCATTTCATTTTCATATCATTTTCATTTCATTTTCATTTCATTTATATTTCATTTTCATTTCATTTTCATTTCATTTTCATTTTCATTTCATTTTCATTTCATTTTCATTTTCATTTCATTTTCATTTCATTTTCATTTCATTTCATTTTCATTTCATTTTCATTTCATTTTCATTTCATTTTCATTTCATTTTCATTTCATTTTCATTTCATTTTCATTTCATTTTCATTTCATTTTCATTTCATTTTCATTTCATTTCATTTTCATTTCATTTTCATTTCATTTTCATTTCATTTTCATTTCATTTTCATTTCATTTTCATTTCATTTTCATTTCATTTTCATTTCATTTTCATTTCATTTTCATTTCATTTTCATTTCATTTCTAGGAGTATTCTGTGCCAAGAGGCCCTGTTGAATACAAAATACAATTAATATAATGTGCATACTTTGATTATGTATAGAAGGGAATAAATGAAACAATTGTAGGTACAGTATAAGATTGAAAAATTCCGGGCTATTTGGTAAGGTTTTGTTCATGGTGTTGAGCTGGTCCATAGACCATAGTACCATAGTATGAGGTACGGCGCCCGTCAATTATGCCTCATGTCAAAATATTTGAGCGGGTGATAACTTGGCACCCACTAAGTGAACCCCATAAAGGCTGCCTTATATTGGCACCGAAACTGGAGGGACAACATTGGCGTGGGTGGCCTAGTGTGTCGAGAGATTTGCTGCACTTTCACTGAGCGCTACTCGCGGCTTTCACCCTGGAGCTTAGGTTCTTAGCTCTTGCAGTTTTTACCCCTGGACGGCCAGTTAAGGCAAGCCAAGGATCGGGTGTCATATTTAGGCCCATGGAGTCGAAGTATGCGGTGCCAGTCATCGACTTGTCACCACAAACCCGTCCCTGCGATTTTTATTAAATAAATTTGTCTTACTGTGACACATAATTTATAAGAAAAGTCGTCTAAAAGCAAAAATCGTCTCCTATTAAATAAATGTTTGCCTAAAAACTTGTAAATTTATAAAAGTTTCTTCAAGTGCCATCTATTCAATACTTATTGAATTATTACGCAAGGTGGTACCACGTAAACGAGTTGGGTCACCACTCTCGATAGATGGCGACAGGCGTTTCCCGTGCTTGGTCTAAAATGGAAGTTGGCGCCAAAACGCTTAATTCATTTACTTATCGGTTGTTCTATCATAAGTACTGCACAATAGATAATAATTTATAACTTTTATTTATATAAACCTAAACATACTATTGGTTTTATTGTTTTACTTCACCTTTAGCCCTAAATTTATGGATCAAAGCCTTTACCAACAGATATCTGCCTACAAACTGCTAACTAACTGTAGTTATGTACATAGCATGTACCATAGACCGAACATTTTTTTTTGCTTGTACGTTATTCACTGAGATAAAAAAAAAAACATATTATGGTAATCATTGAAAATTTTGTTTATTTTATTTAGTTATTTAGAGTTAGTATTAGTATATGCATCATTATAATTATACAGCCTATATATACTAGTCCACTGCTGAACTATAAATGTGTAATAAATACTTATATTTATACTAGTATTTATTACACCATATCTGAACATAGGCCTCTCGCAAGGCCCGCCACTCAGCCCGGACTTCAGCTTTTTTCTTTCAGCTACTGCTGCCTTACGTATATCTCACCCCAACGAGTCTCAGGGCACCCTGCGCTACTTTTGCGGATTCGTGGTATCCACTCTAGAACATGTCTGCCCAAAGGTTATCGGTTCTGCGACAGATATGATCGGCCCACTGCCACTTCAGCTTGCTAATACGCTGAGCTATGTCGGTGACGTTGGTTCTATAATATATTAGTGCTAGTTTTTAAATAATTGATATTGATTTTAATTAGGTACCTAATTTTAGCTACTCATTAGTTTTTTTGTTAAAGTTCTAGTTGTGAAGGAATTGAATACTTTTTCTGATATACCTACTTATGTTTTAAATATTCATCACAATTTAATTTAATTTCGCACCACTAAATCCGAATAATCACAAAACAAGCAAAAAAAGTTTTTATTTAAGCCCTCGAGCTGATTCAAAAGTACTTACAAGCTTTCACTCCAGTGGCAAAATTGTTAAAGTTTCGAGCAAAAATCTTCCCCAAATAATATTATAAGGATACTTTACGATGCTATTACCTCAGGAACAGGGCTGATATAACAATTACCGAGTTCTATTCAATCTGTAACTTTATGCCTATTAAAACTTTTCTTCGGAGTTTAACAACATTGCTTAAAACAATAGTATTGTGACTCTAATGTCGAGGGGTTATTGTAATTGAAAAAATATTATGGTTCAATCTTTTAGAAATTAGAAACTGTAAATGCCAGCTTAGTTACACAGTATAAAACCAATTTATACTTTACCCAAAGTTTTATAGTTCTGACTTTGCATTGTTACTACTTTTGCTTGATTATTAAATGTAATATGAAAAAGCTAAATAAAGAAAAAAAAAATTATAAAACTAGTGCATCACATTAAAAACCTACTTCAAATATTTTTTCATGCCATAGGTGGCAAACAAGCAGACGGGCCGCCTGATGGTAAGCGATCACCGTCGCCTATGGCTACCTGCAACACCAGGGGCATCACAGAGATACGTTGCCGACCCTTAAAGACTATTAAATATATTTAAAAAAAACTATTAAATTTATGAAAATAGTAATAAATGTCTATAAAATTTGAGGGTTGCCCTCGATTTCCCTGGGATCCTATCATCAGATCCTGACTTGGTGACAGTGGGACAAAATTGGAAGTATAACGACAAAGTTTTTTTTTTATCGATCAACAGTTAACAGTTGGCGGAGAAATCGGTGAAAATACAATTAAAAAAACCGTGGATCATAGAAATGCCTTCCTTTTTCGTCGGTTAAAAATACTAGCGTGTAGCTCATCGCTTCGGCATTAGCGGCGTAAGGGCTGAGTACCTATCCATATAGACACTGCGGTGAAACTAAGAGGAACCCGAGGTGATACTGTCTCTCCGGACTTACCTGCCAAGCCTTGTGGAGGCTGAAAAAGTAGGTTGGAATGCCGTTATGGGAGGCACTGTAAGACTGTAACTGAGGCGGGCTGCGGTCTCGTATGTCTCTGTAGCTGAAGGTAAGCCGCGGCGGGAGAAGATTGCTGGTGTTTAGTTGCCACTTTCCCTACCTTCCGCGGCTTCGACGGGATCGCCATCGTTTGATGGCAGACGCGAAGGGGTCACAGGGGAAGAGAAGTGCCGGTACGGCGTTAAGCCGCTCTCCCTATCTTCTAAGACCGAAGTGGAAGGCGTGGGACCACTTATTTGACCCGTTGCACGGGGACCAAGGGCATCCGGACACGGGGCTGTTTGGCGTCCACTTGCTGGTCTGGTCCCAGAGGAGGATACAAATACAAATATCTTTATTTACCTAAAAATGCATTATAAATGTACAGTTTTCTAGTAGTCCCCGCACTAGGGCTAGCCTGTATCGCGGGAGACTGTGGTTGATTACAAAATACTATGAATAAAACGAGAACTTAGTACTATTATGATTACTATTAATGTTTTTGGGCAAGTGATTGTATGTGTGTATGGATGTGTGTACGTGTGTGAGTGCATGTGCGTGTGTGTGTGCGTGTGTGGGTATACTTATAAATTTAGATAATGATAGCGAGTGTGTGAGGGTGGAAGTGTAAAGTGTTCTAAATAAATGTTTTTTTAATATTAATTTAAGTTATTAATAGTATTTATAATTGAATGATAAATAAAGCCTCCGTAGCATGGTAATCTAGTGTTAGGAGCCATTTTTTCACTTTCACCTTGACGCCGTAGGTGGAGATATCACTGAGATTACAGATCTTCATCATGCACTTATACAAAAATGGAAGAGTGTAAAGGCTAAAACGTCTTGCAAAGGAAGACTTAACAGCTGGAACCATTACATTTGGTCTAAGTTTTTTATTAGATGAATTATGGTTATAGTTATGGTTATAGTTATGGTATAGTTATTATAGTAAAGTTTGTCTAAAGATTCTATGGTAAGTGAGTATAGCTTTTAGAATAAAAAGTTGGCGGACTGATAGTGTTTGGGTCTCTTCGAACAGAATTTTAGTCGAATATCTAAAAGGTTTACGTAACATGACCTTAAGTACTGCTCTTTGGGCTCTTTCAACTTTAATCATGAAGGTCTTTGCAGCGCTACCCCAAGCGAGAATGCAATAAGTTAAAATGGACTGGCAGAGGGCCGCATAGACCATCATGAGAAGTTCTTTATCCGCCCCATCTCTAAGCAGTTTCATTATGTTGATAATTTTTCTAACACGGCCAGAGAGAGCTACATATTTTTTTTTTTTTGATATTTTGTTGTTAAATAGGTCAATTTCAGATTGGAAAAAATTGCCACGCTTTTACTACCTGTAAAGCTAAATTTTGTGTATAGTGTATGTGTGTAAGAGTGTGTGATATTGTTTATTACTTGACAGATTTTATAAAATTTAAATGTTAAGTTAGCTTCATACAATAAGTTTAGCATTGAGGTAAAGATAATTTAAAAAAATATAGTGTTGGATTCTAATTCAAAAAGAAGAAGACGGTTGCGATGATATTTTTCACCAGACTCCTTCAGCTGAGTTTGAGCCACTGAGCTTAGCAGCGAGGTCTTCGTTGCTCCGGATCTGTATAGCGGGGCTACCTTCTCTTCTGCGGATGTTGATAAAACAATTGCTGATCCAGCAAAATTTAAAGCCTGCTTCCGCTGCCTGTTTTCTAGTTTCGCGAAATAATAGGCGGTTTTAGCGGGTCAGGCGTTCATTGAAATATACCTTAATAGGTTAATCGCCGACTCCAAGGTCGCTAGCTATGAGTGGTTTTCTGCTTTTAGCCGATTTTAACAACACATCTCGTCTCACACGTCTGGTAAGCCTTAAAACTACAGGGCGAGGAAAGTTGCTGGCGGCGTTGCCTGAGTCTGAGTCAGCAGTCGGTTTGCCAAATTTTTCCTAGGTCCCACTCTTTCAATCCAGTCAATGTCGTCTAGTATTAGGTCGACACCAACTTTCTTAGCAGCAACAAGTGCGATGTGATACAAGTTTTCAGTGGAACTTTCAGGTAACCCCACGATCTCGATTTGGTTCCGTAGTGACGCCTGCGACTGATTTCTCACTTGCTCCTCCAAGCACGTGACTCGCTGTCTAAGCGACGTGTTTTCAGCTTCATAGCATGCATTTAACACGTTTATTTTTCATTAGCCGCTAGTTTTGTAAACAATTCGTCTATGCGCTCATCGAATCGCGTTATTGTCGTAGCCATTATGGTTTCCATGTTGGTCTTAAAAATGGACATCTCCTCTCGTAGACCTCGAATTTCGCTAGTGAGCTCCTTAAAATCAGTTGGAAGCAAATTTTTCTTCGGACGATTGGTTTCGTTCATCGTTTTCATCAGGAGTTACCACGGCGGCACCTTGAACTGGTGTAGACGAATTATCTCCACCCTTTTTTTCCTCACATTTACATGAAGGACATATCCAGCTGCTAACTTGGTCGCCAACTGGCAACACCCCTCCGCTACAAATGTCTGTATGATAAAGTTTTTTACAAGCTGCGCGAGAGCATGCAATGTACTTATCCGCTGGCAATAGTTCTTTGAGGCAGCTAGCGCAGCAACAAAACTTCTTTGTACGCGACGTCATGATTGCTTAGTGACGAGTGAGGCACAAGTCTCAGGTTGTAGATTAGGTTACTCACTATTCGGCATCCGCGCATACAGCTGCGTGGCTCAATGGTCCGAGCGTCCGACTTACGTGCCGAGGGTCCCAGGTTCGAAAGGATCGAAGGATGTACGATGTGTCTGCAGTTTTATGTTCCGACACATCGTCATCTTGTGAGGAGGAGCCTAGGTCCTTGAGTTCGAGCCCGGAAGGGCTAGCGCTGTCGAGGTCGCGGTGAAGTGCAAAATCGAGTCCGTGGTCTAGACACTGAGCGCCGCGAGGTGGAACCCGTGGAACATTTCAGGGTTTTTAGTAGGTAGGCCGACCTTGTGGTGGTGAGTCCCACATAACCATCCTGCCCGCCCCAGGTGGTACCCATTAAGAATTTCCCTGGACAAAATAAGGCGAGCACTGAGCATAACAAGCAAAAATAGCAAACAAATTTATATGAGATGGTTAAAATGCATAGGTAGGTTCGAAAATACATAGATAAAATGAAAAGGCCTCTCGAAAAATTCTTTCAGCAGAAAGTTGACTTCCTAAGGTGAAAATAATAAATTCTTATATTGTTGAATTTACCAAAGACATAATTTATCTGTTGTGGTTTTGGGACAAACCAACGGGACCTGCAGTTTGACGTGTTACACAAAACATGGCAGCGCTCAGATAGAAATTCCACTTGCGTTTAGTTATCATGTTTGTTTGGTTTTTGCTTCTTCATAATATGTGTTGTCTGTAACTGTAGTATGTTGTTGGTATAAATTACTACGTTTCTATACCCTTACTTGAATACCTATACCTAAGAATAAATATGATACAGTCTTTTCATAATCCCAATAAAATAACAAAAAGACTTTTTGTACACATTGGAAGTTACACAATAAAAGCGGGACATCCCGCCCATCCCGACTATGCGTCACCCGGGATGACGAATGACATCCACATCTACCGTACCATCCCAAGAATGTCACGAATGCTGCGAACATCTGTTGACCCGTGGTTAGTGTCTAGACATTGTTTGTCTAGCTAGAGAGAGAGTTCGCTAGAGCACACACAATTGCAATTATGTCAGAAAGTAAATACAACATAAAAAAAGTACTTTTTCACTTCTCATGTTCGTAAAGTTCTTGTTTATGCCTAGTATAAGCGAACTGAAACTGATTTTTATGCTCTAGAGCATGAAAGTTTTATTTTTGTGCACTAGTGCATAAAAATAAATACTTAGAACCTCTTTACAAGTTTCCTACTGCAATAGCTAATAACCAATTACAAGTGACTTTAAAACTCATAAATATTTATTTATACATATTTTATTGATACAACAATACTATTGACAAATATCACCACAGGTATTACATACTTACATTTCCTTGCAATTAAAGTGAAAAGTAGAGTGTAAACTCGTGCATATAACCCATTTAAACCTTTACTTAAATATCCGCCGTCGCCTTCAGCTCGGGCCAATAAACGTCTCGCTTAAATGATTTGTTTTATGCACTCGTTGTACAATCTACTATATAATTTACATGCCCTTACAATCTGTGTGTTATACTATTTCACGACTACAGTACGTTCGCTGATAATCGCTGACAGCTACAGTAATTAGCAAAAACCTGAATAAAAACATCTTATTAAAATTTTCTTTTTTAATATGTACTCGTATGTTGGTCGTTGGCAAAAGAAAAAGGGGCAGGTAAGTTAAAAGATAGACAGATGACATCAAAAATATTGACGGGACATTCCGGTCAAGAAAAGTAAATAATAGGAAATAATGGAAACAGTGTTGGAAGAGGCCTGTCCACAGGACACGCTGAACATTAAACCGGGAAACTCGATGTGCTAGAATATAAGTAAAACAGTATGTATGTATGTTTAGTATCAGCAATAAAGGTTTAATAAAAATAATATTGGTCGTACCATTATGACTGAACGTTAGAAAAGTAACCAACAAAAGGCAAACTAAAACAGGATTTTTACAGTTGGCGATCATCAAATAGCGAACGGACTATAAACGACTGCACGATCTTGATAATTGATACGACGACTGCGGAAAACGCTGCATGAATGGGTGTTGCTCGATAGTTACAATGTGGGTGTCTCCAAGTCGCGAGTGAATCAGTTTTTCTAGGCAAGCGTGATCCATCGTAGACCGCAAGCGAGGTGACGGCCAAACGAAAGTCGAAGTCGAAGTTATTAGACAGTTTAAAAATGTACGGATATCATGAGGTGAATTTATGTATTGTTTAAAAAGAGAAACAGGACGCAGATAAGTATATTACAATTTTCAATCCCGAATAAGAAGGAAAACCCGTAAGGCGCATCTAGTATTTCCTATATACCGTTAATGCGCAATGTTTTAAATTACTAATTGCAAGAAACGAGTGTCGAGAATTGATTAACAAAGGATGTTATGATGTTCCTAATGGAGTTTTTGATCTGTTGATGAAACGCACACCGACTTTCTGGAGTTGCGAAAATAGATTGTAGTAGGATATGAAATCAAATCTATGAAATGAATAGCAATTCAGATGCATTAGCAATACTTTAATTAGATTATAGTGGAATATGGTAGTATCTTTGGAATGTATCTCGTATTGAAACATTCAGCAAAGTCAGGGATCTTAAATTTTGGTTCTATTAAGAAAGAGGTTTAAATCGACTTTCATGATTTGTTTGCATAGTTCGTTAGTTATAGTTTAGTTTTATAAAGTTGACATGTTTATACCTATAATTATTTATAATTATATAATTATATTTATAATTACCTATAGTTTATACCTATATATAACCTATCTTTGACATGTTTTATTATTATTATTATGTTTGATTTGGTATTAAATATTTTGTAATGCAATTAGTTAATTAATATATTTTATATTAATCTTTAATTATTATGCTCTATTTTCTCACTTAAGAGAAATTCCAATGATTTGTAAATTGCCATTTATCAATAAATCACTTATATGACTTATACATAAATAACGTTTCACAAATATGTAGCTCCACACTAGGATTCGGGATGTAACAAGGTCTAAACATGGAACACATACAAAATGACCAACAAACAATATACACGATACACAATACACAAGGACAACATTCACCCCATAGCAGATATATAAAGATTATTTTAAATTAAAATTATTAAAAGAAGATTGTAACTAATTAGATATTCAGATAACTTAAAAGTGAAGCTAAAAAAATATTTAACTATTTCGTTGTTCAACTTTAACCACTTTGTTAACAGACTTCCAAAAAGGAGGAGGTTCTTATTTCAACTGTATTTTTTATATTTTTTTATTCTTGTTATTTCAGAACTTAAGACTGGGTGAACCGATGATTCTTTTTTTATTTGAAAGCTAGTGCTTCCCGTTTGGTCCCATTTCAATTTGGTACAGTTCTGACATGAAGTCGGTTTTTTACATTGATAATTATGGTTTGTTGTTGTTTTGTTTGTCCAACTACATAGGTACCATTATTTCCAATCTAGTGGATGACTGGACCCGGGTATGTCCTAAAACTGCGACCAGAACCACCGGAGGATGGGCAGCAGCGTCCTAATAGTACACGGTGAACGTACTGCGATCCCCAAGCCGCCTGCCAAGCGTGGGGTTTATGGCAACACCCCTCTATGAGGGAGGCCTTGTCCAACAGTGGACGTTAATTGGCTGATGATGTGTGTGTGGATGACTGAAAAAAAAATCTTAGCATTAAGTCCGTCATTTGTGAATTTGTATATTATTTGTAATTGTGCAATAAAGTATGAAAATAAATAACTAAACTTATGATGGTGGCACTGTATAGTCGTGGACGTCGCGGTTGGTCAGGTCAGACT
This sequence comes from Agriopis leucophaearia, assembly GCA_949125355.1. Classification (NCBI taxonomy): domain Eukaryota; kingdom Metazoa; phylum Arthropoda; class Insecta; order Lepidoptera; family Geometridae; genus Agriopis; species Agriopis leucophaearia. Next base: position 6,234,738 of record OX421267.1, read on the forward strand.
GTCATTTGTCACGGGTCTGGGAAGTATGACGTATTTCAATTACTCCTCGCAGACGTCAGACGCTTCCGACGTCGACGAAACGATGTGAACTATCTTCAGATATTGTACAATTTGTGCTGTTGACACTGTGACGGGAGGAAAAGCGTTTGATTCATATCAGACGTTAGTTCTTACCTACAAAATACTAATAAAATAACAACAAAATGTTCTTTAATGTTAAAGAAAATTACATTGGCACTGGGAATGGCTAGATTTCTTAGATTAACATAAATTTGATGAAGTTTTTACTAATTCACTTCGAACTGTCAAACTTTACCTTTCTTGACGCCTTAACGTCAGTGTAGGTAGTAAACGGGTGAAATTTTGATGTTAATCAATAAAAAGTTACAAACGGTAGGTACGTTACAAAAACAAAGTAGGTACCTAAAGTAAAAATATAGGAATATAAAAAAAGCAGAGATACAAGATTTTAGTAGAATCAAAAATATTTTGTTACTAATATTTAAAAGCCCCTACAATAGGCATTTAACCTACATAATCTATTGTCGTAGAGATAATTCTATTAACAGCAATGAAGAGTAATAAAAGGACCCTGCCCTATTTCTCAGAGACACCTACGAACTACCTACTTAACAAAAGACATAAACATCTGATGGCCAACTTTTATCTCATTAGTTAGATCTTCAATGCTTTCTTTTGAATGTTGATGATTTTTAGCGTTCCGTAACTAAAAGGAAAAAACGGGACCCTTATAAGTTACTTCGTATTCCGTCTGTCTGTTTCTCCATGTGTAAAGACCCCATCTCAGGAGTGCATATATGTCAGGAGCAAGGTGAAATTAATATAAAATACTAACGTCCACTCGGGCGTGAAATCTTCTCGTCCAAGATACCACAGTGCCTAAACACAAGGGTCTTTGACCAATGTGTGTTACCAGTGATGACATATGGTACTGTCGTACTGAGGCGTGGTCCTTAACTGTCGGCCTTTTGGAGAAACTCAGAGTCACACAACCGGCAATGGAGAGAGCTATGCTAGGAGTTTCTTTGCGCGATAGACTCCGAAACGTGGATATTCGACAAAGAACCAGAGTCATCGACATAGCTATTAAAATTTGCAAGTTGAAGTGGCAATGGGCAGGCCACATCGCTCGAAGAACATATAACCGATGAGGTAGAAAGGAGGTAGTAGGAGTTCTTGAATGGAGACCACGAACCGGAAGACGTAGCGTAGGTAGGCCTCCCACTAGATGGACCGACGACATAGTGAGAGTCGCGGGCATGTGGAGGTTAAAGGGGGAGGCCTATGTTCAGCAGTGGAAGTCTTATGGCTGATGATGACCTACCATGTTTTAACCATAGACGAGTTTTCGATACCATTGCACTAATTACATGCGTAGGTACATCATTGTACTTTTACTGACACTAGAGACACTAGTCCACCAGCCAGCCAGCGCGAGTGTTGCGTGAATACGAGTAAGTGAATGCCAGACAATTACCATTACATTTAACAATATCACTCTGTTTCTCTGTTTTACCTTTTCACCAAACGACTGAACAATTATGAAATTTGATAAGGAAGTTTTACCTTTTATACGACTCTAGGTAATAAAGAACTATGCTTTAGAGAGGAACGCTCTATCCAGGGTTCAACTTAAATTGATATCATAAGTACAAGTGGATCACATTAAAAACAAGTAACAGGTAACAAGTGCCTATAAAATTTGAGGGTCGCCCTCGATTTCCCTGGGATTCCATCATCAGATCCTGAATTGGTGACAATGGAACCAAATTGTAAGTATAGTATGTAAGTAAGTAGGTAAGCCCCCCAACCCTATCAAACAAAAGAAAAAAATCGGTCAACAGTTGGCGGAGACATTGGTGAACATATACATAAAAAAATAACAGTGGAACATAGAACCGTCCTTCTTTTTTGAAGTCGGTTAAAAAGTGGGTTATGTCTTTGGTAAGCGATGTTTTAGAATTATTACCATAGACTAAAGCCGTAAGACACTACCGGCCATAAAGAGGAATTCTATAATCCACACATTTTTCAAATTAATCTATCTGTTCAAACTACAGAAACACCCCAATAACATTACTCTACTTCTTGGACAGTCGAGTAAAAACTGAAATCGTAGTGAACCTAGAAAATAAAAGTACATGCCAGTCCGTCGATAGTCTGTCACGATAGCAGCTGGCGTACAGCGCCACATCAAAAGTGTTTGCGTTTACACATCTCGTAAAAAGAACATTAGCCTGTCCAAATTACAAAAAAATTCCACGAACACCATTTTTATGTTCAGGCAAGCCATGACGCGCACCATACTGCGATGGACGGAACATTTCAGAAAATGTGTTAATGAATAACAAAGAAGAATCTGGTTGACGTGGATTAAAATATTTTATTTAAGATTCGTAAGCACATTATTATCTGCCATAGTTAATACAAATGTAACATAATTTTAATTTACTTTACTTTAAATTTACTTTACTTTACTATTTGTAGTTTCCATGTCGCCAACTTAATATAAAATGCCGTGTTTGTTTTCATTGGCAACAAAGTGTCTTCCCCTTAACCCATTTGTATTTTTTTTTAATATTAATAACACCAGTTTCTTAACTACTTCTTTAATAAAAAAATACAGGAAAATTTTATATACTTAAGGTTTTTTGTCTTTGTTTGGCCACTAATGGGTGTTAACCCATTAGTGGCCAAACAAAGAGACAAAAAAAAACATTTAGTAAGTTTAGGTTAGAACTAAATTATTTACTAGCTTAACATTACGCTTAATTATATTAAATTAGGGCCGCCTTTTACCAGCGAACCTTAAGAAAAGGAAAAAAAACATTGGCGACATGTCCTTCATAATGTGAAACACTTGGGACGAAAAAATATAGCTAGAAAAGGTATATTTACTTTTCAAGTTTTAAAACTTTAAATTTGTAGAAAAACTACGAGCAACATCAACTAAATTATGTACATTTCTAACTATCAATGATATGTAATGGGTGGTTTCCCAAAAGGCAATAAAAAATAGTTCATAAAAATGCGACGTTGTTGGAGATTTTGCTAAACCACAGACGAAGAAAGGTCAATAACAAAATTACTTCCTTATTCACATAGACAGACAATATCTATCTATCTGTCTGTCATGCTTGTTATTGTTTGCTAAAAAAGTACTTTTTTCACAACACAACACAAATTAGTAGGTACATAAATACTTATGTACCTACTAATTTGTTAATGTTTTTGTTAATGTTAATGTAATAATTGTAAATATGTAATAATTTGTTAATGTTCATCACATGGCTAGGCAAGGCATAAGCCTTGCCTAGCCATGTGATGAATGTCACCTCTTCCTTGTATTGTAGGACTCAATACACAAATGCGAAAAAATAAAACATATGTCTCATCAGCGCCATCTATCGATGGTTGCAGAACTATGTTTCCAGAGCTGTCAGAAAACCTCCCATATAATAGGGTTGCTCTTATTTCCGCTAAGTTAGAGGACACTGGCATTCGGTTACCAAGAAGTCAAGTATATCTACAGATAAGGGCTACTTGGGCGTAAAATTTCAACTTACCGGACGATTTTCAGATTTTTTCTTGGATTTTCACAGGTGACGACATCGTTAATGTTATGCCCCTGCATTGACAGTTTTAACACCGTTGGTTTTCTTTACCTCTCAAACTTTAGTTTGAAATAAAAATGTATACTTACGGCTAATAGTTAGTTAGTTTTTTTTAACTTGCAGTTTTGTTTACACTCCGATATTTTACTAGTCATTTTCAAATCAAAAGTGTCCTTTGGCGTCGTGATGTTGGCTTTACCTACCTTGTTAATATTGTATTAACCGGAACCACGGTTGCCTGGAAGAGATCGCTTTAAGCGATAAGGCCGCCTGTTAAAAGCCTAGATAATTACTGTAATTTATAATGTTATCCTTGTTTTGTGGTTTTTAATAAAGAGTTATTGTATACATTTTTTATATTATTTTCTGTTCTTCATTTTGTTGTATCAGCTCTCTTTGTCTTTAGACATAAATATAGGTAATTTTTAATGCACGCCTACTACTTTTCTCTCCAACATTGTGTTTGGCTGGAAGAAATTTCTAAGCATTCAGTCTTCCGTATGCGACTCAAGTGGCGCTGGGCAGGGCACGTGGCTAGGCGTAGTGATGGCAGGCGGAGTAGAGCCCTGACAGAGTGGTTACCAATAGCGGATAAGCGTTCCGTGGGCAGGCAACTAGCCCGATGGGTCGACGACATCACACACATCGCAGGCCATACGCGGATGAGATTGGCCCGAGACAGGGATAAATGGCACATGGGAGAGGAGGCCTATACCCAGCAGTGGGTTGATACGGGCTGACGATGATGATGAGTCTTCCGTTTGTACATATCTCAAATCTAAATCAACGTTAGTAAGTAACGTGCGTAATAAATAAAATTATTATTAATTAAATGAAGTAATTTAAAATAAATTATTTTTAATATTTTTTTGTAAATTTCTAAAAAGGACTGACAGGATATTTTTACATTTAATACAGGAAATTATCGCTATTTAACATATGGCGCGCTCTTAGTCCTGATTATATCCAATGAAAATCAACAAAAAATTACGTAAGATAACAAAAATTGCAATTATTGTAACTAAATAAATTGGTGATCAATAGACTGTAAATCAGCCATTATCAAAAGTCATATCTTCTGGCTCATCTATGTATATCTGTAAATATAAATTTTTGCTATACTTTTTTTTCTATACGTAATTCTTTTTTTCTACTCAATCTAAATACACTGCTGGACATAGGTCTCTCCCAATCCACACCACTACCACCAAGTGGTTGTAACTTATACCATCACTCCATCGAGTGAAGGAAACCCAGAGAGGGTGTCCTACACTATGTTGTCGGTTCTACCAATAAATACGAATGTAAATGAATCCTTCATCACCATTTCAGCCAATCATGTTCCCACTGCTGGGACACAGGCTTTCTCTCAGAAAGAGATGGGCCCTTCCTAATCCACCATGCTGGCTCAGTGCATGTTTGTGATAACTATATATATTGTCTTTGAACTTTTGTGGTTCTTGGACATATCAGTTTCCTGACGATATTTTCCTTCACTGTTTTCGAGCGATGGCATCGAAGCTTAACGTAATTTAAGTACTAAATAAATAAAATGTGCAGGACCGAGGGTTGAACCGGCTGCTATCAGATTGTAAAACGCACATGCTACTGTTCGACCATCTTCGCTCCTTACACCATCGCTGGCATCGAAAATAACACAAATGTACATAGCCAAAGTAAACTAACTATAGAACGTTCATAGATTCTATAGCCTCAGGTTTATATTGAAGACCAAGATTTACGATAAGCCGATCCCACTCCAACGCAAATGTTCGCACATGGTACGAACATAATGACAGAGGTACACATGGTTACATAAACTTCGTGTACACTGGTTTACAGTACGAAATCTTAGCACACGTCCTTCATTCTGATTTCTGACATATGGTGGAAGGTCCAGAGCAAGTTATTTTTTTAGATAATATATAGATCTACGTTGGCCACCAACTCGCCTGATGGTAAGCAACGGTGTGGCCGAGGATGGGTCACGTTGATCTAGAAGAAATTTATTTACTCTATAGACTTGAAGATGTCCGTCAGTCAGGCAGTCAGTTCCATCCATGGCAGTGTGTATCATAATTATTTTCACGTGTGGTAGTGTACAGTCCTTTTACTTGTTCTGTAGTAAACGAAGGAGGGTGGAATAAGGTCGTGAAGCTCTTGCGCATGCGCACTGGCCGAAATGTATCCGGTAGAAAATTGCCAGACTAGCTTCTTTACGACGGTGCTCGAACTTTGCAATTTAGCTTGTCAAGAGATAGTAATAGAGTTGTCTTTTTAACTGACTTCCAAATAAGAGGAGGTTCTCAATTCGACTGTTTTTTAAATATTTGTTACCTCAGAACTTTCGAGCGATTTTGACGATTCTTTTTTTATTTGAAAGCTGGTGCTTCCCGTGTCGGCTTAATACACCTTTCCGCGTAACCCAGTATACTAACCAACAAGTGATGATAAATTATCTATATTTTTAATTATAAAATCCTTACATTAGGCATGTTTTTTCTCACTTCATGAAACGTATACAGATGTTCCGCTAGACGACGGATAAAAATAGGAGAAAAAAATAATAAGACTATGACTATACATACCCCATGTATGAATGTCATCGCTAGGCGAGTTGACGGCCAAGCGCAAATCTTTAAAAATAAAATAAATAAAAAAACACAAAAAAAAAATTGATAATTGTAATCGCTCGAACAATATATAGCACGTAGGTGGTAGAGAGTGCTACTACGCTACGTCATACTACTAGAAAAAATCTAGATAAACAGGAATCAATTGAGTTTAACTACTGGTGAACACAAATGTACGTCCGTGAAAGAGAAGCGACGCGACGAAGGCATGGATTAAGTACCAATTACACATCTCAAGCAAGCGCTGTTACGCGTCTGTTGACTTGTGTGCTTCAAGCGTGTCTTGAATTTTGTTATATTTACCTTCTGCTGTGGCATCAGCACTGGGTTGCCAGTTCCTCTTAATATGTAGTATATTTTTACTTCTAAAGTTCTAACACTGATATTTTCATCACAAAAATGCGGATACTACACAAAAGTTACTATATTTCAATAATTGTCTGTCAGCCTGTCTGTTAATCGCCTTTTTTAATAATTAAATGGGATAGTGTTTGACCACAATTCACCATCAGTTGAGTTGTGGTCAAACGCTAGCCCATAAGCGATGATGATAAGCGACGATGCGGTCTGAGATGGAGCACGTTTTCCCATGAAGTCATAAACTCCTCATTCACTCTAGTCTTGAAGAGTTAGGTTGTACTTTAAAGGGAAAACCAAGACAGGGGGACCGCATTCAAAAGATAAAAAAAATAAAAAAAACGTATTCGTATTTCTTTACCAAAGAAATAGAGTAGAGTAGTGTGCATCATAAAATAAAATAAATAATCAACACTTTTTATCCCGGAAAATGGTTAGGAGATTGGCAAACATCTTGAAAAATTACATTGACTGAGTAGTAGTCGATTTTTAGATCTATAGATAATAAGCCAACACCACTACGGCCTCAAATATATATTTAGTAATTCTGCGATATAGGACCCATAAAGTACTTACAAACTGCAATAAATTATTTGACTTCATTTGATTTCAATGACCTATTCAGGAAATAACGACTAACGGCTTTACTTAAAATGTACAATACTTAAAATTGCTCTGTTTCTTATTCCCTCAATTTTCGTCAGTGAGAAGTTGACAGAGCATTTTCATGAATTTTGGAACTCAACTTTGTCTAACGGGGCGTCCGTTCGCATTTTTTCTTGTTTGAGCGGCATTTAAATTTTAAAGATAATAAAAACTAAACTCAGAGTAATTATTTCGAGGTACCTACAATAGATTACTTATTATTTAGGTATAAGTATAAATGCGTATAATCAAGTAATTCCTCATAGGTAAACCAGTATCTCATCGAGTTTAGTTCACAACTAACTGATGTCCTAAAGCTTGATTGAAGATGGTTAGCAGGTGTGGTCAGTTAATGTTGCTTTGGCAAACGACATTACGGTGTAGTTGTACTCTGTTACTTAGATAGATTTCACAGTTAATTACTTATTAGGTTTCCTAGATTTGTTTTATTTTTTATTGTGGCAATATCGAAAATAGTTTTTTGATGAAATATAAAAATAATTAAATTCTTAAAGTACTTCACCCCAAATTATAATTTTTACTGCTGATAGTTAGATTCACTGAAGTGAGATTTTTTTCGTCTCTTTTCTGTGGTTAGATTTGTGTGCAGTTAAGAACATTTTGAGTAAAACGCGGAGTATAGTGAAGAAAAAATGGTGCACGTATTGCATACACATGAAAACAGTTTATTTACAATAGTATAAAAAAAACAGTTTAACTTTTTTGGTCCCAGTTTCCACGGCTCCTGGGTTTCATCTCCATAAGGCTCAAAAATATGCCCAAGGTACTATGCGTCTTTTGAGGTCTTCTGCGATTTCAGCCGCAGCGCCAACTCTACACTGTTCTGGAAATATTTGTCGGCGCGTACGCTACAACCAATCAAGCGGTCGAAATCCACTCACACGGGAGAGCTGATAGGATTCGGTCCACCAAAGAGAGCTAAAATCAACAATTACGTCAAGGTAGTTTTTTAAATATTTGTCAAATCCTATAACTTTCTTTTCTTAATTTCTAGGATATAAAGAATCCTAATCCTCGTTTCTTTATCATATTTTTGCCAAATTACAATCGTTTCAGCTAAACAAACAGATAAAGATAGACTAGCTACGGCAACCTCCTTTGACTTAGATGTTTTTTTTTTGTTGTCATGATGTAATAATATTATGTCAATGTGTATTCTTGTTCTTGTTTTTTGTAGGGAAAATATTAAATCACCAAAATATACTGACGACCGATCGCTACCAAAGTCAACAGGATCACTCGCTGAGCTAATTTGAAGATTTCCTGAAAATTTCATCAAAATCAGCCCAGTCGATTTGGAGTCTATAGGGAACAAATATACAAACATGCATACACACACACACACACACACGACCACACGCATATACACATATATATACATACATGTATACATTGCCTGTTATATATTATAGATAAGTATAGATAGATTATTATGAAAAACTAAGATGATGATGATGTAGCAACGTAATATCGGAAAAGCACTATGAACTCAAAGTAAATTCTTAACAATAAATAAATATCTGGGACATTACTGCACACATGGTCATCTGACCCCAAACTAAGCAAAGCTTGTTACATGGCTGCCAGAGATTGATATACATACATATATATTTTTAAATACATACTTAAATAGATATTAACAATAAAAACTATACATAGTAAAATTGAGTGAAACAAAAGAGTTACAACATACAGCAGCTTTCTAATTGCAAGCAAATCCGAGCTTGGCCGTAAACCCTGCGACCGCAAGCGAACAAACACGTACTACTCGTGTGGGCAAATAAAACTGCACCGGGTGGAATAATAAGCACTGTGTTTGGGAAAAGTTTAAGTAGGCTTTGTAAAGTATAAGTATCAGTAAATATAAAGTATGACGTGACTAATTATAAATATATATCATCTGGTAGTCTTATCGAACTAGGTTTAGTGTCATGGGCTCTTCTACATACGGATTGTTTAGGAAAAATAATTATTAATTTAAAAAAACAGACGTCAATATTAGTAGATATGCAATTTCGTTTAATTGTATGTTTTTTCTTCGGTTATGTTTATTTAAAAATCAAACTACTAAATCGATTTTGATGAAATGAGACCACCTCTGAAGTTATGGCCTATCTAACAAAAAAAGAATCATCAAAATCAATTCATAATTGGCGAAGTAATCGCGTAACAAACATACTAAATAAAAACATACAGTTGAATTGTAAACCTCCTTTTTTGAAGTCAGTTAATAATGACGTCATCTCTTTAAGGATTCAGCAAATCGACCTAAATGCCTAGGAAAGCTATGTTATGTCTAGCTTAGCAAGCCTCATTTTTATACATTTATCTCATCGTTCAATTTTTTTTCAGGGAAATTGACGGAAATTGACAAGGAACTTTTCGTAGAATGCCTTTGTTGCAAAATACAACTAGTGCAAAAAGACACACCAGGCAAAACGGTCTGGATTTCAAAATGTCATGAACTTTACGACTGTTATCTATCACCAAAGCTATCAGACACGTTTTGAATATCAACTGTATTTGTACGTATGCGTACAGTTGGTTGGTTTCATTCGAGTCCAAACTTAAGCGGCGCAAACAGATAAGTCAGGTTGATTCAATGTACCGCAATTCTCTTTACATTAGCTCCAAGCGCATCGGAAGATATCGCCTAGAGCCAGCCCACAGATATCTTGGAGACCTGTTGCAGAAATTCACATACTAGTACAAACTCCAGACCTGTAATTACAAATGACGCGCTGCAGTCCATGTATTTTCGTATTATTGCCGGCGGGTACGGAGTATGAGGCTATGTCTAGTTATTCAGTACTACAGCAAACATCTTCGTTGGCTTTAATCCAGGGGTCCGGGCTGAGAACTTAGAACTATCCTAGATGAGACAACTTGCAATTCCATTATTATTTTCCATAATATGTGAGATTTATTCCAAGTATAACTCATTCTTTCCACTCGTTTGAGTCTTACGAGTAGGTATACTGTCAGTTTTTTTTTCTCATAGATTTGGTTGTTGGAGTTGGATGACAAAAAGTAGTGGCGATGTTGTAATTAGATTGTTAGCTATTTCGATTCGGATCTTATTATATAAAAAAATCTAAGCTTAATATACACATACGCCATTTTAGGATCCCGTATCTTTGTTTTATGTATTTTTAAGAGCATTTTGAGTCCCTTGCTCAGATTTTTACAATATTATGTATAAGCCCATGATTATCGTGGATATTCTTTGAAATTGTACGAAGCGCTTTGATTTCACTTTTATTGTTCGAATTGTTAGTCTATGGAATGCACTGCCTAAATGGGTGTTCCCCATTAGTTATAATCTGAGTTTATTCTAGGTAAGCTGCTTCATCCTTCGTTTTTTTTTTCATTGTCATAGGTGGCAAACAAGCAGGCGGGCCGTCTGATGGTAAGCAATTACCGTCGCCTATGGATACCTGCAACACCAGGGGCATCACAGATACGTTGCCGACCCTTAAATACTCTATTAACAGCCCTTTTGAAGAACCCCATATTGAAGATACTCGGAAATGCCGAGGAGGGCCTCATTCCACAAATTGCAGGTGTAAGGCAAAAAGGAACGCGTAAAACGCACAGTGTGCGATTTCCAACGATCTATGATATGTAGATGAACTTTCAGGCGGTGACGGCTGGTGCGATGAAAAAACCGCGATGCAGGCATCAGATCGAACAGTTCTTCAGAACATTCCCCGTTGTAAATGCAATAAAAGACACAAAGAGACCCAAAGTCTCCGCGCAGGCTGAGCTACTCTAGGAGTGCAGTGAGCTTGGAATCGTCGACAATTCTGACAGCTCTAAGCTGTAATGCATCAAGCTGATACTTAGGTGATCCATTCCAAAGATGCGCAGTACTCCATGTGAGGTCGAACTTGCGCTTTGTAAAGCAAAATTCTTTGTCTCGACGTGAAGTACCGCTTCGCCTTGTTGAGCACACGAAGAGGCGAGCTTGGCTTTACTCGTAAACCTTATGGCGAGTTGTTGGTCAAACGCAAGCCTATAATAAAATAATAATAAAAAATTGTAACTGTTATGATAACTTACATTTGAAAATGATCATTGGCGATATAATTCCTTAAAACTGGGTTTTGATAAAGTTGCAAGATCCAATGCAGCTCTTGATAAAAGATAACTTTACCATTCCAGTAAATTAGGATCTCGGTTGTATGGCTCTCTTGCAATTAGTTTCTGCTCAAAGCACGTCCGCCGCAGACCGAGTCTATGATCCAAGCTAAACCAACGGAAAACAGATTTCCGGTATAAGCAATAAGCATACCGACTCCGGGGATCATTCCAAACTTCGATGTACGTTTCACTTTGAAAGTAACGTTTGATTTGGGTATTTAATTATTAAAATGTTATTACTTGCCAATTTTCTTTGACACTTAGTTAATATTTACTCATAATTTATAAGATTGGACTGAAATAGAGACTCGTGGAATGTTACTGGGTTATTTTATCACGCCTACGGCGTACGGACACAATTTACTTTAACGTTTTGGATGTAGCGTTTCTAATTTCATGAATATCAAATTTATGTTACGATGATAGCTCAATGGTTTTATTGCTTTAGCATTGCACGTTATAGATATTGGTTTAAATCCAAACATTGAACTTAAGCTATCTATGAAAAAATCGTGAAGAATTAGCGTAGTGATAATACTTGCTAGTACTCTTTTGGCTAACAAACGCCTTGAGTTGAAAATCAGACGCCAAGCATCTGACGGTGTTTCCAGCAGCCTCTTTTGAGAACCAATATATGGTTAAACATGTTAACCATCGTCGACCACTTTGTTATCAGGTGAGCTGCGTTCAAATGCCTAAACTGTCGGCTATAAAAATAAAAATGAACATATATTTTCCTCGTTTGCCAATCACTTATATCTCTTTCGAAGTTGCGTATACCAGAAGTATTCTGTCAAAATTACCACGTATTTACCTTTGTGCTATGTATTCAGACGGCGAGCTGAGGCGAACCTCTCGTGATTTCTCTGGAGATGTCTTGAATGGCGGTCGCTGGGCCACTGTGCTGACTTCCCGAACTTAATGTGGAGATGGACTTTTTTCTTGCATTGGAACGGAATAGTAATTATATCTTCCGCGATAGTTGGCCTAAAATCAATGACCTTGGAGCCGGGCTCTTAGAATACGACTCCGACATCTCTTACCTATCGTAAGATCTGGACTTTTGGGCTATTGAGTGGTCAGATTTGGTAATCTTACCCCCTTTAAGTAAGCCTAGGAAAGACGGGAAGGCAAGGATAATTATGCGGCGAGCATTTCCCGGTAGTGTTGCATTAGATAACATGTTAAGAGAGTACTGGTGCGTTCTTATGAAAATTCTGTTTCCCGACGTCAGGCACCGAGGCAGGCCACAGAAGAGATTATTGGGTACAATCATAACCTGACAGTACTTCAATACAGCTGATTATATTTTGAACATGGGATTATTCAAAAGATAATCGGCAACCAGCTAACTGAAGGGAGGGGTGCGCTACCTAACAAGAAATTTAAATTATTAAAGAAATATAACCAGACTGCATTGTATTAATTTAATAATAATAAATAAATAAATAATTTTAATATTAATTTTAATTGATATATTTTTTTGTTTATAATTTTTATTTTAATTCGTAGTTATTTTGTTTAGGTTTTAGTTTTTAGTTATTAATTTAAACAATAAAAATGTTTTATAAGTTATGAAAATAAACATTAAGATATTTAATAATAGAAAATATTTATATATATTTAATAGATGAAAAGTAAAAGCGGCGCGCTGCGTTCTTATCTATACCTATAATAATATACAGATATATAATATAGTTCTTTCATACCGTTTTATCTCGTAAACTACTGAGTATTTCACTGTAGTATTATATATTTTTGAAACCTGCTGCGTGAGATCTACAGTGATGGTAATATTGACCTATTTAGCAAACTTACTATTTTTACCTAAAATATTTTTGATGAATTCTTGTATCTTATGTCACTCCCACTCAACACAGAAAAAAATGTATGACACCGCACATGTCGAAATCCATTAACCCGTTTAGGTTACAGGGCGTGTCAAAGAAACCATCATATTATATACACTCGAAAAACATAACACCTTCTTGCACAGTCAGGTAAAAAGCTGAAATCAAGAGCATTTGAGCTAAGAAACAGTATTTATTCCTTCGTCGCATCTATAATCTGCATCTAGAACCAGAATAGTTTTTGAAAATGTTTAAGCTAATTTATTTAGCTCAGCTCAATAGAACTGTTGAAAAGAACTTGCAATTTTAATAATCTAGACTCATAGTAATGGATTTATCCTACAATAAAACACTTTTCCATACTTTTGCGTCCGAAGCCACCAAGACTCCGATTTCTTTGTAAAAGCCTCGTATTAGGGGAACTTCTAACAGGCAGTTAATTTCAGAGCAATTTTAGGAAATTTCATTACATTAATGAAGTGAACTGCGCTTATCTGGTCCATGGATGGGTTTCCATTCACTTGAGAGTACTTACCCGGAAAATACGAACTCGACTTCTGTACAGCGTGTATTTAACTTAATTATCTGATTATCGGTGTACTTTTATGGCCTACGAGTATCTTTGGAAGTAATTTCTTTTATGTGAGACGGTAAGGGAGATGTATTTTTTTAATAATAACTTTACCGCCACCTTGCGTCGATGGAAACATTTTGCATGAGATCGATTAACACGATCGCGTTAATATTATAAAGAATCGAATAAAATTGGATGTGAGAGGTACATGGGGTGCAACTTATAAGCCCATGGCATGGTAACTTATTTACGGGGTATCTACGTATTTAGTCACATAACCGTGAAGTTTAAAACAGAGTTTTATCAAAATCCTCTTTTGTTTGGAGGATGAAGTTCAGCTGATTTTCTCATGCAGCAGAGAATTTCGAAAACTGACTAATTGTAAAGCAACTATTATAATTTTTTTCTACTCTATATTGGTTCATGAAAATCACAGTCTATTTTTTTAAGTTTCGATAAAACGTCATCTATAGCCATTTTATCTTTTTTTTTTTAAAGCTTGTATTAACTAAACAAAATACTAGCTAAAACTAATACTAAATAAACAGTAAGACTGTCCATAGACCGTTGAAGGTCTAAAGACAACCCAAATGCTCAATGCGTATTTTATCTTCTTAGTCGAGATCTTCACATATAGTACATAAGCAGATGTATTGCGTCACACAATATTTCGTCTTCTATCTCTGCTAACTGTCTTTGTACAGTGATGCAATACAAGGCAATGCATACAGCTAATTTGGTCTATCAGATCCACAGAAAAGAGAAGGGAAAAAATTCTCTCTTCAGTGATCAGATCAGACATTTGTCTGATCCGAGGTCCTTAGTATGGGTAACCTGTCGTGCCCGAGTGACTTACATGCCACCCTAGACGTCAAGGGACTCTATGGAATTGTTTTCTTGCCTGAAAACATATAATTTGACGTATTTTATTATTGCACTAGTTTTTGCCCGCGACTTTGTGCAGGTAGTTTTTTTCAACAAAAAAAGTTATATGATTATTTACGGGATATTTATCGTGGTAAGGTTGTGAAAGGAGCTCCCGATATTTCGGCGCAGTTACATGCACCATGTTCACGGGAAGATAATATAACGTAAATAATCATATAACTTTAGTGAACAACCGTGATAGTTTAAAAGAGTGTTTTAGTTTTTTTCATATCAAAATTTACCCCATATTTAGGCAATTTTCGGAGTTCCTTACTAACGGAATTTCCTTACTTCTACTAGCGGACCTCTGCACCCTTTAATCTACATGCTGAATTTCAACTTCGTGGGTCATATGGTTTTTGAGATTTCGTGATGAGTCAGTCAGTCAGTGAATGAGTGATGTTTTGCTTTTATATGTATAGATTCAATTTATATTCAACATATATTATGTATATGTCCTAAAACTTTACGACCAGTTCAGTTGAGTTCATTCTTATCAATTTCACTTAAATCTATATATTTCAACAGGCATTTGATAAAATAGTTACGTAGTTTTAGTTCAACACAGGCTCTATTTAACTGACTCATGTGATTGCTTCTAGAATTGAGCAAGCTTTGACGGTGAACCAGTTATTTTCAATGTTATTTTAATTCAGTTCTAATTTGTTTTGGATTACTATAACAACACGAAGCTGTAGTAATAACTCGAAAGAAGGTTAATCTCATTATTGTGAACAACTTTTGCCATGGGACCAACACTGAAATCTCGAAAAATATGTTGTTTCATAGAAAACTGGTAAAATGTTTAGAACATATTTTTTTTACGATTTCAGGGTCGGTTCTTTCGTAAATGTTGTTTCTACAGTGTCTTTATTGCGGCTAAGCATCTCCATTTCATGTAAACTTGTCTAACATATT
This sequence comes from Agriopis leucophaearia, assembly GCA_949125355.1. NCBI lineage: Eukaryota > Metazoa > Arthropoda > Insecta > Lepidoptera > Geometridae > Agriopis > Agriopis leucophaearia. The sequence goes on from OX421267.1 coordinate 6,250,441, forward strand.
AAAAAGAAATTGCCCTAATCTCAAACAAAGCAATAAAACAACTGCTCCAAATCCTAAAAAATACCCAAAAAGCCACATTACCGATAAATCCCAGGTAAATAATTACTTTTTCTTCTGTATCGGGTACAAGTACAACACAACCCCTAACTGGGACACAATTGGATTCGTCCTTTGAATACTTTATAAAGGGACCTACTTCGTAATGAATGAGGTAGGACGCCAATTAATTTCATTCCAGATATAATATATATGAGTAAGTATTTTAAATGTTTAAAATTACTTAAACTAATCCACGTGCATAATAACAGCTCAAATTCAATCTTCAATCGAGCTACATTTATAAAAATAAATATTATAATGTGGCTAAATGAGACCCCGACCACTGGCTTGCCTTAACCGGCCGTCCGGGGGTGGAAACCGCAAGAGCTAAGAACCTAAGCTCCAGGGTGGAAGTGTTAAAGGGTATAACGCCGCGAGTAGCTCTTAGTGAAAGTGCAGCACACCTCTCTACACCCTAAGCCACCCACGCCAATGTTGCCCTTTCGGCGCCAAGATACGACAGCCATTATGGGGGGCCCATTTAGTGGGTGGCAAGGCATCACCTGCCTAACTAATTTTGAGATGAGACAGGATAAGACAGGTGCCGTTTCTCACGTCAAATCCTATACTGTACAATAGTTCATATTCCTTTTTATACATATTTCAAAGTTATTGTATTTTATATTCAACAGGGCCTCTTGGCCTATTAAATGTCCGGTCTAGACCCGAGAATTTTAAGAAATATAATAATAATAGTATGTTGTTTTTACACTGGCGTTGGTAACATTATTAGCAATACAAGTACTTGTATAAGTGTATAGTGGGTACATTTAGGATCAGTGTGCCATCCACTCCGTCTCGTCAGAGCCCGTATTGCAGGGTACATTTTAGCCTTCTGGTCTCTTTATATTGTAACTATATATGCACACTAATACAAAAATATACTTAACTAACACAAAAACATAATATTCAAATTATTCAAATTCAAATTATTTATTGAGAATAAAAACGGACAAATTCCACTAACATTTATCTCACATATTGTTAAACTAAAATAGATTTCCTATTAAAAATAGGAATAATATTATAAAATTACTAATATAATAAATACAACAAATTGCTGTAAAAATATGTCAACATAAAATTAGTATGTCATACAAATTGTCATTATAGTCAACGGCTTTTTTGCCCCTGTCCCATTGATCAGTTAAATTTTCACAATAAGTCAAAAAAACTTTCGTTACATTTTTCCAACTGTCACAAATAATATCACAATCAGTGTTGGTAGCAAGGAGTGCATTGAAGTGGCGGCGGGCGCGAATCAGCGGAGACATGGAGCGCGCCACGGTGCGGCTGTGAGCCACGTGGAAAAACTTGGGCAATTTTCCACGCCTATTAGCCGGAACCCTGGGTTTATCTGGCACAAACAAAGTGCACAATAAATTGTGCAGATGCAAGGAGTCAACCGATCCTCTGAGCACCTTGCAGCAAGTAGCAAGCTGATCCAACATCCTTCTCACTTCTAGTGAGTTGTAGCCGAGCTGGCCGAGCAAGAATTTAATTGGGTACATGAACGGGTAATAACCGTAATATCTTTTCTTAACTGTTTATATTAATGTATATTTTTAAAATAACATTATTTAAAATCATATTATCTGTTTTAAGGTTCATGCCTTTCTTACAAATACATATATTCACGCTACTCAAAAAATAGACATCCTTTAGAAACGTCTTAAGAATAATAAGCAAACGAATATCGTAGATATGATCTAATCTGAAATATTCATAAACTATGCATAACGAGGACAGTGGGGACTGGAGTTGCAAGTGTTAGATACCTAATTGCCTACATGCGTAATGCTCCTTGGGGAAATCACCGCAAACTTTATAAAGTACGCATGCTTTACTCAGGCCAATAAAACTGTTACATTGCCAAATTGTCTGCAGCTAGAGAATAAGTTTTAGGACAAGTTTTTAAGACCAAGTTTAAGGCTTTAAAACAATCCTAATAACTCTAAACTTCGAGATATTATGTTGATAACTACTGAGTTTCTAAGCTTGAATACAATCCCAAAAGCTCCTAGATCGCTAAAACTGAGTGAACTGAAACTGAAAACTAAAACTCAAGAAAATCTCTTGGAAAATTTCGAAATAGTTTCAGTGTTCACTGTAGGTAATTATTATATACTGCTTGTCCATTAAAGAGCCGTAAGAGCGTAAATATTCAACAGGCATCGGAAGGTCGAAGCGTAAAGTTTTAATACGTTAATCCCGCGCCCAGCTGGGCGGGCGGAATCGACAAAATATCGATTGTGACTTGTTGTGATTGTAAAAATTGTGCTAAGAACTAATTAAAAGTTTTATTACGTTATCCGCAGCTTTGTTTCCGCTTCCATATTTTTCCTGATGGGGGTAATTTTTTACGGTTCAAGGCTTATAAAAATTGGTTTAAAAATTATTTATTTTTTTCCTTTATTTTATCGTTAGTTTTTAGGTAGGTATATATAAGGTCGGGGAAAAAGTATCTTCGTATTTTATAAACAAATTCAAGACATATTTTTTTCAAGTTTAATTACATTTAATTATAATATATATGTGCCATTTTGTTCGATAACTTGTTGCCATCTTGTAGGTAGTGACATGATCCCGTTGCTGTAGAAATTTTGGGACTTCTGATAAAAAAAATGCAACAAGTAGTTTTGACAGGCCTCTCTTGATGTTAATCTAACACTACCCAAAGAATTCTGAAGAGATCGAAACAGGTGGAAATCTGAGGGTGCAAGGTCAGGGCTATATGGTGGATGCATTAACACTTCCCAACCAAGCTCTCTAAATTTTTGCTGAGTGGCCAAAGATGTGTGCGGTCTGGCGTTATCATGATGAAAGACCACACTCTTTCTGTTGATCAATTTCGGCCGTTTTTTCTGAATTTCTTGTTTGAGTCTCATCTGCTGTTGGCAGTAGAGATCAGAATCGATGGTTTTGCCCGCCGGTAAAAGCTCATAATGAACGATGCCCTGCCAATCCCACCATACACACAGCATCACCTTATTACGTGTTAATCCGGGTTTTGCTACAGTCTGTGGTGCTTCACTGCCCTTTGACCATGATCGTTTGCGCACATTTTTGTCGTAGGTGATCCGTTTTTCATCACCAGTGATCAATCTTTTCAAAAACGGTTCGGTTTCATTACGTTTCAATAGAGAATCGCAAATGAGTACACGATTCATTTGGTTTTTATCAGTGAGCTCGTGTGGCACCCAAATATCGAGTTTTTTTGTATACCCAGTTTTTTTCAAATGGGTCAAAACTGTTTTGTGGTCAATCCCCAGTTCTTCAGCTACGTTCTTCTTGTGCTACTCTTGATGACACTGCATTAGGTTCATAAACGTCACAAATTTTATTCGCGGCTTGTGTCGCATTTTTCCCTTTTTTGTAATAAAATTTCACAATATATCGAATTTCTTCGTTAGATTCACTCATTTTATCGAACAAAAAAACAATTGAAAAATGGCGGGAAATTGCTTTTTACTTTTATATTCCTTTTTTAAAATGTCATATTTTTAATGGTATCAAAACCAGCCAGATACAAACAGTACAACCAATGAGATTTTTACTACAACTTTATACATACAAAATACGAAAAGACTTTTTCCCCGACCTATTATTTATAGGGTAGCAATGGATCTGTGGGGGGATTGGTGGTATCAAATTTCAATCGTCCTCCCACGTTTACACGACGATGATACACGTTTGAAATATTTTGTGTACTTTTTTATTTTATTTTTAGGGTTTGTAAATTAAATTGTGAATTAAAGAATATAATTTAAAAAACTAGGTAAAATTATCGTTTAAATGTAAATAGCAAACGTGAAATGACTTTCAGGATAGTAAATAAAAAAAAACATTTTCTTATATCGATTACTAAAAATCTTTGAAGTTTTTGGTTACTCTGACAGCTACTTTGTAAAAGGCTGAATAAAAAAAACTTCTATACCTGTTTCTTGCGGTAGTATACCTGCTACGATTTCAAGATCAAAAACCTAGCAAATCTGATCAGAGATTACGGTAAACCTACGCTGTCTAACTGTCTGTCTTACCTTTTGACGACTATATCTTTTGAACCGTAATAAACAGCCAGGCCTCAGAATATGTAGATAATGTTGGTGCGGAATAACTAAGAAATAATATTAAAATAATAAAGTAAACATAACGAGGGGTCCCCATATCTTACTTTTTACCGTATTTTTTTGTCTTTGCTCTAGTGTAAAATGGTAACTTCTTATGGCTGAATTGATGATGATGATGATGAAAATGGTAATACGTACTAGCGTCAAACTTTGCGTGATCATAGCACACGGACACACGCTAAAGAAAAACAAACTTAATTATTGACATTATGTTTTTTATATTTAGTGGTAGTGCAAACCCTCAATGCGTGAGCCGGAGTTGCAATTAGCTGGGTTATTACAATCTATTGCAGTTGTTAGAGCTAAAAAAAAAGTTTTTTAGTATTGTAGAGAAGAAACGGTTTTTCAAGGCCCAAAAAAAACATATGGCATGTTTATTAAATATGCTTTCATGTGTTCTTGAGCGCTCTATCCTAACTCCCACACCCATAGTTACAATGCGTTATACCACGCGTTTCCGCTTATCAAAATATGAGTTCCGCACACAAATAGTTATTTACACTCAACGATTTCATACCGACCCTTCATTCTATATTATGAATAAGTAATGCTTATTCTATAGGCACGTACACGCTAACTATACATATTGTATGTTAAGGGTCTCTCCCTTCAGCCACTTTCAACTTACGGCCCGCAAAGCTAAGAAATTAAATGATAAGAAAATATATTGTTAACATACGTCTTCTTAAATGAATTGTAATATGTGTTGCCATTACGTATTTACATTCCTAGTGGAAGTGCATGGGTAGTTAGGACAAGGGAGATATGCCTTTAGTACTATTATTGTTCATTTTCAAATGTCTAAATTATTCATATATTTTTTTTACTATAACTACCGATAAACGTTTAAAGCAAAAACTGTAAGTACGGCTCACTTACGAATTTTTTACGTACACTAAAAAACTTGTAGTGACACCCATAAAATAATAATTTTCATACCAAAAAAGGGTGTCAATCATCTCCTGAGTGAGTTTGACTAAAAAGCAATAAAAGGAATCAAACCTGATTTATTAGGCCAGATTCGTTCGTACCCGACACGCCATCTTACCATCCCTTGTTTGACTGATCTGATGTATTTTGTTACCCAAACTAATTTAAGAACACATAATAACTGAGCTATAGAAAAAAACATTGTATCATTCATTTAAAACAATGAATACTGATCTGTATAAACTTGAAAATTTGTTGAGGACATTTCAATTATTTTGATCAAGAAAAAATTGAATACATTATATAAAATCACCCTCAGTAATTTTATACAGACATTAAAAAAAAAACTGATTGTGCGAGCGAGACAGCAACCAACTTATAAAATTTAATCCATCTAAGAACATGTTGGCGCGTATGTTTGTACCATTGTAGAAACCTTTTATTCTAAACCACTTGAGTAGTTTATGATTTTGAAAGTCTGAAACATTCCATTTGTTTGTTTAACATTACTTTTACTTTACATAAATATACCTCATCACCATCACAGGTCACAGCACACCACCAGGCTAGCGATATACTTGTTTCCTCGTCAAACGTAAAAAAACAAACTCGACAGAAATCCTTCATGTATGGTGCATATCTTCACTAAGTGACCCGCAAATGAAATACCTTGGCTATAACTGCTTTATTCAGTGATATTGCTCGTGAAATTGGGGGAGCGTGCGTTGATGACACATCATTCAGATAATGTAGGCGCTACTTGCTCTTACAAACTATTTTACAGTTCGATTATTTACCTATTGAACTGTGAAGCCATTAGATAATTATCTATTTATAAAAACCTATTTCGTTCACACCGAAATGTACATAACAGCTGATATAATTTTCGTGATTCAAGAGGTAGGTCTTGTTGTACAAAATTGTTCATATTGATTAGTCTGTGACCACGTTTTGGCTTAGCCCACCGAACCGTGTAACCCAGTATTCTGTGACGAGTAAAGTGCTTGTGCTGAGAAAGTAAGAGCATACACTTACTGCCGGAGGATTAAAAAAGTATCAGCTAATGAGGTAAGGTTACATGGACCCCATATTATCAGAACTTCTTGTTTTGTATATTATGTGAGGTCTATTTCGAACACATAGCACGTCACGTCACGCAAGTACACCTCTGTAAACTAGGATCCAAAGCCGCAGTTGATATGCGAATAGCATATTATGAGGTCTTTTAGACGTCATTAGCAGGATACTACTTGTATTAAATATACAGGCTTATTAAAGTATTTTATCTTCAACCACACAAAGAGATAAACCTTAAAAGTGTTAATTATAATAAAATAAAGTTAGTATTACAGATGAGTGCAAAAACACATATCAAGTAATCTTTTCCTTCTTAAAACTCATAATAAAGCCATAAAACTACATTTTCACACATTCGCCAGTAATATTAACCTCACGATTTGTTCACGTTACAATACGGTCTATTTAAATAACAGCCGCTATTAACGTGTCAACGGGAAATAAAATATATAACACTAACGAAATGTGACTCGAATTGTGGATGCAAGAAATTGTCGAATTCCGCGGGAATTGCGAACACTGGGTTTATAATATGTAGATGTTTGCAGTAACTACTGACATACATTCTAACAGATTTATGAAGTACTACTACTAATACGTTCTACGTTCGTACTAGTTACGTTCATCGGCCAGAGCTATTACTTTCACACATATTTAACATTTTAAAAGATACAATTCTCTAATGAGGAATAAAAAACGATTAGGCATATTCGAAAAAGTAGGTAGAGTAGGTAGGTAGATTACGTAAAAATGCTTGTTTAAAAAAAATATTTTTACATTAATTATTTTATTTTGTTCTATATGTATAATCACGGGCCGAACCCTGACCCAATTAGCGCTAGCTAGAGATCTAGTAAAGCAAGAGAAAGCTCTATCTGACACTATCTAAACCATTCCATGGGATAAATAAAGCCGTGGATGATGATTATATAATAACCTGTAAACAAAACAAGAAACATTTCATTTAAAGTTACATCTGGGAGCCGCAGGGGTGGCTGAACGTTCAACAAATGGAATTATAAGCCCCTCTTAACCGTCCCACCTTCACTTAACTTAGCCGCAAGCCGCAATACATCATCTAGAAATAAATGTGTTGTTAAAAACCTGGTAATAGAAAATTACCAATTAATTATTGTTATATTATTATTATTCGCTTATTTTATTTCAGCCTAAAGTATACCACTCCTGATGGGCAAAGGGATGCTTCCTTCTTTTCAAATTGCTTAGTCTTCGGCTTTGATGGCAGTTTGTCGTACGAGTTTAGCTCAGCATGCCACCTTCGTCTAGATTGACCCGAAAGTCGTTATGATTTTTAGGGTCCCGTAGTGCCACATGAAACCCATATAAGTTAGTTCTGTCCCTGCTTCTAATTCTTTAGATCCTTCTAACTCCTACAATTATTAAGGTACGTGCATGAAACTTTGCACAATTACAGTTATAGTATAGATCTCAATTTAAAAAGTACTTAATAAAATAAATGTATTTTAGGGGTGGCTCTGCTATGAATATGTGTAAGGGAGATGATTTTTTCGCTGCACTGTGAGCGTTATCGTTAAATAGGTATTGGGAAATAAATGTAAGGTAAAAAAAATATGTAGGTATCAAACCTACATTACTTTTTTATCAAGTACACCCTTGCAAAATATGGCCCGCTAAAGTAGCAAAAAATTGGTGGTTGGTAGGTAATTTGTCATTCTGATAGGATCTTAAGAATCTTTATTGAAAATCGTTTCTTTTTTTTTAAAGTTATTGCAATAAAACTGTAATAAATACAAAAAGTACTAGCTCAAAGATCATAGAGCTTTTCGTGAAATTATCTTAAAATTATGTATTTCAAATAGTATTTATTTTTGGCTACCATAAAAAGTATTATGTTATTTCTAGATGATACATCTCTGATATTTTGATCAAGTCCATAGAGCTTCATTTCATCGAATTATTCTAAAGCCACTTATTTCTGTACTACAAATGTGATCACAATTATATATAAGGCTTTGGATACGGAACCCTACCATAAGCATGTCTCGATATTGGCCAGTTATTAAAAACTTACCGAACTCAAAAAATCACCCGTTGTTTTATAACCCTTGGGAGTAATACAGCGCTTTAAACCAATATTGAAAACACACTAAGGATTTACTACTGAAAAAAAACCTCCCGATTAAAAACCGGACGTGGCGCCGCCGTGAAGCCCGGAACTGGATCATCTGGGCCGGAAGAACTCAGTATCTGTTCATTATTGAGCAGTCGATCGTGAACATTTTGCTTCATAAACTATGGTTGTGATGTGCTTTGCAGACATAGTAGCTGCAGAGCAGTAGAGTGCAATTGCAATTATAAAAACAATCACAATTTAGATCTGCGCCTCATGGTTTTACTCGTGTTTCATTTACACCGTTTATTGTTTTCGGGAGTAAAAGTATCTTCTGTTACTAGTTCACAATCTATGCAAAAAAAAACATCCGTTTCACTGTTGCTGCATGAGCAAGAATAAATTAAAACTAATAAAACCCACAACCAATTCGGAATAAAGCGGTATTTAATAACCTTTATACTAATCTTCACATATTTTTTTTATTTAAACAATTATTTTATATTTGTATAATCAGCCTTTTATAATCCAGTGCTGGACTTAACCCTACCTCCGAAAGGACGATTGGGCTATATCCATCACGTTGACCCAGTTGCGGGTTTTGTAGACTCACATGCGCCATTGAATTGTTTCTCCGTAGTATATAGGTGTCCCCACGTTTTTTTTTCATCACCGAAAAGCCAGTGGTATGAAAATCTCTTCATAAACTTTAAAGAGCGCGTTGGTACCGGCCCGGGATTTGTTTAGGTATTTAAGATTAATTAGCTTGTATTTTGTATAGACACATGCCAATAAAAAAAGAAGATACCTTCAAGCTGCATTAACGGAGTATCTTAGCTTTAACCATTCATGAAAACAACTCTTGCCGCTCTTTCTATAAAAGCCACCTTATTTCGAAAGCGCAGAACAGTGTACCAAAAGAAATGGACTTATTTATTCATAGACGCGTGACAGCGAGACCGAACACCAAACTTACTGTCTGAATAATAGATGCGATCAATTAGATGCCACCAGCGCCCAAGTTCGACATCCCAAGACTCACCCTCGACTCGAACTTATGTAATTGCAATACCATTCTGAGTTTCCACTATCGTTAGTCATTACACATTCGCGCGAGCTGACGCGTTTATACGTTCCAGGGTAGGTATAATTTACAGGTTGTTCACAGACACCAATTAGATATCTCATGCTGTAAATTGGTGTAGTAGATGGAACCTTGACAATTTTATTCAATCAGGTCTGCTGCCTGGCGTTCGTACATGTCAGAAAAAAATACTGCGTCCCATGGTGCGACCCTCCTTTGGAAACGTAGGCAGTAAATTAATCTAAAGCCCATTTCTTGTTATAATAGCAACTGTTTACTCAACTGTTTTGGCAGACAGATAGTGTTTGGGACATAACAAAGTATGTGAACAGTCAAAATCCATGAAGCACTTAGTTACTATATATAATTTAAGAGATTCGTCGCATCCAAATAATGCGACGAATCTCTTAAGCTATAGTTGCTATGTCTAATCATCATAATACATACATCATATTTTGTCAGCTCTGAGTAACCCACATCTGAGCATTGGCCTCCGTTTTAATCTTTATTTGATTGGTTAATAGGCTTCCGTTTGACTCGCATGTTGTTAAACGATGATGCGGTCTACGATGGAGCACGGTTGCAGTAGAAACCGATTCACTTTGAAAACACCCAGATTGTAACTATCGGGGAATACCCATTCTTTCAGCGTAGCATCTGACCCTTTGTTTCTGTCGTTAATATCTTTGGTGCCTCGCTAGTTGTACCATATTTTGTCCAGCATAGAAACGTTGTTTGCGACCATTATCTTTGTTTGCGATCCATGTCACGTCAGAGACGTTCTTTCTGATATTGTCAGACCACCTCAGTCAATATAGTGTCACGACTTTAAATTACCGTCTAGTGTATTACTGCAACTTTTGTGTAGTAACTGCAAGTTTTGCCTGAAATTAAATTAACGTCGTCGGTGGTGTTGTATGGAGGTGGAATAATATCAAGTAGGAGATGTATGAGACTGAGACCGAGATCGTACATACAGCGTCGATTTATGCTGCTATATCATTTTTTAATCTTTCTTAATTGATGGCAATAAATATGAGAAACTAAATAAATAGGTATAATTTTCAACTTTTACTGATTGGACGAGGAAATGTAAATAATATATTCGTGTCTGTCAATGTTTGAAAAATTACTCAAATGAATACTCTAAAAAATTCATTAAAGTCGTGCGGCGCAGCAGTTTTAAGTAGTGCTGCTTGCTGAGACGCTAGACCTGAAAATTTAACTATCTCGGGATTTATTGTTTATTATGATTGCACACTTAATGACAACGGAAGACCAGCGCTGGTTAACAGCCGACATTATGCTGAGTTGGGTCCGATTTGTGACTTTATTTTACCTTTGTCTTCTATTAATATTTTTTAAACGTAGCTTTTTGGTAACAAATATTTTTTTTTCTTCTTCTTCTTTTCTTCTTTCTTCTTTTAATAACATTTTTCCACGCGGAATAACAAATAAGTGAAATGAAACATACTCGAGACGACACACACGCGAAATTACAACTACACAAAATATCATCTGTTTCATTTCGCGTATGTGTTTTATCACGGAATAGGGAAGAATTCCTATCGTTTTTATGAATAACCCCCCTTGTATGTCAATATAAAACATAAATATGTCAACGCATAAGCGTGAAATCAGATGATCCAGTCATTTGTATGTATGTAGAAAAAAAAAACACTGAAAAATTACACTAATGCGTATCAAATGTCGATATACAAATTAATACGTACCACCCTTTTCAAACATTGATATAGTAGGTAAAATAAAACTCTGAAATTCTGTATCCAATTCGATAATCAGACGAACAAAATAAGGAAAACCTTTAGAAACTGTATGGAAGAATACGGTATTATCAATAATCCAATGATCGTATTTTATTTAACCGTAAATAAGGCGCAGCGCCGTATTTTACCCCGACCCATGCGAATTGCCTCCCGAAGGCAATAAATATTAATCAATACTTAGAAAATAAAAGTGTTGAGAAGAGGGATTTATTTACGCACTAGGTATTAATGTATAGACACAGAATTCACATTATGAGTCAAACTATACACTCTCGTTGTAGGAGAATTTTCTCATCATAATAATATTACTTTACTCCACAAAGACCTATCTCAAAGCATTAATATTTCAGTCATAGTACTGAAGGCATGTGCACCTGAGTTGTCTCATGTCTTAACGCGCCTCTTAAGTCTGTAACTTTTTTCGTCAGTCTCTTGGAACTGGTCAAGTACAGAAATCGTGAAAGATACAAACGTACAGTACCCAAAAAAGGTAGTCGTGCCGAACCTGACTACTACACGCCAATCTGACGACTGAACCTGTATGACTATGGAACGTGTCCTCAACAATAGGGTCCTGACATACCTGAAAGCTAAAGATCTCCTCAATGACCGGCAATATGGATTTCGCTGAAATTGGTCTTGAAATTGATTAGTTGTAGTGAAATTGGGGATCTTCTAGCATACGCCACTCACTGGAGTGAGGCTATCGAGAAACACGGGGGCTTCTCCACCGCTCGCAGTTTCCCTCGATATCTCGAAAGCTTTTGACAGGATTTAGCATGATGGCCTTATCAGCAAACTCTCTTCGTATGGCTTGTCCATCAGTTTCGTTGCATGAATTTCAGACTTCGGGACGGCTCAAATTTTCGTGTTAATATTTTATAGGCCAGAAGAGTTAGAAAAAAACTCGAAAACAATAGTTTTTTAGACGAAATAATTAATTTGAATGTGTAATAATGACGAAAACTTAAGAAATCATTGTGTTTACACCATCTTAGACTACACCGTCCCGTCACGTTATCACCCCGATATAACACCAATCTACTTGGCATCGATGTAAGAACAGCCAAGGATTCGAGCGAGTTAAAAGCCATCTTACTCCATAAATTCTAAGCAAAAGGGCCGATCGTACTCTATGCTCTTTAGTATACAATTTTATTTTATCATCATTATCAGCCCTAAGACGTCCACTGCTGGAGGCCTATGTTCAGCAGGATGTCGTTAATGCATCTGCCATCTGCATCTGCTTTGGATGCCCACGACGCTCGCGATGGCATCGGCCCATCTAGTGGGAAGACGCAGCGTAGGTAGGCCACCTACGTCTTCCGGGTCGTGGTCTTTTTTATTTTTTTATTTTCTCCTCCAACGGTTATCGGTTCTTCGAGCGATGTGGCCTGCCCATTTTATAAAATCTATGAATTCAGAAAAAGTTGTTTTCAAGCTATTATTCCACTAAGCAAAAAGGAAGGCGTTTAAGAAATAAGGCTCAGTGAGTGGCACTCGTGGCTTTATGAATAAAACATGTGGCGGACAAGAGGCTATCTGTCTCGTGGTAGGTACTTTTATCTGGTTTGTGCTTAGGGGCTATTCCAGTATTACGTAAGCAGATTTATTACAATTATTTACTTCCCCCCCCCCCTTCCCCCTGTCAGCAAAAGTAAGCAAAGCTCTTACTCCCCCCTCACATGCTTACGTAAACATTGGTATATGCATTTTACTTTTAATGTCAGTATTCTGTTTTTTTTAATTGATTCATGAGCAGCAGTGCCATAATGTGCAAAAAAGTAAATAATTACTGCTAACGCAATCACCATCTAGACCCCCCTGTAAAAAAAGTAAATAATTGAGGCAATTCATTAACAATTTAAAAACAATTTTGTTTTTCACTTTTGACACTTTATGTATGCCAAAACTGTCAAAAGGGCAATTTTTGAGAAAATTCATTAACATTTCAAAAACAATTGGTTTAGTAGAATCGGGCCCCTGTTACTGCAGTTTTGAATTTCATGTCTTTGAACTTTTGAGGTTCTTAGACGTACTTACAGGTTTCCTCACGAGGAGGTTTTTCTTCAACGTTGTTGAGCGATGGCATTGAAACTTGATGCAGGACCGAGAATCGAACCGGGTGCCGTCAGATTGTACAGCACACATTGCTTCCGCATGAACTCTATCGCGTACCCACGTAGTTAGTACCTACTTTTATTTTGCTTTCGTATTGAAGTAAAGGGCTTTTATCGTGATTTGTGTCGTCTAATTTTTGTATGGCTAAAAGGAAGTGTACTTTGTATGCAGAGTTTGTACTTTGTATGGAAGCAATAAATAATCTGAATCTGACCTAACGGCATCTTCAGGCAACATCACTTGAGAGTCAGCACCCATGCCAGACTAGGCATGCTTCACCACCTTCGCCCACGCCATCAATTTACATCAGGCGAGCTATTGTCAAAGCTATGTTCAGCAGTGGATGTCTTCTGGCTGAAGATTATGATGATGAACTATTGTCAAACGCCTAGCCTGTCAATCATTATCATAAAAAAAAGTTAACGAAGGTAATGCCAATGCCCTGGCTATTGATTCATGACATACACATGGTTTATGTCTTTAAAGTCAATGATTTTGTTTGTCCAGGATCTCACCGGTGTTGATTTTTAGCTAATTAAACTTAGGTGTAATATTTAGCACGCAAGGCACCTAAACCCACGCGAAACAAAAACCCATTCAGTTAGGTGAGTACCAGTTTTGATGTGAATACGTCTTTAAATTTGTTTCCGTAGTGGGAGGCAATTCAAAACACCGATGATAACAAAATCGGGGGATACAGTTTGATGCTGCAGCTACATATATATCATCTACATCCAAAATTTTATTACATCAATCGATAGCTAAATGATCAAAAAATTCGTACACGTATTCACGTTCACACACGGCCGTGTCCACGAGAAGTCACACCCCATTTTTATTAATATTAGATAATACAGGGTTATTTTTAACGTACCAACAAACTTTTACATCATAAATGTTTCATTAAATTTAAAAAAACAAAACAAAATACATTAACTAAAACAATTAACATAATGTTTGTATCTATGTATGATTTTTAGGGTTCCGTAATTTATTTTTATTTATTTAATTAAGGCTTCTCATTGATAGAAATATTGTAAATTTTTTAATATACACTAAATGTGATAACTATTAAAGGAAACACAGCATGCATTATTTTTTATTATAAAATATGTTTATTACAGAAGTATCAAATATTGAGTTAGTTATTACAAAGACTATTAATAATTAAGAGAAGCTAGATATTAATAGTAGAGTTTTCCCTTTCGGTAATCAATGGGTGTAAACAGGATCCTATTACTGAGGCCGCTGTCTGTCTATCTCTCTGTCTGAGTGTCCGTCCTACCTTTTAACGGCTGTATCTTTCGAACCGTAATAAATAGCCAGTTAAAATTTTCACAGAATATGTAATTAACTAAGGCGGAATATTTAGGAAATAATGGTAGTCAAAAACTAAAGGGAGATACAACACAATTTATTTTATGCTTTAATGTAAAAACTGTAATACGTACAAGCGTCAAACTTGACATGATATAGTACTCACTCTAAAGTAAAATATCAAATAATACAGCGGTTAAACGGTAGGATGGACAGGCGGACCGATGGACAGACAGACTGTGCATCGTAGGCTAGTAAGAGGGTCCCGTCTACATTATGGGTACAGAACCTTAAAAACGTTTGCAACTTACTCTTAATTCCTGAAGTAACCTTGTGCTTTAGTTTGCATTTTAAAAACAAGACCTAAGTTAATTAATTCGAAAAATATATTCAGTTCTGATTTTACACCAAGTTATAATGTTAATAATATTAGTATGGCGTGCAAGTTGCCGCCGTACATCGTTCATTTCATTAGCAAAGCAATTTCCTGTGCCAGTGTAAGCTAGTTACAAACAAAATAGGTAATGTATTTAAAAAGAAAGTGACTAAAGCAAGAAAATACTTGCTAGAGAAAAGTTAACATCTAAAATGAAAGGTTCTAACTCGTAAATGGCTGTTCTTACTATGAATAATGCGAAATAGAAATTGTCTGTTCTTTGACTGCACTCATGCAAAAGTAATAAATTGTGGTTGAGGAACGAAGATGGTAAAACGGCAGACTAGAATGCAAGTTCAGGTTAACTCCACGGACTTCGGGAATACTCTGATCAAGTTTTGTGGTTTACGATAGATTTCAACTTGCTAACAAAATGTACGCAGAACAGATAGCCTGGAAGTAACTGTATCTGACGGCCAGGGCGGGCACGAACGGTACGAAGACGACACCGTTTTATGGTTGATATTAGGAAAACCCGAACAAAGCGCTTTGATTGAACTTTTATTGTTTGAAACGCTAGGCTAGGCTGTATAATGCACTGCCTGAATAGGTAATCCCCGGTAGTTACAATCTAGGTTACTTTAAGTTGCGAGTGAATCGTTTTCATAGCAATTTAAGCGGTAACCATCGAAGAACGCATAATCGCAAAGGTTGCAATCAAGCGCAAGCCTATAAAAAAGGGTTATAAGGTATAAAGGTAGGTATAGATAAACAAAAACTACAGATTAAAAACATTGCTAATAAAACTGCACTATTATTGAATCAATTTTCATATATACAATTATTGACAAAATCAACCGTATTATCTTACCGTTACAACTAATTTCGCAAATGTGCGACGGTGAGTTACGATGTGCTGCCTGCCTATATAAGCACTGATTTCATTGCCGTTTTTGATGCGTCTAAGTTGAATCTCTAGTTTTAAATGTCTTTGTTAAGAACAACGAGAACTAACCAAAGGACTACCTATAGTAATGGTAGTAGAGGGAATGGTTGCCTGGAAGAGATAAGGCCTTATCGCTTTTAGCGATAAGGCCGTCACTTGTGGCACTAGCTCGTAAGTGTTTCCTATCTGCTTGTAATTTTTATTTCTGCACAATAAACAGTTTCTATCTATCTATAGTAAAACACTTAAATGTGAAAATATTACAGAAGAATAAACAGGGATTTTTAGAGACGCCAAAAGCTTTGCGTACTCTATCTTCTGACCTTTGATTTAGAAACATCTTTATATGCCATTTGTATGTATTTATACTTTGCTATAAACGCCTCCAACATTCAAAGGATAGTTTTGGTGTTGTTTGTATCCCCGATTCGTTGAAACACCCTGAATATCCAAACACGCATAGCAATGCATAACAGTGGGTCCCGAAACCATCCTGTTATAGTTACAGTATATTTTAATACTCAGTAAGGGTACAAATCATTATTGAGGTGACTACCGATGCAACCACCGCAAGGTTAACAGAATTCATAATAGTGTAATTAAAAATGTGGGCAATTAAATATTGACACAATATATTACTTTGTAGGACAGAGACCAGGGAACTTTTTTTTTGTGGGTTCTATTCCCATCTAGGACAAACATTTGTGTGATGAACATTTGTGTTTTTTCTATGTCTGGGTGTTAATATCTATTTAAGTATGTATTTAAAAATATATATGTACGTATATCAGTCTCTGGCAGCCATATTACAAGCTTTGCTTAGTTTGGAGTCCGTGTGTGCAAAAATGTCCCAGATATTTATTTATTTTTATTTATTTAATGGTACAGGCTCAGTGGTGAGTTCAAATAGATCGCTTACCAATGTAACTTTAGTCACGCTTCGATTTTGGTACGGTGCAGACGTCATATTTGAGCGCTAAGTGACGTAGTTAGTGAAAACGATCTGACGTAATTGGTTGGTATTTCCATAGATTTAGGATGTCAAAGATAGCCTACGACAATTTGATAACGTAACAAAAAAACATTTGCGCATGCGTGAGTAAATTAGTGTTGTGAAACGTACCAACTTTTTATCGATTGTCCAAAAATGGTTCTCCGGGTTTTTGTCGATAAACATAATCGCATCACAATTATAATTGAGTTGTTTTCTTGTTCCAAGTAACACTGCTACAGAGCCAAAAAGAATAAAAACCACTATAAGGCTGCTAGCTAGGCGGATGAGTTAGATGTCAGTTTCACCATGTATCGATATTTATTTATCCTAGCACACTAACGTACGAACATACCAATCGTTTTGGTGGGAATTTAATACATAAAAATATACTTATGCAAAGGTATCAAAATTTAAAATCAAAGTTATCAAAGTTAGATACATCACATATTATTATTTTCGTTGGAATCGCTTTCCCAAATTTTCACTTAAGGGTACAAATGAAATAGGTATTGAATCTTTCATTAAAATGCGATATTGATTTCATTGAATAAAACATTTGTCTTCAAAATGTTTATTGAAAATTGTTGAATTTTTGTTTTCTCTACATATAATCCGTGTCCATTTTTCACGTATAAGGATGGAATACGTCAAGTACAAATTAGAAATAATTACAATTAATTCGTAATATTATGTTTTATCATCGACAAAAGATCCATCCATCGTTGGTTTTATCTACGAAATAAAAATATGTAAGTACTAGCAATGGGGTAGCGAGTGAAGCCGTGGGGCACTGCTAGTATTAGATTCATATTAACCTTTTGCATTTATAATATTAGTGAGCGTGTTTTAAAATATTAAATAATTTAACCATCGGCGTCGTGCGTGAGTCCTAATCGCAATAAATGTAATAACAACAATATTTTATGTAAATGTTTATTAATATGCACGCGTTGCCTAATGACATTTGCTAAAAAATATCGAATCGATATCGATAATAATGACGTCATCATTTTATCCATCTCTAGTGATAACAGAGCGTAAACATATCAAATATTTTTTGCTTAATTTTATCATCAATTTTACTTCTACCTATGAAATAGACACATAATGAAGAAAATATATAAATATACCGTTGCAAAATCGGATTTTGCAATCAATTTATGTTATTATTTGGTCAAAATTTAGATGAAATCATGTCAATGGAAAGATCATATTTTTACCGGTGAAACTCAACATTCTGCAGGTAATTTCTTGTGTTTACATCACAATCACTAAATGCACAAGACTATAATTGCACTTAAGCACTATTGCCCATTTTCAGTAATTTAAAATTATACTGAAAAAAATATTATAATCACAATGCAACCCGTAGCGCATGGTAGCTATTTGTCATTATTGACATAACAAAAAGCGATTTAGACTTTATTTGTTGTCGATCTCTTTCTCTCATGTGGAGTTTTCATGTGGATCGCGATATCCCTTTCCCACGCTTTGTTGGTATATTGCGTAGCAAAAAAAGTTTTAGGTATATGGGTATTTCTGCAGATGGTTACTAAACATACAAAGACGTTTTTTTTGGATGAGCGTAATTATCTTTTCTTTAGAGACCTTTGATGAGAAATAGCGAAGATTGCTCTGCAGCTAGGTGAAGTGGTGTAGCAACTAGAAGAAGAGGGCAGAAGACCATAAGTATTTAAGTACCTACTTTGGCGAGCATGAAGAGAGGCTTACGTCTAAAAGTGGATGAGTAAATTTTCGTCCTAGATTCTTTACTGATACTAGAATGTAGTGGTAACTTGTTCACGTCACATCGTCGTTGTCTTGAAAGCAATGAATAAAACATGAATGGGCATCATCCACACATTCACCTCACACATACGAAGAACTTCAAGTATGATCCCCTTCCTCTTTCAAAATGTGTTCCCACGGGGTTCTTGTTAAATTGGCGGTATGAATCACAATAGGTAAGAATTGGTAGTAAAATGTTAGGGAGCTAATAGATTGTGTTTGGGTTTAGTTTGGAATATACTAACAGGGAGTTGTTTTGCAGTTTCTCCATATTGACTTCACTCACTTCACTTCACTTCGCTTGTTTTGTCTAAGCAACGCGTAAAGTTGTGAGTGAAGAGGTGAGCACGTCACTCGCCTGACATTAAGCGCCACGATAATGGTGAATTTAAAATTTCTATGGGCAAACATAACATTTAGTATTAAGGCGCAGTTTGATCACGATTTCAAATTAGTTTTTCACCCGCTTACGCCATGATCTATATTTACTATCTAAAGCGACTTTTTTAAAATATAAAATGGCATTTTATCATATTTGACGATGAAGATGACTTGTGCTTGCGGTTATATTATTTTGAGGGTTTTTCGTTTAATTTATCGATTATAAAAATGAATTGTAATAATTAAGTGGTTTAAGTTTTTAAATACCAGTTTGGCTACACATTTCGTAAAAAAAAGTTTTCGCTAAAAATTCAGAGTTTTTCAATTAAAAAGCTTTTTTGTAGCGATATTTTTTTAAGAATATAGATCATTTCATAAAATGGTATTTTTTAAAGATTATATATAGTTTTTTTTACCTGTAGTATTATTTTTAATCTGATCAATTGATATTGTCATACTAGCTGCGCCCCGCGGTTTCACCCGCGTGGTGATGAAAATCGGTGACAATGATGATGATGAAAAGTAGCCTTTGTGTTAATCGAGGACATAAGCAATGCATATTCCAAATTTCATCTAAATCCATCCAGCAGTTTCTGCGTGATTGAGTAACAAACATACATCCATCCATCCATCCAAACCTTTACATTAATGATATTATAATAGTATGATGTGATTACTAAACGTTTAAAAACACTTGTTTGAAATAAAATCGCCTTAATTTTGAAATTGTATATTACTTTGCAAGGATAAGCTCTATTAAGCTTTTTCAATGGGACCGACTCAATGGTGTCAAATAGTCTATTTGATATCAATATGAACTCACGGACGCCGACTTCGTAGATTATAGACAAGGCAGGACAAGACAAAGTAGACAAGGCCATAGTAACTGATGTCATCTGTTTAGGGCTGAGATCAAAGATATATCCCATAATGTTTATTCTACTCCATATTAACAGCTAGACACCTAACTGTGTCCATTGGTAGTACGATGTAGATAGGTTGTCAGTTGACTGAAGTCCGATATCCGTTGAAGAGCTAACGAGCGAAGCCATCACAAGCAAGCACGAGCAGAAGCAGCATTCCCAAGCTTTGTATTGCATCTCTTGCCTGGAATAAAAGGCAGAAGCGCCCGTCACAATGTCACTGTATTCATGCTGCCTTCATCAGTTGGTGACTGTCACTGAAAGCTTCAGTGACAGTCACCCACTGATTCGCAACTCTCACAATAAACTTACAGAGGACGCGGGGAGAGATTAAAAATCGAGCGGCTACAGACACAATGAAAATGTTTTTTCGCAGGCCCCTTTTAGGTGCGCGCTTTGTTTGTGAAACGAAGTTCGCTGTTTTTCCCTCTATACGCTTCATCGCGATTCTCTCTTGGGGGAAAATATGCCGTAATGAATACCCCGCTCTGATTTCACTCCCGGGGCGCTACCGCCGGTAGAGTTGCATGCGATGCGAGCTACTGTTAGTTTAGTCAAAACGTCATATGCAAGTCTGAATTTCAAATATTTAAATTGTAGCGAGGTCCCAAACTTTAACCTTTAATCAATTTAATTTAGATGCCTTCGACGGTTTGATCCTGGGTAATCCCCTTACCTTGGCCCTAAGCTATACCCATATCAGAGACCTTCGAGCGGCTTTAAAACTCTGACATCCGCTTTGGTACATTTGTTAAGAAATCGCGAAAATGATAAAACAAAAAAGTTGACGAATGTATGAAGAATGTTACGAAATATGTGTCGTTGAATGTCGTGGCTATCGCATGAGAGAGAAAGAAAGACTCACTCATTCACGACATACTCAGGGCGTAAAAAGGACAGTTTCGCTATAATTGCTATACATTGCTACCAGACCCTAAATACTTACACAGATTGTTATAAAAACAAATTATTTTACTTACTACTCACTAGTCAGTGACTCAAATAATTTGGTTGTCTGTATATCGCAAGTAGAACCCACTGGAGACGTGAACTCCTAAATTAAATCATAATGAAATAATAACCATGTGACACGAATGTCAGGCAATAAATTTAGTTTGCTCGTAAGCTCCTGTGGGATTATTTATAGATGTGGCCTAAACTTGAACTTCCTCGGCTAAATAATTTATAGGTTATAATAATTTAACACTAACGTTCTCAAATTGTTGAAGATGTTTCAACCTCGCACGCGGAGTTTACAACTAGCGTGTGAGACTTAAGAGTTATCGTGTTACCTTGGTAATTGATGAAAATTTTATGACATTGGTGTACTGTGAACTAATTAACTCTAGATGTATTTTAATCGTCTTCAGGTGGCTTTAAAAACTCTTGATATCATGGCTAGCGTATACGAACTTAGTTACTTACTAAGTGACAGATTTACTTATTGCCCGATTTACCCCAATAGGGTAGTAATATTTTTCGTGTGAATGTAAGTAATTACCTACGTAAGTATGTTACTTACTGTCTCTATATTATCTTCTATAGCCTAGACAGATTTTAAAGTGCGAGGTGTCGTTAGATTCGTCTTCATGTTTGAAATGTTATAGACCATCACAGAATATTTATAGAACTGAGTGTAATAAGCCGAAAAAGGTTTGTGAGTTATGAGTATACATAATTATTAATAACTTTTAGAATGGGACCAAAAAATATCAGCTGCTCCAAACATATTTTGATCGTTTCTTTTCTATGTAACAGCAGAATATTTTTTCGTGATTACAGGGTTGGTCCCATAATAAAAGTGGTACATAGTGAGGAGTTCGTGACATTAGTGACCCCTTTCGGCTTAGAACTTAGGCTTACAACCTTTTCGCATGTTACAACCTTACATTAAAGTTGTGCAAATTTGATTGTGCAGGTCTATGATATACGACATATTTAACCTAATCAAATCTAATCAATTCTAATTTATTAAAAATTTTTTTTATAATATAACACTTTTGTAAACTATATAATTGTACCTTTGGAAGATGCTGCCTTTGCGACACAGTGTTTTCACTAAAGCAAAGGCAGGCACTCACCTTTTGTACTTAAGTGTTTATCAATAAAATAATGTTTCTGTTTTATGTTTAATATATAAGGTAGTTAAACTTGATTTATTATAAGAATGAAGAAGTAATGCTCTGTTCCAATCTAATCCACCGATCAAAATCTTTAAACGATTATATTCAACTTTTTGTGTATAAGTATATGAAACGAATCAAAACTCAAATTTAACTTTAAATTAGATTTTAGTATAAGAGAAAGTAAGTAGTGCCCTGTTCCAATCTAATCGAAAACAAATAAATTAATGGATTAGCTTCTACTTTTTCTTCCACTATAATCCATATCCATTGATAAGATTCCACTGTTTTTAACTCCCGAAATAAAGTGGGGTTACGTAGGGTAGCTCACAAACGGCTGTCCCGATTTTGATTTTGTTTGTTGAAAGGTGACTTAGTCAAGAGTGTTTTTTAGCTATGATTCAAGAAAATATATTCAGCCCTTTGAAATATATCAGCTCTTCTATCGGGGGCTTTTGAAATTGTTCAATTTATACTTTTTCATATTCCACTCTAATCAATTTTTTGATGGATTATATTCCACAATTTTTTATATTCCACTCCTAATACTTTTCACGGTAGATTCATGGAAGTTCATGGTTAGACAACATCATGGAAGCCCAAAAGCTTCCCAAATGAAGGTTAATTTTCCTGATTAAGTAACAAAACCGCTAATTCGAATATCAGTCAAACGGCAAACTATCACTAGGTAGGTATAATCGGATTTGACAGAATGATAAATTTCGACCGCTAATAATGCGGGTCAGATTAAAATCTGTGGTTTCTGTACCTCATTGTCATCAATCTGGTGGTTAATTAAACCTTTGTTTAGTTTTGTGGAACTATAATTTTGTCAATTTTGTTGTTTGCGTGATATCTAAGTATTTACAATACAAAACAGTACACAGACCGAACAAACAGAAACATCACATTTCAAAAAAATAACAGTACCAAAGACAGTCTGATCGCTAAAAGCGAATTCTTCTAAAAAAAACAACCTTTAGATGAGCAAATTAAGATTGGGAAGTTGGTAGTTACGGCAACAAGACTAGTTTGCGTTGATTGCGTTCATTTTTGATGGTGAAATCGGCCCTTAGACTCTTCATTTTGAAATTAAAAAATCATGTCAAAATATTTAAGTAAAGATAAAAATAAAAACGACCACCAGGATTCGAGCCTGCGCCATTGGGTGTTCGAAAAATTATACATAGAACTCACAAAGAGTCAAAAAACGTCCGCAGTTTCGTATATAAACATAGCTATATACAATTAAGGTACATGTCAACTACGAGAATTTTGTACTTTTATTCTGTTATAGTTGAATTTTTTCACGGAGCACTTGGTCGTTGTTACGGCTTGTGCAATGTGCAACTATCGCGTGACTGTGGATCCAATTTGTCCCGGTATTGAGACGAGCCAAATTGAGTATTGCCGCGATTAGCGCGTCATTGTGGTATCCTAAGATTCGAAAATCCGTTTTTGGAAGAAGTTTTGGGGCACCTTTGTGACAAAAATGTCACAAAATAAAATAAAATATTTATAGAGTTTTAAAAATATATATTTAAATGCTCTAAACTGACTCTTAGAATAATGGGTTATCATAACTAAATGCATATACACAATTTTGTGTCTGTGCAGGCCGTTGAAGAGAACCTTTATCTGGAGGTAATCCTGGATCGATTCTGGTCATGCTTACCATAAAAATGCATTGTCATCCACGATTGAACGAACATGTAAAAATTTAACTCCGTAGGATAAGAAGAAGTGGTTCTAATCCAGCTTGCAAGATTTGACCTAAAAAACAAAACTTATAGTCTGTGCGGTATAGCATGGTGCCAGTGACGTCAGCCGATCCCTGATTATATTATATAACTTGCAACTCGCGATTTGGTTGCAAAATTTTACAATCAATTCATAGTGAAACTGTTAAATTTGCAAATAAATCACGACTTGCAAGTTACATAATCAGGGTTCGGCTAATATCACAGGCTACATGCTACACCGCACATACTATAGAGTCGCCAAATGTTGGATACTTTCGTCACCTCATGTAAATAGTGCCGGTGTGTGAATTTCCGAATTCTGGCTAATTCAATAAGTGTACGAGACCAAATCTTCTCGTACACATCTGCGGTACGCGGAGTCCGAATTCAAATAAGAGAGTTTGGAATTCCTACCAGAGGAAAGCTAACGATCCTGTCACCTGTCTGGGTCCAGACTTCAGTCGCTGAAAGGTGACAGGATCGTCAGCTGTCCTCTGGTAGGAATTCCAAACTCTTTTTTTTAAATTCGGACTCCGCGTATCGCGGATGTGTACGAGAAGATTTGGTCTCGAATAAAAAGCATCACAATTTTCTTATTTTTGTTAATTTTGTACTTTTATCATTATTATCTGTATCAGTGTCTACAAGGTGAAAAGTATATCAGTTTAATAAGACGTCAAGGGACATTTTATTGCCTTGAAAATTGCCAATTTAGTGACTCAATGTCGTATTACACTCATGGCACCGAGACGGCATCGAATGGCGAATGTGACACTCGTATAACGAGGTCTGATAAGTATCAGCCGTTATGTTTGCTGAAGCTTCAGCACTTTTTTAGGATATGCCTTAGAGTAGGCTACGATATCTTCATATCGAGTCGATTTCCGTGAAGTATTTATACAAAAAAAATTGCCCGTTTTGGTGCTCTCCGTGGTCCTATTTAGGTCGTACAGAGTGCAGGATTCATTTCACAAGCCATGAGGTCATAAAAGTACTGCAAAAATCGAAGATAGTTTTCAAATGTTATATACCCATTACCCAGTGCAACAACCCCCTCAAAGCAACCTCGGAGGTTGCAGTCGCTACCGCTTGTTTGCTTGCCGCCGAGGTTGCTTCAAGGAGGTTATTCTGAATTAGATGACAATTTCCTTTTTTTCTATGATAAATCATATGTCAATGTGTCGACTACAATTCTTGGCGTTCCATACAAAATGTATGGGAAATGTTTTTTTTCCATAATATTTTTTTGTGGATTTTTCCGAAATTTTCTGCTATTCGGAGCGGAGAGAAATCCAACAAATAAAACATCATGAAAATCGGTCCAGCCGTTCATGAGTTATAAATGGTGTAACTAACCCGACTTTGTTTTATATATATACTATCTGCGCCCCGCGGTTTCACCCGCGTTATATACCCTTGAAACAACCTTGAAGCAACCTCCTTTGACTTAGATGACAATTTCTTTTTTTTCTGATGTAATTATGTCAATGTATACTTAAAATCTTGCCGTTCCATACAAAATGTGTGGGAAAATTATTTTTTAATGATTTTATAAATTTATACAAGGAATTGTTCACCGAGATTCATGGTTGGCCTTGCATTACAGTATGTATGGTTGAGCGCTGCGCGCTCTCCGCCTTCTATCTCAAAAACGGGTAGCGCATGAAAAAATGTTTGGAACAAAATTTGTCGCAAATTTTATACTCTATAATTTTATAATAGATATCAATATCATTTGAGCTATAGAAACTTAGATAATCGCGAAAACCCGTTTGTTGTGATTTTACTTTATATAACTTACGACGCACACACGAAACTATGAGACTTTTGAGACAACTTTTATACCGCCATAATGAAGGTGTATACGAGTTTCCAGATTATTATCTCTGATTCCGAGGTGAAACCCCTAATTTGACACTGTGCATGTGCACTGCCACAGACTAGCAGTTTGCACAATAAAAGTGGAATCAAAGCGCTTCGTACTGATTTTTGGAATATCAACCATGAAACGGTGTCGCCTTTTCGTGCCCACCTTGGCATTCAGATATAAAAATGGGCAGGATAGAATCAGATCACGCAGCCGACGCAAATGAAATGACTGCGATAAAAAAACCGATACACTAGCAATTTTGCGGCGAAAATATAAATAAATGTGAATATTTTAGCATTAAAAAAATCGACTTATTCCGTTTTCCTATAAAATATCAATAGGAAAAATGCTCTAAACCAGTAAGAATGTTATTCTTTTGAACATAATGATAATGCTCAATTGTTTTTGTTTCCTACTCAGTTATTGTTATATTTTTTTATATGCGCAGGAGATTGCTCTGGCCGGAGAGCGAAACAATGGAACAACGCATTTTCTGGTGATATTCAGTCATTGAGATCTACAGTTAGACCAGGGTCGATAGTTTTTAAAACCAAAAAAAATAATAGTAGTATGAAACCCATTAGAAAAGGAGGAGGATATTATAAAAATGAAAGGAAAAATAAATAACGGGCGATCTGAGTTCGGGAAGTGGGCCCCCCCACTTCCCGAACGATTTTTGCTAATAACAGGACAAACCGGCACTTTTTTATTTTTAGTGAAAATAACTCTGGCTGGAGCAGTTATGAGTGAGTTTTTTTTGTTGCGATATTTGGTGTATCTATTTATGCCCCTTAAGCCAATTCTATAAGTTACATTGACTTTAGCTAATAACAGGACAAACCGGCACTTTTTTATTTTCAGTGAAAATAACTCTGGCTGGAGCAGTTATGAGTGAGTTTTTTTTGTTGCGATATTGGATGTATCTATTTATGCCCCTAAAGCCAATTCTATAAGTTACATTAATTTTTGCTAATAACAGGACAAACCGGCACTTTTTATTTTCAGTGAAAATAACTCTGGCTGGAGCAGTTATGAGTGAGTTTTTTTTGTTGTGATATTCGATGTATCTATTTATGCTCCTTAAGCCAATTCTATAAGTTACATTAATTTTTGCTAATAACAGGACAAACCAACACTTTTTTATTTTCAGTTAAAATAACTCTGGCTGGAGCAGTTATGAGTGAGTTTTTTTTGTTGCGATATTCGATGTATCTATTTATGCCCCTAAAGCCAATTCTATAACTAACATTGATTTTTGCTAATAACAGGACAAACCGGCACTTTTTTATTTTCAGTGAAAATAACTCTGGCTGGAGCAGTTATGAGTGAGTTTTTTTTGTTGCGATATTCGATGTATCTATGTATGCCCCTTAAGCCAATTCTATAACTAACATTGATTTTTGCTAATAACAGGACAAACCGGCACTTTTTTATTTTCAGTGAAAATAACTCTTGGTGGAGCAGTTATGAGTGAGTTTTTTTTGTTGTGATATTCGATGTATCTATTTATGCTCCTTAAGCCAATTCTATAAGTTACATTGATTTTTGCTAATAACAGGACAAACCAACACTTTTTTATTTTCAGTGAAAATAACTCTGGCTGGAGCAGTTATGAGTGAGTTTTTTTTGTTGCGATATTCGATGTATCTATTTATGCCCCTAAAGCCAATTCTATAACTAACATTGATTTTTGCTAATAACAGGACAAACCGGCACTTTTTTATTTTCAGTGAAAATAACTCTGGCTGGAGCAGTTATGAGTGAGTTTTTTTTGTTGCGATATTCGATGTATCTATGTATGCCCCTTAAGCCAATTCTATAACTAACATTGATTTTTGCTAATAACAGGACAAACCGGCACTTTTTTATTTTCAGTGAAAATAACTCTTGGTGGAGCAGTTATGAGTGAGTTTTTTTTGTTGCGATATTCGATGTATCTATTTATGCTTCTAAAGCCAATTCTATAAGTAACATTGATTTTTGCTAATAACAGGACAAACCGGCACTTTTTTATTTTTAGTGAAAATAACTCTGGCTGGAGCAGTTATGAGTGAGTTTTTTTTGTTGCGATATTCGGTGTATCTATTTATGCCCCTTAAGCCAATTCTATAAGTTACATTGACTTTTGCTAATAATAGGACAAACCGGCACTTTTTTATTTTCAGTGAAAATAACTCTGGCTGGAGCAGTTATGAGTGAGTTTTTTTTGTTGCGATATTCGATGTATCTATGTATGCCCCTTAAGCCAATTCTATAACTAACATTGATTTTTGCTAATAACAGGACAAACCGGCACTTTTTTATTTTCAGTGAAAATAACTCTTGGTGGAGCAGTTATGAGTGAGTTTTTTTGTTGCGATATTCGATGTATCTATTTATGCTTCTAAAGCCAATTCTATAAGTAACATTGATTTTTGCTAATAACAGGACAAACCGGCACTTTTTTATTTTTAGTGAAAATAACTCTGGCTGGAGCAGTTATGAGTGAGTTTTTTTTGTTGCGATATTCGGTGTATCTATTTATGCCCCTTAAGCCAATTCTATAAGTTACATTGACTTTTGCTAATAATAGGACAAACCGGCACTTTTTTATTTTCAGTGAAAATAACTCTGGCTGGTTTTTTTTTTAAATTATTATATACAATTTTGAGCTATTTATTAAAATTTACACTTTAATTACTCGAAAAACGTAAGATTACATGTTTTTCGAGTAATTAAAGTGTAAATTTTAATAAATAACTTAAAATTGTGTATAATAATTTAAAAAAAAATCGATTTCGAGTTTTTTGCATTGCATTTTCTGAGAAGATTTACTATAGTGACATATATTATTTTTTTCACCATCGGAAAGTAGAGATTTCAACAAACAGAAAACATACCAACTTTTTGAAAAAAGCTGATATTTTGACGGGTGAATATTTTCGATTGAAAATTAGGGTGCTTTTTCGATATTAATTCAAAATAAGGTGAAAAAATACCCCCCCCCCCCACCCCACTTCCCGAACTCAGATCGCCCGTAATTTATTTTTCCTTTCATTTTTATAATATCCTCCTCCTTTTCTAATGGGTTTCATCATACTATTTTTTTTTTCACTTATTATTATTTTTATAGGCTTCTACCCTGGTCTAAGTAGAGTATGTAAAACTCTCTAACTGATTTTGACCGTAGTTTGTTTTATTAGACAGACCCGCGGAGCTACCATAACCTCAAAATCATTCTTATAATAATCTTACCATAGATTTACGTAGCAAAAAAAAAATGGTCTGTGAATCTTACATTAAGCTTTGTTTTGCTCTCGGCTAAAGAGAGAGAAAGAAAAAAAAACAATCCACACAGACTTTTAGACATATGATAATTTCTGATGAACTGAGCACAGAGCACAGAGAGTAAATGTTCCCCTCGAAAAGGCTATCATCTATTTCAGAATTCCCATTTAGATAAGGTAACCAAACGCATAACGGTACTTAGGTACCTACCTATACTATACATGAATATTATTTTAGGTACTGTACTCGATATCAAGTACCTAGGTGTCACTTGGCGTTATCGATGCAATAATCCGGCAAATACGCTCAAATACCTATAGCGAGTTCGGTCAGAGATACGCTCAGTTTCATCTTGAAATTTGAAAAATCCGAACTACCACACCCTCAATAAAAGACGTTTCAAAAAAGTCCTGATATTACAAAAAAGTTCAAACAATTCAATAAAGACCGGACATTGCAAAACCGTGCAGACATTTTAGTTCAGAACTGAAATAATACATCCTACGTGCCACCCAGCGTTTTTTACAGGGATTTCCATATATGAAAAAACCCTGACAAATACAAAAATTTAACAAAGACCGGACGGAAGGTTGATCTTTCGGACCTGTCTGGATAAATCCGGATCAATGCACAGCTTTCCGCGCCTTCCCAGTGTTTCTATATTTCTCAATTTGAATGATTAATGACTCGTCCTCGTGGTGCACACTGCCTCCTTGCCAAATTTCATGAAGATCGGTCCAGCCGTTTAGAAGTAAAAAGGTAAGAAACATACAGTGTTACTTTTGCATTTGTAATATGCCTACAGCTGCGTCTCCCTGTTTTACCCACGATTTTTCAGTATTCCCGGACATTTTCCGGGGGAAATTATAATTTATCCGTCCTCATGACGCATATTACTTTCATGCGAAATTTCATCAAGAGTGGTCCAGTCGGTAACGAGCATAATTATATACACAGTTTATTTCGCATTTATAACATTTGTGTAAAGTTTGATGATTATGCTCGGTCCCGTAACAAAGACGTCAACTTGGCTGACAAACAGCCGTTCAACTCAAAGAAAAAATCTTCTCTTTCTCTCCCGTTAGTCAGACGGCGGTTCGTAAGCCAAATC
This sequence comes from Agriopis leucophaearia, assembly GCA_949125355.1. NCBI lineage: Eukaryota > Metazoa > Arthropoda > Insecta > Lepidoptera > Geometridae > Agriopis > Agriopis leucophaearia. Next base: position 6,280,599 of record OX421267.1, read on the forward strand.
CGTAACATCTGTTAGCTACTTGTACCTACTTACGCATACAAAATATTACAAAAGTACGGTGGAGGGGCGTGCAAATTTAGAATGAATGATCTCTACTAAGGTAGAGTTGTTAATATAGTATAGTAATTATTACTCAATTTGTGGTAGAGTATTTGTTTACCGACATATATATATATAGCAATTTTAAAATTCACATTATTTTACATCTTTCTTTTATCTAAGTACCTAGTACCTATACCTTCCCTCTAGAGTCTAATCAGTAGGTCTAGAGTCTAGACCGACTTTAATTCTGTGTCTTTGGTTAGGTAAGTAGGTACTTACTTAATTATATATTTGCCACCTTCGACCAAATTATTTTGGTTATTAGTTTGCCACTTTCAGAATTAGTAGGAATATCTATGAGTCTACCGTGGCGGCGAGTTTTTTTTTTACATGACAGTTAATATTTAACAGTTTTGTAGTGTTAGAATTAGCTTGTATTTTGTTTAGTTAATAAAGGACATGGCATCTATCTTCTATATCTATCATACATAGATTAAAAACGTAGAGATAAAAAAATCTGTAATTGCGAGATAACAAAAAAAAACACAGGGCTTCTTAAAATAAGCAGCTGAACACGTTAGGATAGTTTTTAGAATTTTTGTTTGTTTGTTTGCTTGTTTGTTTGTCCACGCACATCTCCCAAACCAGTGAACGGATTTAAATGCGGTTTTCCCGAATATGCTTAGCTATGACCAGATTCAAACATAGGCTATGTTATATAATTTATTTTAATTCTTTATTATTACATAAAAGAAATAAAAAAATCAATGATTATTTTCTTCGTGTCCCGAACTTCGACCAAAATAAAAGAATGGACGGGCCCTAACCATTGAACTTGATCAGTAAAAACGAGTCAAAACCGTCGTATATATACTTCAACACCTAATTATAAAAATGTACAGTATATATGTTACAAAAAATAGATATCGGTTTTATTTGTGTATTTACACTTCGGTAAAGCATACAATTCATAATTTTGTCAGATGTTTCGTTATCGCGTAACAATAGACTCGTGTTTCACTTCCTACGGCTAGAGACCGACTGAAACGAAATGAGAGCTGGCGCTCATTTTGTAATCTTCAAAAATGCTCTTCTACTGGGCCCGTCCATTCATTTTATTTTGGTCGAAGGTCCCGAAACGTAATATGAGGATCGTCACATAGCCTCAAGCAAAGAGGTCCAAAGTAAAGAGAATGTTATGACATAGCCATTGAAAAATTAAAACCGTCAACTGTCATTCAGATAATCAGCCGGATTAAAACTTTTTATTTAAATTAAGGAACCTTCTTAGATGAATGAACGTGTAGATCAAGGATATTGTAAAAACATAGGCCTTACAATTTAACCTCTTTGGTGAATCAATCCAATGCATTTTATTCTATGTTAGCATTTAAAACACAAAATATACCGCATCCCATTTTTAATTTTATTTTACTGTGATATTTTAACAGATAAATAGAGTAGTTCCATTTCATGGCTTTTTTAATCAAGGTATACATACAAATGCACGTGAAATAAGAAATAACTAGCCAAGAGCGTGTCGAGACAAGCATAAGTCAGGGTTCCGTGGCCAAAGCCATATACTTGCAATCACAGAAATTTTTTTTCTTCTTCTTGTGGTCGTATTCATAGTTCAGAAATTGCATGGTCATAGAAAAATTTGAACGAGCGAAGCTTAGCTATGACCAGATTGAATTATAGGCTATGTAATTTTGCGCAAGGGCCGGATTAAGGGAAGAAAAAAGGATTGAAGGTTTATATGAAAATCTACGCGTACGAAGTCGCGGGCAAAAAAAAACTAGTTTAAAAATAAAAATAAAGTGAATACCTATAACAACGTTGTCCACAGTAGAGTAAGCGCTCCCGCAACTTTTTAAAATTAATGATACATCAGAAAAGTAGGTAGAGGTACCTCTATTGGATAATGGACGCGGTCGTGCTTCCGAGCCGATGCTCAATGGATCGGATGATAACCTCAGCATTTACGGAGGGTGCATTACGCACGTGTTGTCAGATTAATTGAATGTCTCCCTCCGACCTCCCACCGCCGCCCCGCACCGCGCACCGCTGCCGTCGCCGGCCGCCGACTGCAAAAACTACCCGAATAAACGCACTGGGTACTTGCTCATCTATCAGCAGCCATCACCATGATCTCTGCTCCTCTCGTGCACTTGAGATTTTTTCCACATCACCGTATTTCCATAGAATGTATCTCAGCGGGCGTAGGACGCGTGAGGGGCGGGCGCGGGCGCGCGGCGCGGTGGATCGCGCGCGGCCTCTCCTCGCCGTTTAGTACACCGCTCAGCAGGAGTGTCGGACGCCCGGCTTCGTTGTCGGCGACTTTAGTATTCTTCGTTTATTTTCTTTTTCTATTCGTTTGATTTGTCGCTCCTCGGACCTATCGGCGCTTCGAACATGAAATGTATCGTCGCCCCTGAGCGAGTTTCGTGTGTTCTTCTCTGCGCCGGTATTTTGTTTTGACAGTGTCACGTTCACGTGCGGAATCGAATTATTACCGGTTCCGGAGTTTTAAAGTGTTTATTATACGTTCGCGGCCTTCGTTCACCGCAGGTAAAGCCGGCGGATGGTCGAATGAGTGCGACAGTGTCCGATCACAGTGATAATTGTGAGGAATTCTCGTGGGAACTGCTCTGGTAGAGCGGCCGTCTGCAGTGTTAGCGTGCTCTAGAAGAGTTCGCACGGATTGTTTCCTATAGGAATCTTCTCGGAAACGAGTGCGGAGTGTCGTCCCGGTGTTCTGTGAAGTTTTGCAAGTTCGTAACTTAGACATAACCTCGTTCAAACTGGGCGCGTGTTCTGTAGACATGCGCACTCGAGTTCAACCGAATTATTAATAAATGCTCTATAATTTTATAAACAAACAGTGACGGTGTTTATTGTGTGGTCGTGGTGCTACGTTAATAGGAGTCGCACGAGTGTCGGCCTGTGCAGCCGCTGACCGTTGGAATATTTTGATTTTCGAATCAAACTCAACGTTCTCACCTGTGGGATTTCGGTGTTTTTACCTGCGCGCGCACTGGATTTCACAACTCAGGTGAGTGAGTTCACTTCATTGATGTTTACTTAGGTAAATCAGGTAGCTACTGCAGGCTACAAATACCTAGGTAGGTAAGTAGGAACTTACCTAGGTATACCTCACTCTAATTCTATCTACGCTCTATGTATGTACGTCTTGTACGTAGGTACCTACTATTATTATCTTCTACTATTATTATCTTCTATGATCTAGCTTAAAAACTTCTACCTACTATCTACTACTTTATTTTATTATAATAATGTTTCATATTATTTTTGTTTCACATTATGAAACAAATGGGGTTTTTAAGGCCTGAAATAAAGAAGTTTAATTTAATTTATTATTTAATACCTACTACATAAGTAAATAGATATCTAGCTATAACATTAATACCTAGTTATAGATAGGTTTGGTAAATGGAGGTCACCTGGAAGTCGTGATCATCTTGTTTACAATTTTGGTTAGGTAGGTAGGTACCTACTAAATTATGCAGCTGCATTCATAGAATAAATAATTAGGTAGGTAAAGTTGCACGATTGCTCCTGCTATATAATTATTATTACAAACAACAGTACCTAAAATAAAACAGGTGTTACCAAAAAAAACTTGCAACCAAAAGTTATATTATTTTTTATTGTGTTCCCAAGGGGATTGTACGGCGATGCGTGCGTCAAAAAACTTGTAAAAACTTTTTTCTTTTTTTGAGGTCTTTAGGTCGGTAGGTAGAGTGACATCATCGCAGGAGCAGCACATCCCGGGACCTTGCGTCTCTTTCACGCGTAAAGGCTTGACGCACAGATTACGACATAGTAGAGGTAGAGCTTTGATGACCTTGGAGTTTGGATGGTTTGGAGTTGTCTTTATTCAGTTTTAAACATAGAATAGTTTAAAAAGTTTACTTATTGCTATACCTTTGCATACATTTGGGTACCTACTTACTTACCTACTTATACCTATACCTATGTTAGCTAACATTCGGAATTCGGATCTAGAGTTAATCTTTTTTTAAATTGAAGTTGATTTACAAATCGCAGCTGAGCATGAGTTGACAGCTGTTTTTTTGTGATTATAAGGTTGTATTTATAGGAATGGTTAAATAGCCTACCTATTTACAATTTTCCCCTTTTTGGGTTAGTTTATAGTTCTGTATAACCCTATGTATAACTTACAAGGTTACACGGAAAGGTGTAGGTACTGAGCTGAAAGCTAATTCCCAAGATACGGGTGTATCCACACCTAGTTTGGGCATTAGTGCGTTATCCAAGTGTAATGTAGGTATATACGTATTACTGAATTAAATTATTTTGAATTTTTTGAAAATTTTTGAAGGATTTTATTTTCCTCGCCTACCTATTCATCATTATGAACAATTTTTACTACGTACCTACCTATTAAATACTATTTCTGAAATCGTAAAAAAAACAGCTGTTCCATATTTTTCGTCAGGTTCGAATGTAATTTTTCTATGAAATAGCAAATTTTAAGGGTTATCCATTATAATAGTTTTTTAATGAACCATTACAAAAGCTTTTTGTAATGATAAACTCAATCGGCTAACTTACACCCTTTCCGTGTAACCCTGTCTGTAACAGGTCCATACGCCCTGGCTGCTCTGGCGATGGATGTATACGAACCTACTTCTTTGGTATCTACCTACTCTCATCAACTCGAACTTTTCTACTTATCTCTATAAACTACCTGAGAATATCTAAGTACCTAGGCAGAGGTGGCGATAATAAATAGAGGCCAGAAGCACATAAAGCCCTACACTTGAAACTTATAGAGCTCTTAATAAAAGACGTGACAGGACTGGGCCGAGCTTGTGACCGGCACGCATTGGAATCCGATTGGTTTGTGAACGCACCTTATAGCTATATATGTACCTAGGTACCTAATCTATTTCACATCACAATAGGTGGGTTACTTATCCATGATGGAGACTTCTAAGAGACTTCTGACTTTGCTATAGATTAAGGGCCTTACTTAAAAACGACACTCAAGTTGATCCACGCCTAAAATTGCTCTGTCTCTTTTTCGCGTGTGACGATTGCCGTCAGCGTGAAGTTGAGAGTGCAATTTTAGCGTAGATTAACTTGAGTAACGTTTTTAAGTAAGGCCCTAAGGGTTAGCGCTCACGGGTAACTTTTGCCATCGTGACTGTTTCGTAATTCTGGTAAACAAATCTTAGACCCGTTCGGGAATGAAAAAAAAACATCATCAAAATCGGTTTCCCAGTCGACAGTTCGGAGGTAACAAACATAAAAAAAAGTTGGTCGAATTGAGAACCTCCTCCTTTTTGGAAGTCGGTTTCAATTAGGTGCCTACTACCTGCTACCTGTAAGGTACCTACGACTCGATTGCCTAACCAAATCACATAAAGTACCCAATTCAACTCTTCACTGAAGAGAGTAAAGTAGGTAAATATTCCATTACCATAACCAGTCGGAGAATCTCCGAACACGTATCAAAGGAACCAACCGGACGGGTCCAAAAATACCTATGGGTAATAGTAGATACCTATTTCACAACGCGGTAACTATACGCGTGTTTGCTCATGGGTTCAAATGTCATCTGCGCCGCATTTAATTAGCTAGTACCGACAAACTAATTTAATTATTTAGTTTGTCGGTATTTATAAAATGTATCTCAATTTATATAGGTCAACTTAAGACTCAAAGCTCATCCACATATCATAGATCAGTGGAAACCGCACACTGTGCGATTCACGCGATCTTTCTTGCCTCACCTGCAAAATGTGGAATGAGCTACCTTCCGCGGTGTTCCGAGAAACTACAACATGGGGTTCTTCAAAAGGCGAACTAATAGTCTTCAAGGCAACGTAGTTGTGATGTCTCTGGTGTTACAAGTATTCATAGGCGACGGTGACTGCTTACCATCAGGCAGCCCATCTGCTTGTTTGTCACCTATGCCATAAAAAAGACACGTGAATTTTGTACTGAATTGGACCCAACATCAATGTTTGTAAATCTATGGCTGAACCGCTCTACGTAATTTGTTAGTTTTTTTGTCATCAACAAACAGTATAAATAATAGGCAATAGGTATATTTACTTTATTGTAGGTAAACGTACATGTAAGGTTCGTTACAGATTTCTACCTGCACATCCTAGAGTTCTCGCCAAATAACTTTTTGGACCCTATGAACGCTCTGAAGAAACACGTGGCCGGGGTATCTAGATATCAGAGGAACGTAAAAGACGAATATTCGATACCGTACAAAAATAAGGGATATAAAAAGCAAAAAAAATATAATATGGAATTGAGCCCACTGAGCTTTACCTTTTTATCATTGCCAATGGAAAAAACACGAGTTGGTGGTCAAATGCATGCGCACTCGTGCTTTTTTTTCGCGTTTAAAAAAAACGAATTTTATGAATTATGTACATAAAAATAAATGAAACGTGCTGAACGTACGTAGTGACTGGCTGAATGAAGCTATTCCATTGAGCTATCCAATTAATAATTTAAATTAAGAAAAATACCCGCCAATTTTTGTTAGTTTCTTTTCTGTTATCGTGGTTCTTTTAAGTAATTGGAAATATAAGTACTAAAACTATACTATTTATTTTCTTTTGTGAAATTTCGGTCCTTGTATCTCTCACTCCGCTCAGGATTCTTCTCTAGAATCCTTCACTGCTCTCGGGATCCAACTTAGTCCCTGTGATTAGATTCCCATTTTTTACTTGTATAATTTACTATTTTTGGGGTCTGTGATCTAAACCACGAAGAGCCAAAGAGTATACCTATTTCGCGGATTTCACTACGGTTGGCTCTACAACTGATGTCACAGAACAAGTCCGCACGGAAACTATCAGAAATTAAGACTAAAATAGTTTTATGCCGACATCGAGTAGCAATAAAAATAGTAGTTTCGATGAGCATAGCATAACAACCGGATCCGGGCGGCGTCCTGGGCCACAGACGGATTTATTTCGTGATGTCATTCGTCAGTCTACAAGTTTGTTTAATTAAATAAAAAGTGTTTGCTTTGATTGGAAGAACATTCTTACACTGAGTTTGTGAGCGTCTTGCGATCTTCGTAGAGGTCAATACTTTTTCTTTGTTTTTCAAAGAACTGTTTACTTTTCTCCGGGCCGACGAGACGACGCGCAGGGACCGTGCCGGGCCGTGTCCTTAGTGTGTTGCATGCAAGGACTGTTGCATGCATGCCATATACATGCTCGTGTCAGCCAAAAAGTTCCGAGTTCGAGCCGGGTCCGGGGAAATAAAATCGACATATTTCTGCGCCGGGCCCGACATACGTCTGGCCCAGTGTAATGTAAATGTAAATAAATAAATAAAACACTTATTAGTTACAATCCTGGTCCGTGCCGGCTCGGCCCTGACAGGACCCGATTTCAGAGTGTGTGTATTCTGTGTATGCCGCAGATATAGGTCTGTGGTGTATGCTTTTTTTGTTGTTGTTCCACCTGTACTTCCCCCAACATAAGCCGGAGACATTGTCAAGCTGACCTTATTGCTTACGCAGTTTTCTGTATTGTTAACATTAATTTAGCTAGATTAGGTAGCCATAATGATGCAATATTATCACGAGAATAATATAACATGAATAGATAGGGTTATTAAAGTAGATATTGTTAGTAGTTAGTTATATATGTATGCTCCTTCAATCAGCAAAAAAACAAAACCTCGTAACTCGTTTCTAAAAAAAGAAAAAATGTTTATAAAAAGTGATCGTACGTGGCGCGTGCAATGCAGGCAGGTAGACGCTTACGCGATCCGTTTTGTGGTCACAAAGTATGACTTTTACCCAAATTATTGTTATTTTTCGGAACGAAAATAATAACTCAAAGTTAAGGTCAACCAACCCTATAAACACTTACTACATGTAGCGTATTTAACACAGCTTTACTTACATTTATTTAAACTATCAGACATGTATATATATATATATATATAATATTTATTTTTATTTATGTGTTTGATTTCTTAAAAAATAACTAATCAAACTTTTATGTCATACATTACTGAAGAAATTATTAAAATCGGCTTATAAAGTTCTGAGATATAAGCGTCAAATTGTTTAGTCGGATTAGGAAAGGATGCTCTGTCCTTTTCCCGTGAAGTGAGCGTCTTTGTAGAGTTTGTATGGCATACTACAAGTAAAGCTATTTGTAAGTATAGTCACAGTGCGCTTTCTTTCTAGCACGACATTAAAATGCTTATTTTATATACCTAAATTTGAACACATTTTAATTTTTTTTTAATTGTTTTCGATGAACGGATCTTTTTATTGTCAATTTATATGACAATTAATATACTAATAATTCTCGCATTTTAAAAAGTAAAAAAAAAAAACACGCATTTAAATCGCTTAAAAAGAACCTGGTAAGAAATGTGTCCAAAATTTCAATTTAATTCTACGTTTTGAAGTAGTTGAAAATCAAGTTCAAAGGTTCTGTTACATACATACCAAGCTAATAAAAGCGTGTTAAAAGTCAGTCCGGTAGCGGTACTATTCATATTATTGGAGAGCTAGTTAAAATCATCTGAACTAAAGTTAATGAGATTTAAGTGGGAACACCACGAACGAGAGGTTTCTCTACATAATAAAAGAACCACCTAAATTTGTTAACAAATGTCGGAATGAAAAAAAATACGTACTTACCAAATTGAGAACCTTCTTCCTGAAATCAGTTAAGGGGAGGTTTTCCCAATTTTAAGCAACGCTTGTTACTGTAGATGACCATAAATAAGGTTGAATATGTTGTGTTAATTTCACATGTAGTAGAGCAAAACACACACAACACACCAAGCACACAGTCGTGCGATTCGCTACTTCTATTTTTGAGGTTTTTCTCATATTATTTGAAAAGTTAAGCTGTATTGTAAAATGTAATTTAATCATTATGAAAACTATATCTTAAGATATCGTAGACATCATTTAGTAAATATGTATTTGAATGAATCTAACCAAACAGGGAGAAAAGCTCAAATCAGTGTTACTTTCATATATTTTTTCTATCGAGCGAAATGTCCTAAGGGCCGATTTCACCATAAAAGTGAACGCGATCAACGCAAAACTAAACTGGTATAAAGTGGCTTATTGAGTTCAAAACGTCAATTTGGGTTTCACCAACATAAACTGATCGCAGTTAAGTTTATGTTAGTTAAGTGAAATCGGCCCTTAATCGTTTTCGTTCTTTACGGTTTCCTAGATAAAACAGTCAATTTTGATATGACATCATTATTATAATTTTAAGCTAAATAAACCTCGGGGAGGTTTTTTGGTGTTTGCAAGCAAATTAAATGCTTAACGTATATCAAAAATAAATAAATATAAACATGGAAGTAGACAAACATACTAGAATGACCAAAATTGCTAAAAGTAGGAAAAGAGGGCCTTAAAAAGTTACTCCTACACGAGTCTCCTAGAATCTACTTTTAAATCACTCCGAAACCACTAAGTAAACGTTAGAAGTAAACATTCGCTGTTCCCACTGTTTGAAAGATAAACTGGTTCAAAGAGAACGAAAGTGGACGTTTTTTTAGCCCCGAAAGAAAACGAACGCAAGTGCGAGCAATGTTTAATATGATTTCCTTTGGCTAAAGTAATCGGTACTTTAAGTCGTGACATCATATATGAATTGAATTTTTTTGAAAACCCCCGATTATAGAGTAGATAATTTTCAAACGGCTGAACACATTTTCTTGGATCATAGCTAAGAAAACACTACCGATTACTGTCTCCTTAAAAGTTACCTTTAAAACAAAAATACTAAAGGTAAAAAAGGGTATCTGTTTTTACCTATTTATAATATTGCTCGATAAGTCCCGATAAACATTAAAACGTGTTCAAATCGCAAAAGTTTAAAAAAAATACATTTTTAAAAACACTAAGTACTTACGAGTAATTCAACAGTTTTTTGAAGTGAAAACTTCTTTAGGCGTTGAGCTCTTTTTGGGTGAACAAAAATCATGGAACTCGCGTCGTCGTCACGCTGTACAAGAAAAAATTCTCACTTCAGTGCGCTGTACCGTGTATTTTAAAACAGCGCCATCTCTTGTAGAATAGGTAAATTACTACTTAAATTTCACTTCTGACGTGCAGTCCTAAGACTGAAGTGTTTTTTGTTGTTTTTATATTTTCCCCACAGATAATGTATATATTTTCCCTACAAAATACGAGAACAAGAAATGATGTCTATACATTGACATATTTCATCATAGAAGATTAATAGAAAATGTCATCTAAGTCAAAGGAGTTGTTGTCGCTACCAAGGAGGTTGCTTCAAGGAGGTGTATAACGCAGGTGAAACAGCGGGACGCAACTAGTATCTAATATATAAGGAATATAAGATAGATAAAGCCTATTTTTTCTAGCCTGTTATGTTCGAACGCCTGTTGATTTAGCAATACAATAACTTTTGGTCGATGGCTTACAAATTTTGAAGTCGGTTTTTTGTACTGGTAATTTTGCTAGGTAACATGACTTGCCTTTTGGAGACTACAAATTCAGTTTATAGACATTTTAGGTAGCTCCATGTCGGTTTAGTAAAATGAAATGCACTATACTCGTTCAGTCCTAAAAAAACTTAGAACTTAGAACGTGCATTAAATTACCAATAACGTTATAAAAAGCTATTAAAAAAAAACTATTTTGCTGTAGGAAATCGGCTACCATCTACAATCTTACGTTAAATAATCACCAATTTAAAAAACCGATTTCAAAATCTCTATCTCTACATAGTAAAAAATCAAGTCGTTTTCCGCGTCTGTATGGCAGTATATATTCGCTAACTCCTCCTAAACCATGCAACGAATTTTGATGCGCTTTATGTATCAAATTTACACCCGTGCGAAGCTGGGGCAGGTCGCTAGTTAATAATATTTACGCAATTTCGTTCACTTGGATGACAATATTTTTTCTAGCTATTTTTATTTAAAAACCAAACTTTTGAACCGATTTTGATGACCAATGACTGTGGGACCAATCTGGAATACCAATTAAATACCCTTTCAAATAAATAAATAAAACCAAATCAGTTTATAAATGACGGAGTTTACAAACAGAGACAGACAGACAGACAAACAGATCAGAGATAAACATTAAAAAAAACTAATTGAGTAGACTAATTTTTTGAAGTCGGTTAAAACCTACCAAAAGTGATACGATTTGGTGGTTGTCATTCTGATTGTCAAAATCACCTGCAGCTGTCAGTCCTAAAATTGGACTGAGTGTAGGCAGGAGCGAGACACGGCTTCATTATGATTCGTACACTTATAATTTCGATGCTACGTTTTTTTTTCGTACACAAGGTGCAGTAGTGTCTCTACTGCATTCTTCTTTATTTAGGTAGGTACATTTATGGATAGGTCAGGCCAACATCCTGCCTCGTTCATTGACCTTCGGATCATACATTTCCGCCCACCTAATTGAGATTCGTTCGATTCTTATGATAAACGTATTTATTTACTTACAATGACACAGGTTATGTCAAAGTTACAAATTATTCAATGCAAGTACGCGTAATAAACTGCGCTTTGGCTTTACAAGCTTTTACAAGTTATTGTATTACAAAACACAAAAAAATCATCACATCATTGGTGCACGCACATCTCCTAAACAACTGGACAGATTTGAATGACGTTTTCACGAATATACTGAGCTATGACCAGATTGAAGTACAGGCTATGTTATTAATCGAAAGGGTCAGAGAAGGGAGGAAAAAAGGGTTAAAAGTTCTTATGAAAATCTACGCGTACGAAGTCACGGGCAACAGCACTAGCCTATACTAAATCTGTACTTGTGCAAAGTTTCATTAACTTACCTTAATAATTATTTATAGATGTTAGAAGGTTCCAAAGAATCTATCGACATAATTTTACAAACTTAACGTATAGTACGAAACCGGTGACCGAAACTGGAATTCTGTACCCGCATGACAGAGCACTTTATGTGTCTGTGAATCTGTAATAATTGTGGCCACGGTTTTGATGAACAATGACGGAAATTATTAAAAAATATAACCCGACTGACTACATTGTATAAATAGTAGGTAACTGAAAAGTCAGAGCGGTGCCCTGCGTAACTATCTATACAGAGCTACTAGAAGTAGTTACAGAGCTTTTACATACAGTTTTATTTCGTAAACTACTGAAAATAATTAAAAAAAAAAATAGGCGTAAAAAAGAGAAGTCGGACATCGTCTTGGTGAAAGTATATTTTAGTTTGTTAATGTAAAGCTTTCGTAGAAACAAACACTTTTTACGAGTCGTTCTATTTGATAACCAAGAGTGAGACTCAGAGCAATATTCGCTCTGACGAGTGAGACCATCGAGAAATTAAAAGGGTAGGTCTATTTTTACAAAAGACGCAGTGACTTGGTAACAATTTTTTTTTTTAATCCTAGCCTGATGGTAAGCGATGGTAAAGCCAAAGAAAAAAAAGATAAAACTTTCGATATATCTATTTTGCAATTAATCTAAGATATTTTAACCTGTCTCACTGTAATTAATATTGCGTTGCATCTGGGGTCTTTCCCAAGGAAGCTCTATATATAGATAGGACGCGCCACAAAGTAATATTATTGTCTCCTTTGTATTGTGTTTTCCTCTTGCGGCACGGTGGCCATTTTTGTATGCCTTCCAATCGAGTACGTTAGCTGTCAAAAACATACCTTTGTGAACACGCCATTTTTCTGCATTAAAAGTGCCGCACACATCTCGGGACCTTAATTCTGAGTCCCTAATAATAGAAAATCCTTGGGTGACCCAGATGCAGAATGATTTGAGATGTCATATTACTCTATTATTCTTTTAATAAGGTTACATTTTGCCCTTGTCGAGTCCAGTTTAAATATTGTTATAGTTTTGTTTGCGCACGCAGTTTTGTTACGTGTGTCTTTACGACCCCAACCAACTTTAACACGATCAAAATTAAATATTCTGTGGGTATACAGGGTTACGCATATAGACTGTACTATGCCGAAAGGTCAATGTACTAATCAGTATGAACAACTTTTACTATGGGCAACTTATATATATTCTGTGCTATGGGACCAACCCCGAAATCTCGGAAAAAAATCTGCTGTTCCATAGATAAGGTCATTGACACTCGACAAAATGTATGGAACGGCAAATTTTTTTCTCGCAATTGCTGTGTTGTAAGTACTTACTTCTTTGTATTTATTCAATTAGCACATTTAAACACCAATTAGGTACCTACACTATAAACAATAGACAACAATATTACATAATTACAGAATTTAAATACCTGTACCACCTACCAGTGTTGGTTCCATAGTAAAAGTTCATAATGATGAGTATAATGACCTCCTTCCGGCTTAATACAGTCGATATGCGTAACCCTGTATAAAAAAAATTCTTCGTGTTTGGCAACTAAGACCTAATTTCAAGAGCAAAAAGTACCACTAAGTTATCTAACTTCTAAATAGAACTAACTTCTTGCTAATGATCTTGAAAGCGACACTGTTCCGTGAGACCTTCCTCCACAGCTAATAAACTAGAGTGGCCAATAAGCTCGGACAATGAACAAACACTTAGCTTACCTATCAACCTGTCCGCTGTTTGAGAAGCGATTCCCTACTTCCTAATGATTGTATAGGAGAATAGGCTTTATACGTAGCAGTAAGCGTATTAATCTATTATCAAGACCTAAAAGCTTGAAAGGGTTAACAAGGAATTGGCTTGCCATTTATTAGGTTTCAGTTATAATAAATAAATATCTGGGACATTATTGCACACATGGTCATCTGACCCCAAACTAAGCAAAGCTTGTAATATGGCTGCCAGAGACTGATATACGTACATGTATATTTTTAAATACATACTTAAATAGATATTAACACCCAGACATAGAACAAACACAAATGTTCATCACACAAATGTTTGTCCTAGATGGGAATCGAACCCACGCCCCCAAGCACAGAAAGTAGGTTCACTACCAACTGAGCCACCGGGGCAGTCATTATGTTATTATGTTATGTTATGTTTTCTGACTCTATGTATGAACTAAGGACTTCGGTTGCTCATATTTTATACGCACTGTGAGGGCGGGAACCATATCAGAGCCTTCAAATCCAGAGTAAAAAATCTTCCTAGCAATCGTTTTAGTATAGTAGTACATGGAATTAATTGTTTCTAGTTTAGTTTGAACGAGAGAAGAAAGAAAATAAATTTTATTCGACATTACTTCAAAACTCTTATATCTAAAGGATACAATTGAAGTTGTCTGCACAAAATGCTTACAATATATAATCTTATTTCTGTTATTGATGTAAATTATACTCTAAGTTAAGAGTTAAAGATCATATTGTCCGGATATAAATACATTTTGATTGGATTAAGCGTGCTCCATCGTAGACCGCATCTTAGGGTGTGGTCAAACGCAAACATAACTACTATAATATATTCTATCCTAAACCGACTTAATATTATAAAAGCGAAAGTAAGTAACTCTGTGTGTTCGCTTTTCACAACTAAACGGATAAGCCGATCTTAACGAAATTTGGCAGGAAAAGTAGTAGTGTGCATTATTAGGACGAACATAGGGTACTTTAACCCCAGAAGTGCAGAAAATCCGAAATATCGCTGGTAAAGAAAGACCAGATTCAAAGAGTATTATATATGCAAAAGTGTGTTCGTTTGTTGGTTTGTTTGTTCGTCTTTCTCCAAGCAACGGATCAACGAGATTTTTTTGCATAGAGATTGATATTGAGGACTTTTATCCCGGAAACATATAGGTACCTGAAGGAATGTCCGCGGGTGAAAAAGCGATCGAATAAATACATTTAATTAGGACGTACTCCATTATATCGAAGTTCTGTTATCGCTGTTTATTTAGCCCTATTTACAGCGTGAACCATAAAGAGCGAACCTAATACAATAATACATTATTCAATGTTCTCGAGTCTTCTTTCTGGAGAGAGTAATAGATCGGGGTCTACTGGCTTGGCCTCAATATTAAAATGAGAGATCAAATAGTAACCAACGTCCGAACTCAGCCTGTGTAGCCTCCAGCCCAACTTCAGGAGTCAACATACCAACAACTTTATTTATGAATCGATAGGTACTTAGTGGGGGTTGTCAGCGACAGAGTAATTAATTACGGTACGGCCTCCCTCCCGCTGCCCGATTGAACTTAACTAACCGTGGTTCGCTCTTCGATGTTTTGACGTTCGATGACTTTTGAACTGTCTTCATTATTGTAGTTGCTGTTATTAAAGTTTTCTGCACTTATTAGAGCAGAAAACTTTAAAAGTATTAAATCTCTGTTCTGCTATTTTTTTTACTAATGAGTTCTAGGCACAATAAAATAATATTGAATGGTCAATCTAGCAAAATGGCCGACCTTTAGAACATCCGAATTTCAAAATGCTATTATTGGTTCGCAATTGGTTATGAAAAATCGTACAGAGTAAAAATGTGTAGGGGTAATGCATGAATAATGGTTTGCGTAAGAAAGTAGTATTATAAACCTAAGGATTTAGCGAGAACTTTAATTAAGAATATAATGCCAGATGAACTTCCATTAAGTAAATCCCTGGTGATTATTGGAAAAATTCGAGATCTGGAATCTGTGTAATATACAAACCGCTTGATATACGAGCATATCGACTTTTAAAAGAATTAGTTAAACACAAAAACAACTACAAAACTGAATAAAGTAGAGTTTTTATCAGACCCGGCTCTTTTGCATTGCTGCCGGAGCGCGCACATGCTGACAGAAATATTGAGTCGCTTTGAGAACGAAACATAATATTTAAAGATCTCGCCCACGTCTTTATGTAGATGACGCTCGTTGTCTACAATGTGTACTGGGTTGCATAGTTGCCGCGTCGCATTGTACCAAGATGTGTGTGGCATCATGACTCTAATGCCGATAACATGAGCATTCATTCTACTATTATAGCTAAGATATTTTTACCTGTATAGATAGGTTGTGCGTACCACCATATTGACTAGACGAATGCAAGGCACTGTATCATACTCGTTACAGTCGTCTCTGGCTCGCACTCAGTGTCCGGCAATACATCGCAGCTAATTAGCAAAAATAATTGTAATAAAATGCCTTCCTGTGCCTTTATAAACTGCACAAACTACACACGCTCTGTGAGAGACAAGAAAAATGTTTCATTTCACGGGTAAATACTGTATTTTTTATTAAAGACGAAATATAATATAAATGTTTTTATCTTAGGCGGCTGTTGTCACTACGAAGTGTATGAGCGAGATGATCGTCATGGGTGAGAGAGTGATAGAGATCGCAGCATAATCGACGGCCAAAGCCGAATTCAGCCGATCGCCACGGCGGCGGCGAGCCGGTTGCAAATTTTAGTTCGTTTTTAAAGCAGTGTTGTTCGCCTATAACGTCTCTATTATATTACATCTCACTGTACTATAGTAAAAGATTTCAACCAAATTCAAAAGCTAGAACCCATTTCCGTGCAGATAAGAGCTACCCGTTTGCCACTTTTCTCTTTAACCTACTCCAGTTCTCCAACAAAAATCTTCACTAGTCATTGAAAATATGAAGTGCTTCACGAAAATCTACCGTCTCTCTAATTGCTTCCTAAAGTTTGAATAAAAATCTTATCTTCTAAAGCCGGCTTTCCTTACAAATTCGAACAAAAAGGCATCTCAGTAGTACCGAGAACGTATGAAGTCGGAAGAGTGCATCTGAATTCCGCAGCCGAAGTAAATACGCGCCTCAAGCGAATCGTACGTAATGCGCCCGATAATATATTCAGATCGCATTTATTCGCGAAGCATAGGCGAGTCTGAAACAAGGTTTTGTTAGTGCGGAGACGATCCCCGTGGGCTAGACTTTTCAAAACGCCTTTGTTGTGAATGAAATCTTTTAGGGAAATGGGGCTTGAGAAAATTGTCGTCTAGGACGAGATTGCGGATACGGGAGTGCTTTGTTGTCCTCTCTGATCTTTCAGACATGTAAACGTATGAAAGATTGCCTTGTGATTTGCACCAACTGCGGACCTCTATAGATTAAAGCAAGATTATATAAATATGTAATACGGTTTTATGGTCTCACCTACTTTGAACTTATATATATGTGCCTAGTGTTTTGGAAGTGATCCTATAATATGCCAGCCTGAATTAACTACAAGGAGAGGGCTATACTCGGAGTTTCTTTGCGCGATGGAATTCGGAACGTGGACGCCAAAGAACCAGAATCATCGACATAGCTATTAAAATTTGCAAGTTGAAATGGCAATGCCACATCGCTAGAATAACCATGAACCGGAAGACGTAACTTAGGTAGGCCTCCCACTAAATAGACCGACAACGTCGTGGGCATCCAGTGGGTGCAGATGGCTGGCTGTCGTTCAGTGTGGAGGTCTAATAGGAGGCCTATGTTCAGTAGTGGACGTCATCAGCCTGAATGAACTACATGACGTGATCAAAATTATATATAAAACAAATTCTACAAATAAGCCTTCGATATGCAACTAAAACTAACGTAATACGACTCGTATCCTCATTTCCTAAGGTAGGGTATTACCTGTTGCCGGTGATAACTTGGAAATCGGGTTATGGGTGGGATCGTGAGGATATTACAAGTACTATGCAACTTATCTATAGAGTTGAATGAGGGAGCCGCCATCGTAGTTACTGAACAAAGCAGAAAATATACGAAGAAAAAATTTAGTTTCATCATTTGAACAACTCTACCGATAACTTAATCGCTGTGTACGCTTCAGCATATTCCCAGGTAGCGTCTTTTCGCATTCATAATATAAACAATGAATTTGATGGCATTGTAATTGCCGCAAAGGCCAGGCTGAAATGGCTTCTGTAATTGATTCTTCCCCTGCATCGAGATTTCTGTTTTTTGCGTTTGTTCTAAGTTCTAGTAGGGAAGAGGTATGACATTTTTGTTTCATCAGCTCGATAAAAACAGCGTAATCGTCACAGGTATCAATCTAAATCGTTACGCGTTCCATCTATGATCGATATCGCCCCTGCAAAAAGTATATTGAGTGTGAAGCAGCAGTAACCAGCTACTTCCTTACTTCCAATGTTGGTTAGAGTTCCGAACCGGCTAAAGCTTTTAAAGTTTTGCCATTTTTCTATTGTAGTTGACGTTTCGTGTTCAGGGTTTGAGATTAAAGTGGGTGCTTTGTTCAGATCGGTTACGTGTAGTGACTGGACGCGACCTTGTGTGTTCGAGTTTTGTGACCCGGCCAGCCGCCGTAAGGCAAAAAACGAAGCCGGGGACCTGCTCAGCTCGGGGCCATAGCAAACGTTGAGATAAGAATAACTTAGTAAGTATAAACATACGAGAACACTGGAAGAAATGCTGTTGCCACGTGACCCTAAAACATATCACTAATAGTATAGGATCCCGCCATAGAAAGACCTTCACCGAGCTGGTTAATGGATGAGAATTATTTTATATTTAATTAAATATCTTAAAAAATATATTGCAAATGGGTTGTCTAAAAAAATTCAGTCCAGAATATGATTAGTTAACAATCATACAAAAAAAATATCGGTTCAGCCGTTTGGGAGCTACGATGTTACAGACAGACACACAGATGCATAGTTAAACTTCTAACACCCTTCTTTTTTTCTTCGGGGATTAAAAACAAATCTACAGTGTAGCCCTTCTTCATTAGTTAGTTATTTAATGAATTAGTAGAATACGAAAGCGTGTAGGTCAATAGTATAAACTCTTCTGCTGAATCTAAACGCAAATTGTCCATAACAAGATTCGGGTCCACAAATATATTGGATGCTGTGTTAGCATAGTGATGTCGGTTTGTTGACATAGGATCGGTGGATTGTTAAGAAGGTTATCTCTAATTAGGAGGCTCTTAACGTAATCCTTCCCCATTCTGTGTAATAACATCAATATTTGCGTACTATGTCCTTAATAGGATTTTCATGTCAAGTATATATTTGGCAAACTGAGAAACTTTGCTTTAGATCTTCCTATGTTGAAGATCCAACTTCGCAAAGTTTTTTTTATTACAATTGGTGCAGTTTGCAAAATCAAGCGACCGCTAACCGTATCTCGGCGCGTTAAGGTTCGCGTTCGTGATTTGACAAACTGCACCTATTCGGGCCCGCATTTAGAGTTGGGAGTAAGGCCGGTTCATTATAGAGATACTATTTTTCATCAATATTATATGTGTACTAGTTGTGCCTCGCAGTTTCACCCGCGTGGAAATTCTCGGAAGGATCCGTGCATTTTTCTGGAATAAAAAGTATTCCATGTCTGTCTTCAGCCCTCCAGCTATCTATGCTAAATACCTTGTACATATCCGCTAGCTAGACTTTAGAATACTCTGTTAGAAAGGGTCTTCCCCGATAGTTACAATCTTCAGTTCTTCTTTCAGTTAGTTTTCAAGTCGCGAGTGATTCGGTTATTTCTACATTCAATCGTTATATTTATAGAAATGTTGAAATGCGCGAGCAAGATAGAGGACACGCGATGCTTTGGCTTTTAATATAAATTAGTATGACAAATTCAGACAAATAACTGGCTACCCTATCTCAATTGAGACTGTAAACTCGAAGTTATCATCCGGAGAGCCCCCTAAAACGCTTTACGGAACTTTTAAAACTTTGAACGTTGCCTAATTAACCTTAGCATCGGATTCATAGCTAAAGAGCCTCTAGTTAAAACAGAGCAAATAACTTTGCAAGTTATAATCAACAAACGTGCTGTCGTCATACGATTCGAGTTAATTAAGAGAAATGAGACCGGTAAATACATTTAAATAAGGTTTTATGCGGATTGCGATGTCTTGTCTTTAAAGTTAGTTTATTATTTCTTTTAAAAATGTTAATGTACTAAAACTTTTGCCGTTCCATACAAAATGTAAAGAAAAAGACTTTTGTTAATAAAAAAATTTTTGGGAATTTTTCCGATATTTCAATTCTTATTCTGCTATTCGGGGCGGAGAGAAATCCATCAAATTAAAGATCATGAAAATCAATCCAGCCTCTTTTGAGTTATAAATGGTGTAACTAAAACGACTTTGTTTTATATATATATATGTCGCAGTAAAATGTCAGTGCCGTGTATTAACAATTTCACTGATGACATTATTTTTTCAGGATTTTTATAAACTAACCTAGAACCTAACCTAGTTTAATTACAATTTCACGGCATTGACAATTTACCTGCGACATATATATATAAGTATATTTATAGATCTGATACGCGACGCGATATCATTGAACACCGTTTAATGTCAGAAACCTGTATCGGATCAGTTGCTAACTAACGTCACGGCTGGGTGCAGAAGCAAACTTGGCTCGCTACTTATTCCCAATTATAACTTCCGTGTTATATGCTATTTCCAACTTCATTGGTTGAGATTTAAGGGTGATTGGATTATTCACACATCGAAAGTTCTAATATCTGCTAACGGGATCACATTAGCCTATTTATAGGTAGATTGTTACATAGTACATACATAGAAAACCTTTATTGTGAAAATGTTACATACAGATATAGAAACTTACAAGCTAGTTCCACGAAGCAGCCTTATCGCTAAAAGGGATCTCTTCCAGGCAACCATTCTATGAAAATAATTGTTTGAAATCAACAAAAAGTTACAAGAAATATATCTATTTTTTACTTACTATGTCTGCTAGGCAAGGACTTCCGTATCTTGGGTTCTTAGACTAGCTCGTATCTTATGATAGAAACTATGATAGCCGTTTTAAAAGAGCCTTAAAAGTTTTGGGATATAGGCATATATTTTTTGTTGTAGTTATGGATGTCCTAAACTTAGTTTCATTAACTAAATATACACTTATAGACTGTACTAAGCGGAAAGGAGGTCATAGTACTCATCATTATGTACAACTTCTACTATGGGATCAACCCTTAAATCGGGGAAAAAATCAGTTGTTCCATACGTTTTGTCGAGCCAGTGTCAATGATTGTTTTCTATAAAACAGCTGATATTTTTTCGCGTTTTCAGGGTCAAGGTTCAGGGATAGAAAATAACCCTTCGGTTGACTACGTTTTATTGATAACTTGGTGATTTAAAACGTGGTTCTCTCTCTTAATTATAATTATTATAGCGCTTATAATAATTTTATCAATTTATTTTTTGCTTTGAGTGCCTATTTGTGGTTTTGAAGTCGTTATTTTTATTTAAAATTATTTATTAGGAATCGAATGGACTAGGGCAGTCCTCCACGATGACGGCACACATCCGGTTGAATAAGAAAGCAGGAAAAGCCGCGTTAAGACCGGAGTCAACTCGGGAGCACAAGTTTTAAGGATGATAGCCGGAATGCCATCAGGCCCACTCGACTTACGCACATTAAGGGACACGAGTCCATCCGTACTGCTCTCTGGAAACGTACTTCAGGCATGGAACTCACACACCGCAGAATGATAGGTGGAAGTTAACCTCAAAAAGTTGGCCTTTATTTCCTAAGCAATAGAGGCCAATTTTTTTGACGTTATCTTAACACGCCGTATTACGTGCGTGTTTTAGTTATAAAATCAGGGCCCAGTGTGACAGCTAGAGTTAGCTCTAAAATAAAAGAACAAAAGCATTACGACCTATTGTTATATCACCGCGAACCCCTACAGATTGTTATCAACGCATCCACGTGTTCATACAATACATACAGCTCTCTAACAAGATGTCTTTTAATAAAAATGGGGGACGTTATGTAAACCATAGACCGTATCGGTTAACGTCCTACTGACGCGACCTTCGCCTACCGACCGCACATTTTTCTAAATATAGTAGTTGCTCAGAATTGAGATCGAAGGACGGCTTTTAGACACAATGTGCTTACTCCTTGCGTATTTTAATCCTAATACAAGCTCTTGCTCGCGACGTCGTACGCGTAGACTTTCAATAAACTTTCAACGCTCTTTTGACCCCCTTAATCCGACTCTTTTGCAAAATAACGTAGCCTATACTTCAATCTGGTCATAGCTAAGCATATTCGTGAAAACCGCATTTAAATCCGTCCAGTGGTTTAGGAGTTTAGGAGATGTGCGTGGACAAACAAACAGATAAAAATTCCAAAAATGGTTTTAACGTGTTCAGCTGTTTATTTTGAAGACGCCCTGTGTATGTTTTTAATTGTGATATTTTTATTATTATTGTATACTATACAATAATAATAAACATATCACAAACTAATTCGAACTACATAATAGTTTTCAATTAGTCGTATTACCTGGCTCTCACTTCGGAGCTGCTGCTTCAAAGTTATTGAGGAAGTACGGTCAGTTAGGGTGTACACTTAGATCAGACAAACAAGGGAGATATGCCTTAGAACAATTATCGTTCGTGTTCAAATGTATCCATTTTTTATTATACCCCTAAACCGCTTAAAGCATAAACTGTAAGTACTCAATTACTTAATCCAATGAAGTCCTCATGAAAAAAAGAGCGATGAGGTCGTCTGTTGTACCCAACAGACGACCTCATCGCTCTTTTTTTTTGACTGAATCTTGATTTAGGCCAGATGCGTTTGCGCCCGCCACGCCACTTTTCCATATCTCCCTTGTTTTCTCTGATGTGAGGGCGCAACATAAATTCCGTTGAACTTTATTGTAACGGACTATCATCGACGTGAATATTTTTTTGTGTTCAAATAATGACGATTATTATCTTTGGGTTCATATTAGGTCGATGTGGACGATGGATGTTTATGATTCGCTTCCGCTGAGGTAACATGCAGAGGGTTGCTTTTTTTTCTCTTGAGATGATTTTGGCATCGCAAGGCTTGTGCATTGGCCAGTGTCAGTATTAAAACGTTTTCAAAATTAATTAGCATCAAACATATCATAGTCACAGTCAAGCAAAGTATATTTTTTTATACTAGGGGCTTTTACGGAATTTTGGACAAACAGTTGTTCTCTACTTATTTATATAACAACTTATTTATTGCCATGTCAATGTCATCGCATTACCTATATTGCGTTCCAGAGTGTCTCATTATCGTTACTGTGTCACATTGCCACTGTCAGGAACAAGACGTAATTTCAACAACAATTCATACTATTCCGCTGTAATAGGTATACAAGGTTACACGGAATGGTGCTACTAAGTTGAAAGGAGGCCATTGTACTCATCATTATGAACAACTTTTACTATAGGACCAACCCTAAAATCACGTAAAAATCTGCATTTAATTAACACTCAACGTAATGTTGTTTTTCATGATGGTGAACGTACTGCGATCCCCAAGCCGCCTGTCAAGCGTGGGGATTATGGCAACCCCCTCTCTATGAGGGAGGCCTTGTCCAACAGTGGACGTTAATTGGCTGATGATGTGTGTGTGTAATGTTGTTTTTACGCGATTTTAGGGTTAATCCTACTGCCAAAAGTCGTTCATAATTATGAGTACCTACTAGAATCTCCTTTCGCCAAAGAACCAGTCACCGACGTAACTATTAAAATCTGCAAGCTGTAGTGGCAATGGGCAGGCCACGTCGCTCGAAGAACTGATAACCGATGGGGAAGAAAGGTTCTTGAGTGGAGACCGCGAACCGGAAGACGCAGCGTAGGTAGGCCTCCCACTAGATAGACCGATGACATTGTGAGAGTCGCGGGCATCCAGTGGATGCAGATGGCAGGATGTCGTTCAGTGTGGAGGTTAAAGGCCTATGTTCAGCAGTGGACGTCTTCTGGCTGATGATGATGAATCTCCTTTCGGCTTGGTAGCACCGTTCCGTCTAAACCTGTATAATATTAAGTTGTCACTATGACAAGTAACACAAACGAAATATGAAGTTAAAGACGAAGCAAGAGTTTAATCATGGTTTAATCACTCCCTTTGTCATCTACAAAAACCAGCACTGTATCAATATTCTTACAAGTAAACCAGCACTGTAATATATTCAATATGTATTCATACAAATAAATGTAGGTATTTTTGTTTGTAAGTGACAATGTGCCCGCCTCTAAAGAAACGTGGTATGTAACTCCTAAAATTAGAATTAATTTCCTACGAGGAATCAAATATCATTCAGTGGATTTTTGTGATAACTAGTGCCAGCCGCGAGAAAAAAATTGGAAGTCTTCCAAAAATCGATTACATTTACTCCATCGTTAACAGGAAATGATCATATATCTCAGCATTCGGCTCTGCGGTTTATTTTGGACGCATAAACTATTTAACGTTTTAATTTTTTATTTCATATTTAAGTCGATATAAAAGATGAATGTAACTACCGTGGTTCTTAAGGCGCTAGGTTTGGTTTGTATGGCGCTTGTTACTTGACAACTGACCAGTTAACACAACTCGGTGAATAGACAATGCTGTCTGTATGCGTTCGCATGAAATATCCGGCCCCGACGCTGTTCTTGTTTACGCTGACGGGTATAGACTTGCTGGCTTCTATCCGGTTACGTATTTACAGCTACAGTCATCTTATGGCGGCTCCACATTAGTGCCGTGAATTCTCGCGCGAATTCACGGCGTGAATTCTCGGCACAAGTCATGCCCTTCACATTCGCGGGATGTTCACAGTCGTTCGTAAAACCCGCCGCGAAATGGACGTAGAATCTGCTGCTGCAATAACTTTGTTTGCTGTGGCAACATATTACTATTTAGACGTCCAAAACAAGAAAGTTATTAAAAAGCGTTGGAAAAAAAGAAGATGGTAGATGACGTCCGTACGCCTTTATAGACCGGAGTAAACAAGAAGTAAACTGGCGCGGGGCCGTGAATGTGGATGTGTACGCGTGAACGCCGTGCGAACCCTTTGTCGCGGGACAAAATACCGACTCTGATCGGGGAACAGGCGTGAACGCGCGTGAACACCGCGAAAACCCTCCACATTCACGTTCACGCTTGTTCTCGGAGCTTCACGGCACTAATGTGGAGCCGCCATTATACTCTTGTGTCATTTTAAGGCCGCGTTCATCGGTCAGTGCAAACACATTCACACGTTTTCAATATTAAAAAAAAAAAACCGTTGGGTAGAATTAAAAAGGTTGTGAATTATTTTCGTAATAACATTGCAAAGGTTTTAAAGTAATTTTTATGTTGGTATGTTTTATTTTGTCGGAAGAGATCGAAAAACTATTACACCGCAAGCTGAATTAATAAAACCAGTTCTTCCTAATACCTATTTTTTCGAAATTTTGCAAACTACTTTAGTTCTGGTGACAATACAGTATACAATACTTACCCAATATTGTAATACGTAGTTTCAAAATGGACGCCAAGATATAAAATAAAACATTCAAATATAAATTAAAAGCATCATTAAAATAAAAGATGGTTTTTAATTTAAAAAAAAACTAAAAAAGTTTCTTTTTAATTCTCCCTCAGTTATATGTTGATCATTAAAAAGTTGAAAATGTGCGAGATCGCATTGGCCGGTGTGCGCGGTCTTAACATTTATAAATAACATTAAAACTGCGAGGTCGCGAATAGCTTTGTCTATGATTTACTGTGAAGGCACTCCTTTGATTGCGTCAGAGACCTCAAAATAATAAAAATATAAATTCGATCTTATGACATTGACGGATCTGTTCTAAATCTTCGTAGCATTATGAAATCATTAAAGGTTGTTCAAGGAGTCTCGCATACCTTGAAGAAGAAATTACACGTTCCCGATCTCTTATCTATTTTAGTTCTCGCGTTATCAGCGGCCTAATCCGAAGGTGTTCCGAATTATTTATCACATTTGAGACAGATGTCAACATGTCAATGATATCTTAAATATATTACCATCGATACCTATTCAATGATACACTCAGTGATACATCATTTCTAGACGTCCGGCAAATAAGTATTTGCTGTTCAAATATTTCTTTCATTCATCAAAGCTTTAAAGGTTCCCGATAGGGTTCGATTACGTTTCTATTTAAATGATGTTTAAAGTGTCTTTTTGCCTTTAGCTATCGGAAAATGAGGCGGATGCCTCAGGGAAAGGAAATATTTTCTTGTTGGTCTCGGAGCGACAACAAACTCAAACTGGTAGTTAGATCAACATTTGTTGGGAAAATACGTAAAAGGTTTCAGTTGGAATATCAACTGACCCGAATTTTAACCTTTAATGCCTTTTGAATATTGTTGGATTCGTGGAACATTTTTTCTTATTATTTTTGTCGGTTTGGATCTTTTTGTACGCTTTTCGTATGAATTCTACATTTTACCCAAATAAACGTGATTTTTTTTGTCGGATTTGATATCTACCTAAATCTTTCGTATATTATATTGATTTTGTAGAATTTTTTCGCGTAAACATATCTATTTAGCGTGATATATAATGTCATGAGATGTCTCATAATATGTGAATAAATTGACACGAATATTTTTGAAATGCCAAGGCACATATATTTATTTATGCAGTTACTAGTTTATTTCTTACATTTACGTAAGTATTTGTTACATTTATACGACTAAACGACTAGACCTAAAACTTTAGGTAGGTTTAGGTTTAACTGCAAAGTTTTAGGTTCAGGACTTTTGGACAGCCATTATTTTTATTCCGGAAAATTACGGAAAAACTGCGTACCTTGTTAAGAATAAAACAATATAGATTTCTATGGGCTATCTTATGAGCTTAAATCAAAACTAGTGTTATATCTAATTTGTTATACTGTTCAATGAATCGCAAAGGTATCATAAACAATGGGTTACTGTGGCCTTGTTAATGAATCCGAACGAGTCAGCCCTTGTTCGTATTGTGATCAGTATATCTGTAATTCTGTATCAGTATGGGTATATTTACCGAATCACTAGCGTCGGTAATTTTTATGATACTGAGTGACGAGATGAGTGTACGACCCTCACATATTCCAAGGTTAATATTGCAATATTAGCATAAAATAAATAGGTAGTGGTAGGACTCTTTTGCAGGGGTCTGCCTGGGGAAGTACCACACCTTTGCCAGTTATTCAACCGCCAAGCTGTACTGTGCAGACACTACTGTGTTCCAGATTGAAGGGCAATATTTCCAGCGAAATTACAGGGCACACAGAGGTTTTACATCTTATATCTCGGGGTGACGAGCGCATTGCATTGCCATCCAGGGTTTTGAATTGTTGAAGGGATTCAAAATTCTGAATGGCGTTGAGCTGTTATGGGCAAGCGTGAAGAGCCATCAGGCGAGCGACTTCGCTCGTCTTGTCACCCAGTAACATAAAAAAAGGTAGGTATTATGTTACCTATTTGTTTTGTGATATTAGTTTTGTCATCTGTCACTCTCATTCGGATTGACATATGTGTGACAGCAAACAATAGTTAGCGTCCCTATGCACACACAAGAATAGCCGCCCTGATGATAAGAGCCATACTTTTCCATAACAGTTGGTATTTTGGAAGCTCGTGACTATCGTCGCAAATTGGTTAAAGAGTAAAGTTTTTGTAAAGATCTACCAGGCGTGATTCTTTTTATAATGCCAAAGCGAGACAGGCTTATATGAAACCATAAGCACCTTGTCGAATTATCGCTCGATAAAGTGACGATAAGATTTTGTCGCGGTGAGCATGCTAGCCATGCTAGTGTAATTGGAACGCTGCAATATGTATGATTTTTGCGCAGCGTAGGGCGTCCACCGACAAGGTGGACTGATAACCTAAAAGATACCGCAGGAAAACGCTGGATGCAGGCCGCTCCCAACTGGTCCTCTTGGAAAGCGATGGGGGAGGCTGAACTGATGATGATATGTGTGATTAATATTCTATTGATTTCTCTAAGATCTAAAAAAATCTAGTGAGAAGGTATCTATAGGTCCGGGTTTTAGCTCTACTATCAGGTCGATCGGGTATAGAAACTGGGTCTTTATTCTATTTTTTTTTATAATAATAAGCTTAGAACGTTTGTTTACTTACTTACCAAAGCAAAAAAATTATGCTGTCAAAATTCGTTGCTGTACTTGCTACAAAAAATCTGTAGAGTCTAGGCCTTGGTTTTTTTTTCCTAATCTTAAGCAGCAGTGCGAAGTTTCCTTACTCCTGTTCGTATGTAAGTGATGGCTTCGTCATATTGTGTACCTCGGTCGTGGTCGTGGGACCGACACGATTCATCGCCTCATACGATAAGCGTTTTCACGATCTGTTTGCTTATCCATATTTTATGACGGCTTTATAATTCTGATTGACATTCATAGCGTCACTATTTTTACCGCGCTATTCTTAAAAAGTGAATAATCGTGCGGGAAGGTGAGAAAAAGTGGAGATAAAACTTAGTTTTTTAGTTCAGGTGCTTTATTCAGTTTATTCCTGGTTTATTCACCTTAATAATTATGTGAGGGCTCCACAGAAAAGAGAAGGGTAGAAAAAATTCTCACTTCAGTGGAGGGCTCACGTATATATAAAAATCATTTCAATGAGTTCTTATGATTTTTTGCCTAAAGTCAAAGTAATTTTTTTTTTCTTTCATTTGACAGCTATGCTGTACTTAAGTTGTCACAAGTTCAGTAATAACAAAACTTTTGAATGAAGCCCCAGCGGCTTATTCTTCACACCGCTTCCCGCCAAAACTTAAAAGTGTACCTCTTTTAATTTATTTTGTTATGTTACTAGTTTTATCACATTTGTTTTGACATACTAAATCTATGATAAAGACATAACGGAAACTAAAGATGTACTATAAAAATAAATCGCAATCATAAATGTATTTTTATTTTTATTACTTTTTGTTATGAAGACTGAACTAGGTAAGTAAATAAGAATAACCTTCGCGGAAACCATTCATAAACCAATTAGGGTACAAGCTATTTTACTAGAGTCAGGTTCCGGAGCGCCGCATGCATCGAGATACAATACCTACAGTGTCACAATCGTGCCAAAAAAAGATCTGAACCAATATCGGCGCACGCTTCGCATTGACCCGACTTTTCGGTTAGTTGTAAGGCTCAGGCGATCCGACTACAACGCCGCGCGATGCCAGTGTTACGATGCCCAAGCGGACAAGCGACGTTGAACACATGCAACCGACATACATAACGTCTAAATTAAAGTAAATGTGGCATTTTGAACTTTATAATTGAAGTCTAGGTAATAGGTATGTACACGACGCTCGGACATTTTTGGCTGTTTTCACTTAGAGATTGTGACTCTATAGGGATTGTATCTCGATGGCCGCATGCGACACTATTGGCCGCGCTCACCGGCTCTATCTTTTTCGCACATTTTCAACATAATTTTGGGAGATAAAAAAAACCCTAGCAGCGATTGTGCATTATTTTTAGAATCACATTAAAACGTTTAAATTTTTTTTTTATGGTAATATATAGATTTTGAAGAAAAAAAACACTGAACTGGATAAAAAAACTGGGCATTCACTTTAGAATAATATTACCATTTATAAAGCAGTT
Source organism: Agriopis leucophaearia (assembly GCA_949125355.1). Lineage (NCBI taxonomy): Eukaryota > Metazoa > Arthropoda > Insecta > Lepidoptera > Geometridae > Agriopis > Agriopis leucophaearia. The sequence goes on from OX421267.1 coordinate 6,309,971, forward strand.
CGGGTTGATATATTTCATAATGATAAATCTAGAAAAACTTGTTCTTGACGAATCTTCCGTCAAAATGGTATATTTTAGCGGTAACTATTCGTAACTCGTAACAATTTTTTATCATCTTTTGAAATATCTACCTGAATATTGCTTTATAAATGGTAATGTTATATTCTAAATAGAATGCCTAATCGTTTTTTTTTATTAAAATTGCCTCTGACCGGTGAGCCTAGCCTTAAAAACCTGTTACATCACAAACTACGAACACAATTTACGGCAGTATATCACGTTTGCAGTAATTGAAGTCCGCTTAGAAATAAATAGCACAGATGATGCGATCTAAGCGTGATGTCATCGACCGTGTCCACAGGCCACGGTTAGTGGGCTAACCCTCATATTACGAAGGTTAACCGGTTACGATTTATCGCGGCTTGGCAAATTCTTAACGGACGGAGCAATTTATATGACAAACGCCGGCGATGAATGTTTGCTGAAACTTGGGTTGTTAAGGCGACGTTTTCCCATTCCTGAGCAACGCTTGTTACTGCAGATGATTGTAAGGATTAACATGTTGTAATAAAATCGCATTTGGTGGACCAAAACAATGGCGCTTACTACCAGTCGTGCGTTTCGCTACTTCTGTTTTAGAAGTTTTTATGATATTTTAAAAAAGTATAGCTGTAACATATGTTATTGTACCTTAACGGTTCCCACAATGATTGTGAAATATGTATAATTATGAAGATAACGTAGGCATCATTTAGTAATATAATAATAAGTTATTTGAATGAATACAAAAAAAAACATGGAGAAATGTTTAAAAGTGTTATTTTCATTTATTTTTTCTATCGATTCAAATGTTCTTAATCGTGTTTCGGTATTTACGGTTTCCTAGATAAAATATAAAATTTTGAAATCGCTTTTATAATTTTAAGCTAACCGTGGAAGTAGACACAAACTAAAATTAGAATGACTAAAATTGCTGAAAGTGGGAGTAAGAGGGCCTTAAAGGTTCTTAAGGCCTCGGAAGGGTCTTGGCTGGCACTGAAATCTCAGCCTTATATCCTGTTCATTACAATATAACTTTAAGTGATTAACTTCGAATGCACGTTATGTTTGTTGTTTGTTCTGCACAGGTGACATATATATTTCATTGGAAATTCTGCTTTAATAAACACAATATAAGGTTCATTATGACACATTGACTGTCGATCCGGCCGCCGCGCCATCCTCACGCGGCCTTTTTAAATGTGAACCAACATATCAACGCATCAACATCTCAACGTACCAGAGCGATGAAGCGTTAGTGGTGAACATCACCATATTATGTGGATAAAATAATCAGAATATAAAAGAATTATCATGAATAAGCGTAAGGTCAAAAGACGAAAAATGTGGCTCCATGATATCAGGAAGAAAACGACGGCTCAGACTCGACAGACAGAGGTTGACTCCCGACCTTCATTCATGGAGAGTTACTAAGAAAATAAGAAATGAAATAATAGAATAAAAAAATCCATCGATAAAATATGTATTCTACAGAAATAGGGAGCTTATAACGAAAACCATTCGTGTGACTGCCCAACTTTTCCGGGGAATTCGTCCCTCGGAATTCTTCGGCAAAATTCCCGACCTGACGGCACCCGTCCTCGGCCCGACGGGAACTGAGACGTTACGCGAGTTAGGTGGTATTGCCTGATTCGCTAATTGATCCAGATCGACGGTAACTGCCTAACTACCCTCGTTAAGATGTTGTTTCGCAATTTCATTTGGTTCTTTTACGACTGAAGTTTAGTGATATTTTTAACAGATCTCAATAATCTTTCTATGGGTAAAAATCTTCCATCTATCACCCCAGGGGAATTCGTTTAGAGGAATATTTGTGGGCATTCCTCGATATCGCATTTGAAAATGTACATTTCCTACCTTACCTGATCCTATGGCATGAAACATTTTTCACATCACTGCAGTACGTTGCAAAATGGTTAAAATCAATCCTAGACATAAACTCTTTATTGTGTACAGTGAGTTAGTGCCACAAGATAAGTGAGACTAGCTCCTTTTTTCAACATTGTTATCCGACAGTTATATGAATATTAACGGGACATTTACCCTTATAAGATTGTGGATATCTCCCCGTGAACAAGGTGCATGTATCGGCGCCGAAATATTGGTAGCTCCATCCGCAACCTTACCACGGTAAATATCCCGTTAATAATAATCATATAACTGTAGTGTGCAACCGTGGTAGTTTAAAAAAGGTATTAATGTAAATCAAGCACCCGAATTCTTGATAGTCGTACTAAATGACTTTCACAAGACAGTTTTTGTCTGAATATTCATCAAAACCTCCAAAAACAATCCACGAACCCCGTCACGTCGCAAGTAGGAACGCCTATAAGTTCTCATAATTGGCTTTGGCCCCCTAATCTTGACGTTGAGTCTTATTTATTGACCAGAAAAGCAATGCGTGCGTATTTCAGGTAGTTGGTAGAGATTATCTAAAATGAGACTGACCCATAAAGTTGTGAATATGATCGCAGTTAACTAATTTATTGCACTGCAGTGGCATTAGCTAGTCTATATAATCCATTATCTTATTCTAGAGTACCATTTGGACTCTAAGACTCGAATTACTCGGACTCTAGACTAAATCGTCAAAACATCATCTTCTTGCCCTTATGTGCAAATCTACCAAACCAGTCTGGTGGCTTTCCAACATGAAGACTTAGTCTTGATAACACCAAGTTGTAATATATTTTAGTATGTTTGTAAATTTTTCTCCGTAGACTATTTACAGCCGGTCTCTTCTGCGAACTATGTGAGCGCGCAAGTGAAGTGATAATCTAAGTGAACGTGTATTTTTCTTGTCGATTACTATAGAAAAATATCAAAATGTCGTGTGATCATCCTTGACTGTATATAGTTAGTCCCTTACCCTTATAATACGATGTTGTCACATTTAACTTCGGAAATAGGCAAGAAAAAATCACATTCACTTAGCTTATCACTTCACTTGCGCGTTCACTTAGCTTGCAGAACAGACATGCTGTACCCATTGCACAAATTTTGACATTACGAAGATGTGTCGTACCTAATTGAAGTAAAGATACTGAACTCTACTTATCCCATTATTGGTGGGGTCATCGGCACAGTCCGTTTCCTTTCTATACCACCCTTTACCTCTGCATTCACTCTCTTCTCACAGTTACACATAATTCATTATTATCTTCTTTCACAATTATATTATATGTGAAAATATATGTTGATAGTTATTAATTTATCCATATAATATAAATCTTAATCATAAAGTTAATGAGTTAGATAAAGATAATGAAAATCTAGTACTTGTAAAAATATAAGGAAATAAACCTAAAAAAAAAATTGAATAAAATAAATGAAAATAATGAAATAAAAATAAAAGTTGAAAGTTCATCCACATTATTGAGTCATCTCCTCCTGGTGCGACCGCTTGCCATCATAGCTTTCTATTGTTATAGTTTTTCCTCCTTATGTCTCCAATGTCTCCATAGTAGGACAAACCACACTCTGAATTTTTCGTCGCCGGCGCTTCTTTAAAACTTTCATAGTTACTACACGGGAGAAAAACTCATTTTCGTTTTCCGTCGTAACCCATTACTATGACATAAGCTTCAACTTCAAAAAAAAAAAAAAAAAAAACAATACATTAATTTAATATACAATAAGGCTATAGTTAATACGAATATATAGATCGCATTTTTGTTCCATTTAGCTCTACTACTAAGTATTTATTTTAGACTCTTCGGTGGTCGCAGAGTTTAGGTCAGAAAACATTAAACAATATTTTTTTCATCTATAGATATTCTTTCCTGTACCTACTAGATACTACCCATCTCAATCCTAAACTACTATCACCTAAAAACAAACCTACTTTATCTCCTGTAGTAACTACGACCTTATCTACGCTCTTTCAGGAACTTTATCAGTACGTCTCAAGTACGTCTTTATTCTTGAAACTTTTTCCGTATCAAACTGTGGGAAAAATGTTCCCGACTCCATTTGTAACTCACGCTATAAGTACATAATAGAATTATTGGTTGTAAGTAAATCTGTTTGCGAGGGGCTGTTTTTGTGGTAATTCGTCGACGACGACGGGGAAGTATTTTCGAGCCTTACATTTAAAGTAACTTCTGGTATTCCGGCGTTGACTGAAAAAATGTTAAGCTATGTTTTATTACATACGTACTTCAAATTTACTTTCAATAATATTTCAAGTTTAGTTCAGTTGTTAAAAAAGAAAGAAAGAAAGAAAGAAAAATATTTATTAATGACAGAAACAATACTATATAGAATACTAGCCGTCCGCCCCGGCTTCGCACGAGTGTAAGCTCGGCCTTCGGCCTCGCTACAAAATATAATATAGCCTATGTCACCCGGGGATAGTGTAGCTTCCCAACAGTGAAAGAATTTTTCAAATCGGTTCAGTAGTTTCGGAGCCTATTCATTACAAACATACAAAAATAGGTACAAATCTTTCCTCTTTATAATATTATAGTGTAGATTAAAAACAGGAAAATAAAATTATGGTTTCTGTCACAAATCGGTCCCAACTCAGCATAGTGCTGGTCGTATAAAACCAGCGCTGGTCTTCCGTTACGTAGATATATTTATGATAACTGCCTATATACATAACTAATAACTAAAAGTGGTACTCATGCATGTTATCGGCATGTCATAAAGCGATCTTGGGTAGGTATCGTAAAAGTTTCTTTTTTAAATTATATCATTCATTTTATGACAAAAATAATTGACGTATTGACGTATCGTAACTTTGCAAATGCCAAAGTTATCTACCAAGTTTCACTCGGTAGGTAAAGGTACCTACTACCTACATTTTACATATTTTTTTCTAATCATTTATTTGATGGAAAGGCACAAAAGTTGGAAATAATTTCGGTACAACTCTTGATCATTAACGCTATCGTGTTTTGTTTCTACCAGCTTTCTCTGACACCTTAAAATATTCGTATGTCCCCGCTTGCGCACTCAACTATGCAAATAAGAAACGAGTAAATAAAGATGAACCGCGCTTTGTCAAAGGCAAAGCTCATAAAAGTGACCTGACGTTACACAAACTGTGCGTGCCAAAAGCGCAAACTGAATAAATGCCATAGCTTTCACTACCTCGTTCACGATACAATCTTTCACTATGAAATATGCAAGAGGGCTATAAAACGGCGTTGTTGCAACGATGTTGGTAGACCAGAGACACCCGCGGGACACCTACTGCGATGTAAATTGTAACCATTCCACTACACTCATACTGTATTGCAGAAGTGAATCTATATTCCACAGCAAAAATAAAGCAGTAGCTCTAAAACGGTAACAAGTCCTCATGCTTGATTTCTACTTACGTTGATGTCCGCTGCAATATCGTTCGCGCTTACGAATAGAGATCACACTAGCTGCGCCCCGCGAGTTCACTCGTGTGGATTACCTTATATCATCAGCTATCTGCCAGTGAAAGTCCCGTCAAAATAGGTCCAGCCGTTTGGCAACTATAGGGGACATACCTACATATATACACATATCGCCTTTAATACAAGGTTACGCGGAAAGAGTATACTAAGTCGAAAGGGGTCCGTTATACCCATCATGCGACTTTGTTTTATACTATGTAGTGATAATGTTGGGATAGATCAGCTAAGTACCAGCTTGGGGCGTTGGAATCTATCGAGAGACGTGCCAAGAGACTCATCGGCAACGAATCCCTGGTTCAGACTAAGCTCCTTAGTCTTGAGCATCGGCGCAAAGTTGCCAGTCTATCAGTTTTTTATCGGATACATTTCGGAGAGGTTCCATCGGATCTGCATGATCTAATTCCCTCCTGCCCATTTTTCTATCGGACTGCCAGAGCGGGCACGAAAAATCGGCACCGCTTTATGGTTGATATTCCGAAAACCCGTACGAAGCGCTTTGATTCCACTTTTATTGTGCGAACTGCTAGTCTGTGGAATGCGCTGCCTGAGTGGGTGTTCCCCAATAGTTACAATCTAGGTGTCTTCAAATCACGAGTGAATCTGCTTCTTCTAGGCAAGCGTGCTCCATCGTAGACCGTATCATCGCTTAACATCAGGCGTGTTGGCGGTCAAACGCAAGCCTATATACGCATTAAAAAAGTGTACTAAAAAGTTTAATTACTGCTTATTGAGTATATTGCTACCTTATTCCAATGTTACCGTCCTACAATGCATTCACTACTCTCATATAAACTCACACAGTCTTTATCACATAAAGTCCTAAGCTCTATTTCAATTTAAATAAAGGTTATTTCAGCTCCAACCCAAGGTCGTGAATGTTTGTGGGAAACCGCGGCAATTTCACTAACAAATGTGAGGTAACGTATCTCATTCTGTTTTAGTTAACCCATCTCTTAATTATGTTAAAAACACGCGATCAACTTACGTACAGGACTGAGGTCGTTCTCACGTTTATACCAAACTAGTGTTCGTAAAATGTAATAGACTTTGGGGAGAATGCTTGGTGTCTTCTTCGTTATTTAAAGCAATTTTCTGCTTCATTCGTAAGCTCTGTTTTTGCATCTTGAAATACAAAAACTTGCTTTCTGTCACTAAAATAATTACCAACCCAAAAATAAAGATCGCGACGGAGAAAGAAGTACTGTACGAAGTGCTATCAAAATAAATAAATAAATTATGTAAACATTTAGACGTGAAGTGACCCATGAGCTTGATATTTTCAACGACCCAATTTGCTCTTCAAGAATTCGTCAAATTAGCAATGTTTAAGGAAAACAAAAGTTTTGACAGAACGTCACGAGGAAAAGAAAATCGCCCAGGAAATGTGTTTTTCTTAGACTCTGTGCTCGAAATGAAAATCCCAATAAAATTTGAAAGGAAAACACGGACACATCTCTAAGACAAACGAAGCTTCTTTTGGTTTCAATGTCCCCTAAAACAGCTTTTGGACGGTTGTAAGTGCTTAACGTGAAACAAATGATGGAGGTAGCTCGTTGTCACATTCTGTCACTCGTGTGACAAATAACAGTAGACCGCTTGTTCTTTATGAAGTTTATCTCCATATACCAAGCGTAGAGCTCGTATTTTACCAAGAATAATAACGCCAATGTTCACTGCAGGTCCTATCCTCACGCTTCCAGTGAACAATCCTCGACCGGCATTGTTCAGTTGATGTGAAACAGACGGGAGTGGGTCGGACCCGGTCGCTCTCTCTTATGGGGAATCAATAGCGTAGCGTTGAATACCTCTGTTGTAGCTCTGCGATAGGCACTTGTATCTGTGTTTTATTGGTGTGAGGGATACGTGAGGACTTTATGAGCCTGTTAACATGAAGGTTAGTGTCTCCTAAATCTTAGAAAACTCATGTATCTACGATGTAACGTCGCTATTCTATCGTATATTTTTATCATCATATTCATGATCTGCCTACAATCCTACATGTCTGCTTCGAGTACATGTCATATAATTTATGTATGGCTTTCGAGCTCCCGTTTCTCAGTACAGATGAGTTATATTTGGATACCAAAATCTTTTCCTTGCTTATGCCGTGAATTTTGATACACGTCAATTAGTAGACCTAATTAAAGCCACAGAAAAAGCTTACATTTATTATTACTTCGTGTTATATTAACTATGAAAATAAATTGGACACAAATCCGATATTTCCTGTCAAAGTTTCTTTAATCATTTCTAAATAGGACACATTCTACCTACGGTTTCTTCCGTAATTTTAGATATACCAATGTAGGTCACAGTTCCAACTGGTTTGGGGTGGTCGAACAACAGTTTTGGGGCGTATTTTACACTTACCTAGTCCTTAGGCTCGATTTGTTCTGTGCCTGCGTTGGGGTATGGCGTCGGTCGCGCGTACAAAAAATATATAAATCAACACACAACAACGCTGATTTCTGGCCACACGGCAGCTTACAATATTCTATGGTGTTGTATATTGCGCGTGACCGACACAACGTCAGCGACCGTCGGTCGTCAATAAAACATAAGAACATTAAGCCCAAGTAGTTGTTACTTTCTGTTTCAATTCGAATACTGATTTTTGCGGTTGACAAAAAGCGTCTACTAAATAGGCTTGTCTTGTAGCAAATTTATTATTGTATCAAAAATAGTTCAAAACACTTTTGCGCAAACGATATTCAACCTTAAGGTCGACTTTCATTAATCGCAGCCGCGCGCGTCTGACGCACGAGTCTAACGCGCGCGGCTGATACGTTTAGGAAATATGTGGCGACGGCCGCATGTATCGTCGGCCCCACGCGTCTGTAGAAGCGGCGCCATACATTTTCATAGTGCGAAGACTTGTCGCATCAGCCGCACGCGTTAGACGTATGCGTCAGATGCGCGCGGTTGCGATAGGTCGTGATGCACGAAAGTCAACCTTTATGATCACCCTCTGACCTGTGAATTTTACCCTCAGTTATAATTGTAATTTATTGGTAAAAAAAATATGCATATAGAATAACTAATTAACGATTACTAAATTAAGCCTAAAACTACATAAAACAAATATAGTTTAAACTAAACTAAAAAAAACGAATCTAATAGAAAAATGGAAAAGTAGCCAGTATGCTGCCGTATCTAATGCCCGTAAATTATCTAATGAATAATAATTTAATTAAAACTACTAGCGCCCACTTTTTAATTGGCACCCTGATTGATATATATTCTCCTAATCATAAATATGCGTAAAATTTGGTTTTAAGCAAAAACTCGATGACCGCACTAATTCTGCAGCCGGATCTTAGACTATAAGTAGTAGCTTTACCTAGTATGTGTGTCTGTCATAGTGCCTTCTGTACAAAGATGTGTACAATCTGTGCTTCTGTACTACAGCATCCGTTACATGAGCTCAACTTAAATTGTTAATGATATGTCAACGTCATAGATACCAGTTAGGCATATGAGAGTATTGTCTGGCATGAATCCGTGAGTAAGCGCCAGACTGAGCCACCGAGCGACAGCCTGCAATGCCTCATAAGATTGATATACATATATATATTATGTACGTACCTTTAGGAATATAATTAACAATATAAAAAAACGACTTCATAAAAATGTTAGAACTGAACCAAAAACCACACGGGAAGCACCAGCTTTCAAATAAAATAAGAAATCGGTTCACCCAGTCGAAAACTCTGAGGTAACAATCATTAAAAAAAATACAGTCGAACTGAGAACCTTCTCCTTTTTGAAAGTCGGTTAAAAAAAATTCTTGTACATTAGAGGCGCGCTTAACAGCCACAACTATCTTATTCGCATGTTTTCAACAATTTCAAGGTAAAAAAATCACTGAGTGAGAATTAAATAAAAGCGGCCAAGTGTGAGTCGGGATCGCGCACTGAGGGTTCCGTACCACATAATTTGTACTAAAGTACAAAAACGTAGTGCTAGTTTAGGCCTTAAACAATAATATTATTATTGGTTTTGTATTTGTTTAGTTACATTTTCGGGTCTAGCCCGGACATTTGGTAGGCATTGGTGGAGCCCAAGCCAACACCAAGAGGCCCTGTTGAATATAAAATACATGCAATTATGGAATATGTATAAAAAGGAATATGAAACTATTGTACAGTATAGGATTAAAAAAGTCTGGGCTATTGAGGTGAACAACTTGTGGATGGAATCACAGATCTATTGTATTTGTTATTATTAATGTAGTTGTTTGTCAGTATGTAATTGCGCTGGATAACAGGGCGATGTGATCGCTAAGCGACAAATCCCTTTAAATAAATAAAAAAAGACATCATGCCCAGGCGGTCACCCATCCAAGTACCGACCACGCCCGACGTTGCTTAACTTCGGTGATCGTACGAGAACCGGTGGTGAATAAAATTTGTTACCGACTCGCACTTGGCCAGAATTTTTTATTTGTTGTTTTTCTTTAGAGTGTGTACTATAATCATGAGTGAAGAGCAGAAGTGGCGGATCATGCAATCGATAGCGGAGCTAGCGCTCAACTGGCGCTATTGTGTGGAGTTCCGCATAAGTGTGGCAGCCTGTCCCGCCTACTTTTCACTTCAACCCCTCTTCCCTATTCCGTGAATAATTCAATCAAATAGTGTAGAATCATCTCGTCAAATGAGAAAAATGTACTCTTTAAGTATCCCCATGTATTTACATTTCCTTCTTACGGGTAACATTGCTAAATTGCATATAAGTCATTATGTTTTAACAGCTCGCGGAGGCGATATCACTGATTGGATTCAGGGGAGCAGAAACCATAAAATTGAAATCAATTTCAGTTTAATGGTTATGGGTGTATAAAACACTTTCGTCACCGAAAGCCCTTTATCTTTATTCGACGATAAGTTTATATTGTTGGTGAAAAGTTAAAGGCTTGAGTCCTAGATTTGGTATGGAAGATAGCATTTTTCCGATAGTCAAAGAACGGAGTTACGAAGTATACATACTTTTCTATTCTTAAGGCGACAACTCCGCGCCTAGATTTTATACAACTTTGACCCGTCTAAATTTGAAAATTGCACTTATTTTCGAAATCTTTTTTTTTTCTAGGTATTGAAGTCGGGGTGAATAGGTTTCTTTTGGACAAGCGTGCTTCATCGCAGTCCTCATCATCACTTAATATAAGGCGAGAGGGCAGTAAAGCGAAGCCTATAACTTTTTTTTTTAATATATATTTTTAATTAAAAGAAATAAACTTTACCTACTCTAAATTTGTATTGATTATGAATTTACGAGGTCGTGTCTTATTTTCTGAAACTAATGGGATAACAAAATAAAACAGAAAAGCACTTTTCTACTTCAAGTCTTAGTGTGTGTGTGTGTATATGTGTATGAAATATAGACGCTGTGTTTAATGTCCTAATACACACTTTATTACTAACCTAGCAGCCTTCAGTCTTCTAGTGAATCAGACTAAACAATGGAATTCCTAATACATTTCTGAAATTCTATATCGTGCGATAGAATAGTATTAGTCTGCCTTTGACGGTATGTAGAATTGTTTAGAGAAATGGTCGCAGGTAAATGCGAGTAATGCTCCAACGTAGATCTCCACTTAAGCATTATCTCACTTTAATTGGACAGACGATATCATTACAGCTAATAAATTATTCAACAAATAAGCCACTCAGGTGTTAAATCGTAATTCCTCTTCCCAACCTATTTTAATAACAATCAAGAAATAGCGGTTGAAAAATTTGAATTCATATTCAAATCGCAAAGAATTCCATTCATGCCTCCCACATTCGAGTTGGCCTTGAATCGTCGAGCGGGAAGCGATAAAAGCTTATCAAATAAAGTTACTTAGCTTCTCGCGATCAATTTACGACTTCTTATGACAGTGTAAGATTTCAATACACGGAACATATTTATCGTCCGCCTTCCCATGCGATCATGATTATGGATTTGTAAAAATGTTCGCCACGCCACAGGAATTCGGACTCTCCCAAATTGGAAAAGAAGCGAAAATTGAGTGGTTCAAGCGGGAAATTTCCCGCGTATTTCTACGACTTCAGATTGGTACGATACTCAGTCTTATGCGAAGGGTGAAAGGTGGTATATCTCTTACAGTAGCATAATATATTCAGTTCACAAAATGAATTGCCAGTGTTAGTAACTTGGAGTGAGCCTGCGAACATATTCGCTGGGATCTGTTGCGTCGTTCGTTCCCTTATATTGGTTACACGCTTGGGCGACAAAGGATCCTATCCGTAATTGCGATTAGGTTGTTTTTCATTTGTCAACTTCTGTAGGGATTTTCTGTACAGCGTTTTTCGATCCTTTTATATGTTAGTTTATTTGTTGATGGTGGCGGCAACGGCGAAGATATTAACTCTGTGTCTGTCTTTGTTTAGCACTTAACTAATGACGGTGCCTTAAGACTTATGTAGCTGAAAGATAATCTGGTTAATTTGTTTTCGAGTATTGTTCCTCTTAACTTACTGTTGGAAACGCTTTGTGTTAATGTAACTGACGGAGCTGGAAAGTTACGCTTTATTTTTAAACGGTCAAAGCCTTCAGGTGCTAAATGTAGCTTTGTATTATAATGTAGCAAAGTGAATCTTAGCTTTGCGTTTTAGAGTTTAGTGTTGCGTGCATTCATCTGGAATGCTGGCAATCCTAGGGAAGCACCTCGGTCGGTGTCGTGCAATTAACTTTTTTTCAGGACGGGCGCTCATTCCTATTGTGACGTCACGGAGAGAGGATAAGATGACTGAAACCTGGGGCACTCGAAACAAATCTTTAAATCTCGGCTTTTTCCTTGCGCTGCGTTGACGAGACGCTCTGTTACTGTGATCATTATTTTTAAAGAGTTATTTCGCTTTAGTAGTCATATTCTTGCTATTTCTGTACATTACTCGTAGTCTTACATCATTATGAGATACAGTAGCTTTAGTTTTTTCTCGACATCTTGTCTGTTTAGTTATTAAGTAGATAGTAAGTACTTAATTCGATAATTTTGAATTTTAGCAGACATCGTCAATCAAGACGAAGTGGAGCAAAGTCGTGGTCAAGTCGAATGCCCCTAGTAAAGCCAAAAGCCGGAATCGTGTATATTTTCGTGCTGTTTCCAAAACGATAGAAGCCTCTAGTAAAGTGTCCAACTATTTTACTGGAGCATAACTGGAACTTGACCGTGACGAATCAAATATCTTCATTTATTTGCATACATTACATTAATGTTTTTAATATACTTTACTCAGTCTGCAAGACGTGCATGTTTTTGCTATGTTGATTAACCTTGTAAAAATAAAAACTGGCCAAGTGCGAGTCGGGCTTGCGCACTGAGGGTTCCGTATTACCATCACAAAATACAATAATTATCAATGAAAAAAATTTGGTAAAGAACAGAAGAAAAAAAACGTTTGTTGTATAGGACCCCTTTTGTTTTTACTTTTTTGACGATTTCTTAGTTAATTAGCCGTAACATTCCATATTCTGTGAAAATTTTAACTAGTTATATATTACGGTTTTAAAGATACGTTTAAAGGTAGGATGGACAGACGGACAGATGGACGGACGTATGGACAGACAGCGTAGACTCTAATATCAAAAATCCATAAATACTATAGAAACAATGGCTGATGGTCAGCCACCAAGCTATCTAAGGAGGTCGTAGCTTTGTGGCTGATTGGCTTACCTCATTACCTAACCAACTTTGGTTAGAGTTCTAGAAATTTCAGAATACTCTTACTATAGTTATATGGCGCGTTTACCGCTGCGTTCTTCAACCTCGCTGTCTGATGGAATATATGAGTAAGTCTTGATGACATCTGCAATATTTTCTCCAGTTTTTACGTAAGATTTGCTGTGGTTTACTCGTGGTGTAAGAGGGCTCCGCAATTTCGCAACATTACGGCAGCGATGAGACGGCAAATTGCTCATTTGTCTACTGCGACACTTGCAAAACCGACGCCTGCTAATGTATTTACATTCGAGGTAGGAATCAATTTACGAAATTGGTTTTTACAAAGAATGAAAGTAGGCTATACAATACATACGCTGGTTACCTACTTATACATTTGTGAAAGCTTTTACTGCTGATTTGCAGTGGCGGACCGCTGCAAAAGAGTAGGACTCTTTTGCAGGGGTCCGCTTGGGGAAGTACCACACCTTTGCTAGGTATTCAACCGCCAAACAGTTGTGTACAAACACTACTGTGTTCCGGATTGAAGGGCAATGTTTCCAGCGAAATTACAGGGCACACAGATATTTGACATCTTATATCTCGGGGTGACGAGTGCAGTGCATTGCCATCTAGGGTTTTGAGCTGTTGAAGTTCAAAATTCTGAGTGGCGTTGAGCTGTTATGGGCAAGCGTGAAGAGCCATCAGGCGAGCGACTTTGCTAATCTCGTCACTCAGTATCATAAAAAAAAAATTGTCATGTGTACAAACATAATGTACAAACTTACGGATTAATATCACACTCATCACACTAGTCGATGAGGCGAGATTCCTTATTTGAGATTCCATAGTAACTGCCAAAAGTACTCGTATTTGAAAATATATGTTATTCCTACTTACAAAATAATAAAACAATAAAAGAAAAAATAAACTAACATAATCTCCAAGAAAAAATATACCAACAGAGCAGATAACACCTCTTATTTTGTTCCGGTAGCGGCTTTCCTTTGGCTTGGGCATTCGTCGTGGGTTCCAAGCAAATTAATCGGCGTCCAGAGGATTCCTGTTGACCCTTTCTGATACACAACTTGAAATATTGAGGTGAGCTCGAATATTCTGGCGATGCAGCTATTGGTTAGTTTATTTAGATACGTAAATAAAACCGGCCGAGTGCTAGTCAAGCTCGCGCACTGAGTGTTCCGTACTACCACAAAATACAATAATTATCAATTCATAAAACCGACTTGACTTGACTACCGTGACCGAATTTTCATAACTTGGTAATGTACCATTATTTATTATTTGTTGTTATACTTTAGAATGTGTATCTACTAATAATCATGTCAAATTTTACGCTTGTTACAAAGTAGAGCAAATACAAAAATACGTTAAAAAATACTTAAGTTGTATGGGGTCCCCCATTTAGCTTTTAATTTTTGACTTTATTATTATTTATTAGTTAATCCGCCGGAACATTACATATTCTGTGAAAATTTCAACTGGCTATCTATTACGGTACGAAAGATACAGTCGTTAAAAGGTACGACGAATAGACCGACGGACAGACAGACAGAAGGACAGACAGACAACATAGGCTCAGTAATAGAGTCCCCTTTTATCTCTTTGGGTAGGGAACCCTAAAAAGATGTGTTATTGACAACCACAGAAAATAAGCTTACAAATATACATTAATAACCATCCCACTATTCATCACCTTCAGTTTTGTTCAGAAATGTTACCTTCAAATATTAAGCGTGTGGGATAGGGAGCGTTAACGTCTATATAAACGGGGGTATTTGATCACAGTGCGGGTAAAGCCACAGGCAAAACATACCCAGTAGATAATAGAGTTAACATAGTAGTGTCATAGTCAGAAAAGTTACAAAAATGCAATTATCTTTGTCTTACGAAGATGATTGCATTTTCTAATATATTCTGGCAGACACTGCGTGATCAATCTGTCTCCAAGCCCGTTTCCCGCAATTTTTGCCGAAAACACTCGGGAATCTCATGTAGCGTGTGGAAAATTTAATTATCAAAGCAGTGGACTCCATCATTGTTATTCGGACGGCGTTTGTCTGCCGACTGGTGACGTAACGCAGTGAGCGTAGACCGATGACCTCCGATGACTAGACTTGGCCATGTAATTACGGGGTATAAGTTACTCAAGTGATATATTGGGAATAGTGCTTGTCTACACGAGCAATATTGACGGTGATTTTTACGATGTGACATGCAAATTTTTACCGAACTGCGCTCTAGAACTCAAATAACAGACATAGCTCTCGCAGCAACCAAGCTCAGCCGTATGCCAGAAGAGCTCTGGACCAAAATTACCATTAAGTAAGAGATTCAGGCCGCGATATTCAGCCAGACCTAAACTTCGCACATTTTCAAAATTTTTGAAAGTGAAGTGAAGTGATCACAAAGTGAAGAGTCACTTTGTGATCATAAAGAAAAAAACTAATCGGTTTTGCAAATGGTATAAAGCAATTTTTGTGTTCATATTTAACAGGAAGACAGAAATCGAAAGAAGAAAAAACACTTCAGTTATCTAAGGACTGCACGTCAGAAGTGAAAACTTAAGTAGTAGGTATTTAACCTATTCTACAAGAGATGGCGCTGTTTTAAAATACACGGTTCAGCGTGACGATGACGCGAGTTCCATGATTTTTGTTCACCCAAAAAGTGCTCAACGCGCCCAATAAAGTTTTTACTTCAAAAATTTTTTTTTTTTTTCGATATCTTCCCGAATGCTTTACCACATATTATTATTTTAATACCATTATTTTAATCCTTTATTTATATTTAATGTTTGGTCGATGAGCGTGACTGTAACGCATATGGCAGGGACTGACAAGCCCAGGAGTTTGCTCAAAACCACATAAATTTAAAATTTCCTGAGGCATGGCATCCCCGTCACGAAATCCTAGTGAGTGGGATCTTTGAGTGTGTAGAGTCATTTGTTTTATTTATTATCTACTATGATTGTGATCAAGATTTATTTAAGTAAATAATCAAGGCAGTTGTCATCAAATTATGTTAACAAGTAATTTAAAATCAGTCCTAGTAATAAAACTGTAGTACAATTCATCACTGGTTTTATTACCTATGTCGATAGTAAAGAGCATTCAACTAAACGTAATGCGTTTCGGATGAACATTGTTGCGGGTGACCTTGGCTGTTCATTTGGTTGGCCAATACCTTCGAGTATTTTGTAATTATTTGTATCTCTTGAACATTGCGTAATTGCACAGTCACTGAATGTTATTAAACTAATAGGCAGTCTAGACACTTGTAGCTTTGAATGAAGAATATACAGTTAGGCCTGGCACGCACGGGTGACTTTTGTCAGCTTGACTGTTTCGTCACTCTGGTTCAGCTCCTGTCTATGGAGAAGTGTGGAAGTGCACTTAGGATGCTCCATAGAGGAGACGCGCTAGCGGCGCTAAAAAGTAACTAATCTGTGATCTAGAGTGCTTTTCATGAACGAGTTTCCCAGACGCGGTGCTGTCATCGCGTACCATTCACTATCAGTATCATTTTTGACAACTTAAGGCATCTTACACAACTTTTCAACGATAGTAAATTAGTAAAAATCTCAAAGGTCCAAACACAGTAACAACACCTGACAACTGAAACATGGAAATTTAGTTCCGCTGTTTGCCGTGGGATTTCTTTCATGAAAAGCACTTAAAAGGCACGTCAGCCATGTTTACATACCTCCCAAGCGGTACAATAGCTGTCGAAAACAATAAACATTTATGTAAAACACTAGTGAAAGACGCCATTTTAAATAATCAACGTGCCGCACATCACGTGACCTTGTTTCCTATCTCCATAATAGAGAATCCCTGAAATGCACGCACTCGTCGCAACGTGACTGGATCAGTGTTGAACAGCCACGGTGACTAAGTTACCCGTGTGCGCCAGGTTTTAGCGTCGCCTTATAATGATCGTATGAGTGTAAGAGAAGAATATTAACATTTCAGGAAAAAATCAACTTGGGTTCATATTTTAGGTTTTAATTTAAACTACCTATTATCGTTACGAAAAAGGATAACTACGTAATTCGCATAAATAAAAACAAAATATGTTATGTTTTTTTTTGCTGTAACCCTAATATCCTAAAATGAGTCTGTGCCAAGCTCAGCATGATTAATGGACTGAGCCTAAATTGTGACCTAACTCGGGCTTCTAGAGACCTTAGGGTTTATACGTGGCAGTGGTACATGATTTCTGGGTCGCGTCGCATTAGACTGAAAAGTAAATTTTGATAGGAAAATGATTAACCAAAAGTTGTATTAAGTAGTGGGCTTGAGCCTTTGGATTGCCTTTAGACCTTCAACGGTCTATGGGCAGTCTTAACTGTTTTTGTATTGTTAGTGTTACCTTGTATTTTGTAGATAATAAAGGCACTTGTCCGTTAAAACCATAATTAAGTAGTATAAGCTATGTTATACTTTACATTAAACTATAATATAACTTTTAGTATAAATATTATACTAAAAGTTATACTACTTAGTTTAAAAAAGAGGGGGGTTATCAATTCGGTTGCTATTTTTCATATATTATGTTACCTCAGATCCTTCATTTATAAACCAATTTGTTTTTTTTTTGTTTAAACGGATATACCTACTTTTAGTTTCAGATAGGTCCCATAGAAAATCAGTTCAGTAGTTTGTTTTTTAAATCAAAATAGCTGGGAAAATAATGTCATCCAAGTAAACAAAATTGCGTATTTATTAATTTTGAAGACGGCTTTCTAAATTGATTATCTATTATACATCGGACTCCAACATGGTTGTAAATTGACTAAATATTATGTATAACTTAGGGTTCCGTGCCTAAACAAGTAAATTTAAACGCGCGCCAGCACACGGAAATTCGAAATCTATTGTTATCTTGTCAATTCGACTCACTAATATGTTTGTGTGTTAACAGTACGCGAATTACATTACAGTTGAGTCTTACTAATCCGGCACTATTAAAGACCAGGAGTTGCCGGATTATTGGAATATTCGGATTACTGGATTATATAGGAAAATTCAAGGTAAATAAAATAAAACATTAATGTTGGTAGTATGTATTTATATATAACAACTATCTTTATGGCAACTATATTAGTCATCTGGGAAGTAAAGAGCGCGTGTGGGCGTACTTAGAGGAAGAGGAAAGGCGAAGGCGCGGGCGGAGAGTGGTGGCCGTATGCGTAGAGTGCCGGACTACTGGACGTGCCGAATTAGTGAGACTACAGTATATGAAATATGATTTCAATTTATTCCAGTTTATAAAAACGTATTTATATTTCAATCATATTGTGGTTACGTATTCAATCGGCATCCGAACTTGATCGGATCATCTCTTCAAAAAATATTTTAATATCTTTCCTTTCATTTTGTTGGTAACTATAAGTTTCTCGACTAACAAAGCTATAAAACAACTTATTCCTATTTATAATGACGTAGTTTCATACATCCCAGCTCCAACAAATCCCGGATAGGATCATGCAGATGCCACCATTTGTTATTCAAATAAGTAGACGACGTCTCAAACACATGAAATCGCGATGAATATGTAAAAACGATTATGAAAAACTTTTGAATAAATGAGGACTTTCGTTTGTACTTCAGATAGGATTTCAGACATTTCGGGATTCATTAAAGTTGTCCTGTTTGACACCTACAAATTTAGATGTATTATTCACAGAAATAATACTTCTGTCTCAATAGCAAGCTTATATTTCTAAGCTTCTAATATCTATCAGCATCGTACACATCAAACTGATTGGATCGAGCCGGAATTACTACTTGCTAATCTGTGTCAATTTATCGCAGCGTAGTTAGTATGAATTTGGGGAAATCCGATCCGTACGACGCGGACAACTTTAGTAGAGATTATTTATATTTTGTTTGTTAGGTAAGCTTACTAGAATTTAAAGTATAGAGGTAGAGCTCAGTTGGTAAATTCAATAGTTTCTTAATTTCCGTAATCAACCTTTTTAGGACTCGGCCTTCAGATTCACCAATAGTATAGTTTTAAACGTTGGACTGTATTTTTTTTATGTTTGTTACCTCAGATCTTTCGAGTGGGTGAACCGATTTTGATGATTATTTTTTTATTTGAAAGCTAGTGTTTCCCGTGTGGTTCCATTTCAATTCAGTCAGTTTTTAAGTTCTGACATTTTTATGAAGTTGTTTTTTTAAATTGATTATAATCAATACGTTATATAAGGAACACTTTGACTGCCCCGGTGGCTCAGTTGGTAGTGAACCTACTTCTTGCGCTTGGGGGTGTGGGTTCGATTCCCATCTAGGACAAACATTTGTGTGATGAACATTTGTGTTTGTTCTATGTCTGGGTGTTAATATCTATTTAAGTATGTATTTAAAAATATATATGTAAGTATATCAGTTTCTGGCTGCCATATTACAAGCTTTACTTAGTTTGGGGTCAGATGACCATGTGTGCAATAATGTCCCAGATATGTATTTTATTTTATTTATTTATTTATTTACTTGAGCTAAATTTCATGCTTCTAGACTCAGCGGATTAAGCTGTGTGGTTGTCTCATAGTTCATTAATGAATTAATTTAAGATTTTTATTAGGTAGATCTCTTTGTTAGATTCGGTTGTCTAAGTTACAACATAGCGAACTTTACTTCTCTTCTAATGCAACCTTTATTAGATTTGTGGTTGACTCTACCATTTGTTTGTGTCTTGCGTTAACTTTAAGGTAAATGAAAACATTTACTACAGCATCTCAAAGTTCAAACCACTCCTTAAGGCTAGGTTGCATGACTTTTGAACGTATTAAGGTGATACGTTTCATGATTGGCGGGAAAAACAAATTTCAAACAGTTTTTTTTGTCCTTGTAGCTATGCCAGGTAATTATTGAGAAATGACACAGTGTTTGCGAAAATTGTTGGTTGTTTTTTACATTATCACGTACAGCTATTAATCAGTAACTCACCATATTACTTACATTTGTCAATAAACTGTTTGAAACAACAAAAGTTTGTTTTTTGACAAATGTATGTAATAATGTGCATTAAAGATAAATAGCTTCACGTGAGTTTGAAAAGAATAATAAACAATTTTCGAAAACATCATGATCATTTACAATAATTACCCGGTCTAGCTACAAGAACAAAAACACTGTTTGAAATCTGAATTTCCCGCCAAACGTGAAACGTTCCACCTCAATATAAATATAATTCTTTTCAAATAGAAAATACGCAAGTAATTCTCAAGAATAAATACTTGATTTAGAATGAATTAGTATAAAAAGTATCACAGATGACACCACAGGAAAGAGAAGTAAATAGAACGGAAATGAGAAGGAAAATCTGTCTCCAGGTATTGTGACATAAATAAGATATAATAAGAATGTTCATTCTTATTTATGTCAACGCGTCGAACTCCGCGTCATAGTTGCTAACACAGTTGCTATGGGTTTATATGGGTGCAAGAGACTACAACAAATTTCTTACAAAAATGCCTTGACAGCCGTACTGGTTTAAAAAAAAAACTGGATGACACAATAAGTAAATGTTTTAAACGTAGCACACGTAGTACCATCACGAAACAGTGAAAGTTAAAGCAATAGCTAGACTTTTTTTTCTTTGTCGAGGACAGGATTGGGTTTAATTTTTTTTACTTTTTGAGAAATATGATACAGTCGACTGCAGTAACAAACGTGTTCGTATCGTATTCCAACCCCGCCTTAAATCTAGTTGTGGTAGAGTACGGCCACATTATATGTAGAGTTGGCCAAATGAAGGAACTAAATTTTCCTTCACAGGTTAGTAGATTGTTTCAGAAACTGCGACGGTGGCTCTAAACTTACCGATAAGTTAATCGCTCCATAGTTCTCATTTCTGACACGCTTTATGTTCTGTTTCCAACGACTTAAATGTATTGGTGCCATCTCCATTTCCACTCTAATTTGTACTTAATGCTCTTATACGGACAATTTAGTTTTAATTAAACCAAAACAGGTATCATGACTCTTGATGTGCAGAAACAAATACATTCTTAACATAAATACAGTACAAAACACCTTGTCAAAATACAGAGATACGGTACGAAATAAACATCTTACTTCAATAGTAACAAGAAATCTTCAAGAATAAATACGTGCCTCTCGCTTTTTTTTTATCGAGTCTTTCATCTTCATCGGAATATTTAAAAAATCCTCTATACTATCTTCAGATATTTATACAAAGAGGTAAAGATAGTGCGTTTGTATATTTTTTAATATCAGAATCTAATGATTCGATTTTTTTACTCTTATAGAAAGCTACACTATCCAGAAGAGAATAGGCTATGTTTTATAGTGATAAAAGATAGTTTTCTGTACTTCATAACACTATTAAAACATGCCGAGAAAAATAAGCTTATCGGCTTCTTTTTTGGCGTATTGGCGAGTCCGGCTAAGATACGTAAATACAATGCGTTCTTGAGTAGATCTAAAAAAAAACCTCGTCAGGAAATAATTATCTAACTATTGAAAAACATGTTGTATGTGCAATGTAATACACAGGTGTAGAATGTTCAATATTCGGCAAACACCGCAGTTCATCAGCAAAGCCGCGGGCCAAAAGAACTATACGGTTATTTAGAACCAATTAAGATTCTAAGGATTACGATGTGGTTATAATTACTTCATCAATTATCACCTCGATGCAGTTAATGATAATGGGGCTTCACACGAGTTGTAATGATCGCTAGAGATTTTCATTTATGATCGCTTGTTGGATAAACTAACGTTTTTTCTGAATTGAAGTCATGTTATGAACTAAACCTTTTTCTGAATTAATGTCATGTGGTATTCGAAAATCACACTACCAGCACTCACTGTTTGGTATATTTTCAGGCAAAATATCGACCGATATAAAGTATAGTCAAATATCCTGTTTTGAACATTGACTTGATATGTAAATAAATTACTTCGCAAGGACCGGGCCAATGGCGCTTTTGTCAGTGGTACCAACTCAGTGGTCTAACACAACTGACTTGCATGTTATTTATTGAGATATTTGTTCAATCAACCAAAATCCAAGTTCACTCTTTCTGAACAGACTAACAGGTAACTTTATTTGACACCAGTGGCACGCCGACTTCGTTGGTGCCCTCTTTTTACTTGAAAACATTCGAATGGACATATCCTTACTTTTGTAAGATCTTTGTTATTGACCCAAAAATTGAGGACGTCATGCGTGACGTTTTGGAATTTAAATATAGCTATTTGTATAGTAATATACAAACCTTAAAAGCAGATGTTAAAGTACCCAGATAAAAAGAAGCCGAACTTGATTCTTTAGCGACTGGCCCCAGGGTATCTTAAGTACGGAATCCCACAAGCATTATCGTGAAGCCGTAGACCCTTCCTTGAAGGTGAGCACTTTTATATGGCCATCAAGCGTTACGAGGACAATAAAACACGATTGCTTACCATTAACATCGAAGTCCTGGCCCTTGGAACTTGAAAGAAGTAGGCTGTATTTGTTGGCACAAGGAGTGATCATTGAAGGCGATTATGATGATAGTTTGCCAGACTATTTTAGTTAATCGATTATGACTCGTAATTCCTATTACTAAGAATTTTTAACCAGTTTTTCTGGTCTTCCTTTGAAGTCGTTCTTCAAAGACGTTCTCTTAAGTAGTCCAGTCAAATACAATTTTTTAACTAAAAAATCGAACACAAGTCAAAAAACAATGAATTAGAGGAAAAAAGCCCTAATAACGACATTGACAATTTGTTTGGATGTTTTGTTCCGTGGACATATAAGTTCAATTGTTTTCTTGTGTACTTGCTGTTCACAGGGCCTATAGATAACAGAAAAAAATATTAACGGCTGTCTAGGCATTTTTGTAAGAAATTTATTGTAGCCAGTTGCACCCATATAAACGAAACGTCAGTCATTCGAAATCAGTTAGCAACTGTGACGCGGAGTTCGACGCGTTGATCTAAATAAGTATGTTCAAGGTTCTGTCATAATGCCTGGCGACAGATTTTCCTTCTCATTTCCGTTCTATTTACTTCTCTTTTCTGTGCTATAGACAATATTAGACAAGGCTCGTTCATGCTTTCGAGATACATGAACATATTGTACATATACCTTTTGGGTGAATGAGTATGGGTTTTAACGAGCAACAATGCCAAATGATTTTGTTTCGCTTACGAGAATCTCGTCTATAAGCTTGACAAACTATGTCTTTTTTTATATTAACATGCGATGCCTAACTGTTGTCTCTTCAACTCCTTCGTTTTGTCTCTGTTCTGGGCTAGCAGCTGCACTACATTTTTATTGAACCTCCCAAGCTCTTCGCGCCATCGGGTCTGGGGGTGACCTGGGGGTTCATGATTCCTCTCTTAGTTTATTTATACAATAACGTACGAACAGCGATGTCGACAAAGTTATTCAATGAAAACTGTTGTTCACACTCGGATACGTTCGCGAAAACTTCTCGCGTTAGTTTCGGAAATCATGTTGTTAAAGTTCTAAAGCGTTTCGCTATAATTTACAATACACTCCACAATTTTGGAAAATAAATAGATATTCGGGTTAAATTTGGAACTCAATGAGGTTGCGTCTTTAAGGTCTTAGCGTTTCAACGTAACGAATGAACTACTCAAAGTTTGGAAGCCTGTGTTTGAAGGAAGGAAGGATGTTTTGTTCATGCAATTAGAGTACTTTAATTAGCTCTTCATCATTGAAAACTATTGAGATTTATTGAGGCAGCTGGTCTTTGAATAAATAAACAAAACTCTCTAGACTTCGAAACAGCTCAGATATTTTAAAATTCGTTAACTTTTTTATCCTTAACTTGCTGAAGTTATTCAAGTAACTTTAAAAGTTACGAATTTATGGCTCACAGATCTGGGTAGTTACGGAACTTGGAGAAAGTTTAAGTGAGGGTCAAGGGCCGTGGATCCTCAAAACATTTGGGCAAAGTTACCTCTTCGTGTGCGGTTATTTTAACGTAAGACAGTTTTGGACACGTCTAATATGACAATCCTAGCTGTGTTTACTTTCACTTGTGTAGTGATTAGCCATGCTTAAAGGATTCTATTAAATTTATCATTATCATCATTAGCCTGTATCCATATACAATATATATTATGTTTTATATAGGTATATACTCGCTGCGCCCCGCGATTTCACACTCACGGATCGAGACTCCTCAGCTATCATAATATATCATCAGCGATTTGCTAATTAAAGTCCCGTCAAAATTGTTCCAGCCGTTTTGTAGTCCATAGGGAACATACACATTGCATTTTTATATATATAAAAAGAAGATTATTAATTAAAAACCGACTTCAAAATTAGTAGTAAGCTACGCAATTCCATTTAGTTGGATGACATATTTTTTCCAGTTATTTTGATTTCAAAACCACTACGGAACCGATTTTGATGAAATTTGTAAGGGACCAATCTGAAAAAAAAAATCTTTAAAAAAACCGTTTATAAATGACGGAGTTCTGAGGTAACAAACATAAAAAAATACAACTGAATTGTGAACGCCCTACGTTTTTTAAATCGGTTAAAAATAATACATATTTTGTCTTCTTTGCTAAGTAAGCCGATTTGGGAGCCACAGATGTGATCACATTTTTTGCCGCGGACGCCACATCGCCTGGGACGTAGTTGAGGTAAAGCAGGCATGCCCAAACATACCACCCTTTCGACTATTTATGTAATACCGTATCATGCTATAATATTGTAAATGCGAAAGTGTGTTTGTTCGTTGGGTTGTTTCTCTTTCATGCAGCAACGGATCAAAGTGATTTTTTGTATAAAAATTGTTGGAAGGTCAGAGAGTGACAATATTTTATATCCTGGGAAAATTTAAGGTTTTTAAGGGAGTGTTCACGCGGGGCGCAGCTAGTTGATCAAAATTTATAGGTTTTTTTCGTCCTGGCAAGTCCCTTTATTGACTAAACACAAGTATAAATAGATTTTTATATACCTTCGATTAAAGAGCTGATAATTTAAAATTAAAATGGCTGAACAGATTTTCTTGAATCAAAGAAATCTTAGCTTAGAACACTCTCAATCGAAAGTAACATTTCAAACCAAACTATATATTGAGGTTCAGCCGTTTGGGAGCTACGATGCCACATACAGATATACGTGTTACTTATAACACCACTCTTTTTACGTCAGTGGTTAAAATTAAAAGCTAATCATAATTACTTAGCGTATTGTACAACCACACTTTGACTGCACAATTATTGCACAGTTTGACTGTTCATAAACCGTTAAAGATACAATCCAATCCGCTGGCTTGGTATATTTAAGGAGTAAAAGTGCCTCAGTCCAGTAACATAAAGCCTTATAATAACAGTCATTTTAATGGTAGTTACAGATCTGGTGAAGCCAGAACCTGTGTCAGAATGTTAGAAAGTGACGTGCGCAGATCTCCGGTGGGATATACACTCTCAAACATAAAATATGTTGGATCTCGTAACCCTGGACCTCAATCAGACAGCCTTCCCGAAACCCGCTGCAAAGTTAATTCTCCTGGCATTCCTGTCGCGTCTCAGAGACTATATTTTTTTATTAACCGAAATAAAAAAGCTTTTCTCGTATTTTATGATTATGAATAGCGAAGTAGCCGTGAAGGGCGCAAATGCTTTCATTAGCATGGCACTTCGTAACCCTATTCGTAGGTACTTTCATCCGAGTTTTTAATTTACCTTTCTCTAATTTACAACCTTTGTTCTCTACGCCGTGGAATGTATTTTAACGTTTGTATTCTTTCTATGTTTCGGTATGAAATTCCAACTTTTTATTTGACTCGATGTTTGTTTTAATTTTAATCCAATGTATGGACCTTAGGCTACGTTCGCAAAGCCACGCTTTTTGTGACAAAATTGTTTTACAACAAAAGTACAACTTTGAAGATTCCGTAGGTAAAACCACGGCACGCTGGTAGTATTGTGAATGCGAAAGTTTGTTTGTTCCCGTTTTACGCAGCATCATCAACTAAATAACAGATTGACGTGATTTTTTGCATAGATATATTATTATGAAGTTAGAGCATTGATCTAATCAGTTGGAGGGCTAAAGAGTGACAATGGATTACTTTTATCCCGGCTCCACCCCCTACCCCTTAAAAAATTTCCGTAATGACTTTACGCCATATTCTTCTATCCTCGTCGACATGCACTGCACTATAGGTATTAGGTAAACACTGCACTACTTATGAACTGATTTGTCTAAGCCTCGAAGGTGATGCGAATCTAGTCGGACCAACGCTTTTTATCGGACTGTGGCTTCGAGATCGTTTCTATCGACTTGGCCGTCACTATAAGCATTTATAGATTGTCGCTGTCTTTCCTGGCAATATGACCGAAGTACTCCAAGATACGCTTGAGACAAATGGTAGACAATCTATGGTCGAAATCTTGAGTTGTTTTAGTATTGATGCGTTGGTCCGATGAGCTGTCCACGGTGTTCTCAGCACTGTAGGGCTCAGCTAATAGTATTATATTTATGATCAAGGGAGCAGTGACTTTACGTAGTTAAATAAAACCGGATTCATTACGGTCATTATAACACAAAGTCCATACAAAAATCAAACTCTAGGTTGAGTTTACGTCGTTATAGACCGGTGTTTATAAGCCAAGTGTACATTTTCACATGCACTAATTGAAAAGTGCTGAGACCCAAATCAAAAACACCCCCAATCGGTAAGCTTTTTATGAACACCGCGCTATCGGAAACTTTTTAAATAAATCTGCGAATCCCGCAGTGGTCGAACTAATCCTATGTTTTAACTGTTTTGTTTTGCATCCCGGTGCCGGGTGCCGGCAAGCTCTGTTTTGTGGATTTTGTGGGGGAATCCACTTACTGAGTTCAATTTATTCCTTTAAATTGGACCCTACGTCCCTACGATCAGAGGATAGTCATGTAATGACTGAATGAAGGCTCTAGGAAAGGTAAGCGATATCTTGACGCCTAAAGCGTGACTGGATTGCTTATTCC
The DNA here is from genome assembly GCA_949125355.1 of Agriopis leucophaearia. Lineage (NCBI taxonomy): Eukaryota > Metazoa > Arthropoda > Insecta > Lepidoptera > Geometridae > Agriopis > Agriopis leucophaearia. Next base: position 6,337,088 of record OX421267.1, read on the forward strand.
CAGTTTTCATCATTGGCTTTGTTTACTGGCATGGCGACAAGAACTGTGAAATAGAATGTTTGAAAGTAAATGAAGATATGACAACTATAGACAAAAGATAACATGTTGTGCTAAGAGCAGAAATACGTTGTTGAAATCTTACGTCATTGCCAATAAGGCTTCTAAGAAAATCGCACTTCTAAATCTCACACCCAACACACACTCAATTGTTTATTAGCTTCTTTGGTCTCCAGTTCCTCTTCCCACATCTTTTTTTATCGCGAATAAGTCCGCCTTTGACCACCAACTCGCTTGTTGTAAATACTCTTACCCCATTACATTTACAGGAAAAAAAACACGTCAGTCATGGGATTGCACGTAAGAAGTGAAAACTTAAGTAGTAATTCATGTATTCTACAAGAGATGGCGCTGTTTTAAAATACACGGTACAGCGTTCGGTGACGATGGCTCGAGTTCCTTGATTTTTGTTCACTCAAAAAGTGCTTAAGAAGTTTTCACTTCAACTATCCTATAAGATACCGAAAGAGCAGTCTAATGGTGGCGAGATGACAAAAAATATATGCGTAAATGCCTACATGTTCGAGAAAAGCGTTAAACAATTAAAATAGGCAAACGAAATAACCTTCCAAAAGTTAACGGATCAAGATTATTTCCACCATCGTCCATAACCTATCATATCACAGCTGGATATAGATAGGCCTCTCTCTTTTGCTAGGTCATGCTTGGCTCCTGTGCTTCTCGGGTCATCTCCGATCTACGATACCTCAAAGATTTAAAGTTAATCGATCAAACGAACTTACCTGAAGTGAAGTTCGATCTTAATTATCTTGTCTTCGTCGAAGAGATTTATAATTACCATGTAGTTAGCCCTGCAACACTTGGATCTACCCGCACACAGTATTTAGAGCAGAATGAAAAGAACTTGTCTGTTCATACCTACTAACGTACCGTCGGCCGTGCCTACCTCAGTGCCTCATTCTTTTTAGAGGAAATAGGAACATTGATTACTTAGGTATTGAGGGTAGGGTAGGGAGGGACCTTAAATCTCTTCGACGAAGACAAGATAATTAAGATCGAACTTCACTTCAGGTAAGTTCGTTTGATCGATTAATTAATCTTGTCTTCGTACTCCGAGATTTATAATTACCATGTAGATGTTCAGAGAATGCCTAATTGATCAATGTTGTCGGTAAAATAGATAAAGAGTGTAGTTTGAGGAGAAAAAAAAAAAAAAAAAAACGAATAATATTATACTTAATTAATAATTTCTTTTATTTTTCTAGGTATATTATTAATAATATTAATAATTAAAGCTACCTGTTACAGTTTTACTTTAATCATTTATACAATCGAGTTCTATAATTATCTTAGATTACTTACCGTCTTACTTAAAAATCTTCACAATAATCCTCTCGCAAACCTCTCTCAATTGCGAGGCGTTTTAAGACTTGATCCAGGATCAACTTTTTTTCACCCATATATCTGCATAAACCTATTTTATCCCTCTCTCAGATAAAATACCCACAGAGAAACAAAAATCATTCAGTTGGCGCAGACTATAGCAAAAATAATCGACTAAAATTCTTGTTGAACGAATAATGTATGAAAATTTTGATTTTTACGTCAGTGGTAATATGAATGTCAATGTCAGGTGTCAAATTTGACGGTACTCAGAGCACGCGTGTGTCAATCTGGGTTAAATTTTTGCGCATTTTCTGTATAAATAAATAATATTTTAACTTGTGTTAGTGAAAACAAGCCGATTTCAACAGTGAACAGTTTCGATTTCAGCATTCAGTAGCGAAAACACTCTGCTGGAGCCGAAATTTAAGGATAAAAAGGATTAGAAATGGAGCTCGTAAAAAAAAATCGCTTCATAAATTGGAGTGAACAGGAAAAGGTAATTACCAAGTTTTAGTTGTATGCTGACCCTTAAAAATGCACGAATTAACATGATCTATTATAAAAGAGGTCCAAGAGTTTTGGATTGCAGGCCACGCACCATTCCTTGTTTCAAATTCGATTCATTATGCCAAGGCGTTATTCTAACATGACCCATGATCTTTCCTCTGTTTGCCAACCACAACTACTTGGAATATGGCCTGCCAGAGGTCTAAGAACACCACAGGCAATATTTATGGCCAAATACAACCTACAATTCCTCCAAAACCTTGGTTCTTCAAATAAATAAAAAATAGATAAACATGTTACTTCTACCATCTGTTGCTTGTACTTCAGTGTTCCTCGCGACAATTAGAATCCGAGACCACTCCCTCTGTGTATTTTTAAATGCATACTTAAATGGATATTAATACCTAGACATGGAACAAACACAATTGTTCATCACATGAAAGTTTGTTGTAGGTGGGACTCGAACCCGCGCCAATAAGCGCAGAAGGAAGGTTCACTAGCAATTGAGCCACTGGGGCAGTCTAATAATTGCTCGTTTAGTTAAATATTCAATAAATTAAGCATTTAGTTAGTTTGTGCACGTGCCGTGTGGTACGTTCGTGCGTGAAGTCATCTGCCGGCCCAACGGAAGACCAGCGTCGGTTGTTTACAACCGGCATCATGCTGAGTTGGAGCCGGATTGTGACAAAAAAAATATGATAAGATTTAATTAAGGCGTGCCGAAGTCTTTACCCACAGCTATAGTGGTTCGCAAATTGATCCTGCTTGCCATATACTTGTGCAATCAGGTAGGAAGTCAAAACTCTGTCATGTGTTCTAATGTTATTATGTTTTTTTAGGTGCTGTCGAGCTTTCTACACGAAAACGAGTCCATGTAGCATGTACTATTGCAAGGCCACCGAAGACATGATTCAAGTCGAGACTCCTTAAAGAAAATCAACAACCACAAGTCTCCAATACCAAAACACCTGGCAAAATAGGGATAGAATAGTTTAGGCAGCGACCCAAAGCCTTGCTCTGTTATCTTAGGAGCTTGGCTGGTTTATGTAAATGTGTTTAGCTAAATGCACAATACACCCCAGCCAGTGTCAGTGCAGGTCTTGTCACCCTAACTTTGAATTAGAATTAGGGACTCTTGGGGTTGGCTTCAGCTCCACCAATGCCTATCAAATATCCGGGCTAGACCTCGAGAGTAAAGTTAATCAAAAATACATACCTATTTAATATAATTATAAAAATACTATGAGAGAATTAGTACTGAAAATATGTTTAGTATTTGATTACATATTTAAAATCTATGCTCTTATGTAAGATTTTTAATTAAAATACATGTTTAGTTTTTGTGTAAGTGTAATATATTTTATAATAAATTATTTTCCATAAAAATGCTTTGACTTATTCGGCCAATGTCATCATTGATAATGTCCTCGTTGTTTGTCATTTCTTCATGTTAAAGTTGTGCTGTATCTGAGGAAATAAATAATCAATTAAAAAAACCGACTTCAAAATTAGTAAATACGCAGTTTTGTTTACTTGGATGACATATTTTTTTCAGTGAGTAGTAGTAGTTTCATTTAAAAACCAAACTACTTAACTGATTTTGATGAAATTTATATGGGACCACCTCTGAAGTAAGACCTACCAAACAAAAAAGGAATCATCAAAATCAATTCATAATTGGTGGAGAAATCGTTGAACATACATAATAAAATACAGTAGAACCTCCTCCGTTTTTGAAGTCGGTTAAAAAAAGGAGATTGTCATATTCAATGCATTACAATGTTCCTATATCTAGTCATTTGAGAGTGGAGATTCTGAGAAATGTTAATGAATTAATAGAAAAATAAATAGCCAGACATTTAAAACTTATTTTGGTGGGACAACGGGTGGATACAATTATGTCCACTGTCACACAAAGCACCCTGAGACTACCAGTGGGATGAAGCAGTAGATTTAACAGAATGTAACCCTTTCTCCAGTAACGAGCCCAGGTGTTGTTTGTTATTTACACCTGAGCTCATTACACTAAAAGAAACTGAAGAACAAAGAAATCCCAATGCCTGCCAAGCGTAAAGTGTACAACATGTGTATTCTACCAATACTTACCTATGGGTGCCAAACCTGGAGCCTAACAAGGGCTCGCACCCAAAAACTCAAGGTATGTCAACAAGGAATGGAGAGAAGCATGTTGCCCATTAAGCTGAAGGACAAGTGAAGACTGACCAGAATATGGAAGGCCACATGCGTGACAGATGTCTCACAGAAAATCAAGTGACTAAAATGGCATTGGATATGACATGTAGTCAGACTCCCTAAACAAAAATGGATCAAAGAGGTCATATTGTGGTACCCCGGAGATGGGAAGAGATCATGGGGACGACCACATAGAAGGTGGGAGGCTGACCTACCAAAAGGGTGGCGCATAATAGCCAGAGATAGGGAGAAATGGCCACTTCTAGAGGAGGCCTATGTCCAGTGAGGACAACCTGATTCTGAAACTGGTGTTACAAACAATTTTTTTTAGAATTAAGTATTGTTTTTTTTTTAATTAAGTAGTAAGTATAACTAGTATATAATTGTGTAATTGGATCAGAGAATAAAGGCTATTTTTATTTTAACCCTCTCTCCGATCCTCTTCGAACAAAAAGCTGAGATGCTAGATGCAAAGCTAATAAAAAAAAGAGTAACTCACCTAGTTCTTTGTAAAGAATCGACAAATTGTGCAGAACAGCACTATCGTAGTTTTGATATTGGCATAGTTACCCCTCATCAATTTCAGCAATATCAGAAATCGCTGCTTCAAGACACTGAAGTACCTTTCAACAACATTGCGGGTTCGGATATGCCGGTTGTTAAAACGCATCATGTGTGCTGCCTCCAGTGCCACGATGTCACATATTTTAAGGTCAGCATCACAGACGATCTGAAAATCGTTTTTTACATTTAAAAATTATTTACTGATAACTAGCTGCACCCAGCAATGTCAGTGACACATGTGATTTATCATAATACCTATAAACATGAGTTCCCACTGCTGGGACTTGACCTTGTCTTCCTAACACAGTAGCAGTGTGCGGCAGGGTTAGAAAGCTATGCGTGACTATAAAATCTTGCATGCCGTTCTACGAATACCGACATGGATTATAATATACAAGCTGGAATGGCATTGTGCAAGATATGTACTTACTTGGGTATTGATAGAGAAATGTCTCTTACTGTTGATGTGATACTGGCCAACGTCTCCTTCATTATTTCTAGGTGCATGCAATCTATTGCACCCATAATCCCTTGAAGGCCGCAAATAGCTTCAAACTTGCTGATAGCGTTGGCTATCATAATATTCAAAGGCATTTTTATGTACCTACTGTGAACTTTTGGGAGCCAACGCTATTGCTACTTTGCGGGCCACACGTGACAGCGTCTGCTGGCTCAATCCGCGCAGTCTTCTTGGATCTAAAAATAAAACATAACTTTCTTACTTATCTTGGATTCACATACATACTGCATAACACGAAACTTGAACAAAATAAGTATTTTTTATCTACCTCATGGTGGCCCCAATATCTGATTACTGCCATTACTTGCAGTTCCACAGGGATGCCGCCACCTCGCAGATTCACCTGTAGAATAGTGTTCCGTGGTCTGCCCTCAGCAAGTCAGAAATCCGGCGGATATTTTCATTGCTGGAACGGTACCTCAGCCGAAATTCATCATCCGATAAATCATATATACCATGTATCGGATCACGCCTTAATTCTCTGGCGTATCCTTCTTTTCAACGCGGGAGCTCTAAATTGGCGTAACATGTCCACATCCCTTCGGAAATTGCACAAATCCATGATAAATAACCACAAAACTTAGCCAAACAACAAAAAAACAACCTAAAAGAATGTTATTCAATCAGCTAAATGCTGATTGGCCGATATATACTGTGATCTATGCTGATTGGTTAAAAAGCCGCCATATTGCCTCGCAAAGGTCTCTTAACAACGTCCGGCCAGTGGTAAAATTTTGACAGCTATTGAGAGCGCTTTCAAAGCCCTCGCAACTTTTTTTTTGGTTTTAGGTAAGAATTTCGCTTGATCCGCAGATCAAAGGTCTCTCAAGAATGTAAAAAGATTTTTAAGTAAGACGGTTAATATATTGGTGTTGAGATCAATAATCGGCCTATTGTAATATGTGGCAAATACAGCTGACTGACCAGACCATCCTGCACTTTTTTTGATGGCATCGATACTCATGCCTGCCAGAGATGCTGCCGAGCTGGAAGAATGCCGCGTTGAATGGGCGGTAAATATTGAGGTGTCAATACCACTATCTCCTAGAGTCTGTTTAATCCAGCGCCCGATAGTCTGCGCCGAAGCAGGCCTATAGGGTTTTTTATGGGTTAACAACAATCTATCATCGGTGTTTGTCCTATACGACGATGTTACTGCCAAGTACCTTTGTAAAGCACTTGCTGGACAAATACTTGGTCTCTGAGTAAAGAATGGTAAATCAATTACAGGTTGCGCTCGCCCTATACCAGAAGTTTTAATCAAATCTTTGATTGGAATTACAATCCTATCATTGTAAATCTGAATATTCGAAACCCTTATTAGAGATAAAGTTTGAGTTCTTTGAGCTGTAGTGAGCGCTAACAAGGTAACTAGTTTTCTAGTCAAAATGTCTATTTTAATTACATCATATGGATAAAAATCGGCTAGGTAATCAAGTACTACGCTTGGGTTCCATGTAATAGAATATTTAGGAAATGTAGGTCTTAACTTAAATATGCCCTTGAAAAAACGTTTTACTCTCTCATCTTGACCAATGTTATTATTGGAAATCAAAGATAAGGCCGACCTGTGATTGTTTAAGGTGCCGTATGATGACCCTGATTCAAAGCACTCCGTCAGAAAATCTAACATAGAATGTGATTCAATATTATAAAAATCTATATTATTTCTATTGCAATAAGCCCACCATAATTTGTAGCTTACAGAATATTGTGACTTAGTACTGTCCGTAATAGAAGAGAGCATAATGCTCAAAGCTGAATCTGGGATGCCTTTTCTTTTGTATCCTTTCCGGATAACACACTCACTGCCAGGGTAAGGTGGGAGTGCAGGGGATGTGTTAATCTGAAAGGAGAAGAAAGAAGATATTTACTTGGTTGTAAATATATAACTTCGGTAATACAAAGGGACCTAAACAGTGGGTACCATGCTTGAGATGTCCAATGAGGGACTACAACTATTCCAGTTGCCCCATCAGCGATAATTTTACTAAGAGTTTTTAAAATTAGTGCGAAGGGTGGGAAAGCATAGAAGAAAAAGGGTGTCCATTCTATGGTGAAAGCGTCAATGTTAAAGGCATACGGATCTCTTTTCCACGAAATGTACTTAGTGCATTTGGCAATTGAGTCGTGACGCAAAAAGATCTATGTCTGGTCGACCTAAGTGACTTACTATTTTTGCAAACGCTTCTCTATTCAGTTGCCATTCCGTGTCAACATTTAATCGACGTGACTCACTGTCTGCTACGACATTAAGTTTAGACTTGATATATGATGCGTAGACATAGATATTACGTTCTTCGCACCAATTCCATATCATGGTGGCAACAAAGTGTAAATGAGGAAATTGTATACCACCCATTCTATTAACGTAAGATATAGCTGTGGTATTATCGATACGTAACAATATATCACAATTTTTCTTCTCACCAGCGAATGATTTTAAACTAAAATAGGCAGCGAGCAGTTCCAAATAGTTTATATGATGACGTCGCTCATCAGGGCTCCACTGTCCCCCAGTTTTTTCACTACCTGATGCGGCACCCCATCCGGTCAAAGATGCATCGCAAAAAAATTCTTGAACGTATTTCTTTTCTTGAATTGGATTTTCGACTGATAAAATATTATTTTTCCACCATAAAAGATCATCATATAAACTAGATGGAATTGCCATATTTTTGTCATAATTATCATTACTATTAAGTAGTGCCAAATATTTAGCTCGTTCCAACGACTTTGTATGCAACCATCCATATTTAACCGCGGGACAAGCTGCGGTGAGAGTTCCAAGATAACGCGCAAACTCTCTTATCTGAATATTATTAACATTCAGTAATATTTGAGTGCGCTGCAAAATACTTTTTCTTTTAATATCGGGTAGCTGCAGAGTCATTTTTCCCGAGTTTAAGACAAATCCTAAAAAAGTGCAAACATTACTTGGTTCAAGACACGATTTTTTATAATTAATTACGAAACCTAAACTTGATAAGCATTTTATGGTCTGATTGGCATTTTCTAAGCAGTATGTTCTGGTATTTCCTAAACAGAGTACATCATCTATGTACCTTACAGATGCAAAACTACGAGACCTTAAATATGAAACGACCGGTTGTAATATTTTTGTGAAAATGTAAGGCGCGGAACATAGACCAAAAGGCAATGCAGTAAACTCATAAAGATCATTTTTAAAATAAAAACGCAGGTACTTTCTATGTGACATAATAATTGGGACTGAGAAATATGCGTCTTTCAAGTCTATTTTAATCATATAACAATTTTTTGTCATAAGTCGAGTCGCCGTCCTGATATCTTCCATCTTAAAGTGTTCAATGTTAACGAATTTATTTAATTTTTTGAGATTTAATATGAATCTAAATCCACCATCACTTTTTGGAACTAGGAAAATATCAGATATGAATTGTCCTACCTCTGGACTGCATTTTGTAATCGCATTTATTTTTAATAAATGCGCGAGCTCGCTTTTGACGGCGATCGATTCATTATGTGAAAATAATCTCCTAGGATAGTCATCCGGGAGTTGCCTCGGTGTAGTATGAAACGGAATCGAGTACCCTGACACTGCACTTAATATAAAATCGTCATTAGTCATTGTTTTCCAAACATTTATATAATATTGTAGACTCCCAGCATAAGGTACCTGCACGTTTACTGCTGAAGGCGGTGACGCGGGCGCAGGGGAGGCGGCCGCGACACTTGCGGCGGTAACGGCGGCGGGCGTCTCGCCGCTGCTGGCGGGAGTGGCTGTTGCGCCCAGCGCCGCCGCTGCGGCGCGTGCGCAGAGGCCGCTCGGCCGCGCGCCGAGTACATTGTTCTTTGCCCACCGGGCCGAGTCGTGTACGGCTGGCCGCTGCGTTGCTGCCGACCACGATCCGATGGGCTTTTCCAGTTTCCCGTAGAGGAGGAAGCTGACGGAGTCGCTACGATTTGTTGACTTGTTTTCTTGATACCCCTTGTAGTTTTCACCAGGTCCTCGAGCTTGTCGCCGAAGAGGAAATTATCTCTTTTCCTGCTTTTAAACGAGTCACTTAATGACTTGTCGATAAAAGGTATTATTAAAAACCGCCTTGATTCGGTTTCACTGTAGTGAGAGTCAGCTATTAACTTCCCGGTATCATTTAGGGTACGCATAATATCAGGTACATTAAAATCTTTTCTTAACAGTGCTGTCATCGCTATTTCAAGCGTAGAAAGAGCCCTTCCGAGTTGCTCTTGCTTGTCAAAGAAGCGTTTGTCTCTGTTCTTACAGGTCTCAGGTAGCATGGCCCCGATCTCGGGATTAAGTGTGGGTGCTTTAGAAAAAGGAGAATTTTTAGGAAAAAGATACTTCTTGAATAGTTCCTGTCTTTGCTCTTTGTTTAATCCATTAATTAATATTTGTTTAAATCGTTGAGCGATTTCGGGGTGAACATTTTCACCCCACTCATCTTTCTCGATTTCACAATCACCGAGAGCTTCTAAAATTTCGGGATCTATATCCTGTAGGTCTATAGTCTGTTCATCTGCAGGAACTTCTACCGTCGGAATCGTACTAGGTTCTTCTGACGTAGGAATAAAGCTTAGTACTTCAGCATGGTCAACTGCGTAGTTGGAAACTTCATCGACATAAATACCTTCTATTGGGATTTCTTCAGACTCGAGGTGTTCTGGAAATAGAAATATTCTCCATAAACTACTTGGTAAGTTTTAGCTGCTGGTCAATCTCTCGTATTAACTCTAAGCAGAATTTTTTTAGGTATTGTTATTGACTAATCTCGCGTATTAGTTCTAAATAACATAACAGCAAAAAATAATAAACTTTTTTTTGCACCAAGAATGTGGGTAGCATTGCGCGGAGCGCGCTTATCTTTATAGCCACTGGTCAATCTCTCGTATTAACTCGGAGCCAGATAAGTGAATAAAATATTGCTATAGGCTAATCTCGCGTATTAGCTCGAAGCAATCAAATTAAGATAAAAAGCTGGACCACTTTGTAACACCAACCTTCGGGAATAACACCATTTTCTTCGTCGCTTGAATATATGATTCTCTTCCGTCTTTTACTGTTCAGTTTTTCTTCGTACTTTTTTAATTTTCTTATCCACTTTTCTTCCTTATTTTCGTCACGTTTACGTTTAGGCATTATCAGAAGATAAAGTTAGAGAAAAAAATAAATGAATCCGTGTGTATCGAAACTGCGTGCGATGCCGAGCGCGCACAGAACAGGAATGTGGCACTGAGGTAGGCACGGCCGACGGTACGTTAGTAGGTATGAACAGACAAGTTCTTTTCATTCTGCTCTAAATACTGTGTGCGGGTAGATCCAAGTGTTGCAGGGCTAACTACATGGTAATTATAAATCTCGGAGTACGAAGACAAGATTAATGTCAGATCTTTGAGGTATCGTAGATCGGAGATGTCGATTATAGTGATAATTTGCTTCGTACTTCAAATCACCATCATGGTACTAAATTTTAAATGTTGCCATTTTGCAGATTCTATGTTCAGCGTCTTGACTATGCTTCTCCTTCTGACCACATATTAGATAACCCAACGCTAACACTGGTAGTAACAATGTTGGTTTTAAGGACACTTCACGAAATAGGTTAGTGGTTGGAGTACAATGGCTAAATGTTAATAAGGTTTTGACAGTAAGGAAACATTGTTAGGGAATGGACGATGTAACGGCATGTGTGGTGTTAAACTTGCGAGTACTATAGACAAAACTTAGGCAACCTCAGTGATAGTGTTTAATAGGTTCCTTCTAGTCGTCAAAGAGTATTGAAACACTTGGTTGGAAAGAAAATTACTTTATTTATCCTATTCAAAAAATCAATAACAATTTTTGAGAATTTCATAGAGGGCAGTAAAGAGTTTTTAATTAGGATATTGTTCTGCGACCAAAAAGTTCGAACGAAAGTATACTATGAAAAATGTTACTGGCCGGATAGGAAGGCAGCGTGCTGGTTGTACTAAAAGAAAAAAAATGAGTTGTGTGTAACAGCGCTATTTATTTGTTTTTCTCATGGAGAAAAGAAGGTATCTCTCGGCCACAAAATTATTTTACCTCAGGCCTTTAGAATCCTCCGCTTTGGATTCAAAGTAGCGTCTTCGCCGAAAAAATCTTATTTTGTTCCTTTGTACTACAAACTACTATTTGGACTCTAACGATAAATAAATAAATAAATATCTGGGACATCTCATCTCTTCTCTACATAGTATGAAGTCACTTTCCGCGTCTGTCTGTCTGTAATCTGTATATCTGCCAACTCCTCCCAAACACAAACGGATTTTGATGTGGTTTTCACCATCAGTTAGATAATTTTACACGGAAGGTATATGTAATATAACTTATGTGCGATGGGGAGAGGGGGGTGGGTCGCTAGTATATATTATACAAATATCAAAGATCTTGAAGATTGACAAATAAACTTCGCTATGTTTTTCATTGCCGACTAATTAGTCCGAGGGGCAGGTAGCGCCACATTCTATATTAGTTTAATTCCGTGAACAAAAATTTAAAAAATCGACATCAAATATATAAAACAAAATATAAGTATGTTTAAATAAATATGTCATTGTAGTATGCACCTAATTCGCGAAAAAAAAACTCAACGAAATGTCAAAAGCAGAAAATTGTTTTTTTTGCGATTTTCTTTCGAAAGTTGTTGATAATAATGAGTTTAATGACCTCCTTTCGACTTAGTACCATCTTTTCACATCATAACCCTTTCTTTATTTTTCTTTGAAACGTGTCCTGTTAAATAAAACAGACGTAGTTTGCTAGTGAGTGTATGTATCTAGGTGTCTATTCAATGTTCAGGCGGGCAGTGGGTGTCGCGACGTCATTACGTCTAGGAAATAAGCACTTTTCCCCTCGTTAGTGACTCGTCCCTCTACTACCAAACTAGTAATAAACGCCAGCTAGCTCGTAATTTGAACCTTAATACTCTGGAATAAGCTTTAAAGTGGCTGAGTTTTTTGTAAAATCGCAGATGGAAGCAAGCTCACAATATCAATATAATATATATATGTTTATATTTTAAAATTCCATTTGCTAAGTACTATTAATATCGCTTTACACTCAAAATGCTCCACTAGAATTCTCTGTGTTGGAGGTGCCATGGAACACATATAAAATAACACTTCGACCCAGCGCAAATATTTAAACTCATCATTCCAACATCTGACTGGTCGGGAATCGACCCATGACCTCCTCGTCCCTACGAGGCAGACGCTCTACCACTAAGGCATACCGGTCGTCGATAATAAACACCTTTGATATATTGTGGTCATGGCAGAATCGATGGAAGATCTCAGCATGCTCGAAAGTCTCAATCCCAACAGGGTTAAGATGTACATGGACAAGACAAAAGTCATGTCAACTATCCATGTTGTACCCACCCCAGTATCAGTTTGAGAACTCAGCTTTGGAAGTTGTAAATGCGTACGTTTACCTAGGACGAACAGTCGAACTATAGGCAGATCCAACATTAAGAAAAGACGAGACGAGTCCGACTCCGCTGGGCAGCGTTCGGTAAACTTTGCAACGTCTTCTCGTCCAGTGTGTGTTCCCAGTGATGACATACGGCACTGAAACCTGGTCTCTCACTATGGGCTCATAAGAAAGCTCAAAGTCGCACAACGTGCTATGGATGGAAGAAAGAAAGTTTTTTTTTTTTTTTTATAATATTTGTTTATTCTAATATTTGTGCTACTATGACTATACCGAGTATATTGTGATCGTAACGATTTTGTATATTTTTCTATGGCATGTAACTGCATTTTTTTATTTATACCTAAGTACTATGAACTATGAAAAATTTTGCAAGTTGAAATAGCAACGGGCAGGCCACATCGCTCGAAAAACTGATAACTGATGGGGAAGAAAGGTTCTTCCTGTCGTCTTCTTGCTGATGATGATGATCTATGGATATGAGCTAGCTCCTTGCAAAACTTCATTCAGATACGTTACGCAGTTGAACTTGGATAACCACACGCAAACGTGCACACAGTCGCACACACACACACACACCCACACAAACAAACTGTGTGATTACTTTCATCTAATTACGTATTTTCTTATTTGTTTCAGGTAATTTCGTCACAGTCGTTATTGCTGACATTTGGATTGGCAAGTGGAAATATCTTTTATTTTTATATTATAAACTTTAATCTAGCAAAAACAACTGCAAACTTTATACTTTAAAACTAATAAAAGAAGAAAAGTAAAAATTTCTTCATAGCCATGAAAGTAAGTGGAAGGCCTGTAGCTAGTTTTCTCAACATAAGTGACTTTACTCGCTGCAATTACTTTTAATGGTCCGGGCTAGGATCTTAAATTCTACGTGAACGGTTTTTTGAAAATCAGGCCAAGTTCAAGCTTCAAGTTTTTAAGGCGACTTTACTTACTTACTGGGATACCGCGATGATCTCGAAATGGATCTTGGCCTCCGATAAAAGACGCTGCTCTTCACGGCATAAATAAATAAATATCTGAGACATAATTGCACACATGGTCATATGACCCCAAACTAAGCAAAGCTTGTACTATGACTGCCAGAGACTGATATACATACGAGTACATATATATATTTTTAAATACACAATTAAATAGATATTACCACCCATACATAGAACAAACACAAATGTTCATCACACAAATGTTTGTCCTATGTGGGAATCGAATCCACGCCCTCAAGCGCAGAAGGCGGGTTCACTACCAACTAAGCTAACGGGGCTGCATTGTGCGATCTCATGCTAGTCGGGAAGCTGGAGCTCACGCAAATTCGTTTCCACAGCGTCAGACCAGTGATACTTGGGACGCCATCAGGTGACTTTGGTTCATCAAAATCTAAGATTGATACAAAATTTTCCTGTCTATTTTAAATCGATCGAATAAAAAAAGGTAGAACCATTAAACGCAACAAGAACACACAGATTTAGATGAAGTACATTTTTAAATTAATAATTAAAAAAAAAAAAACCTCTTCACTAGATGTGAATGAAATTCAACAACTAGGATTAATTCCCAAATTTTTTTTTCTGTATGAGTTTTTTTTTTCTAATTTAAATGGGACCGCCCACGAGATATTATAGTATATTTAATATATATTTTTATTAAAATCGGCGAAGATAAGTATCGCCTAACAAACAAAGCAAAAATATTCGAATTGATAACCTCTTTTTTTAAAGCAGGTTGTATATTTTTGGGTGTTCGTATACGGAACTTTAAAATGTGCAAAATATTGACCAATCTTTACCAAACAACAAGTGGCAAATAAACCAATGCTGCTTCAATACTCTCACTGATAGGTTCTCAAGGATGACCGTTTTAAAATAAACTTTCCCTCTTATTAAATAGGGTTCAATATTATGTAGGATGTAGGACCTTTTTGTACTGAATCCTTTTCTTCTTAATTAATGTTAGGTAGAGCACAAAGCTGCGATTGTATTTTTTGTGCGGCCAGTAGCAGTACAGACCGTACAGGCAAAGACAAATTTATAAGTTCAAAAACAAATGAGACAGCATCGTATCGGCGCGTACGTACATTTAAAGTTCTGTAAATCAATAAAAGGAGAAAAAAAAAACAAAGGTACTATCAAGAATTTTTCAACATTAAAAACGTGATTTATAGTTATGGGGTCGATTTTAAATTTGCTACGAGATTCCGACATGAAACTATGTGAAAGTTAGGCCAATAGACAAGGCTTTTTATTTATCAAAACTTGTCGAGAACAGAATTGGATTTAGTTTGTTACTTTTTGAAAAATATGAGATAAAACTCATTATAACATAATTTGAATGTTGTGTACTTACTATCTATAGCTATATATTACCAGATAACACTTACCCACAAATCTATTACGTAATTATTCGTCATAACTAACTTTACTTACTGAACAACTTCAGTCGTTGTCTGTACGTTCATTGCAGGCTTTAATATCTGTAGTATTAATTATAATGGTGCGGACGATTATGAAGCTTAATTGGCGGCTTTGTTCTGCTCCAGAAGGGGAATGGATCTTAGTTTTTAAAACCTTTCCAGTTTTGTTAACCGGTTTATAGAGCGGCGAGGATGACAGCGAAAGTGACTCGCATATTTTAGGGTTATTTTTATGTCTGTCGTTCGAACTCGTCCGAAGTTCTGCCTTTTAATTTACAATGAACTTTAAGACGAACTTTTCACTTTCTTATACATTTAAGTACTGCTAAATTACAAAATTAGTAAGAAAGCGAGATGCGAGGTTCGGATAGGAAGTAAATACTAGAATTACTAATAAATAAATAAACCTTTGAATTTAGTAGAAACGTCTCAATTTATACAAACAAAATAAAAGTAGGTATGTTTGAAAACGTTTTACCTCTTCATGTTTACATAAGATTTTTTTACTGACCGTTAATAATAAATAGGTACGTATCCTAAATTTGCTTTGTTAAAAAACAACCTTTAGTGTATTTAAACCCGTACTGCTTACTTGTACCTGCAAAGTAAACATAATCGGACAACCACAAATCATTTAAAAACACATAACCCGTGCGAAAATCAATAAAAAAATCACGCACGTCGCGTCGACAAAATTAGCATAAATTTACATAATATCTGAACAAATCTTTTTGTCGATATAGCGGCCGTGACCACCATATCGTTTTTTTTTAATCGGTATGGAATGGCGGAGCAACCATCGTTTTCTTTGAACAAAACTGACAATCACCCTTTGAATTTTTTTAGTTCCTTTATCTAACCAACTCTACAAATAAGTTGGTCGGTTTGCACGTCGGCATTCCCTTGACGCGTGTCCCATCTTAAACCGGTCGAGCCGAAATTCAAAATGTCCGTCTTGGCGGGAATACTTACAATAGGTGTTTTACGTTGACATTTGCGTTCGGGCGTCGTCGTAGAACGCGTTTGGTTCATGCGCCTGACCTTCACCTCCATCGGCTCGGCACAGGTGAACGTGCTTCGAAACGAAACACACCGGCCATACTCGACGACGAAGCGGGAACTCGCGCGCGACCACGCGTTTCATTAATGCTTGGCTGACTGTAATTATTTTGGTTTACGTAGGACTTCCCTTTCTTTTCTGTATTCTGTAACCTTAGAAATAATAAAAATGTAGAAATATATACACAGCGCAGGATGGCGCCGGCGTTACAGTCGCTATTATTAGCGAATCCGAAGTAAATACAATCTGAAGCTCAATTAGTCAGGAAAATTTGATGTTTTTTTTATTGTAGAATAGGCTTGTGCTTGGCCGCCAACTCGCCTGATGTTAAGCGATGATGCGGCCTACGGTGGATCACGCTTGCCTAGAAAAATTGTTTATCCATTTTACCCTTAAACTAAAACAACACGTCATTTAAATATTCCATAATAATTATTATTTTTGGATTCACCACAGATATTTACCCCAGAAATGATTTCTAGACCTCGAGTTTTTTTTTCACTGAGCTAGTGAATATTAAGAGTAGGTATACGTAATTTTTATATCTCATGGCTCATCATCAGTCTATTGTAGTCCACTGTTGTACTTTGGCCTCTCCAAGGCAAGCACTACCTGATTTTCAGCTTTTCGCTTGCAGCCAGCCAGCCTAGAGAAATCGGCAAACGTAGCGTAGGACGCCCTGAAACTCGACGGAGAAATGCTATACGTATCTAAGGCAATTAGTGCAATAAAATTAACCTAACAGCTGTATAATAATACCGCTCGTCTAGTGGCAGGTAATTTTATATTTTGTCCTTGCATAGACACTTGCTATATATTTCGCAAGGTCGAATTAAAGCAGTTTTTACAGGGCTTGTTCTAATTTAGCAAAGTTATTACCAAATTATGCTAACAAACAAGCAAAGTAGGTACTTTATAAGCCTTCAAAAAAATAAACGAGGAAAAGCATTATTTGAGAACGCAAACAGAACAAGAAATAACCTGAAATGTTGAATAGCAATGGAAATTTTGATTCACGTGACATCAGCATTCAGCATACAAAATTGACGACTTCATCACTACCTACTAGTTGGCAAATACAGTGTAAACTCTTTATAACGTTATCCTTTATAACAATAAACTCCCTGTAACGTTGAAGTGAGCCCAACTTGGTTGGTTTGCGTTAAAACCCACATATTGAAACACTCTTTATAGCGATACGCCATTCTCTATTACGAAGAAATGTGTTCATATTTTTAGACAGTAAATATTTGTTATCGGTATTATTGTTTATGTTATGTTATCAGGTAACAAAAGACTTTGAAGCTCCGAAACATCCGAGGTCGGTCTAGCTTTTGTTATCCTTAATTGCCTTGAACACGTGCAGTATGACGCATTGTTTTCTCGGAAGTGATGGTCTTCGACCAAGCATACTGGGTACCTATCGTATTATCAGTCGTAAACCTACTTTGAAACTGTTAACATGGCCAGTAAACGGAAAGCGATTAGTGTTAATTTCTTGTTAATTTGGTTGTTTTTTTGTTCACTCCATATAACGATAACTCTCTATAACGACAAAAAATGCTCAGTTCCTTGAGTTTCGTTATAAAGAGTTTACACTGTATGTATATTAATATTTTTGATAACAAAACAAGTTTTATCGACTTGTGTGGCACAGTGGTAGCACGTCTGTCTTATTGGCCTCGGATCCGATTTCTGCTTGGGTAGATTTTTGAAAGATGAAGTATCTTCTCTGGGTCTGAGTGTTAGTTGTCCGTGTCTTTGTTCCATAGCATCCCCACACAGGCCCAGATACAGAAACACTACACGCAGCACAACACACATACAACAATAAAGTCTTCAAATCACGAGTGAATCGGTTTCTTTTAGGCAACACGCTTGCCTCCATCGTAGACCGCATTATCGCTTAACATCAGGCGAGTTGGCGGTCAAACGAAAGCCTAAAGCCGGGTCCGCTGCGGCATGTTTTCGTGTTAGCTAACACACTAACATGTTACTGACACGAAAAGTGGGTGTGGCTTTGGTGTTAGCTAACAGTTAGTGTGTTAGCTAACACGAAAACATGCCGCAGCGGACCCGGCTTTATATTAAATAAATAATAAAAGTAACAGGGAATGTGGAGCGCTAGCTTTGCTACCTATGGCATAAAAGATAACGATAATTTATTTGCACAAGACACGAGTAAATCATACACACATAAAAAAACGTATGCATAAGAAAAGGCTATGTCTGTAAACGTTTTTTGTTCATATTACACGGGAATTAATCAAGTATGACTAAGCTGGCTAAGTCCGTCATATGTATTCTGACTGCTTGAAAAAGCTCAAATCGAAATGAATATTAGGAGGGACACACAACGACGTAGCAAAGACCATACATGATCTATTTTGAAACGCAACATTTGGTGTGGTACGCTTGGCATAGTTTCACCCTACATTCAACTAAATTCCTTATGGCCCACTTGACTTGGGACACCATTGCATATCAGAGTATTAACCAGACCAGGAATAAAAAAATAAGTCTTTATGACCCACTTAATTTTTTAGATACTGCTTACCAGAGTGGATATATTCTGAGCCAGTCAACTGCATGAGGTCATTCTCCTGTAAAAATTCTTTTCACATTTAAGATTTTCTTACCTACAGCCCCCAGGGACCCCAGAGGCAAGCTCATTCCACTTCTGTTGAATTCCAGCTGAAAGATATAAACTTCTTACATTTCAGCTTGGAATTGTAACATGCTAGCTAGGACTGTAGTAGCTTTTTCATTTTAACTATTCAAAAGAATGTGTGGAGCTTTCAGTCAGAGAAAGGGAATCACTTTACAACATTTTCAGAACGAATTTTAAACTATGAAATACACGACTTTATAAATCTTTAATTCATTAATATTTCATAGATACGTAGAGTAGGATGCTCTGCAATTAGGTAGAGGGACGACCTGCGAAAGGCGACTGTTGGCAAGTGGATGCAAAAAGCAGAAGATCGTGCCTTGTGGTGTTCCTTAGGAGAGGCCTACGACCAGCAGCGGACGCATATGAAACAGGCAAATGATGATAATAAATTAGAAAGGTGGCCGGGACGTTTGATTACTTGACCAGCTGCCAGTTACTACCCTGAAGTTGAAAGAATGTGTCGCCAAGTTTCTAACGGTGTTTCGGAAGGCTCAACTGAGATACTTTTCCAAACCAGATTAATGCGTGATCAACATGTTCGAGCATAACCAAACAGGTAAGAATTGTGGGCAAACAAGATATCCTATTACACACCTAACTTAACCTAACTTAACTGTAAAAGAGGAGTGAAAGAGGTTAATAAAAAAACTTATGTTTAAAATACCATTCATTTGCACCAAGCGTTTTGCCTCCTTTCTAACCTGACCATCTTTTCTTCTCTCTTAATCTATTTTATATATTTTCTATGTGTCAGGTTAAACAATCCAGACATAACCGTATCTTAATTGGTTTGTATACGTTCAGTCAAAGCTCAAAAGCATTCAGCTGACCGCTCAGCTGGCTGGTTATTGGGTGTGAAGCGGGTGATGACAGTCGCCACTCAGCCGTGGAGACGCGACGATTTCTAAATAGGCTCACTGAGTGATGTGCGCATGAGACGCTCTTTGAGGTGGGTGGGTGGTGTTTCCTAGGATTTCTGGCTGGTTTAGCTGTTACGCATTCTAAAGTTGAGTTTTTTTCTGGATTCCTTCATGGTGACGTGACTTCTTATAAGACGTTCTGACTTAAGTTATATTTCATAATTATAATTCACGCAGGTTGCACAATATGTATTACCTGCTCAATTTAGTACAAGGACGTCCGTGGGGAAGTAGGATGCATATGTATGTAATAATGCGTGTATCTTTACCAAGCTGCGCATGTTAGATGCGTCGTGTGCAAGGCTCTAATCACAACAAAGTAACTTAGCTCATCAGTCTTTATTTGCCTTTTTATTCTCTTTTTAGGTCTAAACAGATTAACAGATTCTAATAAAATGGTGCATTTTTTGAAAAAAAAAAAGTTTTGACTTAACTACGTTGCTTTTTTAAATTTATTTTAAGATATTTTGCCTAATTATGACTAAACAGATTTTGATATTTTTGGAAATATGTAAGTACGAGAGTAAGTAACGAGTATCGGTTTGTGGGAGGCAAGCATGCTCTATTGTAGACCGCATCATCGCTTAACATCAGGTGAGTTGGCGGACAAACGCAAGCCTATTATTACTAAAAAGGCTTTCACTAAGAAGTAGGCGGAATTAAAAATATATAATTCTTCGTGAAATCCCTCTTTTACTTAATCACGCTAAAATAAATCACGGATTAAACTACAGCTAGTTTTGAAATAATTGTTCTAAAATCTAATAGTGCTATAAAAATAACCCGTAAAAAATATGTGTCCCAATTATATGGGAGCGGCCTTGTCATCAGACAGCTTTAATTGTTATAAATATCTGAAGCTAATACAAACGAGTTCTGAGTGACAACATCGCTGTCAACACTTGCGACGTGAACCGCCAGATGAAATTTCGGAAGCCCGTGTTTTGACTTGATTAATTATTTTCTGACGCTTTCTGCTTGAGTATCTAGTTATTAAGAGACGATATAGATCTGTCTTTATAAGAAACAAAAAAAAATATGAAAGAAAGGGCTGTTAATAGAGTATTTAAGTGTTGGCAACGTATCTGTGATGCCCCTGGTGTTTCAGGTATCCATAGGCGACGGTAATCACTTACTATCAGGCGGCCCGTCACCTTGTTTGCCACCTACTTCATTAAACCCCGCCTCTCATTTTTATATTTTGTTTATTTTTTATTTTTGTTTGTTAATCCACCATAACATTACATATTCTGTGAAAATTTCAACTGGCTATCTATTACGGTTCGAAAGATACAGCCGTTTAAAGGTAGGACGGACAGACGGACGGACACACAGACAGACTGACAGCGTCGGCTCAGTAACCCTAAAAACAAAACAAAAATACTAACGCTTATTGCTGATTTAATAATGGTTATTTTACCTTTAGTTTTAAATATCGACCTCATCTATGTTTGAAGATATGCCAAGGCTATTTTTTGATCTATTATATTAGGTCGAGCCATTTAAAAATTAATCATAGAGCAGTTTCTTATGCGTATTTATAATTAAGGTCAGGTTGGGGAAGAGGAGTTGGAAACCTTAGCCAATAAAGCATATTTCTGCACTCAGTGCTTTAAAAAGGACATAACTGTGAATGCAGACAATTGAGAGCCTTACTTAAAAACGTTACTCAAGTTGATCTATGCTTTAAAATGCTCTCACAACTTCTCGCTGACGGCAATCGTCACACGCGAAAACGAGACGGAGCATATTTAAGCGTATGTCAACTTGAGGAACGTTTTTAAGTAAGACCCCGAGTCTGGGTCCTTCCGGCTACCTATTAACGCGGGCTCGAAACAGAGCTGTGTGGTAAATCACGCGAACGTGAACCTTAACGCGGCGAGATACGGTTTGCGGTTGCGCAACTTTGCGCATCACTTAAACAGAATCGCTTAAAACAGGTAGCCGTAGGGCCCCAGATCTTCAAGGTTACTGCGAGATTGAAATCTATGTAGTGTGTATTTACTTTTATTATGCTAATGAAAAAACTTCGGTTTCAACTAAAGGCTGATCGTTAGTCGTCTAATATATGAAGGCACGCAAACATAACTTGAGGGACAAAGTGTAAGATTTCAAGGTTAACGTCTATCATGTCGTCCACACGAGATCATTATAGTAGGAATAAATAAGTATTTGATTTACTGCATCATCGCACCTATACCGAGAATTAATCCTTTTAATCCTCATAAATCATGGAAAGAGTTAATGTCCAAGATAAAAGAGCTGAAGATGAATGCGTATACTCTTATCAAGGTATAATTTACTGCTTAAAATGCCGACTGTAATTATGGAAACAATATGGTTTTGTTCTTTTCTTTAGTAGATGAACTTCACGATACTTTTATTTTATTTGGTCGTTGATAAAATGCTAACGGTTCAAATTGTCTCGACTCCGTTCAAAACGCAGGTCAGCTTCGAAATGTTCAGTTTTTATCTGCTCTATTGTGGTTTGGTTTTGTATAGGCGTCATATTATATTAGAAACACCACCTCTACTTGTAGTCGCATCGCAGTTGCCTTACAAGTAACCAAAAAGTCTGCGCAATTCGTAGAGTGCGCCGAGTTTTGGTTCGGACATTTTTTTTGGCACGATTGTGATTCTATAGGTATTATACCTCGATGATTTGGTACTTTTTTTGTTTTTGTTTTTTAATCTACTTGTTATGAATTGGTGGATTGTTTATTCGTAGTTCTCTATTTCAAACGTCATCGCTGACAATAACTGACGCTCGATAGCCGCGTGTTTTGCTGCAGAGCCAGAGGCCCAACTGCCGAATTATGATTTATGCCGATTGAATTGAACGTAACTGTCAACCAATTTACGCACGGGCCGTAAAACAAGTTGAAATATTGCTTGATTATTCTGGAAGCTGAATAAAGTGCCTACTTGATAGCTTGACAACGTGCAGTAAAGACTTGTTCAGGCAATTATTTAAATCTAAGTATTAATCATCTCGATTTGTATCTCCTCATATATCTATTCTATACATATAATAATAACGTAGATATAATAAAAAAACCTGTACTTAATTGCGAGTTCTAAAAAAAACACAGGTCGTCTTTAAATAGGCAGCTAAACACGTTATGACAGTCATTAGAATTTTTGTCTGTTTGTTTGTACATCTAAACCACAGGGCGGATTTAAATGCGGTTTTCACGAATATGCTTAGCTATGACCAGATTGAAGTACACTATGTAATATTGCGAAACACTAACTCAAAAAGCACTTGTACATATATAATAAAGGGATGCATTCTCAGATTCTCTAACATCTGGCGAGTTGGTGGCCAAGCGCAAGCCTATTTCACAAAAAAAAAGCACTAAGAAACTTGTAACGACACTAATGAACTAATAGCCCACATGCAAAAAAGGGGTGACAAGGTCGTCTACTGGATGAGTTCGAGTAAAGGCATCAAGCCTCATTTAGGCCAGATGCGTTTACACCCACCACGCTACTTTACCATATGTCCCCTGTTCGTCTGATCTGAGGATACATTACTGTAGTGATGATCGTGATGGTCGTCAGATGGAGTAGAGCTTTGACAGAGTGCTTTCCGATAGCGGACAAGCGTCCCGATGATGTGTCTACATCAGATCAGACTAATGACGGGTCATGCGTGGATGAGGGGTGTGAAGGGTGTGGGTGGATTTTATTCAAATGTGGGTGGTTCATTACTTTTCTCAAACATAGAATATTCAAACGACTTTCTGAACTTGTTTGTGAAATCTTGTTTCCGTTGATCAAGCGGCAGTTATTACATTATAACTATAGATAAAACTAGGTGCGCCCGTGGTTTCATCCGCATGGTGATGAAAAATACTTTACGACATATTCTCTTACTTACCAAATATCCATAAAAATCATAAAAATTGGTCGAGCCGTTTCAGCGGAGTGCGACAACAAACACCGTGACATGAGATTTTTATATATTATATTGATATTCGGGTTCATCCAAGGGAATATAAAGCCCGATACAGACGTAGCTATAATATAATATTAATATCAATCATAGCTAAGCATATTATGATAGTTATAATTGTAATTATGGTGTAATTTGTAGTGTGAACAATAAAGAGTTTATCTATCTATGTTTTTAATACTTTAACACACACCCAGCTATAATATATATTATAGCTACGTGTATGATGGGCTTTATCTGATAAAGTTTTTACTCGCCAACATTTTAACGTACACAGTACTCGTATTTTGTCATCTATGAAAATAAATGCCTACAAACAACTATAGTTATTCCACGTTCGCAGTCGTAGCACGCGTTCTAGAGCATGAAATAATAGCGCTTGTAATGGAAACAGATTGCAAAAGCATCGGCTTGTTGAGTTTGTGGTTAATGAACTAGCTCATTGTGATAAAATTATGTGCATTTCGACTAAATATCAAAAATCTTTCGACGGAACTGTACAAAAGTGGCGTTCATTTGTCAAAATCGAATAGACCGGTTAGCGCCAAATTAAAACAACTAATTACATTATCTGTGGTAATTTATCACAGCTTAGTAAGTAGTTAGTATGAGTTCGGTGGAATCTGATCTGTCACATGCGTACGAACTGCCAAACTGTGGAATGCGAAGCCATGGGTGTTCCCCGTTAGTAACAATCTGGGTGTCTTCAAATCACGAGTGAATCGGTTTCTTCTAGGCAAGCGTGCTCCATCGTAGAACGCAGCATCGCTTAACATCAGGAAAGTTGGCAATGAAACGCTAGCCTATATATATATTTATATATATATATAATATATGTACGTATATCAGTCTCTGGCAGCCATATTACAAGCTTTGCTTAGTTTGGGGTCAGATGACCGTGTGTGCAAAAATGTCCCAGATATTTATTTATTTATTTTATTTTATATTAAATTAAAAATTAATATTTATATAAGTATTCTTCACTTTCCATTTCTCTCAGCCGTTATAACTACATTCTCTCTCCTCTTCACACATCTCGGACTCTCTATCTAGTGTAAAGGTAAACTAGACGTGATAGATCTGATAGTGAAATGTAAACAATATATCAGATCTAGAAAGCTATTCTGAATATTTCCAAAGGAGTGCTCGTACAATACGACCTAGAAATATAGACCTAGACTAGACATGGAGCTTGTAATTTTCTAACAGCATATCACCGAAAACCATATTTCAGAACAGCACTTTTCAATCCACTTCAAAGTTTCACTGTAAAATAGAGTGCTACCCCTTCTAAAGCACGTACAAGAAATATGGAATGCGGGTTAACCGGCGGTTACTTGGGTTATTGAATTTTATATTCCGGTTCTCGAATTCTATTTTAACAGCCCTAAAGGGGCGTCCAAAATAGTCCCACAGTGGAGCGTTTTCGGTGCTAGTTGAGACCCATTTAGCCAACTCGCTTGGGGGAGAATGTAAATAAGATTTGAATTCTAAAGTAGTGTAATATTCTGTGTATTTGGGACGGACTGTAAAAAGCTTCGCGTGTTCATGTCTTTTTTGTTAATGATTAAGTAGTAACCTTTGTGTATAGCAGACAAGGCTTTGTCCTGCTTAAAACTACGGCATTTTGTCAACATGGGTAGGTAATTTTATGGGCGTTTTAAAGGCGAGGTCGCGTGTAACTTGTCCCAGGAATTATTAATACTGCATATCTTTATTTGGTTTTGACATAACATAAAATTACCTTTCCAAACATAATATAGTGGAAGGCGTGGCGGAGGGTCAAGCATACTTCATATCCAGTACAAATCATACTGATATTAAAAAGACGCAAATTCTGTTTCTTTTTTCAAAACACGAGGGGGTTCTCAATTTAGTTTAATTTTAATTTGATAATTATAATATAACAGATTGACATGTTTTTTGAATGGATATATTTTAAAGACCTCAAAGAGTTAGTTTTTATCCCGAAATAGCTAATGGTTTCTGAGGGATCCTCTACGCGAGTGAAACTGCGGGGTCTGCGGGTAGTCAAAAAATTAAACTGCATTTAAATAAAATAACGCATTTGTAGCAGTCCTTTTTAATGGAGGTCCAATTGCCAGGTCAGACTGTTTTACATTTGGGACTGTCTCAGTACATTAATTGAACTGTTATAAACCTACAGAAAGCTGAGTTTTTAACAACGATCTATATGTACTATGTACTAGATATCATGTTCTGAACACTCCGGCCAACATAACTGCAGTGTATACTCTGCTCCTCTACCTGGCAGTCTTCAGTTGTCTTTTTGACGTGTATGGGGTGTAGAGCGGCAGTGAATTTATTGGAAACGCGTTAGAATTAGTATTTCAGTATTGGAAAAAATCGACGACGTAACTCAAAATTGAATGACTAAAATTGAATAGTTAGATAAGAATTTTGTAAAACCACAAAATATTATTATATACTTACAACTTTTTTTTATGATTCAAAATCAACTTTACGATAAGAAGTTTGTCGATAAAGTACATTCCTAAACATTTTCCGTACTTAACCTCAAAATTATTTTTTATTTTTTTCTCGTGAATATAAATAAATAGAAACACATATTCTGCACCTCCCCCCTTAAGGGGAGGTTCCCCCCTCCAACCCTTAAACTAATTACTAACACTTATTAATATGTGTTTTTTTATGCGCATTTTACCTTTTTTTACTTTGGCTTCACACGATCGAAATATTAAATAAATGTATTTTTTTTTTATAATCTTCTCATTTACTTAACTCTAAAGAAACTATATCGAAATATAGGAACGCAAGAAGTGTTATCTTCATTATCATCATTTCAGCTTATTATGTTAGGTAGGTACTTCTGGGACAAGGCTTTTTATCAGAGAGAGGATGGGCCGTAATCCACCATGCTGGCCCAGTGCATGTAGTGAATGTCATATCTCTTTGAACTTTTGAGGTACCTGGTCACCGTTTACCGGTTGGTTTCGTCGCGATTTTTCCTTACAAAGAAAAGTAACCTTTTCCTTAACAGTTTTGCTTACTAGCAGCCAAAGTTTCAATTGCAACTGGCACCTTGATGATAAGGCTTAATCTACCTTTCTATCTGTTTGATTATAATTCAATACAATCAAATTCTTTTAAATCTGTTCATATGCAGATTTGTTCTAAACAAAGCTGGACAACGTAACCAATGCTTTACGTACAAGACTGCATTATTTAGTTCGATTGAAAGCATGTTCCGAATTTGCCCCGCAATTTGCTAATGTTCACTGCAAGTTCTGTCTGTTTGCTAGGGACTATTCTGGCGCAGTCGAGAATATCTCAGTCTCTCTCATTAAGAGTTGATACTTGATACCACAACGTCAGCTCAAATCCAATCTCAATTACGGCCCTGCGCGAAACAGTTACAATTCTTTGCGCTTGCAGACGTAAATAATGTAAGCGACAAAATATAAAACTCCGATTTGCTCTAAAACCATTTTAATTTAAAATAAAACGAAGTTACATTAAATTAGGCACATTACAATACATTATTGGCCATAGAATGTAAAAAAAAAAACAATAATGTCAAAAAACCGGAAATGTGATTTAGACGGTCTGTTTAAAAAAAAACATGTTTGTAAAATTACATTACAACTTGTTTTATATCGTCAATTATTAATACCCAAAATGTGAACTTGGTACTGTTTGCCATAACCGCGCAAATTGTTGCATCGCAACCCAAGTTGACAATATCAACTGTTGTTGCATTCATTTTTTAAGCTGTTTTATCGTATATATGTAATTTGTTGTGTGAAAAATAAAGAGATGATCTAACTTTGAAAAATATCATGTGAGTTGAGTGTGACCGAGATAATTTTGGGCTCACCAGAATAGGGCCACAACCCTGATTTGATTGTTCTATGTTACGTCATTGTCATAATAACTGGAATACAAGGCTATTTTGATTAGGGTCTTGAATTTAACATCTTGAATTCATAGTTGCAAAAGCCAGTGTTCACATTCACAACACAATGTAAGCTCGTTTCAAAAAACATGTGTTTTTTAATCACATTTGACTTGACTCGCGGATTTATGTCTGACCTGTATCACAGACGACAATAGCACACCTGTGTGTCTGAGTCTGTATGTGTATCAAGTCTTCTTATGTATCTCTTCTGTGGTGTCAAGTTTTATAGTAATTTTGCTTTAAAAAACTTCACAAATGTTTTTTTATTAACAGGCTAGACCACAACTCATCTGGCGTTAAGTGATGGTATGGTTGAAGATGACACACCTAGCCTGGTATGAGAACTATAACATATCATTGGGTATCATACAAATTTTCAACTTAAGAGTATAGTAGTTAGCCAGTCAAGGTATAGAAAGCAGTTACCACCGTTACATGGTTTCGTACGACGTTTTACTTTACCCGTAGCTCGCAGTTAGAATTTGAACGCGCCAACGACTGAGCTATAAGGAATCGTTAGGAAATTTATTAATCCATAGCTAAAATGATTTATATTCAACTTAATTTGCATTTGACACACTTGGTCTTGGTGTGTCCAGTACCTTTATTAGCATGCGGTTAAATTCGAAGTGTCAAAGTTCTTTGTGTCTGACCTGCATTTGTAATAAGTTATTATTGCACCCTATACTGGCAGACTCGCTGCCCATTTCGCGCCGCACAAAAGAACAACCGCAACTTCCTGTTTCGTCCCATATTTTATTTATGACAAAGGTAGAAAGCTCTTGGGTGAGCGAATAAATTTTACAAAGGTCATGAAAAGCAATCTGGAAGGTTAAATATGGCTGAAGTTCATTTCGACTTTTTCCTCATATTGCAGAAAGGATAAGTCCATGGCTGTTTTCTGCAGGTTTGCTAAATTGCTTTCCTAACGCGTGTTGACGGGTAAAGCTTAGCTTGCCTCTGAAGGCAAGGGCAAAGTACCTGAGTCAAGACATGCACACTTCAGTTTTAGTACTACATTTTCCAACGCGGCTTACCTTTCCAGCTCCCTGTGTAGCGTGATTATTTTGCATTTTATATTCTGTTGCCATAAACTTGTTTAACTTAACATGTGCTGTAGGCTTTATTGCAAGCGCGAATGCTGTAAAAAGTTTGCAGAATGTCTAGTTTATTTAATTACATAAGCCAACGAACAGTGTATTTTTGTTACGAAAACGATCAGCAATTTACTTCGATTGCTGATGTATTTCATCTAAAACGAACGAAAAAATTTACGACAATGTAAACAATCACCATGAGCTAGTTAAGTTTTATGTTTTGTTTATAGATTATGGTTAATTATTACAAAAAATAATCCAACTTAAACCTTGCATACCTATGTGTAAAAAACAGCTAAAAATCGAATTCTGAAATGACAAAAAAAAACAATCACAAGTTAGAGAAGGCTTTGAACTGACAAATTGATACCAAAACGTGTAAAGAGAATAACGGATCAGAATCAGCATATGATCAATTAGACTGAACGATATCGAGAGCATTCGACCTGCCTAGCGAAGGCTCTACCTGCACTGTACAGTTTTTTTAATCCTTTTCATGCCTTCTCGTGATGAGCGTGGCAACACTCTGCCTCCAGTATGCCATCAGGGCAGGGTGAATGTAACGATTAAAATTTCAAAGACCGCTTGTGTATGCCATGCAGACCGAAATAGCGTTCCCTCTCGGTAGATTGACGCTCACTGTGCGCGCACCCGATTTTTTATTACCGTTGACACCCGCTTTTGCTATGCGAATTTTTACTCTACACTTAGCACTTTAGGGCGTTCTGCGATTGTGATGGGACTGAATAGATATAATGGTGAACTTAGTCAGGACGTGTGTTACTTACGATGCAGGAAACGAGGGGAGATACTACTGTATGTTTGTCGGGTGTCTGCCTCGAGATTTGTATAGTACATTTGTTTGGACGAGTGAGATGTCACGTTTTATGATCTGGGTGATTGAATGGCACACTGTATCTCGTAGAGGCGTTTAACGTCGCCTTTGTTACGGCGGCTTTAAATAGGTTATACGTGACTTTAACGAGTTTATAGCCAAACGAACATTGCGGGAGGCGACAAAAAATTATAATGAATGAGATCGTAAAACACGCGTCTCGAAAACAGACGAGGTTATTTTTTAACTATAAAACGGTGAAGCTTAATTTGTTCTGCCAACAAATCATGAACGGGTGATCTCAAACTAGGGTAAGTAGCTCTGACGGTCCAACAATCAGTCGTTGATACATTGCCAACACCCATTCTTTAGAAGTATCCCATGTTGTAAAACATCTGGTTACGCACATCCGAGTGGGCTGATAGCTCAGGGCTTACATTAATCTACGAGCCAATTCTTTGAAGACGTCATTTTCCACCACACCACCACCGAACCACCGAAGGATGGGCAGCAGCGTCCTAATAGTACACGGTGAACGTACTGCGATCCCCAAGCCTCCTGCCAAGCGTGGGGATTATGGCAACACCCCTCTATGAGGGAGGCCTTGTCCAACAGTGGACGTTAATTGGCTGATGATGTGTGTGTGTGTGTCATTTTCCATTTAGCACCACTATTTGAGTTTTATTTGACGTGTTTATGTTACTAAGAAAAGAAGGCTCATATACAGCTCGAAACGGTTGGAGGCGTGTTTCGGTCAGCATAGCGGTCTCTTAGTGAATACCGACCGACATTTATTTACAAGGCCCCTATCTTATTGTTTATCTGAAGGAAATTAACTAAACAGAATGTAAAATAAGTTTATATAATAAATAGTAAGCCTTACTCTCAGACTTTCCAGGTCACAAGTTTGTTTGTAGTGTTGGGAAATCCCAAGGCACGCGAACCAGCCCGATCTTTAGATTTTCGTTTCCAAGCCAAGCAATATTGAAGTATTATTTTATGACTACGCTGTTGACCTCGGCTTCTACAGCTAGACCGGATGGTTGGCAAACGCAGGTGGCGTTGGGCCTAACTTGTTTTGGAGTGACTAGCTCAATGGCACCTCAAAAGCACCAATTTTGCAGGAATAAATCATGACCCTACGTAAGGTTCATTCAGTTTCTACACAATACCTGCGTGGTGATAATCTGCGCCTTAATGACTTTTCGCCATTCCGCCATTCTAAAGTTGCGTCGCGTTCATTCCGCCATCGCCATCCCGGGGCCGGAAGTCCGTCGTGCTATTCTGTTCCAGTCGTCCGTCTACCGCCACATAATGCTCTAAAAGGCGATGCTGTTTTGTTTAATTAAAATTTTCACCAGCGATTGTCTTGTTGATCGGTGGCAAAGGATAAAGAAACTAATAATATTAAATACCGCATTTAGTGAGAATACATTTTTTTATTTGTGATATTATTATGGTATTAAATTATAATAGCTCCGCTTAAAAAGCCACTTACATGTACATGTACTCACTTTTAGAACACGGTTTCGGAAAGCAATGGAATCCTAGGAGTCAAGATTTCTACGAATGTACAGTTTCGCGGTCTCATTGCGAGTAAGGCCAAGCTCGTCTCTAAGAAACTTGGTGTGCTCAACAAGGCGAAGCGGTACTTCACGTCGAGACAAAGACTTTTGCTTTACAAAGCGCAAGTCTGACCTCACATGGAGTACTGCTCCCATCTTGGGAACGGAGCACCCAAGTATCAGCTTGAGCCACTTGATGCATTAAAATTCTGACTGCTCCATTAGCAGTCACAATTTTCGACGATCCCTAGAGCCACTCACCATGCACAGAGGCGTTGGGTCTCTTTGTATCTTTTATCGCATGTACAACGGGGAATGTTCTGAAGAACTGTTCGTCTGAGCCGTAATCGCCTGAAAGTTTATCCACATACTCGTATCATAGATCGATGGAAATCGCACACTGCGTTTTACGCAATCTTGTTTTGCCTCACACCTCAATTTGTGGAATGAGCTCTCATCCTGCGGTGTTTCCGAGTAGCTATAATATGGGGTTCTTCAAAAGAGCTATTAATAGTCTTTAATGCTACAACGTATCTGTGATGCCAATAGTGTTGCACGTATCTATAGGCGACGGTAATTGCTTACCATCAGGCGGCCCGTTAGCTTGTTTGCCACCTATGGCATAAAAAAATATTTAAATAACCCTAAAAACACTCATGAATGCAGGTTTATCGGTTTTCTATCGGATACATTTCGATGAATGTTTTTTTTTAATTGCACTTTTTTAATTTTAAAAACGATAAAAAATTACACCGAAAAACTATATTCTATAACTAATAACAAGTTTTTTTTAAAATAATTATGCACAGAAAAACTATTTCATATATCAAAACTAGCATTTCTTTTATCGGACGTCCATACAAACGCCGCCAAAGCGCCATCCGCACATTGTGAACATCCCCTTCGTACGTATAAAGCGCGTCGATTCCATATTTTTACACTCAGTGAAGGTGTCCAATGCTCGGCCGGAGTCTGTGTTCTCAAAGAAGTACGAGCGTAAACAGGTTATTCTAGGTTCGCGTCTTTGAATAACAACAAGCATGATATGGACAAACGGAAGCTTATCTTACTTCTTTTTTCCGCCTAGCGTGTATCCCTAGCTTGGTCTTTTTTTTTTTTTTTTTTTCTAATGTGACTTATTGCTCTTGGCCTTGCGGCCTCTACAGCTTGACCGGACTAGTTGGTGAACGCAGAGGGCGTTGGGCCAACATGGTTTAGATTTTGGGCGACAAGCGCAAGGGCACCTCGGAGGTACGAGCCTCGGCTTGGACCGTCGCCGGGAGTGGGGGATTAGACTTGCCCTGGCACCCCAGAAGGGGTGTGCCCTGGGGCCCTAGTAGGTTGTTGAACTGAATGATTATTTGGAGAGAATCTAACCGATCTTCTAACAGATCCTGGGGGTCTCCGATCCCGCCGGCGGGATCGTTGTGTGTGTGTGTGCCTGTGGTAACCGGCGCCTATACCAAAAACTGAATATTTCCTGTTGCCAGGAGCAGTCGGATCGGACGAGCCCAACGCCGCCGAGGTGACGACGGCGATGGGGTCGTCCGGGTCGCCTAAGATATTTCTGGGGCGTCTACGGAGGGGTGGAGTGTTTATCGTGTCTGTCGAGTAGTTCGAGGCCTGGACTACGAGAGGGTTGGGATGGTGGGGCGCCGCGTCAAAGTAGCGGCGGGAAGTGTGCTTCATATATTGAAGAATGGACGGGAGTTCGAGATCGCAGTGCAAATCGGCGTTTCGCATGTACCAGCTAGCGCCGACCGCTCTGCGTATGAAACGGTTTTGGATGACCTGAAGCTTGTCCAGGTCAATGCGGGATGCGTGAGCGAACGCCACGGAGGCATAAGTCATGACGGGACGAATGCAAGTTTTGTAAATTGTCAGCTTATTCCTAAGTGACAATTTACTACGCTCGCCAAGGATGGGGCTGAGACGGCCTAGGAAGAAAGCCGCTCGGTTGCGGACTATCTGGATATGTTTTGAGAAAGTGAGGTGACGATCGAGGGTCACGCCGAGATATTTGGTGGAGTGTGTCCAAGGGATGGGCTTCCCGTGAAGCGTGATGGGTTTAGCGGGGGGATTTTTGGAAGGGTGGAAGTACATTGCTGCACTTTTGTCAGGATTGACCGTGATGGCCCACTTCTTGATCCAGTCACCTAGGTGAGTGAGGGCTCGTTGAAGGTGGGCCCGCTGGATGATCTTGTTCCACCCTCTGGTGTAGAGGGCGGTGTCGTCAGCGAAGAGAGCTATGTTCACGTTGGGAGATCGGGGAATGTCGCTTGTGAAAATCGTGAAGAGAACAGGTGCCATGACGGAGCCTTGAGGGACACCGCCACCAATGGAGTGAGGTGAGGAGCGAACTCCCTCGACGCGATAGCGAAAGCTTCGAGCCGTGAGGTAGTCTTGTATGATGAGTACAAGACGGTCTGGCATTCCGAATTGATATAGCTTGTATATCAACCCGTTATGCCAGACTTTGTCGAAAGCTTTTGCGACGTCGAGGAAGACCGCAACTGTGCCCTGATAGATGGGCTTGTGGGTGAAGCCGTGGGATGGTTTCTTATTGAAACCTTCAAGGATGTACTCCGTGATGCGGTGCACTTGTTGGACGCAGGAGTGTTTGGCTCTAAAGCCAAACTGCTCGTCAGGGAGGAGGTTGTTGTCCCTGATGTGGGACCAGATGCGCTTCAGAAGGATGCGCTCATAAATCTTCCCCAGAGTACTGAGGAGACTAATGGGACGGTAGCTGGAGGGCTCAGAGGCCTTTTTACCTGGTTTGTGAATGCCGATTACGTCGGCAGACTTCCAGGCATCGGGAAAGATAGACCTAGCTTGGTCTGCTTTCCTACTGTGAATTCCACTTCGCCCGCACGTACGGGCGTCAGCATTTCCTTGCGACGTTAAGGCAAAATAAACCAATGAGGTCTTGCTCAAAGGAGCACAAGAGCGCGGGAGGTCTTCCCGCCGACCTTCAACATGAAGCGTTTCAAAAAGGGTGTCTACAACTACCTCTCCGTCAACAAAGCACCGTCAACACCGCTAGTGTTGCAGGTGTCCATAGGCGGTGGTTTTGCTTACCATCAGGCGGACCGCATGCTTGTTTGCCGCTCTTTTTATAAAAAAAAAAGAAAAAAAAGCAAACCAAATAAACAAAATATGCAAAAGTGCAAGCCATGATTTAAAATTAATTATATAAATCATTAATCAGTAGTTTCAGCTTAAAATGGACTAAAACCGTTGAAATAAACGCTTTTGGTCACATTGAATAAGATCGGCCGTAATATGTTAGGTGATGGAGTGGTTTTACGCGTAGCAAAACCACAATGGATTCAACTTTTTCTATCGAGCCTTTCGACGGCTTAGCGATCGGTTTGGCTTCGAATATAAAAAGTTTACTATCAAAACTAGTGTAGGCCATTATGTGGGGTTAAACAACATGATATTGCACTTTAACGTATTGACTGGTTTAAGTTAATGGTTTATGGTTTTGGTTGGTTTGGTTTAAGGGCCTTGACTGATTTTGCACCGTGGTCAGCCAACAGTTACTATCGTTGTATAGCGTAACAAGGATTGGTTTAAGAAAGAAGAGCCAAGGCGGTGTCAAAAAAGTTGCGAATCACATTAATATTATACAAAAGTTATGTTTATTCTCATTCCGTAACAAATAAACGGATTTCAATGAAATTTGTTACGAGAGTAGCATATACCCTGGATTAACACAAGGCTGCTTTTTTGTGTAGAACTTATAGCTGTTGCCTACGACTTTCTACGCGTAGACTTTCATATAATTTTTTCCCTGATTTGCTCCCCTTAATTCTGCTCTTTCGCAAAATCTTTCGTAGGTAGTCAATTTCGTAGGTCAAGTTGTTCTTAAGATTTCGTAAAAGATGATAGGCTTGCGTTTGACCGGCATCTCGCCTGATGTTATACGATAATGCAGTCTACGATGGAGCACGCTTGCATAGAATAAAACAATTTTATCCCGAAAAAATTAAAGGTTCTAAAAGGAAAGCGGATGTAACAGGTAGGAAGTTGCTATATTTAAAAAAAACTACGTGGTAATATTTGGTATCGTTCAGGTACTTAGTAAAGGAAGAATACGTTTTATGCATTATATTATTACGTAATTATATTAATAAACGTTGTAAGTTTAACGATTACCCGGGATAAAAAGTGTCCTACATTTATCCCAATAAATTCATAATATTACCTCGATTTAGCAAATTTCATCACGATTTTTCTACTGATTAGACTTCAAAATCGCACAACGGGCAATGGAGCTTGGTGTTTCATTGCGCGATAGAATCCGATACGACGATATTCGACGAAAAACCAGAGTCATCGACATAGCTATTATAATTTGCAAGTTGAAGGGGCAATGGGCAGGCCACATCGCTTGAAGAACTGATAACCGAAAGGTTCTTGAGTGGAGACCACTAACCGGAAGATGCAGCGTAGGTAGGCCTCCCACCAGGTGGACCGACGACATCGTGACAGTCGTGGGCATCCAGAAGATGCAGATGGCAAGCTGTCGTTCAGTGTGAAGTTTTAAAGAGGAGGCCTATCTTCAGCAGTGGACGTCTTCTAGCTGATGATGATGACTAGCGAAATTACTAATTTCATAGCAAAAAAGGAAAAATGTTCGAGTGAACAGTTTTCCGCTGTATTTTATGCTTTATTCCCATAAGTCTCGACCATCGTTGCTTATCAACTGGTGACACGCGGCCGTCAGAGGATTTGACGGAGATGCACGCTTATTATGCTGCCCGGACCACGCCTTCCAGTGTTATTAAATAACTTACTACCCTAAACTAACTAAAACTAACTAGGATTCAAGCGTCAATTTATATGTATAGAAAATAACTATCATGTCAGCGGTTCGATATTTATATTCGATCGGTTCAGACCTCAGATCAGCCAAACAAGGGGATATAGTAAAGTAACGTGGCGGGTGCGAAAACAGGCTTGATGCATTCAATTTTTAATTGTTGAATTCATCCTGCAGACGACCTTGCCGCCCTTTTTTGTATGTGGACTTTATACGTTTTTTTCGTTAAGCGGTTAAGTGAAAAAGTGCGTGAAAAACGGATACATTTGGACACGGAACGATATTTGTACTAAGGTATGTCTCCCTTGTTTGTCTGATCTAAGGTAAAACCAGCAGCAGCGGTAGCGCGCGTTTTGCAGTACAAGTTTTATATTCATCTTATTCGGAAATCGTCCAGTATACTCCGACTATAATCAACCACATCAGTTTTCATAATCAAATCACTACGTACGTAATTTCGATGTTAGGTGAGGAGGATTAGAGATAGCGCGTTTTTAATTTTGTGCACTAGTCGAGTCGATGTTCAGGTAGGCGTCTTTATTAGGCTAATTAATTTATTACAAGGCTTGGTCAGCTTTTTTTAATAACATTGATATTTAGTGAAATATACCTACTATTTAAACAAATGGACAATAATAAACAATTTAAGGCAGGCAGGATACAAAACAGCGCCATCCGGGATAACGTTTAAAAAAGATAAATACAAAAAAATAATGCAATAAAACCAATCACACAAAACCTTAATTATCACATAACTGATTCTTTGACGAATTTCTAATGTAAGAGTATATCCGCTCTAACGTCGCAAAAGAATTTGGACTTCTGCAAAGTAACGTCTGCTTCAATCAACTATCGAATTATCAAATATAAAAATTACTTTCGATGAATATAATAAATAAAGTCTGTAGTACAATTTAACAGTTAAATTGATTAAGATATTTAAAAAATACTTGGCTAGGTCTGATGCATCCCGCCGGAAAGCTGTAATTCAGTAAGCTTCGGTCTATTTCAAACCGAATCGGAAGTTGGGCTTCGATTTGCATATTGATTTTGCTATTTAATACGAACGAAAGGGAAATACTGACGTCTAACCTCAATATACAAAGTTATATTAGGCACGCTACCTTTTTGCTTTATCACATTAATATACAGGGTTGCAAGCACATATATAGGTCTGTGGTTGCAAGTAACGATAGGAATAAGCCGAAAGGAGGTCATCATTATGAAGTTTATGAACATCTGCACGAACCAGTGGACTTGAAATAGTCTCTCAGAGAGGCCATGGTTGAGCGCATGAACTTGTCACTTAAGGTAGTCTCCGATTGGGACGATGCCAAACTGGTCAAGTTCAATGCCGCCAAGACCCAGGCATGTCTGTTCTCCGCAAAAAGGACGCCATTCCATCTGGCTCCTACTTTCCGGGATGTGTCCGTTCCGATATCTGACCAGCTTTAGCTTTTGGGCGTTTCTCTGTCTTCACTCTCACTCAATTTTGGCTCTTATATTGAAAACAAGGCTCAATTGGCTGCCAAAAAGCTTGGTATCCTATCAAAGGTGCGACGGTACTTCACGTCGGAACAGTTGCTTACACTATACCAAGCACAAGTTCGGTCGTGCATGGAGTACTGCTCTCACCTTTGGGATCGATCAGCTAAGTACCAGCTCGGGGCATTGGAGTCAATTGAGAAGCGTGCCAAGAGGCTCATCAGCGACGAAGCCCTAGTTCAGACTAAGCTTCTTAGTCTCGAGCATCGGCGCAAAGTTGCTAGTCTATCCGTTTTTTATCGGATACATTTTGGAGAGTGCGCATCAGATCTGCATGATTTAATTCCCTCCTGCCCTTTTTTATATCGGACTGCCAGAGCGGGCACGAAAAATCGACACCGCTTTATGGTTGACATTCCGAAAACCCGTACAAAGCGCTTTGATTCCACTTTTATTGTGCGAACTGCTATTATGTGGAATGCGCTGCCTGAATGGGTGTTCCCCGATAGTTACAATCTGGGTGTTTACAAGTCAAAAGTGAATCGGTTTCTTCTAGGTAAGCGTGATCCATCGTAGGTCGCATCATCGCTTAACATCAGGCGAGTTGGCGGCCAAGCGCAAGCCTATCTTACAATAAATAAAAAAAAAAACTTTTACCATGGGACAAACCCGAAATTGAAAAAAGTAATTCTAAATCTGCTGTTCTATAGATAAATTACATTCGTACTAAACGAAATTACATGTATAGAACGCCGCTTTTTTTTTTTTTTTGAAAAAGAGCCTCGTGACCAAATAATTACACGGAACAGAAGAAAATAGGAAGAGAGAGAGAGATATATTTCTACTAAAAAATACGGTAGTGTTGTACTAAAAAAATACGGTAGTGTGGTCGCCTAAATAAACATAAAAGCTTAAACAAAAGCTGAAATACAAGCAAATGAAAAATGTTTTTTTTTTTAAATATACATATTTACAACAGCTGGTTTTTTGTTTGGTTTGTGCTCTAGTAAAAGTTGTTTAAACGGATTAGTTTGTAACACACGAAACACATGACAAAAAATCTCGATAAATATTTATTGCTGAAAATATGCTTCTTGTCTTTTACTTACCAAATACCTTAAAAACTATTATGAAAATCCACATGAAAGTTGCTTTATTGTATAGTTTTTTTACTAAATGAATCTCGTTACATCACATATCATTTTCATCATGTTTAGTGGATAGCATGAACTCGCGCGGAATCGTGCGCCTCAAGAAATATTTCGGCTATACCCTATATGATAAAGCTTAGCCTAATGATTATTTAGGTTACAAAAGTGCTCGCACCGTTCTAAAAACATCACTTTAATAAATCAAGGTAATGTTAATCCAGCATCAGAGTCTAAAATGAAAACAAAATTTTATACAATTGGCTTTTATTCAAAGAAAGTCAGTCATTCACAGTCAAGATAAGAAACTAGCTCCCCCGAAATCAATTTAAATTAAAGCAATATTGCCGAAATGTAATATAACAAGTAATTAAAACGTCACTCCTCAAAATGAAAAGGGGCCCGACGTTGATGGAGGATACTGATATAAATAATTTAATTTATAGAGTTGAACGTTTCGTTTAGATCACGGAAATTATTTTTTACGGGCACTTTGACACGCAAACTTTGTCGCCACAACAATAACAGCTTTGCCCCGACCCTGACACTGCATGATGTATATTTGAATAATTATTTGTTCTAGATACTCGACTATTATTGGGTACACACATGTTCGAGCCTTTTGGGGACGAAATATTTTTAAAGAATTATCTACACGTCTTTTCGAAGCATTCCGTAACAAAAATGCTAGCCCTCCACTTGCGCGACGCGTCAGTATTGCAATCCAACGCGGCAATGTGGCCATCGTTTTAGCAGCGGTTTTTTAGATTAGTGTAGTTCTATAATGATGATAATTTAGGTAAGTTTGTTATGATTCCAAATACAATACCTACATAAGTATAATTATGCACGCAACGCTCACTGTAGACAGCAAGGTCGGTGACTTCTAAGCTGCCCTGAAGATACAAGTAGACCCAACGCCGAGCCGACTGGCGATGCGGTGCGGGGCCCTCGTCTCACAAGCAACCGTGAAAAAATCAACTGATTTCGGTTTAAGCTAGGATCAAAATTGTACCTTACCTGAGCGAAGAGAGATCTGAATTTGAATGGAATAAGTTGGCGTTCCTTTGTATGTTCGTATATTTGTTCGACAATAACTTGCGCATCGTTGATCTGATTTTCATGAAATAATGTAATTGTTAGTAGTTAATTACAATGAAAAATTTAGTTCGAATATGTGTAAAATCGGTCGAGAGGTCACGAACAAATAGGAATCGCGAGATTGTTGATCGCTCTGGATCATCATAGTTTACTAGAGTTTTGGACAGTCGAAGCGCTGCGAAGTGCATTTTGTGAGTTTTCGAGGTACGAGTTTGAGAGTGCGGTAAACCGGGAAGAGTTTACCTAAGTTTTCTCGGCCTCTTGTACTTTGTGACGCAAATAACGAACTCATTGATTTAGTGGTTTGTTCCCAACTTCAAAATGAACCCAACTCAACTGTTCGGTGTTTTTTTGATAATTCCCTACCAGTAACACTGTGTTACTCGCACTGATCGAGTTAACAATTATCGATTGCAATCGCATTTTTGCTCTCGGCTTGAATGTGCCACGCACAAACTGAGTACAATGTGTACGGAATTTTTTGAATGTATGTAGCGGACCTATGGCCTAGGTCATACCATCTACATATGCCTGGCTTTTTATGCTAATCCTGGTCAAAATCTCACAACAGGTTGTGTTGAGGAACGCGATAGTAAATCTTTCTGCAGGAAGGTTAAGCTGTCGAATTCCCACTGGCGAAAGTTACCACAGTTCCAGTTACGCCTCAGGGATCTGAATTATAAACTAACTTGTTCAAGATTGAAAACTGTAAGTTTCTACAATGGCTACTTACGACTAGTAGCGAGCGACTAAGCAATGAGCCGTATTTTTCTCGTTTCTCAAGGGAAATTATAAAGAAATTTGGAGATGGAGTTAGTTTTGAAGCTACATTCCAACTCTACATTAGTTTTTATGGTTTGGGTCACATTTGACATTTTCTTGCCTTATACCTTGTAAACACCCATCGTTTAGTCAACTAATCATTCAGACGAAGATTGACAATCGTATTCTCTCATCCAAAGACCAATTGTAAAGCTAATATGAACCTCAATTTATTATCTCTTAAACGATTTCGCACGGATGAATATTCATTTAGAGAGTAATACCACCCGAAAATGGCATTTGGAGAGAAAAAATACGCTTCTCTATTGAAGCGAGAAACTCATTTAAATTTTTGATTGTGAAGAAAAAGCTCGTGGATGAGTCAAGGGTGGAAATAGCGAAATGCCGCTCTTAATCGAAAAAACATACAGAAGAATAAAGACTAATATATCACCTTGCTAGTTTGCTACTTACAAAAGTTAAGGCAATTTATCTCGTTCTAACGTTGGACAGCGTTTCGAAACGTCTGCACACGTCGTCGGTTGGAAGACGAATGACTGAGTATCGCGCAAAAAGGTCTGTTTGGCGTCATTAGTGGGGGGTAACGAGGGTATGTTTGTGTGGTTTGAAACATTCTTCATATCGCGGCCCATTGGTCTGTTTAGGGTTCCGTCGTCTAACGACTGGTCCCTTTCATTATCTTTGTGACTCTTTTA
The DNA here is from genome assembly GCA_949125355.1 of Agriopis leucophaearia. Classification (NCBI taxonomy): domain Eukaryota; kingdom Metazoa; phylum Arthropoda; class Insecta; order Lepidoptera; family Geometridae; genus Agriopis; species Agriopis leucophaearia. Next base: position 6,378,249 of record OX421267.1, read on the forward strand.
CAACTATCTTTGATGTTTAAACCGCAACAGTCCCCTCAGTATTGAATTTTATGCTCTTTTATAAAACGCTTATGGAGAGTTGACGTGTCTTTTGAAATGGAATTGCTGTGTATAAAGGGTGGGTTTTATCTCTATATTTCGTGACTGTGTTTTCCGTAGGTTATGAAATGTTGGCGAGTGAGGGTAAATATTTTAATCAAGCCATAAAATTTGACGTAAAAACTTTGGTTGTTTTATGACATCACTGTACCTATGCTGTAATAGCACGTATTTTGACATGTCGAATATGAATAGAATAACTAGTGTGCCTTTATTAACTAAATAAAATACAAGGTAAAACTAACACTAAATAAACAGTTAGACTGTCCATAGACCGTTGGTTGTAGGGATTGACTAATCTCTGGTTTCATAGGAAAACATAAAATAAAATTGCATTTTATTTCCTTAACTTATGAAACATTGTAATTTTCTATTGGTATGGATTAAGTTATTGTATTTTTTAATGTACATCGTACATTATATTTTTATTTCTATTATAGATACAATTCTATTACATAAAATTGTAATAAATTTTATATTTAGTAATGCAATTAGTTTTTTTTGTAAGCAGAAACCGCCGCCTATGGCCACCTGCAACACTAGCGGTATTGACGGTGCTTTTTCAGCTCGGAGAGGTAGACTTATAGGCACCCTTTTTAAAACATACCCTTTTAAAAAAAGTTGCAGCTCGGCGGGAAGGACATTAACACCTAAACAAATAAATATTCAGGGCGTTTTTGCACACACGCTCATCTGACCCCAAACCACAGAAAAGAGAAGTAAATAGAACGGAAATGAGAAGGAAACTCTACCGCCAGGTATTGTGACAGATACTTGATTGAGCATTCTTATTTATGTCAACGCGTTGAACTCCGCGTCACAGTTGCTAACAGAGTTGCTTTGGTTTATATGGGTGCAAGTGGCTACAACAAATTTCTTACAAAAAATGCCTTGACAGCCGTTATAATTAAAAAAAAAACATTTCTATGCCCCATACTAAGCAAAACTTGTACTATGGCTGCCAGAGACTGATATACATACATACATTTATTATAGTTTTTATTTAAAAGCTATCAGTCAAGTTAAATATATATTTACATATAAACCTTTATTACAAACGCATACCAAATCTAGGGAAACAATAAGCATCAACAAATTTGTAATGATTATAAAAATATAACGAACTTGCAAGCAAACAACTCCAAAAGTTCGACCGTTCATTTTATATGGATTCTCTATACAGCCATCATATAATAGAAATCGCTCTTTTCAGTCAGACCTATACACTATTCACCTTGCAACCCGATGAGTTTTCATCTGCCCGATTTATTCATTCCCTCCAATAAATCAAAGAGAAAAGAGGGGAAAAGGGACTGACCACTTAAAGAAAATCACATAATTGAGGAACAGTAAACGGGGCGTAAAGTGGGGTTTGGTAAGCGTAACGGATTTAGTAAAGGGGCAAATCGACATTATCATAGACACTAATCCTATTCTGAACAATATATAAAAGCGAAAGTAACTTCTCTCTGTCTGTGTGTTTGCTTTTCATGATTAAACGGCTAGGCTTGTCTTAACGAAATTTCGCAGGACGATTTTCGATGTACACTACACCATAACGCCGGACATAGGATATATACTTTTCCCCCCAGAAAATGCGGAAAAACAGGAAAGTCACGGGTAACACCGAAAGATTCAGCGACTCATAGTAACATATCGTATACGTAGGAAGGTAACTCTATGTTTGTCTATTTCTTAGTTCTGTCAACGTTTGAAAACCGATTTAGAGAACATTGGGTAAGGACGTAGTTTGCAAGACTAGCACGAAACGAATACTTTTTAACACGAAAGTATTTATTATTATGAATTGTCGTTCCAATGTTTAGATTGGTTGCAAATTGCAAAGACAGCTTAATTTGGAGGCCGACAGGAAAGCTACCGTAGCTTAGCGCTTAGAGCGGTCGGGACGTCAACCCTGAAGCTGCAGGTCGTCATTCTTTAATTGTCGATACATTAATATTCTTTTAACGTGCTTTTACTAGCTTCGTCTTTAAACATATTACTAATAACTATCTATTTGAGACTGCAGTAAAATTATTTGGTACCATCGAACTGATATTTTTATGAGACAGGAGGTGGATAGTGAAACTCTTCAATGACAACTAGCAAACTTATCGAGTTTGGGATTATTTTTAACCGACTTCCAAAAAAGAGGTGGTTATCATTTCGACTGTTTCTAAATGTTGGTTCCTCATAACTTACGACTGGGTGAACCGGTTTTGATGATTCTTATTTTATTTGCAAGCTGGTGCTTCCCGTGTGGTTCTATTTCAATTTGGTCCAGTTTATAGAATCATCAATATCTAGTCGAAATTTCTGAGGTAACAAATATAAAAATAATAAAAAGCAGTCGAATTGAGAACCTCCTCCTTTTTGGAAGTTGGTTAGTTGCCAATATAAAAAGGGTAAAATGTTCGGACTGTGCCAAAATAACCAAATAAATGTAGGTATATTGTATTTCTATAACTTATTTTCTCGTCCAAATCGTAAAATTTGTCTTTAACGACCAGTGCAAAATGCTGTAAATTTTTGTTACCCATACGTGTAATTTGGTCGTAGTAAATTCACAACACATTATTTCTTGCCGATGGAAAAGAAAATCCTGGTTTATCCGAAGTCCAAAGCTGGTTATCATTGTTTATTTAGCACTGAGAAGCCTAACCCAGATCCCCCGTTGCCCTATAACAAGTCTTCCCCCCAGAGTCTCCTTGGGTACGCCCATGAGGTCGACCCTTACAATTTGCTGGGCGAAGACGTGGCGGGTGTCAAAGGACCCGAGGGTCATACTTCATGCGTGGTTCGGGTACAACGGTACCGGGTCAGAAAATATTTCTTTCCCGAAATGGGGAATTTATTTTGTACCTGATTTCAGTAGCAACGCAATTGTTTCTACGAGCTTTTATTAACTTGCCTTGTTAGTATGTACGTACGTGTGAGACAAATTTTGCAACTGAATTTTAGACCAGTTATCCCCTACAGATTGAGCTGAATTTTTTATACACGTTTATTTTGGAAGACTATATATAGTTAGCTACGTCATTCTGAATGTATGTATATGGTGGACTCCCAAAGATGGTGGAACATTTATTTTTATGCACGCCTTTAATATAGGTATCAAATCTAAAAGAAAAAAAGAAAAAATAAGAAGAGGAAGAAGAAGAAAAAATATTAAAGAAAGAAGAAGTTTACTAACGGTTGCCGGTTGATAACGAACGGCATCATGCTGAGCTGGGGCCGGTTTGTGGCAAAAATCTATTTTTTTATATATATAGCTGTGTGTGTGTGTGTGTGTGTGTGTGTGTGTGTGTGTGTGTGTGTAGCTTTAAGTGTGTGTGGATTTGTTACAAATAAAATATTGTTTACTAAGAAGAATACGAAAGATAAAACGACGTCGCCTAAATTAGTCGACTTCTAAATGCTTGTTTTTTTTTTATCAGTAGGTAATATTTATTATAATTTCCATTTTGTTTTTCACTGGAATTATCAACATTGTCTTAATTTAAGCTCTGCAGATAATCAATTTTATAACTATTTAAAAAATCGGTACGACAATTCAAAGATCTGAAATTATAATCAATATTAGGGAAGACGTCTTCCCGTGAACATGGTGCATGTAATTGCGCCGAAATATCGGGAGCTCCTTCCACAACCTTACCACGGTAAATATCCCGTAAATAATCATATAACTTTAGTGAACAACCGTGATTAGGCACCTGACCTTTAATAGATACCAAAGTTGATTATTGTCCGAAACATTTATACTAAAGCCACTATTTGAATATATAGCGTATAGCGTAGATGAATTCATTTCAAAACTGGATTAAATAGCCTAATTAAAATTAAAATGACTTTGTTTAATTATTTACATTGATAATTTTTTATTTTTTTATTTCTTTTGACATTTAATTATTATTATGAATAAAGTTATCATTATCAATATTACAGTCCAGAACCAACTCTGGAACAGTAGCGGGAAGGGATCTCTCAACCCACTTAGAGCAATGCGGGTATCTTTATCAATGACTTCTGTCATAGAGTAAGTACACTAGTTGACTAGCCGATGCGAGGTCATATTCATTAGTCTCAATTGCTTCAGTTTGCTATCACTTGTACTTGCTATTCGTTGGAGAATATTCTATGAATTGGTTTTAATATATCATGCAGAAAGTAGTCTTTGCATGAATGCGAGTCCCTCTTAGAGCTTGTTACTGAGGCCCATTTCCATCAGCTGATCCATTAAAAATGGTCATTGACACTACAATTTGTACACATGTAGGGAATAGCTGTTTTTTTCAGCAATTTCACAGTTGGTCCTTATAACTCCCATAATAAATCATAATGAGTGCAGTCGTAAGTTTTTTTCTATCTATATGTAATATTTTTTGGTGTGCACAGTAAAGAGTTGTATAAATTGTAGGTCTCGGTTTTTGTGCTATAACTACAAACTCCAAGCCATGTCAGCGGCCTTCAGAACTCTTATATTAGGGCTAGCCACTAAGGCCATACAAACATACTCTCCTAACGACCCCCTTTCGATTTAGTATAGCATTTTAACCCTGGAAATATACTTACTAATTACTATAATTATTTTTTTAACTTCACTTATATTTTTGGTGTCACACGTCTTGTGCACTTGCCCGTGTCAAGTATTGAAATACATAATAGGTCGGGGAAAAAGTCTTTTCGTATTTTGTATGTATGAAGTTGTAGTAAAAATCTCATCGGTTGTACTGTTTGTATCTGGCTGGTTTCGATACCATTAAAAATATGACATTTGAAAAGAGGAATACAAAAAGTAAAAAGCAATTTCCGCCATTTTTCAATTGTTTTTTTGTTCGATAAAATGAGTGAATCTAACGAAGAAATTCGATATATCGTGAAATTTTATTACAAAAAACTGAAAAATGCGACACAAGCCGCGAATAAAATTTGTGACATTTATGGACCTAATGCAGTGTCATCAAGAGTAGCACAATGTTGGTTCAAGCATTTTCAGTCCAGGAATTTTGATGTCAAAGATGCAGCTCGCTCTGGTCGCCCTGTTACGGATAAAGTCGATGCCATTTCTGAAAAAGTGGACCAAGATCGGCATATTAGTAGTTACGACGTAGCTGAAGACCTGGGGATTGACCACAAAACAGTTTTGACCCATTTGAAAATAACTGGGTATACAAAAAAACTCGATATTTGGGTGCCACACCAGCTCACTGAAAGAAACCAAATGAATCGTGTACTCATTTGCGATTCTCTATTGAAACGTAAAGAAACCGAACCGTTTTTGAAAAGATTGATCACTGGTGATGCAAAATGGATCACCTACGACAAGAATGTGCGCAAACGATCATGGTCAAAGGGCAGTGAAGCACCACAGACTGTAGCGAAACCCAGATTAACACGTAATAAGGTGATGCTGTGTGTATGGTGGGATTGGAAGGGCATCGTTCATTATGAGCATTTACCGCCGGGCAAAACCATCGATTCGGATCTCTACTGCCAACAGCAGATGAGACTCAAACAAGAAATTGAGAAAAAACGGCCGGAATTGATCAACATAAAGAGTGTGGTCTTTCATCATGATAACGCCAGACCGCACACATCTTTGGCCACTCAGCAAAAATTTAGAGAGCTTGGTTAGGAAGTGTTAATGCATCCACCACATAGCCCTGACCTTGCACCCTCAGATTTCCACCTGTTTCGATCTCTTCAGAATTCTTTGGGTAGTGTTAGATTAACATCAAGAGAGGACTGTCAAAACTACTTGTTGCATTTTATTGATCAGAATTCCCAAAATTTCTACAGCAACGGGGTCATGTCACTACCTAAAAGATGGCAACAAGTTATCGAACAAAATGGTACATATATATTATAATTAAATGTAATTAAACTTGAAAAAAATATGTCTTGAATTTGTTTATAAAATACGAAGAAACTTTTTCCCCGACCTTATATTTAGAAGTATCATCAGATATCGCCAAACAAGTCATAGTCACAGTCAAAGTCAAGCGAAGTAGGTCAGACCAAGGCAAAGTCATGCTCTACTAAAGTGGTGATTCTTTACTAGAGGCTTCTATGGAGTTTTGAAAGCAACACGAAAATACCATGTTTCACCTCGTTATTTATCACTTACCCACAGTCATGCACATTCACGAACACTCAATAAATAATAATTCACCATTATAATACATTAAACACTCAAAACATCAAACTGATAGACACCAAGTCACAATGAAACGCAATCAAACTTGGTGAAACTTCGCCAGACCTACTAATATTCCACTTAAATCTAATTAAGCTTGGGAACATTAGATTTGCTTTGCCTCTTATACTACTTAGTAAATATGTATACAAAATACTGTGCTCTTTGTTAAATAAATACGCTACCTGAATGGGTATTCCCCGATAGTTACAATCTGGGAGTCTTCAAATCACGAGTGAATCGGTTTCTGCTAGGCAAGCGTGCTCCATCGTAGACCGCATCATCGCTAAACATCAGCCTATAATTGAATGAAAAAATAATCTTTTTGAGTTTAGACCGATGATGGTGGCCGAGCGGTAGCATGTACGCATAAACAATCTGAAGGCACCCGGTTTGATCTTCGGCCCTGCACCAATGACTTAATCGGTGCCTTTTTTAATAGTTTTGCAATCGTCCGCCAGCTCGTCTGATGCCAAAAAAATATGTGCCGTTTCAATGCCATCGCACAAAAACGGTAAAGGAAAACATCATGAGGAGTTTTTTCGATCTTCCTCACCATCCTATAAAACATCAACACGAAAATTTATTTGCAATGTTGGATGATGCCTAATCGATTTTTTTAATTCTTACTTAGTGATTGTATATCTAACTAAAAAAAAAATGTGCGAGCGTAATAGCCACATGCTCATTTTTGCTCAGCGTCGTCGGGTAAAAAAGTCTTGCGCAAAGTTTGAACAGGACAGTTCGAAAGAACTGCTTTGAAGAAGAGTCGCAAAATCAAATACCGTTTGGTATTCTTTTTCACAGTGAACTCTAAAAAATTAAAATCACAAACAGAGCTCTTTGTAGTAATAGCATAGTCTACATTGCTACTAGCAAAATAACATTCAACATTATGCACTCTTACCATTCAATAAACAGAGAATACGGCCTCCCAACCATTGACCATCCATTTCCTACTCCAACATATATTTTATGAATGAATTCCTTTTGGACCCTCGTTTTGTGCGGCCCCACAATATTTGTCAATTGATTCCATTACAGGGTGACCCGTACGGAAAGACATTGTTAGAACCAGCGGTCGGTTACTACATCATGGCTCTATTGAATGACCCAATTCGTTTTTATGAGGTTTATAAAGAAACATAACACGCGATAAAGTAAGGAAATAATTCGTCTGGAATATATCTGTCTATTGAGGAAGGAAATTGCCAGTGCTTTATATTTAAACATCTAAATGGGTAAAGATACCCTTACCTCGAAGTTGTTGACCATTACACCTATCTTGGACAGATTGTTCAGTTAAGTAAGTCCAACTTAGGCAAAGAGGTCGCCCGAAGAATCCAACTCAGATGGGCAGCGTTCGGGAAATTGCATGACATCTTCTCGTCCAAGTTACCACAGTGCCTAAAGACAAGGGTCTTTGAGTAATGGTGTTGCCAGTGATGACATATGGTACTGAGACGTGTTTCTTAACTGTGGTCTTTTGGAAAAACTCAGAATCACACAACGGGCAATGGAGAGAGCTATGCTTGGAGTTTCTTTGCACGATAGAATCCGGAACGTGGATATTCGCCAAAAAACCAGAGTCACCGACATAGCTATTAAAATTTGCAAGTTGAAATGGTAATGGGCAGGCCACATCGCTTGAAGAATCGATAACCGATGGGGAAGAATGGTTCTTGAGTTGAGACCAGAAACCGGAAAACGCAGCGTAGGTAGGCCTTTTACTAGATGCACCGATGACATCTTGAGAGTTGCGGGCGTGCAGTAGATGCAGATGGCAGGCTGTCGTTCAGTTTGGAGGTTAAAGGGGGAGGCCTATATTCAGCAGTAGACGTCTTCTGGCTGATGATGATGACCCTTAACCTTTATTATGCTTTGTAACTAAAAAGCCAAAAACTTCTATATATCATCAGTATCATCACAGTCCTTCACAAAAAGTACCGGTAGCGCCTAATCAGATTTATAAACTAGTTTAAACTCAGTTGAAAAACAAGTGATATTACGCATTCTTCGTTCCTACGTGGGTAAAAATGTCAGTGCTTTTGAGATTTCAATTTCATGCTCGAATATAGTGTAGCTGAGCTGCCCTCAGTCACACTGAATACAAATTGAAAAATAAAAAACAAATAACGGGGTTAAACTACTTTATATATACGACATCTTTAGAGAACCAAGCACTGTATTATTAACTAGACCCACTAGAATCCGATAACTTCTATTCCACTCAAATCCCAGTATATTTTGAAGTATTTCTTAACTCGATAACGTTCCGTTTGTGTGGGATCAATTGAAACATGTGAGCAATAAGTGTGACCGGTCGGTTTCATTGTGCTTGCTTCGCTTGAGACGGGACGGGAATCGCAAGTGGACGTGTATTGTTGAAAGGTGCCAAAGTAGAGACGGTCAATAACTGTTAATGAATGAAAGACTTTTATCATGGCAGTTTTTGCAGGGTAATCATTTATTATGGTGGTTAACCACCTATTTTCCCACACAATTTTGCATTACCAAAACATGAAAAGTATAACAAAATGTTTTGTTTAATTTTGCTATCTTACTAGTTTTGCATGATCAAGGACAATCCACAGCGTTTAATAATGAATAAAAGAATCCTGAACACGAGGGTAAGACAATAATTTAATCAGAAATATTTTTTGTTGCAGGTACATAAGCGATTATCGAATGGAATGAAGACCACGAATCGGCAAACTTAGCCTAAGATCCCTTGAGACTATTTGGAGTGGTGATATACGAGTACGTAAGATAGCTGGCAGTGGCTGGAAGAGAAAAGCCAAAGATCGAGCTGAGTGGCGTGCCTTAAGAGAGGCCTATGTCCAGTAGTGGACTAGTATTAGCTAATGATGATGCTGAAGTGATTAACGATGCATATGGCATTAGCAAAGTGACTTCTATGATCTATGAAACCAACGCAAGCATTTTCTCAGCTCCACGAATGTGCCACCGATCCATTTACCAAACGGTTTGTTATTTTAAATGGCTTTAGATCAAACATGTCGACAATACACCAATGTGACACATTCATTATCACTTCCATGATATTTTGTCACCAAAAAGCAAACATTTTTATTTCTAAGGAACTCGACTTAACTTATCCAACGCAAATATTTTCTCAGTTCCACGAACCACCGATCGGTTTACCAAACGGTTTGTTAATTACAATAGCTATAAATCAAATCTGTCGACAATACAGCGATGTGAGGCATTCATTACCACACAATCATATTGTCAGCCACAATGTATTCAGTGGGGCGATGTGATAATGATAATCAAGTGCTGATAAATTCACTAGAACGGATGGGTTAGTGATACATCTGGCCGGTGAAAGCGTAGACAAGCCGAAGGATTGATAGATTGGAAATTGAATAAACATTCAGTTTCATGCGTTAATAATGATTGGGATTCTTTGTAGCTAAAGCCGTATACAGACTATAGACCTTGCGAACGCGAGCGCATTCGCGTGTGCTATAGGTACCCTAAAGAACTTACTACTCACATCATTTTCCCAAATCGTAAACTATACTTATAAGCCAATAGCACAAATTGGCCACATTTAGCACACAATTTGTAGTTATTGATTATGTATAATTCGGGCCAATTCCTACTGGTGCGCTACAATAGGCAATATACATGATGGCAAGTGGCACCACGCTGTTTACGGCTGCACAAACACCAGGATGCCAGACTCAATTGGCTTTTATTGAGTCGCACTCAATGAAAAGCCACTCCTCCAACCGCTCCTCTGCTGGTAACTTAGTGTCATGACGTTTTACTCTAAATTGAGTTGATATCCCGCAATGAATTCAATTGGTGAACTATGCTTTCTTGTACACTTAAGCATTTCACATACCAAGCGCGTGTCAGCAGCAGGACGGCTTATACGCGGCCCCGCGCATTTTGTAAACTAAGGAACTGTGTGAAGTATCTATAGGCGACGATGTTACTACACACCACACGAACTGCTCCGCAGCTGCTCAGCTCAGGTGCTGCCGCCATATTTGGCATGTAGTGGTTCATACAGTTTCTTGTTTTTCAAAACGCGCAGGCTTGCGTTCAAGCTGTGCTGGTACTGCTTGGTTTGTGGAAGGTTTTAGCAAGGGTTTGATTATGCTATCATCAAGGTGATAGCATAAGCAAAGGGATGCATATGCCTAGCAGTAGGTTATCAAAAGCTAATGATCCCCTATGTTAGTATCAACATCTCCAGCACGTTCAATGTTCCTGCTTCCAGCTACATGAACAGTTTTTGCGATATTGAAGTGGAGTGTGGACTGCAGAGATGGTGCTTTCAGAAGCTTTAGTACTATTACTTACTACGTAATTATCGCCCACTCAGCTTATTGCCCATTACAGCGCCATTAGTTTCAATCAAACTGGCCTATCTGCCTACGCATACATTTATGGTATTATTGAATAACGAGCATTTACATGTAAAGTACCTATTCCTGGATCTCTAAATCTAAGTAGGCAAATGCAACACATTCTATAGGTTCATTAAAATAATGTAATATTGCCTGAAAGTCATTTATGTACACAAGCTGCGCCCCGCGGTTTCACCCGCGTTGTCAACTCCTTAAGAACCGAATTTTTTCGTGTTCAATGTTACTCTCCGGTCCATGCGAAAAAGCTCTGTTGCTGCGTGAAAGAAGGACAAACAAACCAACAAACACACTTTAGCTATAATATTATGATGAAACTTACGAGGATTCTCGGGTTCTGTTATCTCGTTCGCATTCAATATTTTAAATGTAACATGAATGTTATTATAGAAAAGTTACAAAGTTATGTTCATTAAAAAATATCAAGTGTACTAACAAAAAATTATACCAATTAAGAAATGCATTTCCTTTATGTTTGTTGGTTTGTTCCATTTTTACGCAGAAACAGCATCGACTGGTACTTAATACAAAAGAAGAAATCTATGAATGTACGGGCGCGAACGCAAGAATCGCCTTCAAAAATGTACTCAGGACTCAGTTTTAAAGAAACAGTAAACGTTAAAACTACGGCAATGTTACCACTATGTGAAATTGCAATAAACTTAGAATTTTACTTTCACGTGTTGCTTCAGCTATAGGCTACAAAAACGCACTTACAAGAAAAAAATATGAAATAAAAAAACCTATTAATAATACAACCGGGTTCAGTATAATTTTATCGGTAACCATTTAATTCACGCAAACAACCGCTTAGGGTAGCCATTTCCTTTTCAGGTCAGATTAGAATCTTCACAAAGCGTTTTATGTAGCGAGAAATTAAGCATTTCCTTGTATATTTAAAGTTAACGAAGTTGTTACTTGTTAGATAATATCTAATAGATTTACTGAAAGGTGAAGCGGCGCTAATAAAGTAATTATTTAAACTTTCGAAAGTGAAGACGCTTGCGTGTTCACGATAATTCCCATCTATACCTATATATTTTTACAGCGACACTTTCGATTTGAGATTTCATAAAAAGACACAAAGAGGTTATTCAATGACAATGTTTATACGTATCAAACAAGGAAAGAGGAGAGGATTGTCTTTTCGAGTTCAGGTTTGGTTCTTTACCTAGTAAAAGTTTTTCATAACGAAGAGTACAATTCGACCCTTTTAGACTTTGTTCCACACGATATGTGCTATTTCTTTTAGTGATTATTAAAACGTTGTTTTTCACAAATAAACTTTTTTCTTTCTTTCGCATATATAATTTAAGTATGCGTTTGGCGAAAATGATCTTCATTTAGGAGCTTCGAAGATCGAACTTCTTGTAACGTGTCTCTGAATGTCTTAATTAGTAAGATCGAAAATTATACCTTGTTGTATTCAGCAATCGTATCGAAATCAAATACAGAAATCAACTAAAACAATAACCTTACTATCGTGTACTTCGAGTATTTCGCAGTGTCTTCAACAACCAACACCCTTGATTCAATTCCACCGTCATGACGTACATACATGACTTGATAATCATAATATATTAATCGATTTTAGGCCTTGTAGCTGATGTAAATGGTTCCTTTTGGTGTGTCAGTGGATCTGTATACCGAGGCATTGTGTTTGCAAAGATGAAGAGGTCATGACTGTGGGGCAACAGCCAGTCGTTGACATCGAATGCTGTTTACTATTGCATTGCAAATATTGCAGTAGCATTTACTAATGTAAATATAGCAGTAATCAATTTTTACACGCTTTATATTAGCTTTACTTTAACCATGGTCACAGAAAATCGACCTTTTGAAACTGAAGAGATCCGACGCATGAATGGAGCAAGATGTTGACGCGCTTTCTTATTGCTGTGTATTTTTCCATGATTACAGCAAGAAATTGAATCCAGACTGTATGTGGGCCAACATTTCGGGTTAACTAGAGTAATAATGTATTATTTACGATTATTGTGCGTCATAAATGGAGTTTACGACGCCGGCGCCGATGCGATGTTTGAAGCGTTCATTTATCGATGCCTAGATGTTGTAGACGGAGTTTCCTGGAATATCTCATTATAAATCATGATTTTCAGATCTGATTTTGCAATGTTTTACTTTGCTGGAATATACATATTACTTGCTCGTTTCAGAATTTAGATGAGTATAGAAAGAAACGCTTTTTATGCATTTACTTATTTATTTTCCATTATACTAAACTAGCTATCTTTTGGGTTTAGTGAAACAAAATACAAGCTAACACTACTTAAATTATTTAGCCTATTATAAAAAAAAAAAAACATTGCACACGGTACGATGAAGGTCTTAAGACTATACAAATGCTCAATCATAGTAGTTTTTCATTACCTTGTTGACTGGTAATGCTTATTATTTGAACCAGAAAAACTCCAGTATTTTGGGCACACGTCGCATTAACCTGGCGCTCTGTAAGATTTATAATTTGGATAGAAATGCATATCCGTGAAGCAGCAGCTGGCACGGCGGCCAGCGAAATGCGGCCTGTGAAAGATCTCTACGAGTGCTACAAGCAACAAGTCCTATTCAAAAATAAAGACGCTGAGCGCCGCTATCTCAATGGAGCACAATTAAGATTCCCGACGTCTCTGAGTTCCGCCATGCATGTACGATTCAGCGGCGCCTGCAAATGCCACTGTTTCACACCACCCATAAATCTCACTTCACAGCATCAAACTCTTACAATACAAAAAAAATATCGCTAACAAATTTAAACTCAATTCTTTATGCGACTGAACTGAAATTCAATAACCGAGTCAATTCAGAAGTTTAACGCTCGTCACGTCACGAATTTTACCCTAATCGTGAAACGTAACATCACGAGATGATTATGACGAGGGAAATAAGATCATATCACTATATGTTAAGATTGATGTTAGCAGAAGGCTGAGGGTTGATTTTCAGCAGCCAAGTTTCGTTTCAATGTCACGTTTTCACGATTCAGTCCAAAGCTGCTTGTTTATTATTTATGTGGAACGCGTATGAGGAATTTTAATAAAACGTTTTAGGCTAACCTTATGTATAGAGGCGCGAGCCGGATAGTGAATTGTGATGTTACACGGCTAATGGCGATGACTTTGCGTATTTGTTGACTTGTAGGTTAATTTGCTGGATGGTATATCATTTGGGTTAATTTAGCGTTCCGTAGCGTACTTTGGTTGTATTGCTAATTGGCATTTGTATTTCATTAGTGAGTTAGGTCACAATAATGACGCAGTACGCCCTGAGAAAATAATGTCCATAGACGTTCCGAGACGAATTCAAGACGGAGTTTGTAACATGAACTCAATTTGAGTTCAGTGGCGAAAAATTCAAGAATGCATTAGTAGAGACAAATTCAAGTTGAATTCAGTCGAGACTAATTCAAGAATGAGATAGTGGAGAGGAATTTAAGTTGAATTTAGTAGAAACTAATTCAAGAGTGAGTTAGTAAGTAATAGCCTCATGTCGGCAAATAATGATAATGACAAAAGTCGAATTGTAAACGTTCTCTAATTTCGGTTATCTGTTTATCAAGGAATAAACAATCATCCCAAATGATGCCCAGGCTCAGCTAAGCATTTATGTGTGTGTACTTGCTACGCTGTTTGATACCCAATGTTTGGTCTGCTTCTAGTATTAAAAGTCTGTGGTACAGACCGAAACAGAAACGCGAGTGAACGAGTTGTCATCATATCACCGAAAGTGGACACATGCAAATCGCCGAATGAATCGGCTTTTAGTGGACCATAGAATGCATGCGCCACAAAGTAACATAATCTTTGATCTCTTTGAGGTACATTCCTAGTGAAATATGCCTTGAGTAATCAACGTGCCGAACATCACATGACCTTGTCTCTTATATCCTTAATAGAGAAACCCGCGGTGTGGGCTACTGTGGAGACAATAGTGATGTGAACGAGCATACGTTTTCTAGCAGCGCATTTGGCAACATTCGCTTACGTTCATTCGCTAGTTGAAAATGAGAGTAGTGATAGTACATAGGTTTTTCAAATTGCGTTTAACAAATCAATCGCGATAACATTAATTACTATTTGTATGAAATAAGAGCAGCGCCACCTAGCGCCATGTGGCACTGTTCTTATTTCATATAAATCGTAGTTAACGTTATCGCGATTGAGTAGGTACCGCAATTGGAAAAACTCGCACTAGATACTCTGTACACGGTCTAAGATGAAAAGGTAAATAAGAAATAGTAATAAAATTGCGATGGATCACTTCTGCGGGGGTCCCAAGAGCGCTATTGAGCTCACTTATCATATTTTAGTCCCGCCTTACTTTCTTCATGTTATTTTCCCCTCATTGTTTATTTATTTACTTTATGTAGCACCTACAACTGTTTGTCTGCGCCAATGCTACGATCAAGTAGATAAACCCTTCTCATAGAGTAATTTACTTGACATTTTTATAGGCTAGAGCAGGATATATTTTTCTGTACACGTGTGGTGTGGCAGTTACTTAGATATACATAGTATTATGTCGTAGTCCAACTTAGGCAAAGAGGTCGCACGAAGAATCCAACTCGGATGGGCAGCGTTCGGGAAATTGCGTGACATCTTCTCGTCCAAGATACCACATCCTGCCATGCCTAAAGACAAGGATCTTTGACCAGTGTGTGTTGCCAGTGATGACATATGGTACTGAGGCATGGTTCTTACCTGTTGGCCTTTTAGAAAAACTCAGAGTCACACAACGAGCAATGGAGAGAGCTAAGCTCGGAGTTTCTTTGCGCGATAAAATCCGGAACGTAGATATTCGCCAAAGAACCAGAGTCACCGACATTGCTATTAAAATTTGCAAGTTGAAGTGGCAATAGGCAGGCAACATCGCTCGAGGAACTGATAACCGATGGGGAAAAAAGGTTCTTGAGTGGAGACCGCGAACCGGAAAACGCAGCGTAGGTAGGCCTCCCACTAGATGTACCAACGACATTGTGAGAGTGGCGGGCATCCAGTGGATGCAGATGGCAGGATGTCGTTCAGTGTGGAGGTTAAAGGGGGAGGCCTATGTTCAGCAGTGGACGTCTTCTGGCTGATGATGATGATGATGTATGTCGCCGAACAAAAATCCAAATTTCATTAAAAAAGAACGGCCAACATCGCTCGAGGAACTGATAACCGATGGGGAAGAAAGGTTCTTGAGTGGAGACCACGAATTGGATGACGCAGTATAGGTAGGCCTCCCACTAGATACGAAAAGAATACGAAAGGGCCATATTCCAAATTATCTCTTATTTCAGGAGGGATGATCAAAGATATAAACTTT
Organism: Agriopis leucophaearia; assembly: GCA_949125355.1. Lineage (NCBI taxonomy): Eukaryota > Metazoa > Arthropoda > Insecta > Lepidoptera > Geometridae > Agriopis > Agriopis leucophaearia. The sequence continues at coordinate 6,394,272 of OX421267.1, forward strand.
TTATTTGGACCAGTTTCAGTATAATGTGGTAATGTATCCATAAGTTATGTGTAGTCACAATTTGAGTCTGCAAATAGTGCTTTCAAAGAAATAGGACATCGATTCGGTCTGTGGCAGACTTAGCCACAATATCATCGCGTCCCAGCGGAGCAAAGTTTCAAACAGTCCCGTACCACGAACACTCGTTGCATCTGACACCAAACTATCTTCCAGCTTTTTATTTTCACTTAAGTATTCTGCGAAGTTTCATTTCGCGCTGAAATCCCCCGTCCTCCGCGATTGTCTCGCCGTTTATCCGCTGACGTTGATACATTCCTCGCTGGTCTCCGGAGAAAATCACAATCTGGGAACAATGCAAGCTATGTGCCTCTGCCATATCTGAATGGCAGTTCCTTTCTTACGCCGAGAACAATAGACGACGCGAGTAGTCGGTAAGAGGCGGAACAATTGCCGATTAAAGTTGTTTATAAAATGCAATCGATAGCTATGAAAGTTATCGCCCTCGTGAAATGCTCTGAGGTTGTTTTTGCATTTTAATTATTGTTACTGTTTCCTGTTCTCATTGTTTGGTAAACAGTTCAATTGTTTTTGTTCAATTAATTGGTCAGGTCTAGTTTCTTTATTGAACAGTGATTGAAGTGGCCAACCTGCTTTACGTGAGTATTTGAAGTTTGGAACTCTTTCTGAATTTCTATTAACTTCTTCACGAAAGTCAAGGACGTTGTAAGGCCTAATTAGGTTTTAAAACGTCCTGTCTCACAATCAGGTCCCTGTTGACTCCGTGATACACAACACTTCCTATACTTTACGTGAACAAAATTCTTACTCTGTAAAGTAGGCTACCGTACCAGTTCCGCTAAGTGCAGCGTAGGACGTCCACCTCCAAGATGGACCTAAAAGATCCAAAAGAGACCGCAGGAAAACGCTGGATGCAGACCGCTTCTAACCGGTCCATTTGGAAATCGATGGGGGAGGCCTATGTCCAGGAGTGGACGTCCTTTGGCTGAAATGGTGATGATGATTAAAGTAGGCAACGCACTGGCAACGCTTCTGGCGTTGCAGTAGATTATGGTGGTGGAAAACACTCACTACCACGTAGCCCGCGTGCTTGTCTGTCACAATAAAACTAATATTAAAAATGCGAGCATAAGCGTTTATGTTTGTTCGCACTCAACATCAGCTAAACGGTTTTTAGTGAAATTTCAGAAACAACAAACGGCTTTTTTTAACTTATTTTTGTAATTGCTCAATGTAAAGACGGGTTAAATACGTAAATTGGCATGATTATAGAATACACTCTAAAGTATAACAACAAATAATAAATAATGGCCAAGTGTGAGTCGGTGACAAATTTCTGTTCGCTATTTAGTTATAACTGGTAATTTCGTTACTTAGACGAGCTCATAATTTCTTTCACCGGATCCAAATGACACATTTTACTAATTTTGAAGACGGTTTTTTAAATTGATAATTATTGTATTTTATGGTGGTACGGAACCCTCAGTGCGCGAGCGCGACTCGCACTTGGCCGGTTTATTTTTACTCTACAGGCTCTCTACGTTCCATTTCATAACCTTGTCGTTTTTAAAATGACATTGATGAACTACCAGATCCTATTTCCGGAGCATTTAACTGCCTGAAATACAATTATCATGACGGCTTCATCTCGATTGTAATGCTAACATCTGGCAACGAAATGCATATTTTAATCCGTCTAGCTAAGCCATTAGTCATGTCTTATAGACGCGAATGCAAATCTGTGCGCTAACTAGTCAATTAGACGACTCGACTCGACGAATACGAATTGTGATAGAAACTATTTAAATCATAGATGCATTTTCTAGTCACTGAAAGAATGAATATATAAGTAAAAGAAACTACAGATTGGTCCCATTGTTACTTTCTGTGCTTGGGGGCGTGGGTTCGATTCCCATCTAAGACAAACATTTGTGTGATGAACATTTGTATTTGTTCTATGTCTGGGTGTTAATATCTATTTAGATAGATAGATAGATAGAAAACTCTTTATTGTTCACACCAAAAATTATACACGTACATAAAAACAACTTAAAAAACTAGTGAAACAATTGGCGGCCTTATCGCTATAAGCGATCTCTTCCAGACAACCTTAAGTATTTAACCTATTAAGGAATGTATTTAAAAATATATATGTATGTATATCAGTCTCTGGCTGCCATATTACAAGCTTGGCTTAGTTTGGGGTCAGATGACCATGTGTGCAATAATGTCCCAGATATTTATTTAGATATTTATTGAAATTTCATTAAATTCGGTTCAGTAGTTTGGTTTTATTACAATAAATAACATTGTTCTAAATATTTTGAAATTTTAACTTCGCAAAATGACAGAAGCACATATTTTAAAAGCAGAGATATTCATTACAGGATTATATTCGACTTGCTCTGCAACTGAATTTTAGACAACCGATTGAGCTGAAATTTGACATACTTATGTAAGTTCGGTGACAATGCAATGTTATGGTACCATGGAGACATGGAGAGAATGTAATACTCCTACGGAGAGCCATAGGAACTCCCTAAACAAAACGATATAACCACGGCGAGTTTGAAAAAATATATTTTTTATTCCAAAATAGGCTTGCGCTTGGCCGCCAACTCGCCTGATGTTAAGCGATGATGCGGCCTACGATGTATCACGCTTGCCTAGAAGAAACCGATTAATTCTTGACTTGAAGACACCCAGATTGTAACTATCGGGGAACACCCATTCAGGCAGCGCATTCCACAGACTAGCAGCTCCCACAACGAAATTGGAATCAAAGCGATTCCTACGGGTTTTCGGAATGTCAACCATCAAGCGGTTCGTTGGATTTGTCTGCCCAAGCACTTTGGTCCTAGATGATAAATTCAATATGGTGTACGCCCTGAGATAAATGTCAAAATGTTATTATCTACCATACCATTATGATATGGGTATCAAATGAAAGGGTTTGCGGGGGTTTGCTGAAAAAAATACAAAAAACTTAATAATTATAAAAACTAAATAAATAAAATATATTATTATGGAAACTGACGTGGTTTTCACTCATTTTATTTATATTACACGCGAATTACTCACGTAAGATTAGGCCGGTTACTCCGACTATATCCGGTTATAGTGCAAAGCGAGACGCAGCCGCGTGCGCGCATTCACCTTGATAAAGATCGCCGAATGCGGTTGAAACTATAGTTGGAGTAACCGGCCTAATCTTACGAGAGTAATTCCCGTGTAATATAAATAAAATAAAATATATCTTTAAAAACATCAAATGCGCAAGGGCGCGCCATTTTTCGTTTTTTTTTTAGATATAACTTTGTATACTGTAACTAGATTACCTAGTAAATAAAAGTATTTCCATAAACAAAAACTATGTACCTATTCTGATAACAAAGATTATGTTTTTGCTTCAAGATTGTTCACGTACGGATTGGAATCCTCTCGCCTAAGAATAAAATTTTACCTATATTTTCCTAAGCTGCATAACAATAGAAAACACGAAGGCTACGCTTATCGGCGGTTACGCCGCCGGTTTCCGATAACATCGCCGTTAACTTACCACGGAAAATCGTTTCCTGACAACTCTAATGCCTTATTTACAACACTTGTGTTGTGTTACGGTTTTCACAAGATTAGGGTTGACAACTTTTACGTCTACCCACGAAAGAACGGAGAAGGTTAATGCGTTTAGGGGAATTGGTTGTGTATTTGTATGTCTATTACTTTTATTTCCAAAATGGCTGGTCCAATTTGAATGCGGTTTTGTTAAAATAAAAGTCCGTTTCATTGCGGTGGTTTGATCTGTTTGATCAAAATCTATTAAGAGGTTTAAAGGTTATAAGTTCATTACCAAAACCTTGGTTTTAGGATTCCCTGTCCAACAAAGAACTCTTATAAATTCGTTCTATCCGCTCGTCTGTCTGTCTGTCCGCCCGCCCAATTTTTTTTATAACCTTGTAACTTCTATACTTATTAAGGAAATTGCAAGAAACTTTGCACAATTCCAGTTTTAATACAGGGTTACAAATTTACCCTGTACTAAGCCGAAAGAAGGTCATTGTACTCATCATTATGAACAACTTTTACTAAGGGACCAAAACTGATATCGCGAAAAAAACAGCTGTTTCATAGAAAACGGTCATTGACAATCGACAAAATGTATGGAAAAGCAGTTTTTTCGCGATTTCAGGATTGGTCCCATAGTAAAAGTTGTTCATATTGATGAGTAAAATGACCTCCTTTCAACTTAATACAGTCTATGGGCCTTACTTAAAAACATTACTCAAGTTGATCTATGTTTTAAAATGCTCTCTCAACTTCTCGCTGACGGCAATCGTCACACGCGAAAACAAGACGGAGCATATTTAAGCGTATGTTAACTTGAGTTACGTTTTTAAGTAAGGCCCTATATGCGTAATTGAATAAAAAAAACTCGAAACGGCTGGACAAATTTAAGTGCGGTTTTGTTAAATTGAAAGTTGGTTTCATTGCGGTGGTTTTTACCTATGTGTGATCAAAATCTATTTAGAGGTTTAAAAGTGCTTATACTTAAGTGCTTTTCCAAATTGTTTGTTTTAGGGTTCCGTACCCAAAGGGAAAACGGGACCCTATTGCTAAGGCTCCGCTGTCCGTCTGTCCGTCTTTCACCAGGCTGTATCTCGTGAACCGTGATAGTTAGACAGTTGAAATTTTCACAGATAATGTATTTCTGTTGCTGCTATAACAACAAATACTAAAAAACATAATAAAATAAATATTTCAGGGGGCTCCCATACAACAAACGAGTTTTTTTGCTCGTTTATGCTCGATATTGATAACGGCAACAGGTAGACGCTTGAAATATTCACAGAATATTTAGTTATAGGTATATTCACTTTAAAAATAAATTATTAAATTAAAATAAAATTAATATTTAAGGGGGCTCATCCCATACAACAAACGTGTTTTTACCGTTTTTGTAGATAATGGTATGGAACCCTTCGTGCGCGAGTCCGACTAGCACTTGGCCGGTTATTTTTTATATTTATACTTGTATTATGCAGTAGCATCGAGATACAATACCTGGTTATTGTACCTCGATGTGCAGTAGCTACGGTTTCTCATGTTTTTTAGTGAAGAACAAATGCAGTATCTAAGGTTTAATAGAGGGAGGAGACTTATGTTCTGCAGTGGGCTAAGGGTGCTTTTCCACCTGAGATGTGCGAGGCAGATGAGCGGTGCGCGAGAAAAAAGGAAAACTAATAGGAGGCGAGGCGCAACGGAATGAAGCGATCCTATTCGTCGACTAATTGAGCTGATTTTTATGATAATGATGATGGGCATAGTACCCTTCTAGTTTCTTATTCTAAAATACGTCCTTTGAGCAACTATTGAGAGCCAATTAGTAATGGTAATAATACATAAAATCTGGGCAAAGTCTATATGTCAGATCCCCAAAAAAAATCTATGCGACATTATCCTCCTTAACGGAACATTATCTTCACGGATTATGGAGAAGCTAACTTTGATCGTGAATGATTTTCGCTACAGCCCTGTGTAACGGCTTTACTCGAGATTGGAGTTCGTAATCTCGCTGTTTGTTTCGGTTGCTCTTGTTTTAATAAAGTTTTATGCGTGTTCTTCATGCTTTTGTGGATTTAACGCTACCTAGTTCTACCATAGTAACTGGTTTTTGTTAGATCAGACGATCTATGTGGTTTTATATGTTAGGATTATACAGCGTTTAACTGTAAAATCATAGTAATATGCTAACCATATAGGTATTTGTAACACACTTCGTGAATTGTTTTAGAGTCTAAAATTTTGACAAAGGTTAAGAAAAACTTATATATATAGACACGGTAACTTCACCGTTATCAGCAGCCCAAAATAAAACAGTACTGGGCATAAGACAAGTTACTCCTTGTTTCTGCCATTCTCTCTTCTCCCATCCGTGCTATTTTATTCGTGTTGTGTTAACCCCTGACGTCGAAAAGTGAAGGGTATAAGTTAAACATCTATTTTATATCTCTGCTGCTTCATAGCACCTAAACTGATAACTTCAACTCTTATTGAATTGCCTTTATTAACTAAACAAAATAGCTAAAAACTAACACTAAATAAACAGTTAGACTGTCCATAGACCGTTGAAGGTCTAAAGACAATCCAAATGCTTAAGCCCACTATCAGTTGGCAGCGTACCCAGCATGCTGGCGGCATTACCACGTTGAATGGCAATGCTTATACGTTGAGCCAGATACACGCCAGCATTTTGGTCACGCGTCGCGTTAACCAGACGCTCTGAAAGATTTTTGAAAAAGAGGTGAGCTCCCGGTCCCTAAGGGCCCAATGTCTCGAACGCAAATGCCTCAAATATGTAACCACTGCCGAGGTTAGCATATTTGCGCCGCTTGTGCTGCTCTGCCGAATTGGCAGCTGCACCAGCCCTACCCTGTGTCTCAGGAAGATGTGACGGTGCCAAAGTATCGACACAAGTCGTGTCCCATACAAGGGGCCGCCCCAACTTCCAGGGAAAAAGTGTCATACCATCAGGCCTCCTTCCATCGTCACGCGCAAGACCGCTAATTTAATTGCCTCTTTTGTGGAGCGGAGCCACCACAATTTCGCCAATGCAACGTATTGGGAACTGATAGACCGATTTAAACGCGTTTTATTTAATTAAAAGCTAGTTTAATCGGTATTGTTATGGATTTGATGAAAATCTGTCCAACTATTTTATTTATTTAATACTTTATTGCACACTTATAAATTATGTTGAAATGCACAAATGGAGGACTTATTGCTGAGCATTTTATACCAGCTATCCACCAGATTGGAGATGATGGATGGTAGACGTGCATCGAAAAATATTTAAGTCTAACGAAAGACAGAATTTTTGGCGAGTTTCAGAATTTTTGAATTATTGGCTTTGGCGGAGTCAAAGTTAAGAACGTTCAAGTGACTATATTTGATGGGGCAACTATAAAACAGTGCTAGTAATTTTTCAATACGTGCTGCCCTAAAATGGTCTGTTACGGGGCAGAAAATAGCATGGTAAGTAGAATATTGCACACAGCTGGCAGACTGCGCGATTTCTTTGCAGTTTTTTAAATTTATTCTTGTCCATTTTCTATGTTTCTACTCGAGGAGTTTTTACTTATTGTAAATTCAATGCAGGCGATTTATGAGTATTAAAATTAACAATTTTTAGTTATCCTTATAAATTTGATTGATATTAATAAATATAGCAATAAACTAATTATTTATTATTGAAAATGTTAAAAGTTAAGCCAAATGTAAGTGACGATAGTTGCAAATTTATTTTGGTAGATACAAATTATAAACACATGCGCGCGCAACGTGTCACGTGTTCAACTACAAACAAAAACGCGGCAGTTTATTCAAGTGAAGTAAGGTGAATGATAATAACATTACTAAGGGCCAATTTTTCAATCCTCAGTTAAATAATCAGACATGATATATTCCATTGATACCATGATATCGAATTTAGAAATAGAGGTTATCTGCGGATTAAAACGTGTAAATTGATTGGAGAGATAATATTATTGATTTGTTAACTATCTGACTGTTTAGCTGCGGATTGATAAATCGGCCCTAAGCAAGTCAAGACGAGGAAATAGAATCAACTCCACCGACATACCTAAGTGTCGCGCAATCCGCACTGAGCCCTGATTCCATAACTAAAACACGCACGTAGCGTGTTTTAGTTATGGAATAGGTCCCAGGCCCCAGGATATTTTTTTATCATTAAAATAGCAAGTAATTGTAGCTGTTTTCAATTAATCATCATCATCATTTCAGCCATAGGAAGTCCACTGCTGGACATACGAGTAGGCCTCCCCCATCGATCTCCAAAAGAGCCGGTTGGATGCGGCCTGCATCCAGCGTTTTCCTGCGGTCTCTTTAAGGCCGTCTGTCCATCTTGTGGGTGGACGTCCTACGCTGCGCTGGTGTGTTTTCAATTATAATGTAATATTTTTATTTATCAGTTTTCTCACAAATGTATTAAGTAATAACATTGTATGACACATGAGCGGAAAGAGTTATTGCAGACTCTTAACTATGGTTATCCCAAAGAATAACCTCCTTTCCACACTTGTATCAGTTACTCGCTTAAGTTTAAATTGTTGTAGCAATCGTTGTACTTTGTTAATAAAATAGTTCACGTACATGCTAGTATACTGTTACATCAGTTTCTAAGAACGTAATGTAGCATGAAGGCAGCTATCGAGCATCCGTTTGAATGACTAATACTTCATATTGGTTTATGAAATAAACGTGCGTTTGTTTCCTTCCCACTATGATGCATATAGAGAACTATACACATTTTTTTCCATGTTTAAATACGAATTCTTAAAAAAAAAAATGACAAAGTTGTCAATTACCGTTATGTAACTTACGTGTGAATAAGAGCCTAGGTGTTAAATGCTTATGACGTAGTCAAATGACTTAAATTTAAGCGGAACTTCCAATTTCAAAACTCTAATGAACATAAATTCCGAAAACTCCGTGACTCCTATGTAAGTTCTTCTGAAATGTATAAATATGTATGTTCTTTCAAAACTTCGTAATTCCGATGACAAACTTGTAAAATATGGAGAAAGACTTTTTGGCTTGCGTTTGACTACCACCTCACCTGATGTTATGCGATCTACGATGGGGCACGCTTGCCTAGAAGACACCGATTCACTCGCGACTTGAGTACACCCAGATTGCTACTATCGGGGAACTCCCATTTAGGCAGCGCATTCCACATCTTGCTGTTCGTACAATCAAAAAGTTGAATCAAAGCCCTTGGTACGGCTTTTCGGTGTGATACTCCATCCACCATGAAACGGTGTCGCCTTTTCGTGCCCACCCTGGCCGTCCAATAAAATATGGAAGAAGGGAATTAGACTGGACTTGGGTCTTTCCAATAAGGTAGAATACTCCCCGATTTCCCGTAACGATAAACAAAAATCTTTTCATAGGACGATGACCTTTTCCCTCGAGAAAGGTATTGCCGGTTGGTCCGATTCCGTAACGATTTTGCACAAATAAATATCAAAGCAAAAGCGCACCATGACCGCAGTACTGACCAAAAGCGGAATCTGTGATGTATGTGTGTACAAATATCGTAAATATCTCACAATCTCTGTCATTAGGTAAAATGATCTGTCATTAGGTAGAATTAAAATGATCTCCTGCTCCATCAAGTGTTATGGAAAAAATTTAGAAGTCAAGTTTGTTTTGACTGAAATGGTCGGAATTTATTTCAACAAACCAAATGTCATTGCTTCTCTTTGGGAAAGTTGCTCGAAGTTTTTCCTATAGGGATGTAACCGAATCAATACCGAAGTTTATAGTATAACTCAAAAACAACGCGTACACAAACGCCAAAATATTCCATCCCTCGGGTTCATTAATCAAATCTCGACCATGCGGTTTGATGGCTCACTAATTACAGCGCGGATCACCTGCGCAGTTGTGCACAGTAGCAGTAATTACCAAACTGACTCATGCTTAATCTGTGCTCGTTACTGTCCCAACTATGGTCGATTCTGTGGACATTACTGAGAAACTGGCAAGCTGTCGTAATTACTAATAGTAAATGTGGATGCTTCTGTGGCGATCGCTTTACAAAAAATAATTAGGTAATAGGGTATACGGTGTTATAAGTTTCACGTTTGTATCTGTGTGTCTGTTTGTAGCATCGTAGCTCCCAAACAGCTGAACAGTTTTTAACCGACTTCCAACAAGGAGGAGGTCATCAATTCGACTGTTTTTTTTATGTTTGTTACCTCAGAACTTTTGACTCTGGGAATCCTATTTTGATGATTTTTTTTTACTTGAAAGCTAGTGTTTCCCATTTGGTCCCATTTCAGTTTGGTCCAGTTCTGATGAAGTCGGTTTTATATATTGATAATTATTTGTTTGGAAGGAGGCTTAAGAGTATTTTTACTATTTACGAAAATAACGTGGTTTTCACACATTTTATTTATATTACACGGGAATTACCATGAGGGACCTAGGGGCTTGAGAGTGTTTTTGGCTATGATTCATGAAAATTTGTTCGACCGTTTGAAGATCATCCGCTGTTTTATCGGGGTAAAAAATCATTTATACTTTTTCAACTTGAACTATTTCGATTAATTTCGATATCTTACACCCTACCAGCATGTCTATTCTGCAAGCTAAGTGAACGCGTAAGTGAAGTGATAAGCTAAGCGAATGTGATTTTTTCTTGCATATTTCTGCAGATAGGTATGTCAAAACATCGAATTATAAGGGTAAGGGACTGCAGTCAAGGGTGATCACGCGACATTTTCAAATTTCTCTATAGTAATCGACAAGAAAAATACAAGTTTACTTAGCTTATCACTTCACTTGCGCGTTCACTTAGCTTGCAGAATAGACCGGCAGGATTACCTCAAGTTATAATTTTTTTCCGAAATTTACACATTTTTATAAAATCCAAACTCAAAGTCGTTGTGAACGAAACGCCGCTAAATACTTAACTACTTAATAGGTACAACCAGGTAAACTTAACCTAATCTGATTTTTTTCAAATTCGCGTGGAAAACCTCCAATCTGGCAACCCAGCATCCTATAAAAAATCAAACTTTAACTTTGACTTCAAATTACCTTTCTATCTATATAAAAGCCAGCATTCACATCTGTCCAGCCGTTTGGGAGAAAAATGTTTACAGATTTATAAACACCATAACAGCCTATCGATCGGCCTCATGCTGAGGTCCAATTTTGTGATTACAAAATATATAAGCTATACTTACTTACTTTATGTTTGGTAAAAAAAATAACATCCTATAAGGCAAGTTAAATAAAAGTTTGTAATAAAGGTGTCAACCACTTTTTAGGGTTCCGTACTCAAAGGGTAAAATGGGACCCTATTACTAAGGCTCCGCTGTCCGTCTGTCACCAGGCTGTATCTCATGAACCGTGATAGTTAGACAGTTGAATTTTTCACAGATGATGTATTTTTATTGCTGCTACAACAACAAATACTAAAAAAGAGAATAAAATAAATGTTTAAGGGGGCTCCCATACAACAAACGTGATTTTTTTGCCGTTTTTATAGATAATGGTACGGAACCCTTCGTGCGCGAGTCCGACTCGCACTTGGCCAGTTGTATAAACTTCAAATAAACAATTTTGAATGCGAGTGAGGTTATAGAAGAATACGGATCCTAACCTATACCTAAAAATTGCTACTGCACGTCCGTGAGGATAAACTGGAGATCACCATTGTACACAGTTTTATCCAGACCCGGGTATGTCTTAAAACTGCGACCAGAACCACCGGAGGATGGGCAGCAGCGTCCTAATAGTACACGGTGAACGTACTGCGATCCACAAGCCGCCTGCCAAGCGTGGGGATTATGGCAACACCCCTCTCTATGAGGGAGGTCTTGTCCAACAGTGGACGTTAATTGGCTGATGATGTATGTAGTCGTATGTACACAGTTTTATGCAATAAAATTTTACTTTACTTTAACCTATAAGTCTCAAGACGAGATATTGCTTAATATTAGATTCGCCTTATTAATTTAAGTAGACAACATCGAGCTTTATCTCAGATCAAACAAACAAGGGAGATATGCCTTAATGCAATAACTATATTTCATACTTACGTAAGTAAACGTAAGTAAACCACGAAGACACCGTTTTTAGGGTTCCGTACCCAAAGGGTGAAACGGGACCCTATTACTAAGACTCCGCTGTCCGTCTGTCTGCCTGTCCGTCTGTCACCAGGCTGTATCTCATGAACCGCGATAGTTTCACAGTTGAAATTTTCACAAATGAAGTATTTCTGTTGCAACAAACGTGATTTTTTTGCTCGTGTTGGTTCAATATTGATAACGGCAACAGATAGACACTTGAAATATTCACAGAATATATATTTCTATATTCAATTTAAAAATAAATAATTAAGTTAAAATAAAAATAATATTTAGCGGGGGCTCCCATACAACAAACGTGATTTTTTGCCGTTTTTATAGATAACTAGCGACCCGCCCCGGCTTCGAACGGGTATATGTTTTATTGTATATATAAACCTTCCGTGTTTTTTTTCTAATTTATAGTGAAAACCGCATCAAAATCCGTTGCGTAGTTTTAAAGATCTAAGCATATATAGGGACGGACAGACATAGCGAAGCGACTTTGTTTTATACTATGTAGTGATGGTACGGAATCCTTCGGGTGCGAGTCCGACTCGCACATGGCCGGTTATTCACCTACTTTTTTAGCTAAAGAGCTTAAAGCTAAAACTGTACGTAAGGCATACTTACTAATTTTTCACGCACACTAAGAAACTTTCAGCGACACCAATCAACTAAACAAATATTCAACAAGCAAAAAAAGGCGACAAGGTCGTCTGCAGGGAAATTTCGACTAAGGCATCAAGCCTGTTTTAGGCCATTTGCATTCGCACCTGCCACGCCACTACCATATCTTCCTTGTTTCTCTGATGCGAGGGCTCTATACTTCGTTAAAACTTTAGATTAATTCCAAACGCCTTAGTAAATAATATCTTGATAAGATTGAGCAATTTCTCTTAGAAGGTATCGGATTTCTGATGAGGTAAAGTTTTTAACGGATACAAAATTAATTAGTTGCTTTTAATTAATTGCCAAGAACTTAGGTTCTTCTGTTTTCTGATTACGAAATAAGACGGTATTAGTTAGTGATTAATTACATGATCTGTATGATAATTTAATATACTGCAGAAAGCTTTATAAATGTTTGCAGTGTGTAGGAACCAGGATTGCAAATCACAAATAGGTAACAATACATAACTTTGTGGCTCTGCCTTTTTTGTTGGTTTAAAACTGTGCTGCAAAAGGCAGCGTCTACGAAGGGTGTGGTGGTAAGATTATTTGCCAAAAAATATAATTAAAACTTCAATTCAATCCCTCCAGCAAAAGTTTTGATGAGGACTTTCAATTTCTGTTTTACTGTCATTTTCTACTTAAGTATGAAATTCAGTTATTTCACTGATGTCTTGAAGTCGGGTTTTTTATTTTCAAATAAAATATTACTTATGAATTATTTTTTTACGTGGAATATGGATATTTTCTAAAATAAAAATAAAAATTATTATTAACATTAAGTACATTATGAAATTCGGGATAGATAATGTCTTTAGTGTCTAAATAAACCAATCCACGGTACTATCGTACTAATCTGATCAATGATGGAGCCAGGAGCACTTTAATGGCTATTAGTTAACCCCACGAGTTTAGGATCCTTTTTTTATATACCTCCTAAAATAAACGTGTTGTTTATTTTACTGTTTTATGCTTATATTCCTGTAGGCCTTTGGAATAATTTACTTTTTATTTACGCAGATACCGAAGCTATAAACTAAAATAACGAATGTATGGACAGATTTATTATTTTTAAAAGTTGTTGTAAACTAGTTATTTTATGACTATAGCAAATTGTAGTAAAAGTATACGTATTGTAATTTACAGCCGTAATCAAAACTTTCGATAAGCCAAATCAAATTATTTACGTCTAACCTTCATACTGCCAATAAAACAAACTGACCGATGTTAATCAATCCAATAAATTTGTGTCGATCCTTAGATAAATCTCGATGTAAAAGTAAACCCCCTAAAACCCTAGTATTATGTGTCTCTTTCTCGCAAAGCGTGTGTTAGTATAGCATTTGTTTGGCGCGCACACGGCTTGACGTCATCAGGTGCTAATAGTGCGCTCTCTGTCTAGCGTGAAATTAAAGTACTTTTTATATTTCACTAGCTGTTGACAGCGGCGTCGCTTGCATAGTAGTAAAAAAAACTATTATTTTTTTATACAAACCTTGTCCTGACAATTATAACGAACACAATAATAATGAATTATCCAATTTGGTGCAGTCATTCGGACGGAAGTTATACTTAAATTTCGGCGATTCATTTTTATTTATTAAAATTTATTTTTAACTAACTTTAATTTTGTTTTCGTTGGTGGGCTCTACTTATGATCAGCTTTTTTATGAGGTATTAAATAAAAATTGGGACACAAGTTTATTCAGGGTATTTACTCAATAGTTAAGACGGTATATAAAAATGTGAAAATCTTCCCAATTGATGTTTTTAGTAAACGACAGTATAAAATAATCAACATGTTAATAGCCAATCTGTTCTGGCCGAGAATTTTATAGGGGACGGTGACACAAATTGAGACCGCTACTTTTGAGACAGTTTTTTCATAAAATGCTCCCGCTACTTCCCTTAACAAACTTGCGAAGTGTCATTATTGAATTTACTCAAGTTTTGATAGGTTTTTTCCGACGATTTCGCCCCGTGTTCCTCTTCGTCGGGGAGTTGTGATGGTCCAGTAATTTTGGTCGCAAACATCGTATACACGATTGTTTGTTGTAATAATAGAATTGTATTTTTTAGTTCGTTAAATTTATTGGTGATCTAAAGATGCGTAATTCTAGACTAGACTACAAAAGTGTTTAAATCATCATCAGCGTAGCTTAGTCCATTGCAGCTGGCAGTAGCTGGAAGCGAATAGCCGAAACTGCATTGAAATGTGTCCATCCGTTTGGGAGATACGATTATTCAAACAAATACTGGTATAATGTATGATAGTACTTTTTTAAGCAAATGTACAAACCACGGTGTAGGTACTAGGACTTTTACCGATACAGTCAGTGTTGTGTGTCGTAGTGACAACCCAGCAATTTTTCAAAATCAAGTGAGGGTAGGAAAACAAAACTCGCCGGACTCACCAGCAGTTTTCAGTCAGCTCGTGACCACGGCCATTGTAACATGTTCGAAACGTCGAGCGAAAGGTATCTATTTTTACCTATATTTAATAGTGCGCGATAAGTCCCGATAAATATTAAAACATAATGTATGATATTAGAGTAGAATGATGTGAGATATTAAGGATTGTGTGATATGCGTGAAATTTATAAAACTCCTCGGTTTTTATAGTTGATTCAAGGTTTGTTGCGCAATATATTTTCATAGAATAGGCACATCGAGGGTTGTTCCATTTAAATGTGAAAAAAAATGTTATTCCATATATTTGAGTAGAAAATTAGGGGGAAAATATTCAATGGAAGTTCAATAAAATTAATTGTATTGAAGGGTTCTTAATTATTTTTTTGTCTTAAATAATCATCATCCTCAGCCAAAAGATGTCCACTGCTGAAAATAGGACTCACTTAAAATTTGTCAAATTATTAACTTACAATGTAAACTATAATTTTTGAGACAATGCCTTTTGTTTCATAACAGTACGATCAGTTAACTCGCAGTAGCTTCAAAGCGGAAACTAACATTTTCTACAGGTCATCAACTGCTAAGTAATGAGAAAACAAATTGTGGCTCCCTTACTAAACCGTACAGATAAGTTGGACTTATTATACGAACACACCTACAGACTGTCCAAGCGCAACAGGCTTTGTCTAAAACTTATAGAGCATCCGAGCATGCAACAGTCATTTTCCATTACCTATTTACCGCCAGACGGGAAATACCACAAAACGATATCAGGATAGACCCCGCGTGAAGTTCTTGGCATGTCTGTTACCTGTCGTAAGTTGGACCTAGCACGACTCTTAATTCACTCGATCTCAATCGTGTTGGCAGTAGCACGTCAGAAACCAATACAAATAATTAAATAAATAAAAAACTGAAAAACACGCTTCAATGGGACAAACTATTTCAATTATTGCATTTTCATCGGTCCTTGATAAGAGTGCAAAATTTGAATTTAATTCGACGTTTTAAGGTAGTTGAAAATCAAGTTCAAAGATTCATAGTTACAAACATACATACCAAGCTAATAAGAGTAAAAAAGTTAAAAATGCCAAATTGCGCAACAGTAAAATGTAAAAACTCTACGAAAACAATTCGCAGTGCGAATGGAGTCAAACTACTTACCACTAAATTTATATCGGACGTCATAGTAGGTCAAAAAATGCAATACGCTGGGTTTTCATACAACTTGATGTGATACAACTTCGATAGATCTAGATCTATCCTAATATACATAGATCTGTAGTTATATGACAGATATTCCGTAAAACCTGTTTTAGTAGCTGTGCTTTTTTCGTCAGATTAGACTAATTTTCATTTATTGTTGTTTCAGGTAGTTATCGTTTGCAACACGTCAAATCCCGTAAGTCAGACATTGTTACAATGTCTTACCACTAAATGATTCCTCTATCTTTAATCTTGCACAAGTTATATCTATTGTAGTTATCTTGCATAGTTATAGTCTAGATTATTTCTCAGTGCTCAGTGTTATTAGTGTGTTGTGCTCTCAGTGTCTATCATGTTAGAAGATCTACGGTTCGGGGTCTAGTCTAAATAAAGCTTGTATTTCTGCACATGTCATTGTTGGCATGATGCATTACTCTAAAGACAGGCGTGCGATGCACGTGCATGGGCGACGGTGTGTGGCCGACCGGTGATGAGATAAATATACCTACCACCCATGCGATTAGTATAACTATGACGCGTATGAACGAATCAGATTATCAGTTAATTTTGGTTAATTACGAGATAAATGACGAGTTATCGCATATCTCTTCACGTTGGTAAAGGCTAGATAGATGTAATTAGAGTGTACGGATTTCTCGTATAATGAGATGTTTTTATTGACACTTAATGTCATTTACTCGAAATAATACATACATGAAATGAGACACACGCATTAATGACACAGTCAACATGTGTCTATTGTCGATAGGATAAGTGAAAAACACTTACAGATATCAAAAAGTGCAAAAAAAACATGTCAAATTGTAAAAAAAAAAAATACGTTAGTGTCTTTGTTTGAGTGTTTTTTACCATTTTTCTCTAAAGCGACTGAACCATATTTTTTTTCTGGTTATATTATTTGATAGTAGGTTTCATTGCGGTGGTTCTTAGCTACGTGTTATTAACGTATATCTTTTGGTTTAATACTTATGAGCCTTTTAACGAATTAGTTGTGGATTATCGAATTTTAATTTATACATGTCATTCATTATAATATCCCTTAATCTTTTTCCATCAAACTTTTTTCACAAGATTTATAAATGATTAATCGGTCACTTTTTTATTTTATAAGACCTATCTTTATTTTTCATGTAACAAAGTCGTGTGGAGGCTTTGGATGTAAAATACAAAACTGTATTATTTTTATACTTTTTGAATTGACACCTGTACCAAAACTGTAATTGTGCAATGTTTCATGCACTTACCTTACTTAATAACTATAGAAGCTAGAAGACTCTAGTCTAAAGGATTAGGACGGATGGACAGAACGAACTTATAATAAGGATTCCTTGTAGTACTACAAAATACTAAAACAGTAGGTATATTTTTCATGTTTTGACGGGTCAAAGTTGTGTGGAAATTTAAATAAGCCTGGCTATCTTTTTGAGGTTTGTTACGAAGTATGAAACAAAGGGACGTAATGAAATGTTTTGTACAGTGCATAAGGTATTTAGAAATGTATACTTTTTTAATTTTCCTACTTTGAATGATCCCAGTACCTGACGTCGAGTATATAACTTCCCGCTGCGTCGAGTATTATGAGTTTTATTCCTCATCTAAGTAGTTACTGGGGGAAGCCGTCCCGCAAACAATGGGTACCTTTGCTTGTAGAGGCTTTGCTATCGATTGCATAAGCAGGATTAAAGAACAGGGATTTACCCCCGTATTTATAGACACAATAAAGGTACCTCAATCCTCACCTTGAATACTCACTTTGCTAAAGTTCTTTTTGTCTACCAGCTCTGCCTACATTGCTGTTTAAAATGAATAGTTAATACCTTACGCCTGACTACTGCAGGATAGTTAGCAAACTTTCCGTCTCATAGCCGTGATCAAATTATTCATAAAACCACTTGATTACTGCAGTAATCGGGTGAAAACCTAATTTCCATGTCACAAACCAATTTGGTTGGCGTGTTTGGCTGTAATTAGGGATGGGGTGTTACTATAATTATTTGATTGTCGATAAGACATTTATCAACATTTTTCAATCGATATTTAGATAAACTCGTTTTTTACGAGTGGATTGGTTAATACTTTTTTTTACAGTTTTGATTTTTCACAACGCGGAGAAATCGACTAGCAAAAGCTAGTTATTTATTAATGCGTAAAAGTAAGTCCGTTTCTGTTTGCCGTTTTGTGTGTCTTGTTACCTATTCAGGACTAAAAGGCTGAAACTGATCTTGATTGAATTTTGCATGGAACTAATTGGTGTATTGCGAAAAAAGGGCGTGACCGCAGGGCATGTCTAGTTACTAGCATAGTTTATTTCTATTCGATTACTTAATTTATTTAAATTTTTGAACTCACTCTATTTTTATTCGGAGACGAACTCACGTCGAGTCTGTCAATTCGGACGCCAAACTTTTTAATTTAACTTACAGAAGCCTAGCTTTTAACTTTTTACAACTTTGTATTGGAATGTTTGTGTTGACGCTTGGTTTTTATTTATTTAATTGTCTTATTGTTGTTATAACTTCTATTTAGTTTTTTTTTAGATATAGTAAATGAGCAGACAACTAATAATTTGTAACTGTCACAAGCAAAACAGTCTCTAAGCGTGTATTTTAACGACCTGCGAAAACTATTTTGATGGTTTTTGTTTACAATACTAAAGAAAATATAGCTGTATTTCGCATTGCAGTATTCGACAATACAAGTGGATTACATTAAAAACTGACTTCAAAAATATATGAAAAACATAATAACAGCCTATAAAATTTGAGGGTTGCCCTCGATTGCCCTGGGATCCCATCATCATATCCTGACTTGATGACAATGGGATTGTTATATTGAAATCGGTCAACAGTTGGCGGAGAAATCGGAGAACATACATAAAAAACTGACTAAGTGCGAGTCAGAATCGGGCACGAAGGGTTCTGTACCATTTTCTATAAAAACGGCAAAAATCACGTTTTTTGTATGGGAGCCCCCCTCAAATTTTAATTTATTTATTTATTTTTAAAGTCATTATATAACTTAATATTCTGTGAATTTTTTAAGCGTCTACCTGTTGCCGTTATCAATATCGAGCATACACGAGCAAAAACATCACGTTTGTTGTATGGTAGCGCCCTTAAATATTTATTTTATTCAATTTTTTACTATTGGTTATTATAACGGCAACGGAAATACATCATCTGTGAAAATTTCAACTGTCTAACTGTAACGGTTCATGAGATACAGCCTGGTGACAGACGGACGGACGGACGGACGGACGGACAGACGGATGGACGGACAGCGGACCCTTAGTAATAGGGTCCCGTTTTACCCTTTGGGTACGGAACCCTAAAAAACAGTGGAATATAGAACTGTCCTCATTCTTTGAAGTCGGTTTTGTAACCGATGTTTGTATCGATGCTTTTGGTCGATTGATTTTTATCACTAATTGTTTTATCACTGGTCCAACTGGTTAGTTTAGATTTCTGGCATCACGTTCAAAATCAACTTCATTATTCCTATACTTTTGTTTACATAATTAAGTAGCTTACCCGTTGATTGCTCTCGTATTTCAAAGAAATGGCTAGCTTAGTTGCTAGTAAATTAAGCTTAGCTTAATCCTTCTTGAAAAGTGCTGCTTTAAACAGAAAATCCTACAACTGCTCATCAAGTCTTTTAACACTTTCCTATAAAAAGTCACAACTAGGTTTTTTACCCGTTTGCCCAAGGAGGCAAAGAGAATATAGGTAATACAAGGAGGGTTATATTTTTCGGTTGTATGTAGGTATGTTTATCTCTTTACTACCTCCTGTAGCGTTAACGGCTTGACAGATTTTGAATTGCGAGTTGTCGTGAGATTCGTCCTTGTCATACACATATTGAATTTGGATTTTTGTTCAAATTGGTGTATAATCTACACTAATATTATAAAGAGGAAAGATTTGTACCTATTTTTGTATGTTTGTAATGAATAGGCTCCGAAACTACTGAACCGATTTGAAAAATTCTTTCACTGTTGGGAAGCTACACTATCCCCGGGTGACATAGGCTATATTATATTTTGTAGCGAGGCCGAAGGCCGAGCTTACACTCGTGCGAAGCCGGGGCGGACGGCTAGTTAGTTAGTAAAGTACATAACGAATGTGTTTTTTCACTAAACATATCGGTCAACTCGACTGTTTACCGCAAGTACGATTTTATATCAATCGACAAATTTCACGTACCTATTGAGCAATTAAGACATTACTAATCGAAAAAACGGTTTTTATCGATGAAAAATTTAAATTTTGACGATAAACAACCTTTTTTCTGAATTCTTAGGTTATCGCGATTATAACACATTACAATTAAACACTTTTAATGGATTTAACTCTTGTGTTTTTACATTATTTTAATTCCTGACATTTCGAACACTGAAGTTTCCATGTTCACACAGGTAGATGACAACTACCTACCCTACCTACATATTTTAGTTGACAAAACCAAACTGGAGAAATGTCGTTGGTGATTGGCGTTGATTCTGTTGTACTACTCACGAAACTAAACAAATCTTACAGGACCAAAATTATCAGCGTCTCTTTTCGTTGCAAAGTTTCAGAAAATGACGGCAACAACACCGCATCATCGCTTTGCATCAGGCGACGTGGCGGTCAAGCTGAAGTACCATAGTATTATTTATAAAAACAGACAGACAAACGGACGGGCAGCGGAGTCTTAGTAATAGGGTCCCGTTTTACCCTTTGGGTACGGAGCCCTAAAAATTTATTGATAAATATATTTTAGTTTTAATTGCAACACGTCGTCAATGCAGCATAATTTTAGGACTTTCAAATTCAGTTTATAAAAAAAAACTTTACGTTGATTTGATATTATTTTAGCCGTAACTGTTCCACTGCAGAACAAAGGCTTCCCTCTTAACATTATGATTATCATACATTTGATTTTATAAAGCGAAATTGCTTCACGTATCCTAACAGAATTCCTAAACCGTTAAGTACTTATACAGTGTAAACACAGCTTGTATACTGAACTGAAAATTACAAAAGCACATAAACATTTTCGTACCATGTCGCTATAAAAAAAATCCTCCCAGTTGTTCCTCTGAAGGAGAGGTGAAATTACTCGTTACGACAGAGTCCTGAAACGAAAGTTTTTCTAGTTTACAGTACAGTCGTGTTAAGAGGATTACCCTAGCTTCGAGAATTGCACAAGATTTCTTGGAGCCTGCAACCGAGTCCTTGTTGCTTGTAAGATTTCTTGGGGATAAACAGTGTTTTGTTTGGTTCCGGTTTGGTTGTTGGCGATGTTCATTTAACGCTTTTTGTATTGATTGTACGTACATTGTATAAACTGGATGCTTTGTTGTGGGACGGTTTTCAATGTCCACACTACAAAATGTCAACTTTCAAGAACACGAGAAACAATAAATATGTACATAAAATAATGATACATGAAATACACAAAAATGATCTGTGATTAAAATATGAATAATAAGTTTTGATTGAAAATTGAATGGAAATTAAACACAACGAGTTATATCGCATGTAATCCGACGTAGAACTTCAAGACCTCTAGACACTAAGCGACTACTGTACTTGTAAATAATTTCATAACATTTCTATAGACATCCGTCATCTAGTCACCCTGTGACCACGGACACTGCGAAGTGTTGAAGTGTCCTGAAACATCAGGAATAAAAAAAAAAACAATAAAAAAAAAAAAAAAAAAAAACATTGAAAAAATATCTTTTACAAACCAAGCTTTTATGATATTAGTGATCGGAACGGTGTGCTGATCAAAATGAGCCGAAACACTTTAACTAAACTCTTTTGGCCTTACTTAAAAACGTTCCTCAAGTTGATTTATGTTTTAAAATGCTCTCTAAACTTCTCGCTGACGGCAATCATCACACAAAACGGAGCATATTTAAGCGTATGTCAACTTGAGTAACGTTTTTAAGAAAGGCCCTGTATGCTCTTAACACTTCCACTCTGGAGCTTAGGTTCTTAGCTCTTGTGGTTTCCACCCCCAGACACCCGGTTAAGGCAAGCCAGAGGTCAGTGTCTCATCTATTTCCATATATATATATATATATATATATATATTTATATTACTAAAAAGCCAGCTCCAATTCTAGGATGAGCATATTAACTTCACCATTACTTAACGACAGATAAGCTATGGTTAAACGCCACGGTTAACTATATAAAATTGGTAAAATATACTTCTTTGTCATTAAGCTCTTTTAACACCAACTTTATATAAGTTCGTAAAGTCAGATTGGCCAGCAACGTCGTTAATCATTCTCCTCACAAATGTATCTTAAAATGTTGACAAAGTAACCAAATGTTAACGATGCATCTTTATTGATTCTACGTACTCATCAAATATCAAAGCCAATATTCCGTACCTATTGCTTCCTAGAAAACGGATAAAACTAGCGGTTCAATATTAAAACTGATATTTGCAATATATTTCTATATTGCAATACAAACTTGCACTGGCTCTACAAATTGAATAGCAAGCACTTGCCTGCACGCGACCCGGATGCAACAATAACACACTTGACAATAGAAATTTTGTTTCCGAAAAATGTTAAGAAACATTTTAGCCAACTGAAATTCTTGAGTGAAATATTACCACGCGTCACTTTTAGGGTTGCTACTTTTTCAAGATACTAACAAATCCAGATGTAGAAATGTAGAGCTGTTGTAATTTATTCAAGGAGAGCTCATAAATATTTAATTCTTTAGTATAATTAGCATTGATTCTATTCAAATTTTGTTCAATTTGATGCTTCTGTCACGTACCTGTAATTTGCGTGATACGATATGTACCTGTACAATCTGAACTGCTTCAAACGAAGGGTGAATAGAGTCATCAAAGGTAGGCAACGCACTTATAATATTAATTGGTATCAATATGTATGTGGTTTTGACCACTTGGTGGCCCGTGGTTTGTTTGCCACTTATAAAAAAATACGTTATTTTGACGTTTGACAATTTGTTCGAAATTTATTATTTAGACCCCAAGAGAATTTAATACTCCTACTTTAGACCTAGAGAAGCAAAAAAATGCAAAGTGCGATTTTGACTCAACTGACATATCCATTAAATATAATGCGTCATATTAGTTTCTTGAATACCGTTGATACAACTCCGTTATTTTCTATTTAATAAACTAAACCTACCACCCAGATAAGAGATAAGAAATAAAAAACTTTCAATCTATCAACCAAGAAGCAAACAACATAGGATTCTTCAAAATGCGATTAATAGAATCTTAAAAGGTCGGCAACGTATTTGTGATGCCTCTGGTGTTACAGGTATCCATAGGCGACGGTTACTGACTACCATCAGGCAGACCGCCTGATTATTAGCCACTTATGGCATTAAAAATCCATTTACCTCTATTGAAAAAAAACCCACTATATTTCTTTAATTTACAGCCCTATTTTCACATTCACCCAGTCACCCTAACATTCATATCATGAAATTTTAACCAAGAAACCACTTTTACATTGCGACGGAGGCACGGAGTATCGTAAAAAGCTACTAAGCGGTAAGCCCAACGCACTTAGCATGAATATACTGTTTTATTCTCCGTGTAAAAACATCGACTTGGTGTATCAGACAAGTGGGATTGAATTCAGGTTCCCTGTACGGGAGTATTTTGCTTAATCCAGCAGAGGTCGCGTAGGCTACTTATTAATCCATTTTGGTTTAAATAAATAAATAAAAATTGCATCGCTCTACAGTTTCACCCTGTGCACATATGACCTACTGCTAGGTATAGGCCTTCCTTTGTTTATGCCACTCTCCCCGGCTTGTTCCCGACAGTTCTTTTGATGTCGTCGGTCCACCTTATCCTCGATCGGGTCGGGTTCCGCGTGGACATCAGGAACCCTAAAATTTTCCAGGAAAAAAGTTGTCATTTTGAGGCCCTCCAACTATCTATGCAAAAATTAATAAATCACGACGTTTCATTGCTGAACTGGCCGCTGCACCAGTCCTGGCTTGTGTCCCAGAAAGATGTGACGGCGCCAAAATATTGACACAAATAGCGTCTCATACAAGGGGCCGGCCCAACTTCCAGGGAACAAGTGTTATACCGTCAGGACTCCTTCCATCGTCACGCACAAGACCGCTCGGTTCGAGCGGTCTTGCGCGTGCACAGCTGCGACATTGGCGGCGGAAAAGGCCATGCGTATGACGTCGTTTAGGCTGGCGTGTCTGCCAATCCGACCAGAAAATTGGTTTAACCGATACAAAATGTCGTATTATGTAAAATATTGGTTGATAAAAGCACTTACTTAGATGCTAAATGTCAATTTAAAAATGTCTAAAGCGATATTTTGCTTCAAATAGGTGTAGCTGTACGTGTTTGTGATTCAGGTTGTCTGGTTGTTTGCTTTATATTTGTAGATCTGTTTACGTAATCTATCTCTGCTATCTGTAGATCTTCCAATATTTTTCTATAAGATCAGAAATATTCCGTCCTAAAAATAACAACCTTTTCAAGAAATTACTTTGTTTACCTTCTCAAAGTTCTTAACGCATAATAGCTTTTTATAAGGTTCTATCATTCAAAGCAATTTCAACTCTAGTGTCATTTTAATACGATACAAACCAAAGGTCGCGAGCGTGACCCACGTCTTCTGCCGTCTTACTACGCGTCTTTTTGTTTGAATCTTATTACAAGGAAATTAAGGTAGAAATTGCTTTAAAGGGGATCATTTGATCGATCGCGTCCCGTCCTATATATTACTTTTGATTAATCATAGTTTAATTACCCATTTAAATCAAAAAATACTTTCAAAGATAGAATATGTTTCATAAATTAAAAACATTAAAATAATCAAGTGTTAAATTATTAATTTAGCTGTTTCACCACTATTTAGGTACCGGTCAAACATCTTGCTAATGAATATTGCGAAAACATGTAAATGATTCGGAAAGTTAGACTCAAATCGCTCGATTTAAATACTATATTAGCGTATCAAGTTGTAGGAGAAATCCAAAAGTGTGCCAATCTCAACACGTGGCCCAAATAAAGAGCATGCATTATGAAGTATATAGTTTACGATGCCATTACATTGTAATTTAGTTGGGTCATAGGCTGTAATAACGCAGGCGTATGATGTTTGGAGCCTAAAATGCCGGATTAAAATCGTGTGCACATGACTTACTATCATGTCGTTTGTACTAGGTACTGGTAGAATCGATGATTTTTACTTCGTAAGGACGTCTTTTGCCTTCGTTTTATGTATAAAAAGGTCAACTCACTGGTCTAGACTCAACAAGTCTATTTGGCATCGGCTTGAACTCGCGGTCGTCATGAAATGTGATGATATGGTGATGAAGTTGTTTTTGTATAAATTAATTAAGTATCACAAAAAAATTATACATATTTGGAATCTCAACGAAAGAAATAAAAATCAATACATAAAACTACAATAATCTAATGGACCGCTATCAGCAGGCATCGTTTAGTTCAGTAATTGGTTTGATTGCCTTGTTTTGAGTTTGTAATTGACAATAGAAGAATGAAATTAAAAATCTTCAAATTCTCCGGGACAATTGTTTCTGTGATGGAAATAATAGAACTCATTGTTAACGCCTTGTTTCATATCGACTAGTTATCGACCTTAGTCATTAAAGAATTCCACAGCCCCGATCATTGCCAAGTAATAAACATCTGCAGCATGGACTCATAAATTGAAACTTCTGGTCGGAAACTGGGCTCGGTCAGGTGCACTTGTATATCTTGGAGCTAGGACGCAATTGCGTTCACATAATCATGAAAACAAGAGTATTTTAATTTTATTTAGCTTAATTCTCGGGTCTAGCCCAGACATTTTTTAGGCATTGGTAGAGTCGAAGCCAACATCAAGAGGCCATACAATTATGGAATGTGTAAAAAATGGAATTTAAAACTATTGTATAATCCTATAATATAGGATTAAAAAAGTTCAGGGCTATTGTGATTAACAACTTGTGGTTAAAAAAAACAGATCTATAGGATGAGAAACGGCACCTGCCTGATTTTGCCACCCACTGAATGGGCCCCCCATAAATGCTGCCGTATCTTGATACCAGAGGGTTAGCGTGGGTGACTTAGGGTATCGAGAGGTATGCTGCACTTTCAATAAGAGCTACTCGCGGTGTTATGCCTTTTAACACTTCTATCCTGGGGCTTAGGTTCTTATCTCTTGCGGTTTCCACCTCCCAGAAGGCCGGTTAAGGCAAGTCAGGGGGAGGGGTCTCATTTAGCCCCTGTGAATCGGGGTACGCGGTGTCGCCACTCACCGACGACTCGCCATTAAGCCGCCCCTGCGTATTTATTATTACTATATTATTCCACTTTATTTCATTAAATTCTCGGGTCTAGCCCGGACATTTGGTGGGCATTGGTGGAGCCGAAGCCAACACCAAGAGGCCCTTTTGAATATAAAATACATGCAACTATGAAATATGTATAAAAAGGAATATGAAACTATTGTACAGTATAGGATTAAAAACGACTGGGCTATTGAGGTGAACAACTTGTGGATGGAATAACAGATCTATAGAATGAGAAACGGCACCTGCCTTATCCTGTCTCATCTCAAAATATATTTTTACTATATTATTATTATTATATTAAATGGTGATGCCATCTCTCAACAAGGGAAGGAAAAAGAAAAAGGTGAAGGGAACCGGTATGTCCAAGAACCTCAAAAGTTCAAAAACATGAAATTCACCAACATGCAATGAGCCAGCATGGTGAATTAGGGCCCATCCTCTAAGAGAAGGCATGTGTCCCAGCAGTAGGAGCATGATAGGTTGATAATGATGAAGATGTAACAATTATACTTAATATACACAGAACATCGCAATCTGCAATTGCTGTAAAGTGCCCTATTTCAAAAATAGGAAGCCTAGACATTAGCTGCCGTATAATCATGCAAATAGTACAATAGTCCGAATTCTTGGCAGTTATTTAAGTCGTCAACAAGTGAGAATTAGTTGTTATTAGATATTTTGGTGAGAACTAGATGAGTATATACGCAAATAGTATAACTGAAGTGTGTTAATTGCATTAAATTCGGTCCAAGCATTTATTTTCTTTGACAGTAGCAATAACATTGTAAAAAAAAGTGAATGAAAATTACGAATTCTAATCACTTTCTCTAGGGTTTTAAACGTAAGACTACAGTCTTACGTTTCATCGTAAAAGTTGTTTAGAATTATCAGTATAGCTTGCCATCCTTTGACATCGAATGCAGGGTGAGTTCGACGAAAGGCCGCATATGTATATAGCTATTAAAGGCCGAACCTGCAAACCAGGCCTAAAAGCCTTCGCAGGTTCGCATCCACACCACATTATCATATCTGTTTGTTTGATCTGGGATCTGTTCCAATATGTTCAACAATGTTCAACAATTTGTTTAACCAATTGAACAGTTTTTGTTTTTTTAGGAAAATGGGTCTCTCAGCTTTTAATTAACACTTGTAACTTCCGCTTCTATGCGTCCATTCGTTGGCAAAGCCACAAAACATCGGAGTCATTTTCAACCTATGATAATATTTCAGCTCTCCTTAGCATAACCTAATAAACATATTTCCGTTACAATATTGTGAACGGAAACGAAACCATGAGCTGGTGTAAAATTAGCAATATTAAAACAATTGCGTGTGAAATCACTGCTCTAGAACCGTCTTTGATCCTCTGCCAAGTGCTGGGATTGCATTATGAATGAATAAAGCATGTTTAATGGCATAAGATGAGCATATACGTTGCGCAAGAGTAGAGAAGAAGAACAGTGTAGAGCTTTGGCGAAATATTCCAGGAGAGGCGTTTTTAGTTTTGTCATATTCATATTTAAATGAATGCAACAGGGACAAAAATACGCACAAAAATCGCAACCGCTTTATGGTTGCTATTCCGAAAACAATTCAAAGCGCTTTGACTCCACTTTTATTGGTTGAAATGCTAGTCTGTGGAATGTGCTGCCTGAATGGGTGTTCCCCGATAGTTACGATCAGAGTGTCGAGTGAATCGGTGTCTTCTAGGCAAGCGTGCTCCATCGTAGACCGCATTACAGCTTTAACATCAGGGGAGTGGGTAGGTAATTTCTTTTTTATTAATAGGGTTGTCTAATAATAATTTAAAAACCATGCTTTTGAGCATAAATTAAATTAAAGTAAAAAATAAATGTGTATTCATGCTTAAAAATAATAATATTGTAATAAGATTTCCACCAAATTCGATAAGCTGCTGTCTACCCGGATTGCGGCGGATTTACTCCATTCTTCCCGGGTATCAAAAGATTCCGCGGTGTCACGCAAACAATAATAATGGTCCAAAATCTTTAATACAAAAAATAGCTAAATTCGTACCTCCGTATTTAAAAACGCAATAAAAATACCTTGAATCTTCACCTGGAGTGCTCACTTTGCTAAGATTCCGTTTGATGGTCCTCCAAGTCTTTGTTCAGGAGTGGACGTTTAATGGCTGCTGATGTACGTAGATATCCTATAGATATACTTAGATATGATATAGATACCTATAAATCATCGTCAGCCTATTTCATACCGCCGCTGGATATAGGCTTTTCCCAAGGTATATACTATACTAGCTGCGCCCCGTGGTTTCACTCGCGTGGTGATGAAAATCGGTGATGATGAAAAGTAGCTTATGTGTTAATCCAGGACATAAGCAATGTATATTCCAAATTTCATCGACATCCATCCGGCCGTTTCTGCGTTATTGAGTAACAAACATCCATCCATCCAAACTTTCACATACTCGTATTGATATGATACGCCACTCAACGATCGATCGGACGATTGACTCGATCTTCGTCATTTCGCTCCCACCTACAAATACCAACGGCAACGTGCAATCGTTCCTATTCCAACAGTCCACAACACCCGATGCTCCAATGCAAGACGAAGTAATTGCTACTACAGAACCACATCACCTGACCCCACAAACTGCTACTTAATCTGTGCGCTCGGGTAACTAGCGAGCATTCCTGCCACAAGGAGCAATTCTCCCAATTAGTCGGGTGGATACGCCCGCGATGGTACGTTAGACGTTAAGATTGCTTGGAACCGCCTACTATTGGGCTTGAGTTTGACTTCCTAGCAAGGCTTTCTATTTATAATCTTACCTTTTTATTAACAATCGTGTGTTAAGTTATGCTTTAAAGTTTTTCATCTTCTGATGAAAATGAGGTAGCATATTTTAGACAGGGATATGGATGTTTCTTTATTATCGTAAGTATTTAAGTTTAGAAATGTAGAGTCGCGCTGTTATCTTTAATCGCTTATAGGGCAATCATACAATAAATTTTTCTCCTTTTTAAATAGTACATATTTCTATTTATTAATTTATTTACAGAATATAAATAAATTTAATATTCAGAATATTGATAAAGTAAAATCCTAAACAAACAAAAATTTAATTACACATGGAAAAAGTACCTCAGTGTAACTTGGTTTATTAAGAAACGAATCGGAATGGCACCGCTAATCATTACCTCTCACTCGCGCACTAGTCCTGTCTATACTAACACACGGCCGAACAGCGTGAAAAAAAAAAAAGATATACGCTGTCACTCTGCCGTGACGCTCTTAGTTTTTATTTCCGTTGTTATTTTATACTAGCTGTACCCGCGGCTTCGTCCGCGATTTCTTCAGAAAAAATAGCCTATGTTCGTCCTCATGATACATGTACTATTACCTCGCAAAATTTTAATCGAGATCGGTTAAGTCGTTTAGCCGTGATTATGTAGCAAACAGACAGCGTTACTTTCGCATTTATAATATTAGTATGGATTGCTGAGTTTTTGTTTGTTACTATGAGGCCTTACTGTCCTACTCTCTACTAGTCTATAATAGAAGTTTATTGATCCAACAAAATAACTTTTCCATACACATGGTATCTATATTTATGTAATCATTATTATAATAAATACACTTCTTAATCTTATACATCTATAAATAAATAAAATCGGATACAAAATCTTTTAATGGAAGAGCGGAATTGCAGGCGAAGTTAATACTTCGTGTTTTTGCTAACTGTACCTAATTAATGTCATTGCAACCATTCATCATCAGCCAGAAGACGTAGGCTGAACATAGGCCTCTCCCTTTAACCTCCACACTGAATGACATCCTGCCATCTGCATCCACTAGATACCCGCGACTCTCACAATGTCATCGGTCAATTGCAGCCATGACTAGCCGCAATTATTTTTTCAATTAACCTCATTATACCTTGTCAAATGTCAGAATATATTACATCTTTATATTATTTAACATCTTTAAAATATCCACGCTAATATTGCGCTAAACAATAAAGTTGTACCAAGGGAGCAGAAATGTACAGATAGTCGGTTCAAAATTCCAGAATATTCCCAGTTTCTCCAATAAACATTACACTACAGTTTCCTACTGCCGTAAATAAAACGTAAAATACGCCCAGTGATATTAAAGTAAAAAAATAAAGGTGAAAGAGCCCCAGGCTGATTGGCGATCTCATTAAAACCAGGAAGGACGCCGACGTTTACGCTCCCGTTATGGTTGCTTCTTAAAAATACGCTCTTTTATCTATGCTCTTTTTATATCATGGCAAAATATAGATTTAAGGTCGCAAAAGGTTAAGGTGTTACATTTTGAGCTTTTGAAGCATACTGACATTGTTCTTACAAATTTAATCCTTTCGAAAGAGTATATATTTTCATTTGTTAAAGGATCTTGCCCAATATTCTATGGCAGTTAGGCTGAGCTTGCGTCTGGACCAAATTTTCGCCAAAAGACAGTAAATGTACTAAGGGTTATCATAAAAAAAAACATTAAAATATTTGACGGGAAATTGGAGTAATACTAATTTTTAAACCCACTTTTCTTTCACTAACTTCGATTAAAAACTTGACAGCTGCCGGTCGACCTATGGTCGCCGATACAAATCAATCAACGTTATTATTATATTTAATTTTTAAACCTCTATTCCAATCACAGAAGTAAGATTTTTAACGTTTCAATAGAGCTAAAAAATAAATAAAAGGATTCATAATTTAGTCCAACATTTATTAATGAATGGTGATGACGCATCTTTGGCCAGATTCTGGGCAAGATCCTTTGTCCACAAATTGAGATAAAATGTTTGAAACCTGACATTTCGTGGTAGCAGTATATCATTCCGTTCTACTGTTTCTTTCAAAACATTTTATTTAAATTGAGCGTCAACATTTCTGCAGCTACATAGCAAAGACCGTGTTTCGGGAGTGTGTTTTGACAGCCAATTTATTTGCTCACAACTTCGAGACGATAATATCCAAATAGTGACGGGGAAAACTACATTTTCCTAAAAATAATACTTGAGTGGAGAGGGTTGGTTTAGTTTTGCGAATGTTGACCACATTCGCAAACTCATAAAAGGCTTGCAAAGATGAAATGAAACAGAAAATGTAAGAAGTCAAATAGGCCCATAGAGGTCAATATAAATAGTCTACCTAAGTACTTGTGGAATTTATTATGTTAAATGCTTAGATATGTGGCTTCTGCGACTTTAGTGTCTAGTTGTGCTATGCTGCCCAAAAGCCTACCTTGTATAATGATTGTTGTTCTAGGACTAACGAGCAAGGTAGAGCCTACAACAAAAAATTCACTCTGAAATACGGTAGAGCTCAGTTGTAAGGACTACTCGCGGTCACCGATCTGACAATATGCGGATCAAAATATTCCTGAAATTAAGAAAGAAATCCTTTATGTACTTTGATAATTGTCAAATTAAAAAACCAATTTCAAAATTTCATTTACTTGGATGATACATTTTTTTCTAGCTATTTTGATTTAAAACCGAAACTACTCAAGCTATTTTGATGTTATTTCTATGAGACGAATCTACAACAATATCTTTTGAAATTAAAAAATAGTTTTCCAAATTGGATTATAATGCCGGTAGCAAACATTTAAAAAAAATACAGACGAATTGCGATTCCTTTTTCGATGTTGGTTAATAAAAAAGCATATAACACAAATAGTTATTTAGGTACTCAAAGCTACAGATACTACATACTATTTTCAATCACTCTTTTTGTTAGGGTTAGACGGAAAGGGTGTACTAATCCGAATCCATGAAAAAATATTTTCTCTCTACGAAATGATGGAATAGCATATATTTTTTAAGATAAAGATTTCTTATAATCTTTATCTGTTATTTGTTCTGATCTTGGATAGATCATAACAAATAACAGATTAAGGTTAAAGTACAAAAGATACAGCCTCTAAAAGACAGATCACACAAACAGACAGCTTAGTAATAGGTTCACGTTAACGCCCTTTTTATACGGAACCCTAAAAAATAGCTTGGCATCATTATCAGCCTTCCATTTTCCCACTGCTGGGACACAGGCCTTCTCTCAGAGAGAGAGACAATGGACCCTAATCTACCATGCTGGCCCAGACCATCTTGGTGAATGTCATTATGTCTTTGAACTATTGAGATTCTTGGACGTACCGGTTTCCTCACGATGTTTCCGTCACCGTTTTTAAGCGATGTCATCGAAACTGCACATAATATATTTAGGTACTAAACAAGTCATTAGTGCAAGGCCGAGGATCGAACCGGGTGCCTCAAATTGTAAAGCGCATATGGTTACATTAATTAGAAGGTTATGTTTATTTATCCCTGAACCTTTTTTATGTCATCTTTGAAACGAAAGAGGGACGAAATACATAGTTACATGTAAGTGCGATAGAGACAGCCCCGCGTATGACGTACCCGTGGCAAAGCTGCATGGGCGCGGAATTAAATTGGCCCAAATTGCTTTGTATTAAATTATGATGTTCGGTTTTGTGCGCTCGTCTCTAGTATAACGTGCAGTAGGAAATATGAACTGGATTTATGACGTCACTGTTTTGAATTGATTACGCAAATAACCTATTATTAGTCTGCTGATTTCGCATCTTGTGGCATATAATAGTATTACATCTCACTTCAAAATTTATATTATCTTACTAGCTGCGCCCGCGGTTTCACCCGCGTGGTGATGAAAAATTGTAATGATGATGATGAAAAATACTTTACGACCTATACTCATACCTACCAAATATACATAAAAAATGATAATCGGTCGAGCCGTTTCCGAGGAGTGCGACCACAATCACCGTGAAATTTTTCTATAAGTATAATAAAAGGCGATGTTTATTTGTAATTCTGTATGTATGTTACCTATGGACTACTAAACAGTTGTACCGATTTGGACGGGACTTTCACAGGCAGCAACAATTTTAGATCTGTCAAATTTAGTTTAGTCTTACTGAGTGGTATAACTATCCATCAATAATCGTAGTTTCTTCATCTGACAGTTAACTTTTTTCTGCCAAGCCATGGGATGGGCCTGTCTGGGCGCGGCCTCTGTCATTTGGCTCATCGTCGAAATATATACACGTAAGTCATTTACCATGTACAGTTGAGTTCTAAGTTTTCCAAAAACTAAAAAGAATTTTTGAACCAAATTCCAACCACGCTCTTGAAATTTTTCTCTCCATAAATAACATAAAGAAATGCAATAAAACGCTAAAAGTTGGTCCGAATCGGTCGTACGTATGTCGAATTATATTTCATTGACGGCGCGCGGTTGGCTACCACCCAACTTTGCTTTTACGATAAAATCCATTTTATAGTCACTGTTTCCTGCATAAACGTTTGACGTTACGTTTCTGAACTTAACTATTCTGTGACTTAACAAACAATCATATGGACACGTTAACACCTTATCGCATTAAGAACTTCGTAAAGATTAGCATATTAGTGAAAGTGAAACTTTCGCAATATTTAAAGCGATAAAGTTGCTTAGGGGTTATCTTTTTTGAGACGAAGTACTGCATCTATTAAAACTATCAAAAGACTCTAATGTAAATAAATAAAGTTATAAAACGACATTTTCATCGTTTTCATTAAAAACTTGCAAGGTTAAAGGGCTATATTGTATAAGTTTTTATGCAAATTTATTCTGATCTAGCAGTAGATGAAAGTTAATATTTCTTATTACTTTACACTTTTTTTTTACTCTCGGGTCTAGCTCGATAATTTTGAGAGGCATGGGTGTAGTGAAATGTTCACTATTCAGTATGTTTCCTTAGTGTGAGTTTAGGATTCTTTTGGGTTGGACAGTTTTGAGCTAGAAACGATATCAACAGGGCTTCGCGGAAAAACTGTACTAAGCCGGAATAAGTCCGGACCCATACACATAACCAAAAAAGTTGACACACTTCAAAGTAAAACAGGTATTTTTTTGTGTTATAAGAGAATTACACACGTTTTTTTTTATGATACTGGGTGACGAGACGAGCGAAGTCGCTCGCCTGATGGCTCTTCACGCTTGCCCATAACAGCTCAACGCCACTCAGAATTTTGAACTTCAACAGTTCAAAACCCTGGATGGCAATGCACTGCACTCGTCACCCCGAGATATAAGATGTCAAATCTCTGTATGCCCTGTAATTTCGCTGGAAACATTGCCCTTCAATCCGGAACACAGTTGCACACTACTGCTTGGTGGTTGAATAACTGGCAAAGGTGTGGTACTTCCCCAGGCGGACCCCTGCAAAAGAATCTTACCACTACAACGTTAATTAAGCCGGTTATTCTGACTATAGTTTCAACCGCACTCGGCGGTCATTTACAAGCTGAGTTCGTGCGGCTCCGTCTCGCTTTACACTATACGCTCGCCGCGCACGTGATAAGAGCGGCAAGTCTGTAGTAACAGACTATAGTGGTGGTATCTGACTATAGTCCGAATAATCGGCTTAACTTTACGTGAGTAATTCATGTATAATATAAACAGAACATGTGATAACCACGACAAGTTCCATAAAAAAGTAAATAAAGGCTTGAATAGCGAAATGTTAATATCTCGCTCAGACGTCAATAAACACCAATTTCCATTCCATAAAACATCAACAGAATTACATCATTTCTCCAGAATCAACACCGAAAGTCGTAAAAGGCACAAGGGGCCTTTTTATTCGTAAATTTAGTTTTTTACGGGAAGACGTCGCAGGACATATTATTAGATGAAGATTCAATATGTCGGCTGCGGGCCACACTCCCACCATTAGGAAGTGGCGTACGGAACCCTCGGTATGTCGTGCTGTGTTTGCACTACTTGAATGACACGGAGGTAATCACTTTTTAATGATCACTGAAATTTTGTTATAGCGAGAGAACCAATCTGTATTATCGACGAAGTAGGTAAAGCTGAATTAAGATATCGCATAGAAGATATTTTTTTGTATGCTATGTTTGGCAACCAACTTGCCTGATAGTAACCGACGGTGATGCCGAAGATGGAGCACGTCGATAAGAAGAAATCTATTGTATCTAACCTTGAAGATGCATAGATTGTAGTTCTCAGGAAACAAGTTTATGGCACAATTAAATACACAATTCTTGATTGTTATCCAAATGAATCTTTTAGTTTGTACTTAAAATGTACCCCTTTTCTCCTTTATCGCTATTATCAGTCGACACCCGGTCCATTCTGCAAGCTAAGTGAACGCGCAAGTGAGGTGATAAGCTAAGTGAACGTGTATTTTTCTTGTCGATTACTATAGAGGAATGTCAAAATATTGAGTGATCACCCTTGACTGTAGTCCCTTACCTTTATAATTCGATATTTTGACATTTATCTGCAGAAATAGGCAAGAAAAAAACACATTCATTTAGCTTATCACTTCACTTGCGCGTTCACTTAGCTTGCAGAATAGACCAGCTGTTCAGTAAATTGGTCTTAGGCTCAAGGTACATAGCTCAACCAGATCTTCGGTTTTTCGCTTCCAGATGCTGCCTTTCGTTTATCCACAGAGTTGTAGGGCGTCATACGCAACATTTGCTGATTCGCGACTTCCACTCCACGTCTAACATAACAGTTATCAGATCTACCGCAAATACGATTTTTCCTTAATGAAACAAATATTTAAATGTTGTCGGATAGTTAATGGCTGGTACCAAACGCAGCACGGAAGGACGGGCACGGATTCCAATGAAATGAAAGGATATGCGCCAACTGGAAAAGCGCCCGACCTGAGCCGGTGGAAATAGCTTCGAAGCCTTTTATCGTGGTTCTTACACGAATCAAAACTTCATAAAAAAGAGAATGCCGTTTCCGTGATAAAATAATTGTAGAAATCAGATAAAGAACTATGAACACAATCAATCATATTTGGTTCTAAAACATTCGAGGATTTACGAGCATTGCCAGCGCAGCGTGGAAAAGTTTTCCCTTGACACAAGATGAAAGTTCTCAAAGCTGAGGACTCAGTAGAGAGACACCGATGATGATGATTTATCTTTTTATTTAATTATGCCATAGGTGGCAAACAAGCAGACGGGCTGCCTGATGGTAAGTATGAAGAAGATGATGGTATCTAATTTTAATAGTCCCATTTATATGAACACAACACGTGCTACACCGCGATATCTTTCTTACACGATTTTATTGCTTCTTAATAGCCTCTAACGATACGTCACTTTGGCGTATATACGTTAAGTTGACGCCAGACGCCAGACACCTCAGATCAGACAAACAAGGGAGATATGCCTTAGTACAATTATCGTTCGTGTTCAAATGTCTCAATTTTTCACACACATTTTTTTTTTATTTTTTTTTATTTTTTTTTTGTATACAGCTATACCGCTTAACGTAAAAGCTGTAAATAAGGCTGACTGCCTCATTTTTCACGCATACTAAGAAACTTGTAGCGACACCAATGTACTAACTAATCACACTAATATCATATATGTGAAAGTTTGGATGGATGGATGAATGGATGGATGTTTGTTACTCAATCACCCAGAAACGGCTGGATGGTTTGGGATGAATTTGGAATATACATTGGTTATGTCCTGGATTAACACATAGACTACTTTTCATCATCATCATCATCACGGATTTTCATCACCACGCGGGTGCAACCGCGGGGCGCAGCTAGTAGTCCATATGCAATAAAAGGCCGACAAGGTAGTCTCTTGACTGATTTCGACTAAAGGCATCAATCCTGATTTAGGCCAGATGCGTTCGCACCCACCACGCTACCTCACTATATGTGCCTTGTTTATCTGATCTAAGACCACTACGATATTTTTGGTATTAGGATGGCGTGGAAAAGTCACCTGTTCCCAGTTTACCGTAGATATGTTCAAAGTGTCCCACGGCATCTCCGCTGTCATGTCTGTTCTAAAATCTAGTAAAAGAGGTAAAATTTTGAACCTAACGCGAACCGAAAAGTGTTGAATTTAGAACTGTTTTAAATTCTGTACATATGCATATTCATCTAGTATAGAGAATCAAAATAACAAACTCATTTTTAGTTCACAGCTCCGAAATCTCTAAATAAAACGTTTTATGTGTCATAAACTAGAGCGATTGCTTTGAACAAATAAAAACCCAGTCAATGAACCCTCGAATACTGTAAACCTATAGGTTCTGAACCCTGAGGTATCTAGACAATCGGTAGTGCACCGCTATTTGCAAATCCATTCATTCTGGCATCGTAACCGAATACCGACTGTGAACATGCACTAAAACTCTAGGTACAGCTGGCGCTTAGCATATATACTATTCAGTACGTAAGCTATGCACTAAAATTCTAGGTACAGTTGGCGCTTAGTACATACATTCACTATTCAGTACGTAAGCTATGCACCAAAATTCTAAGTACAGCTGGCGCTTTGTATATTCACTATTCAGTACGTAAGCTAGCAAATATCTGGCTCGAATAACCGAGCCAACAATGAGCAAAAAGCATTAGGTACTAAGCATTCCACAACCACAGAAAAAAACCATCAGTTCCGCTCCGTCTTAATTATACCAAGGATTTAAAAAGTAAAGGTATGCTTTTCCGAACATAATTTGCGTCGCAATATGTATGTACTTACTTGAACAGTTAGCACCATATTTTGTCGACATCTCTACTACGTCAACAAGTATGAACACCGTTACCAAAAAGTCAATTAATTATACATTTATAGGGTTAAATTGCATGTATTCCACAAATTTGTTTTTTTTTGTTTTGTTTGTTTTTTTTCGTGAAATTATAAATAATAATTTTCATTTTATTGTTTTTTCAGGTAGTTATCGTTTACATCGATGCAACGCGTCAAATCCCGTAAGTGATGACATTGTGTACAATGTCTTACCAGAAAATTATTCTTCTATCTCGCTCCATCTTGCACAAATTTCCGATTCACACCTTACTCGTATCGTAGTTGCATCCTAGATGGTATGATAAGTACGTGTATGCAGGGCCATACGGAACGTTGGTGATACGCTTAAAGGATGTTATTATTAACAACTTTTACTACGGGACCAACCCTGAAATACGAAATATATATCAGCTGTTCTGTACATTACGTCAAGTATGAATGAAATTTTTATAGTACCTCCAGCTGATTTTTTTCGCTATTTTCAGGTTGGTTTCATTTAGCTTAGTGTCATTCCGTGTAACACAGATTATTTGTCATGTGGTCAACTTTATGCATGCGTAAAGATAGATTTTCTAGAAGCTTCATCACTGTTTTCGTCTGCAAATTCTACCTTTCAAACATAATGCACTTAGCTACAAAGTATTGTATGGCTCTCGATTCACCATTGTTGTATAGTAAAATCGAGATGTTGTATTTACGAAGCGGTAAACATAACTTTGTTGTTGGGCCAACTGTTAACTCCTGAACTTACTGTTGGTAGAGTAATGTGGAACTAATATTTGCTTCTCCCGCTTCGTATTTCTATCTATTCTGTATCTTCTGGCTCGAATACATAGAACGTATAGTTTTAATTTATTTATTTTTCTCTCTAACTACATATCTTTGTTCGTGTCTTTATGTATTCCATGGCTTCTCCGACACCGAATGCGACAGAGAATCGTAGTAGAGCTTCATAGCCTACTACGCTTCCGTGTCGGATTCGATGCATCGGTGCGTGTAAAGCGTTATATATAGTATTAATTATTTATCTGACTAGAAAAACACTAGATACAGTAATACAACGTTAAGATTGTTTTAGCTGGAAAACTTTATGAAAACAAGCCAACTGGTAGAAGCCAACAACTTCTAAGAAAAAAAACACTCCAGACTTATCCAGGCGTGAGATAAACATAGATTTATGTTAAGAAAAAGGTTTTTGAAAAATTAAGGCCGTGTTTAATTTATGCGGCAACGAAAGGCATATTACATTTACTACCAATGTTTTTTAATGTAACTTAAAAGTAATTAAAATTACTTACTTAGCAAAAAAAGTAATTAAAACCTCCACTGGAAAACAAGTGCTCTTAACCTGGTAAAAATCTCAGCGATTATCGCCCTTTTGACTCTTAACCTTTTACATAATTAAGTTTTCTTTACAAGCCTGTTATTATGACTAAATGAAACGTTTATTGTTTCAATTCCACAAATACAAAGTCATTTCAGCGTCCTCATTTTCCAATGAATGGCGTCACAGATGCTTTAATTTTACTATCTGGCGTAATATTGCATCAAC
The DNA here is from genome assembly GCA_949125355.1 of Agriopis leucophaearia. Taxonomy (NCBI): domain Eukaryota; kingdom Metazoa; phylum Arthropoda; class Insecta; order Lepidoptera; family Geometridae; genus Agriopis; species Agriopis leucophaearia. The sequence continues at coordinate 6,433,770 of OX421267.1, forward strand.
GTTGAGATGTCTTCATTTCGTTCTTTAGAATAGAATCAATTATTCAATGAGTGGAAAAAAAACGGCCAAGTGCGAGTCCGGCTCACGCGATGAGGGTTCCGTACCACCACAAATATTGTTAACTACTAAAGTACAAAAAAGTTGTTTAATAAGACAACATCACGCCCAGGCGGCCACCCATCCAAGAATCAACCGAGCCCGACGTTGCTTGACTTCGGTGATTGTTCGAGAACCGGTGGTGAACAGAAATGTATCACTTCCGACTCGCATTTGTCCCGTATTTATTATTTTTTGTATAACGATAGTGTACTATAAACTATAATCATGCCAAGTTTTACGCTTGTATATACGTATCATCGTTTTTACACTAAAGCAAATAAAAAAAACCTTTGTTGTAGGGGTACACCCCTTTAGTTTTTACTTTTAGACAGTAAAGTTGTGGAGACTTTTTTACTAGTTTCTCATCATTATATCACCCACCCACCCTCGAGCACATTTCAAAACATTGGTGAAACGTTTCATTTTGGCGGGAAATTCAAATGTCAAACAGTTTTTTTGTTCTTGTAGCTAGGCCGAGTAGTTATTGTAAACGATAATGATGTTCGCAAAAATTGATTATTTTTCTTTACAAACTCGCGTAAAGTTATTTAACTCCAATGCACATTATTACATACATTTGTCAATAAACAAATTTATGCTGTTTCAAACGGTTTATTGCCAAATGTAAGTAATATGGTGAGTAACTGATTAATAGCTGTACATGATAATGTAAAGAACGACCAACAATTTTCGCGAACACTATGTCATTTCACAATAATTACCCGGCCTAGCTACAAGGACAAAAAAACTGTTCGAAATTTGATTTTCCCGCCAAAGTGAAACGTTTCACCTTAATAAACAATAATCCAATAATAATAGGGGGAGGCCTATGTTCAGCAGTGGACGTCTTCTGGCTGATGATGATGATGAAACAATAATCCGCCATTATGACATATTAACATTTGAAATAACACAAGTTTAGGACAATACATACAATGAGGCGACAATTTTTTAACGTTGGTGCCAAAGTCCGTATGAATCGCATCTATAGCAAAGGGTTGCCAGGTTAATGAGGACAGCATGTAAGTGTGTTTACACATTTCAGCTACATTTTTACAGCTACCCTAGTTTTTCTGCTTCCATATTTCGCCCGCGTGTGTCGTCATGATTTTTAAATGTGCTACTCATATTTTTGCCGGCGTTTTCGCAGCCTTTCATTGTTTACGTGGTTTGAATTACAAATAAGCTGATGCAAGCACTTAGTAGGGAGTAATCTCGGTATATGTACAATGTACATGAAAATCACATAAAAAGAAGTTTGGTTTTACCGGTAAGCCAACGGTTTGGTTCAGTCATAGCACGTCTGGCCCATGGCACAGAGGACCCGGGTTCGATTACCGGCCGGGCAGAATGCTGAATTAAAATATCTGCTCTGGGTCTGGTTGTGTGTTAGTTGTCCGTGTTTTTGTGTGTGTTTCATGGTATCCATACAGGAATTCTAGTGTAGTGTAGGGAATCTAATAACAGAGAGTGTGCATCGGATCTGAATGATCGAATTCCCTCCTGCATATTTTTCTATCGGACTGCCAGAGCGGGCACAAAAAATCGACACTGCATTATGGTTGATATAAAACCCGTAGGTAAGCGCTTTGATTCCACTTTTATAGTACGAACTGCTAGTCTGTGGAATGCTCTGCCTGAATGGGCATTCCCCGATAGTTACAATCTAGGTGTCTTCAAGTCTCGAGTGTATCGGTTTCTTCTATGCAAGCGTGCTTCATCGTGGACCGCATCAGACGAGTTGATGGTCAACCGCAAGCCTATCACTGAATTTTAAAAAAACACACATCAGTCATAGGATTGCACGTCAGAAGTGAAATCTTAAGTAGTATTTCACCTATTCTACAAGAGATGGCGCTGTTTTAAAATACACGGTACAGCGTGACGATGGCGTGAGTTCCATGATTTTTATTCACCCAAAAAGTGATCAACGCGCCTAAAAAAGTTTTCACTTCAATAAAAAAAACTACATATTCTGTGAAAATTTCAACTGGCTATATCTTTGATTATATCTCTGATCATTCAATAATATGGTATGGTAAGGCGTGGTGGTTGCGATCGCATCCAGTCTAAATCATCTTGATGCCTATAGTCGAATTTATCCTGCAGACGACCTTACCGTCCTTTTTAACACGCTTTTATTAGCTGGTTATGTATGTATGTAACGGAATCTTTGAACTTGTATTTCAACTATTTCAAAACGTCGAATTAAATTTAAATTTTGCACACTTATCTAGGACAGATGACAATGCAATAATTTAAATAGTTTGTCCCATTATCCTTATCAGGATCTTTAGGATAAGCGATTTTAAAGCATGTTTTTTCTACTGCGAGGTTTTTTTTTGCATGCTGACTTTTTGCAGTTAGTTGGTGTTGCTACAAGTTTCTTAGTGTGTGTGAATAATTAGTAAGTGAGCCGTACTTAGTTTTTGGACGGTTTAGTAGAATTTTACGAAAAATTTAATCATTAGCCGACTTCCAAAAAGGAGGAGGTTCTCAATTCGTCAGTTTTTTTTATATTTTATTTTTTATGTTTGTTACCTCAGAACTTTCGACTGGGTGAACCAATTTTGATAATTATTTTTGAAAGCTAGTAATTATTTTTGAATTTGAATGCTGGTGCTTCCCATGTGGTCCCATTTCAATTTGGTCCAGTTCTGACATTTTAATGAAGTCGCTTTTTTACATTGATAATTATTTTATAACAAATCATAATTGTACTAAAGCATATCTACCGCATTAGTCTGACCTGAGGTCTATTTATTGAGGTTCAAAAGATACAGCCGAGTCAGACAGACACCGTAGGCTTAGTAATAGGGGGCCGTTGACACCCTTAGGGTAAGGAACCCTAAAATAACTGATTTCCTAAAGCTCCGTTCATTAACCCCAGTTAACATCAAGTACATTTCGTCCCTATTCTGTATGGGCTAACATAAATATGCTATGACGTCACACGCAGATCCCGTTGCGAACCACATTTGAATAGTAACTGCGTTGCTCGTGTCCGACAGGACTATTAGATGCATGATGGATGAGAAATAAAACAACGTACTTTTACTAGATGCTAAAATAGCGAGTCGTGATTGGGAAGACGAATGGGCGAGCCAGAAATGTTTAGCTAATCACAAGTGACACTAGTATTTTGTAGCTGAAAAGTAGGTTGCGCATTCGTGTCAGCATAACTATCTCAGCATGCCTAGCACGGGCCGTGGTCATATTGTCTTTCCACCGTTTTTATCCCGCTAGAAAAAGACAAACGTATCCATATTCTAGCTCTATCGCGTCTACGCGCGGATAAAAACGGTGGAAAGACAATTTTTTCACGACCCGTGCTAGGCCTGTAAACCAGGGGCCCGATTCTACTAAACCAATTGTTTTTGAATTGTTAATGAATTTTCTCAAAAATTGCCCTTATGACAGTTTTGGCATAGATAAAGTGTCAAAAGTGAAAAACAAAATTGTTTTTAAATTGTTAATGAATTGCCTTAAAATGTATTTTTTTTACACTTTTTGTGTAGATAAAGTGTCAATAGTAAAAAAATTGAGGCAATTCATTAACAATTGACAAACAATTTATTTAGTAGAATCGGGGCCCAGGCTGGATGCCATTAGTATAACCTGCAGATTACCTTCCTGCCCGTTTTTGTGGACTGTTAGTTCATTAGTGTCGCTGCAAGTTTTATAGTGTGCGTGAAAAATTAGTAAGTATGCTGTACTTAATTTTTTTGTGTTAATTGGTTTAGATTGGTATTGGTTATTTGTGTTTGTTCTATCTCTGGGTGTTAATATCTATTCAATTATGTACTTAAAACTATATATGTACTTAACTCATATCAGTCTCTGGCAGCCATATTACAAGTTATGCTTAGTTTGGGGTCAGATGACCGTGTGTGCAAAAATGTCCTAGATATTTTAGAGTGCCAAAAGTAGATGAAAAACGGAGACATTAGAACACGACCGATAATTGTACCTACTAAGACATAATTATCTCCCTAGTTTTTCTGATCTGCATAAATGGGTAATCACCACAGATCTGTTCAAGTTGGATGCCGTGAGTTCAACCCACATTGCGTGCCTATTTCAATTATTTGTTTATTTTTTGTTCATTTTCAGTTTACGACAAGCGATTCTGTGAAACTAGTAGAATAACAAAATAAAACACAAAATACTTATATACTTTTCAACTTCAAGTTTAGACAAAGTTATGTGAAAATTAGGAGCTGTTTTATTACTTAAATATCCTGACTTTTTTCAATTGTGTACCGCCTGAAAGTTCATTCACAAATCATAGATCAATGGAAATCGCACACTGTGCGTTTTACGCGTTCCTTTTTGCCTTACACCTGCAATTTGTGGCATTTCCGAGTAGCTTTAATATGGAGTTCTTCAAAAGGGCTGATAATAGAGTCTTTAAGGGTCGGCAACGTATCTTTGATGCCCAAAGTTGCTTGTATGCCACCTAAAAAAAAAAAAACTATGAAGTGAGAGTAGTTCCATCTAGGTGGCGCTAGATGGCGATGTTCTTATTCATACTAATCGTAGTTACGTGAAAGCGAGCGAATAGGTAAATGCAATGGGAAAAACTCTCACTAGCCACTTTTGGTGTTGTAGACTAACTGAACCAAACAAACTTTACACTAGGATTTTACAGTAACAACCTAATCTACCAGTTGAAAACGCTAAAGGTTTCTTCGTCTCGTCAAACAATAACTTTAATTCTTAATTCGTGCCCATTACCATAATCACAATGCAAAAGGCGAGCTGAATCGTCGTCGTAATGACAGTTTATCGCGCCAGAGACGCATTCAGATATTTTCTAAGGGGCGACAAAGAAACGAAGTGTTTAAAATAAACAAATAAAAACTTACTTTGCATTAAAAAAAATGACTCCCATTTTATCGGTCTAGTTATATCACTGTTGGTTTTCCAACTAAGTATAAAATGTTAATTTGTAATCGCAAAAAAAATATGTGACGACCAAATTAATTTTAATTAGCATGATGTGCTCTCAGACCTTTCTTGCTAAATTTTAATATTCTAGGTCAGCGGCCTAGCTAGCGGCGTACCCTTGATTCATAAATGGCATTCCTTTGATTGCGTTGACTTAGAACCTTTAATTTTTTATTCGATGTTAATTATTTTTTAATTTCAACTTGGTACCTGTACGCGCTCCTGATAAAAGGGTTCTTGACATTCGGCCAGACAGACTGACAACAAAGTGATCCATCTGGGTGTCTTCAAATCTCAGTTTAAGTGAATCAGTTTCTTCTGGGCAAGCGTGCTCCATCGTAGACCGCATCGCGCTTAACATCAGGCGAGTTGGCGGTCAAACGCAAGTCTATTACCGAATAAAAATAAAAAATCCTTTTTAAGAGTAAAAAAATAAATGAGGTATGGGACCCTAAAATTCTTGATGGTCGCAAGCAAATATCGCCTTCTGTCGCCTTTGTAACATATTGGGGCAAGTGTACCCCACCCCATACCCTACTGGGTACGCAGTTTAATCGCGGCTCACAACTCAGCGTCCCGTCCCGCGAACAAAACGCTGTTCTGCATAAATAATGCGAGTGACGTCACATCCAGATCCGCTCGGATAGCATTTGAATAGGTTGTTGTGATAGCTTCATAATCTGATGCTTTTATTAGACAGAAGATTAGAAAGACGAAGGTTGAACGCGAAGGAAATTGTGCCAAAGCTGGGTATGGGGAAACGAAGGTACAAGAATAACAAAAACGCTTCTGAAACGATCAGTGATGCATACATGAAAGGGTAGTTCATAAATTAACTATTTGCAGTATGTGTGAACCATAACACAAATTAAGTCATAAATAAAGTCTACCCATAAACATTCAAAACCAACCACGTTTACCAACTCATGGCAATACTTAAAAACGTTACGCAAGTTAATCTATGCCTAAAATTGCTCTGTCTCGTTTTCGTGTGTGACAATTGCCGTCAGCGAGAAGTTGAGAGAGAGCAATTTTAAGCATAGATTAACTTGAGATCCGTTTTTAAGTAAGGCCATCAATCTAAAACGTTTGACTGACATTAATTCTAGACAGTTATTCAAATGGAACAATAATAATTGTCTGGGACCTTGAGCGTTAAAATCGCTTATCTTCCTATTATGTTGTCGGCAATTTGCGAAGCAGTGACGTCCGGAGCCGTGGGCTGCTGGGCCGCTACTGAATTACTGACGTAGAGTCGCTGGAAAACGACAGACAGGGTTTAACTACCATTGTTAGAGATCTTTCATTCTACTTTATAATTCTCACATACATAGACAGAGTAGATCACAGTTTGTTTCTTTTTAGATGTCCAAATTGTCCAACCATGTAAACAAACATGGTGGACATGCAACCAATCATAATCCCTGGTGTAGAAATTCAGAGCTATATCATTGGTCGAAAAACGCCACATTTGTTTAAGTTTAACAGCTAAACGTCTAAAGAGAAACAAATGCAGATAGTGCAACCCACTCAATAAGACAGATACACCGAAAAACACTTTTAAACGCTAAGTATCTAACTAAAAATAGTTGTAACCTTGTTTTTTTTTTTGGTGGACCGTTAGAGTGCAAGTAAGCATATTCTGCGAAATTGTTTTTTTATTTGTTTACATTTACTTCTGGCCACCAGCTTGTCTGTTTTTAAGCGTTGACAGTGTGGCCGATTAGGCAGTCTGTTCATTTTATCGATTCACATCTGCATTATTTCATAAGCATGCCACGAGCAGACATTCGCTTCTCGTGAATTCATCGATACCCTTCCATTTCTACTATATCTAGGTTCACTGACGTTCAATCTAAAGGCCTATCCAGACAGCTACAGAGAATGCTAATGGTTTCGACATGTCATGTGCATTACAGTTCGCAACCAGATTGCTACCAGTGCTGCCACCTATGCAAATTCCAAATCGGAATGTTATTGATAACCACCAAAATTAGTTAGTGCGCGACCAAAATTATTGATATTGCCAAGCCAAATCAACAAGCGCTTGGTCGCGAGTTAGTCAAGACTCAAGAGCTACTGACCCAAAGTCGATGAAATTTGTGTGAGAACACCTCGAGAGCTTTCTCTACAGTCTACATAATATTATAAAAAAAACACTCAAATTGGTTCATACATGGCGGAGGAATCAAGTCTACATGAATATGAATACTAAATTTAAAATAAAATAAATAAATAAATATCTGGGACATTATTGCACACATGGTCATCTGACCCCAAACTAAGCAAAGCTTGTAATATGGCTGCCAGAGACTGATATACATACATACATATTTTTAAATACATACTTAAATAGATATTAACACCCAGACATAGAACAAACACAAATGTATTATTACACAATTTATTTAGTTACATTCTCGGGTCTAGCCCGGACATTTGGTATGCATTGGTGGAGCCGAAGCCAACACCAAGAGGCCCTGTTGAAAAAAAAAAATACAATTATGGAATGTGTATAAAAAGGAATATGAAACTATTGTACAGTATGGGATTTAAAACAAACTGGGCTATTGAAGTGAACAACTTGTGGATGGAATAACAGATCTATGGAATGAGAAACGGCACCTGCCTTATCCTGTCTCATCTCAAAATATATTTAGGCAGGTGTTGACTTGCCACCCACTGAATGAGCCCCCCATAAAGGCTGCCGTATCTTGGCACCGGAGGGGCAACATTGGCGTGGGTGGCTTAGGGTGTAGAGAGGTGTGCTGCACTTTCACTAAGAGCTACTCGCGGCGTGTCTGGAGCTTAGATTCTTAGCTCTTGCGGTTTCCACCCGCGGACGGCCGGTTAAGGCAAGCCAGGGGTCAGGGGTCTCATTTAGCCCCATGGAATCGGGATACGCGGTGTCGCCACTCACCGACGGCTCGCCATAAAGCCGCCCCTGCGTTTAATTTAAATTTATTTTATTATTAGTTTTGTCAATAGTCACTAAAACTGGGAAGGAACTGACTCCTTTAATACAGGTAATCTACCTAGTATAGGACTCAGAGTTTCACTAAACTTACGTGTAACTATTATTAATAGCAAATAAATATTTTGTATTTAGTTTTGTACACAATAAATAAATAAACTATGAATAAATAATTTGTAAAAAGATTTTTCGTTTAAGTACCATCAGGCGAAATTACATCTCATAGGTCAGTCAAAAGCAAAAACTTATTATGATAAGTTTTTTTTATTCATTATCAATTTTTAAACAGCTTTTTCTTAAGCTATGTGATACTGTGTTACTAGTAAGGTAACCAAACTTTTTTTTAAATACTTTGAGAGTTTTTCAGGGTCAAAGTTGTTGTAAAATTAGGCGTGGAGTTAGCAGTTAATAGAATATGTTACGTGCCTACTTAAATTTTCTTGTCCATGTACTTAGAATCGTAATTTACCTTTGAATTACAAAGGTAATTTTAGATAATTGTCAACCTTGAACTTTGTATTGTTTGTTTTGAAAGGTCATATTTAAGTCGTTTCATTGTATATGGGTGCTTTGGTTACTTAATTTCAAGTATTCCAAGAATTTATAGACCTTAGTCTAACCAAGTGTAACCAAGGTTAAAATATTTGGCCCTCTACAAAAGAAGTAGGTGTTGCCCGCGACTTAGTATGCTACGTAGACTTTCATACAAACTTTCAACCTTCATTAGCCCCCCTTTATTCGGCTCTTCAGCAAAACTCTTTCTTAGCCGACCTTTACACCCTCCACCTGCCAAATTTCAGCTTCGTCAGTCAAGTAGATTTCATGACAAATCAGTCGTAAAAAATGATAGAAGATTTCTTACTGGAAAGCATATCAAAAATTGTCTAATTCAGTGACATTCAGAATAGTGGCTCATAGAATATATACTTTGTGAAAATACAAACGGATCCTAAAGATGAGGCCGGGCAAAGAAGTTCACTCCATCAACGCATAAAATCGCATCGACATTGGTCCTTGAGTTCAGGAGTTATGGTTGAATTAAGTAACCCACATAATAATATACTTCCTTGACACTTCTTATTAGGGCACTTATGTAAAAACACTCTTATTAGAACCGGCCTCCTAGAGCCTCTACAAACTTACTCTACAAACTTTTTACTTACTCTTTTGCTCGTAAAAGTTCCTGTGTGCCTGTCTAGTAGACGTGTAAAATCCAGACATCTTGTTCCAGATAAAGTCTATTTGTTATTCTACTATCGTTCCAGTGATCTCGCTAAACTGAACGCAGCACGCACGGTTGCAAATAAACCTATTGCAAGGCGAAGTGCAATTGTTTAGACAAGTAAGTATTTGTTGGCATGTTTGCTGTTATTTTGATACAGACTGTTTGTAGTGTCATGGCATAACGATTAACGTTGTGAAATGTCTAAAAGCATATCTACTAGTTAGCTCATCTTTCTTCAAAATAAACACTTAAGGCGTGGTACAATCGCAAAATTAATCGAAATAAGTTTTTAAAACGCTTAGTCTGATGTGACAAAATTAATTAAACAGATAAAAAAATAAAAATAACCTGTCAATATTCTTAACCAAAAAACATTTTGCTAAATTATCTGGATTCTATAAAAACAATATTACAATTTGCGCAACAAAAAAAGCTTTTTTATCACATCTATTCGAAGAAAGTTAGTATAATCTTCGTAAACAGGGACTAAAATAGCTCTTTAATCCCTAGGGACTAAAAGTGATTTGAATTTAGAATGTGAATATTGTTAGTAAATGTTCCAATCACCAAAGAGATCAATCACAAACATTGTATGAACAAGTTACGGGATGATATGTATGTGCGGCTGAAAGAAGGCAAACCGTGCGAGCCATTTAAAAATAATGTGAAAAAACGCAGGAAATGCATTCTGCATTCGTTCGTAACACACTCACGATCACATAACATTCGAAGTTTACTTAGTTTTATAAAAAAAAATGTGTGTCTTCCAATATAGAGAATGAAATAAATAAACGTACTTACTATTCTTATACATAAGTAGAACTTATTTTCTCATAGAGTGTGATAAAAAGTAGAGTGTCCACCTCAGGACAAACAACTATTTCAAGCTCGAGTAACTTTGAATCCCTCGCTGCACTCAGGACTCTACTACTTCTACTCTCTTCTCAACTTCTCTTCTACTTTAGAATCATGAGCGTAGCGAGGTACTCTAGAATCCTTCGCTTCGCTCTGGATTTAAAGAAACACTCTCGCCTTTAAAATAGTTTTTGCTCCCTAGGTAAACAATCTACAATTTTTAATCGGTCCGGTAGTTTTTGAGTTAATTTGTTACGAATATACAAAAACACTAATCTTTCCTCTTTATAATATTATTATTGTAATAGACGTGTAGATAAATACCAGAGTACTTATACACAAACTTCCAAATGACAGTTATTGACATCTTTTCCATAAACGAAATCTTTCAAAATTCTTAATTTAACAAAGTTAAACTTTGGTATGAAAAGATAGATAGATAGAAACTCTTTATTGTGTACACTCTCTTCCAGGCAACCATTTTATAGAAAGAATTTACGTAACAGGAAAAATGTGATTAAAAGACTTGGTATTTAACGTGTCCATAATTTGAAGAAACCTCTTCGATGGAAGGTCTCGTAATTAGTCGCTTGATAAAAATAAATTCGCATACTTTTCGTATCAAAGCTCATATAGTTCGAACTACTTACTAGGTTTATTCTTCAAGAACATAACGGTTAAGCGTCAGTGCGTGCGTGTGTTGTAAACAATGTGCAGGCGTTGCGTTGTTTATCGGTAAACGTGCAGCATACGCTCCTCGCAATTTATGCATTCCTGGTACCTATTAAGCTTGGAACGGGATTCCTTGGCCACCAGCCTAGTCTTGAAAGATGAGAACCTTAGATCAAACAAACAAGGGAGATATAACTTTGTACAATTATCGTTCATGTTCAAATGTCTTCGTATTCACCCAATTTTTTTTAGTACCTATACAGCTAAACAGTTTAATGCAAAAAGGCTTATTTACCTTTACTTACTAATTTTTAGGGTTCCGTACCCAAAGGGTAAAACGGGACCCTATTGCTAAGGTTCCGCTGTCCGTCTGGCCGTCAGTCTGTCACCAGGATGTCTCATGAACCGTGATAGTTAGACAGTTGAAATTTTCACAAATGATGTATTTCTGTTGCCGCTATAACAACAAATACTAAAAAACAGAATAAAATAAATATCTAAGAGTGCCCATAGAGTCCCATACAACAAACGTGTTTTTTTTTGCTCGTTTTTGCTCGTTGTTGTGTTGATATTCATAACGGCAACAGATAGACGCTTGATATATTCACAGTATATTTAGTTATATATTCACTTTAAAAATAAATAATAAAATTAAAATATAATAAATATTTAAGGGGTGCTACAACAAACGTGTATTTTTTTTTTGCTGTTTTTTGTAGATAATGGTACGGAACCCTTCGTGCGCGAGTCCGACTCTCACTTGGCTTTTTGAAAGCTAGTGGTTTCCGTGTGGTCTCATTTAAATTTGCTCCAGTTCTGAAATTTTTATGAAGTCGGTATTTTATTGATAACTATTCAAAATATTAATGACACTTGGTAATACACCCTTTGAGTCACGTCATGTCACGTCACTGACTGTGGCAGTGTCTCAGAACGGAAGATTTGTATAAAAGTTTTCTGCTTCAAAAAACTCCTTTACTTACCTACATCCTACTAGAGTTTGCGTCATGTAAAAAGAACGCTGCAAGAAAGTAGAGGGGGTGTGTTTGCGCATGGCTACACTTGCACACAAAGCTAAAGCCTATTTTGTTTTAAATACAGTCAAAACCTTTTACTGCGACATCGTTTAGAACAACATGCCGGTTATAATAACCTAGAACCACCAAATAGACCGTTGAATCGCTTACTGCGCAGCCTAACCGCCAGCGTTCTTTTTACATGACGCGAACTCTACCCGCTCGAAGCATCGATGATTCAACTAAAACTTAAAACATTACGAAGTAGGTAGGTAAGTAATTAATATTCAAGTCGTGAAACGTCCGGCGACTCTCAAATATTTACCAGTTTTATTCCAATGCGTCATGAATTTAATATCCATATTGCGTATGGAAGCTTGGAGTATATACCTATGTATAATTTATTTCTATTCCCTGTATTCTGACATCTGGTAGGTATTTTGTTTAAAAAAAAAAATTACTTAAGATGATGATTAATGTCTTATTTCTTCTAAAACAAATTATAATGTTTATTTATTATACTAGTGAGACAGTGGAATTATTCAGGGTTAGCGTTGTACCTACTGGGGCCTTACCCCTAGCGTCACTTTTGCGAGCCAACTTTTAGTAGGTACCTGATAGGTACCTAAAATTAACCAACTCATTTAAGCGGCATCGTTTAAAAGCGTCTAACTTGAATTAACGAAAGGCCGTTTTACTATGCGTGTGTGCGTGAAAATAGCAAAGCTTGGCGGCTATCAAATAACTACCGCTTATCGTAGTTGATGGTACCGTTTAGACAAATAACACCTATGCGGGTCAACTTTTCGAGCTAGGGGTAAGGCCCCTGATCATAATGAACAACTTTTACAATGTGATTGGGACCAACTCTGAAATCGGAAGGAAAAAAATCAGCTGTTCCATACAAAAAGTTCATCGAGACGAAATGTAAGGAAAAGCTGTTTTATTCGCGGTTTCAGGGTTTATTCTATAGTAGGTACTTAATTTATTATTATTTTCAACCTATTGAAAATAATAGACAGAACTAGAAACGAATAAAAGCCAGTTTTTTATGTGGTGGTGAAAGTGCCACGCCATAAGTTCAGTAAGTAGCTAAAGCGCAGCGAGCGAAGTGAAAATTCAAATCAAAGTTTCAAAACTTTCAAACAAACTTCAGTTAACGCTATTCCCCGTCAAGTTCTGTGGCGCTGGTGTCGCACCAATTTTGCTGCTTGACTCTTCGAACGGAATGGTTCATTTTTAGTGCGTAGTCGGTGTACGAGTAACGAGTTCAGGAGGACAAAGACAGATGGCGCTAATAGGAAATGTTGCAATTTTAACTAAAAAAACGATTAAAATATATTTTGAAAGTAAAAAGTACAATAGTATGATTAAATTGTGCTAATAACTATTGCTTTAGAAATTATGGTTTATTTACTACTAATTCTGACCTCATTTTTGTCATTTCAAACCAATAATATTGGTTTAGTAACATTTTTAATATTATTAAAATTACTTTATCTATTTTTGATCTACTTAGCTATTAGAAAGTTAAAAAAATTTTTGATTGGATTTACTTGTTAAGTAGGTACTTACTTATATACATATATATACATACTAAGCTCAAGATTTCCTTAGTTAAAAATGTTTAATAAGTAGGTAGGTAACTAGTATTACACGCTTATGTTATTTCGTACCAATTAATTTCCGAGAACAATCCAGAAACCTAAACCATAAATAACAAGCGAATAATAATGACAATCTTTTGCCTTTTAAATCCGTGGATGTACTTAAGTTGGAAAAATTTAGGTCTTTGTCAGCAAAATTATTTACCTACTTACTATTAACCAAGTGTTTTCGTTAAAACTGTATCTAATTTAGTTTGTCTTAAAATTATTAAATTACAGGCTTTTGGGCGACCTAAAAACTGATACTAGAAGTATTTTGATCACTCTGCCTACCGAAATTACTTAGTTTTTTATGTTTGACTTGACAGGTTAGGTGTTTTGACAACAACTCACCTGACAAGGTCACGAATTCACGATGTAGTGAAGATAAACATAATCATGGAATGGGAATTGTCTATACATTTTCTTTGACCTCATGACTAATTCTCTAGTTTATTGTCTGGGGTAGGTACTCGAAAAAGATATAAAGAATAATTCTTCACATAAAACATTTCAAATGTGTAATGAGTTTTCAACTCTCTCATTCATGAAAGTTATTTGAAAGTGTTGAACGCTTTACCATTTACTATTCATATGTAATAGTATAGACGAGTCAACTCGATAGCAATAAACTCGACCGCGCAACCGAGTTGACCCCTTTAAACAATTCAAAAATTCTGCTGGTCGTAATTGTTTTGAATTAGGTATCTATAACATTGTCTTCCATATGCTCCCCTCCGTTTCCCCCTTAAATCAACTAGCCCCCTGTAAATCAAAATACGTCCCTTTTCAGCGTAAATTCCAATCCCTAACGAGGTAGCCGAGCCATAATCGAGTGGCTTTTCAAACGATTATTACAAACCCCATTCCAAGTTTTTGTGACAAATTATTCAGAGAAACCTCAGTTGTTGTCTGTGAAATTAAATTGGATATTGTGGCTAGGGCATTTGTCTCTGGAGCGAAATATTTTTGTTTCAAAGATATGAAATATATTTTACAAAAATAACGTTTTAAAATGCCGTTTTAATGATATTACGTCTGCAGACTAACTAACGGGTACATTATGCCCGTAATACTTTTGTACTATTATGTATTCTGTGGTAATACACGCGAACAGTTGTCAAGTATTGTAGAATTTTTAAGTTAGTCGATATTATATTTAATCTCTCGGTCTGTTTTGTTACTTTCTAAATTTTTTAGAACGAATAGGTTACAAACTAACAAAATATAAATAAATATGAGAACGGAATCTAGGATACATTTTTACTGTAAAAAGCGAAAATATCCGAAAACCTCGGGGATAGATATAGTCACAAATTGATTATATATCCACACAGTTCTAGAAAACTTGTAAAAACATAGAAACGAGAGATCCCGTACGTGCATTTAAATGTTTCATTTAGCCCGCCCAATCGCTTGGAAACGGTTAAGAGGGCCAGAATCCTTGGGGGGCATTAAAATATGTAGCAAAAATAACAGATGTTCTACCTTTCAGCGTAACGAACTGTAAGATGGACCTCAGCGAAAGAGGACCCTAGGGTAGGGCTGCTGCTACCGATCGGTTATTGTAAGTTTTAAGGTCTTCTAGCCTAAAACTAAAACTAAGACACCATTGCTTGTCTGTCCCGTTGCGACTACAAGGTTTGATCTTAACGAGTGCGAAATTGACAAAGCGATTTTGTAACGGTCACAGCAAAAGAAACTTTTGCGCGAATAATGCGTTAGATGAAAGCCTGCGTGCTTGGAGCACCTTTACTGTAGGTTTTTTTATGATACTGAGTGACGAGACGAGCGAAGTCGCTCACCTGATGTCTCTTCACGCTTGCCCATAACAGCTCAACGCCACTCAGAATTTTTAACTTTAACAGTTCGAAACCCTGAATGGCAGTGCACTGCGCTCGTCACCCCGAGATATAATATGTCAAATCTCTATGTGCCCTTTAATTTTGCTGGATTTATAAAGTTTGGTATAATTATTTGTGCATGATTAAATTTCATGTCGGAGAGAGTCTTCTGTAAGTACTTTTAGTAAACTATTTATTCTGTGATCAGGGCTAGCCGATAGGGCAAAGCTACTCAGCCTATTTACTAACAACCGGTATTAAAAGCAAATGCAATTTTGCATCGCAAGCAGTAAACAATTTTAGTCCCGCTTATATATAGACCGCCTACCACGGGAAATATTGATAGAAATACTACACTCAATAGAGTGCCAGCTATATATTTATGTAGAAGACGAGCCAATATGTCTCTATGATGCTTTTCTTGAATTCTCTCTTGTAATTTTTTTCGACGTGAATTGATTTTATGAAATAAACTAACCGAATCGCACGGTTTTAACAAACACGCATGTAAATGGAAATTAAACACTGTTTTAAATTATCACGGTTGTTCACTAAAGTTAAATGATTATTTACGGGATATTTACCGTGGTAAGGTTGTGGAAGGAGCTCCCGATATTTCGGCGCAGTTACATGCACCATGTTCACGGGAAGACTGAAGAATGCGGGTGGTTGGTGAAAAAGTTCAAAGTTAGGTACAGACAAAACGATCTACCCTCTTTCTTAGTCTTTTGCTACGGTTATCACTGGAACTCGAACTCTAAACTAAGAAAGAGGGTAGATCGTTTTGTCTGTACCTAACTTTGAACTTTTTCACCAACCACCCGCATTCTTCAGTCTTCCCGTGAACATGGTGCATGTAACTGCGCCGAAATATCGGGAGCTCCTTCCACAACCTTACCACGGTAAATATCCCGTAAATAATCATTTAACTTTAAATGGAAATTTATTGTATTATTAGAATGATGACTAGATTGACTATTAATTAAGCTAACTTTTTCTTACTAACGTGTCTTATTTTAAAAATAGCACTTTGTGTGGTTTTTGCCAACCCTGCCTCTAAGGAAAGTGAACCCTAGGGTGCCCCGATGTTAACATAAGATTGTATAAGTTGTTTGCCTAAAATATTGTTATTTGCGTATCGTTTTTGGCACACATCTTCAAATAATCGTAGTTTGTTTACAAAATAATAAAAAGTGACCCACTTACCAGGGATGGTTGTATCTTTTGTTTTTCTTTTTTAAGACTGCCCAAAAAGGGAAGAAATTACATAGGTAGTACCAATCCATGGGACGTACTAATTGAAACGACACGAGAGATTTTTTTTCTTAAAAAAAACGGTTTTAAAATGTTCTTTTTATTATAGAATAGATCTACGTTTGGCCAGCAACTCGCCTGATGGTAAGCGACGGTGTGGCCGAGGATGAAACACGTTGATCTAGAAGAAATCTATTCACTCTAGCCTTGAAGATGCCTATAGATTGTAGTTCTCAGGAAACAAGGAGAACGGCAGGGGAGTTCCATTCTTGGGAAGTACGTATAAAAAAAACGACCCAAATCGTAGTGTACGAATCTTTGGAATGACTGATTTTACAATATTATAAATTATACATTAATTTACTAATAGAATACGGCGTCGAACTTCTTGTGTTTTTGCCGTTGTAAGGATTAAAATGTTATGAAGTTTTAATAAATATCGACAAACAAGTCATAGCCACAGTCAGAGTCAATCCAGTAAGTCACGGTCAAGTCAAAGTCATGCCCTAGTAGAATGGTGGAGGCTTTATCGAAGAGGCTTCTATGGAGTTTTGGAAACAACACCAAAATACATGTTTCACCGCGTTATCCTAACACTTGAGCACATCAAGAACAATTAATAAAAAATAATCCACCATCGTTACACAATATCACTCGAAAATACACAAGTTTAGGAAAATAATAAAATGATGGGACATGGACATGATTTTTTTATTTTTTTATTTATGGTCATGTTGTCATGTTTTTTTTTATTATGTACTTTGTTGCACAGACTACACAAGTTAGTTTCCTGAGCATTCCTGAACTTATTTTTAACCATACCCAGACCCATAATGTCTGTAGCGCACTGGTACATGGCGGTCACATAATAAATTATAGTACAAGCTAAATCGTAAAGCGATCTCTCAGCGAACTCGCTCGCGCTTTTCATGTTTTTTAAAGATATAAAATAACTATTTTTAACCGACTTCAAAAAGGCGGAGGTTCCATTTTCCTCTTTTTATTTTTTATGCATGTTCACCGATTTCTTCGCCAATTAAGAATTGATTTTGATTATTATTATTTTTTTTTATTTGATAGGCCATACTTCAGAGGTTGGCCCATGTAAATTTCATCAAAATCGGTTTTGTAGTTTGGTTTTTAAATCAAAATAACTGAAGAAAAAAAACATGTCATCCCAGTAAAGTCTAAATTGCGTATTTACTAATTTTGAAGTCGTTTTTTAATGTGATCCACTTGTTGAATAATGTGCTTCGGTCATTTTACAACGTTAATATTTCAGAATACTTATTCCTTTTTTTATAATGACCAGAATAAATGGGAAAAATTGTTTATCCCTTTTTTGTCCTTACTTAATGGAAAGTCCTTGGTTCAACGCAACTATTGACTATCGCGCGTTCGTGCGTCCAATAAAGCGAAACTTTTTAACGCAAAGACTGCTCAAACGTCGTTCTTAATAATTCCTAAGCTAAACACACTCGTTAACAATAATAAATCAAACAGACAAACGGCGAAAATCAATCATCTACGCAAAACGTAGCCCTAAGCGTCTCAACGGACCGAAAGTAGCGTCAGACAGGAACCTTCGTCACAAGATTTTGAAAAGGGAAAATCCCATCGAATCATTCGAGAAGCATTAGACTTAAGAGTTAGTAAATCAGGCAGTGGATGAACCTTACCTGTTGGCTGTTGGCGGTCGAGTGGATACGTTTATCTGCAGCCGTATAAATCAATCATTCGTTTCGAACGAGCGGTGATTTGTCATGAGGGACCTAAGGGGACCCATTCCACTAATGTTTTCTCAACGGTTCCAAAGGGTGCGAGGACGGGTAATTTTTCTTTTATTGTCAGCTTGAGTTCTATTTTCTAAAGAGTTTATTCAATTGTGTTTAAGGCGATTTTATTAAAATATATTTTAGATTTGATAAACATCGTGAGCATACCGGTATGTCTAAGAACCTCAAAAGTTCAAAGACATATTTATGACATTCACTGGGCCAGCATGGTGGATTAGGGCCCATTCTCTCTCTCTTAGAGAATGCTTGTGTCTCAGCATTGGGAATACGATAGGTTGATAGTGAATGATGGTATTTAAGATTTGAGTTAATAGTCGTTTTAGCTGTGAGTGTTATTTTAGTGGACAGCGTTTTGTGATACAATATTTCACGGTTTTTTGGGTTCCGTACCCAAAGGTGGCAACAGGGACCCTATTACTGAGCCTACGCTGCCTTTTAACGGCTGTATGTTTCCAACAGATAACCAGTTGTAATTTTCACAGAATATGTAATGTTACGGCGGATTAACTAACGGAAAAAGCGAGCACTATCGAAAGGATTACCACCATGCTACGGGCTTACCTCACGGCACAAGCAGCTTTTAACCGACTACAAAACAGGAGGGGGTTCTCAATTCGTTTGTATCTTTTTTAAATGTTGGTTATCTCGAAACTCTGTCTTTTATATACAATTTTGAATTTATTTTTATTTGATATTATATGCTTTCAGATTGGTCTCATACAAATTTCATCAAAATTGGTTCAGTAGTTTGGGACATTATGTGGGACATTATTGCACACACGGTCATCTGACCCCAAACTAAGCAAAGCTTGTAATATGGCTGCCAGAGACTGATATACTTACATACATATTTTTAAATATATACTGCATATTGCATATATATATCTCCCTTGTTTCTCTGATCTGAGTATAACCGTAGCCGCTATACGCGATTAAATCTCAGGAACGGCCACCATATTAGACAATAACATAATTCAGAAGAGGCGAGCGAGCGTGCTCCTGTCACCGCAGCTTTCTCATAACATTCATAGAGAAAAATCATAGTTTATGACGCACAATCTTTCTATGAAAGCTAGGAAAGCTTCTAGCGCAAAGAGGGGCGTTAATATCACTTTCCCGTCTGATAAATTGCGGTTCATTTTGAATAAACTGGACTTAGGCTCCTTAATAGTAAAGTTTACTTCTTTCAGAGTTTCAAGTATGAAAAGTTATTTTTTTTATACAGGCTGCTGTAACTATCTAGTAGAAGTGAAAATATGTGAATACACCTCTATATTTAGAAACGTTCGATATCCTATTTCATATTATAGAAACGAAAAAAACTCTTGTCTCTCTGTCTGTCTATCTGTTTATTTCCTTTTCATGAATAAACAGCTTGACCGATCTTAACGAAATTTCAGGAAGATAGTGTGCAGTATGAGGACGGATATAGGAGTTACTTCCCCCCCCCCAGAAATACGTAAAAACTGGAAAATAAAGATTAAAAGATAAAGATTTTTTATTGCTTAAAAAGTAACACCTTAAAAATAATATTTTACACCCCACACTAGGACAAAGCCTGTCTCGTGGCCTGGGCCTTAAAAAATTAGCAAAAATAATATACTTAGCTATGTTTTACAAAAATACGACAAGAGCTCACAAATAATAAAAATAAAAAAACATTACATTAAGAAATAATTTCAAGAAAGAAAAGTGCTTTCATAACTATTCGCAGACTCCATATGCAAAAACGAGACAATACTCAGTTTACGTAAAACAGGCTTATTGTTTCTGCACCCGAACTGGGTGTTCTGGGTGTTGTTGTACCGTTGATTGTTCTTAGCTATGATTCATTAAATCTGTTCAGCCGTTTAAAGATCATCAGTTCTTTTGAAGGGGTTTTAAACAAATTATTATTGTGCAATGAGATGGCCTTTGTGAAAATTGCCGCTGATATCGCGAAAAAAAGCAATAATTTAGAATGAAGGATACATTTCGTTGAGAGAGAATGCAATTTTTCTGATACATACAGATTTTTTCCGCCATTTTTATTACAAGTTGTTCCTAAATCCCCGAATATGTCCGTCGTGTAAGCAAACACCCCGTGTTATAAAATAACAATTTTGCAATAGCCTTTTGACTTTTGAGGATTTTGTTTTAATTAACTTTATAACTATGAATTCAGGTTATAACACCTCTCATCAAAAGTTTAACAAGAATGTGTTACATTAAAATAAACAAGGGTCTCTATGACCCCTACAATACGAGGTCTCTAGAGACCCCTCTATACGCGCCTGGGATAGCGGACATCTGCATAAATAAGCAAAGCAAAGTAGTCACGTTCCCTACCGCGCTTAACTTGTATCGCCTATGAACGAGCGTTTGTACGGAGGGTAGTTTGTAAGAAGACTTCGTTTAGTTAATGGAACGAGTTGCAAAATCTTAATTGTTCTTGTTAGTACGCAATCATTATTACCTATGTAATCTCTTCCCCAAACGTTGACCCATTACGCGCTTTCTCGTTCGCTTATTCAACATTTCTTATGATACATTACTGAGGGCGAAATAGAAAAATGTTTTCGCAAGATTTTTTGTGGAAAGTGTAAAAAAATCGTGTTTTACATCGTTTCAATTAAATTTTCACTTCAATTGTTACATTATAATATCATATCATAACTAATTTATAGAGAACTTTGTTATTTTCTACTAATTGCGCCACGCGGTTTCACTTGCGTTGACAATCCCTAAGGAATCCTACATTTTACCGGGATGAAACCTATGTTTCTCTCGTCGAAGAGAAGCCTCTAATTATGTTCGTGCAAGAAATCACATCTTTCCTTAGATCTATTCGGGAATAGGAACAAAAAACAAAAAATTTAGATAAGAAACGACGGGGCCGCAGATAATCACTCGTCCAAATCGCGCCCTCATGCATCCTACTGTTAGTGAAATAACGCTTGGGCGGGGTCGATAGTCGAATTTAGATTGAAAAGATATGTAAAAATTAAGTCCTAACTTCAAAGCAGACCAATTAATATCTATCCTAAATGATAACATAAAATATCAGTTTGCTATTCTCATAAATATATCATGGGGTGAATTTTCACTAATTCAGTAGTGGCATTAAAAATAATAACTCGTCCAATGTGCTGGAAAATGCAAACGCGCCCAGAGATCGTGTCGCGGCGCTTTTATTTTCTATTTCCAAGGCGGGCGGCAGAAACACCAGGGCCGCGGCTAATCGCCCGCCCTAGTGCTAGTGATGTAAAACGCTTGGGCGGGGTCCATGTGTAACTTAAGGCAAATGTAGTAAAAATACAACTTTAAATTAGACTAGTTCTTCGTCCCTTCCGAATTCACAACCTTCTTAATCGATAATTATTTTTTTGCCTGTTTATTAAATAAGTTTATTAAATACATATATATACAAGCATGTTTGACAGCCCGTTAGCTTAGTTGGTAGTGAACCTGCCTTCTGCGCTTGGGGGCGTGGGTTCGATTCCCACCTAGAACAAACATTTGTGTTTGTTCTATAGTTAATATCTATTTTTAGTATGTATTTAAAAATACGTATATTTGTATGTACGTATATCAGTCTCTGGCAGCCATATTACAAGCTTTGCTTAGTTTGGGGTCAGGTGACTCATGTGTGCAATAGTGTACCAGATATTTATTATTTATTTTATGTGTTTATATGTCATTGATTTTAAAAACCTATATGTATATATATATAAATATAACAGCGAAATACCACTTACTCAATTGACTCATCACGAAATCTCGAATGCTATTTTACTCTTAAATCAGCTTAAAAACAGCGCTAGATGTTTTTTGAGATTTTGATAGAATCTGCCAAAAAAACTTAAAATACTCCAGTCATTTTAGTACTTATGTCCATTGTAAGATGAGAAACAAATTTCAATAAACTTTCATCGACTAAACTCAGAACATAACATAACATAATTATCTCAAATTATTGTTACACGTCATTCTAAATTTGCCGTAAATAGTTCACACATTACGTTATTTCCCCCACAAAAAAAAAATCTCTTCTCACTTCAGTGATTTCCCCCTTTATAGTGTGGAGTTTTGCCGCCAACGTTAGATAAACTCTGTTAAAACACTACATAACCGTAGTGAAAAAAAAAACGCCCCGCGTTATAAATAATCGTTCCTCAACATGTGTATTTTTTAGTGTTAATTGTGTAATAATGTTGGATTATTGTATATTGTTTGTGAATGAGCTTGAGTGTGGAAAAGTAATATAAGGAGGTAAAGTACGTATTTTCGTGATGTTTTCAAAACTCTATGGAAGTCTCTTGTAAAATCTCCACTACTTTACTAGGGGATAACTTTGACTTGATTGTGACTTTGCTGGACTCTGACTATGACTATAAGACTTCTATAATGAAACTTAAAAATATCTAAATACCTAACACTGGCAAATGCACAAGACGCGCGACGCCAAAATGCTCTAATGAGTTTTTTTTTGTGTGACCTGACAGTTGTAAAATGACAGTTTGGTTAACTGATTTGATATTCCTACTTACTTCTGTCAGTCTCCTCTAGTCTTCTCTTAATACCTCGAGCCACTGAGCAGCCAAGATAAAATAAAGTTTAATTAAAACATGAGCGGCTTACGAGAAACCGCTCTTATTATAACAATAATTTAAAATTAATTCAAGGATACACAGGTAAATTTCAGTGTCGCACAAATTACTTGCCATATTGTTGAGTACGTTATTCTTAGTATAAGCTAATGTAAAACCACAGACCTAAAATTTTGTAGAACAGTGAGGTATAACAGGATATCTTAAAAACTTTATTTCAAACCATTTTGTGATATAAACTGTTCGAGTTATAGCGATACATATGTAATAAATTCTAGATATTCTAGTTCAAAGGTACCTTTTTGTACAACAATCTTGATAAAGAATATTTCCCAAGTAGATTTCTTTTTGGCCAAACCAAATGTCGGGATGACACATCTCTGAAATTTGCCAAGTCAATTTGAAAGTCAATCGAGCGTCCATTGTTCGTTCGTATTTGTTTATAATTACCAATTTCTGAAATATGTATGTGACCACATTTATATAGTACTTTTGGCTACGGAACCCTACCGTATGCGTGTCACGCTTACACTCTTGGTCAGTTATTTTATCACTATTTTTGATTCATGTATGTCACCGAACATAAATCAAAATTTCATTCAAAAAGATCGCTTTTTTTTAATTTTTGACGAAACAGGGTCGTACCTCATAAAATAAAATAAAAAATTATTTGACCTAAAAATTTTGTACTCCTTGGTACTTTGAACAAGATGCGTTATCATTAAACTTGATTTAAAAATTAATTACCAAAACATGAATAGATGATGTCCATAAGAAGCACCTTAAAGCCGCGTTTGATGTAAACTTAAGCTTAGCGACGAACATCCTAATCGATCAAATAAAAATTGCTGTCAGTCCAGCGCATTATTTAGATGAAGTCCCTTCAAAGCTTTACAATATTCATGACTTTCCGACATTAATATCGAGGTTGAGTAGAGAAACAACAGCGCCAGTATGGACACTATCTTCAAGAATCAATTTTAATTTCGCGGGCTTATGGGTTTAATTTTAATTGATATCTACGCGAACGCCAAGTTGCCAACTGATGAGTGACTGCGGGAACTGATAGCGTTTTTTAGTGTCGAAGGCCATACCTAAAAGTGCTGCCCTAGAATACTTCTTGTTTTAGGGTTATAATACATATTAGAATGATTTGACAAAGTCTGAGTACTTTACTTACTTAGTTTAAAGCTGTAAACAGAAACCGCGCAGAAAATTATGCATTAGTACATAACACACACGCATCCCCTCACGCACAGACAAAAATACACCCACACACAAGACACATGGATGTTGGACCTGGTAAAAAATTCACGGACTTGACTAAAGGTTGACAGCGATGTCACCTGAAGGAAAGTGCATCGAAAATTAAGCACTTTTGCCTAGTAATAACATATTAATCCTAGACATGATTCAAGATTGTAATGCTGCGGAAACACAAGAGGCAAAACATTCCATTTTTTTGCCGTTTTAAGAAAGAGGAGGCAAAATGCTTCGTGCGAATGAATTGTATTTAGACCATGTTCATAGTAATTTGACTTCCCCGTCATCATACGAATTGTTATTTAGTTTGCAATAAATTTAGTCTAGCGTTGTAGCACAATGTTTTGTCTACTTTCAGTTCGGGTATTTTGAAGCACTGTTCAAAAATTTCACAGTTTTACATAATTCAAAGATTCGTACTTATAGATAAATAATATTGAAAGCTTTATATTGAATTAGAAAATTGCAATCATTAATTACAGACCAAGTTTGTTTAATATCCAAAAGCCAAATCAAGTAGGTAATATCGAGTGTGTCTCTTACTGTTTTTCTTGTCGCGGCATAGACGTCAATATTGGAAGTTTCCTTTATTGACAAGTTGTGGGTTTTCAGGGTAGATTAGAGACAGCAATAAATATTTAATTGAGACTTAGTCCTACCCTGATTAAGGAAGTTTGTTGTCGAAATTCATAAGCGACCGTTATTACCTTTAAATTATTAACAAAGGGTCTATTTTGCAAACTGGTGAGGTGGGGCGTGTTTAATAAAATAATAATGTGAAAAAGATTTTTAAGATAAATAAATATCAACATAAAAAAAACAACTTCAAAATTAGTAATCGCTCGAACAAAATTATTAATGTGTAAATGCTCTCATACACAACACACGCACAGCACACATACACATCCCCACATCCTCCTACACATACACTCATACATACTTTTATTTTCTATTTTCTGTATTAATATTACTGTAAAATATAGTCTGTTTCCTTAAGAAATATGAATAATCATGGGAGAGGCCATTGGTTCCCGAAACGCAAGACTACGAGTATGTACTAGTTCTCGGAGCCATTGGGTTCATAAAACTTTTTTGCGTAATTTTATTGGTGTCAAATAGATGAATTTATTATTAATTGATGTTACCTATACAAGAGGCGCTTGAACAAAATTATTCGTTTAATTAGAGCTGGGTCATAAAATTACCCAAAGTAAACAAAACATTTGTGGGTTCATCTCGAGAGCTTCCTCTGCATAATAGAGATATATAATAGAGATACACGTAAATTGGTTCTTAAATATCGGAGTATTCGGTGTAATGTTTTTTTTTAAGGATCGAATTGAGAACCTTCATCTTATTTTAAAGTCGGTTAAAAAGAGACCGAATTGAAAGTTTTCCCTCCTCAAGTCGGTTAAAAAATTAAAAACCCGGCACCGTTACCGGGTTTTTGATTTCGCCGTCATCATCATCAGCCATAAGACGTCCACTGCAGCTGAACATAGGCTTCCCCCTTATAACTCCACACTAAATGATAGACTGCCATCTGCATTTACTGGATGCCCCCAATTCTCACAATGTTGTCGGTCCATCTAGTGAGATGTCATCCTCACCTGCTACGCTGCGTGTTCTAGTTCGTGGTCTCCACTCAAGAACCTTTCTTCCCCATCGGTTATCGATTCTTCTAGCGATGTGGCCTGCCTATTGCCACATTAACTTGCATATCTGAGCAGCTATCTCGATGACTGTGGTTCTTCGGCGAATATCCTCGTTCCGGATTTTTTCGCGTAACTACGAGCATGGCTGCATCTCCATTGACAACTGTGCGACTGAGTTTTTCCAAAAGCCCATCAGTTAAGAAACACGTCTGCATATGTGATCGCTGGCAACACACTGGTTCAAGACCCTAGTCTTTTGGCACTGTGGTATTTTTGACGAGATGTCATGTAATTTTCCGAATGCTGGCCTATCCGAGTTGGATTTTAAATTTCATAAATATTATAAATGTGAAAGTGTGTTTGTTCCTCTTTCACGCAGCAACAGAGGAACGGATCGACGTGATTTTTTGCATAAAGATAATGGAAGGGCCGGAGAGTGACACAGGATAGTTTTTATACCGGAAAATTTACGATTCCTGAAGGTATGACCACGCGGGTGAAACCGCGGCAGCTAGCTAATTCATTCTATACCAAACATAATTTTTTTCTTGATTACTAATCCATCATCAAACCATGTTACGGAGTTAATCAAAGGCATGTAAAATCTGCTTCTGGTTAACAAGAACGTTTACAAAGGTTAAATGCACAAACATTCTTAAACACCACACAAAGGTATTCCTAAATCGGATTAAGCTTTGACCCTAACGACATCTAAAGACATATCTCGTTTACATGAAAGAAAATGTAAGATTTCGTGAAAGCTTGTTAGGGAGTTATTAGTACATGTGACTTTAGTGTGATTAAGCTGGGTATTCATATGCGAACCGGAACTGTTATTATTAGAGAAATAGTTACGAGGTTCTGGAGTGTAAGCTATATTCCCGTAAACATTGAGACCGTCAACTGTATACAGGAACTCCGAAATGGAGAACTCAAATACAGGAATACTTCGATTCGTGTCAAAAACCGACAACCACTCGCAAAGAAGCGCTACTGTCTGACTCGCGAACCACGTACAAGCCACAACTTTTTGTAGCATTAACATGCAACTGTCGCATATGAGTACCCGGCTTTATTCGCTACTCGTATGATGAAGTGATTTCCGCCGTCTAAAGACCCTAATTGGCCCGGCTGAATACGGCATTGTGTTACACCGAACTCTTGGATGAATGTTCTCCAATTTTATCGATTTTGACGTCATTTTGGTTTTGTATCTTTAGAAGTAGGTATGTATGTTTATAATTTCTCTAATCTCCTGAACTACTTATCAGACTTTGGGATATTAGGTGTCCATAATGGACACCTAATGTAGTACGTATGTCACAACTCATAATAAATTCAATATGGAGCAATTTATAACTATTTATAATCGTTTCATATGGCACTGCAACTTTCCATCCCCGGTCAAACATCCAGAGGCAGACCCAAGGCAAGGTGGAAAGATGTCGTGCTAAAGGACATGAGCGAGTGTAAGGTTTCCGAAGACGATGTGGAGAATAGAGCGAAGTGATTCTGATGTCAATCTATAATAGATTAATCGGAAAATCGATTTTTTGACGTCAGAAAATCGATTTTTAGGTCGATCTGACAGAGTGGATCGATTCACTAGATCGATTCTCGAACTTTGAGAATCGGACCGATTCACGATGTTGAAATCGAGGTGCTAATATAGATCGTAGAAATGCAGTGCATTGCTCCTAGAATCGATAATATTTCACGGGATTATTTACGGAATCGGTTTTCTAGATCGTTAAAGTATCTCCATGCTGTAAAAGTTTAATTATCAAACAATAGTCTAGCAGTCTGTGCGATCTATAGTATGCGCAAATTGCGCGGCTTGTTACGGTAGTTAAGTTAGAAGTAACGGCATTACCATCCCTACGCGCGCGAGCAGGATCACAAACTGTCACCATCAGAATCACGAATAAAAATCCTTAAAAACCTAGTATTCTATTATATACTTTGTTGTTATGAGAGTTTTGGCGCCATCGCGAAGAAAACATGTAGCCTCGTGGTATTATTTTCACTTGTGTATTTTGACTGTTAATGTGAAATAATAATGGTGGATTTTATTCGAAGTATTCGTGAACGTGTATTTCCACATTGACTCCAAACTCCATACATGCCCCTAGTAAAGTCTCCACCACTTTATTGGGGCAGAATGACTAAAATACACAAATTTTAGAAGGGAATCTTACCTAAAAAAATCCCACTTCTGTGTTAAAATACGTAAGACGCGGCAGTATGGCCTCAATGGCTTTAGCGTACCAAGTTATAAGACCAAAATAAAAAATAAACGGAATGTATAATATTTTGGTTTTACTTTATGGTGTTCTATGAACAGTGTACATTATATTTTGTTTTGTGGTCTATTTGCTTTGTATTTATAAGTAAAAAAGTGAGCTAAAGAACGTTTACAGCAGGTTACCGTTTAATTATTAACTTCTTTATAATTTGAACGTAATTTCAACGAAAACTAGTAGTTGTTCTTGCAATGGATACTTATTCAATTTAAAAATCTTTTTCTAAATCGAATCGATATATTCTGGCCATTTTTTTTTTTTTTTTTTAATTTAATACGTATCCATTTGTCGTCAAGAATCTAACCAAAATAGAAGATCGAATCGTTTTAAAAACACTATATATTTTTTGGAAAATCGAATCGATAAATCGAAGATCGATCATCCAGAGGCCGATTTAATCGAGAATCGATTCAGTTGACTTCGATTCGAATCCATTCAAAAATCTATTTTTCCAGGAAGAATATCCCGCCATCCCTAAATTTTGTGGCGGTGACATCACGATCGATCCAGCCAATAGCGTTGCATTACAATATTTTAGACATTGTGAGAGTCGCGGGCATCCAGTGGATGCAGATGGCAGGATGTCGTTCAGTGTGGAGGTTAAAGGGGGAGGCCTATGTTCAGCAGTGGACGTCTGCTGGCTGATGATGATGATGAAGATATTTTATAATTCCCGCGCATATTTCCAACTTTTTGGTTATTAAATTAAGCAATCAAAACAAGATTGATTACAATAATAAACGTACTTATAGGAATAATCCTATAGCAATAAAGATTAGAACAAAAAAAAATATGACACATTAAAGAGTCGCGTGTCTATACCCTGATTTGCAGGGTCGAGCTTATTTTTGTTGGGAGGTAGTTAATAAGTTTTTGACAGTAATGTTGTACGTCAAACAATATTATTCGTTACAGTTTTCGTCTGTGAAGAAAGTCGCATACAAAATAACAGCTATGGAAGATTTAAAGATTGCAGTAGTTTGTTCGTCGAATTTAAACAAGAGCATGGAAGCCCATGCACTTCTTTCCAAAAGAGGGTACAATGTGAAATCTTTTAGAGCTGGTGATAAGGTGATGTTGCCTGGATCATAGCCTAACTCCTCTGTCTGTTACGAATTTGGCACATCTTATGACGACATTATTAAAGACTTGTCGAAAACAGATAGTTTTGGTGTGCTGCACATGCTGAAAAGGAAAGGAAAAAACTAGCCCGGAGAGATTTCAGGAATCAAACGAATACATTGATATTAATCATAACATGTGAGAAACGAATATATTATAAAGTAATGAAATGGTTTAGATCAAAGCAGTCTGTATATAACCAGTACATGTTGTAAATATAGATATAGAGGATAGCTTTAAAGGAGCTACTCTTGGAGCATAATTGATAAACGATATGGTGAAAATTATAGCAGAAACTGATAATGTAAGAAACAATATTGATGCATTGTAAGTCAAATTTAAAGTCAAATGTAACAAAGACATCATAAAATGTGTCAAGTATTATTCATAATACAAGCTATTCTGGAAAAAAAGTGGAGGAGAAAAGTAATGAAGGCTGAATCATAACATGTGAGAAACGAATATATTATAAAGTAATGAAATGGTTTAGATCAAAGCAGTCTGTATATAACCAGTACATGTTGTAAATATAGATATAGAGGTTAGCTTTAAAGGAGCTACTCTTGGAGCATAATTGATAAACGATATGGTGAAAATTATAGCAGAAACTGATAATGGATGCATCCAGCCTCGGCAACTACAGGCCCATATCACTCGCCACAGTCATCGCTAAAGTACTGGATGGTGTGATTGAGATTCAGTTGCGACAACATCTCAAGCTACATGACGCCTAGTTTGGTTTTAGACCTGGACTATCGACTGAGGCCGCTAAAATAATTATATTTCTCATGCTATTATTTTTATTATAATCAGGATTTTTATTATATTGACTTGTATGACATTATTATATAATTATTTATGATCTAATTCTTTAATGTAACTGTGTGTAATATTTATATCTTGTAATTTTTTATTTAAATATGGAATTAATTATTCTGAAACAAATAAATTGAATTGAATGTAATACGTATAAAGCTAACAAAAGCGTGTTAATAAAACTCTTATATTCTTAATCGGTGTGATACACCGCCGCCGTCCACATTGTAACCGATATTGGTATTATTCGATGTTTTCGATGGATCCCGCCTGCCTTTCATGTGCTAATACGTTTCTAATCCGAAATCGTAACTTGCCCTTTTTACCGAAATTTTCGTTACGATCTCTTTTATAATATTTATTATTCTTTTATAATTCTCAATATCAAACACCGACTTTAAAAGTCACGGGAAAGCAAAATACACAATATCGTTTACTTGGACGACGTACTTTGTCCAGCTATTTCGATTTAAAAACCAAACTACTGAACCGATTATGATGAAACGTCTATGGGACCTCATTGCCTTAATAAATAAATTCGATGCTTACATTTTTATGCAGTGTCAGGCAGTTTCAAATGAGATGAAACGCATGGCCCGGGCGGCGCTGAGAAGCCGACTCCTGCACCAATGCAAAAATACACAACAAAAAATATCTACGAAGATAAAAACATTGTTGTGGTAAATGTATGAAGTTTTGTTAATAGTCATGCATCTAGGGATATTAAGTATAAAGTAAGTTAATAAAATTATTGATAACAGTGTAAATAATAAGTTAATGCTGTATATAAGCGATTCTTGGTTTTCCTATTCAAAGATTTGGACACCAACACCTTATTAAGGCTTAAGGTTGCATACAACGGAGGGCATTGTGAAACCGGATGTCAATCTCCTCTTCTCTTGTATCCCGTCTCCCGTAAATAATCATATAAGTGTAAACAACCGTAATAGTTTTAAGATCGCAATGTCAATAAGGCGTATCTTGGAGTTCCCAATAACCGCCGATCCGTCGGCCGGTCTAGATATCGCTGGAAAGATGCCGTAGAGTCGGAGTTGCGCGAGCTCGCTGATTGGCAAGAGACAGCGCGAGACTGAGACCGATGGCGTTCTCTTGTGTTGGAGGCCAAGACCCACTTCGGGTCGCTGGGCCTCTAAACGATTTTTTTTCTTCTGTGGGTTTAGCTTTTGTTGCTGTCGCTAGTAAAGCTGTTCGTTAGCTCAATGGTTGGTATTTTTAACGGACTTCCAAAAAGGAGGAGATTCTCAATTCGACAGTTTAAAAATTACCTCAGAACTTTTGACTGGGTGAACCAATTTTGATGATTATTTTTTTGTTTGAAAGCTGGTGCTTCCCTTGTGGTCCCATTTCATTGACATTTTTATGGAGTCGGTTTTTCATATTGATAATTATGTTTTAATCATAACTACGAGCTTGAGCTGCTGGTGAAAGAAAACATCGTGAGAACCAAGCATGGTGGTAGGGAACTTTATAGGTAATGCCCGGCAGGTAGCTACTACTTTCAAGTTGAAAATCTGTCACCAAGCACCTACCGGTGTGTTCTGGCAGCATCACTTGAGAGCCAGTTCCCCTTCCAGGCTGGGCGTGCTTACCATTTTAGACCACACCGCTACTTAACACCAGGTGAGATGTGGTCAAACGCCAATAAATAAAAAACTTGCATTCTCTGCTGGGTTACACGGAAAGGATGTAATTAGCCCAAAGGGCCTACCTACCCACCACCCAAGAAAAAAAAAACTTACATTTCCATAAAAAATATTTAATTTCACTCTCAACAAAATGTATGGAACAGCTGATATTTTTTTCCCGTAGTAAATGTTCTTCATAATGATAGGTACTATGAATCCCTTTCGGTTTAGTTCACCCTCTCCGCGTAACCCTGCATATACCAAGATATATTGTAGAGAATCAAAGCATCGTCATTGTAGAGAATATAGAATAGTATCAACTACGTACCGACTAATCTGCGCCTGTAGGCTTTCAATGCAAGTACATGCATTCCCTATTGTCCAGCCGATTGATTACAATTCCCATTCAGCTAGTAGCTTGTATACTAATAGTTCATATACTGATCGTATGTAATTACATGATGCTCTCATCCGATTAATATCGTGTGTTATGTTGTAATGTTGTTGTATGTGAAGCCTCGTTTACACTTAATTGTATTAGAATAGAAGAATATCTGGGACATTTTTGCACACACGGTCATCTGACACCAAATTAAGCAAAGCTTGTAATATGGCTGCCAGAGACTGATATACGTACATATATATTTTTAAATACATACTTAAATAGATACCTAGATTAAACAGCTAGCTAGCTAGCTTTTATTGTGTTTTGTAGCTTTTTCGTTACAAATTGTTAAGTAACCAGAGTTTTGTCAAAGTAGACTCCGCGAGTTAACATACTTTGCGCAGCAGAAATGTTTATCGTAGGTTATCAATTCGACGTTATGGATCTAAAGAATTACAAATGACATTTGTATTTTGTAGCCCGAATTCGTGTCAGCGTAACTACAGTACGCTGACATAAATGGGTAATCAACACAGTTTATCAAGTTAGATGTCGCTAGTTCACCCACTTTGCGTGTCAATTTCTGGTCTTAAGTTGGATAAGTGCTTACGGATAAGTGCTTCAATTTAATTCAGTTTGATCTCCGTTGTCTTGGCACTAGCACGTCGGACTTCAATACAAAAATGACAAATTGAAAACCTGCAAAAACTCTTCGAAAGCAAGTGGTCGGGCGAATGGAGCTAGTTGGTTTTTACACAATTGCCGGCTTCTTTACATAGTTAGCAACTACAGTTACACTCACACACACACATACACACGCACACACATCACACACACACACACACACACACACAAAATCTGTTGTTGAATTATGTAAATTATATATTATGTCTTATTATTTCATTTATGTCTTATTATCCTTTTAATTTCATTTAGTTTGATTTATTTTATTTTATATCAGTTTTAGGCATGTAGTTATTTTATATTACATTGATATCATTCACTAATCTATTGGAAACTGTTAAACACTGTCAGCGCAAATCTGGAAATACCTATGTATATTTTTTCTCTCTGGGGTACCCAAGATACAGTTAGCTTAGTTTGGGGCCCACTGCAAACTTTTTTCGATTTTCTATACCTATGTTAGTCTTTTATAGAAATTTTGTGTGCTGTTCTTTTGGAAATATATATGATTTATTTTATTTATTTAATTACAAATTAGTTTCACATATAACGTTTTTTTTCCAAAACTAATTCATTTTTACATTAATTCATTCAATGAGCATCATTGACGAATCTCTGTACAGTAAAACAAAAATAATTGATTAAAATTCCATATTGTAGGTCTTAATGCGATGTTGAAGCGGAAATACACTAGAGATTCGTCAAAGAAACAGTTTTTACTTTATTCTCTAAGCTCGCTTCAAAAGAACTGCAAAGGCAAAAATAAAAGCAGTAAATAACTTTCCGAAGAATCACAGAGGACTGAAGGCAAGAGCGAAAATTGTTTCTACCCGAGCCAGTAAAAAAGATGCCATGGAAATAAAGTACCTCGTAAAGTAGGTACCTACCCGGGGTTTCCCTTCTGGCAACACTGGAGACAGCGCTCGAAAAATATAAATTTTCACACTACTAAGTCCTCATTTTTCTGAGTTAAATAAAGATTTTCGATTGGCTATACTGCGAGCTCTTTACATATTTATATTAAGTAAAATAGTGTTTACATTTTTTTTATAAGGATCTCTGCTAGTTTGTATACAGTTTTGGCCGTTGTAATATTTTTTCTGTAACAAAGATGACTCTCAAACTTTCCGTCACTAACAAACACCTGGTTAGTGACGGAAAAAAATCGTCGGAAGCTGGTTAGTTCTGTTCAAAAAATGGTGGTTTCACTCAAAATCCCACTCGACTTTAAAATTGGTTTAAAAATCTTCTTAATTATGACATCAAATCAAAGTTTGCGATCAACGTCGCTCATCCCACCCAATTGCAGCTTAGAGGTCGGCTTAGTGTCACATTTTTCCATTAGTCAGTCTCGTCAGCCCGCGACAAATCGGCGACCTGTTGCCTCCTAACAAACGCAGACTATGAACAGACAAATGGACAATTACAATGAACTAAAATCGATTATGCATAAATCTCGGCACAAGTCTATGCCCTGATTTCCTGACACGTTGAGAACTTATCTTAGAACTCATCTGAGAACGCGAAATGCCATCTACATTTATCAGTATTCGACATTTTGCATTACGACTGCAAAGTCCGCAAAAACAGCCATTCTTATCAAACCGGGCCACAGTTATCACGCGATAAGTCGTTACTAGGTAATTCACTATAAACACCCAGCCAGCGGCTTAGGCGGTGCGTTGTCTGTCAGTGCATGTAAGAATGAATTTTAAGTACATTCCATTTGCGTTATTTCCCACGACAAGACGGAACGAAAGCACATAATTATAATCCCTTATCATATCATAAAGTGGCAGGACTAACAGGCATGCGTTTATATTTTAAAGCAGGTTTCATTGCGGTGGTTTTTAGCTATGTATATAGATGATCTGTCCTGCCATTTGAAAGTTTTGCGGTCTTTTCCGAATTGTTTTTTTAATACTTTTTTGACCTGTCTTCAGAGTTGCCATCTGTGCGTTTTTAGTCTGCTTCAGTAACGTATGCCGGCGACCGATCTGAGACCATGCAAATTGTTCTTTAGTTTACTTTGGAGCTATCGCTGGGTGGTTTTTCCTCGTTTTATTTGGTGCCATTTACGCCTTGTTCTACGAAATGGGACGCTCTTCTTCGGGTATTGTTTCAATGAAAATGAAGACTACTTCTATCATATCAAGAGTTATTTTATTTATTTGAATAGTAGGTATCTAAGTTTTTAAATTAAATGATCCCATTAAAGTAATGGTAAGCAAGATTTTTTTTTTATAAAGTATTCAATATCGTCGCGACAAAAACGGCAACAAAATGCTGTGCTTGTATTTATGGTACTATACAATACGATATAAATAAATAACGCACCAAAAGTAAAAATTCAAGTTAAACATTATTGAAATTTCAGGCCGTAAAATGGGTAAGCTTATTGACTAAAGTAATTTCTTACAGATAATCCTATAATGTAGTAAGTACTCATACTCATGTATGTACTTCCCTTTGTATATGCGGGAAGCACACCATTATTCAAAGTGCCGCATTTGAGAAATGAGTCGTATCTGTATATCAACATGGTAGGTTTTTATGAATGGTAGTTTTTTGGAAATTAATCCACTATTTTAGTACATTTTAATGGATTTTTTGAGATCTTTTTGCGTCCCTTACCCGCGCGTTACCCGTTTTACCCGTGTGGACAATCCTACAGAAGCCGTACATTATTACGGGATAGAAAGTATCGTATGTCACTATTCGCTCTTCAAATATCTCTATGCAAAAATTTCCTCGATCCGTTGGTGCGTGAAAGAACGACAAACATACTGGCAAATCAATTGTAAGTCTATTACTTTATTTACGAGTATATAATCATTTGTATCTAATATTATTATGAACCATAATGTAAAAGTATTTATGCTCTGTGGTGACGAGCATATGTTGACTGTTGACAGATACAATAGTAATGACGTTTCAAATGGTAACATTGACTTTGACAGATACTCGTCACCAATAGATAATTGTCAGTTGAATTTAAGACTGGCACTTGATATCGAGCTGTAAAGCAAATAGGACATTATTGTGATATTATAATAAATCCTCAAATATCTTAATAATCCTGGTTTCATTTCTGAGATTTAAGCGTAGTCTTTCACAATAAACGCATTTATAATATTAGTATGACGAATTTTTCAAATGGTCAATTGTTTTTTTTTGTTACCTCAGAACTTTGCCCTGGGTGAACTGATTTTGGTGGTTCTTTTTTTATTTGAAAGCTGGTGCTTCCCGTCTCATTTCAATTTAGTCCAGTTCTGACATTTTTATGAAGTTAGTTTTTTATATTCATAATTATAAGTATCTTTGTATCTGAGTCACATTCAATACGCACGACGAAATACGTCCTTCCTATTTCAAACCAATCAATTAACGAAGCATAGAGCTCACAGCAATACACATTTGACGTATTGTTACATCGTCTCAGCTCTGATCCAAGAGCTGTAAATGCTGTAATGGATTAGATGCAGCCTTCGGTGCCGTCACGTCATCTCAAAGGTCTTCAAAGACACGCCATAGCTATGTCAAAGGGAAATCTGACTGTCACAGTAAAGTTTGTCTTGATGTTCCAATATGGGGTAATTAATATTGGGGAAGATGAGATCCAGGTGCCAATCAAGATTACGTCATGTTTAGGGTTACCATTTCAAAATTTGAAAATTGTCATGTCAACATCTATAACTGAATATAATTTGTAAAACAAATGTTTGAAAAAAATATTGAACAAAAAATAAAAGTAGAAATGTCAAGCGCCGCGTAACTAATTGTTAAGGTTTTTTTTAAATCTTAGTAAAAATCAGGACAAATTAAAATGTCAGACAAAGTACGAAAGGCTGTAAGTTAGACTTTTTCGGAAAATTTCTGATGGATAGTTGCCCTAGCCATGTCTAAACCGTTTGTCACTGATCGTTCATCGAGTTAATTGTATTAATTAAATCATACTCCCCTATTAAACACTTATCAAACATATCTGTCAAGTTTACGCTGACGAAAATTGTCACGCGTAAAAACGAGACAATGAACATGTTAAGCTAACATAAAATAAAACACGACCAATTCGGAAAAGAGCTCATAACTTTTAAACGGCTGGACAGATTTAGATCAAACAGCCTCAAATAAGGCAACTATACCTGTTTTGAAAAAATAAATATATATAACTGACATACAAACAAAATCCCAAAGCCAAGCCACATCATGCGTATTGTTGGTCAAGCGCTACTTTGAAAAAAAGTTATTTAACAAACAAATTAATACATTTCAGTATTAACAAAAAATACAGTATTTTCAGTTCTGTCGTGGCAAAAAATTACGTAATATTTTTCTACCCTTCAAAGCTTTTACTCGACTGGATATTTAATAATACTGTATTTTATTCTCCACGATTTCTATTCTGAGACATCTTGTTCCGATAGTTAGCATACTACAAAGGTGGATAAATGATATTCCTGGTTGAAATTTACCTCTAGCTATGAGTAAATTTCCCAATTAATTTAATTACGATCAGCCAACAAGCCGGTCAAACGTCGACATAATAACATACACTACAAAGGCTACGCTCTATATGCAATAAGCCATCAATGTATAGCATTAACTGGAAGTGAACACTTCATTTTCGTAATTTGGGTTGGGAGGTTCAGCAATATGAGTAGATAACCTAGTCTGAATATAATAACTATGATACTGGATTTAAAATACTGGAGAAATTGACATTGTTTCTGTTCCAGTCATTCCTGTGTTTATTTTAAAGAGAGAGAAAGGTGACGGACAGAATATCTATAACTCACTGAAATTCTAATTCATTAGTATGCTATTTTACTAGTGTCTTATGAGTAGGTAGCTAGAAGATTTATTGGTCATTTGTGAAAAAGTGTAGTTATATACTCATTAAATATTGTTGTTTAAACTTAAACATTTTGAAACTGTAGACAATCAATTTCATTCGTCATTGAACTGACCGGCCCAAACGTTGCAGCTCTACATAACTCAAACTAAGGATGATATATGATCGTTCTTGCTCAAACTAAGTTTTCTCATGTCTATAATTTTGTATTTGTTTTTACTTACAGATTTTTTATTACCGTTAGGGCATTATTTTCAACATTTAAAACAAAACAATAAGTCTATAGTGTGACTATCCCGTTCTACATTTATTACCATAGCGCGTTGCGGTCACCCATCCAAAAAGATACTGCACCAAAATTAAGTCTCATTTTGCGATGGAATGGACCCCATTGCACATAGGATTCATTACAGCTTCAGATTCACGTCCGTCACCCGTATCTAAAATAAATAAAACTTTCTTTATAATTGCATAAGCTACGGTAGCACTTCTGGCACTCACTAGAAGCGCATCGAGTGATAATATGCTGTAAATATTCGACTGACGGTTAAAAAGACGACTTTACATCAGACGTGGATAATATAGGCCTCTGAGATTGCAACTAGTTTCACGGACAAATAAATAAAAAAATATAAATAAATAAGCTAAGAAATCTTCTCAAGTATATTGCGATATTCCAGTTTCATGTCTATCTCTGTTAGATGCATCTTGAGAGTAATATATTAATCCACAAAGCTTTGACAAAGCGAATGATCTACTCGTCTAGAATTACCGTACAATTTGCATCTAGATATGGCGGTTCTCCACTGATTAAATAGGTTCGATGTGCATAAACATATATTGAGGTTACGTACTTGGTATTATGTACCTAGTGTAGGATTACTAATTACCTGAAATGCATATTCTATAGAACCTGGACAAAAGGCGGTCTCGATTAAATAAAAATTGCGGTTTTCTTACTGCTTTTATCAAACTCACATCGGAATCGTGATGAATATAAACTGCTGTGCTCAGCGATGACAAGTTGTGACATAGTAGTGGCTGAGGCAAGGGAAGCGGAACGTTTGCCGTCCTATTTATGTCCAATTTTTTTAATGTTGTTGTCGTTTTTTTTTGTAGTGATAAGGGTCTTTCATCATTTCAGCCATAGGACGTCCACTGCTGGATATAGGCCTCCCCCATCGATTTCTAAAGGACCGGTTGGAAGCGGCCTGTATCTGGGGTTTTCCTGCGGTCTCTTTTAGGTCGTCTTTCCATCTTGTGGCTGGACGTCCTATGGCTGAATCGATGACGATGATAGTGATGAAGTTTCTTTTGTAGAGTCCGCCTGGAAAAGTACCACTTTTTCGTTAGTTATTCAACCGCCAAGCAGTAGTGTGCAAACATTACGGTGTTTTGGATATAAAGGCAATGTTTCTAGTGAATAGTCTAATATCTCAGGATTCTGAGTGCATTGCCTCGCAGCGTTTTTAAATCAATCCATTGGGAATGTTAATTGAATTTCCATATATTTTTTTTGTCTTAGGTATAATAATCCGTTAGAACGGCGTTAGCCGCAAAGTGATGAAAAATCAGCGGCTTGCCGCCTAAAATGGTTAAATTTCTAAAATATGATAGCACTGAACTGTTTTGGGCTAGCCCTTACCATCAGGCAACTGGAATCTTCGTATTGTTACTTAGTTGCATAAAAAAATATCGCACGCTTAAAACAAAAAACTGCGACCACTCGAGTTCGGGATGTGTTCATGCAAAAATGCGTCGCGTCATCTAATGTAGTTTGTCCACTATTCCCTGACACATTTCTCGTTCTTTGTTCCGTTTTGTTTGTCATTGTCTCACAGTAACAATGGGGAATAAAGTCTGTGTGAAAGAACATGTGATGGGAAGTCTGGTTTCAAAAGGGGATTTGTTATGGTAAATAGAAAACGTTACGAAAATGAACTTCTTTATTTGGTAAAAAATGGACTTATACCATAAATACAAAATATAAATCTATATAAAAACGAAATAACACACACAATCATCATCATTAGCCATAATACGTCCATATTATATGCTGAGTATAGGCCCCCTTTCGAACGCCACACTGAACGAAAGCCTGCTATCTGCATCCACTGGATGCCCGCGACTCTTTCAACAACGCATACTTCATTATTGATTAAAATCATAATATCTCTAAAACTACTAGACATACGAAACTGAAATTTGGCAGGTAATGCTGGCTTTGGCGGCTAATGACGTGTAGACAGCAGCTTAGAAAAGGATTTTAAGAACGGGAACGGTACGGAGGCGATGTGTTCAAAGGTTAACACTTCCGATCAGTCATTCAAGGGAGAGTTTAGTATACTTAGGAAATACGTATATAATTAACTTATTTCTTGAACAACTCAGAATTGTAACTGTTTGGAAAGACAGACGAAGGTAAGGAGGTCCACACATCTGCTGTTGTAATAAAAAATAAGTTAGAAACGCTTAGTGCATCTAAATGAAATATTCATTATAAGAAAGTTTAAGGCAAAAAATATTTATAAAAGAAAGTTACTACGACACTCGTAGACACTGCTAGTCT
This sequence comes from Agriopis leucophaearia, assembly GCA_949125355.1. Lineage (NCBI taxonomy): Eukaryota > Metazoa > Arthropoda > Insecta > Lepidoptera > Geometridae > Agriopis > Agriopis leucophaearia. Next base: position 6,473,988 of record OX421267.1, read on the forward strand.
TTGGAATGCGCTGCCTGAATGAGTGCTCCGCGATAGTTACAATCTAGGAGTCATCAAATTTCGAGTGAATAGATTTTTTTAGGTAAGCGTGCTCCATCGTAGTCGGCATCGCTTAACATCAGGCAAGTTTGGCGGTCAAACGCAAGTTTATTACTGAATTTAAAAAAAACTCAGTCACTCAGTTGCATAAAAACCTCCTTAGCACCACCGTTCAGCGTTACCCTGTGTAAAGCATTGACAGACAGTCTCATCTCCAGATTAACTCACAGAAATTGAATCATGGAACTATATTTCCTCTACAGTCTGTAAAGCCTGCAAGGGGTGGCTACGGAAATGGCGTAATCCACGTCATCGCGCTATAACATCTCCCATTGTAACCGCGCTTATTGTACGACGGGATTGGTTTCGCCAAGAAACCTGAGCACTAGGGAAGCGACACACTTAAAAGTTACGTCGCGTAAAAACAAAGCTTAGAAATAATGACTATAATTTCATTTTCTATTCAAGAAAAACTATAACATAAACTAAAGTAACAAATTAAATCTAAATTGAAATTTGAATTTAATGTTTAACGTTAAACTACAAATAAAAAACATTATCATAATTATTTCTAAAATTTAGTATTTCTTTTTGTATGGGTCTCGTTAAAAATACCAAATGATCCCAAACTAGACGAGCTTATTAGTATCCATTGAACCACTGTCCACCTCCTTGCTCCGTCTTCAGACGAGTTCGATGCTACCAAATTAATCAAGTTACTGACTTCACAGCCGGACCAGCAAAGTTGTAAATCGATACGATAATATTAGAAGTGGGTTAAAGTGTCAACTTTAACCCACTTCTAATATTACTAAGATGTATTTACTGTTAGTTAGTTTCATGTAATTTTAGTTAACTTGTATTTTGTTTAGTTGTTTTTTTTTTTAACTTTTTATAAACAAGCTTTATTCGTATTTTATCAGCAAACCCTTTCATTTGATACCTATTACCCATATGTATCATGATAAAATGTCCGCCATCTTAAGGAGTCCACCATATTGTATTTAGTGTGACGTCATTTTATTTTTCGTATTATTCTCAGCAAACCCTTTCATTTAATACCCTTATCATGTACATAAAAAATAACTAGTCCGCCATCTTTGGGAGTCCGCCATATTGGATTTAGAATGACGTCATTTAGCTAACCATGTATTGTCATTCAACCAAAATTTCAGCTTAATCTTTTGGAGATGACTGTTTTAAAATTCAGTTGCAAGATTTTACCCTTACTAACAAGGCAAAGTAAATAAAAAGCTTGTAAAAATGTTACAATGGAAGCTAATAAAATTGTTTTAAAACGAACAAAATAATTCTTGTATCAACATTCTTACTAATGTTACAAATGCGAAACTGTGTTTGTTTTTCTTTCTTTCATGCAGCAACGAGCAACGGATCGACGTGATTTTGCATAGAGATAGTTGGAGGGCCAGAAAGTGACAAAGGATACTTTTTATCCCAGAAAAGTTTGGTTCCTGAGGCAATGTTAGTAAAATATAAAAATATGTCTTATAGTTGGTGCGGCAGCCCTCGGAAGCAGCAGGAATCGATTTAAAATTTCCCCTGAATGAGCTAGCCAACAATGGGTAATACGACTCGTACGAGGTTCATGGGATTATATAATTGTAGTTCGGTGCTTAGCTCTTATGGTATCAACGGGTTGCCTATTTTCTATATGTATATCAAACAAATTTTAATTTGGTTAGACAATCAGAACATTTCGGAAAAATTCCTCTTAGCATAATACAAAAGTCATTGCTACTTAATTGCGAATGTAATGTCTGTGCATCGTCTGCAACGGACTTTAGAGTGTGGATGAGGATAATGATAAGAACAACGATACTACCTCTAATGAAAACGCGTTTGTATATTAAAATATTTTTTAACAAAACTGGCACACTGAACTACTGATAAAGCTACAATCTCAAAACTTAGACCACGGACATGAAATAAGTAATAGTTTTTTTTGACTATATAACTTTTGAATCGATGAACGCCGGCTGCACGCACGAAAAAGCATGACTCATTGTCACGTTCCGCCTGAGCGTGCAAGCGGGAGCGCGAAACAAGCGATAGAGAGGCATGATGGCCTAAGCGTTCGGCTTGTGACGCATACGTTATCTCGTAAAATTATTAGCCCTAAACCGACTTACCGTAGACAACCAATTTTTTTTACACAAAATCTAGCCTATATTTGGCCAGTGACCAACAGTGAATGTGTACAATAGTACAATTTTACATACACAATCTCGTTAAACTCATCGCCGCCATTCATCAAAGCACTTTAACAAGGGTAAGTGTTTTAAATTGATTTCAGCGAGTTTTCGTCACGGATCATTTCGCGTCCCCGTCCGGCCCGGCCCGGGGCCATTGTGCCCCTAATGACATTACAAGCCCAACAGTACGGATGCTGGAAAACAGTCAACGAACTTGCTGAAAAAAGTTTCATTACATACGCTATGTGGTTTTGATTTAAAAAGTAATGGATTTTCTTCTCAGATTAATTAAAAGTTACTGCGTTGTTTGATATTACTGACGTGTTTTTGTGTGACGTGTTTTCGTTTTACTATGTTTTAAAGCTTAATGACACTAGGTGGCCATCACAGACTAGGTATAGGTATAACGTAAGATTACATGTTTTTCGAGTAATTAAAGTGTAAATTTTAATAAATAGCTCAAAATTGTATATAATAATTAAAAAAAAATCGTTTTCGAGTTTTTTGCATTGCATTTTCTGAGAAGATTTACTATAGTAACATATATTATTTTTTTCACCATCGGAAAGTAGAGATTTCAACAAACAGAAAACATACCAATTTTTTGAAAAAAGCTAATATTTTGACGGGTGAATTTTCGATTGAAAATTAGGGTGCTTTTTCGATATTAATTCAAAATAAGGTGAAAAAATAAATATTTTTAATCAAATAAATTACAGCGTATTCGGGACATAAAAAGGTAAGTTTTCACCAAATTTCGTGAAAAAAACAAAATTTATGTAAAAGATAAAAATAAAAAACCAAAAAGTTGGTTTTTTGAACTTTTCACATAAATTTTGAGGTTATGTGAAAAAAGTGTATCCACAGAAGTTTTAGATCTTTTTATTACCTACAACTTTGCCATATAACTTTTTTTCATAGGACTTGTAGTTTTACCGGAAATCGAGATAAACCATTTTTTACCCTTAACCCCCCCCCCCCCCTTCCACTTCTCGAACTCAGATCGCCCGTAATTTATTTTTCCTTTAATTTTTATAATATTCCCCTCCTTTTCTAATGGGTTTCATCCTACTATTATTTTTTTTGGTTTTAAAAATTATCGACCCTGGTCTAAAATGACAGAGATTGATCTAAGTACTTATAGGTATTTACGTTTTATGATAAAATTATAAAATGTACTGAAATCACTATGCGTAGTGCTTTTTACTATACATTCCGGGAAGTTGCGTATTTATCATGACCGATATTTTTAAAATGAAATGAGGAAAAATCCACATTTGCGTGTTAAAAATATTGGGGGAAACTATACATTTCAAACATGGATGTTTTAGACACTTATTACGCTCGGGGCGCAAATGCCACCTCCGTAAGAAATCAATTCTTTCACCCCTTTAGAAATAATATATTTTATTTTATCGCTTTAATGTGTAGCTTGATAGTGCGCAGATTACACACAGATATTTTGAAATTTATGTCACATGCTACTTTAAATACATTGACTTTTTTACCTATGGTCAAAACTTAGGTACTGCGTCTTTCTGTATCGGATAACCTCAATATTACTCGGTACCTATTACTTATCTTGTAATTTAAAAAGAGTTTTCTCGTTAAAAGTCTCTTACTAAAAAACCTTTTCTCTCATTGGAAAAGCGGATTCTTGATTCGCTGATAAAATACAAAGCTTGGCCGGTATTTATCATTTATTATGTCTGTTTTTAATGGGATTGCCATATTCCTTCCTTTAGAAAGTTGTTATTCTTGTAGGTATGGAGTTTCTAGGAAAAAAAACTTGAAGTTATGTAATTAATGTTACCTACCTACCTACCTACCTACTACCTACCTACCTAGCATTATGTTGTGGTACTATACATAATTATATGGCTTAAAACCCCGCTATTCAATTATCCGGTACGCGCGTTTTAACATTTTTGAAAATAAATAAATCACCAAGTAGGTAGAAAGAAAAAAAACTCAACAACATTATCTTAGTAAAGATTGTTTTGTAGAGATTTTTTCATTGCCAATTAAGGAAATATCTTGGTTTTATATTTTGGCGAAGCAGTAGGACGAAAACTCGAAGAAATTGTTATTTTCCCTCTTTGCCAGAATTGCTGTAAAATATTTACAAAGTTATTTGAAATATAAAAAAATTACCTTAAATTGTTGAAAATGTGCAAGAGATAGGCCTAACCTAGGAGCGCGGTGCTAAAAAAATGGTAGTAAAAGAAAATATATTAAAATTGTAAGTAGGTTTTCATGTAAATTAGGTAAAAGTTATGATCTGGATTTACTTAATATAGGTATTTGGTTAATGTTAATTCCATTAAGTTCTTAATTTTACGTTAACAGAATAAAAAAAAATCTAGATTCTGTTTAGATGTAAATAAAGTCAGTTTTGAATACTTACTTATATTCAAAAATTTCAAAATATATGTGTAGTTATATTATTCTCTGGCAGCCATAATTATAACAAGCTTTGCTTAGTTTGGGGTCAGATGACCGTGTGTGCAAAAATGTCGCAGATATTTGTTTATTTCACCTTTTTAAGTAGACTTGCGCTTGACTGCCATCTCGCCTGATGTTAAGCGATGATGCGGTGACTCACGATTTGTTGACACCTAGATTGTAACTATCGGAGAACGCACATTCAGGCAGCGCATTCCACAGTCTAGCGGTCGGCACAATAAAAGTGGAGTCGAAGCGCTTTATGCGGGTTTTCGGTATACCTACCATGAAACGGTGTCACACTTGTTGAATCTGGCCGTCCGATAGAAAAATAGGCAGTAAAAAAGAAGCAAACACAAAATTACTACATAAATCAATAACATGTGAAAGTTTGTGTATAAGTGTGTTTGTATCCACTCAATTCTGCCCGGACGGAAAATGAATCCAGATCCTCCTGCTCTTTTTAAAAATAATTTAATAATAGGCTTGCGCTCGGCCGCTCATTAGGTAAACGAGCCACCGGTCAAGCACATACTGATGTAATGCCGTAAATGTATGGTTATTGTAGCAAAGCGGGTATTATTTTTAACTATAACTAGCTGACCCGACAGAAGTTGTCCTGTCCAAATTCCACGGATAAAAGCACATGCAGTTTTCCCGAATTTTCCGGGCAAATTTTCAATATTTTTTTCAGAATCAATCCAGTATTGAGGCGATAAAAAAAAATTAAGCAATTTTCGATGTTTGGCGAAACTAAGGAACGGCAATTGATTTTTAAATGTAAAGATTTATTTTAGGTTTTTTCGCAGTGTAGTTTATAGTCTACAATTTAAAAAAAAAAACACAACATATAAAACACCTATAGAAATTTGTGTTATGCAAACGTTAGTAAAGATTCATTGCGTAATTCGGCAATCCTAGAAGTTTTTAAACATTTCCAAATAAGTAAGGAGTTTTAACGGAGCGTAGCGAAAGACTTGCAAAGCGTGAAGCCGTAACGGTACACAGATGTAAATGTTTTATGGAACTGATATTAATTGTGAGCGCACTTGACTTTCCTATAAAGGATTGATATAAGTGCACGATGGACATTGGTCAGAATTGGTCAAAATAAAAACTTTCACAAAGTAATAGTCTAATCGACAATTTCAGACCCTTATAAATAAGTAATTTTTTTATTGTTGAGTAGGGAATTCTTTGTTTGAGCCCAATGTACCAAAGTATGTCATTTTTGCGTTCTCGTCAAATGCATAATTATTGTGTTAATATTGTAACTCAATGTAACGTAGTATTCACACTAAAATTGTTACTTATCCAATTTTTATCCGCGAGAACCTATAAATAGATTCTGGTTCTTTCATTTTATGTTATAGTTGGGAAACAAGCAGACGGGCTGCCTGATGGTAAGCAGTCACCGTCGCCTATGAATACTTGTAACACCAGAAGCATCACAAATATGTTGCCGACCCATTGAGAGTCTATTAACTCGCCTTTTAAAGACCCCATTAAAATTGATTTTTTAAGGCACATTTTGAAATCCATACTAAAATTATAAATGTAGTAAGTAACTCTGTCTGTTTGCTACATAATCACGGCTAAACGGCTTAACCTATCTAGATAAAATTTTGCGAGGTAATAGTATGTATCATGGGAACGGACACGGGCATTTTTTTCTGAAGAAATCGCGGACGAAGCTGCGGGTACAGCTAGAGTTTCGTTTTATTTACTGGAAAGTGCCACTTTTTACCAAACAAAATACATGCAAATTAAAACTAAAAACTTAAACTACTTGGGTTTCATAAAAGCAGTTGGACTGCCCATAGACCGTTGAAGGTTTAAAAACAATCCAAATGCTTAAGCCCACTACCAGCATACCCGGCAAGCTGGTGGCATTACCACGCTAATGTTTTTACTTACACAGTGCTTCATCCAGTGAGCTATTCGGAGCAATCTTGTAACAAATCAAACCGTAAAAACTTTCCCGAAGATGTTCGATAAACGCGAAGTACTTCGGGCACAACTTCGTGCGATGTACTTATTTGTACTCCATTTGTAGATTCGGAGATTCCGCCTCCATTGATCGTATTCTTAATGGATGTTGAAATTGAGTTATTAGGTATCTCCTGAGTCTGCGTGCTTCATCTTTTACCACACCGTCGCTCTTGATGGTCAACCAGAAATTCTAATGTTAGTAAGACTGATAAAGAATAAATAAGGAAGTCGTAATGATTTCTTATGGTTTCGCGATCATCACACATTGAACACTTTCGCAATCAAAATGACATGGCTTTGACATTTATGGGGCCGCGTGACTTCAGTGACGTCACAAGCTAGCAAAAAGGTTGTCACTCGCCATACAATTGTTGCCTCAATTGATTACCTGTGACGTCATAAGGCTTTAGACCAAAATAGAGTGTTTGCAGTCAAGTCACGTGATCAACGGGAAAATAATGTTTCTTAAAATTAGCATATTACTTTGCTTAAACAAATAATAAAAAATAATAATACATTTCTAGGTTTACAGCACCATGAATCATATTTTTAAAATAGTCAAATATTCTATTTTAGTCGGCCATAGCGTTACAATATTTGTTTTTCTGTTCCGATAAATACACATTGGAAAACTTTTCCACAAAAGCTAAAACTTGGTGTAGGTACTCAATACCCATAGATATTTGTGAAATGTATTTCGCTATACTGTGCATGCTAAAATTAACTTTATTACGACGTGATGATGATATACATTCATTTAAATGTCATGTCGAAGTCTTTTGTACTTGTAGTATTGTTATTTATTTTGTGGTATAGATATGCTGTTAAAGAATATAACAACACATACAGATTGTTAACAAATGTATCGTTGGGAATCAAGAAACGTGTGACTTGTTCATAATTCATTCGGTGAATGAGACATCTTCGACGCTTATGTTTTCCTTAATCCCTTGGAAATGTGAATATGTGTACATGTACAGAGTGTTCTTGTTTTGTGTTAAGTTGTTATGTGCGTACAATACAACAAAAATATTGCACATAATGAAAGTCTTACAGTACACACAGATCTTAGCTAGCATGTATAAGGCAAGTAGACCGCGCAACTCCGACTCTACGGCATCTTGCCAGCGATATCTAGGCCAGCTGACAGGTCGGCGGCTATTGGGAACTCCATGATACGCCTTCTTGACATTGCGACCCATCCCCATTCTCAGCAGGTAGCCTGTCCAGTGAAGTCTCTGGGTTTGGTCTGTCGTATGCTGGTTTGGGCTTGGCGATAAGCTCCTCAAACCCTGATCCTGATTGCGTATGGTATTTGAAGCCGTCACAAAAACAATATGTATATTCATTATAGACATTCCATTGAATAATATTACATTTAATTTGGCCATTATTTATATATTTTTTTGTTTTACTATTGTACTATTGTAACCATGCCAAGTTTGACGCTTGTACGTATTATAGTTTTTATAAAAGAGCAAAATTGCAAAAATACGTTTAAAAAAATGTTTGTTGTATTGGGCACCCCTTTAGTTTTTTATTTTTTGACCCTTTTATTATTTCTTTATTAATCCGCCGTAACATATTTTGTGAAAATTTCAACTGGCTATCTATTAGGGTTCGAAAGATACAGCCGATAAAAGGTAGGATGGACTGACAGACCGCCTCGGTTTAGTAATAGTAACCTGTTTACACAATTTGGGTACGGAACCCTAACAACAATGATCCCGACTGCATAATTACACTTTGGACATTAAAACTAATATAACGTCATGTCACACTTCAGAATCTAAACGATGCTGCTGCCGTAATGCTATCGAATGTAATATAGAAACAAACAAAAGAAAAACCAACCAAAAAACATAACCATCCATCAGTCCATCTTGGGCAAACGGTTAAAAACTTCTCTCTACTCTTATTGTTACACAAACCTCGTTCAGAGGTAGGCACTATTCAATCTAATAATTGATAATTATATTGCAAACTCGCAACACCCTCGGTGAACCACAGGCAAGGCGCGGCTGAAACCCCAACAAGAACAAAACAAAGGAGATGAAGGCGACACGAGACGATGCCTAAAGGGGAGATGGCTAAAAGAGAATATGGCTAATAAAATTTGTAAACGTTCGCATGATACGCCACTTAACCCCGACTGAACGAAGGATGAACTAAGGAACGTAATGAAAACGAGGCTATTCTCTGCGTTTGGTTGCCCGTGAAAAATCGGTGCAGACAGTTCACATTTTCTTAGCTCAAAATAAAATGTTCAGTTCAGAGCTGAAATATCGGTGATAATTTACATTTTCGTCTGCTTTTCAAGAGTAAGACTTAGTTTTGAGTCTGGAGATATTTTCTAGGAAAAGACAAGGTTTCTCCAACATTTTATACGCGAAATTTAAACAACTCAGTTTGATAGTTTCAGCGTTCTAAATGATACCTTTTTAATGACATCTATAGAAGAATCATGTACGTTGGATAATAAAGATTGAGCAGTGAAAATACTGCTAAAGTTAAACCCTTTGTAAACTGTCGAACATCCTCCTTGCAAAGCAGCTTTTAACAAACAAAGACTTAAAACAGAGCCCAACTTTAAAACTGTCCAAAGTGAAAGTCATTTAAGTGCAGCGTAGCGGGCGGCTACGATCGTAGGCTCGTAGCCTCGTAGCTTAAAGCTACGGCGTAGGCTGGCGGGCTGCCAGCCTACCTGTTGTGACTGTCATGTTCTTAAGCCTGGGCCTGTAACTGTTGCACGCTTTGAGGAAAAAAGCCGAGAAAATTGTTTTATGATAAGAATTTATTATTTTCCTTGCGAGGCGCTTCCTAAGTCACAATCTCGCGTTTATTACGGAGCGCGACGTTAATTTATATGGCTTTTCTGTGTCTTATATAAATGTCAGTCTTATTATAAATATTGGTTTTTGTTTTGTTTCGCTATTTGTAGGTAGAAGAGTGTGATAACTCGTTCTGATGGTTTTTTAGGAGTCCACTAATATATCAAATAGGAACAACGAACACTGGTTCCAAAAACTTCCAAAGTGGCATAGTACTCTTTCGGGATGAATTTCGGAGAGCGCAATGCAATGTAGTCTTAACGCGATGTAGTCATAAAGCTTCTAATCCTATCGTTCGTCGGACTTCCAAAATACATTTCACGTTAGGCTAGAGATGGTCGTAGCTCATTTGGAGGAGTCGAAGAATTGTCTGTACCACCTTTTAAAATTCTTGCTTCAAGTTTTTTGATTTTAATAGTTTTAAATTTAAAAAGCATAATGATAATAGTAAATTTTGGATTTCTAGATGCTAGATTCTTGAACGTAAGATTGAAGCTGGTAGCCAATATATTGCAGTGAATCAGAATAAAAAAAAATACGTTAAGTTTATTTAACTATTAAACTGTTAACTATTAAAATATTATATACTTACCTATAAAAAATAAGTAAAGTAAATCATAAAGTGTGAAACAAAAATTCAAATGTAAATAATACTTATTACAATGTCATTCCAGTTGTACCTGTAAGAGCTATAAAGTGAGTTAATTTTTTATCATTGAATGCATTGGTTTCTAAAACAAAAAGAAAAAAAGAATACCTAGATATTTATAAATATTTTCGACTGAAACTTACATTTTTATATTATTTAAAAAAACATAATTGGACTGCTCTGTAAAAAGTTATGCGTAGTCATATACATAAACAAAACATATTAAAAAAAAAAAACTTCCACCTTTTTTGAAGTCGGTTTAATTTGTGTGATGAACATTTGTGTTTGTTCTATGTCTGGGTGTTAATATCTATTTAAGTATGTATTTAAAAATATATATGTATGTATATCAGTCTCTGGCAGCCATATTACAAGCTTTGCTTAGTATGGGGTCAGATGACCATGTGTGCAATAATGTCCCAGATATTTATTTATTTTTTGGTTATAAATATATAAGCGTCGATTTGATTACCTCCTCCTTTTTTGTTGGTAAAAACTACCTCCTAAGAGATAAGTTCTTTGTTTTGCTACAAAATTCAGTACTGTACTAAAGAACTACTCTATTGCTGTGATATGGCAAAAACGTTTCTGCGCAGTCTTAGTGGAGTCAACAGGTGACCTGGCTCCGAGCCAGGGTCGTTCGTGGCAGCGCAATGAGCCAGCTTATGTACCATATGTGGCGAGGCAAATGAATACAGTTGAGGGAAAAAAGTTGGAAAAAGGGCACAAATATAAATATAACTATTTATGAATATTTTCCACCCATTATAAAAAAAACAAATGACACCTCATAACTCGAAATCTATTGACCCATTTAGGCTGTAAGGCATGCTAAAGAAGTCTCATACACACACTCGGAAAACATAACCCTCCTTCTTGCGCAGTCGGGTAAAAAGTCTGATCAGTCGGATTAAGTAATCGGACTACTGATACCTAGGTCTTTATTGATACGTATAACTTTAGAAATATAACTTTTTAACGTCTTTTTTTAACTTAACTAGTAATCAGTTAAGTACAATTTAAAAATTACAATTATAGTTACATTTTGATTGAGTTAATTGAGTTATTGATTGAGAAAGGGTTACTCAATTAAAATGTGGGTTTTATAATGTATCCCTTTCCTATAAGTAAATAGATACAAAATCAAAATGTAATAAGTGAAAGTTAACAGTGTGTTGTCTAGCATTATATTGATAAGGGTATCCCCGGAGTAAACAAGACTTATCCCTTACCGGATGCCGAATGGATTTAGAAATGTTTATTTGTCTGCCTTAGTTTGAATAATAAAGAAATAATGTAGGCTAACGATTTTACTAAAGAGTAGTAAATAAGTGAGCATATAAGATATTCTATTCATATAGATTAAAAGCCTTTTTATTCTTACTATATTGAAACTAAACGAATATAATACTACCGTTTGCTATTTTATAGGAATGAAAGAGTAAAGACCACGGAATGTTAATGAATGATGAGCAAGAAAGATAAATAGAAAATAGGATGACATATGTGTGAAGAATTCATGTGAGATCGAAGCATATCTGAGGGCAGATATGAATGTCGGATGGCCGAATGTAGGATGGCAGCACTGACGAGTGAAAGAAGCATGCGAGTGAGCGATATAATGAGATATGTGAAAGAGAGAGTGAAAGGATACGACATGACAGATTACAACTTTACAAGATGGCGTGAACGGTGTGCGAGTGAGCAGTGATTGATTTCCCAATAAACTAAAGTAATCTCATAAACTAAGCTACTAAACCTAAAACCGAATAAAAGACAAACAAAGTGAGTGATTAGTATTTAATCCCACATATTATATAGTTGATTGAACCAGGCGTTACTTTACGGAAGTTTATCTTCAAAACTGTTTCTTTGACGAATCTGTAATGAATTTCCGGCTCAACGTCGTATCAAAGACAATTAGGAATTAGGGTCAATTATTTATCTAAAATTAGCATTATCAACAAAGTTCTTTAAATAAAAACATCAAAAGTGACAAAACAGAATTTGCGGTTTTATTTGTAATTTTTACAACTTACTCCAATTGTTAGAGCTAAGAAAACTTAGACCGAGTTTATAATTGTATATGTATATGTCAGTAAACTTGGCAACCAAAACTTCTCGATATTTTATTCTTGGACAAAACATGCAATAATATACTATTGCCAGAAACCGAACACAAACATTTTATTACGGTTTGTTTTATTGAATGTTTACTGACGGAAAATACAACACGATTTAAAATAACACTGTATCGTAACAGGCCAGCAAAATATTTTAAAATACACATATATATTATGTACTGTTTTCAATGCGTATGAAACGAAAACATTAGTTCCATGTATTTGATGAACCAATTTCTGTGTATTAGTGTTGTGTGATTATCCGGTCATATATGCACGGTTCGGCAATTCTAAAATTTCCAGCTAAATCATGTCGGTAAATTCGTAATCGTGAAAATATTTACTACACGATATGACAGTTTACGAGTATAAATGAACTTACCGCTTGCTAGATTTTTGTCATGTTTAAATTTTTTTCAATTAACTCTACCATTCCACATTTTTATGTCATCTATTTTGATAACGATTGTATCTTGGATGGTAATTTTTTTTAGAAGAAAAAGAAAAATATTTGTAGAGTTTTTCGGTACCTGTATTAACTCAACTAAATACAGGTTAACTGATAAGAAATACCTTCATTATTTAGCCTATTATACATCAAATGTGCTAGATCTTCAACGGCCTATGTGCATAGGCCGTTGAAGATTTAGCTCTCTACCTAGATATTCAATAATCCAAAAGATAATTCCATCACCAGTTGGTAGCGTATCCAGCATGCTAACGGCATTACCACGATGAATGGAAATACTAAAACGTAAAACAAGTTGTTTTTTTAAGTTTACCGGATTTTCCGGCTAAAGTTAGAACTGTGACACCTCTACCATTTTCTATAATTGATTCCGTATTCACTCACATTAATATTAATGGTAAATATTTACATTCGTTTCAGGTAATGCAGCATTTCAACCGTAAATAGGCACGAAGTGGTCCTAATTATGGTAATGTATGTAATAATATGTATTAGTAATAATTACTTAGTCAACATGAAATGATGAAAATGACTTGCTGATTTATAGATGCGTTAATAAACCAATAGCGTCAATTTATCAGCCTTCTTTAATCGATTTCTGGACTCAGTCTTTTCCTAAGCCACTCACTCACTCAGCCACTCACTCACACTCAGCTCGCCACTCAGCCTGATCTTCAGATTTTCGCTTCCAGCTACTGCCTTCTGCGTAACGTATATCGTCACTCCATCGTGAAGTGAGTGATGGGCATTTTTCAAAATAGCACCTTCTATCCTCAATCATTTTCTAGTCCACATCACAGACTTTTAATACTGGTATTAAGTCTGCGATTGTATCTATGAAATTAAGAATTAACAGTAATGCACTTTTATGATCTTAAAATTATTCGAATATTATTTTGCTGTAAAATACAACTAATATGAGCAAATACTCGAGCGGGGTATTCCTGTGCTTAGCTTTTCTTAAAGTTTTTTTTTTTTAAACCTCTCATAAAGTTATAGTTTCATAGACGAAAGAGGGCGACACAAATATTTTCTTCTATAAATACCAGCGAAGTTGGATAAATACCGAGTGACGATTTTAACTGAAACGAAAAAAATTGGGCGTGAATGTGTAGAATGGAGTAGAAAACCTATAGCATCCTAATATCTACAATTTTTTTAATTTATTCATGCTTAAGCTTCAAACATGGAATGTGAATTATATCTGCTACAGCGTTTCACGTCACGTTTTTTTTTTCATAGTTAATATTTCTGTGTAAAATCTCGAGGGCGATGACAAGAAAAATGTTAAACAACATTCGAAAAATTCTAATTAAGTTGTGCCAGGTGTTGTGCTTTTTTTTAATTTCGTCGGACAACGTCGTTGGATGACGCGAAAGATGTTTCGCTGTAAAGTAACAACAAAGTTAATATAAGGGGACTCAGTTTACGTATTTCATTCCTGCTTCGTTATATTGTACGGAAAGTTTGAATAATTTATAAAGATATTTAGAAGTATAACCAACATTTATGTTATTTTTTCTCAAAATAGAGTTGGAAAAACTAGACTGTTGCAGTTGAAAGTTATACAGACTTAAGGATAAGGTGGGTGGCAACTTAGCAATTATATTTCAGACATTTTAGACCCATCAAATCGTGAAAAGTACACCTTTTGTGTTTTGTTTTATTGCCCTACTAGTTTCACATTATTACGGACTATTATTATGCCACTACAGTAATAAAAAAATATTAATTTTTAATTATTCCTTCTTTTTGCTATTGTGGTTTTGTGTGGTACTAACCTTTGAGGCAAGTGACTTAGGTAGATAATCCAATCAGTTCTAGTTAGTTCCCCAAAACAAGCACAGTTTTTAACACGGATTATTTATAGTACGTTTAATTTTGTAAAACAACTAATGACATTCAATACAAGTACGAGCACGTCATACTATTTTTAGGATTCGATAGGATCACTTTGTTGTCCGTCTGTCTGTTTGTATGTCCGTGTGTTAAGAGCCTTTTTCTAAGGAACGCGTTCATGTATCAAGTTTAAATTAATAACAAATTATAAGATCCAAGGTCCTTTGAATGTGTAAAAAACAAGATTCTGAGTCTGAGTTCTGACCTATTCCAAAAAAAAGCTTAAATTTTTTAAACAGCATAAATTTAATAACAACTACTTGATATCCATCTCTCCGTTTGAGAAATCCGAAGTCGCAGACAGACATACCTACATAGACGTCACAGTTATAACATCCCTCGTTTTTCAGAGTCGGGACAAAAACAACAGCTCCGATATATTAAAAACCGTATAGTGTATAAGTATTGAAATAGTGTTAAAAAATTTGAAGTGTATTATTTTGATTCGGACAGGATATTTAATCCGTCAGAGAGATAGGTAGATGTTTCATTGGGAGTAAAATAAATATTGGAAACGCGGTGGCAGTTAAGTGACTTCTGCTAGGTGAATATATCGCTATGCTAACTATGCGGCCCAGAAGTCATGAGGAAACATCGTTCGCCTTGTTTTTTTTTTGACGGAAGTTCCTATTGATGTATGGAAGCCGCCAAACTTGCATTGATTTTTTGGACTTCTTCAAGAACTTGTTATATTAGGTATGATGCCTCATATTAAAGCTTTACTCGTATCATTTGGCGGAAAATCTGATTCGGAAAACGTAGTGTTGAATGCCTTGTGACTTATTGGAGTGGATGATATTTCTAGACAGAAGAACTCTACTGTTTTCACCAGAAATTACATACAACGGATTTTATCTATATAAATTTCTGACTCATCACAAAATCTCCAAAACTACTTGATCTACGAAACTGACATTTGACAGGTAGATTTCTTATAGGGTGTAGGGTTTCGCTAAGAAGCATTTGCGAAAAGGCCAAATTAAAGGGAGCAAAAGGGGGTGAAAAGTTTATAATTACGAAAGTCGAGTACGAAGTCGCGAACAACAGCTAGTATCTAAATAATTTTACAACTGGCGGCCTTATTGCTAAAAGCGATCTCTGCCAGTCAACCTTAGGATTAGTAAATTCTTTTACATAGAATGGAATGATCCAATGATTCCATCATTCATATATTCCATTAGTTTCATGACCTTTAGTAATTTTTCTTGCATACAAAAACTAAAATATTGAAATTAGGGCTATATATGACAATCATTTTGTGCGGTTTTAAATAAGAAGGAAAAGCGCTCAAGAGCCGACTCTTGCACATAAAAAAAACTACACAAAATATCCATACAAACTTCATTGTTTTGGAATTGTGTAAAAAGTCATGGAACTAAAGTTGTTATGTACGATGTTATTTTATCAATAACCTATGTATTAACTTTACACGGTAAGTAACAGTTGTGTCGATGACCAAAACAATTAAGGCAATTATCCACAAAGACCACAGGCGATATTGGCGACTCGCTCTGCTTTCCCAAGGTACGTACTTCCATTTAAATTTAAAATATTGCCATAGCTCCCATTACATACAATTACCTGTTTTCAATACGTTTCAACATCGGGATACGCCTCAGGGCTTGCAGGGAACACTCAGTTTCATGTTTCTGTTCATAATTTACGGGATTCGCAAGCGGAAACAATGTACCAAACAAAATGGATAATGAAAACAATTTTATATCAGGAAATTTAATCGAATTACGGAGTTTAAAATGGGATCGCGCGTTCCCTGTAAACGGTGAGGAATTTATCGCGAAACGGGATTGGATTGGTAGGCCATGGAGATTTCGCTGTAGAATTATGGTTTGCGAAGTTTGTATACTTGTGTGTTATTGTATTCTATTTGTCATATTTTGGGCAGATCTAGCGATCTGAACGATAGTGTTCGAGCAGTAGCATGTGCGCTTTACAACCTGACCGCACCCGGTTCTATCCTTGGCCCTGCACCAATGACTTATTTAGCATTCTAATAAATTATGTGCAGTTTCGATGATATCGCTCAAAAATAGTGTAGAAACACAATGTGAGAAACCGGTATGTCCGAAAACCTCAAAAGTTCAAAGACGCATGCACTGAGCCAGCATGATTGGTTTGAGCTCATCCTCTATTTATTGCACACATGATCATCAAACTAAGCAAAGCTTGTAATATGACTGCCAGAGACTGATATACATACATACATAATTATGTACAACCTTTGCTTAGTTTGGGGTCAGATGACCATGTGTGCAATAATGTCCCAGATATTTATATTATTTATTTTATAAATGGGGCAAAATTGCGCTATTGCGCCCATGAATGCTCTATTGCTTGCAAAAACGACGAGATATTGCTAAGACATTAATTAAAACATAATTAAGCTTGCGCAAGTAAAACTATAGTCTCGAGGTTTGTATAATATCTTGCCGGCTTATTGAATTTTAATCTCCAATGTACCAAAAAGTGGGCAGAGTTGGTTTAAAAGACACTCGTATCTGGTTAATTAAATCTTCTCAGTGGGGTGCCTTCGGGCTCGGTCGGCTCACATCGTCTTTCCTTTGTACACCAGAAACAAAAACTTCACTCTCACACCTTGTCGCTATAAGAAAATTTCAACGTGTATTGAATAAATTTATGTAGCCCTCTAACAGTTACAGCGATATGGTTCTATATTGTTGAACTTATTTTGTACCGCTGCCGAATTTTAGAAGCAAGCCTTTAATTTAAAGTTAACTTAAAATCTTGTTTATTCAGCGCAAAATATAATTACTACTATCACAATAATTGATAATTTTAGTAGCAATTTATATTTTTTTCGTTTTAGTACCGCTATTAGAAAGCTAAAAGTCATCACGCATTAGATTTGTTCTGCTTTAATTTCACATAAGACCATAAGGCATTTAATATAAAAAAAATGAATGCGTAAGCGAGATACGTACTTAGATCTATTCTATATGAAAAATAAAAAAATTCACACGCAATTTTCGTGTTGATATAACAACACGGAAATAGCTCCATACTATTTTCAATGTTTTTATGGTTTATGATCAATTGGTTATTAAAATACGTTGAAAACATGCGAAAGATGTATGATCTATGATCGTTGAGCGCAGTTTTAAGCGAGGCTTACGTCCATCAGGGCCTGTTGATGATGTAGGATTCTATAGAATTGTTCTAATTTAAAATATAGAACGGATACGGGAGAAATGAAACTTGGAGATATGTCCATGTTTAAAAATGCAGTTACGCGGGATTAGGAAAAATTGGTCACCGCATAGTGCACGTATACCGCACAAAAATATTTCCCAACTCCACTTTGCTTGAATGTAAACCCCATTTGAATGTAGGTATCTTATTAATGTAATGACATACCTACTTACTATTCACAAACATAAGGGTATCTTTTGTGAAAAGTAAATTGTATGAGCTCCCCATCAAAAGGGAAGACGGAATAAAGAATAACGTGGTAACAAAGAGAGGTAAATGAATTAAAATCCTTTGTTAATTCGGTACGGTGTTGCCAGATGCAAATCTTGGGATTTCCCAAATGTTTATGTGTTATTATGAAGAGATTTTAGGGCTAGAAAAGTTGTTTACTATCCAATCTGAAAATTAAAACAGTGATGAAGAATAGTCAGCGATTTATTTAGTTACTCAACTAAATCTGGATTATGTAACATCTAATTCTGTGGCAATCTAAAAAACTATTAAAAGCTATTGAGGGTTGTTACCCCCAATTTTTTATGGACGCGTTTATCCCTCGCCCCGCATAATGTTTTGCAATGATGCGGTCTATGACTGCCTAGTAGTACACAACCAATTCGGTCGTGACTTGAAGACATCCAGATTGTGTCTACAGTCTAGCGGTTCGCACTCGAATTAGTTTTTTTTTAGATTTAGACCTTAATCTAGTCTTCACAAAAATGAATCAAAAGCTGTCGTCATGAAGGAGGGTTATGTTTTTCGAGTGTATGAATGTACTCGTATGTATGATGGTTTCTTTGGCTTGCTCTACAGCCTAAACGGCTTAATGGATTTCGACATATTGTGAAGTGTCATTTGAATTGTTTTAATAGTGAGAGCGACATAGGTTACAAGAAGCCAAGAAGTAGTCTGCGATAAATATTTTTTGGGAAAAATCAAAGAATTTCTATAACTGGACATTTAATGCAGGGCGAACATGTTCAGACACTTCATCAGTTGACCACTAATGATATAAAGAACACGCCCACTGATTCCACTGAACCTCACGTCATTTCCGACCAATACCGTAGGTACGCCATCACTATGCTTTGTTTACATTTTGAACTGACGTTGAATGGGCCAATTAGCATTTAGTAACCCCTCACCCCGCCCCTCAGGTATTTGACTGAATTGTTTCAATTGAAAATAATCGTTACTACAAGTCTGGGCTACGTAGTAGCTTTACCTAGTCTGTGGGAAAAATAGTAAGTAAACTTTGCTAAATATATTAAGTCAATATTACCATCATTATGTAGAACTCTCATCAGATTGAAAAAAAATTATAACAGTACTATGAAATATTCAGCAGTTTACGAAATAAAACGTTATGAAAGAGCTCTGAATATACTACGAGTAGGTATAGATAGGTGCGTACGCAGCGCGCCGCTGTTACTTTTTAATTACCTACTATTTAAACAATGCAGTCCGGTTATAATTTTTCAATAACTTAATATTCTCGTTTCACGTCATGAACAGCATGTAAGACTTGATACATTCGATGGAAAATTAAATTACTTTGGCAACACTGGTGAGAGAAAGCTACCACGTAGTATAATATTTGATGGATCGGCTCAAAGATAATATGGAAATTCGAAAGCATTAATTTTATGAAATTCATGATTTTAAGGATTTACCTTTGTATCACGTTATCGCGTACGTTAATTCATAATTTCGATTAGGGAAGAGAATAGACCCTTTGTAAATGGAGTTTGCTCTGTTAAGTAGGTCCATCTATTTATAGATAACTAGCAGGAACCCTCGGTTTAATCCTACAGAAATATATTTTATTATAAGCAGGTATCCTATATAGGCTACTTTTAATACTTTATTAGCTGACCTGACTGACCAAAATTCCGTATTTTCTTGAAAAATTTAGGAGGATTTCTTTCCAATTTTTACTTCTCTTAAAATCTAATTACTAACATTGAAAAAAATGCCAAATAGAACAAACAACAAAATTGTTATTTTAGGATTAGTAGCCTAGTATTAGTAGGCTACTTATATCAACAACATATCCGCTATTTATACTTTTTAACATATTATTATGTTAATCCAGTGTATCTACCTCCATACCAAATTTCAGTCAATTCTGGTCAGTCCTTACGTATTTCGGGGCTATGGTGCACACGCACCCATTACCCAGTAACAACATTGGTATCGATTGTTGTACTATTTTTAAACTATTTTGGCAGGTCTATTATTCATGAGAGGTTTCTATCCTCTCATGAATAATATTTTTGTCATTAAAGTAATTGGCATATAATTTATATAATTATATTCTAAGGTCTAATTTATATTATTATTTTCATATATAGTTTGGTTTAATAATAATTTGCATGCTTTTCCAGCACTCCCTGACTGGCCTTGCGGTTTTCTGACTTAAATTTTCGGATTCAAAATTCAAAATTTCCGAGCTCCGTACCATGCCACATATCGAAAATATGAAATACAAAACATATTCGTTCCAGCGTATACAAAATTTCAGGAACTGAAATATTCATCAGCTAATGACTTGGAAAACCTATTGGACACCTACCTAGAATATGCCGACGCAAATTGTACTTACCGCCAATGTTGTAAAGTTGCAATTCGCATGTAAAATACGACTGAAATTAAACTGACATATAACAGAGTGCGCCTAGGGCAAAACTCGGGCACAAAAGAGGTCGATCTCGACCTTCATGCTCTATGTTGTTGGGAAAAGGGGTGATCAAAGCCAAAGATATGTTTTTTCACGAGTGAATTGTATTCTATTTTGCTATTTCTATTTGTGCAGGTGTTTCAAAGCTTTTCGTCGATTCCATTGATTTGTCTCTCGTATTTGTTACTCTGTTGGTAACCAAAATTTTGATTGAATTTCTGGCATTATACCTACAGGGTTACGGAACGGTGGTACCTGTAATCTGTTGCCTGTTGCAATCCTGTATTTTACTTTTAAATACTAGTTACTTATTTGGCCGATGAGATGCCAAGATGTTTAAACGATGAGTTTAAATATCTGCTCCGGGTTCGAGGGCGTATGACACATAACGCACCTGACTCAGGTGAATGCGTTCCATGTATTAAGCGAGAGATAAAATACTAATTAAGATATTATTTATTTAATTTTTAAGTTGTTTCTTTCGCAAGTTGCGTTTTTACAGTCCTGTGCTAGTTTTGGCGACCTTGTGGTTGCTTTTGAGAAAAATTTGTTGTTTATGAAATAATCGAGAATAAAATAAACTTAGAGTGGTTTTCGCGTAGAAAGCGTATAGGTGTGTCTCTAAAGTAAAGTATGGACGTTGACTGTGTAGTATTGTGTAAGAGTGGTGCGGGTGCAGTAATCTCTCTCTCTTCTTCAAAGTAATTTTCATTTAGTTTTTGTATTAGTTCTCAAATTCATCATGAAAAGCGGAGATAAAACTCTGTCTGTCTCTATATTCGCTTTCCGGGCCGATCTTAACCTTTCCTCTAGTTATAACAATGTTTAATTTAAATTGCAACAAATGTAGACTAATCCATACATTATTTTAGTTATGATGGTATTAGTCTACTTTTTATTTCGAGCTTACAAGATATCTTTAGGCATAAATATCTTTGATTGTTGTACATCACATCACACTCATATTATAAATGCGAAAGTAACTCTGTCTGTTTGTTTGCTACATAATCACGGCTAAACGGCTTAACCGATCTCTAAAAAAAATTGCGAGTTAATAGCATGTATCACGAGGACGGACGTCGAACATAGGCTTTTTTCTGAAGAAATCGCGGACGAAGTTGCGGGTACAGCTAGTTAAAAATAAACCATTTTACATCATTCCCTCTCAACTTATTTTCATCCGCTAACGGTCCGAATCCTATTTTTGATAAAGACAACACCATCGATCACCAGTACAGCAAACTCCCAATGTACCCAATAACATTAAAAATGAGGATTCAAATACCAAGAAAATTGTTTCCCAAACCGGCAAAAATTAAGGCGCGACAAAAAAAAAGTTTTGCGACCTACTTCTTTACACCACTGACACATCGATTGACGTTTACATCTTCGTAGAAGAAATTCCAATAAGGATACGCGAACAGGCCTTCAAGGCTTTTTAGAGTACGCTATCACAATAGTAGTTGTAGTGGTAGGACTCTTTTGCAGGGGTCCGCCTGGGGAAGTACCACACCTTTGCCAGTTATTCAACCGCCAAGCAGTAGTGTGCAAACACTACTGTGTTCCGGATTGAAGGGCAATGTGTCCAGCGAAATTACAGGGCACACAGAGATTTGACATCTTATATCTCGGGGTGACGAGTGCAGTGCATTGCCATCCAGGGTTTTGAGCTGTTATGGGCAAGCGTGCATGAAGAGCCATCAGGCGAGCGACTTCGCTAATCTCGTCACTCACTATCATAAAAAAAAACACATTATAAATGCGAAAGTTTGTATGTGAGTATGTTTGTTTCTTCTTTCTGTTACTATAAAAATGGATACTGCTGTCATCTTTGGAACGGTTCGGCCAAATACGAGCTCATAGCTCTTGAATCGCTAGACCGACGTGCTACTCGACTTATAGGCGATGAGAAGCTGTCTCCGCACTGTACGTGGTACATTATCGTTCTACGTCTATACCGTAGTCTTAAAGGACCGAAAAGCTGAAATGTGAAGCGTTTATAAAGTCAGTTTTTTGAGACCGCCTTGTTGATCAATCCATCATCTGATATAAGTCGCACGAGACACGCGAGTACGTTGTTTGGAGACATTTCTTCAGTGTTGTTATACAGGGTTCGGGATGCCGAACTTTCAATATAAAAGCGAATTAAAGTAATCCATTAGATTAACTCTCTTTCGAGCGCTCGCATGTTTATATCATTTTAACGACTGCGAAATTACGAAGCATATAAACGCTCCGGATAACATGTGTTATACGGCATAGACCTTCAAATTGCCGTATATTGCAATAATCGCCGTGTCACTACTCAATAGATAATCCATCCGCTTATTGATACTCCGTATTATGTGAATCTGTATGTGAGTAATTGCTTTCATTGACATGCCAGTGCCAAGCCACTGTAGGAGAATGCCTTTGCGATTAATTTGGCGCAAACGTTGGTCAATTGAATTAATACTTACCTTAGTCACACACCAGTGCAGTGCAGTTGACTACAATAATAACTTCCTCTGCTTTCTGCGTCTTTTTCTGCTAAGAAACTTAACGTTGTAATTAAGTAATTAAAAAAAAAAGTTTTTTTTTCTTGTAAAACGTAAATTATGTTCTAAATTAATTATAAAAACAGTGTTTAAATTAATTATGTTCATAATAGTCATATTTCTTGTAGATTTTTCAAAATGGCGATGCTCGTCGATAAAGTAAAGGGAATGTCTTCATATGCCCTAATTCTACGATGAAGCACGCTTACCTAGAAGAAAATATAAAGATAAAGGACAAATTTAAAATCTTAGATAACTCTATCCTTTTGCTCTTCTGGCTAGATACAAAAATCTAACATTAATAATTACCGAAACACATTGGGGACTTTAACATTGTGCATCGAAATTGTTTTTGTTACATTTCATCCACCGAAAAACTTTTAATGCGTTCACTTATGAAATGTTTGAATTAATCAGAAATAAGCGAGAGAGATTGTTTTACATGTATCACAGTTTTTAAACAAAATGTTTTGCCTGACTATAATAAGCATATTTATCAACAGTGTCGTTCACGTTAAAATATACCGTCATCTATTTATCCATGTTAAACCACAAATGTCAGATTTAGCTAAACTAACTAAACCTAAAGCTTTGTCAAATTCCAAAGCCATCAGTCTGTTGAATCCACTAACACAAACGGGAGTAACATGCAACATAATTGAGGAAACTTATAACAACAAACGGAACTTGGCTCACTCGTACTACACGAGACTTGCTGGCCAACAGTTTGTAGTAACTTAGTGTTATCTTCGAGTAGGAAATCTTTAGAGAAACAGCTTCAAACGAAACTGTGTGTGAGCAACGAAAGTTATATCCTGTATGTAGTCTCTCGTACGTCTAGGTGTCTGTCGATGAGCGACATATGCGTAAATCGCAGCACTTATTGACTTAGTTTTGTAATGTCCTGTCCTCATCTGGTGACTGAACGCGAACGAAAACAACCCAACACGAGCGAACAAGTTGGTGTAGTCGTATTAATAAAGCGAGCTCATAAGGAAGCAGGATTCGGTCGCCGTCGCCATTGCTTGCCGAATGTTGGGACGGTAATTGCTAGCGAGAAGACGCTTGGCTGTATAGCGATAGTAAAAAAAAGTCCGGTGTCTAGCGGCTCAATCGCCTACGTTGAGCCTTTTGCCTTCGTTCGCGTTCGTTTGCTAAATCTGTACTCGGAAACAGGACCAGTCCTTTTGTATATTTTCTACTCAGTATTTTTACAGTGGAAGACAGTAGATTAAGCTTTGTGAGTTTTGTTATGTGCATTAGTTGTTGAATTATAATGTTTTATTTGACTTACTAAATAGTTACGATTTGCTATTTTATCCACGTTGACAAACTTATATACCTACCGTCTGTGTGGTTCTCTAAATACCGATGCAAAAAAATCACCGTTTCTCTACATTGATGCCCAAGGATGAACATACTTTAAAAAATATATGTGGGTATCTAGATGTTGGGATTGGGGAATTCCTCCATTACAGACACCATCAAATATATGGACTCTTAGAGGTCGTTTAGCGAGATGTGGAAAGAACTGTGCTCAGAGTTTCTCTAAGAAATCGTATTTAAAGTAATTAGCCAGAGTACTATAGTCGCTGACATAGCTCAGCGTACTAGAAAGCTGAAGTGGCAGTAGGCCGGTCATAATTATCTGTCGCAGAACCTAAAACCGATGGTGGACGTGTTTTAGAGTGGAGACCACAAATCGGCAAGCGTACATACATTTCGGTGAGTGTGCGCAAGAGTTTCATGACCTTATTCCACACTCCCCCTTTTACTACAGGACAAGTAGAAGAACTGCACACTATCACCCCTTCCTCGTGGAAATTCCAAAGATTCGTACACAACGATTTGGGTCGTCTTTTATGATACGAACTGCCCAAGAATGGAACTCCCTGCCATCCTCCATGTTTCCTGAGAACTACAATCTAGGCATCTTCAAGGCTAGAGTGAATAGATTTCTTCTAGATCAACGTATTCCATCCTGGGCCACACCGTCGCTTACCATCAGGCGAGTTGGTGGTCAAACGTAGATCTATTCTGTATAAAAAATAAAATAAAAAGCGTAGGACAGAGCGTTCTACGCTATATGATATGTATATATAATTATGTATACCAGGTAGCAGTGACCAGAAGCAAAAATAGTAGGTTTGGCGTGTCTTGGAAGAGGCCTATCTCCATAAGAAGACTAAGAAAGGATAATTGTGATAGTGATGATGAAATATGTCTAGTAATATCACGTGGAACTTCGAAAGGGAACTTTCATCATCATCCAGAGCAGAATTCTGATAGACATAGACAAGGCACGCCACCTTGCCCGATCTTCAGTTTTTCTTCCCTAGCCAATTTGCCTTCTGTATATCAAATCAAAGGTCTTTTGTTAGAAGGGAACTTACGTACTGCCAACTTAAATACAGCATGGTGACTACGCGCAGTGATTGCAACTTAATCGCTAACTTAGCTTAGAAACAAGTTAATTCTTATGGAATTGTACTATTGTTGCAGAAGGTGCATTGTTAATGCCATTAGTTGTGGTTGCCGGCAATTTGCTTTATCAGGCCATTCAAGTGGGCGCATTAAGGAAAGTTCCACCTGATAGGCTGTAGGCTGGAAGTTTTCAATTAATGCTTAAATAGATAAGAGAATTGAAATATTAGTTTTATACGTTATCTGATTCTGTTATTTTTACGAATATATTGTGATTCCTATTTGATAACTAACAAATCACATAGGTATTGTGTGACTGTTACTTTAAATCTTACTAGCATTGTCTTGCGGTTTCACCCGCTATCCTGCAGGAATTGTATATTTGTCCGGGATAAAAATAGTAAATGTGTTAACCCAGGTAATAAAGTTCCTCCATTCGGTTTGGAAAAAATATTATGCACAACTTACGATACAGGTCGCTTCCAACCGGTCCTTTTGGAAATCGATGGGGGAGGCCTATGTCCAGCAGTGGACGTCCTATGGCTGAAATGATGATGAGGATGTTGGTGATAAAAACTTAAACGAAATTTCATTCAAATCCGTAAAGCCGTTACGGAGTCAAACATACAAACAAAAACATATACAAACATATGTATATACACACACTCACACACAAATGCACTCACAAACATTTTGACTGCCCCGGTGGCTCAGTTGGTAGTGAACCTAACTTCTGTGCTTAGGGGCGTGGGTTCGATTCCCATCTAGGACAAACATTTGTGTGATGAACATTTGTGTTTGTTCTATGTCTGGGTGTTAATATCTATTTATGTATGTATTTAAAAATATATATGTACGTATATCAGTATCTGGCAGCCATATTACAAGCTTTGCTTAGTTTGGGGTCAGATGACCGTGTGTGCAAAAATGTCCCAGATATTTATTTATTTATTCGAATTAACAATATTAGCGTAATTTCACACTAACATTATAAAAAACTAAAAACTTGACATCAGACCTATCTGACCGCTCAGCCTAAATATAAACTAATTTACGGCAGATGAAAGAATGCGCCTGTCAGTTGCCAAAATTGTAAAAAGCTAAACGAAAACAGTAGATTCTGATCACTTTTACTAGCTTTTTGACCGTAGGCTGGTACACAATACAGTAAAATTTAAAAAGAAAATGTTTTCAATAATTTTTTTTACTACGCTATTGCAGCTGTTAGGCGCATTCTCTTTCTTTTAAGTTGTTTCTAAATCCCACTGGCTCTCTGTCTCTTTGGTACTCACGACGAAACAGATGGACCGATCTTGAAACAATTTAGAAAAAAAAAAGGTAGTACGTATCACGGACAAAGGATGCTTGAAACCCGGAAACAGAAGGAAACATATGATAATCGCTGGGTGCAAATAATTGACAATAAGATCGCATCTCATCTGATTAGCAATGATGCGATCTCTAAAGATGAGTGGCCACTAGGCCGCGCGGCTTCGAGAGGACAAACCACGCGGCTAATGTGTATGTGAAATAGAAACCCGTCGCCTTAGTGGGAAGTGCAGACGAATGCCTTCAACATCATCTTAATTTCAGCCATAAGGAGTTACTATGGCCACCTTCTGTCTCCATCATCAGACCAGCTCGATGGTACCATAATATTGCATACATAACCACCGAACATATACATAAGTATGCCAAATTTCAGCTCAATCGGTTGAGGGTAACTGGTCGAAAATTCAGTTGCAAGATTTGTCTCGCACTGTAACAGGGCAAGTTAAATGTAAAATATCATTTGTATTTTCGGTGTGTGATAAAGATAGGTATGTATTGTATACTAGCGATTAAAGCGCTCTGGGTGAGAACACGGAGTGCGCAGGTTCGAATCTTGTACATCGTCAAAAAAAATTGTCTGTAACATAATAGTGACCATAAAAACTGTTACGGCTAAAGTCTTAGAAACCGGTGCAAAAAATCTACTCCCTATCTACGAGTATAAAGTGTAGACACGTTTTAGAAGGAAATAGGAGTTTCAATATGAATTTATTCGGTAAACAGAGTGAAATAACTTCTGACAGCAACGCGGAAGCTTAATAGTTATTTTTCTCTAAGGGCTCATACATCATCCCCTTTTCTAAACTTGCTCTTTTATTTATCACTAGCTTTTTTGCCCGCGACTTCGTACGCGTAGATTTCCATATAAACCTTCAATTCTTTTTTCTTCCCTTAATCCGGCCTTGCGCAAAATAACAGCCTATACTTCAATCTGGTCATAGCTAAGCATATTCGTGAAAACCGCATTTAAATCCGTCCGCAGGGTTTCTTCCAGGGGTGTAGGAGATGTGCGTGAACAAACAAACAAAAATTCTAAAAACTGCCTTAACATGTTCAGCTGCTTATTTTAAGTCGCCCTGTGTGAAGTATTGATAGAATCATAAAAGTAATAAATAACACCGTCAACAGTTTTCAAATCAAAAAGATAATGTGACCACAGTGCAGAGCATTTTTTGAAATTTTCTTTTTGTCTAAACCATTAAAAGTATATTTCCGGCCAGTTTCGCTGGCCACGGAACCCTGACATAATGCTTGTCTTAACACGCTCTTGGATAGTTATTTCTTATTTCGCGTGCATTTGTATGTATACCTTGATTAAAAAGCCATGAAATGTAACTACTCTATTTATCTGTTAAAATATCACAGTAAAATAAAATTATTTCTAAATATATTCTTATTCTTATTGCAAATATACACTGTATTCTTCTAAAAGCTAAGTTTATATACCCTGCATAAAGGGTGCAGCAATGACTTATGTAGTGGCTGTTCACAAAACCAGACCACTGACATAAGCATATAAATTTAAGTATAGTTAAATCTATTACATAAATATTATATATACTATTCAAACTTAACCTAGGGTGAAGTAAATTTACAAAACAAAAAAAACATACTTAGTGTGATAGGTTACTTAATTATATATGAGATGATACAAAACTTATGACGCTACTTTCTTAACTATTTATATATCGATATTTATTTTCTAATTATAATTTTCTAAAATTTATCGTCGAAAAAATCTTTTATCTCGTAATAACATTTTTGGGTTAGAAACTTACAAAGTTGGTTCTGGAAAAATGTTATTATTTATTTCTTTCTTTATTGCGTCCGGAATTTTGTTGTATAGGTGTATTTTCATGTACAAAGGGCCTTTTTTGAATATTTCTATTCGCGGGACTGTATTAAAATAGGATGCGGTATATTTTGTGTTTTAAATGCTAACATAGAATAAAACCATGAGAATGTAATATGGAGCTTGGAGCTTCCCGGTGTGGTACTGGATGTAGATGCGACCTGGGCTATAGGGACAACGTCATGTATGCGGTCGGCTAGGTCTGCCAGCACATCGAGTGATGACGTCATCTGCTGCGAAGCAATGATGGTCTGCGTGCTGTTCGGTAGGCGGCTGGTCCAAATCATGCGTAAAAAGTCTTCTGAAACTCCGGGGCCTGCTAGGTGTCGTAGATGACGTAAGAATTGAGAAGGCTTACGATCACCTAGCTCCTCGTGTGTTAAAAGTTGCTGTACCTTTTTTTCTCTTGATGCGGACAAACGTTTAATTAGCTCCAGCTTGAGTTTTTCGTACTTCTCGGTCACAGGCGGGTTGACGATGATGTCTTCGACTTCAGCTGCGTATTGCGGGTCAAGTTGTCCAATCACATAGTAGAACTTGGTGCTATCTGCAGTGATGTTAGAAATCGCGAATTGGCCTTCGATCTGGGCGAACCAAATCGCCGGCTTCTCGGGCCAAAACGGTGGAATTCGCACGCCAACTCGGAATACATTGTCATCATCTTTATTCTTCGTGTCAGCCCCAGTGCTATCAGTACGATCTAGCGGCATTCTGACCTTTGTCGGTGGTGTACGGTCCATTCAGTGGTCACCAATTATAGTGGATTTGTACTATTTATATAGAAGGAGAGGGTTAAGCTACCGACAATGGAAGAAAATAGCTGAGTCCGAAAGAAATTATAAATTTAATGCAAAGAAAAATCTTAGACAAATCTTAGAAAAAGCGAATGACAATTCCATTTGAAAATCGGTGTTCTTTTATTATTTTCTTTTCGCGCCCCAGCGCCACACGTCGTGGAAAATTGGAATGAAATTCACGAAGGTTGGCGCAAGGAGTACGAGTACGCCACACTCCTACTCCATGCACTGGAATGAATCACCAAAGAGGTTGTAAGGCCTATAACATGCTTGATCTACACATTCATTCATCTAAGAAGGTTAAGGAACCTTCTTTAAATTTAAACTGATTAACCGAATGACAGTTGACAGTTTCAAAATTTTAATGGCTATGTCAATAACATTCTCTTTACTTTGGATCTCCTTGCTTGAGGCTATGTGACGATCCTCATATTACGTTTCGGGTAACGAAGAAATAAATCATTGATTTTTATTTTCGTTTATGTAAAAATAAAGAATTAAAATAAATTATATAAGATAGCCTATGTTTTAATCTGGTAATTTCTAAGCATATTGGTGAAAACCGCATTTAAATCCGTCCAGTGGTTTAGGAGATGTGCGCGGACAAACAAACAAACAAACAAACAAACAAACAGACAAAAATACTAAAAACTGTCCTATCGTGTTCAGCTGCTTATTTTAAGACGACCTGTGTGTTTTTTTTTTTGTTATCTCGCAATTACAGATTTTTTTATCTCTACGTTTTTATTATATGTATAGATAATGTATTATGAAAACTAAGTAGACAATGGTTCGTATGTTTTTTACTTACTTAACGTCTTCACCTTTTAGAGTTTGATGCGTATTTTTTCTATAAAATTAGTATGCTATGAACTTGACTACATCTGGTAAAAACTAATGACATCGACATCGATTAATGCGCGTGAGCCATTAGTTTTTTGTAATAAATAAGCAAAGGTTTTTTTAAACCCCCAATAAAATTAGATCACACTATAAATGAGCTAAAAATCCTCAAACGGCTGAACATATTTTCATGAATCATAGCTAAGAACATTATCAATCAAGTCAAATTTCAAACAAGAAAAAAAAACTAAATAAACTGGTCATTAGGGAGTCGGGCTTGCGCACTGAGGGTTCCGTACCACCACAAAATAAAAAAAAGTTGTGCAATAAGACAATTTTACGCCCAGGCGGTCACTCATCCAAGTGCCGACCGCGCCTTACGTTGCTTATCTTGGTGGTGAACAGAAATTTGTTACAGAGTCGCACTTGAGCATTTTTTTATTTTACTTTAAGAGTGTGTACTATAATCATGCCAATTTTGGCGGTTGTACGACCTGTACAAGGTCGGGGAAAAAGTCTTTTCGTATTTTGTATGTATAAAGTTGTAGTAAAAATCTTATCCGTTGTACTGTTTGTATCTGGCTGGTTTTGATACCATTAAAAAGATGACATTTTAAAAAAGGAATACAAAACGTAAAAAGCAATTTCCCGCCATTTTTCAATTGTTTTTTTGTTCGATAAAATGAGTGAATCTAACGAACAAATTCGATATATTGTGAAATTTTATAACAAAAAAGGGAAAAATGCGACACAAGCCGCGAATAAAATTTGTGACGTTTATGGACCTAATGCAGTGTCATCAAGAGTAGCACAATGTTGGTTCAAGCGTTTTCAGTCCGGGAATTTTGATGTCAAAGATGCAGCTCGCTCTGGTCGCCCTGTTACGGATAAAGTCGATGCCATTTCTGAAAAAGTGGACCAAGATCGGCATATTAGTAGTTACGACGTAGCTGAAGAACTGGGGATCGACCACAAAACAGTTTTGACCCATTTGAAAAAAACTGGGTATACAAAAAACTCGATATTTGGGTGCCACACGAGCTCACTGAAAGAAACCAAATGAATCGTGTACTCATTTGCGATTCTCTATTGAAACGTAACGAAACCGAACCGTTTTTGAAAAGATTGATCACTGGTGATGAAAAATGGATCACCTACGACAAGAATGTGCGCAAAAGATCATGGTCAAAGGGCAGTGAAGCACCACAGACTGTAGCGAAACCAGGATTAACACGTAATAAGGTGATGCTGTGTGTATGGTGGGATTGGCAGGGCATCGTTCATTATGAGCTTTTACCGCCGGGCAAAACCATCGATTCGGATCTCTACTGCCAACAGCAGATGAGACTCAAACAAGAAATTGAGAAAAAACGGCCGGAATTGATCAACAGAAAGAGTGTGGTCTTTCATCATGATAACGCCAGACCGCACACATCTTTGGCCACTCAGCAAAAATTTAGAGAGCTTGGTTGGGAAGTGTTAATGCATCCACCATATAGCCCAGACCTTGCACCCTCAGATTTCCACCTGTTTCGATCTCTTCAGAATTCTTTGGGTAGTGTTAGATTAACATCAAGAGAGGACTGTCAAAACTACTTGTTGCATTTTTTTGATCAGAAGTCCCAAAAATTCTACAGCAACGGGATCATGTCACTACCTACAAGATGGCAACAAGTTATCGAACAAAATGGCACATATATATTATAATTAAATATAATTAAACTTGAAAAAAATATGTCTTGAATTTGTTTAAAAAATACGAAGAAACTTTTTCCCCGACCTTATATTACCGTTTTACAATACAAAATACAAATTACGTTTAAAAAAACGTTTGTTGTATAGGGACCCTTCAATTTGTACTTTTTCACTTTATTATATTTTCTTAGTTATTCCGTCGTAACCACAGACTAGATATAGCTACTACGTAACCCAGACTTGTAGTTACGATTATTTTCAATGGAAACAATTCAGTCAAATACCTGAGGGGCGGGGTGAGGGGTTACTAAATGCTGATTGGCCCATTCAACGTCAGTTCAAAATGTAAACAAAGCATAGTGATGGCGTACCTACGGTATTGGTCGGAAATGACGTGAACGAGTGGAATCAGTGTGCATGTTTTTTATATCAGTAGTGGTCAACTGATGAAGTGTCTGAACATGTTCGCCTTGCATTAAATGTCTAGTTTTATAAAGTCTTTGGTCGTAACATTACATATTCTGTGAAAATTACAACTAGCTATCTATTATGGTTTAAAAGATACAGCCGTTAAAAGGCAGTAGGACAGACAGACAGACAGCGTAGGTTTAGTAATACATCCGTTTACACTCTTTGGGTACGGAACCCTAAAAAAGAACAGACCAAAATATGAAATTAAAGAACCCAGATAATTCTTTCATAATCTATTGCTACAGCAATTTAATCACAAAACTTGGACCGCCACTCGAAAGAATAAATTTCGCGAGGCACGGATGATTTAATTAAAGCAATAGTTAATTAATTAATTTCGAGGGTGAACCTTCCGAAAGGAGCGATAAAATAATTGGACCCGTCAAAATTATGGAAAGCCAATCGGTTGTCTCGTGGATTGATTATTTTGAGTTTTTTCATTAAAATTAACTTTATTCAGGGGATGAGTTATATATTGATTTTGTTCTATAAATATGTTGTTTGTTATATTAATTAACCAAATAGTGTTTTTCACATTTTTGCTTGAAAGGTCCCCAGTCCAGGATTATAGGCGAGTTCACAATATTGGTAACATTCAGTCAGACTATTTTTGTAGTCATACATGTAATAAACTTGATTTAAATACGTAGTCGCATTTTACAAATGAAATAACGTAAAGAGAGTCGATATATTTTTTATGTTGGCAATTGATAAAATTGTTGTTAACTATATTATGAATAATACTGGCTATTAACATAACACAATGTGTGATGTGCATGTTGTTATCGGTTATTTCTAGACAACCATGCCTCATCATAGACCGCATCATCGCATCGCTTAAAATCAGGCGAGGTGGTGGTCATACGCAAGACAACTATTCATAAAAAATGAATAGTCCTCCACCACCTTGCCTGATTTTAAGTGATGGTCTATAATTAGTTATGCTTGTCTAGAAATAACCGATTCATATGATATGATGATATCATATGATTAACTGCGAGAATTATTATTAGTAGATATCAAAACTGGTGCCGGGGCAATAGAATACGGCACCGGTACCCCCTGCCTGTAGTAAGAGCCTACTAAAAGGGGACCTATGGGTTCGGGATGGTCAAAGTTGGGGCTCTGACCATCCACTTAAGCGTGCCCAGGGAGAGTACGTTGTCGGGACTGAGACAACACGCAGTTGTCTCGGGAGGAGCCATAGCGCAGTGCTGAGGGCTCCGGTGCGTTCCTCTGGAGATCCCGGAGCCCTCTTGTCAAGCACTAAGGCTGGTCACCGGGGGGGTTTTAGTGGGTCCAATCCCACATAACCTGGCTGCACCCCAATGCAGCCGGGTATCTTTGGAAGATTTCCCCCTCGAAAACAAAAAAAAAAAAAAAAAGGGCATTACTTGGACTTGATCGTGACTTGCTTTGTATGACTCTGACTTGTTTGATGATATTTAATAAAACTTAAAATAATCTTAATACTTAACACTGGCAATTTCAAAAGATGTGCGACGCCAAAATTCTCCCAAGAGGAAAGAAGAGTAAAACAAGGATGCCTTCACTATTTAAACAACTACCCAATACCGTTTTTCTTCGTATCGAAAGTTGCGAAACTTTTCCGCAACAAAAAGACCAACACTTATCCACTAACAACCTTATCACTAACAGATCCGGTAAATCAATTTGCTCGTTCAATTAGTGTATAGTTTAATTAATTTAACGTAAAGAGAATGCCCTCCGGACAGCTGTAACTCTTCTCGACGTTTCGATTAAAACTTTGCGTCCTTTCGTGTGTCGATACCGTATTTACATTTCGGTCAGACTTTGGACTGCCCAAAAAGGAGGACCAATATGAGAGCGGCAGGTTTGGCGGCTTCCTTGTTTCCTGAGAGATATAATCTGGGCCTTTTCAAGGCAAGATTGAATAGATATCTTTTTAGTCGTGCTTCATCTTCGACCACATCGTCGCTTACCAACAGTCAGTTGCTGATCCTTCACGGACTTATTCCGGATTTAAAAAAACTAGTGCAGAATAGATGTGTGTAGTCATCTGTGATCATACCTACATAGCATGGATTTCGAGCTAGTACCGTAAAATAATCCGCCATAAACTGAAGGTGTGAAGTAAACACGTATTGCACACACTGACGTATTTTTACTTGTTGTACAAACGCACATTTCAATATTCAGCGAGAAACGAGATGATCAAATGGACGACCAAGGGTCCATCCATTTGAGGCCTATAGGGGAAGTTGTAGGTATAACACTTGCATTTTGTTTCTCTGAGGTAGGGATAGATGGATTAGTGTTGCTGTCGTGTCGTTTTGCTTTTTATTCAGCAAGGCTATCAAACTAGGTTCAAACATGAAGCTTTTGGCACGAAGGCCAAACTATGGCCAACATATACTCTGCTTCTCCCATTCGCCCTGCTCGATGTTGAATGAGGTCAGGTCATGCTTGACGCAGTCTTTAAAGCGAAGCAAAGGTCGCCCAACATTTTTATTTACATCTGCTACTGCCCCAAGCATGGCTAAACAGTCACGGTTATTAAAGATAAAATAAATAACGTTTTATTTGTCATGTTAACGCTGACTGATCCCACTGCCGGACTGCATTCGTCATATATTATTCATAAAGTTTTCAGCGCGCACCGGCCCACACGGAATATTAGAGCATATCTGCCGAGTTTATCCGGGTCACAGCGCAGCTGACTGCAGTAGCACTAAGCTGGCTTTCTGAGTAGAACCGCATGAAGCCCTGCAGACAGTCTAATCTCTAAAACGGAAAACAAAATGTTAATCCAACAGAAATATGACAGGAAACTCTTTATTAAAATAAGCAATTTACTATACAGGTTTTCTATTATAGTAAGCTAAGAACTTGTAGCAGGCAGTTTCTCAACATCATAATTATCCAATTTTATTCCATGACTTCCTGCAAAACTTAACACATTCGCCATAAAAAAGTGTGAATTTATGAACATTTTTAGTTGTAAACCTATTTATTAGATACAAGATCCTTGCCACTTAGAAGCCCACATTTTTTAGGGTTCCATGGTACTACAAGGAACCCTTACAAGTTCGTTCTGTCCGTCCGTCTGTTTGTCTGTCCGTCCCTCGAAATGTTTAGAATCTTCTAATCACGTGAAATTACAACTTGGGATGAATTTGTCTTGCTGTATCAATACATCGACAAAACCTACTGTACATTCTCTACGCTCATCGCTTTTGAATTCATTGCTAACTAAATTGTTTTCGACGTTTTCCATTGGGCTTTGCGCACAGTTATGCGCTTTGTGTCACTGGGTTATTTCCCCGTGTACTGGTTTATTTGTTTGTGTCGACCCTTTCTGTTAATAACTCAATGATAAACCCGTATCTGTGCTGGATTTTATTTATGCTCGTTGTGTTAGACCGGCGTTGCCGTCAAAATGATGCTAGCATAGTATACCATTTGACACGTTTTTGTTATGTGAATTTTGTCAATGAGACATTTTCTCAAAACAAAAAAATAAATACTTATGATATCAGCTCGGTCCAAATAGTTATTTACTATAACAGCTACAGTAACATTGTAAAAATCTTTAATCATTATCATCATATTATGGAAACTGACGTGGTTTTCACACATTTTATTTATATTACACGGGAATTACTCACGTAAGATTAGGCCAGTTACTCCGACTATAGTTTCAACCGCATTCGGCGATCTTTATCAAGGTGAATGCGCGCACGCGGCTGCGTCTCTATTTGCACTATACTTGGAGTAACCGGCATAATCTTACATGAGTAATTCCCGTGTAATATAAATAAAATGCTTTGTCATCATCATCATTATTTCAGCCATAGAGCCATAGATGTCCACTGCTGAACATAAGCCTCTCCCATCGTTCTCTAAAAGGGCTGGATAGATGCGGCTTGCATCCAGCGTTTCCTTGCGTTCTTTTTGTAGTTGTGTGTCCATCTTGTGAGTGAATGTCCTACGCTGCGCTTACAGGTCCGTGGTCTCCATTTGAGAACCTTTCGGCCTAATCGGGTATCTGTTCTGCGTGCCTAAAAACTTAATAAAAACCACGAATTCTGTTCATTTTCGCTAGGTTTTAGACTGTGCTACTTTGTCGTTATGAAATTTTCCAGTTTTCAAATTTCTCTTTCCGTAATAATCTTCTACAAAGTAATAGAAAACAAAAAATAATAATGAAATCGGTAAAGTCGTTCTCAAGTTATGGCGTGACCAAGGTAAATAGGGATTCATTTTATAGATATATGTTTTTTTTATGGATGGTAGTCCTTAATTTTAAGACAAATATTTACAACTTCAATTTTCCAAAAACCCATGCGAAGCACAAATTCGAAGTGATCCCAATTTGATTGTGCGAACCGCTTGAACGCTGTCCCAATGTAATCTGGATGTCTTCAAGTTGCGAGTAAACTTGTTTCTTCTAGCCAAGCATGTTCCATCGTAGACCGGATAATCGTTTAATATCAGGCGAGATGGCGGTCAAACACAAGTCTATTAATGAAAAAAGCTATCTAAAACATTTTGATTTTATCCATAGGAGTTCAACCAGAGCATAATAACTGGTCTTAAACATCCTGGAAAGATTTTAACGAACAAAAATGATTAGCAGGGGTCTGGTATAGGTAACATAAAAGTAATAACCTCATTTCATAGGTCCACAAACTCCGTCTAAATTATTTTTCCAAATGAATGGGTAGATTTCGTTGAAATTAGGATGCCCCTTTCCAAATTATCCCAACAGATGTCGCGGTTCTCGTGGCCGCCATTAAAACTGTCATTTATTTGCTTTTTTCCAGCAATATAGCCGAATGAGAAATGTAAGAGTACTCGTCTTCAGACATTTAGTTATACTCGTTTTGAGAATTTATGACGAGCATTTTATAGCCATTTTGTACGGCGTTTATCAAGTGGTAAGGCACTTTTGATTCGGACGCTGGTCCGAATCAAAAGTGCCTTGTAAAACTGACTAAAGTGCGGCGGCTGAAAGAATGCATCTGAAAGAATGCCTCTGACAGTTGACAAAATATTGTAAAACGCTGAAACGAAAACAGTAAATTTTTATCACTTTAACTAGCTTTTTGCTCGTTAGGTTGTAGCTGTTAGTCAATATTCTAAAGAAAAATTATTTCTAAAAACATGGGCCTTATTTTGATGTGATTTTCTGCGAGGCTTTCTTGCGCCATCTAGTCCTAATTACATCAATGACGCACACATAGTGTTTAGCCAAAAATACAAGTGTTAGACATGACTTAACCCAAGCCAAGTCAGAGTTTAGTATTCCTTTACTCCACTGCCTTCTAAGTATATGTGCCATCTGGGCCGCAGTGGATTCCAAGTAAAGCTAGCGCGTATTACGCCCTCAGTTGCAGCTATTCTAAGGTGTAATCAGAATGGTAATGAATGGCACAAAAAATTGGGTTTCGATAAATCGACGTTCGATAACCTTTAACGTGGCTACGGAAGTAAATTAACTTGGCACCTTCACATCACACTATTACACTATTTTGCCCTGTCCTTATTATATAAATCAATGCGTCACACTAATATAATAAACTTATAAACACTACACCATGAACAACAACAAACATGACATTTAGTTTGTATGAGGTTTTTTATAGTTGTAGTTTGGGTATTATTTGTTTATTTTTTCTTTTTTTTCTGGTAACTAACGTATTATCTCATATGTTAGACTTCGAATGTTTATTTTTCGAATAATATTTTTCTATTCAGGCCCAAGTTGGTGTTGCAACGGGGCTTTTTGCTGCAACTGTTTATCTCATATCTACTGTGTTAATTAGCAGCTGTGTTTTCCATGTAAAATAAAATAAAATAACATTGGGTTCTTTAAAAGGGCTGTTAATATAGTTTTCAAGGGTCAGCAATAGCTATATGTTGTGATACCCCTAGTGTTACAGGTATCCATAGGCGACGGTGATCGCTTACCACCAGGCGGCCCGTTAGCTTGTTTGCCACCTATGGCATAAAAAAGGTAGAATTAGGTGTTTTTTTTTTTAATGCCTTTTGCCTGTTCTCGGCGTAACGGTTAAACTAATCGTTATGTACTTGTAATGAACGAGTATGCCTCATGAGGTCAGATCTAGGTGATATTTTACCCGTACGAAGCGCTTTGATTCCACTTTTATTATGCGAACTGCTAGTCTGTGGAATGCGCTACCTGAATGGGTGTTCCCCTGTAGTTACAATCTGGGTGTCTTCAAATCACGAGTGAATCGGTTCCTTCTAAGCAAGCGTGCCCCATCGTAGACCGCATCATCGCTTAACATCAGGCGAGCTGGCGGTCAAGTATAAAAAAAAAAAACGAAAAAATTACAGAAATTTTTTGAGTTAAACGATTTTCTGTTGCTGTTGTTTTTTACTGTGTAAAATAATGTGCATGGTTCATTTGAATTTATAAAATACATTCAAAATCTTACATGTAAAAATCTCGTGTCACGGTGTTTGTGGTCGCGCTTGTCCAAAACGGCTCGACCGATTCTAATGATTTTTAATGTATATTTGGTAGGTATAAAAATAGATAGTAAAATATTTTTTATCATCATCAGAATTTTTTATTACCACGAGGGTGAAACCGCGAGGCGCAGCTACTGATTTCATAAAAGTATTTGCTTTGTTCCAGATTGGCATAACTATGATGTCCTGCCCGTTGCCTATGCCGATGTTGCCGGCGCTGCATCCACAGCCAACGTTAGCATCGGACTTCCCTATTCACATTGGAATAAAGGTGAGTTTTAAATGAGTTTCTGAACATTACCAAGTATTTTTTTGTATATAATCAAATTAATCTTTGAATTAACTTCGTATATTTACAATACGACGATATTCGATGACGTCATATCTAGCCAACAAACCCAGGGCTCAGATTGTACGTTTTTTATTGTTTCTTAGGATATTTTCAAAAGATTTTCCTCTCGTCAATGTAGGATTATACCCACTAAAACCCCCTGGTCACAGAATACATAAAGTATAAGTAAAGAAGGTTCACTCTGCAAAAGCATTTTTTTTTTTAAAATAAGTAGCGACTTTTACTACCACACACATCACCAGCCAATTAACGTCCACTGTTGGACAAGGCCTCCCTCATAGAGGGGTGTTGCAATAATCCCCACGCTTGGCAGGCGGCTTGGGGATCGCAGTACGTTCACCGTGTACTATTAGGACGCTGCTGCCCATGCTCCGGTGGTTCTGGTCGCAGTTTTAGGACATACCCGGGTCCACCACACAAAAAAGTTCAATTCAGGACGTGCGAGCGCTGACTATCTACCGCTATATTAACCTAGAAGTTGCATCTCTGTCTTTCGCGTAACTCTTGTCGCGTTATCTCTGTCTATCAGGCGGCAGCGGGCACGGCAAGTCGACCAGTCGACTACTTGTAGCTTCATACCTAAAGTGCCGAGTGCGCCAGGCCTGCCCCGGTGTTTTTTTTTTTTTTTTTTCATTTATCATTCAATAAGAAAATTATACAGTAAAGGATATAATGGCATTTTAAAACCACTAAGGTTTAATAGTAATGCCATATGGAGTTTAAGTCTACGTATACTATAAAAATAATGTTAATATCTAAGTACACAACTGGCAGCGAGCGAGGCGATTACATCAGGTTGTCAAGAAAGTAAGATTTTAATTTAGTTTTAATATTATATGAAGTAATGTTTTTACATAAATCTGAGGGTAGGTTATTAATTAAACGAGGAACTAAATACATAGCGGTCCGTTCGCCGTAGATAATATTTGTACGTCGAGTCGTGCAAAGCAGGTTTCGAGCGACGGCCCGCGTGTATACAGTATGCTCGTATTTTTTTCTTAAAGTCTCATTAAAAAAGTGTTCTTTAAGTAACATCATTTGAAATTGCGTATAAATAGGTAAAATTTTACAGTGTTTAAAAAATAATATATCGTCGTTTTCAAATTGTTGTCTAATTTTGGTACTTACAATATTTTTTTAAATTTTTAGTTCGAGTCTATAGATTTGATTCAGATATGATTTATATGTACGACCGTAGCTTGCAAGTTCATATTGTATATAGGATTCAGCCAGAGAATTATACAGCATCAACTTGACTTTATAGGGTATACGATTTTTAAGGATTATTATATTAGCTAAAAAATGTCTCAATTTATTACAAACGCGTTCAATATGATTGCTCCAGTTAAATTTACTATCTATTATAAAACTGAGGTAAATTTGAGAGTCTACTATTTCTATATGTGGGCAGCTAGCTGTCTTATTATTCAAAGCATGCAGACAAGTGTGGTTGTGGGCGACGATATTTTGGGTAACTGATCGCTTAGCATACGGAGATTTAATCACTACCAGTTTGGTTTTATTAGAATTTAGTACCAAACCCGCATCGTGACACCACCTTATTAGTAAATTTAGATCAGACTGCAGGAGTTCACAAGCTTTTTTAGGGTCATTATCAGCTACTACGAGGCACGTGTCGTCTGCAAACTGATAGCACGTACAGTGTTTGAGACAGTTACTCATTTATTTACATACTAGCTTTTTTGCCCGCGACTTCGTACGCGTAGATTTTCATATAAACCTTCAATTCTTT
Source organism: Agriopis leucophaearia (assembly GCA_949125355.1). NCBI lineage: Eukaryota > Metazoa > Arthropoda > Insecta > Lepidoptera > Geometridae > Agriopis > Agriopis leucophaearia. Next base: position 6,515,092 of record OX421267.1, read on the forward strand.
TTTCTTCCCTTAATCCGGCCTTGCGCAAAATAACATAGCATATACTTCAATCTGGTCATAGCTAAGCATATTCGTGAAAACCGCATTTAAATCCGTCCGCATTTTTCTTCCAGGGGTGTAGGAGATGTGCGTGAACAAACAAACAAAAATTCTAAAAACTGTTCTTTACATGTTCAGCTGCTTATTTTAAGTCGCCCTGTGTGAAGTATTGATAGAATCATAAAAGTAATAAATAACACCGTCAACAGTTTTCAAATCAAAAAGATAATGTGACCACAGTGCAGAGCATGTTTTGAAATTTTCTTTTTGTCTAAACCATTAAAAGTATATTTCCGGCCAGTTTCGCTGGCCACGGAACCCTGACATAATGCTTGTCTTAATACGCTCTTGGCTAGTTATTTCTTATTTCGCGTGCATTTGTATGTATACCTTGATTAAAAAGCCATGAAATGGAACTACTCTATTTATCTGTTAAAATATCACAGTAAAATAAAATTATTTCTATATTCTTATTCTTATTGCAAATATACACTGTATTCTTCTAAAAGCTAAGTTTATATACCCTGCACAAAGGGTGCAGCAATGAATTATGTAGTGGCTGTTCACAAAACCAGACCACAGACATAAACATATAAATTTAAGTATAGTTAAATCTATTACATAAATATTATATATACTATTCAAACTTAACCTAGGGTGAAGTAATTTTACAAAACAAAAAAAAACATACTTAGTGTGATAGGTTACTTAATTATATATGAGATGACACAAAACTTATGACGCTACTTTCTTAACTATTTATATATCGATATTTATTTTCTAATTATAATTTTCTAAAATTTATCGTCGAAAAAATCTTTTATCTCGTAATAACATTTTTGGGTTAGAAACTTACGAAGTTGGTTCTGGAAAAATGTTATTATTTATTTCTTTCTTTATTGCGTCCGGAATTTTGTTGTATAGGTTTATTTTCATGTACAAAGGGCCTTTTTTGAATACTTCTATTCGCGGGACTGAATTAAAATAGGATGCGGTATATTTTGTGTTTTAAATGCTAACATAGAATAAAACCATGAGAATGTAATATGGAGCTTGGAGCTTCCCGGTGTGGTACTGGATGTAGATGCGACCTGGGCTATAGGGACAACGTCATGTATGCGGTCGGCTAGGTCTGCCAGCACATCGAGTGATGACGTCATATGCTGCGAAGCAATGATGGTCTGCGTGCTGTTCGGTAGGCGGCTGGTCCAAATCATGCGTAAAAAGTCTTCTGGAACTCCGGGGCCTGCTAGGTGTCGTAGATGACGTCAGAATTGAGAAGGCTTACGATCACCTAGCTCCTCGTGTGTTAAAAGTTGCTGTACCTTTTTTCTCTTGATGCGGACAAACGTTTAATTAGCTCCAGCTTGAGTTTTTCGTACTTCTCGGTCACAGGCGGGTTGACGATGATGTCTTCGACTTCAGCTGCGTATTGCGGGTCAAGTTGTCCAATGACATAGTAGAACTTGGTGCTATCTGCAGTGATGTTGGAAATCGCGAATTGGCCTTCGATCTGGGCGAACCAAATCGCCGGCTTCTCGGGTCAAAACGGTGGAATTCGCACGCCAACTCGGAATACATTGTCATCATCATCGAGCTATATTACTACGTATAGAGGAGACGGCGCACATCCCTACTATGTTCCGTCCAATTGCAGCCATATGGCAGCACATCACTTAGTTGCTTCCTAGCTCTTGAGCAATTAAGTCTTGTTTGTTTTAAAACGAAAAAAGTTCAAAAGTATTAAATATATGGTATCGTGTGTGCTAAGATATTGCACGAATAATTCAAAGAATAGTGCGAAGTGCAAAGGAATAACTTTGCATCGGTGAGTAATTAGATAATCATTTACAATTTAAGTCGAACAAAATATTCTCGGACGCAGCGTGGATGCCGTGTTGCGTCATTTGTCATAGACTAAAAATTAAGATGTGACATTGTGTTTGTAACAAGTGTAGGTAGAATTAGCTGAAGTTTTTTTTTATAGTGGAATATAATAATCTAACACATATTTAGAAAAGTACTGCCTAGTGATTTAATAAAAAAAGATAAAAAAATTGATGAAAAATAATTATTGTCTTTTGTAAAATATAATTTTAATTTTAAAGGTTTCCACGTCTGGGGCGTAAAGATAGAGAAAAATGGATTGCATTTGTCCAGAACAATCGAAACGAAGAAACGTGGTTACCATCTAATAATACTTACATATGTTCCTTGCATTTTCGCGAAGAGGATAAATATACCACAAAATCGGGAAGGCGTTTTCTGAAGAAGTCTGCTGTACCTTGTGAAGATGTAAGTAACAGTCATGAAAATAGTTTTGCTCAAGACAAGTAACAAAATATTATATCAGTCGTCATTAATATTAATTATGTTATGTTTTTTTTGCCAAGAGTGTGTCACAGTAGTACCGGAACAATGGAACCGATTTCTGAGTCTGTTAGCGAGTCTGAATCTAGTATCTGGTTACATTTCCCGGATTCTGACAAGGTCATTAAAATGCGAAGTAGGTATGTGTGGATAGCTTAAGTACAACAGAAAGGCTGCCACATCATAAACTTATAACTATCAAAGATATGGGTGGCTTGTCGTACTCTACAGAAGACGTATATAAAATATGTGTCGCCACGGAAACTGTAATATGAAAACTTATAAAACAAAGTGGTGGAAACAATCTCTCTACTAAATATTATTTTAGTTATATTACAGTTAATACTTTGGAATATTTTGTTCAGAAGGAAGTATTTACATCTTTACTTCAACATTCTTTTAATCAACCAAGCACCTTAAATTACAGAACACATTTGATACGAGCCATCATAAACAAGTACACAACAATTCGCTTGAAACATGAAGCTCAAACTGATCAGACTAATAATGTTTTATCTAAGCGGCAAAAGTTAACTAAACTTATACTGTTCAAAGGTAACTAAATAAACATATTATTACAAAAAATACTTACGGCTTTTATTTTATCTTAGATCAAATCACAAGGCATTTTTTTAAGGAATGAGACTCTCCATGGCTCTGAACCAGTTAATATAGGGACATACCATTAATCAAGAAGAAATATTTTGTATTGAATAATTAGCTTACCTGGAAAGGTTATTACTAGCATAATTGTGCTACCTACAATTCAAGACGTAATCTATATAAAAAACCAGTAGTGTCCTGAGGTTTCCCCTGCTATACCATAGGAATAGTATATTTTCCCTGAAAAGCCTATGTGGTAATCCAGGGTATAAGCTACCCCCATACTAAATTTCATCAAAATCTGTTCAGCCGTTACCGAGTTGTCTGGGAACAAACACACTTACATACCTTACACACGCACAAACTTTTTCGCAAATATAATATTAGTGTGATTAAGCAAACAATGGTATATATAAAATACTTAAACGAATGAATTAATTTAACTGAAATATTCATATTATAATATAATACTTTCTATTGTTCAATTAATTCAACTAATAATAAATTATGAAACAAAGTGCGAATTCAATTGAAGCTTGTTAGGTAATATAAAACTACGTCACTTCTGTAGTCAGTCAGCAGTTTAGTCTATAGCAACGACAGGTTGATGCAGAACGTTGAACGAAACGCGTAAGCGCTTCGAAAAATCGCGGCGCTTACAACCTTTTCGTCGCGAGAAAACTATACCTTATAAGCGTTCTAGCGCTGAATGTTTATATTGGCTGGTTAGACGACTAATTATTGTTTCGGCGGTGAAGCAAACTTTAGGTTATATTCTTAACAAAATTGAGCATGACCTTTGTTTATGGTAGCTTCTCTATAGCTCGATGGTCATCATCTTTATTCTTCGTGTCAGCCGCAGTGCTATCAGTACGATCTAGCGGCATTCTGACCTTTGTCGGTGGTGTACGGTCCATTCAGTGGTCACCAATTATAGTGGATTTGTACTATTTATATAGAAGGAGAGGGTTAAGCTACCGACAATGGAAGAAAATAGCTGAGTCCGAAAGAAATTATAAATTTAATGCAAAGAAAAATCTTAGACAAATCGTAGAAAAAGCGAATGACAATTCCATTTGAAAATCGGTGTTCTTTTTTTTTTTCTTTTCGCGCCCCAGCGCCACACGTCGTGGAAAATTGGAATGAAATTCACGAAGGTTGGCGCAAGGAGTATGAGTACGCCACACTCCTACTCCATGCACTGGAATGAATCACCAAAGAGGTTGTAAGGCCTATAACATGCTTGATCTACACGTTCATTCATCTAAGAAGGTTAAGGAACCTTCTTTAAATTTAAACTGACTAACCGAATGACAGTTGACAGTTTCAAAATTTTAATGGCTATGTCAATAACATTCTCTTTACTTTGGATCTCCTTGCTTGAGGCTATGTGACGATCCTCATATTACGTTTCGGGTAACGAAGAAATAAATCATTGATTTTTATTTTCGTTTATGTAAAAATAAAGAATTAAAATAAATGATATAAGATAGCCTATGTTTTAATCTGGTAATTTCTAAGCATATTCGTGAAAACCGCATTTAAATCCGTCCAGTGGTTTAGGAGATGTGCGCGGACAAACAAACAAACAAACAAACAGACAAAAATTCTAAAAACTGTCCTATCGTGTTCAGCTGCTTATTTTAAGACGACCTGTGTGTTTTTTTTTTTGTTATCTCGCAATTACAGATTTTTTTATCTCTACGTTTTTATTATATGTATAGATAGATTTTTATTATATGTATAGATGACAGAAAATGCAGGGGCCCAAGCACTGATCCTTGAGCCGTACCAACCGTAGAATCCATGGGTTTACTAAAAGATTTATCTACCTTTACATTGAATTTTCTGTTTTGGTGCTTTACGGAGGATCTTCGGATCTTCAGCTCTTCAGGGAAAAAATGCCCCAAAATACATATGAACACGTCGTCCTCTCCTCGTACTCGTCTGTTGGCTTTTTCGAACGGAGGGTCAGATCTGCACTTCCTACCAACCTGTGGCCTTAGTACGAGCACTTGCAAAAAAGTTATCGTTACGTAAACGATATATGATCTTTTCATACATTTTCTATCGTTTACGTAACGATAACTTTTTCGCAAGTTCTCGTACTAACCCCGCTGAGCACAGAGTTACCCTGTTAGTAGGCTCTTACTACAGGGGCCTTACGGCTTACTATTAACGCGGGCTCGAATAAATAGAGCTAAAACAGCGCACTTAGGAAAATCACGCGAACGTTAACCTTAACGCGCCAAGATACGGTTTGCGGTCGCGCAACCTTTCTCATCACCTAAACAGAATCGCTTAAAACCTTCGACTTAACAGGTAGCCGTATCTAAGGCCCCAGGCAAGCAGTAGATACCGTTGCCGTATTTCATTTCCCCGGTACCGGCTCATGACTGTGTTATACAGGGTTATTGATTGCTTACCAACTCTTGCCACTCGCTTCAGTACTCAACAACAGTAGAACTGCATGTACTATCTATACCTATACTTGGTTCAAGCATATATTAGCAGCTTTTTACAATGTTATTTCAGCTGTCGGAGAAAATAAATGCTTGGAACGAGTTAAACAACTTTAATTCCATGACTTTTAATAATTCGTCTTTTTTTATTTCAAACATTAAAAAAATACTTAGTCGTCTATAAATGGCAATAATTTTACGCGGTTCTAAATGAGAAGGAATTCTGGGTGAAGCTTAGAAGACGCGTGCATAAAAATCACAAATATTTTTTCATACGAACTTGAAGAAAGCTTTGGGAGAATGTGTCAAGTATTTTTTACAATTATTGAAATTTTTTTCTTCTTCAAAATAATATTATTGGATAATAGGCTTGCGCTTGACTGCCACCTCGCTTGATATTTAGCGATGATAGGCTACGATGTATCACACTTGCCTAACAGACACCGACCTTGCGACTTGAAGACACCCATATTCTAACTATCGAAGAAAACCCATTCAGGCAACTCATTCCACAATCTAGCAGTTTAAAAAATAAAAGTGAAATCAAAGTTCTTCGTACGGGTTTTCGAAACAACAGTAAAACGGTGTCGCCACCCTCCCTGGCCGTGCGATAGAAAAATTGGTGGGAATTAGATAAGATCTTATATATGATGTGGGTATATAAAATAACCCTGTATAGTATGGCACATTTAATCGTACCGTTAATGTAATGATTTAATCCTTGTCTTAACACCTCAAACTGAACAGGAACTGATTCGTCTTTACACCTCAAACTGAACAAGAACTGATTCGTCTTTACACCTCAAACTGAACAAGAACTGATTCGTCTTTACACCTCAAACTGAACAAGAACAGATTCGTCTTTACACCTCAAACTGAACAAGAACTGATTCGTCTTTACACTTCAAACTGAACCAGAACTGATTCGTCTTTACACCTCAAACTGAATAAGAATTGATTCGTCTTTACACCTCAAACTGAACAAGAACTGATTCTCACACGAATCCCTTGTGTTTCAGCTTCAACATCGTATCAAGTACAATAAGGAATTAGGGATAAATCATATTTTGTTTTTCTTTACAGTACTTTGTTAATTATCCTTATTTAACCAAACAGGAAAAAACACCCTGAAACTAATTTGTAATTAAGTAATCTGTAATGTGTAAAGATTTTTTTTGTATAAGTTCTCTTTAGGTTCGTTTAAGAAACAGTATTGAAGATGGACTTCCGCAAAGTAACGTATGATTCAGTCAACTTACCCCGTTCCAGCTTTTGCGGACAATACAAAAAGCAACTATTGTTAAAAATTTAATTACTGAATTACGGAAATAGCTTGTGGCTATGCAAATGTGAGAGATTATACGCTCACGGGCAAAATATTAGTGTTGTTTGATGGCTGATTGGCCGTAAGCCGATTACAGACACCTGAATACTGGCGCGAAAACCGATTGCTACAAATTATACTGATTTTACATTAAAATATTTTGTATGGTGGGATAATAAAATGAAAATACCTTATTTAAATTTTGCGGAATAAAACAAGGCTACAGTCATTATTTTACAAACACACAAAAGGTTCGGTCTTGTACAAATTTTACGAAAATATTATTTATATTAAAGCCGCTTTAGTTAAAATTGGATTGCAATTTACGGCGTAAAAAAATGTTTTCAAATAACGTGCTTAGCGCCATCTCTTGACGACCTAAAGTTGGACTATCCAACTTAATCTTTTCTTTTTCCGAACTCTACCTTTCCCTACCTCTTTAATAATAAATACTAAACCCAAAACAATGACAGCACGACCCTTAAAACAGACACCTGTCAAACAACTATCCAAGAAATGGGGCTTCTTATAAAAGCAAACTCTAATAACTCATCAATCAAAAGTAAATAATGAATTTTCTTTAGAATCCGTTACGGAAACACAATTCCGGTAGAACTCGGCACATAATAAATGAGGAGTACATCTCAAAACTGGAAACTAATTAAAGAAGAAGTCTGCAAATCAATACTTATAAATTAAGACTGCCTTAAACTTGCGAAGGTAATTCGAAACAAGTTCATTTTAAATGTTGATCCTTGCTTCTCTATCCGATCGCGATCGTTATTCTATTTGCATTTAAGAGATGTTATTTGTGTGACTTGTAGGGTAGTAATGACAAACGGTACCAAATTAATGTTTTGGTTTAAAATAGAAGAGGATATCACTAAGTTTTATGTATTTATTTAATAACAAGTCTTCTGACGCCGGGGTCCGTGATTTTTGCCATACTTAAGTTAAAAAAAACCACAAGTTTACGTAATCTATACTCAATACTAGGACAGGAAAGTTAGGATATCATTTTTGGGGTTCAAGTGAGAGGCGAGAAAAAAAGCCATATTGATCTACTTATTATACCTATAATTTGTTATCATTAAGAAATTAAAGAGGCACAGGTTTTGTTGATTAAAAAACAAGGAATTTGTTTATAACATTAAGTAACTATTTGTCTTCTTCCGGTTTTTTGATCAAAATCCTCATTTTTATCATAAACCTGCAACATATAGACCCCGATGGCGTTGATTAAACTTGAAGCAATAAAATTTTTAGGGTTTCATGGGCTTAAAAAACTTTTATGTTCGGTCTGTCTATGCTGCTCTTATTTAATACTAGAGGTTTCCCCGCGTGGACATTCCCTCAGGAAAATTTTCCGGGACTAAAATTATGTTACGTCACTCTCCTGCCATCAAATCTCTATCCAAAAAAATCACGTCGATCTATTTGATCTGTTGCTGAAAGAGGAACAAGCATACAATAGTAGATTTTATGACAAGGTAGCAAAATAATGTTTTGAGGCGAGGCCGCTATTTTGAATCTAGAACGTGGCGAAGGATTCTAGATTAGAATCCCAAACGTAGTCGCTGAGCAAAGTAAAGGGATACAAAGTACGTCGCCAAAGGCAAAAATAATTTTGCGACCGAGTGATACACTCTACTTTCATCTCCCATTCATCTTCTTCATCTTTTATAGAGGGCTACAAGAAAAATAAGTAAAAGACAACATTCACAGCGCGGCACAGGCATAGCCTTCAGAAGAAAATTTAAAAACTTTAAGTGTGGCGAAAAATGGAACTAATGTTAAAAATGCGCAAAAAAATGATGTTAAACTACAGTGGCGTCACCCTTAGGTGTGAACTTATTTTGCATTTACTCTAATAATTATACTTTTTTTTTTGTTGAGGACGTCAAGGAACATTCTACGAAGTATGTGTATTCCAATTTCATAAATCTTTTATTCACGAATAATAAATAAAACCCTATCGAAAAAGACCTACTTTGCTCGCACTTATTATAGAACTAAACGTAAATTTTTAAATAGTAGAGATAAAAATACATTTTCTTATTATAATATTAGTGTGGTTACTTTTTGATTGAATAATAGGCTTGTGCTTGATCGTCACCTAACGTGATGTTAAGCGATGATGCGGTCTACGATGGAACACGCTTACCTAGAAGAAACTTAGTGACTAAGTTTCTTCTAATAACTTTTAAATGAATTTAATGCAAAAAATAGGCATCTGCGTGAAACAATAATGATAACAACAGTGTAACGGGTCTACGAGGCTACGTGGCGCTTCCGTAGCGAAACTCGTAGCAGCGGGGCACCTAATGAGGGCGCAGATATTGTAGCGCTCAGCCGGCGGCCGACTCGGGCCTCTATAAATTGGTTTCATGCATATTTATTTATTCAAATATGTATGAATTGAAATCTCGGCGACCACTGAAATATGGCACCCGCCTACGAAAATTGAATCAACAGGGTGAACTACATTGACACGTGCATTAAGTAATTCTGAATATACTGCGGAGTTGTTGCTTTGATATGCTAATTAATGCCATTAGTAACTTTAGACTTGACATCACGAATAAAAAAAAAACTAGAGTACTCGTTCTCATATTTGGTGATGTTCGTATTTGTTTTTAACTCTACTGAAAAAACTACAATCTCATAAAAGAGTTTAACGTCACAGGATACGAAACGGTCAAAAAATTAGCCTTGGAGGTCATTGACCTTGATATACAGGGGTCAATGCCCGTGATTCAGAGGTCAATGCCCTTGACCTTGCTTTTTAGGACAGAAAATTTTACTACATTTACATGATTATTGACGGGATATTTACCGTGGTAGTTAACTTTTCGTATCAATTTTTGTTTTGTTGTTAACCTGAAATAAATGAATTGCAATAACAACCGCCCAGCCATCTCAGAGTCTAAACAAATCTGATCAGCCCCAGGGCTGGTCAGCGTATACAAATTTGCTTACTTACTACTCTATACTTACATGTCCTACATAGAAAATAGCTTATTTTTTACATTTTATGCTGTCTTCGTCGTGATAAAGCACCAGGAGTGAAGAACATTGCAGGAAATTGATGAGCACGTATGGTGGAAGCGATGTGGAAACCCGTCAGTGCATACCTGGAACTAAGACCTGACGGGAATATATTGTAAGATCTATAGATGCCTTGATATATCTCAAGTATTTAATCTAAGCGTAAACATTATATTCTAGATATATACAGGGTTAGACGGCAATGATAAGTTGAAAAGAGGTCATAGTATTTTTTTACCGACTCCAAAAAAGGAGGACGGTTCGATGTTCCACTTATTTTTTTTTTTAAATGTATCTTCACTGATTTCTCCACCAACTGTTGGCTGATTTAAGAGAGCGCTAAACAGCAAATTATAACGTCACGCCTCTGTGCGCCATACTTGTCAGAATAGAATTTATATGGCGTACAGAGAAGTGACGTCATAATTTGCTGTTTCGCGCTCTCTGTCTAGCATGATATAAAAATGCTTATACGTTGCTTATTTTTGATCAGATTTTCATTTTGTTTTCATTAATCAGCTATATTTATGGGCTACATTTTAATAGGGCAAATAAAAAAAAACAGTCGTCTAGCCTATTATACTAGTATTATTTCTGTAATGTTTTTTTTTTGCTTGGGAATACATGCACATAGCAAATCGTACCCATTTATAAATCACCATATCAAATTATGCAAACCGCTAGACTTTGGAATTTGCTGCGTGAATGGATGTTCCCCGATAGTTACAATGTGTCTTCAAGTCGCGAGTAAATCGTTTTCTTCTAGGTAAACGTACCGCGGCCGCGTGAGCTTGTATTTTGACAGAGGGGAATGCCTGTGCTCGGCGACTCTCTTCCGTGTTGCTCCAAGGATGCAAAAAAGCCTATAAACGAATCGTGAAAATGCATCAGTTTTCCTCGTTGTACGGTTTCAATACAAGTTGTCGGTAAACATTTAATTTTCTTTGTTTCCATCTCAGATCAAATAAAAATATACAGATGGATATACGGCGAACACGAAAAATAAAACCACTTTTGAAACATGTGTGCGTAGTCGTTTGACGTTTTCAGTATGAAATTCACGTAGTTTTGAAAGCTGTATGCGCGAGTCCGTGTATTTATACTGGGAATTTACGTAGTTTTGGAAGCGATTTTGACTTTACTTTGACAGTACGCCGTAATCCATCTGTGTTTTTTATTTGATTTGAGGTTTCCATCTGCCCAAATCCAATCCAATTTATGGTAATCTAAAACAAGCTGATTTGCAAAAGAAATTATGTAGAATATATATATAATTATTTATGTTTAATATCGGATACCAAAAAGATTATTTTAATTGGATATAAAAGCTTGGCGTGTCCACCTTCAGGGTATAGAAAATGGCCCAATTTTTTCGGGAGTACATGGCTTGAGAAACTTTTCCGGGATACAATTTACTTGACTGTGTAAGATTTGTGTATCATAAAGACGGATTTTCATTATTACAGTATTTCAATCCAGCGTAGGACGGTCGATATAGGGTTGTAGCGACGCTGGATCATTAGTCTTATCATTGACTAGCCGCAAGCCCCCGCTTCGCACGGTTGTAAGCTCGGCCTTCGGCTTCGCTACAAAATATAATATAGCCTATATCACCCGGGGTTAGTGTAGCTTCCCAATACAAATAGTCCAATTTGTAGTGAAATAATTTTTAAAATCGGTTCAGTAGTTTTTTGAGTTATTTCGTTACAAACATCCAAAAATCTGATATATATACCTATATATAGTTATTTATTTATATATATATATATATATATATATATATATATATATATATATATATCTCACTATATATATAAAATTTCCATGTCACAATGTTAGTTACCGTACTCCTCCGAAACGGCTTTACCGATTTTTACCAAATTTTATATGCGTATTCAGTAGGTCTGAGAATCGGCTACTATCTATTTTCCATACCCCTTCACTGATTTTCATCACCACGCGGGTGAAACCGCGGGGCGCAGCTAGTATATATATATATAGTTAGATTGGTTAATTTAGTACTGAAGCTTCGATGCTACCACTATTTTTAAATTGAACGTTACGTTCTTTACGTAGCTTTTATATCTGAAACGTATCCACACGCGTTCCATGCGTAAACCGTTAAGTTCGTTCCATATTCGACTTTATCTCAACAGCACTAAAGTTTTTATAAAAGGAAACACATAATTGTCGTAGAACTACTGTGAAAATACGCAACGTGTGAGAGAGACAAATGGTTTAAAATTAAACAAATGAGTTCCGACGATTAAAACAAAGACGAAAGTAAAATAAACTCAGTTGGTAGAACCTACGGCGATAGTGTTCCGTGAACCTACGTCCCTAATATACATGTGAATTAGTCCGGACCAGTCTAAACCTATCCATATTCATCTTTTTTGACACATTTGTATTAGCTTGTTACCTATGTATGTATGTAACGGAATCTTTGAACTTGATTTTCAACTACTTCAAAACGTCGAATTAAATTGAAATTTTGCATACTTATCAAGGACCGCTGACAATGCAATAATTTAAATAGTTGGTCCCATTATCCAGGATTTTTAGGATTAGCGATTATAAAGCGTGTTTTAGTTTTTTAAACTGCGAGAATTATCTAAACACTTTTTCCAACACACGCAGTATAGATTCAGTTGAGGTTCTTTTTGAGGGCTCCGTACCCAAACGGTGTCAACGGGACCCTATTACTAAGCCTACGCTATATGTCTGTCCGTTCTTCCTACCGTTTAACCGTTGTATCTTAAATAGTGAGTTGAAATTTTCACAGTATTTGCTACGGAGATTATGTAACTAACAAATAATAATAAAGTCACAATTTTAAAACTAAAGGGGGGTCCAGACAAATAATGAATACTACAAATAATAAATACTGGCCAAGTGTGAGTCAGTGACAAATTGCATCACCAAGCTTAGCACGCTGACCTAGAAGTAACCGATTTACTCACAACTGGAAGACTATTTTAGTCTCCAAGCGACTACCGCCATATAAATCCATTGAGGTTTGTACAATGTATGGCGGTAGTTGCTTGGAGACTAAAATTGTCGAGTATCGAAGATTTGCGTAGCGTTGTGTACGAAGGGCCTAACTATTGGGAAACACCTGTTCAGGCAGCGCTTTCCACAAACTAGCAGTTCGCACAACAAAAGTGGCATCAAAGAAAGCACTGCCTCATTCAAAATAAAACTATTAAAGGTAACTTATATATACCACCTAAAACACAACCGGGGATTAGCTTTACTACCCTCGCACCTATCTACATATTCGGCTATCTCTAACTACATACCTATTTATCCACATATGCGTGTATATGCATAAACGTTCCCCTTCTATTATAAAAGAGATACGCCGAAGAAAAAGCCATGAATTAATAACGAAACAAAACGGTTTTACCAATTAGTTATTAACCATAACCGCACACAAAAGGCAATCTCTGAATAATATATTTTTCATTAACATAACCAACTCGAGTAACTTTAACTTTAAATTTTAATCTTTTACCATTCGACGGTTCAGAGCGTTCATTTTAACCGTAAATTAAACAAAGGGTTAATGTGTTCCTCTTCGTGTAACCATTTAATGTATTGTAAAAATGTCTTATTTTTATACAGCTCCCAGAATTTGCATTAAAATCTTAAGTTTGTCGATATATTTGTTAAACCTGTGTCTATATACAGTTTCGGGTTTAATCTAATTTGATTTAATTAAAGATTTCATAACTTTCAAATGTTTATTTTATTAATTACAACTGCGCGGCTCGGGCCACGGTTGGGAGACGACTGGAGCGGAGGGGGGCGCTCGGGCAGTCGCTCTACAAAATATGCAAACTTGCATTCTTGTCACTACATAATATTCCCCCCCTTTTTTTAAAAAATAATCAAAAAACAAAATCTACTCTACTTATTACAAACAAAACTTATAGCTAACACTTGCACGAAACATGGCACATTTGCATTCTTGTCACTATACATATTTAAGGCAATGTTCACCGAAACTTAACTGGACGATTAAAATGTCTAACTAACTGTTTAGAACTCTTCTGTAACTCGAATGTTAAATAAATAAACCGGCCAAGTGCGAGTCGGGCTCGCGCACTAAAGATTCCATACCATCACATAACTTGTTAGCTACTAAAGTATTTGATACGTGTCTAAGCTCTACAGATCGTGCCCGGCTCTTGGCCGTTGGGGAGTGGGAGTCAGGTTTGTGGCTACAAGCCCTCCCTTCGCCCAATACTGGTACTCTTTTAGATTCCTCCACTTTCAGAATCGCGACTTCCCTCCGCTTGGGCGCATCTTGCTGTGGTCCACACCGCTGCCAGTGTGGCGTTCCTGTCGACCAGTTCGGCTACCACGGGCTTTCATGCACAAGGAGTGCAGGTAGGATCCCCCGTCACGCCAGCCTTAACGATATCATCCGCCGTGCTTTTACCACCGCCAACTGCGCGGCCGTTCTTGAGCCGACCGGCCTTGTACGTGACGACGGTAAAAGACCGGACGGGATGACTCTGATTCCGTGGAAGATGGGGCGGCCCTTAGTGTGGGACGCGACTTGTGTTGACACCTTTGCGCCGTCACATCTTCCCAGAACGCTGAGTAGGGCTGGCGCGGCGGCTGATTTCGCAGAAGACCTCAAAAGGCGCAAATATAGTACCTTGGACAGTGGGTACATTTTTGAGCCTTTTGGGGTCGAAACCATGGGCCCGTGGGGATCAGGAGCCAAAAAAAATTTCAAATATTTATCATCACGTCTGGTTGATGCAACTCGTGACCAGAATGCTGGCCTCTACTTTGCTCAAAGAGTGAGCATTGCCATACAACGTGGTAATGGGGCCAGCATTTTGGGGACGGTTCCCACTGGTAGCGGTTTAATAGATTAGTTTAGTAGTTAGGTATTAACATATAGTTTTATTTTATTTTATTTTACTATTGGAATGTTGTTTAAGTTATTGTAATAAATAATACGCCTGCAAATTTGAAAATCGTTACTATAAAAACTAAAGTATTTAAAAAGAAGTACAAAAATACAACATCCCATCAACGCTCGGGCGGTCACCTATCCAAGTACCGACCGCGCCAGACGTTGCTTAACTTCGGTAATCGCACGAGAACCGGTGGTGAACAGTTTTTTTTACCAACTGGCACTTGGCCATGTTTATTATTTGCTGTTATACTTTAGAGTGTGTACTATAATCATGCCAAGTTTGACGTTTGTTTGTGTTACCGTTCTTACATTAGGTACAACAAAGAGAAAAAAAAACGTTTAAAAAAATACTGTTGTATGGGATTCTTTAGTTTTTACTTTTTGACTTTATTATTTCTTAGTTAATCCGCCGTAACATTACATATTCTGTAAAAATTTCAACTGGCTATCTATTACGGTTCGAAAGATACAGCCGTTAAAAGATAGGACAGACAGACAGCGTAGGCTTAGTAATAGGGTCCTATTTACACCTTTTGAGTACAGAACCCTAAAAACCATCATGTACAATTTTGATTAACATAGTTATTAGTTTATAGCGTGTTCAAGCAGCGGTTAAACTATATTTAAGGTGGTAACTCAGCGGTTTATTATCACACAGTATTGACCCTTGAGTTTTTGGAAATTAGAAAAAAATCCCAGTAAGTAAACAATGCCTTATATGTTTTTTTTACCATCCAACTAGTTTCACTTAATCAGGGAAGTGCCATTAAAAAAAAAATGAGGTGGTGTGTTTTTTTGTCTCAAAAGAAAAACTGACCATAAGTAGAGCCGATCAACGAAAACAAAAAATCATTTTAATGTCTTGCTAGACAGAGAGCGCACTATATTTACTGATGACTTCAATTCTCACAAACTCTATACTGACACCACAGAATACCTACATAAACTACAAGTACAGAAGGTTCACTACGGAAAAGCGTTTAAATAAGTAGCGACTCTTACTACCACACAATACAGGACGTGCGAGCACTAACTACCTACTGCTATATTAACCTAGAAGTTGCCTCTCTGTCTTTCGCATAACTCTTGTCGCGTTATCTCTGTCTATCGAGCAGCAGCGGGCACGGCAAGTTCGACCAGTCGACTACTTTTAGCTTCATACCTAAAGTGCGGAGTGCGCCAGGCCTCCTGACACTCAATCTGCGGGAAAAATACAGAACAACCTTTCCTAATCTGACCAAAAACTTTATATGCTTACGTCTCAGAATTTATCAGCTGCTTTAATAATTTCTTAATTTTACATCTTATAAAGTTTTTGAACCAAAATTAATCCACCCCAATCAATGGCACTTTCCGTGGATTCATTCAGTACTTTTAAGATATTGACCGATCACGTGTAAAAATTAATCGTTCAGTAAAGTTCTATATGTCATTTTCATTTCCGTTCTTATTTTGGAGCGGAAGCACCAAAATAGCAAATAACAATAGCAAACAGTGATCGCAATTCGGCCTATCGTTAACTCTAATCCATGCTTTGTTTGCTACTCGTTATGTCTTATTTGTACCACGTACAAACATTTATTTCACCCGCACCCTTAAGGATAAAAGTTTTCTAATAAAGGGCTCTCCCAATAGCTAAGTTTTCTGTCGTTGTTAGCGCTTATTGCCTACAGGTGACAATTGATGGCTATAGCTCTTTTTAACTGACTTGGTGAAGTTGGTCCTGAGCCTAACAACACTTACCAAGAATGTACCACGCAATATCACGACGTTATTGTGGACATTGTGGACAATTAATAAAGTTTCAGGATAAAGGCAGAAAAGTATACTTGTTTTAGGGTTTTTTTTAAATATAGAATATATCTACGTTTGGGCGTCAACTCGCCTGATGGTAAGTGAAGGCGTGGCCGAGGATGAAACACGTTGATCAAGAAGAAATGTATTCACTCTAGGCTTATAGATGCCTATAGATTGTAGTTCTCAGGAAACAAGGACGGGAGGGAGTTCCAATCTGGGGCAGTTCGTATCATAAATGACGACCCAAACAGTTGTGTACGAATCTTTGGAATCTCCACTAGGAAGGGATTGTAGTGTCTGTAAGTCATTCTGCTTGTCCTGTATTAAAAGAGGGAGATTGGAATAAGGCCATGAAGCTCTTGCGCACACTTTCCGAAATGTATCCGATAGAAAATAGTTTGAAATTGAAACTAAAACTGTAATTGTGCAATGTTCCAAGCACTTATCTTAGTAACCATAGAAGTTAGAAGGTTCTTAAGAATAAAGAAAGGACAGACAGACCGACAGATTTACAAAACGAACGTATAAAGGATCCTTTTGGTACTACAGAACCCTAATATGTAAAGTCCAAAATTTAGATGCGGAAAATTGTAAATTGTAATTGTTGTGTACAACCTTAAATTGTAATAAAGTTACGCAATGTAACTTAATAAAAAATCCTTAAAATATAGTTCAATGTAAAGTTCACTATTAGATGCATTTTTCCGCAGTGTAGAGCGCGCTTTAAACAGAGTGTAGAAAGAATTTCGGATCTGTTCAATTTAGACATTTTCGACTGATCCATAGGGCTCAAATACATAGAGATAAAACAATTTGCGTTGTGCGTATTTCATTTTTAAATAAATGATCTCAATTTCAAGTATTGATAAAATTGTATCGAATCATGAAACATCCCTCCCTATTCAACCATTTTCCGAGCAATATTCTTCGGGCTATCAGAATCGTTGTATCAGGGTTTGTAAACGAGCCTACAAATCATATTACTTCCATTTTTTGTTGAGTGAATAATACGGGTTATACGGGAATAGCCTAGATTGTTCTATTTTTTGTAAGACCAGATGGCCTAGATTACCGAATGACATTACATGTAGCGGGAGCATGTGTACGTACACGACAAATCTAGAATAAGGTTGCTATTCCAACATGTGCTATAAATGAGCTAAAACTAAGCTACGATACCATGCAACCGTTTTCACTAAAGCTGGTTTCCACTGAATTGGTGTTCCCCGATAGTTACAATCTAGGTATCCTCAAATCACGAGTGAATCGGTTTCTTCTAGGCAAGCGTGCTCCAACGTAGACCGCATTATCACTTAATATCAGGCGAGTTGGTGGTCAAACGCATGCCTATCATCACATAAAAAAAAAAGATATTTAACGGACCAATTTGCTATGAAGATGTGTTGCGTAAGTTAGTTGTGATATGAATATGCGCGAGTCGTGTGCTCTGCTCTGAACGTATATGCTAGCTCACATCCACAGTTTCAATCCGTAACTCCCATCCTTAGCACGCAACCTTCTACATACCTTCTACGCAACCTTCTGCATAGCTACAATACCACCACCGTTTCCACCAGTGCTGAGCAAGAAAAATGAAAAGAAAGGTTTCTTATTGGTGGATTTCAACAACATCTGTAGCTACAATGCGTAGCACATTTCTGGTGGAAAAGCAGGCTAGAATTCGCAATACCCTAATATATATTTTGTATTGCCAAAGTCGTGGATTGGTTCGAATCCTAACAATACGCATGACCTGCAGGCGAAGGAAAACGTCGTGAGGAAAATGCTGTTGTAGATATATCATCACAGTTATGAAAATGATAGCAGCCTCCATTAGATTATAAAATAATATCGCTTCAGTATGTAGCTCCATATTTCAGGAGTAAAAATGGATAAATGTTACGTTAAAAGCGAGGACACCCTCGCTTTCACCTTCCCTAATTAATTTTTAACACTGTGCACCCCGTAATTGGGGGTTTGCGTGTCACTAACACTTCTCATTTTACGGGCAATTTGGAATCGCCTACGGCCTTCTTGTACTGCTGGCAACACAAACAGGAATAAAATATTATTAGTTTTTGGCGCCAACATGAAAAAAAAACAGTCGCCTCATTATTTGTATTATTTTCCTAAACGTGTGTTATTTCGAGTGTTAATTTGTTATAATGGTGGATTATTGTTTATTAAGGCTTGGTTGCAGTATAGTTAAAGTAAAGATTTATGACAAATTTGACAGTAATAGTAACGCTGACTTTACCAGTCACTGTGAAATACGTTGCACCAGCGTATTCACTAGCATAGTTAAAGTTACCAGGGTTGTAAGTCAAATGAGACCTTATTTACCCCAGATGCATAGCTGGAATTATATTTTAGGCATCTCACAGATATTTAACATTAACAATAACCAGCGAAGCATGGGCTGTTACGGTTCAAATTAATGTTATGACGTCATTTAACAATTGTCAGATGGTGCAACGAATTTTTTGCCTAACCGGTACTTTCACTGAAATGTCGATGCTTGTTATTACTAAAGTAAGATGGTGATGGTGGTAAGTTTAGTTGTTATTCCCACCTTTATTTGTTCCATAGGTAACGTCATCTCAAATGAATTAGACTACTGAATAATAATAATAAAAACGCAGCGGCGGCTTTATGGCGAGCCGTCGGTGAGTGGCGACACCGCGTACCCTGATTCCATGGAACTAAATGAGACCCCTGACGCCTGGCTTGCCTTAACCGGCCGTCCAGGGGTGGAAACCGCAAGAGCTAAGAACCTAAGCTCCAGGGTGGAAGTGTTAAAGGGCATAACGCCACGAGTAGCTCTTAGTGAAAGTGCAGCACACCTCTGTACACCCTAAGCCACCCACGCCGATGTTGCCCCTCCGGTGCCAAGATACGGCAGCCTTTATGGGGGGCCCATTCAGTGGGTGGCTAGTCATCACCTGCCTTAATATATTTTGAGATGAGACAGGATAAGGCAGGTGCCATTTCTCATTCTATAGATCTGTTATTCCATCCACAAGTTGTTCACCTCAATAGCCCAGACTTTTTTAATCCTATACTGTACAATAGTTTCATATTCCTTTTTATACATATTCCATAATTGTATTTTTTATATTCAACAGGGCCTCTTGGTGTTGGCTTCGGCTCCACCAATGCCTACCAAATGTCCGGGCTAGACCCGACAATTTCATTAAATAAAGTGTCATAATAATAAATAAAAAAAAACACCGATCGGGGATAAAAACTAAATTTGACTGCACCCTTATGTATTATTGAATAGATTTTGAAAAATGAAAACAAGGTTGGTATATATTTCAAAATATTATAGTCGAGTTTAAAAAATTTGTAATCTCGTTTCTTTTGAATCTACCGCTGAAAATTTAGACCACAACCACAAAATTTTATGTAGCCCGAGAAAAACTCTAGCTTCCTTTGTATCTGGCTTAGAGAAGAAGCTTAGTGTAAAATACAATGTAAGAAAGCATTCACACTCTAACACACTAGCAAAACTTACATCACAAATGTAAAAGGGAACGAAATAAAAAGCAGTTGTATATTATTTTCGGAGCCAATTAAAAAATTCGTTTTCCGTCAAGTGGGAAAATGTTTTACTGTCTGATTTGGGGAAAAATGTTCTCATTAGGGCGATATGAGGTCGTTGGGCTGTGATACTGTATGAAATAGGATTAGGTATTGTCGATAAGTATAAATTAAAACTTGTGTAAATCTAGCGGCAGTCTTAATATTCCTTTGGGAGTTACTAGATCTGACGACTTTATTTTTAGCTTCATCATCATTTCAGCCATAGACGTCCACTGTAGGACATAGACCTCCCCCATTGATCTCCAAAAGGGCCGGTTGGAAGCGGCCTGCATCCAGCGTTTCCCTGCGGTCTCTTTTAGGTCACCTGTCCATCTTGTTGGTGGACGTCCTACGCTGCGTTTACCGGTCCGTGGTCTCCATTCGAGAAGCTTTCGGCCCCATCGGTCATCTGTTCTGCGTGCTATGTGCCATGCCCACTGCCACTTGCTAATCCGGTAACTTTCGTTCGTCTACGAATCTCGTCATTCGTCATTTTTAGCTTATTTTCTAGTAATAAAATAATCGTCATAATCATCCCACATTAGAGCCCACTGCTGGGCATAGGCCTCTTATAAGCACGGCACTCGTCTGATCTTCGAGTATTCGCTTCAAAATACTGCGAGCTGCCTTACTTATGCTTAGCTGCCTTGATCCATCAAGTCTCAGGGCTTCCTACGCTATATACGTTCGACGGTGCGTGATCCTCCACTCTAGAATATGAGTCACGACTATCCCATCTCCACAACATAGCGCCACACCACACACCCACCCGACGTACTCTCCCACGAGACCCCTCCTGGCTGGCCTAGAAAAAAATGGGAGAAAAGAGGCGCCAAAGCTAGCGTTCAGCCTCGGCAATGAGGTGTACCCTCGCCACCGAATTACTTACCTCACCCGCATGGGTAGAGGGAGAAGAACCGTTCCATCGATCACGACTATCCCTACGGTTATAGATTTTGCGACAGACACGACCAGCTCACCACTTCTAGCAAAACACTACTTAACCCACTTGCACACACTACGTAATACTCATCTTAAATGCCATGTTTGTAAGTAGGTTCCCATTCAAAACGATTGAATAAAATTTAACTATATTTGGTAAATAGGTATGTAAGTACCTTATCCCTGGATCAACACGTAGACTGCTGTTTATTCCGAAAAATGAGCAGTTTTTTTAAGCCACGGGCGGTCTTATACGATTAAAAAACCTACTAAAAATATGATTATACGTGGTTATATGTACGGATTTAATAAATCCATGGGGTGGTCCTAGTATGATAAAATCCGGCCAAGTGCTGGCGGACTCGCGCATGAATGGTTCCTTACTATTATCTATAAAAACGGCAAAAAAAACACGTTTGTTCTATGGGAGCCCCCTAAATATTTATTTTATTCTGTTTTTAACCGACTTCCAAAAAGGACGAGGTTATCAATTTGACTGTATGTTTTTTTTTATGTTTGTGACCTCATAACTTTCGACTGGGTGAACCGATTTTGATAATTATTTTTTTTTATTTGAAAGCTGGCGCTTCCCATTTGGTCCCATTTCAATTTGGTCTAGTTCTGATGAAGTCGTTTTTTATATTGATAATTATGAGTATTTGTTGTTATAGCGGCAACAGCGGCAAAATTTCAACTGTCTAACTATCACGGTTCATGAGATATAGCCTGGTGACAGACGGACAGCGGAGTCTTACTAATAGGGTCCCGTTTTACCCTTAAGTTACGTAACCCTAAAAACGACAAAAAAGTGGTAAAAAGAGGTAGTAAATAGAAGGTAAGTTTATAAGCGTTAGGAAACTATGAAAATAAATTCCTAACCAAACGAGTAAACAGCGTTAATCTCCCAATGCTAAACTCTCTGCAAACTTTGACTAAGGAATTAGGAATAGTAAAATATTCAGAAGCGCTACCTTCATCATCAATTAAGAAGAAAACTAAAGCTAGCTGGGTGTCGGGTGCCGGAAGTGGCTGGGCGGCTAGACATCCGGCAATTTGGCCGCAACCGGCCCGTTTCCGGCGAAGACGGCCTAATCCGGTTTGGTAAAGTACACGACATGATAGAGTTATTCTTGGCCGATAAGATTGTTGAACTTGTTTGTTAAACCTGTTGGTTCGTGTTTAACGCATTTTAAGACTAGGTATATATCTGGGATCGATGCGTTGATATTGTTTAAAAAGGAAAATAGAAAGAATAAAAACCGAGCGGAGTACAACTGTGGCTAAGCGGCTAGAGCGCTCGGGACGTAAAACCAGACCAAGTTATGCTTAATTTAGTTATTATAAAAATTTTAGAATTAGTGAAACTCCATGAAATCTTGTTAAAAAAATTAACACGGGTGTTTTGAAAAGATCCGATAATAGTATTTAAAGGTCAGCAATGTATTTGTGATACCTTTGTTGTTACAGGTGTCACGAGAAGGTGATCACTTACATCATCAAACGGCCCGTTTGCTTGTTTGCCATCTATGACATAAATCCATAAATCGTATCTATCCATAAAATCAACGCCAACAAACTGAAGGAAATATAAATATCATCGACATTTCCATTCTCCATAAACAAACTTTATCAAAAGCAGAAACCGAATTCAAAACAAGCTCATAAACCGCACATCTAAAATTCCATTACGTGACACTAAAACTACCAATAAAGAAGCAGAGCAGCGTTAAAAAGTCGCATTGTTGGGTTTTAAAGTAAATTTATTCCATATTCTTGGCTCTATCGTCCCGAGTCGGTGCTAAAACCAAACATTTTGACTCCGACTACGATTTAAAACAGTACCTTGCAGGTGGATGCAGTCAGTAAACAAAGAAACAGTATGGGAAACATCCAAACTGAAGAACAGTGGAGAATATGAGTCTACAGGGTTACATAAGACGCTAGTACTAAACTGAGAGGGCAGTGTACTTATCATTGTGAACAACTTATAAACAGAAGTTTAAGTAAAAACTGTTTCTTTGACAAATCTCTAGTGTATTCCCGCTTTAACGTTGCATTAAGTACAATAAGGAATTAAGGATCAATTATTTTTGTTTTACTCTACAGATGATTTGTCAATGATACTAAGAAACAAATCAGTGATTAATGCGGAATGACAATAAATATAAATTTATAAAAAATTACAAATTAAACCCTTATTCTTAAAATACTTTGTCGACACGTGTTTCGCCCCTACACAAGGCAACTCAGAACGTGTTGACTCTTCGAGCGCTTGGCCGAAAAACAAACAGGCAAACAAAACAAAACAGAAAAAAAAAACAATCAAAGAAAACAGTTTTGAAGATCAACGTCCGCAAAGTAACGCCTGATTCAATCAACTAGAAGTAAAAAAACAACTTCCACATTTATAAATAAAAAAATTACGAACTGCCATTCAAACTTTCAAAAGTTAAAGGAAAAAATAAAAAAAAAGTAATGTAAAAAAAAAAAGTTAAGCTAAAGTTTAGAGGATGAATTTTCAAAAATTCTTAGTGCTCACCTTCGTTATATAAAGAACCCTTGCAAATTTTCATGCTTGTAGACCCAGCTGTTAAGGTTGTATGTTGTTTGTCAGTGAATAATTAATGTGTTTAATATTTTTATTAAGTAGATAGGCTAATAAACTGTCGCAGAAAGCTTCCGTACTCTTTCTTTACAAATTTTGCAGGTATAAGAGTTAGCTTCTTACCTTCGGCCAGTCCCCCGCATTTGAAACCGCGTAAAATTATTGCCATAGAAAGCCCTAATTTAAATATAGCATATGGTAGGAAAAAAACTATATAAATCAAGTCATGGAACTAATTAGTGAATAGTTGCAGGGAACCTGCCTGCGAGAGGTCATTAGGTAATTATTAATAACTCTACTGTTATCTAATAATTAACAGGATATGTACTGTGATGAGATTGTGGATGGATATTACGGCGCAGTGAACCGTCTAGTAAACAGTATTTTATCAATAGTCCTGTACAATATAATCAAGAATACTTTTTAATCTGTAATCCACATTAGAGGACGAAGGACAAAAACGTAGAACAAAGTATTACCATCGTTTTTATTGGGCAAGTGCATTTAATAATTAAACAAAATACCTACAAGGTAACACTAACACTTCAAAAACAGTTAGGCTGCCCAAGGTCTAAAGACAATCCAAATGCTCAAGCCCACTATCAGTTGGCGGCGTACCTAGTATGCTGGCGGCATTACCACGCTGAATGGCAATGCTTATGCGTTGAGCCAGAAATACGCCATTTCGTTTAAGGTGAAACGTTCATAGACTAAACAATTAATGATTTACTAAATCTTTGCAATTACTATTGAAATGAAACATTTCAACGACTAGCAAAAAATGCAATAGTGTTAATAGAGATGGTGGCTGGCAAGTATCACATCTTGGGATTCAGTCATCTTATTCAATCCCGGCGCAGAACTCAAGTCTTCTGGACACCGTGACCAACTACTGCACACATAAGGGAACGTTTGTAATTGGAAATGTTAACCCAGTTCAACGTTATACGTACTTTCCTTACTCTGTGTATTTCTAAAATATTGTTTGACCGAACATTGCAACGTTACCTCACCAAATTTAATATTGACCGTCGATATATATTCGCGTATTTATAGTGGTTTGTAAGCAAATATTTAAGGACACGTTTGGAGAATTTTGTTTTGTAAACAGGCAAACTTAGTCATAACTTTGTCATGTCAAATGTTACAGATGAAAATGCTCAGAATAAGAAAACTGATATACATATCAGTTACGTGAGTACATATTGCGTTATGTTTTATACTGCATGGTTTAAAGGCTTTGTCAAATACGTGGACCTAGCGCGCGTTAGGGCGTCATAGCGTCGATTACTTGCCGCGTCGCGCTATAACGCTGCTGTATCTTGTAATATACAAGCAAATACATGCCAAACAGAACGCGCACGCATGTAGTACGCGACGCTCTGTCGCGACATGAAAACGCGTCGTTTTATTTTGATAAAAAATATGTAATACCGCCCCACGTATTTGTGTACATTTTTGTCGTCATGACTGATAATTTAATAGAATGCATTGCGTTTACCCCGCTGAAACGTTCACCAAGTGAAGCTTGGTAAAGTTCTACCTAGCAGTGGGTAGGTGTTTCAAAGAAAAGAGTTTAAGATAGTATAAGTTAAGATTTATTAGAGCAAGTGAATGAATTTACAGACAGAGGGTCGTGAGCTCGGAAGGTGATGGCGATAAAAAAAGTGTTGGTCCCTTGTTTGGAGACTTAGCTTGAAGAGCTTGGGGCGCCGGTCGCCGCGTAGCTCGACGCGGCTCGTGGCACGTGGAAAGTCAGCTGGGCAGTGTAGCGACGAGACAGCTCCGTCCGAGGTTTTCAGGCGTGGCCAGAGGGTGGTCAGCGCGTCACGTCGCTGTTGTTGAAGACGTGACCGGAGTACGGTCAACGTAGTAGCGAGTAAGGTCCGCACGTCACGACACTGTTGTCAGTATCGTGGCCGTAGTTTAGTAGAGGGTAGGAGGTAGGAGCCTGAAAATGCGTCGAAGAACTCCGCATGAGGATCAGTACGGAAGCCGCTCGGCCACGTCGTGCGAGTCCCGTAGAAAAGACGGCAGATCTGACTAGGCGCCCATTATCTCACATGACGTGGTACCGGCGTCAAACACAGTTTTTGATCGGAAGGATCCAAGTTACAGAATGCTTTAAGAGCTTAGAACACACAACGGAACTTACCCGATTGGAGTACGGGGCTACTAGATTTTAATTATAAGTTTAAAAGTTAAGTATGAACGACTTTCACACGGGAATATCGTTGCACAAATGCGCGAGATTTTTAGTTCGGGTTCTATATATAACCTATTCCTTCTAGAAAGAATATGATATTTACATACCCGAATCTTTTAAAAATGCTATTTAATTAAATATTTCCGAGGGTTAGAACAATGATTTTTCGCTTAACGAAATGAAAGTGATTGACATTACGTCAATCACCTTCATCTGTCAACAATGTTTATGTCATAGTAGTGACCTTTTTTATTGGTTAAGTTTGGCTTCTAGCTATGTGCCATTTGCCATGTATTGGAAGTCGGTAACGATCATGGAACGTTACACCGCAGTCACACTATATTCCTTGCGCTGCTACTCGCGTTGCTGCGATTATTCGCTAGGCCCAGAATAGGTACAGAAAGTCGGCATGCATAATTATCGTTTCGTGTGACAATTGTCTTAATTTACAATGAGTGAATCCTACCAGGATTGTTGTGTTTGGTTGATGCAACATTAAACAAAACGAACTTGACGTTTTTTAAATTGACTGTGATCGCTTATCATCAGGCGAACCATTAGCTTGTTTGCCACCAACGTATGGCATAAAAAAATACTTATCAATGTAGAAAGGTAAGTAAAAATAACTGCCTGTTTACGCTCGTTGTATGCAGTTGACAATCTGTTCTTATTCTGTGGCGGTAGGCAAGGCAAGGAGCACGACGAGCTGTACACAGCCAGCCACACTACGTTTATGCCTACTTCCCTCGCTACTTCCCTCGCCACTTCTCGAATGTGTGACCGCAGCTTTAAACACAGTGTGTCGTGATACGTGACGCTAAAACAACTTGACGCAGGTTTGCATTCATTTTGATGAAGCCTTTATTGTAAATAAATGAAATTAACTAGCCAGTCTGTCCTTTTGGCCTTGTTGTTTTCATTATAGATTTCACTGTATTTACCATTTCCATCGAGATTTAAATGTCTTTCGACATTAGCGGTGACTGGAACTAAAGCACATTCTACGTCTAGAAAAAAGCCCATAAAGTACCAATGTAGTTGCTATAGGATCGCATGCAGCACTCCATCAAATCAGCAATAAGTGCCGCCCTATAAACCGAAAAACTGTCGTAAAACCGTTATCTCTTACCTCTAAAGTCGTAATACAAAACAATTTCTTTCCTCGCGTTGCCAACATTGTATGGAGCAAACAAACGTTTACGTTCTTTCAGGACTTTTCCCTATTAAATTTTCAGTCCAAACAAGTAGACAGTAAAAATTTAACTAAGATAAGAAAACTTCCTAGTGGGTTGACGTGCAGTGTTACCAGAACGGGCGTTCCGCACAAATTGAGGAGTTTTTAGGGGTTGTGTTAGTATGTACTCTAAAACTTTAAAGAGACAATGTTGTAGATTTTTTTGGAAAGGAATTTAATGAATGGTAGTTTCTTTTTCAGGATTACTTATATTTAAGGTAAATAAGATGCTTTGTATGTTGTATATTTTTTCCTGGTTTCGAATTAAGGAACTTTAGCTCTAGCTGGCGAAGCGGTTCTTCCTAGCATTCTTTCTTATTGTATCTTGAGCAACTATGACATTTATGTACTTACGGGTATAATATCATATATTTTTTTCTATCTACCCACGGAAGTTCTTAAACGAGAAAAAAAAGTACTAAAATACCTGGCAACACCGATTAGAAGACTACCAGGAAAATGAATGGAGAAACGTAATTTGTTTTATTTGACAAACAGCGAAAAACAATTTCAATTTAGTACACTTTGTTTAACGCGTAAATACTTTTATGTACGAGTAGGTACCTTTACATGGAGTGTTTGCCTCTTCGAAAATTTCGAAATTAATATCAAATTCGCGCAAATAAAATGTACAAATATTTTACGAGGGTATGATCTGCCTTTTTATCAAAGAAATGAGGTAAAATTATTGTTGTTTTGAAAATGTAGTTTCGTTATTCAACATTGACATTCTGATGACATTTTTTTATTGGGTTACGCGGAAAGGGTTTACTAAGCTGGAAGGGGTCCACAGTGTCCATCATTATAAACAACTTTTACTATGGGAGCAACTCTGACATCGCGAATAAAACATCAGCTGTTCCATATAAATTCAAAGTCATTCACAATCGACAAATTACAACAGCTTATATTAAAAAAAAAAAAACAATGATGGGTAATATAGACCCCGTTTGGCTTAGTATACTCTTCCGCGTAGCCCTGTATATAAACCCACACCAAATCAAAACTAGGCAAATTCGTTTCGATAGTGTAGCAAACAATTTCATCTAACTTTTAGGTATGCAAAATATGAAAATATTCGACATTTGCGTCGCGAAAATAACCTTGTAACAGTATTACACCCTCAGAGAGCTAATTGTGTCAACCGTGGCTTAACCTTGTTATGGCAACAAATTTTTACGGTAAAACATTTTATGGACGTAGAGAGCTCTTGTTGTTAGTGGCTTTTTTCCGGGTTCATATAATATATGTGCCATACTGGCGCTAGATAGCAGACTTTATTAATTTACCTTTGTAATATCAACTAAAGCTGAGATTTTTACTGAAACTTCAAGAATACAAATATGTATACCTCTAAGTGTCGCCGCACACTGAGACCTGGCAGCGGCCACTGCAAGCGCTGGACGAAACTTTTCATACATTTTGTATGGTATCGCTACATACTGAGAGATCGAGT
Organism: Agriopis leucophaearia; assembly: GCA_949125355.1. Taxonomy (NCBI): domain Eukaryota; kingdom Metazoa; phylum Arthropoda; class Insecta; order Lepidoptera; family Geometridae; genus Agriopis; species Agriopis leucophaearia. The sequence continues at coordinate 6,543,702 of OX421267.1, forward strand.
GGATGCTTATCCTATCCAAGCCACAAACTCAGCGCTTGTTTCTTGTGGCTGCGTTTTATCGGCCGGCGCCTGCGCATGCACGACTACAGTCGCACAGCCGAAAAACGCTCGAAGATTATTTCAATAGCATAAAAATGATCACAAGAACAAATACAAAATTTAACAAACAAAAAAAAAAACACTCAAAATATAAGTTTCTGTAATTATGTACAGTAAGCACAGTACCTACTGTCAATATATAGTCAAAATACGCAACACGCATGAGAGATAACAGACAGTTAAATGATAAAACTAATAAGACCTTAAAAATGATTGACATAAAGGCGACAATGAAATAAACTGTATGTGTAACATGTGCGTATGTAATGAGAACGATGGGAATGCCTAACTCGCCAAATATCAAAAGCTTAGGTACCTATTATAGCGCTCAATTATATAGTAAGTACGAAACAGATAGCATATTAAGAGGCTGTGTAAATGATGACGATGATGACACTTATAAGTATCTTAGTTTACGTTTTCCTAATCAAAACCACCCACTTTATTCCACTTCGAAAATAATTTCTTATCCAATAAAAATACTCGAATGGTAATCGAATCGCCGCGCTGCTACTCAAAGTATCAGTAGCCGTTCCGATCCATCTAAAAATTCCCGACAGCATCTTGTTTGTACACATTACAAATTATTCGAGATTATTCGCTTCCGCCGCTTAACTTCTTTAAAGGAATATCCGATCAAACGTCGGCGTAAACTAATTCCAGAAAGCAAACTCGAAACTCTTAAAAAAGGAAAAGTTGGTTTTCCAATATCGAACATCGGGATCGACGAAATTGGTTAGCAATTACACTGACGATTTAACGTGGCTAGTCAAGCTTTGGGAGGCGGAAAGTGCACTCACATCCACTTCTTATATATCTTTAACTTGTTTATCTCTTGCCCTAAAATCAGATGTATTCATGACCATCAACAAGCTAGACCCACTTAGCCTACTAAAAGATTTGTGTTTGGTTCCCTCTGCATTTTTTATAACTTGTTTTTCGAAAAATGTTCTGAAGAGCTTTTTGATCGCATTTTTGCATCGGATATCCACTACCACACATCACAACGTCGATAAAATGCTCATCCCCACATCTTGCAAAGCTGGAAATCCCACACCGTCCAGGTTTTCAGCACCTTTCATCCACGGATCTTCAAGGTGTGAAATATTCTTCCCCCGAAGATCTTCCCGCAGAGCTTCAACATCGTTTCAAAAACGGTGTATACAACTACTTCTCTGGGCTGGCAAAGCACCGACAACACCGCTAGTGTCCGCTAGTCCATAGGCGGCGGTTTTTGCTTACCAAAAAAATACTTCTTTAATTTTAATGTAAGATTAAGGTAATCAGAAATTTGGTTAATTGAGGATTTTATTATGATAAATTAACAAGAAAAAAAAACCTGATAAAAATATTTTGTGGCAGATCATGTTGCAAACGGTTGCCAGGTTAAAAAAGATGTACTCGTATTTACCTCACTTTCATTCTAAAAGATCTACAATAATAACATGAAGGGGTACAGTGCAGTATTTTTTTTCATCCTTACTTTGTGTGGGAGCTAGTCGTCATATTGCATTTATGATGACGTCATACACCCAGTGACCACCCCTGGACTTATAAGAATCTATCGACACCTTATTTATCAAAATTGATCAAAGCGGTTGGGTTGTAACTGGGCAAATACATATCGTATTATACACGTTAAACACAATACCATTCTTTTGACTTTGTGTCTTCGAGTGAAAATAAGTCATGCAAATGTGTTTTTAAAAGAAACGTGCAAGACCTATAATAAAATATTGAAGGTAAAAAATATTGTGCTTTAAAGTACAGTTGGCACATAAAAGGTTTTCCAGCCGCGTGTTGTCTAAGCTACCAAGAACCCTTTCGACTTTCACAGCTCCTTAGAAACACTTAAGAAAATTAACCTTCAGCCGCTGTGACATTCAGATGTCATTATAATTTTATGTTACCAATTAAAGTTGATTAGTTTATTTTATTAACGCTGCGAATTAATTTTCAGGACCCGCTATTATCCTGAACTGCGCTCGAAGACTATAAAAGTGACTTAAAAAAAGAGTTAAAGTTAGTGAATTTAGATAAAAGTGCCTATAAATTGATGCCTACGTAAAGTTCGGACTGGCGTCTTCTTATGGTAGAGTGGACTCGAGGCAATACGTGAAATGGTCAAGGTAATAATAAAAACATGAATTTATTTACCGCACTGAATTCACGCCACTGCTAACCCTCTCGTGTTTTTGGGGCTTCACTTTGTAAATATATTTCCGAATCACTCACCACCAGAATGAAATCAAATATACAGGTAGTGAACGTATGAATATGTGTTTGAATTTTAATGTGTGACGCACTCTCACTCGAATCGTAGCTTAGCTATCGTGTTAGCTTTTTAATGTTATTTAGTGTGTCCACGACATTTTTAATAATAGACAACATACAAATATTTTCTCAATAATTGTTAGACAAAAAAATATTTTAAGAGGTTAACTCAGCGTTTATTTTTTACACACTTTGATTCGCCAGTACTTGAAAAGCATACATTTTTGTTTTATTTTGTAAGAAAAAAGGTAAAATTTTCAAGTTCTGATGGTTAAAATTTGTGTGTAAGTAAATTGCTGAAATTCTACACTTAAGAAATTTGAAGTCTTGAAACTTGAAATGTCGTGGGTTGAACCGTTGTTACTTACCACAGTATACATTCACGTTTCACGTTTTAATAATATCCTTCCCTTTGGATATGTTTGGATCTTGAAATAGTTTTGTTCAATTAACTTCACTTCACTTCAATCTGTTACTAATATCAACAGACGTTGATATTAGAAACAGATTAAATCATGTACTGACCTGTTCTTAATTATTATTAGTTTTACTATTCACTATCACAAAAACAGTTTCCTAGTGCTTTTGTGTTAACCTGTTTTCATTTACCTTCTTACTGTATGCACCTAAATCTTTTTTTGTGTGTGTTCTTTATAAATAATTTAGAGTATGCTAGTTTGGTAATCACTTGTGTGTTTTATTTGTTAAATTAAGTAAAATTAGTAGAGAAATAAGAAAAAAAACATCTATCAAAAGATAGGATTCTAGGTTTATTTTATTCCCATTCTTTACACCCTAAATTTAAGTGTCGTACATATAGTTGATCTTTAATTACTTTTTTGTCAGTGTCAATAAAAATATGTCTTATATGACCTCAGATCAAACAAAACTGAAAATATTATGCCTTTTAGTATAATTAAGGATGATTTATACTACACCGTGGCGGGCACGAGCCATGACCCGTACGAGGCGCGGTCGAGGCACGTTCACGAACATTTTATGTGAATGCTTAGGTGCCAGGGCACGGTCAAGCCTCGTCAGGGACGCGGGCGACACACGGTGTAGCATGAACTGGTCTATATAAAAAAAATCCCACCGTCACGCGCTTGACTACTAGGCTTGACCACAACTGCGTCATCAGCAGTAGTAAACCCTATTTTATGATATTATATTTTTGAAACTTTATATACTATATATGAACCTGCGGTATTTTAATTCTATGAAGCTTCATTTCGAACATTGTAGTGATTCCGGTAAAGGCATTAAGTTAAATCAAAATTTCATCATATATGTAAAATAAACAGATAGTTAAATGTGGTTAAAGTATGAAATTTAATATGCACACTGGAAAAGCTCATTACAAATGGGAATGGCCAGTCTGCGGTCGCGATCTGTCTTACAAATTGTATTTGACATAATAACGCAGCGTGGTCGCGAAATAGTTTGTTTAATATCACTGCAAACATGCTATTCACATACATTGATACTAAACAATATTACTATGTATAAGTAATTTAAAGGATACTGGACAAATTTGTATGGGAAGTGGTCTATGAACCAATAGCGATAGGGTCATGTTATTTGTGTATGGCTACCTCAACTATACCCATGTGCAAAGGGGCATCAAAATCAGACCCGGTATTTAAAAAAAAGACGGGATAGAAACTTTTATTGAATATTAAAATCATAAAATGCTTTTCTCGTAAATTTTATTACAAAAGTGATTTGCACAATATCTGATATATTTAGTACTAACCTACATTGGTATGTTAGACTTATAAAGAAACAGAATTAAACGGTACAATGGTATAGGCGTCCTAACAATAATCGTGTCGCTATTGATCTATAGACCACTTTCGTCCAGTCTCCTTATAATTGGGTGTACGCCTGTACGGGTTTTGAGGGATTCCCCGCATTCCGCTGGTAGGTTGAGCTGATGGGTGCATGGGTGGTGCCTGGATTGTTGTTCTACATTTTCTAATGGGTAACTCAGTGATTCGCATCGCATTCGGTTCACACCATGGTGTGAATCGCTTAATTGCTCCGAAACCCCACCGGAGCCGCCGCTGCCGTCTTTGCCGAGTATTTATTTTCGATATGGTAATTCGCACCTCTATCAAAACTCATAAGATTAAAAATATAAGGTGTTTTAAAGTCTAATGGTTGTTTATTATGTAACGTGCAGAAAAACGGTCCCGTTCTAATTCCAGACTATCCAAGTTCCAGTTCTAAAAATCTCATGTAAAAATAAGTAGGTAACCCTTTGTTTAAAATAGTGGTCTATTTTTGATCAACGTTCAGTAATCCCCGTGGTTAAAGAGCGGGAGATGTAAGCATGCATCAAACTTTATCATCAAAAACATGATTGTATAACAAGAACGAGAAATTAGATTATGATGTGATTAATTAATAATATTAAATCCTTTTTTTTTTAATTTTTAAATTTTTAAATATGTCTGATCAGCATGCTCTACTCTGGGCTTTTGTTTGGCTAAATGAAAGATTATTCAATTTATTTCCGTGTATAACTCTAATATCACGAAAGATTACATTCAAAGTAGTAGATCATACGTTATATCCCCTCCCCTCACTTTTCCGGTTCGTATCACATCTCGCGAACGCGTTCTTTATCCAATTATCCGAAGATAAATCTCACCTGTGACTGCGGAAGGTATGGTCACAGTTTCAGCAGTGACAGTAGGCCAAGTAGTCAGTTTTAGAACAAGTTATGGGAAAGGCATCAAGGTATAAAGGACAAAAAAAACAGAACATTTGAACTATCGAAATGAAAATATGACTAACACAAAAAAAAGAAAAAAAAAGTGTAGAACTTTTGAACTACGGTAATGAAAAATGTGACTAAAGGCAGCGTGTCTTCTGAAGGGCACAAAGTTATAATTGCGCGGATTTGCACTAAAAATTTGTGTGAAAAGGAATATAGCAGGTTCCATACGAAACTACGGTTTTTAAATACTCTAAAATAGTCTTGCGTTCTACCGCCATCTCGCTAAATGATCGCGATGAGGCGACGTCGATGATGACGAATGAGCATGCCAACTAGAAGAAAACAATTCACTTGTGCTTTGAAGATTACCAGATTTGTGTATCTATCGGGGAACTAAGACCTGCTTATAGCGAGTTAAAACATTATTTGGCACCAATGGCACTTAAAAAAACACCCATTCAAGCAGCGTGTTCCACAGTGTAGCGGTTGGCTGAAATTGGAAGCAATAAAGAGTTGGTAAATCAATGCGAACTTCATTCGGGTTTTTGGAATTTCAACAGTCCGCTGGTAAAAAGAGTGGGATAATAACATGATGCAGATCCAATGTCTTGTTGGTAAAATTGATACCTACTTCTTTTAAGCGAGAAGTTAGTGAAATATGTACTTTAAGATGCTGAATAAATAAAATAAGTAATGAATATCTCAGTCATGTTCTACTGTAACTGCCACCTACTGTGACATACGTACGAAAAGCTTCTGTTAGGGCAAAGTTATATTTTCAGAATCCGCTGGCTTTTTTCTTCGCTTGACTTAGTGACGTCACGAATGTGAGGATACGTGGTAGATTTAATTAGGGAGGTATTTGTACTCGTTACTGATATGTCTTGGATACGTCTGGGACTTGGGAGTGTTTAGGAGTCTAGGTTGTGTTAGTAAATCATGAGGCTTGTTATTTCTTATCTCTGGTAAACACTCTTCTTAGCTACTTTTAGCAAACATTCTTATTAGACTTTGGTGGCAAGCGTTTCTAACAAGCTGGGCCTTGCTTGGTTGTCAATTCCTAGCTAAATCCTGTGGGTTTACCCGTGTTTTGCAAATTTTGTCAAATTTTACTAATAAAAAGTTTTTTTTTTAATCGCGAATAAGGCCGCGTTTGACCACCAACTCGTCTGTTGCCTTATATGTTTTTTCTTGTAAAATATTAACAATATTGAGTCAGGCGTTTTTCATGAAAAAGTGACAAACACATCAAGGACAGAAAGACCAAGTTTCCTTAACATTTATCTCTTTTTTTACAACGCACTAGGCGTTCGTTTTACCAAAATCTAACCAGATTATCAGTTTTATGTTACTTTATTTCCATTTATCATTCTAAGTGTGATATTCAGAATGTAACAAGTTCCAATTTTCCAAGTACGTGTTACTAGCAACCTGAATTTGGACCTAATCTTTGTCTAATCGATGTACCTACTTAAGATAAAACATAAATTACTATATTTTTACAAAGTTATGTTAATTAGGTATCAACAAAAAATACCAAGGAACTGAAACACCGTTAAAATTAATTCCAAAAAAATTGCGGTGAATTTATCAAAAGGTTCGATATAATCAAATATAATAAATCCCGTACCACATAGTAGAGCTCCTGTCTAAAGACGCTGAAGTCTTACTCTGGTTACAAAGTAACAAAGCATACGTCGTCCACTATCAACTCCAAAACAGTCAATGCGCACAAACCCATCCAGTCGAGTCGTCCAATTTATAGTCGTAATTCGTACCCACTAACCCCCTAAACCATTCTCGCTCAAGCGAATCGATTAAATTCCGTATGCTTCCGCGAGTCGGCAAATTAGATCGGTTCTCGAGTCGACACGGTCAAAAGTCGACACCGGGCCCTTCAGATGATATGCGGACGGGCTTTACAACGAGTTTAAAAATGAAGGCAGAACTGTGATAGGTTGAGATTTTAGAGGTTTGAATGGTTCCGTAGCTTGGCTGCGCTTGAATCATTCATCATCATCATTTCAGCCATAGGACGTCCACTGCTGGACATAGGCTTCCCCCATCGATTTCCAAAAGAACCGGTTGGAAGCGGCCTGCATCCAGCGTTTTCCTGCGGTCTCTTTTAGGTCGTCTGTCAATTTTGAATCATTAGCAGCAGCAAAATACCCATAATATGATTTATGACAATCATCGTCTCTGCATGATTTAATTCCATCCTGTCCATTTTTCTATCGGACTACCAGAGTGGGCTCGAAAAGACGACACCAATTCATGGTTGATTTTCCGAAAATCCGTCTGAAGCGCTTTGATTCCAGTTGTATTGTGCGAATTGCTAGCGTCTGTGTAATGCGCTAAGTCATTGCAGGAATTAAATTAATGTAAAGTACGCACCGTAAAATCCGTTAACCTGTTAATTTTAATGTGTAATAATTGTGCATGTGTTTGTATATCAATATAAGCTAATAAGAATTTACAATGAGATTTTGAAAAATTCTCAATACGAAATATCGGCTTCCAATTACTAAATTGGAAGCGAATACTTTTGTAGAGCGCTTACTAAACCGCTCTACAAAATATAAAATATTTATTTGCTCTTAATAATGGTTATACAAAAAACGTTATTGCTATTCCCAAATCAACGGGCGCTCGAACAAAATTCGTATTATTAGAAGCTGGTTCAAAAACTACTGAGCCAAAGTTAATGACATTTTTGTGGGGCCACCTCGAAAGCTAATCCACATAATAGAAACAGAATCGCGTTAATTGGTTTACAAACGTTGGAGTAATCGGTGTAAATATATAAAAAAACCGGACCTATTTGATTACATCCTGAAGTCGGTTAAAACACTCAGAAAGCAGCTGTAAAATTTTAACTAACATCTCAAGTAAAATTGTCTAGATTATTTTCAAGTATCCTCACAAAACGTAGCCTTATTTACAATCAGTTAACTGATTGCAACGTCTATTGGCGACCGTCAGGTAAATATTAGGAAGATTAATAGGTTTCCGTTCGAAGCCAGCGGTACCCAAAAACGGAAAGAGATTTTCCTTTCTCGGATCGGAAGCGGATCTCATTTCCTCCGACAACATCAAAGTGAGATAGCAATCGTTTTTTTATTTTATTCGAATCAGCAATATTTTGTACTAGTTAGTGGCTCGGCGGTTGATCTGGTTACGATGGGTTGATAAATATCGGGATGACTGCTTTGCAGGTTCGGCCTTTTGTTTCAGCCCTTTTAAGGATTCCGTAGCAACAGTAAAAATAAATAAAGTCTGCGTTCAAAATTCGTTCGAAATACTATACATAGAATTGTATACTTTCCTTTTTTGTTTTTTCATACAATACATTGATTTTTATGACTAAATTCACATGCCGTGTAATGGTAAAATAGGAGAACTAAATATAAAATACCTTAGACCAGTGTATAACCCTATTTTTTGTCAATAAATTTCATTTCATTTTATACTAAGTGTGTTTTGTTGGAACTTAGGTTCGATTTCCAGTGATAACCTTAGCAAAAGACTAAAAAAGGGGGTAGATCGTTTTGTCTGCACCTAACTTTGAATTGTTCAACCAACTACCCGCATTCTTCAGTCTTCCCTTGAACATGGTGCATGTAAGTGCGCCAAAATATCGGGAGCTCCATTTACAACCTTACCAGGCGAACACTCATTCAGGCATTCAGGATTATTTGTATATATAGTGGCTCTTTTGTAGAGTCCGTTTGGCGAAGTACTTTCGCCGATTATGCAACCGCCTGCCAAGCAGTAGTATGCAAACATTACTGTGTTGCAGATGCAATGTTTCCAGTTAATTTACTGCATATAAAAAGATTTAATATCTCAGGGTATCAGGATTATTAATATATTTGAGGATTTATTATAATAAATGTCCTATTTGCTTTACAGCTTGATATCAAGTGCCAGTCTTTAAAACCAACTGACAAGTATCTATTGGTGATGAGTATCTGTCAAAGTCAATGTTACCATTTGAAACGTCATTAATATTGTAATTGTCAACAGTCAACAGATGCTCGTCACCACAGAACATAAATACTTTAATATTATGGTTCATATTAATTTTAGATACAAATGATTATACACTAGTAATTATGGTAATAGTCTTACAGTACGTAATCCAATCGTGCATAAGATCCTTGTTTCTATTATAAAATAAGAGTTAAATTTGGCTAGAAACAGTGAAACGTTGAAAAGTACAAACAATAAGCATTGTTTGGGCTCGCCCATGACGCACGTTCCGTTATTCAATAGAATTATACAAGCAGAAAAATCACGCTTGCTATTCCGTTGATGAAAGGGTTAATTTAATAAAAATGCTTGTTTACCTCCTGGTCGCGAATTAGGGTCGTTTATAAAAAAAAAGGTATTTGGAAATATAGGGCCAAATTTATAACTAAGTATAAAATACTAAAAAGATAATAAATCACTGTTTTAAACTATCACGGTTGTTCACTACAGTTATACCTATAAATATAACGGTATATTTTTCGTGGTAAGGTTGTGAATGGAGCTCCCGATATTTCGGCGCAGTTATATACGAGTACATGTGTCACGGGAAGATAAGAATGCGGGTTGGTTGGTCGAACAGTTCAAAGTTAGATGCAGACAAACGATATCGAGACCTCCATTCACAACCTTACCACGGTAAATATCCCGCTAATAATGATATAACCTAAGATATAAGCATAAGTATGAAATCTTTGGATATATAATGACATATCTGTAAGATAATGACATTTTTAACGATTTGATCACGAGTATTTTACATTATTTTAATTCCAGGCGTTTCAAAATTAGTAAATACACAATTTCATTTACTATGATGACCGATTTTGGTAAAATATCTGTGAAAATAAATAATCAAAAAAATAAAAAACAATTTGGTTTCAAAATGACGGAGTAACAAACAATAACGTACGAGGATACAAACATAAAAAAAAAAATTGAGTAAACCCCCCCCCCCCCCCCCCCTTCCTCCATTTTTACTTGAAGTATATTTTGCCATATTTTCGAGTCCCTAATAACAAAAGCTACGATAACGAATAATAATACATCCATATTCAAATAAAAATATGAAAAAAATTGAACCAAATAAAAGTTCCTAGAGACTTTCACTGGTAAATTACCCGCCAATACCCTTGGGTGCAACTCGGGCCAAAGTTAAGGCATGCTTTTCCCTCTCGATAGCGGTTACACGGGTAAGTGATGTATTAGACCATTAGGCTCTTATGCACTGAAACGTGACGTCTTCATGAGGTGAAATAGAGCTATAGCGTTTTTTTGTCTTTTTCATCCTGAATTTACCTGTATGGGATTTTTTTTCATGTATTAATAGGTTTGCGTTTGACCGGCAACTCGCCTGATGTTAAGCGATGATCCGGTCTACGATGAAGCACGCTTGCAACCGATTCACTCGTGATTTGAAGACACCCAGATTGTAACTATCGGGGAACACCATTACAGGCAGCACATTCGACAGAATAGCAGTTCGCACAATAAAAGTGGAATCAAAGCGCTTCGAGTTTTCAGAATTTCAACCATAAAGAGGTGTTGATTTTCTTATCGCCTACACTGTTAGGAGAAGAATCTATCGACCATATTTCTCGTTTTTTTTTTTGCACATCCTAAATCTTTGTTATTGACACCCCAGTTATCAAAATTGGTTGATGTTGTTGAGAACATACATACTCGTTAAAGACCAGCTAAAGGCTATTTCACTCGCGCATTTCAACGTTTTCGATGATAAAACATTGTTGAGCGATAATTTAAAAACACTGACTGCGGGCATTTCATTTAATATAACATTGCATAAAGTATAAATACATTTTTGTATTGATTATTTATAGGATGGCGGAGGAGAAAAACACAATTTTATATATATTTTTATATCGCCGATTTAAGATATTTTTTTCTCTCACATTGTTTCTCTACCACGCACATATCTAGTAGAAGAGCACCCTTAAACACTGTCTTTGGCTATGCATCGGGTAATAAGTAAGTAAAACATTGGTATTACCAATACCAATGAAATTTGCTATCTTTGGAACTTAGAAATTGGCAAAGACAGATCACAATCAGCACTATTGTTAGAGGACCTGTTAGGTCAAGATATTCCAAAGTTGGATGGTCAAAGACTTGTTATTCACAGACGCAGTAAGAGATGTCAGAAGTTACGAACACAGTTGCAGTCTCGGAGGGTCCGGGTTATCAAGATTCGTCTGCCTCCTTCAAAGATCGTATCCAAGACATTCTATTCAACTAGTTTCTAATAATTTACCTTTGAAATGTAAGTCTTAAACTCCTCAAAGCGTTTCTACATTATGTTCGGATAAATTCACCGCAGAAGATTGAGAGATACGTTTTCAGGCATAGTATAAAATCAGTAAGGGAATCTGAAAGTAGGTTATTCATAATTATGAAACAAAAGATAATGAGAAACAAAATAATAATCAATTTAGTTTGAACCCAAACGCCAAAGAGGATATAATTATAATAGATACTCGTGCTACGTAAGACCACACGCAATGTTCAGATTTTTGGCGCCAACGCGAACAAAAATATCGCATTGTTATAATATTTTACAAAACTTGTGTATTTTCGAGAATGTATGTGTAATAATAGTCGATTATTATCACATATTTATTTTTCTTCTTAAATTTTAGATTTTTTTACAATATCTATACAAAAACAAAATTAGTCGATTATTATATCTCCTTATTTCACTAAATTCTCGGGTCTAGCCCGGACATTTGGTGGGCATTGGTGGAGCCGAAGCCAACACCAAGAGGCCTCTTTGAATATCAAATACATGCAACTATGAAATATGTATAAAAAGGAATATGAAACTATTGTACAGTATAGGATTAAAAAAGACTGGGCTATTGAGGTGAACAACTTGTGGATGGAATAACAGATCTATAGAATGAGAAATGGCACCTGCCTTATTCTTGTCTCATCTCAAAATATATTTAGGCAGGTGATGACTTGCCACCCACTGAATGGGCTACCCATAAAGGCTGCCGTATCTTGGCACCGGAGGGGCAACATCGGCGTGGGTGGCTTAGGTTGTAGAGAGGTGTGCTGCACTTTCACTAAGAGCTACTCGCGGCGTTATGCCCTTTAACACTTCCACCCTGGAGCTTAGGTTCTTAGCTCTTGTGGTTTCCACCCCTGGACGGCCGGTTAAAGCAAGCCAAGGGTCAGGGGTCTCATTTGCCCCATGGAATCGGGGTACGCGGTGTCGCCACTCACCGACGGCTCGCCATAAAGCCGCCCCTGCGTTTCGATTATTTATTATTAGTGTAGGCCGGTGGAATAATGAGGTGAAACACATGTATTTTCATTTAGTTAGAACAGAAATTTATCACCGACTCGCACTTGGCCATTATTTATTATTTTTTGTTCTACTTTGGAGTGTGTACTACAATCATGCCAAGTTTGACGCCTGTACGTAGTACCGTTTTTACATTAAAGCAAATTCAGAAATACGTTTAAAAAAAAACGTTTGTTGTATTCTCTTTGGGGAATCGTCATTATTATTTTTAGTTAATCCGCCGTAACATTACATATTCTGTGAAAATTTCAACTGACTATCTGTTACGGTTCGAAAGATACAGCCGTTAAAAGATACGACGAACAGACATACGGACAGCCAGACAGTGAACTTAGGCTCAGTAATAGGGTCCCGTTTTTACCCTATGGGTACGGAACCCTAAAAATTACACGGTCTCATCATGTCATTATTGTTTACATGGCCAATAATGACACATAATTATGAAAAAAATATTTTAAAAATAGAAGATCGTTTTAATTTTTCTGCGTAGTATATTATCGGCTAATAGCATTACCAGTAGCCCTGTCTTGTATATCAATATATACAATACAGGGCTACTGGTAATAAGTTTGCATACTCTCCGCCTAAGGGCGGTCTCAGTACATCAAAACAAATAACTTTTGTTCTACGACTTTTCGAAATTCGCGAACCATGTATATGTACTTCGTTGAATCCACTGGCTACCTTTCATATCTAGATAAAGCCTATCAATCTAATGTTGCCAGAGCTAAGAAATTTTTGGATCGAGATAAAAAAGGATTATAATCTAGGTCTTTTCAAGGCCACTGTGAATAGTTATCTTCAAAGTCTGCGCGGTTAAACGCGGTCTTGTGCACTTTAAAATCACTGAGTATAGATGTTAGTTCAGTGTTATAGGCATGATGCCTATATTTTTTATTACCTAATAAAAAAGCTGATCATCAATAGAGCCTATCAACTAAAAACAAAAGTTAAATTAGTTCAAAAATAAATAACTTATAAGTATTTTAATTTCATGCTAGACAGAGAGCGCACTATACTGAGCTATGACGTCAAGCCTCAGGCGCGGTATACAAATGCTATACTAACACACGCTTTGCGAAAAAGGGATGGAGCATCCCTCTCCTCTATCCCCACCTAAAACTTTAAACGCTCATATCTCAGATATTAATTAGCCAATTGAATTTATTTTTTCAGTATATGTTATGTAATTAGTTATATTCATCTCTAAGCTTGTTATTTGTAATTAATTAAACATTATGCCACATGCCTATTTGGTTTACTGTAGTAAAGTCATTAGATTCACTGCATGGCAGATACCGCGGTACATTATGGTGCTTAGTAACTTTCCCGTGCGGAATAAAAAAGATTTAGCCAGCGCTGTTTATGGGTAGTTACCATAATTTTCTGCGGCATGAGCGCAATCCACCAAGTTGCTTTTGGTTGCATAATAAGATCATTGTTTGTTACAATGGCTTTTGTTTTTGTGCAAGTATGCTACAAAAATATAATTATGTTGCGAAGTTTTTGCCCTCTCCAGAAAAGAAGTTAAAAAAAAACTATTTTTGTAATCGATATTTCATTGCTACCGCCCAAAAAACGGCGAAGTTAACATCGTGAGAAAATTGGTATGTCCAGGAACCACAAACAGTTCAAAAACAAATGACATCTGAATGACAAATGAATCTTATTCTTTTTTCTATAGGCGGAAACTTGTAATTGGCCCAGTCACCAAATCAATTTTTTAAGTTATATACTATTAGGCTGTAAGTTTCCTTAAAAAGGCAAAATAAAATAAATAAAACGTGCACTGGGGCAGCATGATGGATTACGGCCTATCTCTCTGTCTCTGAAAGAAGGCCTGAGTCCCAGCAGAGACCATGGTAGGCTGAAATGATGATTTAATGTTACTTTCGGTTATCAATTCTGCAACTGATTGGGTCTTAAGTTGCTCTTTGGTGATCAGTTAAAACAAGCTAATTAAGCTACGTCACCAGCGGTATAATCTTACGATGTTCTGGCTTTACAAAATACATCGCTTTACCATTTTAGTTTTATTTCTGGATTTAATATGATTAAATTCTAGCTGGGTTTTTTTTTCCACGTAGGTACCACGTACCACGTACTACCTAATATACTTTAAAAAAAAAAGTTTAATTAGCGTAATTACCATACGAAGCGCTTTGATTCCACTTTTATTGTGCGAACTGCTACTCTGTGGAATGCGCTGCCGGAATGGGTGTTCCCCGATGGTTACAATCTGGGTGTCTTCAAATCTCGAGTGAATCGGTTTCTTCTTGGCAAGCGTGCTCAATCGTAGACCGCATCGCGCTTAACATCAGGCGAGTTGGCGGTCAAACGCAAGCCTATTACCGAATAAAAATAAATAAAAAATGACAATATTATCAATTCACTATATTTAAATGGTAGGTAGGTATACACAGTTATAGAAATTTCCAAAAACAATAAAAAATACTGTCAGAACTGCTTTTGTATACACAGTTATAGAAATTTCCAAAAACAATAAAAAATACTTTCAGAACTGCTTTTGTATACACAGTTATAGAAATTTCCAAAAACAATAAAAAATACTTTCAGAACTGCTTTTTACTTTGAATTTTTTACTTACTATTTGAAAATTACTTTCGAGTTAGTTAAAAGTTGATCGATTAGTTAAATGTCATCTCTTTGGAATCATGAAAGGTTCTAGCTAGATAGTGACTTGCAGATAGCAAGAAGTATAGATGGCCTCACCAACGGCTGGATGACGCAGGTTCGAATCCTGACTGTCTTAATTTGTTTGAATCGTCTATAACATTTAAATAGTAGATCTTCAAGTGTCCAATAACACTTCAAAAATCTAATATTTCGGATATCAATTCAGTTGATTGTGCAAGGTGGACCCTATAAACCTACTTCAAGGTACGTACGTAGTTTTACGACCAATCAAAGATGTCGTAAACAAGTTTTAATTGGCAGCTCGTATTAAAGCGTTATTCGAAATGCAAAATTAAATTACAGCCTCCAAGGAACTCAAAATTAGTTTGACCTAGACAATGGTCGGTGGCGGTGTTCAAATATTTGTAGGCATAGCCAGTTGTCGTAAACCAAAGATATTGCCTTAGTATTGTCTCAAAGAGATTAGTTTCATTATGTTTCTATGTTGCTGGAAATGCGAGAAAAAAGGATTTCCGGTTAGGCTGTATTGTATCGAAAAGAGAAAGCTGCGTGTTATTTCGAATGGATTTATTTGGATGATCAAATGTACTCGGAAGTTATTTAAACAATTCGCGTAAAATATCTCAATTTATAAGCTTTTGTTCCCCAAATCAATTCCAACATAATGCATAGTGTTTTAACAAAACAAAGCCCATTTTAATATGTATGTGCGCATACCTTTATACTCGTCAAAGTTTGTTCATTCACTTTACAATGAAATCCTGTCAAATTACAAAGGCTTCTACGAAAATCGTATTGTAATTCGCGATTGGCGTGTTCAACGTATTTCGCGTACTGACTGATGCCAATGCCTGCGGCTGTCCGCTACGAACTATTTATCCGAAAATCGAACTTTGCCTGCGACATCAACTGTCACACAGGGCTGCTTTATGCGGGCAGAAGTTAGCGTTGATTAAAGATAGCTATATCAGTTTCGTCAACCTTTCATTAGAAATGGTACAAAGGCAACGCAATTACATAGAGGGCAACATCTGGTGGCTTTATCGTGAAAGGGCTGCATCTTAAGCTGCCCATTTGGGTTGTGAGGTAGACGCGTAGACAGTATCAAAGACTGTCTAGGAATTTAGCAAAGCTCTGCAGCTTTTAGTAGCTAATCAAGGTAAAAGCAAGTGTGGAGATTGGATGACACCTTTGACTAGATACCCGCATATATAGCAGTGCAGTAGGCTACACACTGTGCCCACCACTATTCATTCTGTACACTAGCTTTGAGGACTACGAAGTAGTTAGAAGTAGAAGTAACGGACTTCGCATATCTCCCGCAAAATTATTGAAAGATTCTAAGAAATATGAAGGGTTCGGATTTGCTAACATTGCTGAGATTAATCGAGGGATGTTATCATAGACAGGTTGCCGGCTGTACACATATACTTTGTATAAAAAATGGTCAGATGCGTGTCATGACACGCTCATGGTAGAGTTCCGTAGATTAGAAATAAATGTTTAATTTATTTCTTATCTACTATCGTATACTGAGTTCATAGCGTCAAAAGTTGTTTTTCCGGAACATTTGTTTGATTCCACATATGCATGTACTTGTTCGTTTTTATTGGTGAATGTCATAGGCCTCTGAATTTTTGAAGCTCTTGGACATACCCGTTTTCTCATGATGATTTCCTTCACCGTTTTTATGCCAGAATGGTGGAATAGGGCACATCCTCCCTCTCTCTGAGAGAAGATCTAGTTTTTGAAACTATATTAGTTTACTAAAGTTAAATGATTATTTACGGGATATTTACCGTGGTAAGGTTGTGGAAGGAGCTCCCGATATTTCGGCGCAGTTACATGCACCATGTTCACGGGAAGACTGAAGAATGCGGGTGGTTGGTGAAAAAGTTCAAAATTAGGTACAGCCAAAACGATCTACCCTCTTTCTTAGTCTTTTGCTACGGTTATCACTGGAACTCGAACCTAAGTCTCGACAAAACACACTGTATCACTGCGTATAGTATTTTGAACACATTTTGAACGCGGACTTTTATTTTTAGGGCAACCTAATACTTTAGTGAACAACCGTGATAGTTTAAAACAGTGTTTATATTAGTTTAGATTGTTTTTTTAGCAATCCTCTCGAAGGGGAAAATAAACATGCAAGGGGAAGGTACTCTTAGAATCATTTTCCTAAATAAATATTATCTACGGAAAGTTTTTTTTTTTTGTAAAAAAATATTTACTAAATACGTGTACCAAATATATTATGAGCGCTGTAGTCCTTATAGTATGTGAATAAAATAACCGTGACATTCAGACAGACACAGAGAAGCAACAACGGTTCCTTTTTGCTGCGGAACCCTAATAAAAAGCTTCTGACTGGTTATGACCGTCTTGGGATTTCTGGTTATAATAAACACTGTTTAGAACATTTCAAATCCTGATGAAATTGTATTCATTTTGAGTAACGACCTTACCTTACGTTAAAACTTTTTTATCGCTGATATTTTGGAATTTTTAGGACACTAATGACTACATTATGCCGACGACTTGACGTGGGTCGCGTTGAAGCCCTCTGTTTCAATATGGGGACTAGTTGTGTAGAGCTACATAAGATCTTTAATTCTAAAACGCTGAACAAAAACAATAAATTTTGATCAGTTTTACTATCTTTTTTAAAGTAAGATTGGCGCTGGTAACAAGTTTACCTATTACAATAAAATATCAAAACAACAAAAAAAAAACATTTCGTTTTAATAATGTTAATGTAGCTGACAGTAGCATTCTTTTAGCGGGTGACTGTAGTCGTCATATAAAAATGTATTTCACTGACGCAACGTGTCCCGATCGGCGTACGCGTCCGTAATCGAAGTCGTGTCAGCCTAATCTAGCTTTAGATTAATAAAATCGAAAAAATCGTCAAAAAGCATATACACATGCATATACACTTTTTTGATCAGTCTTCCCGGATTCAAGAGAAACCATAAAAAAGTTTCCATTCACGGCTCATCGTGAATGTAGCTGAAACTAAAATCTATAATTATTAACCTAATTTTAATTGTTGTAATATCATACTGCTTTTATTATAACCATGATATACGAATGTTTCGGGATATAGTTTAATTCGCAAAATTTGTCATCACATATAATTTTATTTTATTACGACTGTTTTATGTTTTGTGTACCTGAATAAATAAAATAAAAATCTAGCAATGCGAATTTTTAGTCTGCATCTTATTTAACGTATATGTAGAGATGGCCAAATGAGGCAACAAAAAATTTTCAACTTGTATCTACCTAAAAGAAATAAGTAATTAATTATAAAACGTTGTCTTGTTTCAGGTAAGCTGATTGTGCATCAGGATTCAGGTTAATTTAATAAGTATATATTTATCAGTTTAAAAAAAACGGTATGAAAAGTACTCTTCTACGGGAGTAGTATAAAATGGATTAAATAAACTCCTTTGTGGACAGACTTGTACGCTGACCTGCCACTAGCTGCATGAGCGTATATTGAAGTGTCCATGCCGTACTTTACTCAATAATATCATTTAGAAATGTTCTGCTTAATGCTCAATGTTTCTAGTCGGCTTATTTCACATGACATTCAATAAATAATTGTCCAATTTTAGTTTTCGCCTAATCGGCTTTATAGAAAACTCATTTGAGTGGCAAATTGTGGACCGTTAAATGGATATTTGGAGGTAAATGCGGCGTTAGCAGGCCTTTATCAACATGTTTAGGTGTATCAAAAGATAAACTGATTCATAATGGGTTCGAATAATTGACAATTCTTAAATATATTTCAGACTACAGAGGTTTTTTTTCCAGTTTTATGTACAAAGGCATATTAAATGAAGCAAACACAAAAAAAACAGTGAAAATTGTATTCAGCCGTATATTTGCGGAATACTATAGTAATAAAAAAAAAGTATTACTAATAATAATGTTAATACCCACAACTTAAGACCATAATAACATAAGGTCCAGTTCTTAGTTTATATTAATATGTCATTTATTTTAGACAATGTTCATACATTACAAATTTATAGTTTAACGTTACGAAATTATATTATACTACTATCAGTTCACTTATTTTACAAGAGATGGAGAGAAATAAAATACACGGTACAGCGTCACGATGACGCGAGTTCCATGATTTTTGTCACCCAAAAAGTGCTCAAGGTGCCTAAAGAAGTTTTCACTTCAATAAATTTTGGTATGTTAAACGAGAATAAAAAAAAAAACTAACACATGAAAATTTTAGTATTTGAAATACCAAGAAATCATCATCATCGGCCAGAAGACGACCAATGCTGAACATAGGCCTCCATCTCAGACCTCCACAATGAAAGACAGCCCGCCATCTGCATCCACTAGATGCCTGCGAGTCTCACGATGTAGTCGGTCCATCTAGGAGGCCTACCGAAGCTGTGTCTTCCTGTTCGTGGTCTCCACTCAAGAACCTTTATTACTCATCTGTTATCGGTTCGTAGAGTGATGAGGCCTGCCCATTGCCACTTCAACTTGCAAATTTAAATAGCTATGATGGTGACTTTGGTTGTTTGGTGAATATTCACGTTTCGGATTTTATCGCGCAAAGACACTCCGAACAACAAAATATTATATTACCCATATAGAACACCACCCGAGATCATCAACATAATTGCCAGCAAGGCAATTCAAGCCAATTTCTTACCTTGATCATGTGTAGGATATCCACAAAAATAACAACAAGTTAAGAACGAATAACCGAGCATGTTTGAGAAACGTGAGTTTCGTACTTTTTCTGTAAATAAATACATGCAGCGCTCTTCAATGTTTTTCGTTAAACAAACTTCTATTCATTTCCTGCTGCACGGGAAGTGGAAACGGGATTTTTTGGCTTTCACATTTCGTTTTGACCTCAAATTGGCTATGGTGTGATTTTTTAACAGAACCCGTGAAAAACATAACCTATTAACAGGATTTTTGGAAAATGTACACACCAACACTATTACTCCTAGCGGAGAACGTAGCTAACTGGACTTACACTGTTTTTTGTTAATCATGACATTTGAAGTGACATGACATTTATGATTTGAAGAACCCACTTTGACCAAAATTTAAGTTTAAGGTTCGACCTTTTCTAAAGTATTTGACGGCCGATTTTTTTCCGTGGAAGGAGATTTGATAACGTTTTTAAACTAAAAAGAGACGAATGCGAAGAGTTTTTATTGGAATTTACTGACAAAAATAAATTACTTTTCCGGATAGCTATTGATGTTCTGTGATTAGCTCATAGTACAAGCCGTAGCCATCTAGATATATTTTTCTCGAATGTTGGTTGTCAATGTTTCAATTAAATTGAAACTATAATCAGAGAAACCGGTTTAATCATACGTGAGTAATTCCCGTGTATCATAAACCAAATGAGTTAAAACCACGTTAGTTTCCATAATAACCCAAAACATTTATAAAACGTTTTTGGTGTTTCCACAGCATTACAATCTTGTGAGTGTTTAAGTCTAGGATTAATAGGTTATTACTAGCAAACGCACTTCATCTTAGACAGCATAATCACTTGCCATTAAGCGAGATCACGGTCAAAAGTTAGCCTAGTCTTATGTAAAAAAAAAACACATCAGTCATAGGATTGCACGTCAGAAGTGAAAACTTAAATAGTAATTCACCTATTCTACGAGATGGCGCTGTTTTTGAATATACGGTACAGTGTTGTGTATTATGTATTCTGTGACAGCGTGACGATGCCGCGAGTTCCATGATTTTTGTTCACCCAAAAAGTGCTCAACACGCCTAAAGAAGTTTTCACTTCAAAAAACTTGAATCTCCTCGGTATGTGGCGAGTTTGTGGGAGTGTGTGTTTACACTATGGCAATCGGAATTATGTGAACTCACATCGGCTCACTTTTTGACACACACACATCATCAGCCAATTAACGTCCACTGTTGGACAAGGCCTCCCTCATAGAGAGGGCTGTTGCCATAATCCCCACGCTTGGCAGGCGGCTTGGGGATCGCAGTACGTTCACCGTGTACTATTAAAACGCTGCTGCCCATCCTCCGGTGGTTCTGGTCGCAGTTTTAGAACATACCCGGGTCCAACTCCATTTCCACTTTTTAACACTAGTCCTTAAATATTATTTTAGCAATCGCTTCAGTTAATTAACTTAGCTCTCAGTCAGGCGCAGATTTCAGCTCCTTTTCGGTAGTACAACATTAATTATTAATTAATGTCTTGAAATTGATTTGATAGACACTCGATCTAGATAAATGGACGTTATTTGAAATAATTAAATAGCTCTCATCATCATCACCCTATTTATTTATTTATTTTATTAATATACAAATACTTGTCACACTACGGACATGCCACCGCCCGGCCACCATCTCATTTTCTGTTTTATTGTTAGATTTTTATCATTTATTTAGAAATCCAAAAACTTTTGAACTAAACTTTTATTTTTGTGTTTTATTTTTTTATTAACGGCATGACAAGCCTTAATTATGTGAAAATTGTAGTCAAAGAAAATAAAATAACTTTTCGAGTTTTTTCGTGTCAAATTTGTGTAAAAGGTTTCAAGTTAGTTGTATCAATGCAATAGCACATCATACAATAGCGCAACATACATCATACGTAAATGTAACTTAGATTAACACACATAAATTGAAGAATTTAAGTGAAGCCTATTTCCATTTGTTATTTCAGGTTTTAAAATACTTCAAATAATTTTCAGAAAAGTGTGCTTTGTAGGAAATGGTGCAATTTTTATTTTGATCACTATTTTTCACGGTTGAGTCGTGCTCTTATTGTTACTTGTTATCAAATTAACTTTGATTTAATATAATACCCTTACTCTTGAATTAATTAAGCGTCTTAGGTACTTTGCTCCCCTTGCTAGTTTCAATAAAGTATTATTGCATTCCTCGCAAACTGACGAAAGCCCTTTATTAATTTCCCGGGAAGGAAACTAGCATTATCATTCAACTTTTTCTGAAGACAAAGCCGATTTTAGACGAGAAATTTTCTACTTACAATTTAACAAAACAAGGAGTTTGTCTCAATCCAACTTAGTCCATAATTATGACGTCATTGGAGAAGGATTTAATTAAAGACCTCTCGAAAGGCCTCCCTTGGGTAATTGGTGTTCAATGAGTCTTTCGTAGTCCGAGAGCTTTGGCCCGGTTTCTACTTAGTGATTATGCTCATTTTGCTCGCTCAGCCCGCTTATCGTGATGTCGTCGATAGCCTAAATTGTGGAGATTTGGACGCAGTTACGGTTATTTACGTTTAGGGTGAGATATTGAATTAAATGAAACGAAGGCTTTCAGTTTGGTCTAGATGGTGAGTCGGGTTTGAAATAGAAGTCAGATGACGCATATTGAAATTTGCACTCGATTTTCAACTTTTATTTTGTCTATGATTTCTTATGTAACTATCTGTCGCGTGGTTAATGCGACACGTGACCAAAATGCTGGCCTGTTTCTAGCTCAGCGTGGTAATACCGCCAGCATGCTGAGTATGCTGCCAAATGGTAGTGATTTCTTAATGTCTCTTGGCTTGTCTTAAGACCTTCAACGGTATTTGGGCAGTCTAACTGCTTTTGTATTTTTATAAGCTTGTATTTTGTTTAATCTATTTATTGGGTTAGAAAGGTTTCTTAATGTTTCAACAATATGACCATCAGCACCCACAGCATTTTAATCACCCTACTTGGGGGAAAAGACAATCTTTTGCTCTGGCAACTGCCTCGGTTGCGCGCTCGGTTCCAGGTTCATCATCATTATTATCGTCATTTAGTCCACTGCTGGACGTAGACACCTCTTAATGCACGGTAGTCAGTGTTTTAAGGTTAAATCGGCGATAGAAACCGCTTTTTTCCCGTGATTTGCAGGTTGATTTCATTGTAATAAATTTTCGTAATTATAAATACAGTGACCTCCTTTCGACTTAGTTCCATGTACCTTTGGTTTTGTACCTTATTTGTCTAAGTGCCATAATTTTTTCCACGAAAAATGAGGTCGCTCCAATTTTACGTCTCCAAAAATCTGCCATTAAAATCATTCTCAAGCTTGAAATTACCCATTTTACTAACGAGCAGGTCCATTCAAATAAAAGTCGTAATCTTCTATAGTCCAATTAAATAAAATTTAATTAACAGTGCCTTTCATGAAGCATGATAAATAGAGGTCCGTGCTAAATGGAGTTAAAATCATGTTTTTAATATGCGGTTAAGTGGTCTTGAGTATGAATAGTTCATTCATTCATTTATTCATTCGCTGTTCATGAGCGGAGTACAGGAAAAGAGAATTTTACCGATCACATCGATAAAGGATTGTAATTGTATTGATGACGAATTGCAATAGCAAAAATGAGCGAAATAAACATCATCCACGTTCTTGGTTTTCGGACGTTTCAGGACGTTAGAGCTCTGCACAATGAACATGTGCAGAGTTTGGGCGAGCTGTAACGTCCTGAAAATGATTGCGACCAGGTTGGATTCTTTTCTCCGGAATTGCTACGAGATACATGTCCCAGTACCAATGCCAAGGAGAAAGTACTAGCGATTGTACTAGACATTGATATCTGTTTGTAAATCGTGTTTGTGTTTTCTATGTATGTACATTATTATTTTTTCTTCTGAAAGACTTCTTCCTGAATTTTGATGTGTAAGTATTAATTTTTATTCTGCCATAGTATTTTTTTATTTCTTTCTAATTTTATTGATTTATAATTACTCTGATCTGGCCGAGTGCAATGTAATTTTATTTCTACTTGTGAGTTTTTATTTGTAATAGGCTTGCGTTTGACCGCCAACTCGCCTGATATTAAACAATGATGCGGTCCACGACGGAGCACGATTGCCCAGAAGAAACCGATTCACTCGAGATTTGAAGACACCCAGATTGTAGATTGAGGGAACACCCATTCCGGCAGCGCATTCCACAAACTAGCAGTTCGAAAATCGTGTAGCATTTTAGATAGTATGAAACTAAAATAAAATAAATTTAATCTGAATTATACGGAAATACTGTCGTACGGCAAAGACAGCCGTATTTAACCTTCAGTAATTTCGGTTGATTTATTTGTGATAAACTGCAGTTGAGCCTTGAATTATCATCATCATCAGCCTATCATGTTCCCACTACTTTTCCACAGGCCTTCTCTCAGAGAGAGAGAGAGAATGGGGTCTAATCCACCATGTTGTCATTCTTGGACATACCGGTTTCCTCGCGATGTTTTCCTTCACCGTTGTTGTGCGATGACATCGAATTTGCACATAATTTACTAAGTACTAATTAAGTCATTGGTGCAGGGCCGAGGATCGAACCGGGTGCAGTCAGATTGTAAAGCGCATATGCTACCACCTGGCCACCATCGCTCAATCCTCAATCAAGAGTCTTGAACATTTAGTGTTCATTTTAAATTGTGTTTTGTCGTGATTTTAAAGTTAAAATAATTCTTAAGCTACATGAGCGTGTAAGTTTAACCCATACTCTTTTCCAACCCATTCCCTTCCTTGACGTCGTCGCCGGTGGCACAAAGGAGATATGCGCCTGAAAGTTAATTAAATCTAAACATGTGTAAGCGATACAGCGGCTTTGTTTAACAGCGTTTACTGTTTATAAAGCAGGCTTCAGCGAAAAACTGTTGTCGGTTTAATTAGCTTTAGTTTAATATTCACCTACAGAGAGAATAATTATAAAAAACAGTCAGGAAAGCTAAAAGGATAGACAATTTTCTAGTACTCAAATGTACTAAATTGAATAACAACTCTATCACCTAAAAATAATAACTAAAAGCGCCACAAGCGCGGAAGTCTTTCAAGTGTCAAGAGCACTAGTAAAAAGGGAAGTTCCCAAAAAGCAATAAAAAAAATTGTTCATAAAAATGCGATGGATGGCGTTGACAAGACATGGCTTCATCGCAATGAAGATTTTTCAAAACAAAGGACGAAAAAGGATTATTTAAAAAACTTCCTTATTCTCATAGACAGGCATTATCTATCTTTCAGTCTGACACTGTCTGTCATGCTTGTTTTTGTGTTATTTTATTTCGTAGTTATAGTAGTTTGTGGTTATTGTTTGCTAACAAAGTACTTGTTTTTCCACAACACAACACAAGTTAGTAGATGCATAAGTGTGCCTTGCCAAGCCATGTTATGAAATGTCTCCTCTTCCTTCTATTGTATGTTTCATTGACAAATGCAAAAAAAAACTCGTCAGCGCCCTCTTTTGTTGAGCTGTTAGAAAATCGCCCATTATATTAATTAGAGGTCAATGGTTTTTGTGAATTTTTTAAGTTGAATAGACTGACGGTGTAAGGAGAGCTCTTACGTCAACTGGTTACGCTCGAACCGATCACGCGGGATAAGTTGACATATGCATATTTTGAATTGGTCTACTGGGCCCGTTGACAAATGTATTCTGTATAGATATGGAGAAAAGTGTTTATTATTGAGCTCGGAATCGCGCGAGTGATGTTTTCGCCTGGGTTTATTCATTGTTACAACTCGAAGCTTTCAAAATATTATGCTAACTATAGGTTAATAAATTTTTGAGTTACCGCGCAAATTCCTGCGATATAACATAGGCCTATAGCCTAATGCAGGAAACGCAGTATCAACATTTAGTTTTCAAATCATTCATATACAGACAGTGTGTACAGACAAGCTGATAAATAACTCATGTAAGCTTATTTCTGAAAAAAAAACTTTTTAATAAAAATAGTAAGTACTGTCAACGTTAAAAAGCTTTTTTTTAACTTTTGCTATTAGAACACTTCCTTTAAATTTTCCTGCTATGTCACGGACAGCCTAGCGGCTAATAGAGTATTCTCTATGGTGGGACAGTGGATAAACGTTTAAATACGCACAGCATATATAAATATCACGAATTACACGTGAAAACAATACAAGTTGCATTCACGTACTAAACGAAGAATGAACGAATAATGAAGCGGTGTAGCCCAGTGACGGTCACAGAAAAGAGATTTTTTTTTTTTTCTTTTCTGTTGTGACGGTGTCCAAACCCATCGATCCGGCGTAGTGTTGCAAGCTTTCTAGCAATGCGTTCGTACTCGTATGTTTTGCCGAACCGCGTTGTCAATATTTGGTGTCGTGTGTGCTATCAGAGTTACACGAAACGATAGCTAAGAAAAACGAAAGCTCAACGAATACGTAACAGTAGCTATACACCTATAGAGTTACAACGACAAAGTGAAATTTACATAGCGGACGACATTATACACACTGGACTGGTTCTGTTCTTTGAACTGTGGCTATCCGACCGTGAAATGTTGTGTTTAGGCAACTGGCGCAAGTATGCACAACGAGGTCCAGATTTCTTCCTTTAACGTGATAAAAGTATCTTTATTTTTCATAAGTTGCGCTTGTAAAAGCGCCCCTTGCTTTAATTACAATCTAGCCTAATGTAAGGCTAATGAGTAGTTTAAAACTAATGTTATTTTAAAAACTAAGAATGTGTCCGTTAACACGTTTCCTATTTTCTCTCTAGAGAGTAGACACTTTGTTCACGTGTTCTTTACTGGTATAACTCTATATTTATCTTTATATTTATAGCAAGCACTCCACAACTTAACACAAACACTTTGTTTTTCACTACACTAACTCGAATGGTTTCGTTCTCGTAAGTCTTCTTACAAAGTTTGTGTGGTCAAGGAGCTGGATGGTCTCTACATTCACATGATGACGAAGTCTGTTTAAATGACCTTCAGTACTTTTGAATTAATTTTTTTAACGAACTCTACTTGAAGGTCGCGATGGAGATCACTGTTTCTTATGTACCAAGGTATATGTGTTACAGACGAAAATTACCTACTATTTAATTAAAGGCTGTTAAGGGCTTAACCTGTCGCCAAAGGCATGTCGCCTGTCGTCACTGGTCACTTTGATCAGCCAAAACTTAAAAAGGACTTTTTGTGGGCATACCGCTAAAGGTATGCCGCCAACTGAAAATGAATGGGTTATTAATAAAAATATATAGTATATATTATAGTAATTTTTGAAAAAGATTGAGCTAAAAAAAATAACTTGATTTAAAATGAGAGTATGTTACTACTTGGACGATATTTAATTATTTTTACGATAAGTTAAATAAACAGTCGCCTCAAACGCCTCAAATATTATGTAACCACAGCCGAGGTTGGCATATTTTCGCCGCTTGTGCTGCTCTGCTGAATCAGCCACCAAGCCCTACCTGGTGTATCAGGAAGATGTGACGGCGCCAAAGTATCGACACAAGTAGCGTCCCATACAAGGCACAGCCCCAACTTCCAAGGAACAAGTGTCATACCATCAGGCCTCTTTCCATCGTCACGCGCAAGACCGCTCGGTTCGAGCACAGCTGTGATATTGGCGTTGGAAAAAGCGTATGTGCTGTCGTTCAGGCTGGCGTGTCGGCCAATTCAGTTGTAAGATTTTTCCATACATGCGAACATACATACTAACAGGGCAAGTTGAATAAAAGCTGAATAAATGCTTCAAAATATTATTCACCTCTTTGTAACAGACGTACTGAAAGAAATGCGAAATGATTTCCATTTTACACGGAAACATTTTCGATATTCGTAAATGTAAAGGATGCAGTGCACGGACGAATGATATTTAATTAAAACCAGTTATTTCCGATAGTTTGCCAGTTTATTGAATTTTTATAGGTACTGTAAATAGAGTTTGTGCATGTACAGAGCGCGTACGGAGGCTTAAGCGACACCACAATTTAATGACCGGATCAAATTTGTTGGATAAATATCAATAGAATCAGTAGTATTTAATTGGAAATTCAAGTTGAATTATAGCCACAGTGATCAGGATTAGTTTATTATTTGAAACTTGCTACGGTTTCACCCTACAGGAATTACAGGAACCACTAATTTTCTGGATAAAAAGTAAGCTATGTATTAACCCAAGATGTAAGCTATCTCTACAGAGTTACACAGATAGAAAACCTTATCACGGTTTATGTTCCGTTAATAATCATATAACTGTATTAAAAAAAAAAGTATACGTACAAATATTTTGATTTTAAAATCAAACTACTCAGCCGATTTTTGATAAAATGTATATGGGACCACCTCTGAAGTACCACCTACCAAACAAAAAAAGAATCATCAAAGTCAATTTATAATTGGCGGAGAAATCGGTGAACATATATACAAAAAAAATTGTGGAAATACAACCTCCTCCGGCCGTAAAGTCGACTAAAATGCATAGGTACGTACAGTCGCATTGACACCCTCCTTTTGGAGTCAGTCGAAATTCGTTTTGTATATTTTCGGAATTTCAACATTGAAAGTAACTCAAGGCAGCTTAATCAGTAGAACCGGCGCGTGTAAATATTCTGCAAACAATCTTGACTGTATCTAGATCTCGTACTATTCTGGGATTACGAGCCAGGTTAATTAGCATCTGGAATTGCTGCAAGGTTCTATTAATCGATGGCATATTAGCTTGATATTGCTTCTAGTATTCGATTAGTGATATTATTTAGATGGATGAACAGTGCAGAGAGCTAAAAACAGAAATAGAAAATGGGAAAAGCATTAATTAGCATTAAACTATTGATAATAAATAAAAAACTAGATTTTTGTTTCTCAGCAACCCCTTTCGTTTGATACCCATACCAAGAAGGTAGGTATGACCACCGGCTCCATCATCAGCCAAAACCAACGAACGAACGGGGTTACCTCGTTTCGTTTAGGAGTTCCTACGGAAGGTGGCCGTAGGAACTCCTAAACTCCATCATTAGACCAGCTCGTTGGTACCACATTGCATTGTCACCGAACTTACATAAATATGCCAAATTTCAGCTCAATCAGTTGAGGATAACTGGTCTAAAATTCAGATGCAAGATTTGTCCCACACATACTAACGGACAAGTTAAGTAAAAGCTTGTAAAAATGATTTTCCCGTATATTTCAGTACAAAATTCATTTTCACTAGTACTGATTTCATAGTATGTACTCTAACTTATTCACTGACACAGCGTATTAGCAAGCTCACTGAAGTGAGAATTTTTCGTAGCAAGCTCAAGTGGCAGTGGGCCTGTTATATTTTTACAAGTTTTTATTTAACTTGCAATGTTTGTGTAGGTCGAATCTTGCAAGCTGAATCAGTACCACTTCCTCGTGTGACTCGTTTGAAACCCACCGTAATAAGTTGTAATAGTGCGTAGGTAATTTAATATAATAAATATTCGTAGTTACGATGGATAAATAGGTACCTACGAAGTTGGTCAGCCACGCATTGTAGTTGTCAACCCTAAGCTATCTGGCAAGAATACATTAATGTCTCGCCGTAAGGCATTTCGCGCGCAACTTCAAAGGTGTTGGCTTACTGTATGGTTTCTTACACTGTGCCATAACCGTGTCTGCTATTTTTGTCACAGTCTCCTTTAACAAGGAAGTAATGCACCATTTTAATTTTTTGTTATGCCATAGGTGGCAAACAAGCAGACGGGCCGCCTGATGGTAAGCGATCACCGTCGCCTATGGATACCTGCATCACCAGGGGCATCACAGACACGTTGCCGACTCTTAAAGACTCTACTAACAGTCCTTTTGAAGAACCCCATATTAAAGCTACTCGGAAATGCCGTAGGAGAGAGCTCATTCCACATATTGCAGGTGTAAGGCAAAGACGAACCGTGGAGGAATGCGGATTCCCTTCTTTACTAGTAAAACTATTGCTATACAATTCCTACTAATAATTACTATTTTGCACTTTCCGTTTCGTGCATCCTTTTTTAGTCCAGTGATAATGTAAAATATGTAGGAGTATAGACTCGTCCATCTATGCGGGCGAGGTTGCGGCCAGTCGCCTATTTACTTAATTAATTCTCGCGAACTCAAATACTTGCCTGACGTCATGATGGTCAGCCACCGGCTTTTAGTGTTGACGTCTATATTTATCAGTTATTTTACTAGTTTTAGATAGCACATCTGAGTTATGTATTTTTGTTTATAAGCTACTAAATGAAAACGAACAAGGCAATTCTACTAATAACAATACAATAACTCTTTATTAAAAAACACAAAAACTAGGATAACATTATAAATTACAGTAATTATATAGGCTTTTAACAGGCGGCCTTATCGCTTAAGGCGATCTCTTCCAGGCAACCGTGGCAACCAGGTAACTCTGTCACTTTTCGTCAACATTTTACCCGCTTGCCACCCTAACGCCTATCTCTACAGATGTCGCAGGAGTGACATTTAACAGTTTGAAGTACTCATTATTTAAATCGTTAATACGTTTTTTTAGCTAATATGACACGCGCCACAGTACATAAAGTACACACGCTATAACATAGATAACCCTTCTAGACTTAGATCAGTGCTGTTTATAATTTTAAATACAAGTCGATAATAATAGTAGGAGATTTCAATCTGTATTCGAGTAACGATAGCGTCATACATTACTATGAATATTTTCTGGCTTTTTGTGAATTAATACAACTGAATACGGTTCCAAATTGTAACTCAAGACAGCTCGATTTAGTGCTATGCTCACGTAGTCTGGCGGGGGAAGTGTGCGTGTGCGCGGCGGACGAGGAGCTGGTGCCGGTTGACGCGCATCACCCGCCACTGGCGGTGCACGTGCGCCGGCGCCCGGGGCGCGCCGCACCCGCCACCGGCGCCGGCGACGAGCAAGCCGCGCGTCGCTCACACTCACTACCTGATGTTTCGCGGGATTATAATTTCGCAAAAGCGAATTTTGTCTCATTGTATGAGTTAATTGCAAACGTAAACTGGAGTCCGTTATATGATATACGTGAGCCTGAAGATGCAGTTCATTATTTTTACAGTATAATTAATAACATTATTTGTGATTGTGTACCCAAAAAGCGGCGAAATAAGAACGGGTCCGAGAGGTACACTTATCCAGTATGGTATACGCTGGATATTATACGAGCTATACGTCTAAAAGCGAAATTACATAAGAGCTATAAATCTAGTAATACGAGGGAGAATTACAAACTTTTTTCTGAAAGTAGATCAGAGGTCAAAACCATGATTGCTCGTGCGCATGGACAACATTTGGAAACGGTCGAAAATAATTTATCGAAGGATCCCAAGGCGTTTTGGAGTTATATAAGATCGAAAAAGGGTACAATTAACAATAAAAAAATTACCGAGGAGGGAAAAATTTTGCACGACGACGAGTGCGCGAGTAAGTTTGCAAATTTTTTTCACTCAGTGTATGGCAGCAACGCAGCAGTGCTGGACGTAGAGGCGGCGGCAGCAGCGGGCGGCGCCAGCGCTGCGCGCGTCCATCTCCCGTGCCTTACGCGGGCCGAGGTGCGCGCGGCGCTGGCGCGGCTGAAGCCGAAGCGCTCGGCGGGGCCGGACGGGATACCTTCTTTTGTTATAAAAGATTGTCGCATGGCTCTAGAGAAACCACTGCATCACATCTACAACATGTGTTTGGATGCGTCATATTTTCCGGAATGTTGGAAAATAACGCGGGTGATTCCGATTCCAAAGGGTGACGCCGGTTCTGAGGTGAGCGGTTTTAGGCCCGTGGCGATCCTGTCGACACCGGCGAAAGTGTTCGAGTCTGCCGTGCAGTACAGTATCCAGTGCCAGGTATCGCCGCAGCTCTCGGATGCTCAGCACGGTTTCAGGCCTGCACGCAGTACCACCAGTAACTTGCTCAATGCGATGGCTTACATCATCCCTCATGTGGACGCGGGGGTGCAGGTCGATGCCGCCTATTTCGACTTCAAAAAAGCGTTTGACTTGGTCGACAATGATATATTGTTGTCGAAGTTGGCTGCTATCGGATGCACCAATAAGATGTTAATTTTTTTTGCAAGTTACATGAGGGATAGGAGACAGTACGTGGAATATGCTGGGTGCAAATCTGAACCTTATTTAACAAGAACGGGTGTCAGCCAGGGATCAAACCTGGGGCCGCTGGAGTTCATTATTATGATTAACGACCTGCCAAATGTTGTTCAGGAAGCTCGGTGTTTACTGTTTGCGGACGACCTCAAGTTGTTTTTGGCGGTTAAAGACAAAGCTGACTGCCAGCGTTTACAAGAGGACGTAGACAGAGTTGCCGAGTGGAGTCGAAATAATAAGCTCACGTTCAATGTCACGAAATGCTCGGTAATCTCGTTCGGCAGGTCAAAAGATCCACTCCGAGTCGATTATAACGTTAATGGAAAGGTTTTAAAGCGGGTAGAGACGATCAAAGATCTCGGAGTAAATATAACTAGCGACCTGACGTATAGAAACCACGTAGTATATATTTGTAAAAAAGCATATAAGAGGTTAGGGTTTGTGCTGCGTCAAGCTGCAGGGTTTAAGAACATAAGAGCCATATCGGCCCTGTATGATGCTCTTATACGAAGTCAGCTCGAATACAACTCTGCAGTGTGGGCTCCACATGAAGCAAAATACACGTTAATGTTAGAACGGATACAGAATAAGTACACAAGGTTCTTGTACTTAAGGCTATATGGAGTTTACCCATTCTATCCTCTAATGTATCCAACCCTATTCGTGCTGGGCATGGTTGGATATAATAAATTGGAAGTCAGAAGAGATTGGGCGCTCGCTTATTATATGCTAAGAGTATTCCGAGGCCTTGTGATAAATCCGGAATTATTGTGTACGATGCAGTTGTGCGTACCGGACGGGTACGTAGCGCGCCGGCGGAGGCCACACTTGTTCTCGGTCCCCTGCGGTAGGACTAACTTACTGGCTAAGAGCCCATTGATTCGGATGTTGCAAGCGCTAAATCAAGTTGCAAAGGAAATAGACCTGTTTGTATGTCCAATAGTAGAATTTAAAAAGACGTTATTGTTCTATTTATGTTATAAATAAATAAATAAATTATTGACTACTTTGCTGACATAATAATTGAATAATCTAATATAATTGTTTTGTATTGCATGTATTATAATTTTACTATTGACTAAGTAATTAAGTTTTTTTATTGTAATAATTTCATAAAATGTTGACTTAAACTACACTATTGCATTGGGTTTAACCTGTAAAAATAGTTGTAAAGAATGAATAAATAAATAAATAAATAAATAAATAAATAAAATTGTCCTATTATCTGCTAGATGATAGCTTTGGATATAGCGCCATCTATTGAGTTGGCTGAAACTATTTTTTTTACTTATCTCTTCTGTGAGTATTCTGCAAGCAAGTCACCCCGCAGGTGAGGAAACAAGCTCAGTTGCAAACGCATTTTTCTTGAACATTTCTGTTGCGAAATGTCAATATATCGAGTGATCACACTCGGCTGTAGTTTCTTCATAGACGTAGAAACCCAAAATTAAGTTTTATAACGTCTTTGAGTTTCTTACAGTTAAGTTTTTTTAGGTAAGAAATACACATTCACCTAGCTTCACTTCAATTGGGCGTTCACTTAGCTTGCAGAAAAGACTTCGTAGCTACAGTGGAGATAACTAGACTAGGTTTCGTAGCAGCGGCCCACCGCATCTGTAGCGTAGCACTTACTCGTAGCATACTACGAATACAATAAAATTGTTTGTTCATTTTTATGACCGTGTGTTTAAAAACACTTGCCTACCCTGGAAAACTGACTTTTAAAGTAAAGATACCGGAAAATGTTGTTAGTTTTTAAACATAAGAATGAGCCAAATGTATTTCGTTGTATTTATTTATGTACAGTGTTATTGATAATTAGCTGACATGCTCTTGTAGGCAATTTCATAATGAACAAATTTTGTTCCATGACTTTTTTTAAATGCTTTACATTTCTTAGAAAACATTCGCACATTCACATTTTTTTTTGAAAAAGTTTTTTGGTGTGTGCAAATATCGGGTTTTTAGCTTCTTTCCTCATTTGAGACCGTTTATAGTTATTGCCAATTAGAGCCCGAATAAAAATATTTTTTTACTGTTTAGAATTATTGAAAGTCATGGAACCAAACAGCAATAGAGGCCGAGCGGTGGCATATGTGGGACATTATTGCACACATGGTCATCTGACCCCAAACTAAGCAGAGCTTGTAATATGGCTTATATACGCTTTACAATCCGACGGCACCCGGTTCGATCCTTACCAATGACATAATAATTAGTACTTAAATAAATTATGTGCAATAGTTTCTATGGCATCGCTCAAAAAAGGTGTAGGTCGTGAAGAAACCGGTATGTTTAATAATTCCTCAAAAATTCAAAGATTTGTCATTCACCAACATGCACTGAGCCTGAATGGTGGAGAGAGAGGATGGGGCCAAATCTCTCTCTCTCTCTCTCTCTCTCTTTCTTTCTCTCTCTTTCTGAGAGAAGCTCTGTGTCCCAGTAGTGGGGACATGATAGACCGATACTAAGTATAGAACCAAAGTTGTTACGAATAATGTAGAGAAGCTACCTGCGAGATGTTGTTCCCAGATTTTCAATAACCCTGTAAACTTATTATGATATACAATACAAAACGAATTGCTAAAATCCATAATAAAAGTATAACACTAAAGTTTAATTTACTATACAGGTAATATTTAAGAAAAGACAACGTCATTTCATTTTACTACGATATAGCATGCTCCGCCAGAGCAAAGTGAATAAGCTTTAATAAATTTACAGTTAGCTAGTCTTTGTTTTTTATTAAAATGTAAACCAATTATTATACCTTCTTCATTTATATTCATACAGGTTTATTGAAATATCAGATCTACCTTTGACATTATGGTCCTACATTTTACCATGTTCACTTAGTTTCAAAGGAGATTACTTTTGAGAAGGTGGGCAACGCACTGACAATACCCCGGGTGTTTTAAGGTGTATATAGGTGGCAGTAACCACTTACTATGAGGTGGCCCGCAGCTTGTTGACTCACTGACTCATCACGAAAACTTTTAAATATCTGGGATTAATTATTGCACAAATGGTCATATGACCCCAAACTAAGCAAATTTTGTAATATGGCAGCCAGGGACTGATATATATACATATATATATTTTAAATACATACTTAAATAGATATTAACACCCAGACATATATAGAACAAACACAAATGTTCATCACACAAATGTTGTCCTAGGTGGGAGTCGAACCCACGCCCCCTAAGCGCAGAAGGCAGGTTCACTACCAACTAAGCTAATGGGTCTGTCTTTGGATTTTGGTACGTAGTAGATAGATTCCTTATGGGGTGTAGAAGCCCGCTAAGAAATGATTTTGTGAAAACACTGAGGGGGGCACCAAATTTGCACCAATTGAGGGGGACAAAAGAGGGTTCAAAGTTTATTGCTAACACAAATAGATAACATTAAAAAACTTTACTTAACAACTTATTTTATTTTTTTACCATAAAAAGGAAATGCTTCTTAAGTCGACTCTATTTGTATTATTTTTTTACTCTTGACGTAAGAGACAAAGTGTATATGCGTTTGGAATAACAGATTGTATGTTAGTATATTTGTTCGTCATTCGTTGGTATCATCATCATTATTAGCCATAAGACGTCGACTGCTGAACATAGGCCTCCCCCTTTAACCTCCACCCTGAACGACAACCTGCCATCTGCATCCACTGGATGCCCGCGACTCTCACGATACTCTCTCTCGTGATTCGTTGGTATATTTTTTATCAGAATAAATCCCTTATCTCTTTTTAAACCGTATGATACTATTTACAACTACATGCGTATTAAATAATATAAAAATACCACAAACGTAACGCATCGAAGTCCCCAATATTGGGTATTTGAATTTAAATGCAGAATTAAGAGTCCATGCGAATAATTTGTCGTCTCCAAGCCTATCCCATTGGTTTCATCCCCAATTTAACCGTAAGGAGACGTATTTTCACTATGCTAACAGTATGAGACGCCAAGGACTTTTCATTTTACGTAGATATATACTTGTATTCAGTTGTGACAGGTCTGTATGCTCGATTACAGTTAGGTGCAAGCTGTATGACGTTGGAAGACACCAATTCGTTTCTTCATGTGAATTTTATTTTGCTAATAAATTGTTAAGATTGCCTAATCAATAAAAAAAGAAATAAACAACGAATTTCGTACTAAAATTAAAATGCTCTTAACTGTAATTAACTGATAAAAATACAAGCTCACTAATATTAAAAACCTAAACTACTTCGACTATTTAACAAAAACAGTTGGACTGCCCATAGTCCCGCGAAGGTCTAGAGACAATACAAATGCCAGTTGGCAGCGTACCCAGCATGCTAAAAAGAAGTAATAAAATTATCCTTATATAAATCCGTATGTTAGGCTGAGCACGCGTGACGGGCTCAATGCCGTGACGTCACATTAATTTTCAATCTTTGATTCTCGTGGTTTTCGTGTTGAGTTATCTAAACGACAAAATATTATAAACAGATCGGGCCGCTCCATACCTAAATTGCCATACCCTGATTGGATCATTGTGTCAATATAAGTGTTAAGTAGCATAACATAATGTGCAATAAATGATTTGACTTTGACTTTATTTTTAATTATATTATAGGCTTGCGATTGACCGTCATCCTCCCTATTGCTAAGCGATGTTTTCTACGATGGAGTACGCTTACATAGTAGAAACCGATTCACACGTGACTTGAAGACAGACAGGTGTAACTATCGGGGAATACTCGTTCTGGCAGCGTTTCATTGGCACTCGTTTCTCGTTCGATTCCATTTAAATACACTGTGAGAGTCGCAACCTTACCCGAGTCGCCGAGTATCCTTTACTTTGGACGCATTCGTGTACAAAAGGTTTACGCTAAACTCACTGGCTAGTTATAAATCCTTTCGCACATCTTAAACATTTCAAAGATAAAGAGAAGTAGGAATTAAAAAACGCGATTGAGAATTATTTTTAGAATAATATTGCAAACGTTTTAGAGTCATTTTTATTTTGATGTTTTATTTTAGCAGAAAAGATCGAACAACTAAAATATATTTTCGTTTTTTTTTGTCTTCATATGAAATATATAATCGTTTTGGTTTTAAATCTGTCTCCGTAAATTTTTTGCCCTCAAAAGTTTTGAAAATGTGCGAAAGAGATATAATAGCTCTGTCCAGTGCGCGCGCATTTACATCAAGAATATTCTATGTACCGCCCATACTGTAACTTGCACGTGACGTATCGGTGAAATCGTCGAAGCAGAAAGACGTATAGGAGCCGTAAGAAAGACCTGCCGGATTGATACGTCCCATTCTGCTATCATGCCCCATTGCTCTGCGGGAATGCTGACCGATTATATCCCTAGATTGAGTTTCCAAGTAATTTTTTGGAGTTTTAAGGTTTGATGTTTTTGATGCTGTATAGCGGTTATCAGTAGCGCTTCGCGGTTTTATCCTCTTTACTACAGGACTGTATATTTTCCGGACCAAAAAGATAATGCATATAGAGCTTTTTAGCTGCGCCTCGCGGTTTTACTGACAACCTCATTGAAACCTTATATTCGTTTGAGATATATGCAAACTTTATAATCTGTTCATAGAAGCACATAGTTTACGCTTCCTAGTACCGACTCGAGTTTATCTTTGTTCGCTATCCTTTGGATAGGACGATTTAAACCGAACGGCACGTGTCACCGCGTCAGAGCGCATTACACAAAGTGATAAAGGAATTTTAAGTGTCATTACAGTACAGGAAAGTATTTTTTGTATACAAATACAGAATTTTGTATTTGTCTTTGAATAATAATAGATGCAACACTGTTTCCAACTATCACCCTTGTTCACCTGCCGCAGATAAAATGCAGTGACACAGTTATTATGTTTTGTCGGGACTTAGGTTGGATTTCTAGTGATATTTGTAGCAGAAAACTAAGATGGAGTGTAGATCTTTTTGTCTGCACCTAACTTCTATCTATTTTTGCCAACCACCCGTGAACATGACGAATGTAACTACGCCGAAATATCAGGAAGACCATCCATAACCTTATCACGGTAAAAATCCCGTTATTAGTAATTATAATTAATCGAATATCTGACTCATCTATTAGGTGAGTTACCTGTATTATAGAAGTCAGTGCTTTCCCAGTAATACATCACATCACACTATGTGAAAGTTTGGATGGATGGATGGATGGATGTTTGTTACTCAATCACGCAGAAACGGCTAGATGGATTTGGATGAAGTTTTGAATATACATTGCTTATGTCCTGTATTAACATAAAGGCTTCTTTTCATCATCATCACCATGCGGCTGAAACCGCGGGGCGCAGCTAGTAGTATATACGTATAAAATACTAGCCGTCCGCCCCGGCTTCGCACGAGTGTAAGCTCGGCCTTCGGCCTCGCTACAAAATATAATATAGCCTATGTCACCCGGGGATAGTGTAGCTTTCCAACAGTGAAAGAATTTTTCAAATCGATTCAGTAGTTTCGGAGCCTATTCATTACAAACATACAAACATACAAAAATAGGTACAAATCTTTCCTCTTTATAATATTAGTGTAGATTTATATGCACGAAAGCAAACAGTGCAGAAGCCGGTTGGGTCCGAGTGCTTTTAGCGTAACACATATTATAAACTAACAATGTAATATAGTATTTATACGTAGTATATGAAATGCGCTGACTTAATGGGTGTGCTGCGATAATAACAATATGGGTGTCTTTTAATCGCAATGCCAGGCAAGCGTGCTCCATCGTAGATTGCATCAACATATAATATCAGGCAAGTTAGCGTACAAACCCAGGTCTTTTATTTATCTTTTTAAAAGACCTTAAATTCCTTTACCACTATATTCTAAAATGCGTGCACTGAGGTCGGTTTAGTCTTTACTGAGTTAAGTGAGACACAACTACACACAACAAAAAACACAGCAAACACAAATAGTCCTATATTTACAATATTACTCTGATAAATGGCGAGGACATTTATTTTTACAATTTGCACAAAAGCTTGGGGTTAACTTTTACACATATGGCTCACGGAACATAATTCCAAAACAATCGTTAATGTAAAAATATTCTTCAGATTCTTTCCAACCTTTTCAAACAAAACAAAACTCACAATTTTCAATTACCAGCTCCACATACCTTTCCACATTATAAAAAATATATATAACAAACAAAGGGAAACAAAAGATATCAAAAGTTCACGTCGACATCACAAAACGTTGTTACAATCTCATTGTTTGACGCAAAAAAGTCTTGGAACCAATTTAGCATAATAACTTAATATGACGAAACGTAATTGGATTCTCTGTCTCTGCGTACTCTACCTCTGAAAGAGATGTGAAAATTGAAAAACTCGCGATTCAGTTGGAGGATTTCCAGGAAAAGTTTTTGTAATGACAAGTATTTTGGTAAGCGTTTGTTTTTTGTAAACCGAATTCAAATAATTACTGGCCAAGAGCGTCTCGAGACACGCATATGGTAGGGTTCCGTAACCAAAGCGATATAGTTGTAGTCATAGTTAAGAAATTGGTGGTTATAGAAAAATTCGAACGTACGAGGCTCGGTGGACTTAGCCAAATTTCAGAGATGTATCATCCCGACATAGCATATACTTTTTATGGTTTAACCATAGAGGAAACTGACCGAGAAACATTCTTTGTTAAAATCATTTTACAAAAATATCAATGACCTTCGAGCTAGAACGCCTTGAATTTATTACAGTTTTATCGCTGTTACTCAAAAAGTCATAATCAGATAATTTTCGAAATAATTTTGAATGAAGCTTTTAAATATGACCTATCCGTATTGCAATTTACAAGTTTCTTTGTCTTATAGTTTAGAAATGCAATAAAAATGATCATAACAGGGTTGATTTAATGGTAATGGTTGTATAGAAAATCAACGGACCCCATAAAACAGGTTTAGCCAAGTTCGGGGCCCACGGCTAAAGCCGAGTACACATGCATAAATTAATAATTTTGTTTCTTTAAGTAGTTTTCTAGATCCGTTCTATTATATAAATACCACACATTTACTTTCCTTCTTATATCTAGGTTTTTTTGTACAAGTTACAATATCCAACAAACTACTAATAAGAAAGAAATTTTAAATAACGGATTAGTTACGAAAATTAGTACACGGAAATTTACAAACTACAACCTATATGTTGTCAGTATGCCCTAGCTTTTAACGGCTGTAACATTTGAACCTTAATAATTAACCAGGTAAATATTCATAAAATATTTAAAGCTACGGCGGATTAACAAAAAAATATAATAAAATTAAAAATAAAGGGCCTTTATTTTACATACAACAAACGTATTTTTGTGTTTTTTGCTCTAGAATAAAAACGACAATTCATACAAGCGTCAAACTTAGCTTGATTAGGTACTGTACATACCCTAAAGTAAAAAACAGAAATATCTGTAATTATCACCGGCCAAGTGCGAGTCGGGCGCGCAATAAAGGAACTAAACTGAATGAAAGAAAATATTTTTTTGGGTACCCTCGGTGTCGGTCGACTCTAAATCTCACTTGGCCGGTGTTTATTTCTTGTTCATCGTGCTTATTATGGTTTTTCGATGCGTTATAGCTTCTAAACTTCTATCTTAACTTTTAATCTTTACCAAGAAACCCTAATCCCTGCTATCATAATTTGCTGTTCGTTTAATTTCGCAAAATGTTTACATTATTAATGTAAGTCAATACAATCATGATCCCGCTAAGAATTTACGCAGCAACCAACATTATCCTCTTCGTTAAATTTTTAATTAGAATCGGAAGTTATAACTTGTAAACCTGACATAGGTAGGTAACGGTTCAAAGTTTAACCTTAAACTTCCCTTTGTTTATACAACTTCGGAAAGCAGGTAAGTTTTAGAACATTGGCGGTTTTAATGATCTAATATTAAACGAACGCAGAGGGTATTAATTAAGGATTCTAAGTAAAATACCGATAGAGAAATTGTAGGCCCCGCTGAGTTTCGGCGGTGCCGGCGGGGAACCGCTGCTGAGACTTGGCTCAACTTGCGAGTTTTAATTTGGCTAGTTATTGCGAATTGTTGATTTGCCAAAGAATGTGAACACAGACCAACCTTTCCGTAACTCTACTTGACTCTCCCGCGTTTTGCATGGCCATAGCTGTCTGTCTCTTTGGCGGAGGAGATAAAAAAAAATTAAGTAATGAAACACCTACAATGAAGCATTTAGATTGTTGCGGTTGATTGCACGATTTCACGCGGCCATTTCACTCGCGCATTATTTATTAGACGTAAGCCTATGTTTGCGCTTGACCGCCACATCGGTCTGTATTTCAACATTTTCGAAGATAAATCACTGAGTTAGAAATTAAAATATCCCATTGGACATTATCAGTTGTATAACGTTGCGAGTAAAGATGACGAAAAATACCTATTACTTTTTACTATAATTTTTTCCCAATAAAATTGCGACATGAAAATTGCTTTATATTTTTTGCATTGTTATTCTAAAGATAGTAAGTTTTTTTAAATTCTCACTGTGTTTTTTTTTCCCTCAAAAACCTGTGAGATAGCACCTCGCCTTTAGCTGCAACTGAAGATTATCTAAATGCAGTAGGTAGTTATTGGGCACGCTGTACCACTTGGTCGCTGTTACAAATTCAGGTCGTATGCTCGAGGGATATCGACTGCGTTGCTCCACCTTCAGCTATCGCTTCAGGTGGAGTTCAACGCGGTCGATATCCCTCGAGCATACAACCTGAAGTTGTAACAGCGGGCCAAGTGGTACAGCGTGCCCAATCACAATGTAAAATTGAGTCAAGATAGACATTTAGATAATTATATCACTCACCTAGTCGATGGTGTAATTTATAACTTCACATTTGAATACAAAGTCGCTTTAACACCTACATGAAACGTACTAAATAAGCGACAGTATTGTGTTCAATAAAGCTTTTTTCATCAAAAGTATAAATGATGCATTTTTTTTCTAATCTTTCATTTCTATTCTAATAGTCAAGGAACTTAAACATGTTATTTATTAAACAGCCTTGCACATTAAATTTAAACAGATTATGTGTTTTACCGTCAGAAAAGAACAAACACAGACATAGTGAACTTCTACCAAATACGATTCGCTGCTTAATTTGCGGTCCGTCAAACTGTGGAAAAACCAATTTAATGATTGGGCTCCTTTTACATGAGCACGGATTAAAATACTTAAATGTATATATATTCTCCAAAACTTTATTTCAACCGATGTATATGTTTTTCGATAATGTTCTGAAAATGGTACCAGCCGTAAATTTATATAAGTATAAAGAAAATGATGAAATATTGAGTACAGCAGATGCAAAACCTGATTCAGTGTTTATATTTGATGATGTAGCTTGCGAAAAACAGAATAATATTCGAGATTATTTTGCTACAGGGAGACATAAAAATATTGATTGTTTTTATTTAAACCAAACATATAGCAAGATACCAAAACAATTAATCAGGGACAACGCTAATATGATTGTTCTATTTAGACAAGATGATATTAATCTTAAACATGTTTACGATGAGCACGTCAATACAGATATGTCTTGGAATCAGTTTCGTGAAATGTGTAAAGAAATCTGGAGTATCCCATTTAATTATTTAGTAATAAATAAGGATTGTGAAAAAAATAAAGGTGCTTATAGGAAAAAATTTGATACGTTTGTTGTTTTCCATTAGCTAGTTTGATATAAATAATATATAACGGCATTAACAATAATATCAAATTCATTCATTAATGCATCATCGGAAAGAACAGGTCGCATAACAGTAAAATATATATTATGTATAATTCAGAAAAATCATTAAAACAACAAATTGTTAAATCAGCAGATGCCGTAAAAAAAAAAGTTCAGTTGATGAAACATTTAAAATTAAACAGTGATTTGGTTATTGAAACTGCGTTAAAACCAATAACGGAACCTCTTAATAAATTAATTGCAAATAGAGTATCATCAGATGAAAGTAAGACTGAAAGGACACCTAAACGGTTGAAAAATGTTCAGTACCAGGATTTCAGTGAGTCTGATAAAGGTACCAAAAAACACAGAATGTCTGATGTACCTGTTGTACACACATTAGACACGCAATCAAGTGAAGTCAACTCAGAAAGTTCTGACGAAAATGAAGA
Source organism: Agriopis leucophaearia (assembly GCA_949125355.1). Lineage (NCBI taxonomy): Eukaryota > Metazoa > Arthropoda > Insecta > Lepidoptera > Geometridae > Agriopis > Agriopis leucophaearia. Next base: position 6,586,822 of record OX421267.1, read on the forward strand.
TGTTGGAGATAAAAACACTGATCATCAAAATCTAAGTGCCTCATCTTTTAAGTCCATAGACTCGAATGATATGTCTTGGAGCTTAGCAGATGCCGCATTTAAAGAAATTCCATTTGGTGTTAGATTAGACCGTGGAAAACTTAAAATGGGATCTGCAACTTTTGTTCTTAAAGATTTTGAAATATCTGTAGGGGGACAAAAGTATCCTCGAACATTCGGGTTGTACGAGTTATTATTTAAAAGAACACCTAATATGTCGAAAATAACTGCAGAAGATAAGCAAAATTATAAACAAATGTTAATAGATACAAATGTACATCGCCGTGATTATGATCCAAAGAAGCCAATCAAAACCAATAAGGGTATCAAATACAAATACATCATAAAACCACTTTTCAAGTATATAAAAGACAGAGCAATAAGTACAACGAGTGCTGAAAGTCATGATCAAGAAGTAGAGGGCACTGGATTATTGCCTGTGTTAAAGAAAGTAAAAACAAAAGTAGACTATATTTATTGGGATGATCCTAATGAATTAGTCGAAAGATTACAGCTATTAATAGCATCTCGCGATGCCGGAAATTCAAATTTAGACAATGAAATAATATCAATAATCGAAGAACTTCGCGAATGTGGTGTTATTAGCTAAATAAAAACAATATTATTTCATTAGTTTCTACAGATTCATTTCAACTGTTCAGCTATCAATACCTCTGCTGCTATGAATGTGGACAAATTTGGAAATCACGTTCATAAACGTCTACGTTTACACGAAAAAATAATTAATCAATCTGCTTTAGAGTTTGATGAACAAATTATTAAGAACCATTTCTACACAAAGCAAGAAATAGATGCAAAATTTGTCGAAATAAGGATAAAAATTGAAAATAATAACAGACATAATCGAAGTGAACAAACCGCATATCCAAGAAAACTTGAAACTAAAAATGAGCAAGGAAGGAATAGTGAACGAAATCCACAAACAAGCGAGAAGGAATTATAAGCGGCGCTCCGTGGTAATTAAAGATATTGACGACCTATGGCAAGCAGATTTAATTGATATTAAAAATATATCTTTATTCAATTCCGGTTATAAATATATTTTAGTTATAATTGATGCTTTCTCCAAATTTGGTTGGGCTGTTCCTGTTAAAAGCAAATCAATGTGTGAAATAGCAAGCGCGTTTGAAAAAGTGATAAATGAAGGAAGGATTCCAATTAATTTGCAAACTGATTTAGGAACAGAATTTTACAACGAAGCTTTTAAAAAAATAATGAATAAATTTAAAATTAATCATTATTCTACACATTCTATCAAAAAAGCATCTATTGTAGAGAGGTTTATAAGAACAATTAAAAACAAACTTTACAAATATTTCAATTTAGCTGGAAACTATAAGTGGATAGGTAAACCTGTACAAGAAATAATCAACACGTATAATAGCTCAATACATCGAACTATTAAAATAGAACCAAAAAATGTTTGTACCTCAAATAGAATTTCTGTATTGAATAATATACAAAAAAGTCAAAAAACTGTTTCTAAAAAGAAAAAAACTTTCAATGTTGGAGATCAGGTTCGCATTAGCAAATATAAAGGATGTTTTCAAAAAGGTTACACACCAAATTGGTCTACTGAATTGTTTAAAATTATTAAAGTGAATGAAACAGAGCCTGTGACTTACCATTTAGAAGATCAACATAATCAGAAAATATTAGGTTCATTTTATAAACAAGAACTCCAAAAGACTAATTGTCCTGGCGTATACCTAGTAGAAAAAGTATTGAAACAAAAAGGTAATAAACTATATGTTAAATGGTTAGGTTTTAGTGAAAGTGAAAACTCGTGGATTAATAAAAATGCATTTCTTTAACATTATATATAAAATGGTTGAGACCGTACAATAAACATTATTAAGATAACATCGATGGAAGGAGGTGGTCTCATTAACACAGTGATAAATAAATTACCGTTTGAGTTACATTTACCTGGATATAATTATTGTGGTCCCGGTACAAAATTGCAAAAACGGATGTTGCGTGGTGATAGAGGAGTCAATGAACTAGACGAAGCTTGTAAACAACACGACATTGCGTACTCAAATAATTCTAATTTAGGTGATCGTCACAAAGCTGATATAGAACTCATTAACATGACTAAAAGGCGACTAAAATCTAAAGATGCCAGTACTGGTGAAAAAATTGCTTCCTGGGTAGTAAATAAAGCTATGAAATCAAAACTTAAATTAGGTGCTGGTGTCAAAAAATTTAAGGCTTTAACTACTCAAATTAGTACAACGCTGAAAAAATTAAAACCAAAAAATAATGAAGCTGCCATTAAAATTGCTTATGCTGTTGCTAAAAAAGTATTTACAAAAAATAGAGTTCGCGTACCGCGTGTTATACCTATACCAAAAACTGGAGGTATATTACCGTTAATACCAATATTTGCGGCTCTATCAGCGTTGGGCGCTCTAACTGGCGGTGCTGCAGGTGTTGCAAAAGCTGTGCATGATTATAAATCAGCAAAACTTGACCTACAAGAATCTGAACGTCATAATAGAACAATGGAAGCAATAGCACTAGGAAAGGGATGCTATTTAAAACCATACAAAAAAGGTAGTGGTTTGTTTTTAAAAGCTCCAAAAAACTAAATACAAGGCTACCCAAACGCGCTCTGACTGACATTGATATAATGACGTATAGTGCTAATATACCTTATTTTAGAGGTGTCTACATGAGAGATAGATTACCAAAAAAACCCAAGCGGATTGAATGTGGTATAATTAATCTAGATGATCATCAAAATCCTGGCACTCACTGGGTAGCCTATGTAAAAAATAATGAATATTGTGAGTATTTTGACAGCTTTGGAGATTTAAAGCCTCCGCTAGAATTACTGAGGTATTTTAATAATCATGAAATTTATTATAATTACCTGAAATATCAAAGTTATGATTCTGTAAATTGCGGACACTTATGCATAAAATATCTGAAGAACTTCTGGAAATCTAATTTAAGTTAAAGAATCGTTAAGTTGTTGTCAGTATCAATATGTCTTTTACACTATCCATATCAAGCTCCAGTCCACTGTCTACGATAAATTATTCACCTGGCTTAGAGCTCAATGGCGAATACGAATGCGGTCTGCTATACTTCTCAACATTTAATTCTATACCTAACATCGATAGCAACAATAACAAATTACATTATGGTGATAAGGAAGTCGTTGTAATACCCGAAGGATCGTATGAGCTGAGTGATATAAACGATTACTTGGAACAGAGCATGAAAGACTGTTCTTTTAAATTAATTTGTAATAACAACACGTTAAAAACTTCCATCATATGTTCTAAAGATATACATTTTGAAAAAAGTCCTTTGCTAGCTCGAGTATTTGGTTTCAACCAAGAAACTTTAAAAGCGAATATATTAAATGAATCCTCTTATCCAGTCAACATTCTTTCGACGACCGTGCTAAGAATCGAATGTGACATTATAAGCGGTTCATACACGGACGGTAAACCCAGTCATATAATTCACGAATTTCCTCCAAACGTACCTCCTGGTTACAGAATTATTGAAATACCCAAGAACATTATTTATTTCCCAATTAACCAGAATAATATCAGCTCAATTACCGTCAGAATATTGGATGCTAAGAATAATTTAGTAAACTTACGTGGTGAAGATATACAACTATACTTACACATCAGAAGAAAATGATTGACCACAATAAAACCATAGTACAAACACTAAATAAACACATTTCAAACCGTGTCATCAACAAAAGAAGACCTCGAGTGAAACTTACTAAAGAAAATAAGAAGTTTTTGAAACTAATCGGATTATTAAAATGAGTATGCTCAGTATAACAGATACGATACATGTTGATAATTCTATTGAAAGCATAGAATATCATACATATAAGCCATATGTCAATAGCTTTCGAGAAAATGACGAAATACGAATACCTATTAATCAACAAGATCTATGCGTACTACCTTCGGCAAGTACTCTATTCATAAAAGGCGTTGTACATGTAGTTAAACGTGATACAAAAGCTGCTGTAGCCAAAGTTCATTTTACAAATAACCCAGTATTATTTTTCTTTCAAGACATTCGATATGAGTTAAATGGAGTAGAAATAGATAAAATAAAAAATGCTGGTATTACTACCACTATGAAATCTCTAATTTCAATCAATGATAACGAGTCTAAGATGTCAAAGTTATGGGGGTGGGATATGAATGGTACCACAAATAAAGCAGCAGGTAATTTTTCAGTGTCTATACCTCTTAATAAAATACTAGGTTTTGCTGAAGATTATAATAAGATTATTATGAATTGTAAGCATGAGTTGATATTACTTCGGAGTAGCACGAATCTCAATGCAATAAAACTAGAAGCGGGTGAATATGTTCATAATGTTGAAATAGAAAACATAAACTGGCGCGTACCCCATGTGAAAGTATCTGATCGTGAACGGATTAATTTACTCAAATACCTGGAAAAAGATCGTTCTATCAGCATGGTTTATAGAAATTGGGATCTTTATGAATATCCTGCTCTTCCAAAAACTAGAAAACATACATGGTCTGTAAAAACTTCTTCCCAAATAGAAAAACCACGATATGTAATAGTAGGATTTCAAACAAACCGTATGCGTCGTGCCGATGCCGACATGTCTCAGTTTGACCATTGTGACATAGAAAACTTAAGAGTTTTTCTAAACTCTTGCTATTTTCCATATGAAAATCTGAATACCAGGTTCGCTGACGATAACTATTCCCTTATATATGAACGCTACACTAGATTTCAACAGTCGTATTACAACCGTCGGCCAGAACCGTTATTAAGTTACGAAGACTTTAAGTCTAGGGCGCCTCTTTTTGTGATAGATTGTTCGAGACAAAACGAAACTCTTAAATCTGGACCTATAGACGTGCGAATTGAACTTGAAACCGCCATTGAGTTTCCAGAAAACACATCAGCATTTTGTTTGATTCTAAACGATTGCATCGTTGAATACAAACCGTTGAGTAGCACTGTCAAGAAATTATCATGAATTCGGAATACATTATAGTGGATTTGCAAGGATTTAAAGATACCAATAACTTTTTTATCATCAAAGAATTGGCTTTGGCTACGGTAGAATACACCCAAGTGTTTTTAGTGAAACCACCTTACCCATTCTCTCGACTCATAGAAAAGGAAAAGAAACAAGTTTCATGGTTAGAAAGATATCGTGGCATATTATGGAGCGAAGGTTACATCGACTATAGTGAATTTAAACGTGTCAGCAGGACTCTATTAAATAATAAAAAAGTTTTCGTTAAGGGTTTGGAAAAGATTAAGTGGTTACAAAATATTTGCAATAGTAATTGTGATATCATAGACATTGGGGAAAAGGGATGTCCTAATTTATTGTTATTGGAACAACTTTATAATCAAAATGGTAAAAACTCTCTAAATTGTGTATATCATAAAAAACATTGCGCATTAAAAAATGTAATTTTAGTTAAAAAATGGTTTATTGATAACTATATGAATGTATTCAAATTTTTCGAAAACTTCAGTGAAAATAATCACAAAAATGTAATAAACAATAATTTTGAAAATGACAAAGAGGAAAGTGATTCTAGTGAATCTGGTGGTTATGATTGTGTTGATAATTGATGAGGTCTATAGATATCTATTGCAATATATTATGTTATTATACAATAACCTAATTTATTCTAATCAATTTTATAACCTAATACTATCTTGACAAATGTTACCAATTATGATAAAAATTATAATTGTATGTAATAATGATCAATAAATGTATGTTTAAAAAATAAATTGTTTTATTTAAATGAAACAAAAATCTTATTTATTACCTGTGTAGTTTATTTAAAAATATAAATAAGGATATATACATTAATTTAAAAACTTAACTAACTTAAAAATTACTTTAAAATTTACTTATTTTTATTTTATTTATGTTTACATTTTATTAATTCACAGAGTCTCATTACTTAATCGTTTTGAAATTTTATTAACAACACTTTGAACTGAGTCTAACACTTCATCTATTGGATGAGTCACGATGTATTGCACTCTTACCGATTCACTGTAGGTATTTTCCCCTTCGTTGAAATCGTATACTTGAATTTTTAGCATTTTATATCCTCTCTCTGAAGATTTATTGATAACATAAGAAAGCGTCTCTTTCTTACTTTTTTTCATCATTTTTTTCTTCTTAGTAGCCTCAACTTTAGCGAGTTTAGCTTCAGCTAGTTCGAGCTTGCGTTTGGTTCGCTGTTCTGCCTCAAACGAGTCCCAGCCTGCTAATGGATCCTGTGCGCAAGGCATGGAATAGTAATCATCATTTACAGTTGACATGTTGATCTGAAAAAAAAATAGAGATAAATAAGAGAAATGCACCATAAGTGACATTAAAGAACATTAATAAATTTATCCAAATCAAACAAAACGCTCACCTTTATAGAATCAAGTGTTGAACGCAAATCAATACTAAATATTTATTTAGCGAGTTGTAAAAAATATTTTTGCATGCGACCTGCCTGCAGTCTAGATTATAATTAATGAATGTGCAAAACTACAATAGCAATTAACACAAATAATGCTGACATCAATCGAAAAGAGCAGGATATAACTTGTCGGCTCCCTCACTACGTATCAAATATCAACCCAGGCAGCGTAACTATAATACCTACCTATTAAATTACGACAATAGTTATCTATTTTATCTCTGTCAATCAAACTTGTTTCAACTTGTTGCTCATTTTATATAGACCTCACATTCACCTACTAAAATTGATGTCCTACCTACTTAGGAAAGTTGGTATGATTGGTTAAGGAAGTAGAGTTAGTAAAAGTCAAAATTACATGACATCATTTATTTCTATCGTCTATCATACTAAATTACAAACTAATCTTAACAAACATTACAAACTATAAGTACTAAGTAAGTACATCATATTCTATTATCATTGAAGGATACAATAATAAGGTACTTATTTACTAATACTTAGGTCATAATTAAAACATACTTAATCACGACTTTAAAATATAAGTGCTACCCCAAGCCAGGGTAGATATTCTATTACTAGAAACACGTCTCTTATCATCGTTTCCGGAGAGAACAATTTTATTTACTTGTTTAGTAAATATTCGGTGCTTTATCGATTTAAACAATAAGTTCTTTTTACGTACAATGCTTTCATTAAAATTCACGTTTTGATAATCTGATAAGTCAAAATTACGAATCACGCATGTCTTTACTCCTTTAGCTTTTTTTATTGTACGTTTTTCAGTTTTAACGCAATATAATTTCGACCGCAACCCAACAAAGTCAGTTATTATACTTCCACCCATTTCATCCTTAAACAAACCAGGTATTTTTTTGTTCATTAACGGTAAATTGTATTGATTTTTACGTTCGTAATTACTTGTGTCAAAATAATTCAAGAACGAGTCTTTCATGTCTTTATAAAAATCGGGTGTCTTTATGAAGTATATAAAACTGTCGGTGTCTGTGTAGCATAATTGAACACAATCATTGTACACTGGTTTGATGACATTATAGTGGAAGTTGTACATGTGTGCTTTAGACAATTCCAAGACTGAAAATCCAATGTAAATTGGTTTATCAAGAATTACTCGATCAGATTTCATTTGAACTGCTACTAAATTATCAGAAAAAACTGATGCACTATGAAAGTATGGACTACTAACCAATTTATCAGCGCTTGTTCTTTTTTTAGTAACATTGTTTTTATCGTTCCATTGATTTACAAGATGCACTTTGACTCTTGATTCTGTGTTTTCAAAAGATTTACCAAAAACACTATTATTTAAAAGTTTGAAAAAATCTTGTTCAAACACGGATTCAGCTTTTTGACGAAGTACTGTGTTAACCTCAATGTATCTTTTCAGATAAGAACTTTGATTGAATGCGATCACTCGATGTATTTTCCGCAATTCCAGACCGTGTTCTAGGCATTTCTTAAGATTGACATAATGAATTACGTACTCGTACTTGTTGTACAAATTTGGAACGAGTTTCATACATTTTCCGTGTGGGGGTATACATTTTTCCCCACAGAACGGCAAATCGTTATGCGATAAATGCAAGATATCTGGATATGCCAAATCTACTTCCAAAATGTAACCTTCATCAGCATTGTCTAATACTTTCATTACATCCAAAGTATTGATTTCTTGTTGGCTTAAAAACCTAAAGTTTGACAGCGGAAGTGACTGACACATGCTGTACCCATACAGATTATTACAATCGAGATATACTAAAAATGAATCCTCTTGATTTGGGTCATAGTTAGACATATATTTGTTGTTAGATTTTGCATAGCGGTGCGTACACATACACACACCTCCGCGAATTCCTTTTTGTATCATACGTAATATTGCTAAGTCATTGATTACCTCTAACTGGACGGAAGAACCTAATAAAAAACTATCGAATGATAGAGAAGGGAGAGTCAAGTAGGCGGCTGGATCTAACTGATAATGCATCTTACTTGTCCTACGAAACTTTTCAAAAGTGTCTGTCAATAGTAAAACATCTGTTTTAACATATAAGTCTGTGTATTGACCTAAATTCTCGATGTTGAACTGCGACCAAACTAGCTGGGCATGGTAGTAATCAGCGTCAGATATATTTGTATCGTTTAAAGAACTATAAAACTTTTCCCGTGGGGGTAAAGCTGGTTCCGTATAGCATTCCCATTTCGTCATATACTCATAAGGGTAAACCCCTTTCCGAGTCAGTAACTCGAATTGGCTTTTGTCCGGAAAATGTCTATGCATATGCACTAAATCGTTGCAGTTTAGTGTTTGAGATAGCTTGTCTAGACTTGTGCTCAAAAATTTGAACGAATCTACGAAACGTAGCTGCAGGTATTCATCTAGGGCAACTTCCACATATTTAGTAAAAGAAATATAATTTTCTTTTGTCTTTGGTATGACTTTAATTGAACCCGGTAATTCTCCTAATTCTTTTATAAATAAGTGACAATCATAACCGGACAAGTTATGAAAAAAAATTGGGATAAATTTTGGTAGCTTGTAATTTAGATTACACATCTCATGTGCAGCACCCCGGAATTTTCCAGTTAAATGACAATGATCGCGAACTTTGCAACCCCACGTTAAATGCCCACAAATGTGACAACGAATCGATTCATTAAATACTTTTTCATCATGCTGGTTAAATATTATTGGAGTCTTTTTGCCAAGGATCTTATGAATTTTATGTACGTCATCAAGTAGTGAAGTTATGAATTTTGTAACACAATCTTCCCCGCGATAACTTACGAACCGGTTATATGATTCATCGAGCACGCAAACAATATTATATGCAAAAGCGACAGGTACGTGATGATGTCGATCAGATGTGCTGGATATTTTGGGATCAAGTTCACAATCTTGTACAGGACGTAACATTGTTTCAAAGTCAGCGTAAATGACGAATGGAACATCTTGCTTGCGATTATAGTTTTTAAACTGTATTACTGACCCCTTTTCAGGTAAAATAGTAACGATACCCCCACAAACATGATGGTCGAGCTCTTCATTTGAAGAAAAGAATAATAAACAATTTTCGCAACAATGTAACTTTCCATGATGTCTTGTTAATTGATTTCTCACCAGACGAGGTAAATCTTTTACTAAACAAAAATGTGACGACGTGTTATTTTCAAGGAACAATAGATGAATTCGGTGTTTGTAACTCTTAGATTCTGATTTATACAAAGGCCCGGTTATAACTTTACTATCTCTTAAACCATAAACGTAGATACTCAAGTCAGGATTATTTTTTTCAAAAACAGAAATATCTGATAAAGTCATAGGGAATGATAAATCTTTGATATTTAGTTTGTCTTGAAAACAAGGATACGAAGTAACCCGGTCTGGGTGTTCGGTTGCGGGGTAAAGCGCAGCGATAACACACCACAAAAAACAGTAATCATCGTTATTTTTAATGTTTAAACACGCTTTTTTGTTTTGTATGAATTTTGGTAAATTTATGAAGTTTGAACCTCGCAGTGGTTCATATTTACAAATATTTATTTCCAGATGACAATTGTTTAAAAATGTCCACCCACTGTCTCTCTCTTGGAATTCTTCTATTTTTTTCATGATACTGTTTAAAATGTTTGTGTACAAGTTATTGAAATCATAGTTTAGATGAAGTGTAAAATTAGGGGTTGAAAAAGATTTAATTTCCTGTGTATCATTTTTAAACATAAGAAACATAGAAAACAATTCAAAATTCACTTTAATGCAAGTGTGAGTTTGAAGAGATTGATCAAGAAGCAAATTAATCTTTGTGCGAATAGCATTAAAGAAAGTGGGTACACAAATTCCTTCCTTATCATCTGATACTTTGACTCTATAACTCGCTATGCGATTGCGAAATGCTGACTCAATAATGTCTATACCATCACACATCGGTAAAAATGTACGGTTCTTATGTTTAGTACTACGTGTATGACCTAACCAACATTTTTTTTCAACGTCAACGTTACACGTTTTGCAGAATGGCATTTTAAATTTCTATCAATTCCCTATAGAAACTTCCCAATATCCTATAGAAACTTTGTTCAATACAAGTAATTTAGTATGTTAACCGTTTATTTAATTATTATTAGTGCTAGTTATACGTATCTAAATGATTTGCGACAGGAATAAAATCTAGTTTGAAGTTCACTCAATTGTAAAAAGTAAATGAAGTTGAAATTAGTCGACCATGCCTTATTCGCAACGTCTATTAAGCACATAACACACTGAGCTATAATGTATATTTTATATTTTTAGTTCAAAATATTCAGAAGTGTAAAAATCTAAATATTAATTATCTTGTCTGTTAGTATACCTCAATAGAAAATATAAGAAAGATTGTGCGGAAAGTATGTTATATTTGAATATTATTATAGCTCAGTGTATGACAACCATTATAATTATTTTTTGCAATATGGTATTTCAAATTTATTTACTCCCTAAAAGGTGGAAATTATATTCAATACTAGTATATTGTTTTATAATATTTATTTTCTTAATAATAAGGCCACCTAAAGCTATCTAAATTATTCGAAAACACAAATTATTTCTAGTATACTTAATTATACCGCGTAAAATCTAGTGACAAAAAGAACACAACATAAAAATATATTTAATGACAAAATGATAGACCTTTCTTATTATAGGACACTCCAAATCAATCCTACTACTTGTCCTTGAAATAAACACTATCTGAATAAAATGTTGGATCACAAGCTTCAAAAAGCTTGTGAGCGTCCCTCACAAAGCTCTGGAGCTTACTCCACTGCGACGAGTCTGGTTCAATTTTGAGTTTGGCTCTTACCAATGCTTTTTTCCACCGCTCCTCTGGAGCAGTGGAATCAGCATCTTCAGAGTCATAAATTTTTAGGTCTATGAAATAATCACCCTTAATGTCTGCGACTCGTCGCTGTGAGCCGTTAGCCACGCGGTTGACGAAGCTGCTGGTGGTGATGGTTGATTTTTTGGGTTGTGGTGTCTCTTCGAGGGCTTCTTCTAGTCCGAAAATGTCCGTGCGTTGGGATTTTCCACGTAGGCTGTAACAATTAATAAAATTTTAATGGATGTTATAACTCTAAACAAGTAAACCCATAGTTTATAAGGTTACCACCATACCTACAATAAATCACAAAGTTAAAGAATTACTAGTTGACACTTGTTTATACTGACATAATAAATCTATACTAATATTATAAAGAGGAAAGATTTGATTGTTTGTTTGCATTGAAAAAAGCTTCGAAACTACTGAACCGATTTTATAAATTCTTTCACTGTTGGGGAGCTACACTATCTCCGGGTGACATAGAGCATATTATATTTTGTAGCGAGGCCTAAAGCCGAGCTAGACCCGTGCGAAGCCGGGGCGGCCGGCTAGTAATAAAATAAAGACAGTACAAATAAAAACTTAATGTAAGTATTTAAAATTAAAATAAATAAGTATCTAACAAAAGAAAAATACCTCTGAGTAATTTTGTCTCCTTTTCTTTTCTTCCCGATACTGGCAGTCGTTTCTGCAGATTTCTTTCCTCTCTTGTTTTTCTGCGCTGCTGGGATGATGATGGGTACTGCTTCTGATTCTGAGTCAGACCTGAAAAAAAAACTTTGATTACAAACTTTATAATTACTACTAACATGAAATATATGGGGTCAAACATGACAAGCGTCGAGCGCAGTTATTTAATTCATGATAAATTAAAAGTACTGAAACTTATGTAAATGACTGAAACATTATGTAAGTACTAAATATTCAAGAATCAGCTTACTCAAGACAACACAATTATATCAAAAATTAAGAGTAAGGTAAGTTACTCACTTACATGATGAATTTAAATTCACTCGAGGTCACTCAGGGTACTTCTGATGATGATGAAGAAGCTCAGGATGCTGGTGAAGCTGAAGTTGCTGACGTCCACGTCGAAGACAGAATTCAGTATGAAACAATTCCTTCAGGTTCGAGTTTTATACGTAAAATCGTATAAAATGATATAATTTAACAAAAGAGCTTAAGTCACATATTATATGACAAGAATAACAAATCAATGACTACTAATTTAAAAGCAATTAATTACTTACATCATAATCATACATGCATCGATTTGAAATTGTAGACTTCCGCATTTACGAGGCTTTAGGTAGGAAAATTGATGACTTAGGCATTCCCACGTGTTGTAAAACACATAGTATTTACGTATTAGTTTTACATGAAAATGCTGACGTGCATACAGCACACACATTTAAAGGTAGGAATTGACGTCACTGCTACACCTGCTTAATATAACCTATTAACTAGTTTCGCCCGCGGTTTCGCTCACGATTTTCTCGATTATTTAGACATAAGTCAGGAATCATAAACAAATGATACCCATAGTACCCGGATTGTATCCCAGCGAGACTTTCTATATATCTTGTATGTCTACTTGTCTTTTATTTCTCAATAACAATGTAATTGGTACCTCTTAATTTAGTACTTATGAAATATAGGTAGATGTGAAAAATTAAAACAAAATATACATTAGATAAATTTTGTTAGATAAGCGAAAATTCATGCAAATCCATCCTTCTAATATTTTCTTAATTTGCAAAATCGTTTTCAAAAATCACAAAAATAATAGGTGAACCCTAATTCAGAAATGAGGTCAAGTAATATCAATTTACAACGTTCCCACTACTTGCTAAGGCACAGAATATGTAATAAAACTTGCAGATAAAGCATAAAGTTATATTAGTACAGGAGCCCGCAGCCATTCAAATAACAATAAAGGTTAGTAGGTTATCTTTGTGAAATTGGTTTAAATTACATCATAGTAGATACTAAAACCCAAATCTTACAAATCATAATCCGCAATGTCAGCTGTTTCAGTTTGAACTGGTACTCTTAAATGTAAATGATTAAATAATAATTTATACCCTGACTTCAAATGATATTAATGTCTGTATATAACAACTTTCCAAAGTCTTACTCTTTCTTATGGTAATTGAACAAAGACCTCGAAAATTAAATAATTAACACATTTTGAGATCTTTGTTTTATCACTGTATATGGTTACGGCGGGTTTACGATCTTTGAGACTTGGATTTCAATATTTAAAATGGTGTTATTTAGACCAATTTCACATAGATAACCGGTAACCTTTATTGTTATTTGAATAGCTTCGGGCTCCTGTACTATATGTCTATGTCAACTACTTAATTTCTCCGCGTATACACACACATATCACGTTAGCTACATTTTAGTTATTTTTCTACTGTGAACTTGTGTAGTGCTATGCGATGGTGACATAAATAATTAAATTTAATTGATGGTGTTAATTTTAGTGGGTATATATCGTTTAGCTTCAAGTTTAGAGTTTAAAGTTACCTTGGTTTCGCTATTTACTTCCTGACTGCAGATGAAAATTAGTACGGAGTCATTATTACAGAACATGTGCCAATTTCTTGTGGGGACGATCATAGGTACGCACACTGAAATCGAGCACATTTTCTATGTAGTATGTGGAGTGGAAATTACTGCTATCTAGCGACTGGGGATGAAAATTAGTACGCAGTCACTTTTGCAGAACTTGTACCAATTTCTTGTGGGGATGATCATTAGTACGCACACTGAAATTGGTGCACATTTCCTGATACTCCTGTGTTATCTCTGCCGATGAAAATCAGTACGCAGAGACTTTGAGAAGTAATAGCAAACCACTTAGGTACAATAAATCTATTCTGATCTGAACAGTACCTATAAAATTATAACTTTATCTAGTTTTCTTTCTTATTCACAATTTTTCATACACATTATGTTACGTTATTATATCTCACCATCGCTATAAAGAGTAGTAAGTGGTGTGAAAGTGACTTTGTATTCAAATGTGAAGTTATAAATTACACCATCGACTAGGTGAGTGATATAATTATCTAAATGTCTATCTTGACTCAATTTTACATTGTGATTGGGCACGCTGTACCACTTGGTCGCTGTTACAACTTCAGGTTGTATGCTCGAGGGATATCGACCGCGTTGAACTCCACCTGAAGCGATAGCTGAAGGTGGAGCAACGCAGTCGATATCCCTCGAGCATACGACCTGAATTTGTAACAGCGACCAAGTGGTACAGCGTGCCCAATAACTACCTACTAAATGCTTTATTATTTATATCGTATTGAAAACTTCAATATTAGAAGGAAAATAATGATGAAAATAAAAACGGACCGATTTAAATCTCTCTCCTGAATTCGGTTAAAAAGGGAGATACGCCTTTAAAATACAACCTGCATGCAAGATACGTTAGTAGATTACTTACAACTATCTAGAAATAACATTAGATGTACTTAGTAGGGATGGCGAGACAGCAGAAATATTGCTATGATGAAAAGACGCAGCAAAATGTAAGCATTTTTGCGGTTGACAAGTGTCAAATTTATTGACGTGTTCGCGGCCGACTAAGCCTATTTTGTACGGGGATTGGATGATAGATACAGAGATTCTGGAAGTGGCAGAAGAAACCTTACATATTTCGCTTTCTTGGAATCGACAACTTTTAAAATCTTATTTAGAAACAATACTTGTACTTAAAGGTCTTAGTGTTTTTTTTTTGTCGAATAATATGAACTAAATACCTTGTTTCAGAAAAAGTGTAAAATTTACAATTTTCTGATTTCAAACCCTTTAATTATGATTCCATTCCAGTGTAAAATTCGTTGATCCACACAGAGAATCGTCATTTATTCGCTGACGCGACAACGTTGGTTAATCCTACTATGTCAGTTTCGTGACCTCTTTAATCCTTCTTCCTTTTGGGTAAAGCCAAATTCAACCTGGCGTTTTATTCAAACAGAATATTGGGTTTTATCGTATGTTTAAGTTTTATCAGGGGTGGTTGGAGACTTGTTTTAAAGCTTAAGAATAAATATAGTAGGTGCTTCTTTGCCATCTTAACATTTAGTTGTGTGTTTGTTATAAATATACTTGATTATGGATGGGTCCAATACTGGGTGCGTTTTTGACACCTTTTCCAAAGCTCTTTACCGATGTGGTTTTTTTTATGTAATAAAATCAAAACAGGTAAACATTTCAAGTTTTCGCGTATCAAACATATGTGATAATTAAGCGCTGCACTTCCTTACTTTGGCTTAAGATCAATTTTACCTAGAATATTGTGGGCAACTCGTGAAACAATACTCCAAGTGATGCATAAATCTGAACAGAACCTTCGCGATTAGAAACTAAGCTATTCCACAAACGGCACCTATTAATAACTGGGGACAGTTTGTAAATACCTTCTGCTTTGACTAGTCCACTAGATGTCACTCTTAAAGCCTTTCCAATTCCTACTACGTCTACGAAGTTACCTCATACTCATAGTAGAACTTTGATGGTGATCTTTCTCAGGATAATTAACGTCAGTGGAAGCAGTAGGGACTACTAGGGACTTACAAGCGCCATTCTCGGGTGTCCTCAAGTTGTAAGCTGCTTATGTGCCCGGTCCGTTGTATGGGTAATATTCCCGAAATTACCGGTTCGGGCAGGGTGGTACTTAGAAATGGTGCTGGTGGGGCTAAATGGAGTTCTTGTGTGTCTAAATAAGATGGATACCATCGTCAGTCTATACGTATCTGCTGCTGGACATGGGCCTATCGTAAGGTAGCGTACCTGAAATTGTCCATCCGCTCTTAGCAACTAAATTTTACCCGCTGTTATATTTTTAAATATTGTTGTAATTAAGAAGGCTAACTTTTTCTTTAAAAGTTGTTTTATTGAAGATATAATATTTTATATTAATTGTCTATATTTTATATTCTTTGTGTATTTATAATTTGCCCTATATTTTATGATATATCTATTCTAATTATGAATAAAAAAAACAATTTTTATTTTTATTTTAAACTCTAATAAGCAAAATATAAGCTATTTTTTATTACTATTAACTAAACAAAATACAAGCCAGTCGGGGATAAGCTCAACGGCCATAGCTTATATCTTTTCCATGTTTTCAACATATTTGAGGATAAAAATCACTGAGAATGAAAAAGAAGTTAAACATTATTTCTAAAATAATATTGCTAATGGTTTAGAGCAATTTTTGTTGATATTGTTTAACAGATGAGATAAAATAAACTTTTTAATTTTATTATTCTATTTCCTCTCTACTTCTATTTACAATGTACCTAGTTATTAAATTAAATAAAGCACGGTGATTCTATTTATTCGTATTTAAAAGTCTAAAGCCTAACATCGTGTCAGTTATACATGCTCCAGCACTGCCCCGGTCCCGTCCCGTCACTCCGCCTAAGTCCACGCCTGCGCCCAGTCAGCTCTAGTTATTTGAATAATTGATGCAGCTCCGGTGAGCCCGCGCAAACATTTACCATCCGCAATCAAAGGTACAGCTCTACCCTCAAATCCTCTCTCTTCCGGTGTAGTTAGATACCGTACTTCGTTAGAAATATTATTAACCAAGGATCAGACTAAACTAGTCATAATTATGTCAGATGATATGACTTAAATCAATGCTAGATATGCAAATAACGGAGATTTACGTTTATGGTCTCATTCATGGACTAATGTATTAATGTGACAACTCAGTGACTAAATTTCACACAACTTTGACCCGCCAAAATACGAAGAAAAAGTCAGTAGAAAACAAATTAGAATTTAAATCCATTCAAAATGACCTTTGAAATCAACAACATTATTGATATAAAGGGTATAAAAAGTTTGAATTACATATTTATAACCAAACAATCCTTGATTGCATTGCAAACAAAGATAACAAACAGTTAGCGTGGTTCTTAGCTTTAGTTTATTCTCTACCGAGGGCTGTAATACAATATTCACACGGATACCTCCAGAGGTTTATTTAAAATTACTGTGCATTCAATTTAGTTGCAAAATTCAAAGCTTGTTAACCGTAACGGCCCTAGAGCCGCTAATGGTTGGCCGCAAGTTCATTTGTATCAGCATTATTCCGTTCCATAGATTTTGCCTAGAATCGTGAAACCTAGATGCGGTAGGAATAAGAAATGTTGGTTAGCTTTGTACTTGACTTATGACACTTAATTTGCGAAATGGTTGCTAGTTTTCCTTGGTTGAATTTCTTCGTTAGATTTTTAAGTCTTTAATTACGGACAAAAGAGTAGGCGGACATCCTACTCTATCAAGCAGCCAGTAGATACCCTCTTTGCTTACAAATCTATATTATCTTCACATCTATTCATAGTTTCTACGATCGAATGCGAGTTATCGCCAGGCTTGCATCGCTTCACTTTCAGCTCAAATAATGGCTCGTTAACAGGAAACCCAAACAGATTGTGATTCGGAATTACGAATTATGAAATGCACATTTGCAAACATTTGCGTGAATTCAGTGTTCAGTTTGGGATTTCTAATGTGGCGTTTGATTTCGCGCATTGTTGCAAGCAAATTTTACATGTACTCTATGTTACGTATAGCATATTATATCTATCTATAGCAAATTCAATCTTTGTGTATCAAATAACCCGAGTAGAGCATAAAAAATCATTCGTGAAAAATTCCGTTACGATCTACCTTCCGTTGAAGTTAAAACTTCGACGGAAGGTAGATCGCAATAATTTGTAGGCCTTACAAATTATTTTAAAAAATGTACCTTTCTTCCCTGATCATACCTTACTAGAGTACTAAAAGCAAATGAGTACTATACGATATATCTAAAGTACGGACGCTGAAAGAATTCGTGTGACAGTTGCCATAAAATTATCAAAAGATGAACAAAGACGGTAAATTCTGATCACTTTTACTAGGTTTTTGAACGAAATATTGTAGCAGGCAGCCTATAGACTACAGTAAAATATAAAAAGAAAATATTATTGTCAGATTTTTATAATGTTATACAGCTGTCTGACGCTTTCTTTCAGCGGCTGGACTGTAGTTCTTGTTACCTGATAATACCGTCGACAATGAGCAAAAAGGAAGGTTTCTTTTTACACCCAACACATTTCAATAGATTCTGACTAATGAGGTGTCGATTCTCTCGATCTTTCGGGTAGGTGCATCATCTTAAATACTAACGGCCTATATTATTAAACGTTACTTAACTTGGCAAAGCTTAAAATTGCTCTGTCTCGTTTTCATGTATGACAATTTCCGTCAGCGAGAAGTTTAATAGAGCTGTTTTAAGCATTGCTTAACTTAAGTAACGTTTATAAGTAATTACGTTAATGTCTACTAGCTCCCATGCAATAAAGTAGAATATAAACCTTTTTTAATTCATCCTCATCACTATTATATGGATGAATCCGTATGAAGGGAATGAAAATAAAGGTTAGTACATAATTTTTTGTTTAAGTGTACCTATTGCAAAACATGCTCCGGCAAAATGTCGTCGATTACATTTTTAGAAAGAAACTTTTTCCTTTGGCATTTTGTAAAATTAAACAAAATGCTTTTATATTTATTTAAGTAAACTCAGCAACAGCCTGAAAAGCTTTTGAGTATCCATTTACATTATTTTAGTAACTACTTTATTACGGTTCTTTGTTTTGGAAAGTCTAAACAGAGAACCCTTATAAAATAGGAACCAAGCTGGATATTGTACAAATGTTTAAACTGTTAGGTAACTATAGTAATGATTGTTTAGCATAGTTATAAAATGAGCTGGTTAGGTATTCTGAACTTTAGTAATAAAATTCAATATTACTTAGAATTAGACCTGAGCTCTATTTAATACATAAGGGAACGCATGAAGGCGACTTTCTTAATGCTCTTAAGAGCTTCTGCAGCCTATATTGTCTGTCTGTCTATCTGTCCGTCCGTGCTACCTTTTAAAGGCTGTATCGAATCGTAATACTTGGTAATACATAGCCAGATGATATTTGTAATGAACACTTACGGTTTGCTGACGATATAGTCCTAATGGCTGAGTCGCTGCAGGACCTGCAAGACATGCTGTCTGGCCTGGCTGAGGCTTCTGGACGCATCGGCCTCGGAATGAACATAGACAAGACAAAGATCATGCTCAATAGTCACATAGACCCGGGGCCGATAGTAGTTAATGGCGTTCACCTCGAAGTTGTTCAAGAGTACGCATACCTAGGACAAACTCTGCAGTTAGGTAAGAACAACTTCGATAAAGAAGCCAATAGAAGGATTCAGCTTGGATGAGCAGCAAAGTCAAAGTCATTTGTTCATAATTATAAATTTACACGTCAATGGTATTACAAAATTCTATACATTTACATTATGTATTATTATTAATTATTTTAATTATTTTATTTATTATAATATTATTTTATTTGGCTATGAACTCATTGAAGTCATAGAATGTTTGCTCGATAAGCCAGCGCTTGAGTCTGCTTTTGAAACAGCTCGCACTTGGAGCAGTTGTTACTGTATCCGGCAACATGTTGTATACCTCCGGGCCCATAACGTGGCTCAGTTTACTGGATTTCGTGAGGGAGCGTGGGATACCGACCAGCTTGTTTGCGTTCTGGATGCAGCAAGAGTGCTTCTCTCCTCGTTTGCTATACAGGTCCAGGTTATTCCTCACATACACTGCCACCTGGAAAATCAGAATGGCAGGTAATGTGAGTATCCCGAGCTCTTTAAAATAGGATCTTACCAAATAGGCATTTGGTAAGCTTCGTCAGGTCTTCACGTCGTCCATACCACAGTGTCTCAAGACAAAGGTCTTTAACCAGTGTGTCCTACCCGTTATGACGGTGCCGTGTATTACGGTGCCGAGACGTGGACACTCACCGTTAAGTTGGTCCACAAGTTTAAAGTCGCTCAGCGAGCTATGGAGAGGGCTATGCTCGGAGTTTCTATACGGGATAAAATTCGGAACCAAGTGATTTGACATAGAACCAAAGTTACCGACATAGCTCAAAGGATTAGTAAGCTGAAGTGGCAGTGGGCCGGCCACATTGCCCGAAGAACCGATAACCGATGGGGTAGACGAGTTCTGGAGTGGAGACCACGTTTAGGTAAACGTAGTGTAGGACACCCGGCGGCCAGGTGAAGTGACGACTAGCGTAAAACGGCGGGTAAAAACTGGATGCAAAAAACTGCCGACCGAGTTCAGTGGCGTGCATTAGGAGAGGCCTATGTCCAGCAGTGGACGGATGCAGGCTGATGATGATGATGATGATTTGTAATGAATGTAGAATATGTAATGTGCTCTAATGTAAAAACTGTAATAAGTACAAGCGTCAAACTCGACATGATTATAATACACATTCTAAAGAATAGCAACAAGTAATAAATAAAGACCAAGTGTGGTCGGTGATAAGTTTCTGTTCATTACCAAGTTAAGCAACGTAGGGCGCGGTCGGTATTTGAATGGGTGATGTTGCCTTTTTAACCGACTTCCAAAAAAGAGGAGGTTCTCGATTTGACGTGTTTTTTTTTCAAATGTTTGTTACCTCAGAACTTTCGACTGGGTAACCGATTTTGATAATACTTTATTTTAATTGAAAGCTGGTGCTTCTTGTGCATTTCAATTTGGTCCAGTTCTGACATTTTTATGAAGGCGGTTTTTTTACATTGATAATTATTGCACTACTTTTTGTATTTCGTGGTGGTACGGAACCCTCAGTGCGCGAGTCCTTGACCGGTTTATTTAATTATGTAACTTGTAACGATTGATCTCTACCATTGATCGTTATCAAGGTCGATTTGGCAATTAAAAAGTCATGTTTAAATTGTCATCCAAGTAAAATACATACATACAAAGAAACAACGGTAGATGCTTAGCAGTAAAAGGAAACTAATGGTACGACCTGTGAACCAATATTTAGGTAAGGGATCATACAATGTAGCTTAATCCCCTTAGGTAGTCTAGGGCCAGTCTGCAGTCTGAGCTCGAGAAAGTTTAGTTTAATGTCTGAGTTTTAGATTTTACGGTCTAACGCAGTCGCTAGGTAAGTTACTCTATCTTTCTAACATTTACTAGCAGAGCGCTCTGAGGTTTCACCCGATATCCTGTAGGAATCATATATTTTCCCGGGATGAAAAGAAGCTTATGTGTTTATCCAAGATATAAGCTATTTTGATACTAAGTTTCAATCAAATCAAGTAAAGTGAGGGCAAACATAAATATTTACACACAAACTTTCGGGTTCATAATGTTAGTAGTGTGATTTTTGTTAATTTCCTTCGGCACTACCAAGCTGTACCACTTTAGTGTTGTGGGTAATTTTAAACGGATTCATTTCTTTATTCTCCACCACACTATCAACATTAATTTTTTACCCGAGTTTTTATTTATTTTTTCAAAATTCATTTTTTCAAAATACATACATTTTTTTATGAAGTTTTTTTTTTCATCCCTTTTTTAATCGACTTTAGGTGGAATGTTCTAAATTCGGTCAGTTTTTTATATGTATGTGCACCGATTGCTCCGTTATTTGGTTTACGCAATTTACGTGGTTGTTTTTTTATTATGTAAATGAAGCTTTTAAAATTTCATCAACTTTGCCTGAGTAATTTTTTAATCAGCTCCAATGGTATGAATTTTTTTAAGTGCCTGTTTATTTGCCAATATCAATAAGTTTGTTCCAGCGCTCACTCAATTTTAAGTCGTTTTTTTTTATGTTTGTCATAATTATGTCAAATTTCAATTGAATATAAAGAGCTTTTTGTTCCACAATGCCAAATTTTTATTCGTGACTTTCGTAGAATAGTTTGGATGATATTCGCGTTGGGTGCGGTTCAAATTAGTAGAGATCTTTAATTCTAAATTTGCACGCCTTTCTACCTTATTTTTGTAGTATTTTGTATGCGTTGTGTGGTGGAGGCGCGTGCACATTTAGAATGAAAGATCACTACCAAAAATGCAGTACAGTTTTCGATTAATTGTAATTTTTTCCTACTGCTAAAAAAAACAGCTTATTTCAACTTATATTACATAAGACATACATAAGTCACATAAGTTACATAAGTCATAAGACTGGACTCGATGCCATAAGTGGCAAACATGCAGACTAGCCACCTGATGGTAAGCAGTCACCGTCGCCTATGAATACTTGTAACACCAGAGGCATCACAAATACGCTGCTATCCTTTAGTTTCGTTTCGTTTAACACAGATAAAAGATGTACAGATAATTAAATAGGTATGTTATTTTTTTGTGACATATAAAACGTTTTAAAAGGACTGTCCAGTTATATGGGTGTTTTAGGTATGAGTATAGCCCAGCGCGAACAGATATTTCGACAGCCCCGTTAGCTTAGTTGATAGTGATCCTGCTTTCGGTGCTTGGGGGCGTGGGTTCGATTCTCACACTGGACAAATATTTGTGTGATAAACATTTGTGTTTATTCTATGTCTGAGTGTTAATATCTATTTAAGTATGTATTTAAACATATATATGTATGTATATCAGTCTCTGGCAGCCATATTACAAGCTTTGCTTAGTTTGGGGTCAGATGACCGTGTGTGCAATAATGTCCCAGATATTTATTTATTATATATTTATCAGTTCAACTGTTTTATTCTGAGCATGCTGTGTGTATAGCCTAATAGTGGACAATCTTCTTTACATTTTTAATCGACTTCAGAAAAGGAAGACGGTTCTATGTTCCATTGTATTTTTTTATTATGTATGTTCACCGATGTCTTCGCAAACTGTTGACAGATAAAAAAAACTTTTTTTCGGTAGGTTATACTTCCAATTTGATCCCATTGTCAGCAAGTCAGGATCTGATGATGATGATGTGAAATAATGTGTTGTTATCTGTTATAAAAAGGAACACAAAGAAAGGTATATTCTAAACATAGTTTTGAAATACAATGGCCATATTGGCAATTTAAATACAAGCTGCCTGGCAAACTAGTCGTCATTTCGCCGTAAGCTATGCTGCGCAGAATTCGTTTGACAAGCTGGCTGTTATCATCAAGGGTTGTCAACAAAATAATATATAATTAAATTGCAAGACAGACCATGGACGCTATAGTATATAGCAATTTCAACCTTAGAGACCTATTAATATGATACAAAACATAAGGAGTCCCAATTCCTTACTGTCGCGCGATGAGTTTCTTTGTTATTTGATTGTTTTTGGCTGTCATTTATATTACAATAACTATTTTTTTATTTTTTTTATCCGTCCACCCACTAGTTGGTGCACGGGTAATTTGCATTTTCCTTTGAACATTACATATTTTTAATTCCTGATATTTCGAACATTGCAGTGTCTGTGGTGACAAGTAGACTAGATGACGGATGTTTGTAGAAATGTTATGAAATATTTAAATCAGAAAATTCCCTATGTGAGGCCTCGCGCATTTCGCACTTTAGGTATGAAGCTACAAGTACGTGGCAGGACCCGACTTGTCAAATCTGCCGTACGATAGACAGATATGCAACTTCTAGGTTATCATAGCTGTAGGTAGTTAGCGCTTGCTCGTCCTGAGTTGCACTTTATTTTGTAGTAGTAAGAGTCGCTACTTATTTAAATGATTTTTCGGATTGAATCTTCTGTACTTGTATTATGTCTTCTGTGTCTGTGTACTCATTAATCGCTAAAGGTGTCCGAAATAAAAACCATTAAAGGTTGATTGAATCAGGCGTTACTTTGCGGAAGTTCATTTTCAAAACTGTTTTTCTGATGAATTTCTAGTGTAATTCCGCTTCTACGTCGCTTCAAGTACAATAAGGAATTTGTGATAAATTTAACTGTTAAATATTTGTTGATAATGTTAATTTTATTGAGTTTAATTTTGACTAACCTGATATAAAATATTAATTACATAAATTGAAAGATAACGTAACCTGAAACAAAAATTAATTAATTCTGAATTATTTTTAATTATAAAATTATTAAAGTAATCTGAAACAAAAACTAATTAATTCTGACACATGAAATATGATAATATTAAATCTTAAAACAAAAATGTATTAATTCTGAAACATAAAATATATATTAATTGAAATGACATGTATTGTAATGGAATTTAAAAAAGTAATAAATTATACCCGTTTCCTTAGTGCACTTTGTCGACACGTGTTTCGCCTCTTTACGAGGCATCCTCAGGACGTGTTGACTCGTCGAGCGCTTGGCCATTAAAGGTGTTTGATTTCATTAAGTAATAATCATGGCAACATAAGAAATCATTATTTTCTTCAAATTTTTATAGGTTGACCCCCGTCTATACTTACGTACAATAAAAAAATCGTTTCATAATATCGAATAACATGAACACAAAAAAATAGCAGACGATAACGGAGGCAGTATGTACAAGACTAAACCAAATTGCAGCAGCATAAAGTGCTGGTCAAAATAACTTTCTTCAAATCTTTGAACTATGACGATTACATATAATTCAGTGAGGTTCCTAATTAAAATGTTCCTTGAAAACCGCAGCAACCCTGGTTATATCATCGATCAGGATTGGCATAGGTATCCGCTTTTTCATTCAGTCACTCCTTCATTTTTCCAAACATTCAACGCTTCTATTCATCGAGTGCATGTTCGAATGTCAGACAAATATTGCGTTTTGTTCTTTTCGTTCATTCGGAGATGTGCACTTTAACCGATTGGCTGTGGAAAGCCAATGACCATGTTAAAGCTGGTATATTTTCTGTTAATTATTTAAATGGTGTTCTATTTAATTAGAATTTTAATATTGTTATTCCAAGAGCTTCAAACAGTACGTAAGTAATTATAAATAATACAAATCGTAATCGGAAAATGAATGAATGTCGCCAAAACGAATAAGGAATAAAACCTATATTATAGATAACGGAAAAGTTTCTGAAATTAACTAGACTGCGCAATTTCGTACCATTGATTCTACGTTCGTCAACTTTTTCCACTCCCCGCCGCTTTTTACTCAAGATGTTTGCCGGTCACCAAAAAACTGTAACTGTCGCATGATCCTTCTAAAGAGTCTCGGAGAAGCAGCTTTTTAACGTAAAGTAAATTTGTTCCTAGACTGTAAACTTTATTGTATGTAACAAAGGGTTTAACAGTCCAATATGCCAGTAGATGGAGGTTCACTTGTTGCTTACATCTTGTATGCGAAACACGTCTTTATGGCGAACAATTCTCAACATCACAATTGAAAATTTATCGGTTTGAATTAAATGATAACTGAACTTTTTGCAGATCTGGTATTTATGGTGACCGCCAGACACCTCTTTATGTTTTCTTTCAGAGGCGCCCGAGACTGGACGCCTTGTTAACGCCATTGCAAATGATTGAAGTTTGCTAAAAACCCTAAGGTTTGGAAAGCAAAAGGGGAGAGGAGTTTTTCTCATGGCACCGGTTGTGATAAACGCTATATTGTATTGGTATCTTCAAAACGTTTAAATTTTCAGAAGAAATTAAAATGAAGAACTGCATTTTAGTAACACGAGATGTAATGTAGAGACACAACTTTAAATCTATGTTGGTTTGGTACACAAATTTAAGCCACTGATATAAATGTAGAAATCTCGGAAATTGCTTTGTAACCAACTTCAAAGATAATGCGTAACTTGTCTTTTAGAATCTAACAAAGCTCACATGCACCATAAACTATGAATCCTAAATTACTTACCTACACATTCACGTCCTAGCTTACATCGTGTCTCTTAATCAAAGGATCAGTCCGTTGAAATTGATTCATAAATGCACTTTGCAAACGCCTCAAATATCCAAGAACATTCAGAGTTGCTAATGCAATACTAAAATACGAAATGGGATGCGATGTTTGTACAATTCTAGTCGGAGTTATTGAAGTGAAAACGCACCTTTGTTTTGATCTCCAACATTGTTTTAGCGACGTATATTTATTGTATATATATTTAAAAAAACTCCTTCATCAAAAATAAATGATAGTTCAAAATATTTGTGATATCTATATGAACAAAATATATTTAAATTCAAAATAATAGGTCGGGGAAAAAGTCTTTTCGTATTTTGTATGTATAAGGTTGTAGTAAAAATCTCATCCGTTGTACTGTTTGTATCTGGCTGGTTTTGATACCATTAAAAATATGACATTTTAAAAAAGGAATACAAAAAGTAAAAAGCAATTTCCCGCCATTTTTCAATTGTTTTTTTGTTTGATAAAATGAGTGAATCTAACGAAGAAATTCGATATATTGTGAAATTTTATTACAAAAAAGGGAAAACTGCGACACAAGCCGCGAAAAAAATTTGTGACGTTTATGGACCTAATGCAGTGTCATCAAGAGTAGCACAATGTTGGTTCAAGCGTTTTCAGTCCGGGAATTTTGATGTCAAAGATGCAGCTCGCTCTGGTCGCCCTGTTACGGATAAAGTAGATGCCATTTCTGAAAAAGTGGACCAAGATCGGCATATTAATAGTTACGACGTAGCTGAAGAACTGGGGATTGACCACAAAACAGTTTTGACCCATTTGAAAAAAACTGGGTATACAAAAAAACTCGATATTTGGGTGCCACACAAGCTCACTGAAAGAAACCAAATGAATCGTGTACTCATTTGCGACTCTCTATTGAAACGTGACGAAACCGAACCGTTTTTGAAAAGATTGATCACTGGTGATGAAAAATGGATCACCTACGACAAGAATGTGCGCAAAAGATCATGGTCAAAGGGCAGTGAAGCACCACAGACTGTAGCGAAACCCGGATTAACACGTAATAAGGTGATGCTGTGTGTATGGTGGGATTGGCAGGGCATCGTTCATTATGAGCTTTTACCGCCGGGCAAAACCATCGATTCGGATCTCTACTGCCAACAGCAGATGAGACTCAAACAAGAAATTGAGAAAAAACGGCCGGAATTGATCAACAGAAAGAGTGTGGTCTTTCATCATGATAACGCCAGACCGCACACATCTTTGGCCACTCAGCAAAAATTTAGAGAGCTTGGTTGGGAAGTGTTAATGCATCCACCATATAGCCCTGACCTTGCACCCTCAGATTTCCACCTGTTTCGATCTCTTCAGAATTCTTTGGGTAGTGTTAGATTAACATCAAGAGAGGACTGTCAAAACTACTTGTTGCATTTTTTTGATCAGAAGTCCCAAAATTTCTACAGCAACGGGATCATGTCACTACCTACAAGATGGCAACAAGTTATCGAACAAAATGGCACATATATATTATAATTAAATGTAATTAAACTTGAAAAAAATATGTCTTGAATTTGTTTAAAAAATACGAAGAAACTTTTTCCCCGACCTTATACATTATAGCTTTGATAGAACGAATAGCGTTATTAATTTTAAATATAATGTACTTAATGTAACTTAATGTAATACTTTATAGGCTTTATTTTGGAAAATCTATCTTATTCAAGTAATCTCGTTCCACCCTCAACCACGATTGTTTTAAATCTAAGCAATTAGCTAAAAGCTATCCATAGCGTTTCTCTTTACATTTTAGTTGTTGTATGCAAGACGAGGCACCGGATGCATTGCGATTATTCCTCCATTTACGAACTCGAAGCATTCCCACGTGCAACTAAAGAGTTCCGTCGGTCGTTAAGGCGGACATGTCTAGTTTAGGGAATACACCTGTTATAAATAGATTTTAAAGTTGTTACTAATGTTTGATGCTGGAGGTTTTGAAACCTATCTTCAACGGGACTTTAAATTCTAATGCACATTGCATTAGAATTTAAAAGAAAATGTAATTTGGATATCTATAAAGAAATTTCTCCTAATTCGCCACCCTTAGATGTGGATTTTTTTCTACAAATTGAAATGTGACCATACATTATTAAGTTTTAGTTTTTGTTAGTATTTAAAGTTTTCGTTAATTTTCTGTTTTGTAATTAGTGCATAATAAATTATTAATTACAGCAACGAACTCAACTAATGTATAATAACTGTGTCCTATACGAATATATCTAGTGTATTCCCTTCTTTACGGAATTTTGTTAATGATACTCATTTAACCGAACCTGAAATAGTAAATGATTAAATCTAAAATAAAAACTCTTTTACCCGAAACTAATTTGTAATATTAATCTGTAATGTTAATCATTATAAATTAATTGAAATGGGCAGTCTAACTGTGGGGTTAGTACGAGAACTTGTGAAAAAGTTAACGTTACGGAAACGATAGCAAATGTATGAAAAATTCAGTTTCCTTTCACGTCTGATAGAGGCGCTGTTCAATTTTTAATATATTTTGCTATCGTTTACGTAACGATAACTTTTTTGCAAGTGCGACCACTGTAAATGTAGTTTTAGTGTTAGTTTGTATTTCATTGTATGGAAGAAAAAATCCTGAAAGAATCAATCAATTAAGGTAATGTACTAATACTAAAAATACTAAAATACTAGGTCACTAATAGTGGACACCATTTAAGGAGAAAAATTGCTCTACGTTTATCAATATCGCTGGTTTTATATCGGGTGATGGACTATGGTAAGGATACTTAAAGCGATACATTAGTTCAGTTCTTGCTCGCTTGCTGTATTGCTGCTTGCTTTCTAATATATTACTAGAAGATCTACCATCTACATAAAAATCTGTTTTAAAGTAACAAAGCTCCTTACGTCGTATCTTTTCAAATAACGTGTAAAATTGAATTCGAGACAAGTCAGTGGATCAGCGTTTAAACCTTATTTACTACTCGTATTTTTGCATAATAATAAGAGCTCTGGAAAGCGGAGCTGTAGTTTTCGTAAAACTCAGTCGTATAATTTGAACTAGTCGTAAAATATTTGTTTTAGGTTGATTAAATATACTAACAAAACAAGTAGATATTTCAGATCGTAAATGTGAACTTATAGGGTTACTAGGAACGATGGTGGTCACTAAGAAGGTGCTGGGCAGGCCGCCAGCATGCTGGGTACGCTGCCAACTAGTAGTAGTAGGCTTGAGCATAATTAGGATTGATTTTAGACGTTCGACGGTATATGGGCTATCCAACTGGTATTACCCCCGACGCAAATAGGGAGGTGTTATAAAGTTTAACGTGCATATCTGTGTGTCTCTCTGTGTGCATCGTAGCTCCTAAACGGGCACTTATCCGATTAGAATCAGATACTTTTCTTCGCTAGGTTAAAAATATATGCTCGTATATAATCCAAAAATAGTCCAATAAAAAAAAGATAGTTCATATCAGAACACATTGGGGCGAAAAATATAGCAAAATGCTCGGGGTAACCCGGATGGATGGCAGGCCTAGCTTTACCATCATCTATCCACAGTTAGCTCATATTTTACATCACATAGTGCGACAATATGCGCGAGGCCTTGAAAATCAGTCGTATCGGTAGTCTTCTCCATTTACTCCTTTCATGTTCATTGGCGTGGGAATAATTCACAAAAAATGGTGCAAGAGTTTATGTTATGCGCGATTTATTACTTTTATAGTATTTTTTTCGAGTTAGAAAGGCAAATTATGTATCTTTTGGATTTGTGAGTTACGACGGTGATCACTACGTGTTCTAGGTTGGAGACCACGAATCGACAAACGCAGCATACGACACCCTGAAACTCCCATGTAGTGATGGAAGACGGTTGACTGAAGCGAAAACCTGAAGATTGAATCGAGTGTCGTGCTTAAGACTGCTGGATACTGCTGGACATAGACCTCTCCCACGGCACGCTACTTTTTTATGCTATAGCTGGCAAACAAGCTGACGGTCCGCCTGATGGTAAGCGATCACCGTCGCCTATGGATACCTGCAATACTAGAGGCATCACAGATACGTTGCCGACCCTTGAAGACTCTATTAACAGTCCTTTTGAAGAACCTAACATTATAGTTACTCGGAAATGCCGCAGGAGGGAGGGAGCTCATTTCACAAATACCAGCGGTACCAGGACCTGCGATTTTGTCCATCTCGCTGCCGGATCACCATCGCTCCGTTTACATTGCGCGCTACTAGTTAATCATATTTTCAACCTGGGCTTTTCAAAGTCTTCACTCAAACAGAAATATACTGGATATAATAACTAAACAAGCTTCAGAGGTTTTGGGCCAAACCTCAGATCAGAGAAACAAGGAAGATATGCTAAAGTGGGATGCCAGATGCAAACGAACATCTGCAGACGATCTTGTCGCTCTTTTTGACCGACTTAAAAAAAAGTGCGGTTCTATGTTCCACTGTACATATATTTTTTTTAATGTATGTTCACCGATTTCTCCGACAACTGTTGACCGATTTAATTTTTTTTTTCTTTTGTTCGGTATACCCTATACTTCCAATTTGGTCCCATTGTCACCAAGTCTGGATCTGATGATGGGATCCCAGGGAAACCGAGGTCAACCCCCAAATTTTATAGGCACTTATTACGTTTTTCATATATTTTTGAAGTCGATTTTTTATGTGATCCAATTGTTTTGCATGTGTCCTACTAGTTAGCTCATTGGTGTTGCTGCAGGTTTCGTAGTGTGTGTGAAAAATGAGTAAGCGTGCCGTTCATACAGCTTTATGAGCGATGGTAGCTGGGCGGTAGCATGTGCGCTTTACAATCAGACGGTTCGTACCTCGGCCCTGCGCCAATGACTTATTTAGTACTTAAATAAATTATGTGCAGTTTCGTGCCAGTGCCATCGCTCAACAACGGTGCTGGAAAACATCGTGAGGAAACCGGTATGTCCAAGAACCTCAAATGTTCAAAGACATGGATGACATTCACCAACATGTACTGGGCCAGCATAGTGGATTAGGGTCCATCCTCTCTCTCTGAGAGAATGCCTGTGTCCTAGGAGTGGGAACATGATCTAATAGGCTGAAATGATGATGATGATGACTTAGCGGTATTGTGAAAAAAGTTGATGTGATATTTGAACACACGAACAACAAAACAACAAACAACAAAACACGAACGATAATTGTACTAAGGCGTATCTCCTGTGTTTGTCTGATCTGAGGGCCAAAATAACCAAGTGTAAGACGTCCCTGGAGTCTAACCCGCCATTACTATTTCACGTAAGGTCTAGACGCTAAAGCGCATATTAGATATTAATATTCATAATTTATGGGAACCTAAGTGCTTGTTATTGCTATAATCTACCTTGTGTAAAGGCTTAGCGAGTTGCATATTTAGTTATTGTGATAATATTCAACATTTTATACCTGAGAGACTGAATCTTTTATCTCAAGTAGATGAGATTTGCGTTTAGAAAGAAGCAGGCTGCGGTAACTTACGCTTTTCTAGATTTCAATTTTTTTATAAGATACTATTTATGTTATGTCCACCTTTTTAATTAATACAATTTTTCTGCAAAATTTTATCATGATTGGTTAAGTCGTTTTTCGCAAAAGATAACAAACATACCTCTCGCAAGACAACAAAGTAACCTCGAGGCAAGGTTTTTGAAGTGAAAACTTCTTTAGGCGCCTTGAGAACTTTTTGGGTGAACAAAAATCATGGAACTCGCGACATCGTCTCGCTGTACCGTGTATTTTAAAACAGCGCCATCTCTTGTAGAATAGGTGAATTATAGGTGTCCTATGACTGTTTTTTTGTGAATAAATTTCTTTTAGATCGACGTGTTCCATCCTCGGTCACACCTTCGCTTTTACTATCAGGCGAGTTGATGGCCAAAAGTAGATCTATTCTATCTAAAAATTAATAAATAAATTAGGGGAATCAAAGATAAAGACCGAGTAACCATCGAATTTATAATAGTACTAGTGTATATACTATACTCATATTAGTGTATAATACTGTGAAAGTATAATACTGCTAATTCATAATACTAACTATTGTATAATACAACTAATGGAGAATACATCGGTCATACAACAGGCGAGGTGGCGGTCAAACGTAAGCTTATTATACAATAAAAATACTACGATTAATTATAACGCGATGTGATCAGAATGAGATGTTTTGACTGCCCCGGTGGCTCAGTTGGTAGTGAACCTACTTTCTGCGCTTGGGGGCGTGGGTTCGATTCCCATGTAGGACAAACATTTGTGTGATGAACATTTGTGTTTGTTCTATGTCTGGGTGTTAATATCTATTTAAGTATGTATTTAAAAATATATAAGTATGTATATCAGTCTCTGGCAGCCATATTACAAGCTTTGCTTAGTTTGGGGTCAGATGACCGTGTGTGCAATAATGTCCCACATATTTATTATGTACAGTACGCCCAAGCTAACTTGACCAGAATTAACATAGGCATTCAACCCCCGTACATCGCAAACGACCCCCGCTAAGCTGCAAAAATAGCGAACTGCGCAGCCATCTGCGCCATTTGCGCCAACGTCACTCTGATCAAGTTAGCTTGCGCGTACTGTATGGAAGTTAGGTGCGTTTATATGACACTAGCCGTCCGCCCCGGCTTCGCACGAGTGTAAGCTCGGCCTTCGGCCTCGCTACAAAATATAATATAGCCTATGTCACCCGGGGATAGTGTAGCTTCCCAACAGTGAAAGAATTTTTCAAATCGGTTCAGTAGTTTCGGAGCCTATTCATTACAAACATACAAACATACAAAAATAGGTACAAATCTTTCCTCTTTATAATATTAGTGTAGATGTAGGTATGAGTATTACATTCTCTTGGGTAGTATCGAGAGATCTAGACAGACTGGCGCTTTTAAGCAGTGTTTTACAAATTCAACAAATAGACATATTTAATGGCATTATATAAATAAACATGTGGGGTAATAAGGTAAATCGTTGTGACTCGTTTTGTTTATTATATTAAGCGTCACAGGTTAACTGAAACCCTAAGATAATTTGATAAACCTTTTTGGTATTCTCCACCTGTTTTATATGGTTTTATTATTTTAGCGCATTGTTTACATTACATACACAGGTAAATGAGCTACTGACTGAGTTTCTATGGCAATGCTGTGTTTTCTTTTGCGAAAAATTTAGTACTTACCGATGGGGAAGAAAGGTTCTTTCTTGAGTGGATATTACGAACCGGAAGACGCAGCGTAGGTAGGCCTCCAACTAGATGAACCGACGACATCAGATGGCAGGCTGTCGTTCAGTGAGGAGTTCTAATGGGGAGGCCTATGTTCAGCAATAGACGTCTTCTGCAAATTATGATGATGATCGAGGTAACATACCCTTTTCCATCTTAAAATCAATTCAGTACCAAATTGATAACCAGATTGACGTCGACATTATTATTTACTGAAAATTTACTCGAAACCTTGGCACTACCTGAGTTAAAGCTTCTTTACATCAAACGGCATAACAAATTCATACATAATGTATAAACGGCTTAAT
This sequence comes from Agriopis leucophaearia, assembly GCA_949125355.1. Taxonomy (NCBI): domain Eukaryota; kingdom Metazoa; phylum Arthropoda; class Insecta; order Lepidoptera; family Geometridae; genus Agriopis; species Agriopis leucophaearia. Next base: position 6,620,507 of record OX421267.1, read on the forward strand.
GGAGCTGCCAGAAGGTCAGATTGAGGGCTGCCAACATGAATTCACCAAATTTAAGGATGAAAATTATTCGTGAATTTCTATTTTGGTTACCACTTTACCACAAGACTATGTATACAAGACTGTGTACTCCAGGTAGGTCGACGATAATAGTCTTAACCCTCCAACGCAGAACCGTCGTGTGGTGGGTAGCCATCTTCACTAAAATATAGCAATGAGAACGATGGCTGGCACACGCGTCAACTCGTGAACACTGCTGCTTGCGGAAGCTAGTCTGCTTTTATGCTCGGTTCCATTGTCTTGCTTAAATTATTAATTTAAGATTAAAGTTGTGAAGAGCGCTAAGGCTATTAAGAAGAAAATTATTATCAATAAAAAAAAACGACTTGAAATGGGACCACCAGCTTTTAAATAAAAAAATAATCATCAAAATCTGTTCACCCAGTAAGTTTTGAGGAACAAACATGAAAAAAAACTTTCGACTTGAAAACCTCCTCCTTTTTGGAAGTAGGTAAAAAATATGGACTCATTAGTATTCAAGTTTAATTTAAGTCGTAAAAATGTTAATCTTACGTCTAGAAAAATATTTTTTAAATGAGCTAACAAAGGCATGTACGATTCTGTCCATGCTGTAAATGTATAAACAAATAAATAAAATAAAAGCCCTCCGACGCAAACAGAAGGGTGTTATAAGTTTAACGTATGTATGTCTGTCTGTGGCGTCGTAGCTCCAAAGCGACTGAACCATTTTCATTTAGTAGGTACTTTTTGTTTGAAAGGTGACTTGCTCGAGAGTGTTCTTAGCTATGATACAAGAAAACCTGTCCAGCCGTTTGAAGGGTACTTTAGTGCGTAAATGAGTTTTTCGGTTGTTTTTTTGGTTAGCGATGCGCACACGCTGCATTGACAAGACACTGTGTGCGAACTTAATCCGACCGCAAACTGCAGGTGGCAGTCTTACATGTACAATAGTTTCATCTTCCCTTTTATACATATTCAATCATTGTATTTTAAATTGAACAAGACGTCTTGGTATTGGCTTTGAACTCCCAATGCCTCTCATAATGATCGGGCTAGACCCGTGAATGAAATTAAAATGTAGCAATTTTTTAAATCTTCTCTTCGTAATATAATTATTAATTAAGATTTTTAATGTACACGAGCGAGATAGAACGGAAATCGGTTTCCTCTACTTTACTGGCTACATTGACATACACAGACAGATTATACTCAAAAGGAAATATAAATAGTTTTTTTGGTAGAAAAAATATATGTATTTCCTCCTCCGACATCAGCATGATGCCGATTATCGGTTGTACAACTAGTGGTTTTCTTTTGGGGCCGGCAGGTGACTTCACGGAGTGCGTACAAGTACATCTAGTAAAAAAAAAGTTTATAGAACAATATCTACAAATAAAACATAACTTGGTAGGTACAAGTCATTTTTCCAGAACGCAGTGTAGGGCTGGCACGGCGGCTGAATTAGCAGAAGACCTTAAGACGCGCAAGTGTATAATGTACCCACTATCCAAGGTACTTATCCTTGGATAGTGGGCACATTTTTGAGCCTCTAGAACTTAAATAAAAAAAATTACTTCTTCAGTTCAAATAGATATGACATTCACTAAGATGCACTGGGCCAGCATGGTGATTTAGGGAGCATCCTCCCTCTCTCTCTCTCTTTCTCTCTCTCAGAACATGATAGGCTGCCAATGATCATAATAATAATGTTGATTTATACGAACAACAAATTGCGCAGATTATGATAATTATAGACATCAGAAAACAGGACGTGTCAGCCCTAGTAGGTATTAAGAGCTTTCGGAAGGGACCGCGGGGAAGGGGGCAAAGTGAATATTATATATAACAAGAGATGCTTTCATCTAGGCCCAGGTTAGTGTGTTTCGGTGACCTTTCGGATGCTACTGTTTGTGAAACATATTTTTAATAAACCTATTTTAATAAATGTGAAATTTAAGCCTGTTGGTAGCGAAGTGAACTTTTCTTACTAACTGTGCCCCGTGGTTTCACTCATGTTCACTCGCGGTTATTTTGTTTTTACTAGTATTTTATAGTAACTTTGTTTTATTTTTTCAGGTAAGCAGTCATATTCAATGGTTAAAATTGACTGGAGCAATACAACTCTGAGAATGTAAGTTATTATGAATATCCATATTTATAATTTTTAATATCATTAAAAAGCTATCTAAGTTGGATAGTAGGGGCAAATAGCAGGCAACGGAACTCCACGAACTTTCGGAGTAACGTCATAAGACCGAATAAACATTCAGAGTACCGTATTTTTTAATTAAATACCATCAGAATTGCTACACGTCATACGGGGATTCGAAGATTTAGTTTCAAAATTAAGTCTTAACTATAAGCACTAATTATTGCTTGTGTATTTTTAATGCATTTTTGCAATCCTTTATGACATTTGCATATATTCACATCGACATAAATTATAATTATCAATTTAAAAACTGACTTCAATATTAGTAAATACGCAATTTCGTTTACTTGGACGTTAATTTTTTTCAGTTATATTGATTTTAAACTAAACTACTAAACCGATTTTGATGAAATTTATATGGGACCACCTCTGAAGTATGACCTACTAAACAAAAAAAGAATCATCAAAATCAATTCATAAATGGCGGAGAAGTCGGGAACAGAATATTTACATACATAAAATAAAAAAGATACACAGTGGAACATAGAATTTTAGAAGCCGTTTAATAAATAAAAAAAGTGGTTTTTCATTTAAAAATTGATATTGAAAAGTTTTAAGTTCGCCACTTGCACCATTACGTCCAGTTATGCTCCATCGAAGACGGCTTACCACCGTATTCCACGTAGACCTTGGCAGAGAATTACCATAAAATGTTCCATAAAATTCACGAAACTCGTCATTCGTCTAGTGTGTATTGGGACCATCCAATGACGTTTAAATACACGCATACGCATTTAAAGTCTCAGAAATAAAAACGTAAGGAACAGAATGAAAAAGTTGTGCACTAAAATATTTAATACATAAATTACTTTTAGAAATAATGATTTTTCTATAATAGTGGCTCTTTGATACGGATAGCACGAAATGCCAGAGCACTTTTTTACCAACGATATACATACTACCTGCGGTTTCACCCGCTTGGATTACTCCTTATATCATCAGCTATCTGCCAGTGAATGTTCCATCAAAATCGTTTCAGCCGTTTCGGAGTCCATACACACATCGCCCTTTATATATATACGAGTATATAAAGACTACACTACTATAATCGGTTAGACACCATTTTATCACCATTAAATTAATTGCCTTCCTGTTTAGCACTGGCTTTGTCAATTTCAATCTGGTAAGATTTTATCGGTCGGTCGCTGTTCCCTAACCCCTGATACGCTTACACTGTGTCGTCCAATTTACGATATTGAACAGGGAAGAAGAAAAGGCCTTTGAATATTTTCCTTATGCAGGTCGCAAAGATCGACTCTGCAGTACTGTAGTTAGCTCTGAAATTTGTGTATTTAGATCATTTCAGTTATTAAATAAACAAACTCTTGTCTACACCATCAATTAAATACACACGATAGAACCGCTAAAAACTAGTGTAACAATCGAGGGCCTTGTTGCTAAGAGCAATCTTTTACAGACAACCTTAGAAATGATTGATTAAATTAAACATGCAAATAAGCAGTTGGGACTGCTTACGATGTGATCCTCACCCATTCTCTCCAGATATCCAAACCAGCGGAGTCCATGAGACTCCCCAATTTACTTTATTTATTTCCCCAATGATGTTGGTCTCCGCTACCATCTCTTCGTTCTCTTGGTTTTTTCGAATCCTCCAACTACCGTCTAGCCGCTTAACCGGCCCTAGAATTTTTCTTAGCACCTTGCGCTCAGCCACAAACAGCTTGTAGGCCTCCTTATGGGTCAGTGCTTAGGCTTCACAGCCGTACATAAGTATTGTTCGAATGACTGTTTTATATGCGGATCTTGATGCTTCTGCCGAGAGCCTGGACACCAAGATTTTATGCAAACAACAGAGTTGTATCACATAAAACCAAAACTTTCTCTTCTAGCCGTACTTTTAAAAAGATATTTACTTAAACAACAGTACTCAAACTCAAACGTATAATATCTCTCATCTTCTCAGATTTATGATTAAAGTTCTGTTAGTAATGTCCCATGTGTTTTATGAGTCAATGATAAAAGCTTTCAAAGTGTTTACTCAGACCGCTCTGTAGAGACAGTGAAAGACAGTGACATAGCTTTAGAAAAATTCAATTTCATTCAATTATTTACCGAGCGAAGATAAAAATTCAATTTCATTCAATACTCGGTTTCTAATGGGACAAGCCGGCGCTTCTATTTCGATTTAATTAACTTTTGTTTCAGGTTAGTTTAAATTAGCATTATCAACAAAGTTCTGTAAAGTAAAACACAAGTAATTGATCCCTAATTCTTTATTGTACCTACGCAATATGACGTACGAAAATACACCAGAGATTCGCTTGTCAGTTTTTTTTTAAATGTTATAAGTATTTTACTCCTGCAGGCGTAATGTAGTCGCACTGTGATAAGATTGTACTAAGTCAATTTGTATCTATCTCAAGAACTGCCTTACACGGCGTCACAATGTTAGCTCAGAGGTCAAACAGCGTTTTAAGCAAGCTTACCTAACAAATTCAGAAGAATTATAATTATTTATACAAGCAATTTCAAACTATTTAGCCGAGCTCAATTGTACTAAAACATCAGATTTTTTTATCAAAAAGATCGACCAGTCAAAGCTTAAAACGATTGTTGGTTTAGTTTATATCTTTCTTTCAAGATAATCTATTATCTTGAAAAAAAGATATCAGTGACGTTAGTTCAACTGAATAGTATAGATGGCGACACATTATGCATAAAGTATCATAATCGATGATCGACAGTGATGAGGCAACGAATATAGGAGATTTGGATATTTTTTTGTGCAATTGCCCACTTGCAAAAAAAAGGCGGCAAGATCGTGTGCAAGCTGGTAAAGGCATCAAGTTTAATTTAGGCTACTTCGTTCGCACTCGCTACCTCACCTGACCATATCTCCCTTGTTTGCCTGATCTTAGGTACAACATTATTTCAACATTTTATGTTCATTGTTTACTATATTAAATATAATGCTGAGAATTATACAAAATAATTTGGTGATATATCAATAATAACAACTGCATTTGGATTTTATAACAGTTGTACGCCCCCATATAAATCTTTACCTTCGCAACCCTTTGATCGATTTTACTCATATTCGAACTAAAAAATTGTATTGAAATGAACTTTTTGCCTACAAAGTTTCGTAAAGATGGGATCAACGATGCGCTAGTTATCGTGGAACAAACATAATATATAGAAACGCTTAATTGTTCCATTACACTAGTAGAACGCCCCAAACTGTGACCTCGTGTCATCTGCGGAACCTCTCGATCGATTTTCTTCACATTCGAACTTCAAAATTGTATTGCAATGAACTACTTGCCTACAAAGTTTCATAAAGATTGGATGGATACGCAAGTAATCGTCGAACAAACCATGCACGCCAAAACGCCGACATGTCCCATTATCCATTAGAATCTGAGACCTCACTTTCGCTCAGTCACTAATGTAGCTTAAGGGCTATATCTCACTATACTGTTTTAAACTATCACGGTTGTTCACTAAAGTTATATGATTATTTACGGGATATTTACCGTGGTAATGTTGTGGAAGGAGCTCCCGATATTTCGGCGCAGTTACATGCACCATGTTCACGGGAAGACTTCCCGTAACTGCGCCGAAATATCGGGAGCTCCTTCCACAACCTTACCACGGTAAATATCCCGTAAATAATCATATAACTTCATATCTCACTATATTTAAAACATACAGAAAAGCCTCTCGCAAATTAGGCGCGTGACGCACAAGCGACTTCTTACCGCAAACATTTAGAAGTAATTTATTAACAATCCATCTAACCGCCAAAAGGCATTTGCGAGTCGCAAAGCAAATAGGCTCCGTATTCATTGTAAAGTAGGCCCGTCCGAAACAGACCATGGGGAAGACCTAAATAAACGTTCCTTAGTTAGATAGAGATGCCTCGCAACTGTAAAATGTAGTGTCGATAAAAATAAGTGAGGTATCGAGAATTCGATATATATTTTACTGACTTCAAAAAAGGAGGAGGTTCTTAATTTGACTATATGTATTTTTTTGGTTTGTAAGCGATTACTCCGCGAATTAATGAATTGATTTTGATGATTCTTTTTTGTTTGGAAAGTCATACTTCAGAAGTTGTCCCATATAAATTTTATTGACATTGATGCAGCGCTTTTTGAAAAAAAAAACAATAAAAACTAAATATATATATAACTAAATATATATATATATATATATATATATATATAGTATACAGATGTGGTTTTGGTTTGTAGTTTCATTCAGCAAAAGTTTTGATGAGGACTTCCAATCTCTTTTTATTTGTCATTTTTCTACTTTTTCGTTTAAGTTTGTACGCGTAGGTATAGTCTTGAAGTCGGTTTTTTTTCTTCTAATTTTTTTTTATTCAACAATGCCTTTGACATGCTTTGACAATTGATTCTTTAACGTTTTTTTTTTGCCAGACCGGCGCTTAAGCGAAATACACAAAAAAAAATACAATACGATTATTCGAAATTTGAACTAAGACTAACAATAAGACATTGTGTTAATTGGTTGTTATTTTTATTTATTTACGCAATAAAGATGTGTAAATATCATATATTCATGGTTTGCGTGGCATGTCTATAAAACGAAGATGTAAGATTCAAAGTGATAATTGGAGAAAAAAAATATCAATTAATTAAAATCTCACCAAGTCCCATCCCTATCAGAAACCGCCCTGAAGGAAAGAACTGACGGTTCGACCCTTCAGAGCGTTGTTGTCCAGACAAATATTCATATTTAATTCCTTGTCGCTGCTTTAAGCACACTAATATTACAAACGGACTGACAAAGGAAACATCTCGGAACTCGGCCTTCTGGGTAGGTTTCGCATTAATATTTACGAGATTTGAATTATTGAGAAAGCTACAGCGTTACTTGAACTACTTACAAAATCTCCAGTTTAGACAATTTGACTAGATCCGTACAAGTGACTTGCGGAATCTATATAAGGCACATGTTCGCTTAACACGACTGTTTGGTTTGTAATGAGCTCAAACTGCACGTTGTTAGAACGACATAGGAGATGACGGGGCAAATATAACTCGCTCGGCGTCAATTTTTCCGACAAACCTAATTAAAGACATCAAGAAGGAAAGAGAAGAGCAGGAAGATCAATCATTCTTACACCAAGTAAAAAAAGAAGGCAAATATCATTTTATACGGTAACCACCAGTAAAAACGAAATAAATGATGGATACATTTATATCGATGCCTTTAATGTGTTAATAAAGGCACCTACAACTTGTGGTTGAATGTTGGTCAAAGAAAGTTAACTTAATTATTAGTCATAAATAATAGTGGTTGAAAGCACTTGCGTTTTTAAAAAGCAAAATTCTATTATGAAAATTAACAAACTTACCGTACGAAATTCCACTTCCACACGACTAAAGGAACTCAACGCAAAAGGGAGTAAGTACACTTTCAAGTGAAGCAACCACATCACCCGGAACGGTCATTTGCACACTCGCGTTATTTTATGCTAAAAACTAATTACCGTTTCTACTATCCTTACATCCCTTTGCAGTGTTAATCTAAATATCCTATTCTGTTTTCACCTGCTAATTTGGCTGTGAGATAGCAGCAAAAACACGTTGTGCGGTCAGGCTGGCCTGACCCACAGGCGACGAGCGAGTATTCCATTAAATAATGAATGATGCTTATAATGAATTCTGTTTTTAATTTGATCTGGAGCTGTGAAGAGCTGAGGGGATAGGGTTGCGAGTGTTGGGGTTGTAAAATTGTTTGATATCGATAAAAAGAGTATCGAGTATCTTATGGAGTATCGTGATTCTAAGTTATCAATTTTGTAATTTCTGACACGTCCCTCGTCACGTGTGATCGTTGTTAGTAGTGAAGTTATTAATAGGTATCTCAGGATGACAAGTGCACTGCATTGCCGAGTAGAATTTTGAAATCTTGAAGCTAACAATTCTAGGTGACACTAAAATGTTATGGGTAAGAGTGACCCTTACCATCAGGTGAGCGATTTGCTAGTCTCATCACTTATTTGCATAAGGTGCAAGTTAGGTAGTAGTAATATTATACATTCCGTTGAATACAGATAATAAAACTGATATAATTTTTAAAATTGATTTTCAAGTATGGGTTACAAATGTCTTTATAATGTAGCACAACCGCATTTATCAGACACACAAGATTAAAGAGCTAGTTTATTGGTTTATCGATATCACCGCAGCTTGTGGATATCGATAAGTTTGTAATACATCCTACATCACTAATTTAACCGCAGAGCCCTTTCCTTGACTTTTCATAAAGAATTCTGAGCCGAGAGAGTGCTTATGAGTACCACACTTAAGGATCACGTATACTTTACCTAACATACTACATTACAGCCTTCACGATAGGGTTGCCTTTGAAGACCCTCGTTTTGCATAATTATTTTGAATTATAGATATGACATCTCCTGTATTATTAATTCCTCCCGTATTAATATTTTAGATAAGTACCTAAAACAATGATATATAGTGTGTTGCAGGCAATTTTAGAATTGTTATGCCATGATAAAGTTGTAAGAGTCATTATTGTAGACAATTTGCTTTAGAGGTCCATCAACTCTTCCGTCCAACGAAGTTTACCACGGGCCTCTGACAGCGTTAGAGTTGGAACACCACTAGTTGTTTTGTATAGTCAGGAACAGATTTTATTCAAATGAATAAATGTCTGCAAACAAAACGCGATAAAAAACAAATATTAATGTCAGAAAAACAAATTAATATCGACAAAATACAGTACTGAGGCAATTTTTGACAGTCTGTCAGATGAAAGAATAACGCGTGTATATAATGCTCTTGGTATGTTTTTTTTCCTGAGCGACCGCACTATTATAAGCTTGTACCTAAAAACTCACAGGAAATTAATATATACTCGTATATCCTTTATTTAGACCTATTTTCTTAAGTATGATTTATTTTAGCCCCCGAAAATTTTGTACTGTGAATGTTACTGATATTTTTAAAACGCGATTACATACAAACATTTCGCTTGTTCCGTAGTAGAGCTTGTGGGGCTCAAAAGTCTCAATTCGGCTGACTTTTTAATATGGTAATACACCATTTCGTGATATTTTCTCGACAATTATAAGCCGATTTAGTTATTATTTTTATTAAATAGGATACCTATAGGTTTTATCTAAAAGACTTCATTTAAATGTGAAAGAATCTTTCCGTATCTAAAAGTGGAAAATTAGGGGATGGATCCCGTTTAGTTAACATCTCATTAAGATTTTTGCTCTTTTGTAAAAAAAATGGTTTATAAGACAATTTTTGTTTAAATAGTTTAAATTTAAAAATTAATAAATGGAAGTGGAATCCAATTATCATTTTTTTTAATTTTTTTTATAAAAAATCCTTTTAGTCATATTTCAAGCGAATTCCATAATAATAACTAGCTAGTTCAGAATCTATCAAATCCAAACTAGTCTGCATACCGGCATTGATTTCCAAAATACAGGGAAATGACGTCGATACCTAAAACAGGCACGGCATTAATGCACACTACGTTTTCACTAATTATAATGATTTTGTGAAGCATCGTTGAAATTTCCCTCCAATTTGTGTGTGGCAGGTATCAAAATTCACGATAGTTATACAACTTAGGTTAGGAACACACGGGTAGAATGAATCCACTAAGTACCTATGTAATAAAGTTCTCCACTCAAGAATATTATGGCGTATGATTTGAGTTTTTCATGTTATTTTTATTGGAATATTGTTCAGACGCCTCTTGACTTTTTTATTTTAAACAAATAAATAAAATGAAAATTGACAACTACTTCCATTACATCAGCCACAAAGTAAATTAATTATGAACGAACTAAAGACTTGTACAGACCAAAAGAAGCAGATTAGCATGAAATGTACTTCGTTGGCCTACAAGAAACTTTACTAAAACACTGCACCCTAAACGCTGTGGTGCTGCTGACACACGTTTGGCTTTAAAGCAGTGGTTCCCAAAGAGGTCTGGACCAACCCATCTAAAAAAACTACGGTCCGTGACGATTCCAGTGCGTTTCATGAAGAAGAAAAAAACAGTGTTATATTACTGCTGCAGCATTATCTCGTTAAAACCTATCGTTACTATCTGAAGGAATTTAGAAAAAAGAAAGCATCTAATTAAAAAAATTCCTATTATGTAACAAATAGATGTAATATTTCAATGAGAGTTAGTATTTATTTCTTATTTCTTGTCATTACAGCTACACGTCTAATTTATTTTGGTATCTAGTTTTAATATGAACCATGGCTAAATATTATAGTTTACCTAAGTATGAGGTAGTAAAGGGGAGGAAGACTTGAGGATGGCTGACTGTCGTTCTATCAGTTTCAGGACCCACCCAATAGACGCTTGCTACCCAAACTTTGGGAAAGACTGGTTTAAAGAATTAGGAGTTTCTATAAGTCGTACAACTGGCGAAATCTTACACAAAATCCTGTCTCCTATTCACCTTATAACAAATATGATAATGTAGTATCTAGCATGTGAGCTTACGCTCTAAAACCTCTAACTTAGAGACTACTAACAACTAAGTTCTTGCTGGATGCATTGAGTGTTTCGAATTGATTAATTGAGTAGTCTAAAAACCAGTAAAGTAGTGATGATTTTAAGAAAAAAAAATTAGACTGCTTAGTCGTCCAATAAAGCTGTTCTAGCGTGTGTTTGCAGCCTTAAAAAGCCTCTCCGTTCCATGTTTTCGAAACCATAATTAGCGTTCCTAGAAATTGCTGCCCGGTCCAGTATCAGTCTAGTAACTAGTTAGTACTTCACCAAGCTTGTTATACAAGGTTACACGGAAAGGTGGTACTAATCCGAGAAAATGCAATTTTGCTCATCATTATGAACATTTACTATGTGACCAACTCTCTTATTACGAAAACAATCAGCTCTAGAAAACTATCGTTCTCACTGTAAAAATGCTGTTTTTCCAGTAATTTTAGGGCAAGTCCCATCGTAACTTGTAGTTGTGTTTAGGGTAGTTCGTAATGATGAGTACAATAACCTTCTTTCTGCTTAATAGCCGTTCCATGTAACCCAATATAATAGTTTAATAATAATAGCTATTTTAATTACGGGCGAGGTTTCACGTGTTTTGTAAATGTAGGATACCTATATATTATTATGATAAATAAACGCTATCTATCTATCTATATCTATACATATAATAAAAACGTAGAGATAAAAAAATCTGTAATTGCGAGATAACAAAAAAATAATCACACAGGTCGTCTTAAAATAAGCAGCTGAACACGATAGGACAGTTTTTAGAATTTTTGTCTGTTTGTTTGTTTGTTTGTTTGTTTGTTTGTTTGTTTGTTTGTCCGCGAACATCTCCTAAACCACTGGACGGATTTTAATGCGGTTTTCACGAATATGCTTAGAAATTACCAGATTAAAACATAGGCTATCTTATATCATTTATTTTAATTCTTTATTTTTACATAAACGAAAATAAAAATCAATGATTTATTTCTTCGTTACCCGAAACGTAATATGAGGATCGTCACATAGCCTCAAGCAAGGAGATCCAAAGTAAAGAGAATGTTATTGACATAGCCATTAAAATTTTGAAACTGTCAACTATGTCAACTGTCAACATGGTCATTCGGTTAATCAGTTTAAATTTAAAGAAGGTTCCTTAACCTTCTTAGATGAATGAACGTGTAGATCAAGCATGTTATAGGCCTTACAACCTCTTTGGTGATTCATTCCAGTGCATGGAGTAGGAGTGTGGCGTACTCGTACTCCTTGCGCCAACCTTCGTGAATTTCTTTCCAATTTTCCACAACGTGTGGCGCTGGGGCGCGAAAAGAAAAAAATAAAAGAACACCGATTTTCAAATGGAATTGTCATTTGCTTTTTCTAAGATTTGTCTAAGATTTTTCTTTGCATTAAAGTTTATAATTTCTTTCGGACTCAGCTATTTTCTTCCATTGTCGGTAGCTTAACCCTCTCCTTCTATATAAATAGTACAAATCCACTATAATTGGTGACCACTGAATGGACCGTACACCACCAACAAAGGTCAGAATGCCGCTAGATCGTACTGATAGCACTGCGGCTGACACGAAGAATAAAGATGATGACAATGTATTCCGAGTTGGCGTGCGAATTCCACCGTTTTGGCCCGAGAAGCCGGCGATTTGGTTCGCCCAGATCGAAAGCCAATTCGCGATTTCCAACATCACTGCAGATAGCACCAAGTTCTACTATGTGATTGGACAACTTGACCCGCAATAGGCAGCTGAAGTCGAAGACATCATCGTCAACCCGCCTGTGACCGAGAAGTACGAAAAACTCAAGCTGGAGCTAATTAAACGTTTGTCCGCATCAAGAGAAAAAAGGTACAGCAACTTTTAACACACGAGGAGCTAGGTGATCGTAAGCCTTCTCAATTCTTACGTCATCTACGACACCTAGCAGGCCCCGGAGTTCCAGAAGACTTTTTACGCATGATTTGGACCAGCCGCCTACCGAACAGCACGCAGACCATCATTGCTTCGCAGCAGATGACGTCATCACTCGATGTGCTGGCAGACCTAGCCGACCGCATACATGACGTTGTCCCTGGGTCGCATCTACATCCAGTACCACACCGGGAAGCTCCAAGCTCCATATTACATTCTCATGGTTTTATTCTATGTTAGCATTTAAAACACAAAATATACCGCATCCTATTTTAATACAGTCCCGCGAATATAAATATTCAAAAAAGGCCCTTTGTACATGAAAATAAACCTATACAACAAAATTCCGGACGCAATAAAGAAAGAAATAAATATTAACATATTTCCAGAATCAACTTCGTAAGTTTCTAACCCAAAAATGTTATTACGAGATAAAAGATTTATTCGACGATAAATTTTAGAAAATTATAATTAGAAAATAAATATCGATATATAAATAGTTAAGAAAGTAGCGTCATAAGTTTTGTATCATCTCATATATAATTAAGTACCCTATCACACTAGGTATGTTTTTTTTTTGTTTTGTTAAATTACTTCACCCTAGGTTAAGTTTGAATAGTATATATAATATTTATGTAATAGATTTAACTATACTTAAATTTATATGTTTATGTCTGTGGTCTGGTTTTGTGAACAGCCACTACATAAGTCATTGCTGCACCCTTTATGCAAGGTATATAAACTTAGCTTTTAGAAGAATACAGTGTATATTATTTGCAGTAAGAATAAGAATATAGAAATAATTTTATTTTACTGTGATATTTTAACAGATAAATAGAGTAGTTCCATTTCATGGCTTTTTAATCAAGGTATACATACAAATGCACGCGAAATAAGAAATAACTAGCCAAAAGCGTGTTAAGACAAGCATTATGTCAGGGTTCCGTGGCCAGCGAAACTGGCCGGAAATATACTTTTAATGGTTTAGACAAAAAGAAAATTTCAAAACATGCTCTGCACTGTGGTCACATTATCTTTTTGATTTGAAAACTGTTGACGGTGTTATTTATTACTTTTATGATTCTATCAATACTTCATACAGGGCGACTTAAAATAAGCAGCTGAACATGTTAAGGCAGTTTTTAGAATTTTTGTTTGTTTGTTCACGCACATCTCCTACACCCCTGGAAGAAAATGCGGACGGATTTAAATGCGGTTTTCACGAATATGCTTAGCTATGACCAGATTGAAGTATATGCTATGTTATTTTGCGCAAGGCCGGGTTAAGGGAAGAAAAAAGAATTGAAGGTTTATATGAAAATCTACGCGTACGAAGTCGCGGGCAAAAAAGCTAGTATATAATAAAAATTAAGCGTTGGAATATCACGAGACATTTTCGTTATTGATATGGTATGTCCACCTACTTTTCTTAATACTATTTTCGCGTCGACAAAGACTCTTTTTTACCTATACCTAGTATACGATGGTACGTAGAAGATAGGTACATCCATTTGGCGTAAGAGTTGATCTGTATTTGTATGTCTGTTATCATTTTCCTCCGAAATTCCTGGATCGATTTCGATGCGGTGTTTTATTTGAAAGCAAAAGGCATTGCCACGGTTCTTAAAGTTATGAGAGAATTTTTCGTCGATGTCTTGAACTAAATTTTAATTTTACTAGTTTTGACTCTCCTGAGTCAATCACATTATCAACCATCAATGTCCACTGCTGAACAAAGGCCTCCCTCTCAGAGGGGTGTTGCCATAATCCCCACGCTTGGCAGGCGGCTTGGGGATCGCAGTACGTTCACCGTGTACTAATAGGACGCTGCTGCCCATCCTCCGGTGGTTTTGGTCGCAGTTTTAGGACATACCCGGGTCCAATCCTGAGTCAATCATTTCGCGGTAATAATGTATTCAGTTATAATTTTTTATCATGACGTCATAGCTACGCGTGTTTGACCATAAGCTCATCCAAGCCGTTGCGCTCACATAACTGTACTAATAGCAAATTGCTATGCACATGCACCGTGCACGGCACAAAAACCAGCTTGGAATGGGTAAAAAGAGAACATTTAAACCATGCCTTGTACAGAGACCAGCAAAGCGTAAATGCCATGGTCGCCCATCGTAACGGCGTGATCGCATCGATTTTTTAGGGTTCCTTCTTCTGGTAGTGTCAAACTTTTACAATAAGCTGTACGCAAAGCTGTCTTTAAAGTAGAAATATTTATCAGCCATAAATAGCATTAAATGTTAAAAGGGAAGTCATTTATAACCGACTTAAAAAAATTAGGATGGTTCTCAATTCTGTCTGTATTTTTCACCTATTTACAAAGAATGCTTAAATTTATATTAAATAAAACAAAATTGGGCGAAAACTTATGACAAAACTAGATATTACGATGAGTATTTATGGTGATTGCTCCGTTTGTTCCTTGTACAAAAATGAGTATTCCTTGAACGCGCCTATACGATTTGCGGTCGCGCAGTTTCGCAATCACCTAAACTGAATCGCTTTTAACAGGTAGCCGTAAGGCCCCAGTAAAGTCTCACTAATACGACACTTCAGTACATCGGCACGTTCAATAGTCCGGCACTCTACACCTATAACGGCCCCCTTACGCAGCCGCTACCTACGCCCGCCCGCGCACTTTCCTCCCAGGATTAGGTAAATAAGATAGTTGTCATAAAGAAATTTATAATCTACTGTGTTAATTAACAGCTGTTTCTTTTCCATGTAACGCCTTTTGACGAGATTTTGGCCCTGTTTCTCAACTTTACCTACTTCACCTTACCTTTTATAGTTAGTACCTTGGCTTGTACAGCTTTTCCTTATCTATAGTCGAAGTAAACCGCTTACTCTAATGTGTTACTCACGTGAAAAATATGTGAAAACTACGTCAGTTATCATATTAAAACTCAAAAATATATTTATCGCCATTCGAAATTAAAGTTACTTTTACTGTCAATTCTGCTTATAGTACTCTTTTTCGTATTCTAGTATTGATTCATTGATGGGCAGCAGCGTCCTAATAGTACACGGTGAACGTACTGCGATCCCCAAGCCGCCTGCCAAACGTGGGGATTATGGCAACACCCCTCTATATGAGGGAGGCCTTGTCCAACAGTGGACGTTAATTGGCTGATGATGTGATGTGAAGGTTTTTTTTGTATGAAAGTATATGATATATATTTTATTCTGTCTTTAGTACCGTTGTAGCCTTCATGGCTTGGCAGATTTTGAATCGCAAGTTATCAAAACTCAACGGCTACATTTTGCAGTCGGGTTTCTTGTTTTTTTTTAATCAAACTTGTTTTATCAATTTATCTTGTCAATGAAGAATCATAATCGTATTGTTGTATATTACAGTTATTACTTATTTGTGCTCTAAATTATCTTATTATGAATTTTAGAACAAAATAAATTATTATTAACTTAGTAGTTTACGATGAAGTTACTCGGATATCTTATATGGTAACTGCTGAACCCTTCCAATAGCCGTCCGACACGCGCTTGCCGACCATATTTTTTCTTCAATTTATGCCTTATTAAAACAATTTATTCGGTTTTGTTCTCGGATTCCACGGACGATTTACTTGCGTTACGATCTACCTTCTGTTTTCTTTTCTCATCCGTTATTTTGGATTTTTTCGAATAAAATATGTGGCGTAGCCACCAGCCGGCGTTTCATCTCTCCTTGCAATTATGGTTGTTTTAATCGCACGTTTATGTTAATAATATTGCTTATTTAAACAACAATTACTGTTTTCGATTGATAAATATCTTATTTAGACTTATTGGCACGCTTGAGAGGTATTAAGATTTAATTATTATATTATCTTCTTTATTTTTTTTATCAAACCTAGCGTTGTATAATCACATGCTCTGCGGTTTCGCACGCTATTCTATAGAAACCATATTCTTTTTAGATATATTTTTATATAATACCTTAATACCTAATGTCATTCAAATCAGTTCAGCTGACGCGGATACACTTACAGAAAATAAAATAATAAAATATATAATACTTTCAATCTGGCAGCCTTTTGCTGCTGCCAGATTGAAATGGGATTGGGCGGGACATGTGGCGCGTATGAACCCCGACCGATGGGCCAGGATCGTCACACAGTGGGTGCCTGATGGACGACGCAGTCAAGGAAGGCCTAGGAAACGCTGGCGTGACGATCTTGACTCATTCCGGAGAGGTTGGCAAGAGGCGGCGGAGGACCGAGATTTATGGAAGGAAATGGGGGAGACCTTTGCCCAGCAGTGGGACAGTATAGGTTAAAAAAAAAAAAAACTTTAAAAATAAATAATGAAAATAAAATAGAATTTATGTTTATGGGTGATTTCTATACGTACCTGTTTTTTTTTGCACTTATATGTAAACGTTTTTTATTCATGTATTTACCTATACTTACTTATGTAGAAAAAAAGTGTTATTTTTTATATTTAGGGATAGGTTTGCTTTTGACCGCCAACTAGTCTGATGTTAAGCGATGATGCGGTCTTCGATGAAGCACGTTAGCTTAGAAGAAACCGATTCACTCGTGATTTGAAGACACCCAGATTGTAACTACCGGGGAACACCCATTCAGGCAGCGCATGCCACAAAATAGCAGTTCGCACAATAAAAGTGGAATCAAAGCGCTCCATATGGATTTTCGGAATATCAACCATAAAGCGGTGTCGATTTTTCGTGCCCGCTCTGGCAGTCTGATAGAAAAATGGTCAGTACTCTTATTAGTACAAGATTTGACAGTTTTCGAAAACTTTTTTCGTTTTCGTATTGTTCCATACATTTTAGTGAAGCGCCTCCAGCGGAAATGCGGAGGAACTAAAATCGGTAGTAATCGGCAGGTATAGGTTGCTTCACTAAAATACGAACAAAAGTTTCGAATAGCTTTCAGCCCAGCAACTCCTTTCGTTTTCGTTTTGATATACATCAAAACGAAAACGAAAAAAGTTTTCGAAAACTATCAAATCTTGTACTAAGGGTACAGGAGGGATTAGTTTACAGCTGATAAAATAATCGAAGCTCTGCAAACATTAAGATTTGATTTTGATTTCACATATTTGTTGAGAGGCACATCATAATACCTTTTATCCATAGTTTTTTCTGGTCTAAATACAATTTCAACTCTCAAATGGATTTGTACAGCTCACAATAAAAAGTCATTTTGCTTAAAATTCTCCACGAAGGTGAAATTTCGAAGTGACTCGATAAGTTAGTTAGCAAATTTAGATGAGTTTTTGATAAGTTTATTTTTCGGAGTTTCTTTTTTTCGTCTTCATCTCGGGATTTTTTTAATGTTGTCTTTGGAATTGTTGGGTTAATTTATTTGCAGTGGTAAAGCAGTTTTTAAGTGGCGAAACAGCAGCAATAAAGTGTTTTTTAATGTTTTAAAGAACTGCGAGAACAGCAGAGTGATAGTGTGATTGATATGAAGGCATGCCCTTTGTAGCGTTCCGTACCCGAAGGGGCCCTATTACTAAGCATACGCTGTCGGTCTGTCCGTTCGTCAGCCCTGCCTTTAAACGGAGGTATCTTTCGAACCGCAATAGATAGCCAGTTGAAATTTTCACAGAATATGTGATGTTACGGCGGATTAACTAAGAAATAATAATAATGTCAAAAAGTAAAAACTAAAGGGTTCCATACCATGTTTTTGTATTTGCTAGTGTAAAAACGGTAATACGTACAAGCGTCAAACTTGCCATAATTATAGTACACACGCTAAAGTAAAACAAACGCTAAAGTAAAATAAATACTGGCCAAGTTCAAGTCTGTGACAAATTTCTATTCACCACCGGTTCTCCTACGATCATCGAAGTTAAGCAACGTCGGGCGCAGTCGGTTCTTGGATGGGTGACCGCCACGGTATGATGTCTTTTTGCAGTACATACTTGTTTTGACTGTAGTAGTTAAAAAATTATGTTCTGGTACGGAACCCTCAGTGCGCGAGCCCGACTCGCACTTGGCCATTTTCGCATTTTTAAGTGGTTTGCATAATATTGTGTAAGCATTGCGCTTACGGCTTACGATGAACGTACTGCGATCCCCAAGCCGCCTGCCTAGCGTGGGGATTATGGCAACAGCCCTCTCTATGAGGGAGGCCTTGTCCAACAGTGGACGTAAATTGGCTGTAGATGTGTGATGTGATTGCGCTTACACAATATTATATCGCTACAGTGACTCCACTCGGTAGTTTCGTAGAACTATTTACATTATTTAATTTTTACCTAATTTAGAAGATTGGAAATTCAAAACTACACGTTAAACTAAAACGCACAAGCGTGAGAAGATACAAGAGTCAGAAACGACAAAAACCACGAAAATATACTTCAAAAACCAATTATGTAAAAAAATATGGATTGCAAAAAATTTTGAGCCAAAAGTAGACTAAAACCATGCTTCCTATTAACGTAATCGGTGTATTTCGTCTGGATGTAAGCATTTATAAGCGTTTTAGTTTAACGTGTAGTTTTGAATTTCCAATCTTCTAAATTAGGTAAATTAAATAATAAAAATAGTTCAACGAAACTACCGAGTGGAGTCACTGTAGCGATATAATATTGTTTGCCATGTTCTGCTTTCTTGGCCAGGTCAAATGCAGGTCGTACCTGTTACCTTGACTATCTCATCACGCCAACTTCATATAGGGGCCATCCACCGTCCATGTGCTGTCTCTGGGATGCCAGTAGAATTCACTCGCTCCATCAACCGTACAGCTCAAGCGAGGTGACCAGCCTTCCATAAGACTACAGAACATCTTCACTGCGTCCATAACTTTGTCTTTTGCTGTATCTCCATATTTCTGACTCTCACCCAGTATAGAACGCTCTGATGAGCTGACAAAGTTTCGGTCGATGAAAGTTTGTATGTAAACTTGTCGCAGTTTTATCTTCTTAATATTGACAATATTAGGGACAAACTTAGTAGACTGCTAGATGATTCCTTTCGTATAAGTAAAACTGAACTGTTTCATTTCTAAATTATGCAGTGACTAATACCAAATACAAATATTTACGCAACAAGTCACTAAAACCAGCCGACACGCGTACTCAAACAAATAAGTTTACAAACCAAATGACCAAACGTGGCGTTACTTCCCACAGCTCTAATGGCTATTATGTTACAGCCAAATATGTTATGTTACCTGTCGCACTTCCCACAGCTTTGAAGGCTAAGGCCGCGTTACACAATATCGTAGACGGCTTGGCGGCGGGGTCGACGACCGGGGCCTGCGCGGGCGCACACTAACTTTGAACTGTGGAATTCGCGCACATACGACGTAATAGCTAAACTAGTTTCTGACTCACACAAGCGTAGTCTCGCAACGCAACACGTAGGGTCTGCGTTAGAAATGTAGTTAGAATTCAGTTGTTTCAAGGGAATATTTTAGTAGTTTTTGTTATTTCTGATCAAAGAGTTAAATTAAAATTAACGAAATAAGTGTAATCGGTTTAACTAAAATAAATCTAGACACAATTTGGAAATACCGACAAAATTATTTAAATCCTCTCTCTCTCTCTCGTCATAACATTTATAACGAGTCTCATTTAGTCTGCAAAAAATCCAGACGAAATACACCGATTACGTTAATAGGAAGCATGGTTTTAGTCTACTTTTGGCTCAAAAATTTTTGCAGTCCATATTTTTTTACATAATTGGTTTTAGAAGTATATTTTCGTGGTTTTTGTCGTTTCTGACTCTTGTATCTTCTCGCGCTTGTGCGTTTTAGTTTAACGTCTAGTTTTGAATATCCAATCTTCTAAATTAGGTAAATTAAATAATGAAAATAGTTCTACGAAACTACCGAGTGGAGTCACTGTAGCGATAATGCTACGGAAATAAAGTTTACAGAAATTTCGTAGCTCCTTAGTTTTTGTTGGATGTATGTTGGTTTGAAGATCAATACAGATTTTGCAGCAATTAAGCTTGTATTGCCTAAGTATCGTAGCTTCTGCAAAAAAAATGAGTTTCAAATTAAATGGAAAACCTGATTGGGTAATAATTATCGTGTTTAGGTACAGGTACATTAAATACGTGATTTAAGCGTTTAGCAATCAAGTATATCCACGCGAAACCTACCTATAGGTATGTTATGGTTTTATTAATTATGGTTAGATGTTTATGATTTTACTACCGACCCGGGTATGTCCTAAAACTGCGACCAGAACCACCGGAGGATGGGCAGCAGCGACCTAATAGTACACGGTGAACGTACTGCGATCCCCAAGCCGCCTGCCAAGCGTGGAGACTATGGCAACACCTCTCTCTATGAGGGAGGCCTTGTCCAACAGTGGACGTTAATTGGCTGATGATGTGATGTGTGTTTATGATTTTATATAGGTAAATAATTGGCATAGGTGTGCATCAATTTTGGGACTAGAATGCATTTTACCGGCCAGAGCAATCTCCAGAATAAATGTAGAGTAAATCCGTGGATTGCCTTAACAGTTAGTATGGATGGTTCTATTCTACTTACACTCGCATATGGGTCGGAAATTTTTGAACGCTGACCTGTCATCCAAAGTTATAAATATCTATATCTATAGGTACATAATAATAAAAACGTAGATATAAAAAAATCTTTACTTGCGAGATATCAAAAAAAACACAGGGCGTCTTAAAATAAGCAGCTGGAACACGTTAAGACAGTTTTTAGATTTTTTGGCTGTTGTCCACGCAAATCTCCTAAAACACTGAACGGATTTCAATGCGATTTTCACGCAACCTATGGCCAGATCGATGTAGGCTGTTATTTTGTGCAAGGGCCGGATTAAGGGAGGAAAAAAGGGTTGAAAGATTATATGAAAATTTACGCGTACGAAGTCGCGGGCAACAGCACTGGTATTTAAATAAATTACTGAAATTTTTACCTATTTTAATTCTTATACGGCACAAATGATGCAAGTAAAATAAAATAATAAATTTTAAAATTATATTTGTAATCAAGCTTATAAGATTTTTTTCGTATTCTTCACAGCAAACCCTTTCATTTGATACCCATATCATGGGGGTGCATAAAAAATTACTGGTCTGCCATTTGGAAATCCGGCCGGCATATTGAATTTTGAATGACGTCACTTAACTAACCATGAATTGTAATCTAAACTAATTGCGTACACAAAATTTCAGCTCAATCGGTTGGGAATAACTGTTTTAAAATTCAGTTTCAAGATTTAACCCCTACTAAAACGGCAAGTTTAAATAATTATGAATTTAAAAACCGACCTTAAAATCTGTAAATACTTAGGTGACATATTTTCTTTTCCCAACAGTTATATTATTATTTACCGTGGTAAGGTTGTGGAAGGAAACATATAACTGTAGTGAACAACCGTGATAGTTTAAAACAGTATTTTTTTCCCCAGTAATTTTTATTTAAAAACCAAACTACTGAACCAATTTTGATTAAATTTCTATGGGAGCAATCTGAAAGTATATGCCTTAAGTAAATTAAATATATTCCAAATCGTTTTATAAATGAAGTTCAACGAAATTGAGAACCCCCTTCTTTTTTAAAGTCGGTTAGTAAAAGCTTGTAAAACAAAGACCACTCAAAGTACTTAGTATCTTACGTCGTACAAAACTTTACCATTACCAAACTTTAAATTCTCTGGATAATTGAAATACCTAATTTGTAAATGTTGAATCTAATTAAGCAACTACATCTCCAAGGTACGAAACGGGACGGATTCAATTAAGCCGACTCAACCAGTGGGCCAATGGACTACTAATGTCACCTGTGAGCCCCATAGGGATATGAAATTCATAAATTCGCGCACAGTGAGATGATTTTAATTCGATTTGCACAATTTCGCACTTTCAGATTGAATTTCCTAATTAATAAACGTTTCTATGTGCAATTACAATACCGCAATTGTTTTTTTTTAAGATTGATTAGATCTATATTTCGCCTCCAAATTGATGGTAAGCGAAGGTATGGCTGAGGTTGGAACACGTTGATCTAGAAGAAATCTATTCACTCATGAAGCCATGAAGATGCCCAGTTTGTTAATCTCAGGAAACAAGGAGGACGGCAGGGAGTTTTACTCTTGGGCAGTGTCTACGAATCATAAATGTCGGCCCAAATCGTTGTCCGAAGTTTTGGAATTTCCACGAGGAACGGGTGGTATTGAGCAGTCCTTCTACTTGTCCTATAGTAAAAAGGGGAGGGTGGAATAAGGCCATGAAGCTCTTGCGCATACTCGCCGAAATGTATATCCGGAAGAAATTAGACAGACAAGCTTCTTTACGGCTGATCTCGAGGCTTTGCAATTTTTATTTTATTTTACGTAAGCTACACTGAAATGTGGACAAGTGAGATCTGGTTATGAGGCAGGGACAACGGAGCGCAGTAGTGCAGAATGGATAACACAAAGAGTCTGCTTCAAAAATCGTTAGATTAAACTTAGAGTACAACAAAAGTTATTTATAACTCGATGGGTTTGCACCTCAGATCTGAGAAACAAGGGAAATATTATGGTATGATGGCGTTGCGGGTGCGAACGTCTAACCCCTGGTTTAAATTAGCCTTGATGCCTTTAGAACGAACTCATTCTGCAGACAGTCTTGCCTCTCTTTTTTGTATGTAAACTATTAGTTTATTGGTGTAGCTGCAAGTCTCTTAGTGTGCGTAAAAAATGAGTAAGTGTGGCATACTTACAGTTTTAGCATTTAGCGGAGACATTTGATTTGAACACGAACAATAATTGTACTAAGGCATATCTCCCTTGATTGTCTTGATCTGAGGTTTGCACTGTTTTGGTTAGAGTCCAACCTTCATAGTAGAGCCGAAACTATAGCCTCAGTAACAAAGGCCCGGCAGATAACTGTTTATATCCATTTAAGTGATCAAAACTGCGTACTAAAGTTTAATTAGCGGAGCAGTTTCCCTAACCCTTTGATTATCCATGCCAGCGCCATGTTCGGCGCTTGACGAGACCTGTGCTTACATTGTGAATTAGATAAAACGATTAGTCACAGGTGGTTACACAGGCGGTAAACAAAATCTGCTATAGGTTACTAGATCACGCGGTGTGACTCACACACATCACATCTTCAGCCAGAAACGTCCACTGCTGAACAAAGGCAGTGTTTCCATAATCCCCACGCTTGGCAGGTGGCTTGGGGATCGCAGTACGTTCACCGTGTAGTAATACGATACTGCTGCCCATCGTCTGCTGGTTCTGGTCTCACCTTTGGGATGGATCAGCTAAGTTCCAGCTCGGGCATTAGAGTCAATTGAGAAGCGTGCCAAGAGGCACATCAGCAACGAAGCCCTAGTTCAGACTAAGCTTCTTAGTCTTGAGCATCGGCGCAAAGTTGCTAGTCTATCGGTATTTTATCGGATACATTTTGGAGAGTGTGCATCAGATCTGCATGATTTAATTCCCTCGTGTCCTTTTTTCTATCGGACTGCCAGAGCGGGCACGAAAAATCGACACCGCTTTATGGTTGACATTCCGAAAACCCATACAAAGCGCTTTGATTCCACTTTTATTGTGCGAACGGCTAGTATGTGGAATGCGCTGCCTGATTGGGTGTTTCATTGGGTGTTACAATCTGGGTGTCTTCAAGTCAAAAGTGAATCGGTTACTTCTAGGCAAGCGTGATCCATCGTAGGCCGCATCATCGCTTAGCATCAGGCGAGTTGGCGGCCATGCACAAGCCTATCTTACAATAAAAAATAAAATAAAATAAACTTACCCGTGTCCTACTGCCCGGGGTTTTAATCACAGATTCTGTTTTTATGGACTAAAAGCAGCTGCAGGACAGCTTGAACGCGGCACTGCGGAGCAGTTTGTGCGATGTGTAGTTTATACCTTGTTACTGCAAAATACGAGAACCCGCGTTTGTTTGAGTTGTGCAGGGCCCTTATTTTCTATCTCACATAGAAAATACTACAATAATACAAACCATATTCTGCCGCCGTTGATATTTCTATCTCACATAGAAAATACTACAATAATACAAACCATATTCTGCTGCCGTTGACATTCCTTGCCATAAACGCGTGACGTCGTAACATGAAAATGTAATTGAAAAATGAACTCTTGCCTCTATATCCATTAAACTCTTAACGCGGCTGCATTACATTATCTGCCTGGAATTCGCTGTCAAGTTTCCTAATACGATAAAGTTCGTAACATGCTAGTTCTGAACCGTCAAAATAACATGGAGCAAGCTAGCGTATGGCGAGGAGGAGGCCTATGTTCAGCAGTGGACGTCTTATGGCTGATGATGAAGCTAGCGTGTTTCGTGTGCGTTTGTCAAGAGGATGTAGTATGAGTATCCAATCGGAAACGCGTTGGTTTCGTTTGACGCGTCTGAATGTTGTTACCATGGTTATCGTGTTATTTGTGACCGTGGTTACTGTGTTATTACACGTTTACGGCGTGTTATGTGTTTTCATACAGAATTAGGGCCCTGCTGCTGACACGCGTTTGGTTTTTTTAAAGCGTTGTTTTGCAAAACGACTCTGTAGTATAGTGACCGTACTGTAAAAACTTCAGGCTTTCAACTGTTCAGGATTTTTCGCTGAGCAAAAACGAAGTCCCTTCTAAAATCACGCTTTACTGTAATAAACGCGCAAATAATTTTTAGGAGATTATCAATTCGACTGTTTGTTTTTTGCTTTGCATGTTTATTACGCGATTACTCCGCCAATTATGAACTGATTTAGATGTTTTTTTTTGTTTGGTAAGTCACACTTTGGAGGTGGTCCCATATAAATTTTATCCGAGTAATTAATTCAGCTCTTTTTGAAATAATTACACAGAATGTAGATATAGACAGACGTTTTGGTTTGTTTAGCAAAAACTGTAGCAAAAGTTTTGAGGGGGACTTTCAATCTCTGTTTTAACTATAAATTTTTGCATGTATAAACATGGGTAGAGCATAAAAAAATTGACCACCAATGAATGTCCCGCGCGCACTTTTTTTTATCGCTAGTGTTTGAGCGATTTTAGGTTGCGTTAAAACTTATGGGTTTGCGTCACCGACATGCTTATGTGCCAGTTATTTCAATGTTTTAGGATTACACTTCTGCCGTCGGTCCCCCATGACTGCCTTTTAACCCGACTGCGCAACAAGATGTATGTATGATGGTTTCTTTGGCACGCCTTTCAGCCTAAACGGCTTAATGGATTTCGACATGTGAGGTGTAGGTAATTTGAATCGTTTAGATCACAGTAATTTTTTTTGTTTAAATTAGAATGGCTGTCAAGGCATTTTTGTACCCATAGCAACTGTAACGCGGAGTTCGACGCGTTGACACAAATAAGAATGTTCAATCACATATCTGTCACTATACCTGGCGACAGAGTTTCCTTCTCATTTCCGTTCTATTTACTTCCCTTTTCTGTGGTTTTGATAGTAGAAGTGACATTATGTACCCACAAGAATTCAAGATGGCGTCAGAGAAAAAAAAAGATGTTAAAATTGTAAGTAAGTAAACTTTGCTAAATAGGTCAATATTTCATTAATTCATTAATGAAATATTAATGAATTAATAATGGTCAATATTTATTATTATGTAGAGCTCACTGAGCAGATTTCAAAAATATATAACACTACTATGAAACCTTCAGTAGTTAACGAGTTAAAGCGGTATGAAAGAGCTCTTTATCTACTACGAGTAGGTATAGATACCTAGGTACGCAGCGCGTCGCTATAACTAATCAATTACCTACTATTTATGCAATACAGTCGGTTTATATTTTTTAATAATTTAACGTACTTGTTTTATTTAATTATTTGGACGCAAAAGTTAATCTTATCCGTAAGTAGTTGATTTCAGTAGAAAGTATCTACGTGGCTTTACCAACGTATTAAGGAAGTTCGGTTTTAGCTCATTATAGTTACTAATCTTACAAAATGAAGATGTATCCTTTATCCTTAGATTAAAAGATCAAAAGTAGCCATAATCCGTGTTTTGTATACTTAGCCACTAACGAGCCGGGTGCTGCTTGTAACCGTCTTTACTTTTATGCGTTTCTAAAAGTTATTCACAATTTAAATATTATTTTACCAACCTATAAGGTCTACTTTTTAGGTTTCCGTACTCAAAGGGTAAAATGGAACCCTATTACTAAGGCTCCGCTGTCCGTCTGTCCGTCCGTCCGTCCGTCCGTCCGTCCGTCCGTCCGTCTGTCACCAGGCTGTATCTCTTGAACCGAGAAACTTAGACAGTTAAAATTTTCACAGATGATGTATTTCTGTTGCCGACCTACTAAAAACAGAATGAAATAAATATTTAAGGGAGGCTCCCATACAAAAAACGTGATTTTTTGCCGTTTTTATAGAAAATGGTACGGAACCCTTCGTGTGCGTGTCCGACTCGCACTTGGCCAGTTATTTAAACTGTGACTGCTGTAGGTGATTTTAATGAGCCTAATGTAAAACTGAAATTTTTTATCACTTGCTAAGGGGAAGTAGGTCTGGTAGGTATAATTTTACATATATTAGATACAATTACAGTCCGGCCCCAGAGATAACGCGTCTGACAACTGCAATAACATTTAAAAAATACCTAACGAAAACCGCTTCTTTTAATATTTTACTGTAGTATCAAAGTATTTACCTATAGACTTAAATTCTTGACGTTCCATATAAAATGCGTAGGAAAATGAATTTTCTTCATATATTTGCCTCGGTGGCTCAGTTGGTAGTGATCCTACTTTCTGTGCTTGGGGGCGTGGGTTCGATTCCCATATAGGACAAACATTTGTGTGATGAACATTTGTGTTTGTTCTATGTCTGGGTGTTAATATCTATTTAAGTATGTATTTAAAAAATATATATGTATGTATATCAGTCTCTGGCAGCCATATTACAAGCTTTGCTTAGTTTGGGGTCAGATGACCATGTGTGCAATAATGTCCCAGATATTTATTTTTTTGGGAATTTTCCCGACATTTCAATAATTATTCTGCTATTCGGTACGGAGACAAATACATTAAATCAAAGATTATGAAATGCGATCCAGCCGTTCTTGAGTTATAAATGGTGTAACTAACCTGATTTTTTTAGGAATAGGCTTTCCCATATATAGAGATTTTAATTAATTTTATTTCCTGCCTCCATAGTTTGTTTGTTAATTAATTCTTGTATACTCAATTTATTTATTGCGATATATGTATGCATGCAGACCTTAAATAACATGTTTGTCTTAAATAACACATCTTAAAATACATGTAGTACAAATGACCCTGTTAGGGTATGGCAACAGAAAGAACGGAACGGTCTATTTGTATATCATCGAAATTATCCTTGAAAAATTGGTCTAGGGTGTAGTAACATTACCTTACGTATACCTTATATTTATTTTATTATATTTAGCATAAGTATGTGTTTTGCTACATTTAAACAACCCTCAACAAGCTTTTGTTTAAATGTCTTTTATTTTTATTTCGGAGGCCATTTTTTATATAATATGACTATATTGGGTATTGCATATTGTATTTTCATCAGAACTAAACTTGTGTGCAAAATTTCAGCAAATGCGGTTTGGAGGAACTAAACTAAACTAACTAAACTAAAGGAAATTATAGTTACAAGATAAAAAAAAAACTAATATACATATGCTAGTTAAATAAAGCTTGTAAAAATAAAAATATATAGGTATTCTAAAAGTATTGTGTTTCTCAAAACAGCCGGTTCAGGTTTTGATGCCCCTTTACGCAAGGGTTTAGTTGATGTAACCCTACAAAATTAAAAAAGCTATTGGTTCATAGCCAAAAGTGGCCTCCTTTTCACTACTCAAGCTTCTGCATAATGGTAAAGTGTAGCTACCATTCTCAAAGAGTACTGTAAACCTTGTCTTTCCAGAGGTTACGTAAATAGTGCGTTAAAAGGCCTAATCCCACTTAAGCTCACAGAACGAGCTTGAAACGCGTTTCCTGATGGTCCCTCACTAAAGCCGGACTTTCAAAGCGATTTTTCCCGTTTATCCCAAGATTTCCGGTGGGTAAAGCTTATTTTGCAAGCTGCAGGTTAGCCAGTTTGATAGATATTTTTATAATGAGACATGCTTTTAGATAATTCAGTTGTCAATCTTCATTTTCTGTTGTGTTTAAAAAGTTCAATCGAAATTTACGGCATCAAATATTTTTATCTTCAATATAATTTTGGACTCTACTTCTTTATCCTTATAAAAGTTTAAATTAAATCCTTACTAATATTATAAATTCGAAGTGTTTGTTTGTATCTTTCTTTCACGCAGCATCAACGGAACGATGTGATATTTTGCATTGAAATTGTTGGAGGGCCATGGTCTATTCAGGCGAAACCGCGGGACGCAACTAGTAAAAAATGTATTGCAAAATATTACTTGCTACTTTCATATCTGTTTCCGATATAATTTAATAACATTTTAACAACAATCCTGAAACAACATAATAATGCTGTAGGTAACCTACTCAGTATCGAATCATCTCATTTTAATGTTCCGAGTTAGAATGTTTGATGTTTTCGAGTAAGGGAGTAGTGTGTGTGCATACGGACTGGTGTTGTGCGGAGCTGAGATACGGCGGTAGGGGGCTACTGTTCCATATTCTGTGGCGCGGAGGCTGAGCTCGGTGGCGGCGCGGCGCAGGCGCCCAGGTGAGTCAGGTGGGCCCGCCTCCGGCCGCCCCCCGCTCACCTGCTTGCCGCTCAGTCCACCGCCACACGCCGGCCTGGCGACTTGTGCTCCGTGCACGCCGCCACTCTCTCCACACTCTCGCGAGCCCTGTGCGACGTCTCTCGCTTTTCCCGAAAGCTCGACTTCCCGCTCCTTCGAGCCGACCCGCACCTCTCCCATCTCACTTCCCGACTTCGACACGTATTAGTGGAACTTTGAAAGTTCCCGCGTATTTCCCGGTGAGTGGTGCTTTCGGAGGGTACAAGTAGAGTCGGCGGCGCGCGAAGCCGTCGAGAGATCGGAGGTCGGCCGCGGATGCGGTCGTGAGCGAGCTGTGCCCGGCCTCGCGGAGGCCGCCGCCACGCTGTTCCCGCCGCAGCTAGGGTGCGTGTCCTACGTGCCGTGCAACTGCTGCCCGCCGCTGCTCGTGCAGCACCCCGTGCACCACCAACCGCTCCTGCCGCTGCCTCTCCCGTTGCCCCTCGCTCTCCCGCTCCAAGCCCTAGACCCCCAGCTCGCTAAACACCAGAGGCTGCTGCTCTCTAACATGGTAAGTGTTATCTCGAATGAAACAGCCGGCGGCCAAGCGATAACTTTCCGCGCACGGCCGCAAAGTTACCGACGAACCGTCTGATAATAACTCTCTCCCGACTAATGTACGATACCGTCGCGCCCTTCGTACGGGGAGCCGCAGATCAAAACTTTCCTCGCACGTAAATAACCATTAATTATTATATATTATTGCCTCATAAAAGTTTCCAAGATAGAGTAAGTGTCGTCACTTGGTTAACTTGGATCGTAACTATGGAGACGATGAAGTTCGCACGCATAAGTTAAACGTATTAACGTCTTCGCGGTGAATTTACCTTCACGGGGTATATTGATCTCGCGAGAATATTGTAATTAATTGATCTAGTTACACCGCGCCTAACCGTTCCCTCGAGTTTGAGATAAATAAATTAAAAATTATGAAGAAAATCTCCGCTAAAACAAACTTAAAAGGCTTCCTGGCCGACGGAACGTCTGAACTTTTTGCGTAGAATGAAAACAGTAGTTTTTTTCCATAAAGTATAAACTTAGAATCTTTTAAATCTCTCGTCGAGTAGAGCCGATCGGAGTTTGTTATCCTCGACCAAAACAATGTTTCAACTCGTGCCGCCAACGAAGTTCGTCACTAAACTTTTAACGCGATTTCAAATGCAATCCAAACGGAGGCGAGCGAAGGCGGAAATCGAGCGAGCAGTCCAACTCGTCGGCAGTTAAAAATAATCAGTTTTGTTTACATCGAGATTGGAGGTGTACAGCGCTGGCCACACCCTCCGACTAAAAGTAAACGCTGATGACAGAACTTTGACTTAAATGGAAGTCGTATCAAACTTTTCTCATTAAGACCACCCGTCAAAGGTGTGTTTAGGTTATTTTATAACTTGCCCGCAAATCTGATTCGCGCTCTACCGAGCTCCGACGCTCGCAACTTGTCTATAGTTACTCGTCTTTTACGGTCTCTATAAATTCTTGTATAAATTTCGTGATTTATACCAGAACATTTAGGAATTTGCAAAATGTGGACTTTACGAAATTTAATATAAATTATTGTTTGAATATTGCATGTTAATAGCTCGACGAAGGAGCTAATAATATTGAAGGGTGTTCGAAATCACCGAAGCATTCGGTTCGGTTATAAGCGATTTTAATGAAATCGTTATAATTTTCATCACGTGCGTCAATATTGCAGGCGCTACATAACGGGTGCGAAGTGCTCCAAAGAACCGAACCATTACCATGTTAAATAATTTCAAGGAAGTCTGGCGCTAAATAACGGCATTCGCCATCATCAGTTGCTTACTTTACTCGTAGTCTACGAGTAACAACTCACAAAATGTACCGTTCTAAATGACGAAAAATTACTAGAGTTGGAAATTATGACAGAGGAAAACTTACGTTATCATACATTTTAACTTCTGTAGTGTACTTAACAAATCAAAATCAAATGTAAATAATTTTATTATCAGACAAGTTCCATAAAAAAGTTCTAAAGTATATCAGAAGAAGTATAAAATTAATGTTACATACAATGACAATGAAACATTCAAACAATTTCTTAGCAATCAGATCCATGATTTTAAAATAATACGGGGTATAAATAATATTACCTTTTTACCGAAACGGAAAAGATTGGTTTGACTTCGCAGATTTTTTAATTTTCAAAATATTATATTGTGTAGTCATTAAAGGTATGATAGTTACACTATTTATAACTCAAGAACGGCTGGACCGAAAATCATGATCTTTGATTTGTATCCCTCGAATAGCAGAAAGGTGTAAAAAAATTGGAAAGTCACGAAAAAATATTATGCAGAAAACTGATTTTATCATACATTTTGGGGTGGAACGGCAAGAATTGAAGTTATATACATTGACATATTACATCATAAAAGCTAGTAAAAATATAAAACGTTATAAAAACAATATACTTAGATGTTACAAGAAACATCGCGTGGCGGACTGTTACTTGTATCAGTTTCACCGGTGGAAAGTCGAGCGAGTGCGACCGCGCGAGACGATTCCGCACAACTATGCACCTAATTACATACATGTAATGGTATTAATTCCAATCCAGCAATCAATTTACGATGCTAACAACGTATTCTGTCACGTCATATGATAAACCGCCGCTGGTTAGTTTCACCCATTTTCTCTAGATTGGTCTAAATGCCGCGATAATTGACCGAAACAATAAATGTATCTTAATTTCAATGTATGTTTATGAGTTTTTATGTTTTATGCGATCTTCATGAAATTTTTACGCCGAAACATTCAACATTTGTTGAGGGATTGCGAAAATGTAGGGGCTGCGAGTTCGAAGTTCGGGGTCAAAAACAAATATACAAAAAAATATATGTTTGTATATACTTATACGACTGTTTTCATGTTCTATGCTTTAGCGCATCGTTGATCCGGCTGAGATAAAATTTTGTGACGAGGTTTTTAGTCACGGCGTTGCTACCTTGGGCACGCTTGCGTAGCCGCGGGTAAAAGCTAGTCGTTAATGTGAATATGGGTTATCTTGACAAATAATCATTTATCTCTATAACTGTTATGCATGTACCTACATTACAAAGGTAAATATGATGCATCCAGATAGTAAATTAAGTATGTTTCTCGTGTTTTTATTGCAAAGACCAGTAAAAAAACGAACATGCCGAGCGTTTGCGATAGTTATCTAATCCCTACTAATGAATCCCACTAGAATATACAGTAAGTAAGTAAGTATGGACCCGGGTATGTCCTAAAACTGCGACCAGAACCACCGGAGGATGGGCAGCAGCGTCCTAATAGTACACGGTGAACGTACTGCGATCCCCAAGCCGCCTGCCAAGCGTGGAGATTATGGCAACACCCCTGTCTATGAGGGAGGCCTTTGTCCAACAGTGGACGTTAATTGGCTGATGATGTGATGTAAACAAAAAACAAGCTAACACTACAAAAACAGTTAGACTGCCCATAGACCGTTGGAGGTCTAGAGATAAACCAAATGCTCAAGCCCACTATCAGTTGGCAGCGTACCCAGCATGCTGGCGGCATTACCACGCCGAATGGCAATGCTTACCTATGCGTTGAGCGTTCAGTAGGCAATTTAGACGAATCCATAAATCTCAATATCTTTTTAAAGGCCAGTGTCAATTTCTGGGTCAGCTCAGGTAACAACAAAGAATTGAACTATATTAGTATCTATCCGTGCATATAATGCCTATCAGTGACTCTAAACATCTACGCGAAGTGGAAAATGTCTTTGATTTCCTATAAATTAAAACACCGGTCTAGTCTAGCCAACAAATCCTAAAAACGTTGATTTTAAAACAATTATTTGGCTCAGCATATTTCATTAATAATTACTTCATAGGTTTTCGTAGTTATTGCACATTGAAATTAGGGATATTATCGCGTGTATTTTACGTAATTCCTGACGTTTCGAATACTTTGCAGTGTGTGGGTATTCTGTTAAAAGTCTTTAATTTCTATATTTCACCAGTTATATTTTTATCCTGCCACTTTTACCCTGAACCCGGCAATAATTAAACAAATATTGGTATTAAAAAATTAGCAGTATTTATATACTTTTTATAAAAAGTAGGCTCGTTCGCGGTTTTGTATTCATAAAATTAAATAGGTACTTCTACTATTTACGTTAAGGGCGGGCGGGTGTTGCGATGGGCGGGTTTGTTTTTACTCTTTTTTCCATTAGAGACTGTGTTCACTGTGTTGGTTGTTCTATTGATAGCATTTGTATCGAAATAGTTGTGGAAAAAAGTATACGTAAACATATTTTTTTTTGTTGAAGGTAAAACACATAATAAATAATTAAACTAAATTAAACTTTTGCTGGACCCGGGTATGTCCTAAAACTGCGACCGGAACCACCCATCCGCCGATGGGCAGCAACGTCCTATTAGTACACGGTGAACGTACTGCGATCCCAAGCCGCCTGCCAAGCGTGGGGATTATGGCAATACCCCTCTGAGAGGGAGGCCTTTGTTCAGCAGTGGACATTGATGGCTGATAATGTGAATGTGATGTTCAAACTTTTGCTATTTGAACACATGTCATGTTTTAAATGTGTATCGGGACTTACTGCGCATTATTTTATAAAGGCAAAATAAGGTACGTACGTAGGTAGGTAGTCCCGATGGACATTCAGAAAAATGGTACAATTATTTGTACCATTCTGTTTGTCTGCACAGGGTACCTACTTTCTATAGGATAATTAGTGAAGGACTTTTCATTAAAGATTTATGTAGTAGAGCTCGGTTTCCGATACAGCTATCTTAGTCACACGATTTTAACATGAAGCTAAAATTCGATAATTTATGCCATTTCTCCCGCAAAATATTAAATATCAACAAGACAATTCCTCTAAAACATTCGCAATAGTGTTTCAAATCTCCAATCAGTAATTTTTGAACTTAAAAATGTTGCAAAGGAGAGGCTCCCCCGGGGGTCAACAGTTATCGTAATTATTTTATTTCTTCGACGATTTCATATTCATCTTAATTTTCAGCGCATGATGCACTTGGCCGCCAACTCGCCTGATGTTAAGCGATGATGCGGCCTACGATGGATCACGCTTGCCTAAAAGAAACCGATTCACTCTTGACTTCAAGACACCCAGATTGTGGTTCCATGTCCTTCGACAGTGTGCAAGCTCTTTTAACCCTGTGCGTGCTGCCGCGTTCGTTAAAGCTTCGTTATCTGTTTTTGAAGCGATGCAACTAGTTCATGCTCTCAAGCTACTTGCTATGTAAATTTTAATTTTGACCCGTAAACTTTAAGGGTACACCCGAATTCACCCGTTCCTCTGTGTCTTCCTTGCGAATAAAAAGTATGTTTTATTGTGTGAAGTACGAATAAATTCGTATTGATATGACTTTTAATTTGTAAAGCTTATTTTGTGTTAATCTTATTTACTCGAAATCTTTCTCACTATTCTTTATTTTAAATACCCACCCAGCCTAAACCAGGGCAATTTCAAAGAAAGCTCATTTTCATTAACAAGTTGTAGCGTATAAAAATACTCTGAGAACGGCCGGCGGTCATTTTATGGGAACGTAAACAAAAACGCTACGTACTCGTATCTCTGTCTGTGGGTTGCGTCATCGCGAGTGTCGAGAAAATTGTAATAATTGTACGGAACCCAACGTGAGAGGTAGCGACAGCTAATCTCAGTTGTAGGGTTAACTTTTGTAGGGACCCATTACATTTGCCGACACTAAACCCCTTGTATTACTTATTAGATCTTATACTATCACGCAGTAGTGTGCAATGTGCATACATAAATGTTCCATTTTGTTGAGAAAGCAGAAAAAACTAATGGATAATCCATTGTCAGAATGGAGTATACGTAAAAAACGACAAAAAAACTATGTTGTTGATTTTTTTATTGACAATAAGTTGTTGATTTTAATAATTTACAGCGTGTACTCGTATATGTCTAACCTTTAAAAAAACATCAATTAACAATAAACCATTTGAACAAGTAGAAGTGCTAAATCAGCATTTAGACTTTAAAGTACCTAGATGTAAGCGAACGAAGAAACTTAGGTATGTTTTTGCTAATTTCTACAATGACTAGCTAATTACAGCAGAAATCAGCATTATGCTATTTAGAAAAGCTCGTAAATTGAGATTTATTATACTCAAAATTAGCTTTTGCAATGACGCAAATCTGACATAAACTTACACAAACCTGTCATGAACACGCACACGTACGATTTATGCTACACATCTGTAAAATTACTTTGATTATGACTCTTGTGGAATTTTAGAGAGGCATGTCAGATTATGTTTAAACTATTGGGATATAGTCTCACACACGTCATTTGTAAAACGTCTGCTTTGCTTCCCGCTACCGCCCTCATTTTGCGCCATCCCATAAATAATTTAAGGTCATCGCGCCGGCCACAAACCGGAACGGCCATACATTCAAGTGTCGATGGTAAAAAACTAGCCTCACTTCAGAGGCAGTAAATACCAGTAGGGAATAAACGTACCTACAATAGCACAGAATGTATGATACTACTTCGCTAATAGCTACGTAGTTTATGAAGTGTAAAAAGCTTAAGCAAGTAGTTAAAAACCTCTTAATTTAAAAGTAAGAATCGTAATCATGTAGGTACTTTCGAGCTGGAAAATTTCTATCTTAAATAGTTTTATGTCTTTTTCTAGTACCTATAGTTGCAGAATAACATACAGTATAATGGCAATGCAAGCAGAGAGGCCTTTATAGTTGAAAGTACTAATCGGCACTGCCATCATCAAAGCCATGCATAATGCTTATCAACCGTAAGCCTTGTCTAGTTAATGCATAGCATAAAAACTAGACTTCTTGCTTTGGTGGGAAGCATTTAACATAAAGCTGAGTGTGAGTAAAACCTAAGACATGCAAACACCGTCCAGATTTATAATATCTAGCGTTGCAAGATAACAAGCACACATTTTCTACTCAGTCAGAGCGTTTTGTTTTAGACTTACGCCGTTTTTTCTGCATAAAACCGTCTGGTAGGTATATGACTGGTTAGTTTTTTGTTGACACATTTGTAAATCAGTTGTTTGCACACCGTTTCGAGTGTCGTTAGAGCCAATGGTCAGCAAAGAACACTTTATGGAAATTAAATATTTGCTCAACGCGAGAGAAACGCGAGCTTTGGAGTAGTGCATTCGTTGTACAATTCTAGTATTGTATTGTTAGCTAAACGAATTTTCGGAGACAGAGTATTTCGGAATGAAAGTACTTTCGGTGAATATAGTTTTTAATTATTTAGCTGTGTAGTAAGAAACTGCTGAGCTATTTGTGATGGTAGGACTCTTGCAAGGGCCCGCCTGGGGAAGTACCACACCTTTGCCAGTTATTCATCCGCCAAGCAGTAGGTAGTATGCAAACACTACTGCGTTCCGGATTGAAGGGCAATGTAACCAGCGAAGTTACAGGGTACACAGAGATTTGACATCTTATATCTCGTGGTGACGAGCGCAGTACATTGCCATCCAGGGTTTTGAACTGTTGAAGTTTAAAATTCTGAGTGGTGTTGAGCTGTTATGGGCAAGCGTGAAGAGCCATCAGGCAAGCGACTTAGTTCGTCTCGTCACTCGGTATTATTTAAAAAAAAACTTATTTATTATATACCTACAAACAAATAGAAAATAAATTACTTAAAATCAGTAGTTTCATGATATTGATAATCAATAATATTCAGTATACATTTATGAGCATTTAGACCAGCAATATACTGATGTAACCCAAAATCGGACATCCATGTATTTCTAAACCAGCTTTCACGAAAAAATCCACGAAAAAGCCTTAAGTATTAATAAATTATTTTTGTTAGTCGGTTCCTGTAATTTGTTTTGTTTATCAATGTGAATTCTTGTTTCATCATTTAGTGGAAATTACACACACTAGACTAACTCTAAGTAATTGACCTCCCAACCACAAGGAAACAAGTCGTCCGAGCGTCCGCGTCGCCGAAAGTTATTTTCCGCAACAGAAATACGCTAGACGCCTAAGTAACAAATTTTTCTTCCTAATTACTCGGTGTCACGGCGATTGTGCAGGAAATGCCCGCCGCCGGACAAAGGGAACCGGGACGTTCATTAATAGGATCTTTCTAACTGCAATTTCGCTGAATAAAACCGGGAAGTGTTCACAGCGTCTCAGCTTGAAATGATTTTGATACTCGCACTAATGGCCCCACCCATTCAGTCATAGAATTTTTGATGGCGTATTCGTATTGGAACGACCAAAAACTTATGTATCATTAACTATTTTTTCAAATCAAAAATGACATTTTAAATTGTCAAATCAAAAATCACCTAACACTTTCAGAATTATAGGAAATTTCTATGTACGAGTATAATATGGTACAAACAGTAGTATTTACAGCGAAGTTAGAGTATGCAACTGGGACCTAGCGCTCTATATTTTCACAAACTCTCGACCGATTTGCCCATATTTAAACCCCAAAATTGTATTTCATTGACCTGCTTAACTACAATTTCATTAAAGTCAGATCAACGATACGCAAATTATCTTCGAAAAAATATACAAACATACATAGAAACATCAACTTCTCCCATAAGAATCTGAGACGACTCTTCGCTGGTTCAAATATATTTTGGTAAACATATTTTATAGTTATATAATTATTTACAGGCTCAGAAAAAATAAATAAATGGAAGCGTTATACCCACAGAAAAGAGAAGTAAATAGAACGAAAATGAGAAGGAAACTGTCGCCAGGTATTGTGACAGATATGTGATTGAATATTCTTATTTATTTGAACGCGTCGAACTCCGCGTCACAGTTGCTATGGGTTTATAAGGGTGCAAGTGGCTACAACAATTTTTTTACAAAAATGCCTTGACAGCCGTTTTAATTTAAATAAAAAAATATTTCCTTTCTGCGGTTATACGTACAATACGTTTACGTTTGGCATATTTAACATAAGTTTTTTTTTGGAAAAAGTGACCTGTGCGATCTTAGGTACTGTCCTATGAATGTTTTCGTCGGAAATATTAATATCGGCTGGCATTCGCGTTAATAGTTATAATTTGTTTGTTTTTACTCAGATCGTGTTAATGTTTTAAAGGGAAGTGTTGTGTTGCAATAGTGTGGGAATTCGAGGATTGTCGGTGCGCTCGGATGTGATTCCGACCTACGATTGAGTCGTTTGTACATTTTATTTACACATATTTAAACTAACTCATTTTAAGTCTTCGTTACTCTTTGATATTACTTTAAATTCTACTACTTTAATAAACTGCTGGAACAATCTTATTAAAATTTGGGAATTAAATTGTTTGCAACATCACGGCACTGTGGTAAAAAAAAAGACAAAACATACCTAATAGGTCGGGGAAAAAGTCTTTTCGTATTTTGTATGTATAAAGTTGTAGTAAAAATCTTATCCGTTGTACTGTTTGTATCTGGCTGGTTTTGATACCATTAAAAAGATGACATTTTAAAAAAGGAATACAAAACGTAAAAAGCAATTTCCCGCCATTTTTCAATTGTTTTTTTGTTCGATAAAATGAGTGAATCTAACGAACAAATTCGATATATTGTGAAATTTTATAACAAAAAAGGGAAAAATGCGACACAAGCCGCGAATAAAATTTGTGACGTTTATGGACCTAATGCAGTGTCATCAAGAGTAGCACAATGTTGGTTCAAGCGTTTTCAGTCCGGGAATTTTGATGTCAAAGATGCAGCTCGCTCTGGTCGCCCTGTTACGGATAAAGTCGATGCCATTTCTGAAAAAGTGGACCAAGATCGGCATATTAGTAGTTACGACGTAGCTAAAGAACTGGGGATTGACCACAAAACAGTTTTGACCCATTTGAAAAAAACTGGGTATACAAAAAACTCGATATTTGGGTGCCACACGAGCTCACTGAAAGAAACCAAATGAATCGTGTACTCATTTGCGATTCTCTATTGAAACGTAACGAAACCGAACCGTTTTTGAAAAGATTGATCACTGGTGATGAAAAATGGATCACCTACGACAAGAATGTGCGCAAAAGATCATGGTCAAAGGGCAGTGAAGCACCACAGACTGTAGCGAAACCCGGATTAACACGTAATAAGGTGATGTTGTGTGTATGGTGGGATTGGCAGGGCATCGTTCATTATGAGCTTTTACCGCCGGGCAAAACCATCGATTCGGATCTCTACTGCCAACAGCAGATGAGACTCAAACAAGAAATTGAGAAAAAACGGCCGGAATTGATCAACAGAAAGAGTGTGGTCTTTCATCATGATAACGCCAGACCGCACACATCTTTGGCCACTCAGCAAAAATTTAGAGAGCTTGGTTGGGAAGTGTTAATGCATCCACCATATAGCCCAGACCTTGCACCCTCAGATTTCCACCTGTTTCGATCTCTTCAGAATTCTTTGGGTAGTGTTAGATTAACATCAAGAGAGGACTGTCAAAACTACTTGTTGCATTTTTTTGATCAGAAGTCCCAAAAATTCTACAGCAACGGGATCATGTCACTACCTACAAGATGGCAACAAGTTATCGAACAAAATGGCACATATATATTATAATTAAATGTAATTAAACTTGAAAAAAATATGTCTTGAATTTGTTTAAAAAATACGAAGAAACTTTTTCCCCGACCTTATATACAAAGACATTCAAAACTATAGATATAAAACAAAGCAAAAGTAGACTTAAACCAGACGATTACCATGTAGTCTACACATATTGCAAGCTAAATTAGACAATGTAATAACGACTAGAGATTCATATTATTTTGTCGCTATATCTAAATGCATCTTAATATAGAATAGGTAAGTAATTCAGAGCACTTTTAGTGAATTTGGTACTGGATCCAACACCCAAGTGTACATACATTATATCAGTGCATTTATCTAAAAAAAAAAAAACAGAAAAACTAAAGTTGAAAAAAAACCGCAGTTTACCCTAACTTTGCTATAAAATGTAGGCAAAATTTTATAGCGAAATACTTAAGCTGCTACGATATATTTACATTGCGTGTGTCATAACTTTAGGCGATTTTTTTATTACTTAATATTATTCTGACTGGTTGGCCGTTATCATCTAAATATGACAAAACCTGACTTTAATATACCTATCCCGTATTCGTTTCGGTCGTTAGGCAAACCTACTGTGAAACTTGGAGGCACCATGCTGAGACAGATTTGATAATTCTTCAGCTCTCGCCTGCGAATGTGTTCAAAATGGCTTTTGAGACTGAATCGGTGGCGAACCTAAATCTTAAAAGCTACGAACGTTTCTGCCGCCAAGTTTTTAGAATGGCTCAGAAACGCCTACTTTTCGCCTTTTCCTGAAATATTGCGTCTAATTTGTTTACTGTGATTGAGTCTTTTGCAGATGCCTTTTAATTTGACTATAAATAATGGATACAAATACATACTTTGAGATAAGTGTCGTATTTTTTTTAATTTTTTTTAAATACAAAAAAAAACTGGTTAAAAGATTTACCGCATAAATCGTGAGATCTCATTTAATTTGACGTGCAAAATGCAAAATCTAAAGAACTATTTTAACCAAAGTAGGTATAAGTAATCAACAGACAGCATAGTTTTCAACATTAGAAACTTTGGACATCCAAAAACTAAACTGATTTTTCACGCGTTACCTATCACCGTCGCTTAAAAGCTTTTTCAATTTTCCTAGCGCAAAAAGTTATTATTTTTAAAAAAGCTCCCTGACGTAGCAACAAAAGCTCATTGTACCTTAAACCCGCCAATGTAACATTGATAAAAATAATAGTGAAAAAATCTTTATGATGCAGGTAGGTACGTAATGAAAAAATGGGTCAGAGCACCGTCAAAGGAGCTGGTACATAAGCTTATTAACTTTTATCTTCCTTTTGCAACAAATATTAGTGACTCTAATTTCTTCCCTTCTTTTTTTTCTTTTATTTTTTCCCTTTTCTTTCTGGTTTTATATTGTAAATTTCGCTTAGAATATTAATGCTGTGCGGATACTGTCAAATCACACAAAAGATCCACCGTATTTACATAAAGCTTAGAATTTATATTAGAATTTTTCATATTTTAGGAATATCTATTTGATGAAAGTTTTATGGAATTTGTAATACATGTTAATATTGAAAAAAAAAAACAAGACTAAACTGTTATTTTTGCAAGCTCTTATTTATCTTGCATTTTTAGTATGGGTCAAAAGTTGCAACTAAAATTTAAAACATTGATCCCGAACCGATTAATCTGAAACTTTGCATGTACACGTTGTATCAGTCTCTGGCAGCCATATTACAAGCTTTGCTTAGTTTGGGGTCAGATGACCGTGTGTGCAAAAATGTCCCAGATATCTATTTATTATTTATTTATTTTTATTTAGTTAGGATGACTATGCATGGTTAGATAGATAGAAACTCTTCATTGTGTACACCAGAAATAAAAATTACGTACAGATAGACCGATCTCTTCCAGGCAACCATTAAATAAGGTAGGTTAGGTAAATGACGTCATTTTAAATCCAATATGGCGTTCTAGTTTTTTATGCACCCGCATGATATAATATATACTAGTAAGTATCTAGTTAGTAAATAGTAAATGGGTTTTAATATAACATTTATCATCAAAAATTATATTTTTTTAGTATATGCCATTACCATAATAGATACCATTTGGATAGTAAATGCATGAAAAAAAAGGGCCTACATTTCATAAGTTTTTATCCGTTTTCTTTCTTATTCATCAAGAAAGTACTATATGTGTTTGGCAATCGTTAAGTTTACCATCATGAAAACGACCTGCTTGTCGCGCTGCGTAATAATTTTTTTTTAAATTTATATAGAACATCTTATAATGCGTAGATTCAGTAATATACCGAAGTGGGATCACTAAGAACTCATTCTTTTTACTCCCACAGGGTTGTGAAGTTTTAGGATACAGTAAACCTTTTACTAAGTATGCTCACCTGTTCGTGGAAAAAGCTAAGTTTGTTGTTTGTTGTAAATATTATATGTCAGCTGGATATTATTTATTACGTGTTTTTGTTTTAGTTTTTTACTATTTTAAAAAACGTGGTCCTTAACTGTTGGCCTTTTGGAGAAACTCAGAGTCACACAACGGGCAATGTAGAGAGCTATGCTCGGAGTTTCTTTGCGCGATAGAGTCCGAAACGTGGATATTCGACAAAGAACAAGAGTCATCGACAAAGCTATTAAAATTTGCAAGTTGAAGTGGTAATGGGCAGGCCACATCGCTCTAAGAACCGATAACCGATGGGGAAGAAGGGTTCTTGAGTGGAGACCACGAACCGGAAGACGCAGCGTAGGTAAGCCTCCCGCTAGATGAACTGACGACATCGTGAAAGTCGCGGGCATCCAGTGGATGCAGATGGCAGGCTGTCGTTCAGTGTGGAGGTTAAAAAGGGAGGCCTATGTTCAGCAGTGGACGTCTTATGGCTGATGATGATGATGAAGAACTATTTTTACAAGATTTTATTTATCTTGACTGTTTAGTATGGATCAAATCTTGCAACTGAATTTTTAAACAGTTATCGCTAACCAAGCTTGAGCTGAAATTTTACATACGCGTTAGTTTGCATGACAGTGCATGGTTAAGTTAGCTAAGTGATGTCACTCTAAATTCCATGGCAGGCCAGCAATTTTTTAATGTTCTTTCATGATATTATTTGCTAGTTATCTGATAGTGTTTGCTAACAACAATACGAAAAATAAAATGACGTCCACTAAATTCAATACTGGGATCGCAATTTTTTTTTTTTTTTTTTTCAATTATGATTTAAATGACTGAACTAAATGAATTGTCGTGTTGCTGTTATTATCAATTTTGCTTGAAGAGGGACACCTATATTTTTCACGAATGGGCTTGTTGACGAAATACTTTGCAATATACTAATGTAATAAAAAATAAACCGGCCAAGTGCGAGTCGGACTCGCGCACGAAGGATTCCGTACCATAATCTATAAAAACGGCAAAAAAAAAAAATTGTGTATGGGAGTCCCCCTTAAATATTAATTTTATTTTTATTAAATAATTTATTTGTAAAGTGAATATATAACTTAATATTCTGTGAATATTTCAAGCGTCTACCTCTTGCCGTTATCAATATCGAGCGAAAACGAGCAAAAAAATCACGTTTGTTGTATGGGAGCCCCCTTAAATATTTATTTAATTCTATTTTTTAGTATTTGTTGTTATAGCGGCAACGGAAATACATCATCTGTGAAAATTTCAAGTATCTAACTGTCACGGTTCATGAGATACAGCCTGGTGACAGACGGACGGACGGACAGCGGAGCCTTAGTAATACGGTTCCGTTTTACCCTTTGGGTACGGAACCCTAACAATATACTTAAACTACAATAAGTTACCTATTATACGAGTTTACCAACATGTAAGTAATAGGTTAATATTATTAAATGAACGTTTGATTGATAAAAATATAAGTTGTTTGTTGATTTATCTTTCACGCAACAACAGAGCAATGGAATGGTGGGATTATTTGAATAGATAGGTATTGTTGGAGGACTGTTATTTTTTTTTAACCATTTCATTTTTCACCATTTTTATACCCATTATCAATTGCAGTGTTATTTTGAACATGACCGAATATTCGTACAAAACAACTTCTGAACATTTTTCGTACCGTTATTAGTAACTTTAATAATTTTCAATATAAAAAACCGACTTCATAAAAATGTCAGAACTGGATCAAATTAAAATTAAACTACACGGGAAGCACCAACTTTCATATAAAAAAAGAATCATCAAAATCGGTTCACCCATTCGAAAGTTCTGAGTTAACTAACATAAAAAACTGTCGAATTGATAACCTCCTCATTTTTGGAAGTCGGTTAAAAAGTTACTTAATCCAAAAACTATTTCTTAGATTCTGTTTCAAAAGCAGTTCTCATGAAATATGGTTCCAAAATATGGTTCCAAAATGAGGTTCTAAAGAGTAACATTATATAATGCTCTAGCATCATCCCCCAACTCTCAGCCGCTCCCCAAATCCCAATTCAATAATGCAATGACTTGCGCCGCCATTACAAATCTGAAAATTCCTACCCGACATGAAAGAAAAATCTGCAAACTCGTATCGGATATGAAAGGAAAATCTGTAAACATTCAAATGGTCGGCCATTAACGGCAATATTGGTTTACGTCGGGCAATAACGATCGAGCATCGAAATATGGAAACTATCGGTTGCAATTGAATTGCAAGGAGCGGTGGTTT
The DNA here is from genome assembly GCA_949125355.1 of Agriopis leucophaearia. Classification (NCBI taxonomy): domain Eukaryota; kingdom Metazoa; phylum Arthropoda; class Insecta; order Lepidoptera; family Geometridae; genus Agriopis; species Agriopis leucophaearia. The sequence goes on from OX421267.1 coordinate 6,665,067, forward strand.
AAATATCGATGCAATGTACAGTACATACTTAAGATTCGTTCACATTAAAGACTCCGTTGGTTGCGTTTTATTCAGTTTATTTTATTCTCGCCTTGATTTCATTTGTCAATCGTAAACAGAATTGTCTCTCTTGCACGTTACGTATTTTGACGGTACTGTGCTTACTTTTCTATTTTAGTGTTTGCTTTAAATAAAAATTTAGAGCTGTTGTGATAAGGTCGAGAATGGAACAGAATCAGTACTGCTTTTACGTGGAATTCGTGGAAGTGCGTCGCAGTTATGAAAGCTTCGTTTAGAGTTAGTTTCGCGTCAATAATTTTAAGGCTTTATATGGATTATGTTCTTTTAAAATTATACGATGTTGATAACATAACCATATTAGAAATATATAGGATGAACGATGGCAGGGGCAGGGAAAAGAAAAGCCCTGGCTTTGTACCGCGAATTTCAGGCCCTAGTAACAAGTTCAGAAGAAAACATTGAAACCGTGTATAAATTTCGAAAATTCTTACGCGACGATTTAGTACCACATTGATGTTGCGCGATGCCTGAGAATGGAACTCCTATCCGTCTTTCTTCTTTCCTGGAAATTTCAATCAAATAGGCATATTCAAAGCTAGAGTGAATATATTATAGATAGGTGCATGCTGCATCTTCGGCTACGCCCTCGCTTACCATCAAGCTAGGTGGTAGCCAAACGTAGGTCCCAAAACTGTTTCTTTGAAGAATCTCCAGTGTATTTTCACTTTAACGTCGTATTAAGGACGATAAGAAATTAATTTAGAAATAACTCTACAAAAAAAAAAACAATGATGCTAATTTAATCTAACCCGAAAAAAATTGAACCTGTAATTTACAGCACTTCGTTAATGATTGATACTAATTTACCCTATGCTGAATTACCTACCTATTCTTTTATAAACCTACAAAAATTAAATATTGGTAAATAAAAAAAAACCTATGCTGAAGCAAAAATGAATAAATTCTGTAATCAAAATTCAAATTTTAAAGATGAACTTGCGCAAAGTAACGCCTGATTCAATCGACTAAACGAAGGTCAATCTAAAAAGTGCCTAACGTGCTAAAAAGTTTTCACTTCAAAAACTGCTAGAATCTGTCCCTGCGGGGCCGAAACATCCATGAAAAGTGGATAGTGTCTTAGGTTTTATGTGATTCAGACATTGATTTTATCAAATGCACGAATATCTCATACTTCTATTAGCATAAATATATTAAAATCTATTTACCGAAAATAGGTGTTGTGTTAACTTATACGATTTTTGAAGTGAAAACTTATTTAGTTACATTGCGCGTTGGGAACTTTTTGGGATGGGGAAAAAGCACTGAATTTAGATAATATGTGAAGTAGTTATCCAACTTCGCTGATGTTAAAGGAAAAAAAGTTGAATAAAGCGCCATCTCTTGTGGAATTCTTTCTTTTTTCATGTACCAGTACCTAACAGCATTGTTTTTCCTAATTAACCAGCTACCAGCCATGTTATTATTTTTTCTTGTTCACGCTTTTTTGGAGAAATTGCCATTCGTGAATTTTCTTGGTAAGATACTAATAGGACATTTACACGCGAAAAAAAATACAATAATATTGGGTATTTTATTACAATAAATAGATATGTCTATTATCTCTATCCAGTATATTTTATCGGAAATATATTAATGATCCTAACATGTCCATGTTCAGAAACTACTTTTTCTTATTCATTTTGCTTATTTCTGAGGTAGTACACAATTATTGTAGGGATAAAGAAATTTGCTTGCGGTTTGCGGAAAAACAAAAAATTATTTAAGTATGTTATCTGTGAAACTCACGGCTGCTTTTAAACGAAGGAGAACAAAAAAAAAAGTGTTCAATAGTATGTTATCTCTTTTATCCAAAATGAAAACCCTTGCAAATTTATTCTAAAGATAATGCCCTATCGTTTTGTTTTTAATTCCTATTTAGGTATTTTTATTTTCAATAGTTATTAATTAATTAAACAGACAGACGGACAGACAGACAGACAGACGGACAATACAAATTTATAAGGGTTCCTTGTCGGGCTACGGAACCCTAAAAACAAGCTTTAATGGGACAAACTATTTAAATTATTTCAATTATTTTAATTATTGCAATGTTGTTGATAAGTGTGCAAAATTTAAATTTATTCGACGTTTTGAAGTATTTGAAAATCTAGTTCATACATTTCGTTACATACATATATACTTAAATACATACATACTTACATACACAACAAGCTAATAAAAACGTGTTAAAATGTACAATATGTGTGAAAGAGTTAGTCGAACTACCGGTGAATGAGCTCTTTTAACCGAAATAAGCTAACGATTCCAGGCCACAGATAAAATAATGATTGCCAGTGTTGCCACAGCTTAGATAATCACATCGTTTATTTTGGAGATTATAAAAGCTAGAATATACAAGAGTGCGGTGTCCGAACCGTTGTTTGTTTTCAGCGCTATTTCTGGCCTCCCTCGGCATTGTTCCATGAGTTATCGATGCATACGAGGTTAAACACCAAAATCTTGTTCTTTCTACGTAAAATTTTGCAAATCAACCGTTTTTTAAATCTGGAAAATGAGGTCTTTTTTTATTATGTCAGTAGATTAAACTACTTACAATAAAGTCGAACTAGAATGCGATCATAACGTTGTCCTCTTTGTCTATCCTGCTGTCTGATTGTTACCCTTTTTAACCGACTTTCAAAAAGGAGGAAGTCATCAGTTCGATTGTTTTATACTTTTATGTTTGGTTGGTTTTTATAGTGAGGTAACAAACCTCAGAACTTTTGACTCGGTGAACCGATTTTGATGATTCTTTTTTATTTTAAAGCTAGTGCTTCCCATTTGGTCCCATTTCAATTTGGTCCAGTTCTGATGAAGTCGGTTTTTTAATAATTATATAACTAAAGAAGTGATCCAATCTTGTCAAAAATTTAAAATTAAAGGAAGTTGTGTACATGATAGTAATGAGCATGGACTTTCAACCCGGGCAGTAAATAACCAGAAAAATAATAGGGAAAACCACAGGCTGTAGCAACTTAAATTAAAATATATTTTCCGTGGCATTTTCCTTAAAAATAATGTACTATTCTCAAAATTATTTTTTACGTTACCGACAACGTTAAATACCAAACGACTAGTACAAATTCGTACATAGTTCGAAGTTAGTGAGTCAGTTGATTGCTCCTAAAACAATTCAATGAACGCTTGAACTGAACTGCAGTTGTTACATTCTGAAACTGAATCTACTGCGAGTTCATAGCTCACTGCGCCGGGAATCGACCGCGATCTGCTAACAGATGACCGAAGTTCTGAAAAAAATGTTGGCTTTTATTAACAGTTCATCGTAAATTGATACATACAAGGGGTATTAAATTAGGACGTTTTATAGCTCGTTTCATAAAGTATATCGTTTTCTTTACTGAAGTTTTGCTACTTAGGCTTAGGCTTAGAATACTTATTCGCCTCCTTTGCCACGAGTAAATAACTATGTTTCCTCGTACAATATTTAACTGTAATTTTATTATGTTAGGTTTTTCAGATTCCGTACCCAAAGGGTAAAAACGGGACCCTATTACTAAGCCTACGCTGTCTGTCTGTCCGTCCGTTCTACCTTTAAACGGCTGTATCTTTCGAACCGTAATAATTTTCACAGAACATGTAATGTTACGGCAGATTAATAAAAAAATAATAAAAAAGTAAAAAATACAAATTAAAGGGGGATCCTCATACAACAAACTTATTTTTTTTACTTTTTATTTGCTCTGGTGTAATAACGGTAATCCTTGATCTACACGATCATTCATCTAAGAAGGTTCCTTAATTTAAATAAAAAGTTTTAATCTGGCTGATTATCTGAATGACAGTTGACAGTTTCAAAGTTTTAATGGCTATGTCAATAATATTCTCTTTACTTTGGACCTCCTTGCTTGAGGCTATGTGACGATCCTCATATAACGTTTCGGGTAACGAAGAAAATAATCGATGTTTTTTATTTTCGTTTATGTAATAATAAAGAATTAAAATATTTAAATCCGTCCAGTGGTTTAGGAGACGTGCGTGGACAAACAAACAAACAAAAATTCTAAAAACTGTCCAGTCGTGTTCAGCGGCTTATTTGAAGACGTCCTGTGTGATATTTTTTTGTAATCTCGCAATTACAGATTTTTTTCTCTCTACGTTTTTATTATATGTATAGATTACAACTTTTTGAAACCCCATATAATATGAATATTATAATAATATTCCTATTCTGTGATAATATGATGTTGAGTCTATAATTGTAAATATCTTTGACTATAACCATGGGTCCACCATGGGTTGGACTACCACCCACCTTTATCCATGGATACGTGAATTGGGGTCCCCTGTAACTGCCCACCTAATTGTATTTTAAAATAAATAAATAAATAACGTACAAACCACTAATCTTCAATTGCGAAATTCTTACAAATAGTTAATTGGCTAGCATTAAAGCGATTTCTACAAAATTGTATAACATTTTAAACCTTTTCAACTTTTATTTATCGTGCATGCATCACTAAACGCGCTTGAATTGCAGCGGAAAAATTCTTGGCTTTCATCGCTGGAACGGGGCATGTCCTAATGTAAGTAAATTGCCGTCACAGCCTTTCAGCGTCCGGTGGCGGCTATCACTCCCAAGATAAGCGCTTAAAAGCCTCACGGAAAGCGCTTTCAGCACGGCTATTACAGCGTTTCCATACTTTTTGCTTTGCCCGGCCATGTTATATCTTAAATCGAACGCATACCGTGAGCGTGATCGAAATCTCGGTTTACTTTAAACAGGGTTATACAGCACGGTGGTACTGAGAAGAAAGAAGGTCATTGTAATCATCATAATGAACATATTTTATTAAAAGACCAAACCAAAGTGGTATGGGTTCCCTCTGCTGTTTTTCTTGTCCTATCGCTTGTTTTTCGGAGAATGCTCTGAAGAACTTTTTGGTATCATTCCTGTGTCGGACGTTCCCGATACTGTCAAAAAGCTCTCCCCCACATTTTCCAAAGCTAGAAATCCCACACCGTGTTATATTTCCGCTTCTTTACTCCGGAAACTGCAAGGTGTGGTATGTCCTTCCCCAAAGGTCTTCCCGCTGAGCTTCAACAAGAAGCGTCAAAAAGAGAGTAAGTATATAAAACTACCTCTACGGCCTGGTAAAACACCGTCAACACCGCTAGTGTTGCAGATGTCCATAAGCGGCGGTTTCTTCTTACCATCGGGTGGACCGCATGGTTGTTTGCTGCTCTTTTTATATATAAAAAGAAATCTAAAGCTGCATTTCGTTGAGTTTCGCAAATATTTCGAGTGAATGTCATTTTTCTATGAAACAGCTGGTTTTTTTTCGGGTTTGTCCTTTAGTATAAAAGTTGTCCTCAACGTGAGTACAATGACCTCCTTTCATATTATCTTTCGTCGCCGTTCCGTGTAAACCTGTGTAATTGCGCTCGTAGCGCTTTCAACGACACGGCACTGAGTTTGCGAACTCACCAGATGTAACCAACACCAGACAGATAAGGTAGATCTCCGTAGGAAGAAAATTTGTTATGGCATATAAAACACGGCTAAATTTAAAGTCGACGACGTCAGACAACCTAATAATCTTAATGCATTAGATTACAAAGGGATTACGGAGGGCGAGTAACGACCGGGGGGATTCCCTTTATTTTTCGTCATAATATTAGATTTTGTGATTATTTTAAAGAAAGGTTCGTACGTCAAAGATGCCATTGATCAGTTTATCGAATTACCTGATTGCGAGCATATCTAAGACTCCAGGCGGGTTCGTCTACGTAATTTTTGTACTTTTAACGGTAAGCAGTTAACCTTTAACTTCATTTCCAATTTAAGTGTGTACTTAAAATGTGCTATGAAAACTTGATGCGTCCGTCGTTTTACTTTTCAAATATCTACTCTGATTTTTGAGACCATGGCACATCTGTGAACTTGGCATTAGCTTATCTCAACGGCAATTTTTTACACAATGTTCACGCGTCATAACTCGAAGAGTATACTTATTCATTTCACATACATGCCGTTAAGAGTCGTATTACAAAATGCATCGTTCAATTTTAGATTCCTGGTTTTCGGGCGTAAAACGAAAACATAAAGCGGTAATTGTCAAGAAGAATATAAAACAAGTGAACATAACCATTAAAAATGTTTATTTTATGTCAATAATTGACGAAATCCACTCTCAAACTTTACCTCCGAAAGTTTCACGAAAACTACTTTTAAATGCGGTTTTCACGAATATGCTTAGCTATGATCAAATTGAAGTATAAGGCTATGTTATTTTGCGCAAGGGCCGGATTAAGGTAGGAAAAAAAGGGTTGAAAGTTTATATGAAAGTCTACGCGTATGAAGTCGCGGTCAACAGCACTAATTTTCAATAAAAATACAGATCTATTTTATTATAGAAATTCAATTTTCTATGGATTTTTCTATTTGATAAAAACAAAACGCCAAAAATCCAGTTTTCGTTGCTTTTTACATAAAAAAATATGAGAGTGCTCTTAACTGAAGATAAGAAATGTGATAAACATTTTGTTTCATCTCGGCATGTTGGCCTTAAAGCCAGTGCAAATCTTACCCACCAGTTTCTCCACAAATTTTTTATAGTTTTTATCAATGGTAGATCTTTTGATTCACTACCGCGTGTGCATCTTCTTTGTATAGAGATCTGTAGAATACCTACATGAAAATGTATGCATGTGCGTAATCCAGCTTCCACACACACAAACGTAACGTACTTAACTAAACACAACGTCTACACGCGCCCGTAAACTGCAATAGCTGTGGAATTGTAATGTCTTTGTGTTCGGTGGTCTAGGCTGCGCGGGCAGGGGCAAGTACATATGCAAGTACTTGCACTTGCCCTGGTCAGGAAGCGCGGAGGAATGCAGTCAGGCGCGTTTGCCGCGGAGGGCGCGGAGGGCAATGCTCGCCCGCCGCCGGCGCAGCTCAGGCCCATTCAGACTGAGATGCTGGATTTACTATTTGAAGCCGACATCAACTTGGAATTGTTGCGAGTTTTATCCGAAGCTTTTAGATGCGCTGGTGAATTTGTAAATGAGTTTAACCGTTGATTATAGGCATGAGGAAAAATTGCGGACATTTTGTGATAAATTGCCTAACAGATTTTTAAGGGAGATGAGCTTACGATTTAATTATTTGAAGACTAGAGCTGAAGTTGCTCTTTAACTACTAACGATCTCACCACAAAAAAGATACACACGGTTTGAACGTTGTTTTAGACAGCGTCTAACAGTTAGAGCGGTTTATTTTTCTGAAATTTAAGGTCAAGTCAAATTCAATCTTAACGGAAATTATCAAGAAAGTTAATATAGGCATAGCATATGGACAATAGGATCTAAGAAAAGAGCGAGAAAATTGGAAAACTGCGAGTAAAAAGTCAAGACTCAGCTTTCTTCCAAAAGAACAGGGAGTTATCATTCAAAGAAATACATAATACTTACCTACTTTGCTCCAAGAAACTTGACTCAAGCAAACTTATAAGTATACTATGAGCTATCGAGCGTAGTTTAAAGACTTGCAGCGTCGGTGAAAGTTAGTAAATGCACGCACCATTTCGTTTGACGTGCTAGAATGCAATGCTACTGACTATGCTTCATAATGCCCTTTTAGTGAGGAACAAGCATCTACTAAAATAAATCCTAAAACTTTGTAAAAACAGAAAACGATAGTGTACTAGATTGAAATGGTACTCTATTGACTTCATAACGAATTTATTGTAATATAGAAAACCAGGAAAACAACAGCTGTTTTCCTTCATTCGAATTTAACTCACAATAGACCATCAAAGGCTCAAATTGCATTTGAAATCGATACCTCTTTGAGCTCCACAGAGATTAGCCCCTCGCATAATTTGACAAAGATCCCATCTCGTCTAAAGCGCGTTCGGTTTGCAAAACTACTGCTGTGCAAATACGCCCCTGCCGGTAATAGAGTACTATGCTTTTGGAGTTGAGACTGACATTATTTGTATAACATAATTAAATATCACAATTTAAATTAATAAGTGTTAGAAAAATTAGAAACCAGCTTTTACGCGCAACTTCGTAGTTTTGCTGGCGGGAAAATGTAGACTTTATTTTCATTACGCACACCATTTTCTTGTTAAATTCTTTCAAGAACTGATTAGCAATAATAGTATTAAAAAAACAACATATAGAAGGACATACAGTTAAAGTTATTAAGTTATTCCAATACTTTGAAAGTCAGTGTGTAAATGCGTGTTTGTTAGATATACGTTCTCAGCTCTAGAATGGCTCCATAGATTGGAGTTAGACGTGCATATAGTTACCGACAAAGGGCACCTTTTTGTGCCGAATTGATAAAACTGGCACCCGAATGTAAAACCATGGACATTCGTACAGAAGTATATTAGGCATCAGGTGGAGCGAGCAAAACCTGACTATTGCGATTTCAGGTGGAGCTCCTAAAATACGCTGTGTATTGCATACGAATATCTACATAAATTGTATTTTAACATACCTTATGTTTGAGTTTTCAAAATATAATTTTGAAAATGCTTCAAATTGCTCTGATAACTTCTCGCTGAAGACGAGACGAGAACGAGAAGTTTAAGCATTGATTAACTTGAGTATAGTTTTTTAAGTAAGATCGTCAGTCTTTTCAAGCATAGAGCGCAGGTAAATAATAGCTATTTTTGACATTCGTAGTTGTCTGAAATAATTGATATCGCGTACACGAGGCCAGAGCAAACTGTTCAAAGGTGACCATTTGTAAAACAACGTGGCAGTTAGCATAAAAATTTATTTGATTTGATTGAATAGCATCGAAGTGATTTTTTGCATCTTACATCCATCACGGTGGACAAACTGAAGTTAAATGCTTTTGAGAAGCTCGAATGCAATTCTAAACAAAAGATACATTGACTGCACTGCACATTACCGATCTCAGTCACCTATCGCAGCTGCAAACAACCCCTACTGTTTATCATCAAATGCGTCACTCCAACACTAGTCTGTACCACGCTAGTGATGCATATCATGCAATGATACGGCCGCGTCATCACTTTGAGCCGGCGAGTGCCGCAATTTCACCGGCTGTGTGTTGAGCGCGCAAATACTGAGTAAAGTATCTACAGAGAAGTAGCTCCAGCTAATGTACCTTTATTCTTAACGGGTCACGGACGCGCACGGATACTGGCGAACGAATACGAATAGCAAAGCGATCCGCGAAGAATCTAAAGGTGCCATTCATACCGATGACCGACCAAAGTCGCACTATTCGTCTGCATGTGAATTCACCCTTATCAGCTGAGAATAGAGTTACCGATTCCAGTTCCTTGCAAAACCGCACAACTCGAGTCGGATGGGTATATTATTATTCTTACTTTTGGAAGTTTGAAAATACCATAGTTTTCGGCTCATCGAAGTTATTTCTCTGTAGATTGTGTTCTCTAAAGTGCAGCGGAATGCACTTGTTATGCAGTTATAGCTGTTATAGCAGTTATACGTTATATGCCCCCCACTCGAAAGGATTACCCACCTAGTTGGCGGTGATTAACTCGTGGTTCGCCAACGAAGGTATTGGTTGTTCCCGAATGTTCCAATTGCGAATGTTGTTTTGGCGGGAAACTTTAATTAAATTTTCGTTCGGCGACACAATTTGGGGTGTATTACTGATTGCTTGCGTTGTAGTTTATATGTGATGGGGATGTTTATTTAATAACATCGTTTGTTTGTTTCAGGTATGTCGGTGTTCTGAAGTTGACGTTTGTAGAGTAAGACGAAAGTACCAGTGGGTTTAACAGCCTTTTGTGTGTGCTGTAGTACTATTTAAGTAATTATCACATGTTTTATTTACTGAAACATGATTATATTAATACATTAAAAAACATTTCCGAGTTACTATATAACAAGGGATTCTGCACAAAAGGTGTTAATAGTCTTCAGAGGTTGGCAACGAAACTATGATGCCCCTGGTGTTACAGGTATAGGCGACGGTGATCGCTTACTATCAGGCAGCCCGTTAGCTTGTTTACAACCTAATAAGACATAAAAAAGAGACACTGCTCATTTATTGTTTTTTTTTTGCGAGATCTCTATATAGGAATTCCTTCCTCATCGGACCCAAAGACACGAGCACAGCCAATTTTGGGACCCACACATAATTATAATGTCCTAAAAAATACTGTGAAATAATATAATATTTTTAATTTTTGGATTTAGTTTTTTTATAACGTTGTGGTAATTGGTAAACAAAGTAGAAAAGGAGTAGGTACATCGGATTGCTCTAAAATCAACCATTCTACGTAGAACAATCGACATTGTTTCTGTCCTCGTCACTCCCATGTCTATCTCAGTGAGAATGACAGGTAAATAAGTTATTTCATATCGGAAGAGTGGTCAATTCTGATGTCAGTTTTAAGACGCCTTCGACATGGCTGAACGGTAAGCAAGCGCTCAGTTATAAATCCAAGCGCTCGGTTGAACTCTTAGTCAAGTTACGACACGAACGCTTGACAGCTAACAATAATCTTTCCTGAGAATAAGTTCGTCAATTTACTCAAAATATATGCGCCAATACTCTAAAACTACTGTTAAATCACTTTGCTGATATAAAATTCAACTAAAACAAAACGCAGTAACATTTTATCTCCCAAAAGCTCAAAAATTACAGGTGACAATTATAATATCTTTACCTAAAAATGAATTCGCCAATTTATTCAAAATATCCGCGCCAATACTTTAAAACTACTGTTAAATCACTTTGCTGATATAAAATTCAACTAAAACAAAACGCAGTAACATTTTATCTCCCAAAAACTCAAAAATTACAGGTGACAATTATAATATCTTTACCTCAAAATGAATTCGCCAATTTACTCAAAATATCCGCGCCAATACTTTAAAACTACTGTTAAATCCACTTCGTTGATATAAAATTCAACGAAGACAAAATGCAGTAACATTTTACCTCTCAAAAGCTCGTACAATACGAGTAGCAAAGCTTTCCTTCCGCGCGGGTGGATCAGTCTCTGGGACTCGCACCACTTCCAAAACCAAGCATACATCGGTAGAGATCGCCCTTATACACGGTATCGATACTTTGAAACGTAAAATACTAAGTACTCGATACTTTAATACCGTATCGTAAAGTGGGTTTTAGCACCTAACTACGGATAGTGCATTACATACCCACACTAATATTTCGATCGTAACCTTGTCTGTTTTACTATAGAAATTTACGTAGTTTTCACACATTTTGTTGTCTTTTTGTTATCTTTTTATGTCTTCTGACTCTCAAGTAAAGCTACCGAGTGTAGAACAGATCTTTATTCTCGGCAAGAAAAAAGTATGTACTATGTAAACAGAAACATAAATAATACTTATTCGTATTCCCACAAGTCATATGACCATCTGGGTCGCCCAGGCAAAGATGGCGAGACGAAATTAACTTTCACAAGGACTGGTCCACCCTAGCACAAGAATAGACAAAGTGGAAGAGAACATATTGAACACATTCATGTTTTAATGTTTATCGGGACTTATCGCGCTAAGGCGACCTGTCGATCTGTCTTAAGACGAGCGAAAAGTACCTATTTTTATCTATATACAATATTGCGTGATAAGCCCCGATACACATTTAAACATATATTAGTAAACGTACTTAGTAGTATTTGCATATGCATAGTAGGAATACTTTTTAATTTGAAAATAAATTATCGAGATCTAGTATTCGATACTTTTTTTCAACTTCAAATACCTAACGAGTATTTCAAATACTTAAAGCAGATATCTCTAAAGTTCCAACCTCATACATACATTGGGCGAATATAAAATTTAAATTTCGTCGCCGATAGGGACACAGAGCGTTATCCAAATCGGTGGGTGTATCGATCGCCTACCTGAGACCTAAAGGGCTTTCTGAAAGCCGTCTGTTTGTATAACCGTGTAGTCAGATTTTGGGATTTTCACGAAAATTTGTCTAGATAACATTTTTGCTTTAAGAAAAATAAGCACAATATCATCGGCTGACTTTGACATAACAATAGATGTTAAAATGATATAGGTAAATGACAGGGTTCATGATGCCACTGATTTACGCCACTGGCAGTGTCATATAAGGCTCATAAGCCTTTCATGTTTCCACTATTGGGACACAGGCCTTCTCTCAGAGAGAGAGTAGGCCAAATCCACCATGATTGACAGTGCAATTCTCGACTGTCATTTAGGTCTTTAAACTTTTCAAATTTCTGGACATACCTGTTTCCTCACGGTGTTTTTCTTTTTCGTTTTTGAGACAATGGCATCGAAATTGCACATAATTTATTTTACGTACTCAATAAGTCAGTGGTGCAGGGCCGAGGTTCGAACCAGGTACCATCAGATTATCAAGGACACATGCTACCTCTCCGCCACCATCGCTCATCTTATTCATCATCATTTCGGCCATAGGACGTCCACTGCTGGACATAGGCCTCCCCCATTGATCTCCAACAGGGCCGGTTGGAAGCGGCCTGCATCCAGCGTTTCCCTGCGATCTCTTCTGCATGTTTTTGCGGGTTTTTTTCATCTTTTTAAGCACATACTATTTTTTTATATGGCATAGGTGGCAAAGAAGCAGACTGGCTATGTGATGGTAAGCAGTCACCGTCGCCTATGGATATCTGTACCACCAGAGATGTCACAAATATGTTGCTGACCTTTTAAAAATGACTATTAATCTATCGAGCTAAATCTAGTATGCTAGTTACCATCAATCAAACGGAAAACTCGTATTGTCACATCATTATTGCTATCATATTCAGCTTCCAAATAATTTTAAGAAAGAAGAGTACTATATTCTACGTAGTTCTATTCTATATTTAAAAAAAAGCTATGTAAACATATCTTGGAAGTCGAATATAATTTACTACTAATATTGTCGTATTGATTTGAAACTTTACAAGTATAATGTAATCCGTATAACAGTACAAAAATTTGGTTCCATCAAACTGATCTGATGATGGAGCCGGAAGGTAGATAGTGGATTCATTAGCTAGTAAACCCCCCGTTTGGGTTCTTTTGATTTGTTTTAAAGGGTCTTTTATGCATCGTTGTTTTTTAATCTATACTAATTATTCGTTTTTCTCTGCATCTCAGTAACGTTGCATGCGATATCGTAAGTTATGAACTTGGCTTAGTAATATAAGAGATATACACATAAACACCGTCTGAAAACTGCAAAAGTTTGAACCATACTTCAAAAGCAATAAACCAAAAGATTCATCCCACAAAGACACTCCGCGTCCGACAACCACTCTCATTTACTCGTAATTCGTCAAACCCAAATACGGGTTGATATATTGCCAGCCGTAGAGAAATTTACATTTTGCCGGGCAGTTTATTTCGCCGGTAAAATATCGAGTAGTGGCGGGCCCAGGTGTCTGCGCAAACGACGCAAGTTTCGCTAATGTGCGGCTTAAATGATGACATTGTTGTGGGGTAGACTTAGCCCGCTCTACCTGCGTGGCTTTAGTTAGCTGGAAAAATAGCGAGGGTAGTTTGCGATTCACTGATTTAAACAGGACGGGTTCGTGATCTTTGGGAAACATATTCGTGATAAAACTGCAACAGCTTCAGATATTTGTCAGTATAGTCGTAATTGATGTAAAAATAATTAATAATTAGAAATTATGAAAAAAACGTTAGATCAGGTAGTTGTTTAAAAATACTCTCAACAAAAAATATTTCAGTAACAAATTCGTCGATAAACGTAAAAGATTTTTATAAATCAAATCAATAATTATGATCATAATAATTCGACTGATACTAAATTACGTTTTATACAGGCCGAGTAACCAGCCCTATTATCAGATCTTTTAAAGCCGCCCAATAGCCTTCAATATAGATAGCTAAACGGTTGTAATAAATTATAGGTCAAACAACTGATACAAGATCAAATTGTTTTGAGAACTAGCTATGTCTCGTTTCACCCGCAATTTTCAGAGCACACGAGCCAATGACGAGAGCTGAAACATTTACAATTGTAAAATTTCAAGCCTGTTTTCCCCCGTAATCAAATTGGCGTTCCCACGGGCTTTCTTACAAATCACCGGATGCCTGTAAATCGCCCGCCCGCCCTCACGCCGCCCTAGATTTATTCCTCTCGTCCGATCCCGCACGGGTACGTACATTTGGGTGTTTGGTTCGCGGTAATTTACTCCCGCAGGCATTTCTTACGCTGCTAAGGCTATTTTTGGAGTATAGTTTTGAATAGTTACCAGGGAAAACCGTACATTCGAACCGTACTTAAAAAATATCTGGTAAAAAAAACGAACTATTGTAATGTTTTTTTTTTCCTTTATTAGTTCATTCAGTAATTTTCTATGTTCAAAAATTATAAAATGCTTGAGTGAGATAATCTTAATGTTGAAAATTATAATCCAGGCATTTTATTGTACTGTGTAAAACATATAAGTAGATAAGTCATGAATCAAGTTGTTTAGTAGATGATGTAGGGGAGCTGTCTGCATGAGGTTTTTGGTACATTAACAGTATAAATATATTTTTAGGAATCCCCGAAAAAAGAGCTGATAATAAATCACTGTGCGGGCCTTACTTAAAAACGTTACCCAAGTTGATCGATGCTTAAAATGCTCTCTCAACTTCTCGCTGACGGCAAACGTCACACGCGAAAACGAGACAGCGCAATTTTAAGCATAGATCAACTTGAGTAACGTTTTTAAGTAAGGCCAACAAACTACTACCATTTTGGGTTTACTTCGATACTTTTGACTTCAAATAACGTAAACATGTTTTACTCGTCATGTCATGTTTTGTTTGTGTGTGTAAATCGCAATTAAGTTCAAAACAGGTTAAATAGCGTATTAAAATTTTACAGTGTATGTATTGGTAATTTTCTAGCATTATACACGTTTCATGGAAGCTAAACATTAATGCCACGGTGTATTCTGGCTGTGGTGAAATTGTAGGATTAGCTTTCTCATTTACTAGCAGCTTTATAATCGAGCTTTACTTTTATACTTGTACTTAAATATTTTGTGTGTGTTTAGAAGTGTTGTACCACACTTGAGGATTTACTATTTAAATTTTATAGACAATTCAATCATAATTAAATATTTAATTCATTTGTGTAATTTAAGGGTGGTTTTTAATTAAAGGTAGCATAGTGGATAGAGTCACAGAAAAGTTTTTTTTTTGTTTAAATTAGAACGGCTGTCAAGGCATAATTGTAAGAAATTTGTTGTCGCCACTAGCACCCATATAAACCCATAGCAACTGTGTTAGCAACTGTGACGCGGAGTTCGACGCGAGAATGTTCAATCACATATCTGGCGACAGAGTTTCCTTCTCTTTTCTGTGGATTGAGTGCTCGAAGCGTATACTCGATGGCGCAGGATAGGATCGAAAGTTCGTCAATTTTCTTTTTACTTGATATATTATTGACGTACTTTTAGTCGCTTGGAGCCGGAAACGCACTAATTATACGATCCGATATTTTTGTTTTTATCTCTAATCAGTAGCGTTGATATCGTGTAGGCAAAGCATAGACAACACGATAAGCGGCGGTGATAATACGTCGTCCCTATTGATTTTACTGTCTGGTTCACCTTTGACTAAGCTTTTAGCGGAAAACCTGTTATTTGTTAGACAAATTAGAAAGCTATTTTTACTTATGACGACGCAAAGTAAAAAGAACGATATTGTATTTAACGTGCATATTTGTATGTATTTATACCTACAGCCTAAACGCCTTACCCGATTTTGGTAATTTAGGTTTCGATAAATTCCTCTAAGGTCCAGGGATTATCACTGGGTAGTTGTTTTAAATAAAAAATTAACAAACTTGTTTTAATATAACTGTCACACTTTTTAGGGTTTCGTGGTACTATAAGAAACCCTTATAACTTTCTGTAACTCCGTCCCAATTCTTTAGATCCGTAATCCGTAATCCGAACTTCTATAGCTAAGATGAGTGCATATGTCATTGCGCAATTATAGTTTTATTACAGACCTCCATTTTAAAAGTATTAAAAAATGCATTTTACATCATGTAGGACCAAATTGGCTCTGGTACGTATAAAATTATAATGAATTTAATTTTTTTGCTGCACTCACATTTTTTATATGGTGTGAAAGATCTTAACAAAGAATGTTTCCCTACTACTTTTCTCATTGATTAAACCATAAAAAATACCTTTATGTTATGTCGGGGTGATACATCTCTCAAATTTGTTTAAGTCCACAGAGCTATGTTAGTTCGAATTTTTCCATCGCCACCAATTTCTCTTTATCTCTCTCAATCTATTAGTGTGATCACAATGGCCACATTCAACGGTTTTGACTATGGAACCCCTATTACTATTATTTATTACTATATTCATTAAACATTATCGGGTCTAGCCCGGACATTTGATAGGCATTGGTGGGGCCGAAGCCAACACCAAGAGGCTTGAATATAAGATACAATTACTGTGGAATGTGTATGTAATGGAATATGAAACTATAGTACAATACAGGATTAAAAAAGTCTAGGCTATTGAGGTTAACAACTTGTGGATAAAAGAACAGATATATAGGATGAGAAACGGCACCTGCCTTATCATGTCTCATCTCAAAATATATTTTGGCAGGTGATGACTTGCCACCCGCTAAATGGGCCTCCCATAAAGGCTGCCGCATATTGGCTTTGGAGGGGCAACATTGGCGTGGGTGGCTTAGGGTGTCGAGAGGTGTGCTGCACTTTCACTAAGAGCTACTCGCGGTGTTATGCTTTTTAACACTTCCACCCTGGAGCTTAGCTTTATAGCTCTTGCGGTTTCCACCCCCCAGACCCTAGGCCGGTTAAGGCAAGCTAGGAGTCGGGGCCCATTCAGCTCTATGGAATCGGGTTACGCGCTGTCGCCACTCACCGACGGCTCGCCATAAAGCCGCCCCTGCGTTATTACTAATTATTCATATCATCATCATCATAGTCAAATCCGAGCGTCCAATCCGCTAAGCTCCGCAATTTTTTTTTACTGTGCATTATTCAAATAATTAAATGAGCTTTTAAATGGCTTAAGAAATCAAACTTCACTACCTAAGTACCATATTTCTATGTTGTTTATGTTAAGTTGTTACAAATTTTTGATAACAAAATAAATATTTCTTTTTATTTATATTACACGGGAATTACTTGCGTAAGTTTCGGCCGGATACTCCGACTATAGTTTCAACTGCATTTTCGGCGGTCTTTATCAAGGTGGCTGCGTCTCGCTTTGCACTACGATGCGCACGTGACGACAACGGATGCTGATCGGGTGCGGGGTGGGGGTGCGTGGAGAAATAAATACATGAGTAATTCCCGTGTAATATCAATAAAATGTGTGAAAACCACGGCAGTTTCCATAATAAAATATTTCTTTCTTTCTTACAAAACTAAGTGACTATCTGTTTTAAAAACTTATCTGAATCGGTCCAGCCGTTTTGGATAAAATGTTAACAGGCATACTAACACATCACCTAGTCCCAAACGCGTATAAGGACTGATTCGTCTTGGATAAAAATGAGTGTAAACAGCTCCGTTTAAAATTATCGTAAACTTCCCTCCAAATTTCCAACGAAAATCAACAAACGAACTCGTCTCCAACATACTGCACATTAACACCAATTATAAGTTCGTCAAGTACACGAGAATCACCTAACAAGCATCTAAGCTGAATTAGGTCGGTGGTAAGTAAATCGACTAAACTTCCGAGGGCAAGTGATACGAACACTAAACACTGTTTAAACCATGTTCAAACAGTCAAACACAGGTGTAAGCTCTGCCAACAGAAACTTAAATCCGCGCCACCACAGAATATGTACACAGAGTACGAACAGATGGGACACAGGTAACAAAGCGAGAGTAATTACCTAAAGTAACATTTGTGTAAATACGCGAAGGTCGGACGTCGGCAGTCTTATTCAAATCTTATGTGTAAAGTTTGGAAGTCGAATATCAACACAACACACCGTTCCTATCTATACGTTTAAATTTAATGTGAGCTCAGAAAGATATTTAAAACAATGGATATGGATAGAGGCGCTCAGAGCTCTGAAAGCCCGCACACAAAAACTAAAACTATACTAGTTATTAAGGTAATGTGTTCATTTAGTCTACATTTTGTTGTAAGCTAAAATAGACATTGGCATATCGAAATATGATTTGAATAAGTATGTCGGTATTTAAGTTTATGTAGTTACTAGTGCTGTTGACCGCGACTTCGTACGCGTAGATTTTCATATAAACTTTCAACCTTTTTTTCCTCCCTTAATCTGGCCCTTTCGCAAAATAACAGCCCGTACTTCAATCTGGCATATTCAAGAAAACCGCATTTAATTCCATCCAGTGGTTTAGATGTGCGTATACAAACAAACATACATACATAAGTATAATGTATTTCTAAAAACAGTCTTAACGTGTTCAGCTGCTTATTTTAAGACGCTCTGTGTGATTTTTGTTAGTTTATTTTTATCTCTACCTTTTTATTATATGAATAGATAGAGTTTATTTTTTGTGAATAAGAAAGAGGGTAATTATTACTTATTACGGTAAATATCCGTTAATAATCATATCTCTAATGAACAACCGTGGTAGTGTAAAACAGTTTTTTTTTGTGAATTTTGTACTAAATCCAACATCCATGTCTTTGTAAATCAATGTGCGCAAAGAAGAAGATTACTCAAGTTAAAAAATAAAATAAAAGGTAAATAAAAAAGTTTCATTGCTCAAGAAGAATACAATGCATCGTATCTATCAATATTATGAAGAGTTGCTGCTTGATTAGTTTTGAAATGAGACTAGTGACTAAGACTAAGACTAACAGACTAGTCCACCAGAAACAATTTCTATTTAACACTGAGCAAGATACATTTTCCCAAGTCTGGTTAGTTACCTATATATTGCAGTCTGTGAACGATTCGCAGACCTTGCACCTTACTTATCAGTGGTAGCCAATGTTTGGTTAGGTAATAGTATATAACCGTCCATAGGTTGCATTTAAACATTATTGCCTGTTAAATTTCATGCCCAAACGATTAATATTATCAATTTGTTTAAACTTCATATTTGATTAAACCCAAACTATAGCTGATTGTTTAATTATGTATTTCTCTTTAGGCAAACGTTGACGGGTTTATTTGTGATGATTTTTATTTAACTGTGTTTATATTGACTCTGCGACCTGTCAGTGCTGCTCGATAGTAGTCTACCTCATTAGATGAAGGTCATGGGTTCGATTCCCAACCAGGCAGACGTTTGGACGATGAATTAAATGTCTGCTTTGTGTCTTGGTGTTACTTGTCCATGTCTTTTTGTATGGACTATAGTATCCCCGACACAGGCAATCCAAGTGGGGAGTTATGAAAGTGAAACGTTAAAAAAAAAAATCGTTTCGAATTCACACACAAATTTTGTAAAGGTCTTTGTGTCACAAGTGGGTAATAGATATAGCTAAAATATTAATTAGTCAATAAGATAGCATTGAAAATGTCAAAGAAATCATTCAAACTTTGCACCGAGTGCATTAGTGCATTGTTATGCGTACAGCAAGGGCGTGACTTTCCCGAAGTCGGTGTTCCCATAAAGGTTAGTGGTCAAACGCGGACTTACTAGCGATAAAAAAATGAGTATAACATACATTAAAGTCGAGAGTAAACAGGTTTTTTCTTAGCAAAGTACCACTTTGGGAAGTACCACACCTTTGCCAGTGATTGTTTGTAGTAGTAGGACTCTTTTGCAGGGGTCCGCCTGGGGAAGTACCACACCTTTGCCAGTTATTCAACCGCCAAGCAGTAGTGTGCAAATACTACTGAGTTCCGGATTGAAGGGTAATGTTTCCAGCGAAATTACAGGGCACACAGAGATTTGTCATCTTATATCTCGGGGTGACGAGCGCAGTGCATTGCCATCCAGGGTTTTGAACAGTTGAAGTTCAAAATTCTAGATGTCTAAACTGTTATGGGCAAGCGTGAAGAGCCATCAAGCGAGCGACTTTGCTCGTCTCGTCACTCTGTATAATAAAAAAAAAAAAAACAAGCATTCTCCATCCTAGTTCGCGTCATAGTTTAACTTCAGACATGACGAAGGAAATCGCATCCCTATTTTTTTTTACTAGGATCTTTTTACCATATCGTCCATTTCATAAAAAAGAAATATCACTAATAAAACCTATTTTTTATTTTCATTTAATAATAGGCTTGCTCTTGGCCACCAACCTGCCTCATGTTAAGCGATGATGAGGTCTTCCATGGAGCAAGCTTGTCTAAAATAAACCGATTTAGGTGCTCTATATACACCTTTTTGTAGAGATAACGCCAATGACTGAAACAGTTTGTCATATAATAAAACTATAAAACCATGCCGGTCGCCACAGTATGAACAAGTGCACTGTAATGGTTAAAATAATAAATCCATTTGTTGTTTTTACGAGCACAAAGCGCGACGAACACCTGTCTGTAATGTCGCCTGCATCGTCTATAGACATAAAATGTGAAATGTTGTTCTGGTTGACAGGTGTCGTTTTAATATATAAAAAACAGACTTTAGCAGATCCTCGCTAATAACAAGCAATTAATTATCTATGATCCAACTTTATCATATCTATCATTGGCTTAGCCGGCCGTCATCGCAGTAGCGTCGTAGCGCATCACTACACGAGCCCGCGCATTGGCTAGTCTAGCCAATGCGCGGCCTCGTGTAGTCTAGACTTAGACAGAAAACGCGCGGACGCACACATAAAAAAAATTGGACTGAATTTAGTACCGCGTCAAGATTATACGCCAAATCTAGCTAGAGACGAGCAATGACTGCTCTATGATCCAAGTTTATCATATCTATCATTCGCCGAGACGGCTGTCATCGCACTAGTGTCTTTGCACATCACTACGTAAGGCCGTGCATTTATTGACAGACAACACGCGGAAGCCGCAACATCTCTGCGATAATAAAAAAAAAAATTTTTTTTAACGATTATATGATAAATAGTTCGTGTTTAAAATAATGTTCCATACTACAGAAACAACAATAATTTTTAAGGGTCACAAATTATCTTTAATCTTGTTAATGAAGAAGATTGTATGTTAAAATGGTTAGCCTCGTAATTGTTGCATATTTTTGAATTATTGTATCATGGGTTTTTGTTCGAAAAGCATTGATCGCATTGAGCTTTATGTTGGGCCGGTTGAAAAATGTCAACAATACAAATGACTAGTTCAATAGTAAAAATACACAATAAAACAATCGAAGCATAAATCAGCACTTAAAACGCCTATTAACTAAATGGTCGACTTTAATAGAAAACGCGCCGTAGCGTTATTGACAACACATAAATAGTTAATGCGTATTATTTAATGGATGTTAACACGAGAATTTGTCGTTAGGACGATGTGTCAAAATTTATGACATAGCCGACCCTTTAATATTATGTACGATTTACAATTACATCAGTTTCAGAAACAATTTAGACAATTTTTATACAAACTTGCAAAATAAATTATAATATTAATTACTTTGTTTACCAAGAAAAAAAAACTAGAATAGCTTTTTAAAGAAAAAATAACTTAAACTACTTACTTAATTGTATACCAAAACTTGTAGCCGCTATATATATATAGGTTTGGCAATGAGCCCCAAACTATAGGACTTGTATCTTGGGGCTCGACTGCGAAGATTGCCAGAAAACACTGCATCATCGCTTAACATCAGACGAGTAGCCGGTCATAAGCAAGCCTATTATGATATACTAGCCGACCGTCCCTGCTATGCACGGGTGTAAGCTCGGCCTTCGGCCTCGCTACAAAATGTAATATAGCCTATGTCACCTGGGGATAGTGACTGCCTCGGTGACTCAGTTGGTAGTGATCCTACTTTCTGTGCTTGGCGGCGTGGGTTCGATTCCCATGTAGGACAAACATTTGTGTGATGAACATTTGTGTTTGTTCTATGTCTGGGTGTTAATATCTATTTAAGTATGTATTTAAAAATATATATGTATGTATATCAGTCTCTGGCAGCCATATTACAAGCTTTGCTTAGTTTGGGGTCAGATGACCATGTGTGCAATAATGTCCCAGATATTTATATTTATAGATATTTATAGTGTAGCTTCCCAACAGTGAAAGAATTATTAAAATCGGTTCAGTAGTTTCGGAGCCTATTCAATGCAAACAAACAAACAATCAAATCTTTCGTCTTTATAATATTAGTATAGATAAAAAACAGTACAATAATCAAACAAAAACATTAAGTTAGAAATAAATAAAAAGTGTATAGTGAACAGAGTTTGCGGGACAATTCCGGAAAACGCAATGCTTGAATAATGCGCTATAGTTTAATTCTGAACTCTTAAATGTACAATTATGCAGTCAGAAGTAAAAATGTGATAATATTTTCACATCTTTACTTCTGACAGCCCTGTGACACAATCCAGTAGTTACTAAACATGTCATGAAGTCATGTCAAAACATGACTTCGTAAGGATTGGGCCTATGGAGCTTTTCCGATAATACCGACATTGTAAATTCAGTCGCACGCCGTCTTCAATGGTGAATTGTCGTCGTACCTAAGAACAATGTGACGGAGATATTTACCTAATAGACAACGGTGGGACCGGTGTAGTTAGTAGAGATTTGTTGTCGCTATTTTTGAAGTGAAAACTTCTTTAGGCGCGTTTAGCACTTTTTGGGTGAAAAAAAGTGCTCAACTCAAAATCATTGAACTCGCGTCATCGTCATGCTGTACTATATATTTTAAAACAGCGCCATCTCTTGTAGAATAAGTGAATTACTACTTAAGTTTTCACTTCTGACGTGCAGTCCTACGACTGATGTGTTTTTTTTAGTACTAAACATACTATTCTACCATAAATATTCTGATTTATCGATACCTTTGAGGTCTTTGATACTAAGTTAATTTTATACCTCATTTAATTTAACTAAAGAATCGGGATCCTTTGTTTGTCAACAAACAATATCAGTCCCCGAAGTTTGAGAGTCTTAACTTCTTAGGGCCATCAATACATTCGGTTAAGCTTTCCTTACCCAATTAATTAGCTGTTATGAAGATCAAAGACTCAGTTTGCGATCGGTGCTAAGCCCCCAACCTATTGAACTTGGAACGAGACTGACAGTTTAAGTTTCTGCCAATCCCTCTAATACAATGAACAGTGTGACTCCTGTCAATCAATGTACCTACCCTTTACCTACTTAATTTAACATTGAGGCCTCGGCACGTAAACAAATATGACGCTTACGTTGTACCCTATAAAGAAGATACTTGAATGTGCCGTTAGAGTAGATAGGATGTTTCCGATGATATGGGAAGCTTATCCGTTTATTAGCGATCCACGCTGAATAAATTTATGTGGTCTTTGTAATAGTGTTTAGTGAGGATTAAATGTTAAGGTTAGATTCGGCTTTCTGCAGGCTGGACGCGTCCGAAGGATAATATTGGCGTTAATCTGTTATACTTGAAGGTTGAGGAGGGAATGTTAAATAGAGCGATCGGATTCATCTAATATTTGGACGGGAAAGTTAGACGTTTGGGAGCTTGTCTATTTTGCTACCTTAATCCGTCTCCGAGGAACACGTTGTAATAATTTTCAGGAGACTCGACTCGGCAGTTTCTGAATACAGAATATGAACTGAGAGGTGCATCGGCTTTAACTGGGTGATTCAAGAACTCAATACTATTTGAGCAGTCCTGAAACCGTAAAAAAAAAACAACGCATCTATAGAAAAAGTAACTGGCACTCTACAAAATGTATCGAACAGCTATTGGTTAACGAAACTGATATACGTTTTCGTCTGAAATCGCACTTTCAGAACTCCCCGTGCCTTTGTTCGTACTAAATTCGCTCAAAAACTTCCTGACTTCCTGATCCCATATAATAGGTCGGGGAAAAAGTCTTTTCGTATTTTGTATGTATAAAGTTGTAGTAAAAATCTTATCCGTTGTACTGTTTGTATCTGGCTGGTTTTGATACCATTAAAAAGATGACATTTTAAAAAAGGAATACAAAACGTAAAAAGCAATTTCCCGCCATTTTTCAATTGTTTTTTTGTTCGATAAAATGAGTGAATCTAACGAACAAATTCGATATATTGTGAAATTTTATAACAAAAAAGGGAAAAATGCGACACAAGCCGCGAATAAAATTTGTGACGTTTATGGACCTAATGCAGTGTCATCAAGAGTAGCACAATGTTGGTTCAAGCGTTTTCAGTCCGGGAATTTTGATGTCAAAGATGCAGCTCGCTCTGGTCGCCCTGTTACGGATAAAGTCGATGCCATTTCTGAAAAAGTGGACCAAGATCGGCATATTAGTAGTTACGACGTAGCTGAAGAACTGGGGATTGACCACAAAACAGTTTTGACCCATTTGAAAAAAACTGGGTATACAAAAAACTCGATATTTGGGTGCCACACGAGCTCACTGAAAGAAACCAAATGAATCGTGTACTCATTTGCGATTCTCTATTGAAACGTAACGAAACCGAACCGTTTTTGAAAAGATTGATCACTGGTGATGAAAAATGGATCACCTACGACAAGAATGTGCGCAAAAGATCATGGTCAAAGGGCAGTGAAGCACCACAGACTGTAGCGAAACCCGGATTAACACGTAATAAGGTGATGTTGTGTGTATGGTGGGATTGGCAGGGCATCGTTCATTATGAGCTTTTACCGCCGGGCAAAACCATCGATTCGGATCTCTACTGCCAACAGCAGATGAGACTCAAACAAGAAATTGAGAAAAAACGGCCGGAATTGATCAACAGAAAGAGTGTGGTCTTTCATCATGATAACGCCAGACCGCACACATCTTTGGCCACTCAGCAAAAATTTAGAGAGCTTGGTTGGGAAGTGTTAATGCATCCACCATATAGCCCTGACCTTGCACCCTCAGATTTCCACCTGTTTCGATCTCTTCAGAATTCTTTGGGTAGTGTTAGATTAACATCAAGAGAGGACTGTCAAAACTACTTGTTGCATTTTTTTGATCAGAAGTCCCAAAAATTCTACAGCAACGGGATCATGTCACTACCTACAAGATGGCAACAAGTTATCGAACAAAATGGCACATATATATTATAATTAAATGTAATTAAACTTGAAAAAAATATGTCTTGAATTTGTTTAAAAAATACGAAGAAACTTTTTCCCCGACCTTATATTTACAACAAAATTGTTAAAACGCTAAATGTTAAGTACTTTCCGGTTAACCAGGCCAAACGCATTGTTCAAAAGTGGCTTCTATCCTTATCTTATGATGATACTGAAAACTTTCTTAAAATTAT
Organism: Agriopis leucophaearia; assembly: GCA_949125355.1. Lineage (NCBI taxonomy): Eukaryota > Metazoa > Arthropoda > Insecta > Lepidoptera > Geometridae > Agriopis > Agriopis leucophaearia. The sequence goes on from OX421267.1 coordinate 6,690,423, forward strand.
TTCTTAATGTAATGTTTTTTATTATTTGTTATTTGTGAGCTCTCGTCGTATTTTCGTAACATAGTCAAGTATATTCAAGTTAAGTATATTCTTTGTTAATTTGTTTTAAGGCACCCACGAGACAGGCTTTCTACTATTATATACTAGTGTGGGGACAAATAGTAAAATATTAGTTTAAGGTGTTACTTTTTAAGCAATAAAAGTATCTTTAATCTATCCTTAAATCTTTTAGGTCTGGTGCAATAATCACAATTAAAAAAGTGAGTTTTCGTATATACATTTTATAAATACAGTAAATGGAATTTGAGTTCTATATTGTTCTAACAACGTCCAATATAATTTGCGATGAAGACTTTATTACCTAATAAAGTTTTTTTTTACATGTTTTCATTTTACTTGCCTTATGTTTTCACTTTACTTGCATTTTACTTGCCTTAAGGGTCGAATCGTGCAACTGAATTTAAAAACAGTTATCCCCAACCGATTGACCTGAAATTGGGCATACACGTTTAATTTGGATGATAATGCAATGACGTCCCCACCCCCATATTATGGGTATCAAATGGAATGGTTTGCTGAGCAGAATACGAAAAAATATATCGAAATGCTGGTAAAAAAAAAAAAAAACACATACATATTATAAAAAATATCGTAGGTGAGTCACTGGATCTGTGGGAATACGATTGCTATTTGACACAATCATCCCGTTAATATGGTTTTATTTAATTTTTGGTTTGGTAATTTTTGAAAACAGTTTTTTTACGATTTCAGTTTTCTTATAGTTCATAGTTAAATCTGTTTATGTAACATAGCGCAGGGGCTGATTTATCTCTGCGTTTACACCCTGTATAAAACCCAAACCCAACTTTTCATTCAAGCTGTATTCTCGCAAGCAAATTACCTAGAATACTGTTTATTTTAAACGGCTAAGTAACGTTAATTATCAACCAGTTTTATTTGAACTTGGAAGGATTTGTTTGTTCACCGAAGACGTCTTGCTTGTACAAATATTTCTTCGGGTAACAACTGTGTAATTTGTTTTTTCTTCGTCTTACATCTACGTTGTTTGTTTTGGGATGTTCTGAAGTTTTCTGGAGCTTAATCGTTCACATTAACTGGGAATCAACACTAGTTCCCGCTAAGTGTGTTTGCGCTCGGAGCTCACGTGACGATTTGCGGTAATCCTATGAACGTAATGACCATCACTTAGAAATTCAAACAATTTAATGTGGTCTCCAGAGTCTCTGGTCTAATTCTAACGGCCAGTTATAACTCAAATAAGTATGAATTTGATTCCAAATCACAATAGCGGTTATAAACAGTTGTTACCGAATCCAGTTGACATGTACGATTGTTCCATTCATAAATGTGTCCTAATAATCCTTCACTGGACACCCTTTTATTCATTGCTTCTTTCTCGTAGTCCATACCCATATCTTTTTCGGCAATCTTTTACTCTTCCACGGTTCACCCTTATGCTCACCAAAGTCAAAGTCAAATCATCCATTGCATTTTCATGAATATAATTTATAGAGGCTACATTAAAAATTTACTTACTAGAACATATTAAAAAATTAAAAAACCCTTCGTCTAAATCCACTGTGCGGCAGGGTCCTCAGAATGCTGGCTGCCTTACCCCGCTGGATCGCAAGGCTCAATTTGTGAGCAAAATAGGTGACACTTATTTTTACATAATGACCCAATTAGGGCATGGCAATTTTGTTTGGAGCGAACTGATCTTTTTTATAATGGTCACATATATTTTAACACTTTTTAATTAATAAGTTTTTTTATTATTACAACACTACGTTAGTTTTCTTTAGTTCGTTTAGTCGTCTGGTAATTTGTAAAATATTTTAATAACCGTCATTCTTGCCGAGTTGTTTTCCTCACATTATATTCAGTGCGACGACACGGAATGTTTAGTAGTTAAGTGTGGGATCGTATGGGTGTGGACAGCGGAATCTAAGGGACTAGGACAAGGGGTCGACTTCGGAGAAGGAGGAACTCTATTTGATGAACTCTTTCTTTCAAAAGCGACCATCCAGGAAGTGAACGTGGATGAGCCCCGATGGATCGACCAAAAATAAGATAAAGTCACCACAACGACCAAGAAGCGAATATTCTATGATGTCTCAGTAATCAGCAAGGTGACAACCAGTATTGATTTGTATTGTCAGAGGCACATTGAATATCAAATTCAAGCTCGAGAGGTCGTGTCTCGTGAAGTCCACGCTCCGTCCTGGTCCTGCCAAAATCCAAAACCCCGAAGATTCGTCAGTTTTTTGCTTGCAAAGATTCTTGTTATCGATGCTACTCTAATCAAAAATCTGGCACGCACGGGTGACCCTTTGCCATTTTTTTAGTTGCCCGTGCACGCTAGGGCTAGATTTAAAAGAGGTATGCTATCTCAAAAGTTTTTTTGAGTTATTGTTATCAGGGGAGGGCCACCGGGGCGGGGCTTCTGCTCCGGCTCTCCACAAAAAGGGCCCCCCACAATAGAGACTTCGGAAAAAAAACAGCTTAGTAAACACTAGTAAACCGGGGGGCCTCCACTCGTTTGTTGCCCTGAGGCCTCCACACCTCTAAATCCGGCATTGATTGTCATTCATACATTGTACATTGTAGTCATACCGGTGTCATTGTCAATGTGCAAGTATGTTCATCATAGTTTGATGTCAAAGTGATCTATTCATGTGACTACGCATTCCTATATGAAACTTTATACCCATTTAAGGTGGAAAGCGATAAGCGCTCTTGCGGAATTTCGTTTTAGAACCGCTTGAGAAACTTTGTAAAGGATTATTGGAGGAATTAAGTGCTACGATAACCCAGTTAGCGCGAATAGTTCCCTAATAACACGAGGTTTACGAGCTTGCGAAGTACGACTCTCATTATTGGTTTAATATGAATGTAAATCATAAGACTAAGTAACAAGAATTCAGACAAAATTAAATCTAAAGTACCAGTACCGAACTTCATTGCAAGAATGATTACACTAATCATATCAATGTGAATGTGTGTTTTCTTGTTAGTTTCTTACTCATGCAGCAACACAACAACGGTTCGATGTGATTTGTTACGTAGAGAGAGTACGAAGGCCAGAGAGATTCTCCTTATTCCAACAAAATTTAAGGCTCCTGTCCGGGAATTTAAGGGAATGTCCACTGGTGAAACATAACTTCATTGATATTAGTTACAGATAGATAACCTTGTTCAAATTTAAAGGCACTTATTAGGTTTTTTATATATTTTTATAGACTTTTGAAGGTTTTTATTATGATCATTTGATATGAAAATGTCGAAACTTCAAAAGTTATTTCTACTTTATATTATTAATAAATTTTTTTTAAATGATATTATTTGTTTAACGGTTCTAAAGAGTATCAGTACTTTTGGCACTATGTGCAAGACCTACGTTAAAAAAAGGTCAAAAGAGTTGCATAGTAAAAATATTTTTTAAGATTTTGTATTGTAAATTTTGTATTGTGTATTGACCTAAAAGAGACAGCAGGAAAACGCTGGATGCAGGCCGTTTCAAACCGGTCTTTTTGGAAATCGCTGGGGGAGGCCTATGTCCAGCAGTGGACGTCTTATGGCCGAAATGATTATTTTGGTGTATTGTAAAATGCACAAAAAAATCTAAGAATGTTCGAAATAAACCGTAAAAACGATTGCATTCAGAATTGAATATTCTTATACCGGATTCATTTCTACAATTCAGCTTCGGAATTAAACAAGAATGCTCGCATGAATAGCATGCGGCTAATACAGAAAGTCCGTGCCTTTTCTAATCTCTATGCTATTGTTAAGGCTTCGATGTCTTCCTCGCTCTGTTAAAAATACACGTATTATCATACTCTCCTCGGCCTTACATATTCTGTTTTGAAATATTTCCATTTATGTTCCTTAGGCGAGTAAAAATAGATTGTATATTCGATTGATGGAAGAAGCTCAAAATAAAACCAACCAACCGGTAAAAGCAACATTTTTGAAATTTAAGCTTAAACTGATTTAACTAATGAGGACTTGTACATCTCCTTCTATATTTTGTACATAATAAGTTAGGTTAAAAATTGCAGCTACTCAGGCATATTTTTTTATATGTAGTAATAGGCTTGCGTTTATAAAGAATTCATTTCATCTCCTTTGAAATTATGCTTGATTTACACGTTATTAGTAGGTAAGTGATTTAGTTCTTAAGTCAACTAAATTTGACCGTGTGAACAGTCAACTTTGGCCGTAAGTTGGCAAGTTGGTAACTTACCTACTTACGTACTTCGTCGGCAAGTAGATTAGGATCGGATTATTTTTTTGCTACCCGCACATACCCCTGCCGCCGGCGCGCGTGCACCGTTGAGTTAACGGCGTACGCGTGTGCACGTCACTACACAGCTACTAGATGGCTACTAAAGCACTTAATCACTTATAACGTCAACAAGCAATAAAAAGAGTAAATAAAGCGCAAAATATGGCAATTTTTTGTTATTTGAGGCTAAATTAGGCTGCAAAGAGGAAAAAGCTGAAATGCTAAAAATACAGTATAATTCTTCCGTCCTATCTTATAAAATAAAAGTTCCAGAGGACATTTGATGCGGCAGGTAGGGGTGTCAAGCGAGTCGAATTTCGCGCTACATCAAGCGTGTCCTAAGCTCGGATCACACGACGCAAGCTCACGCAACCACCATGTATCGGCTTTGCCACCCTTGTTTATTGAGTACTACCATTTGCCTGCGGCTTGCAACGAAGATTTTTATTAATAGTAATGCATGAGAATTTATCACTGGCGATGCGCTTGCGCTGCCTTTGTATTCAAGTCGTATGTATAGTATGGTTAGAAACAATCCCCCCTATCTCAGAAATGTTGTGATAATGGTGGATACAATTTTGTTTTGAATTTTAGCGCTAGACATTCTTCAAATTTAACGCCAAATTTACGGGTCTCTTAGCTGTCAAGAATATTGTTAAAATCAAACGAGCGAAGTTTCGTTGATTCTGGTCGAAAATAATTGTCATTTCTTAATTATATTTTGTAGAACATCAACTACAAAAGCGTTTAGCAAAATTTTCATAATTATAATTTGAAAACTGCGTAGATCTCACTAAACTGGATTGTGAAAACTGCATAACCTTAATCAAAGAGATAGTTTGCGACATAAAGCGCAGTGGTGAAACTACTGAACAACAATGTGCATAAAACAAATTTTAATTAAACAAACATGCGCGTTCTCAGGAAATGTTCTCTGTGTCATGTTATAAAACTGAGTGTAGACGGGATTTTCCCAACTTCACGTGAGCTAACTTGCAGAACCGCGGGTAGATCACGAGCTAATGCAACTTAGTACAAGTTGATGCAACTTCAATTCGCATCGTCATGTCTTAAACAGAATTTAACCTTGTAATAAGTTAGCTAATTGGTGCGCGGTTATGTATATATGTTTGCTTGGCGATTGGTTGCTATGATTTACGTCTACAAAAATCTCTAGAGAGATAAAATCTTTTTTGTTATGAAATATACAAGTCACTTCGTATCTCTGTTGTACATTCAGAGCAAAAACATTTGTTATAAAGACAAACTTTTAAGTGTATATTATTTAAAAGATTTTTATATTCTCTCTGAACAGCGTGAAATGTAGTATGTTTGTTGCACTGCTCAAAGGTAGAGGATTTGCTCTACCAGCGCGAGATACTTCCGACAAAATTTCCTAAACGTTAAGGAAACGCCTTTGTAAATTATTTAACTCATTTCTTGAGAGTACATAATGGAAACCTTAATATTTATTTAACGTTGAAATCCCCGCACAAAGCTTGCAAAATTACTTAAGCACCAAAAACAATGTTGCAAGAGAATAACTGATGATCGAAATATTAAAAAGGCTTAGTCTACAGAGGCACCTTATGTTCGGTTCATTACCTACTCGACGTCGACTTACGTCATGCAATGTTCCAAACTTACTAAACTTTAAACAATACCCGGGTAGATGCGTTGTCAGAACTTAGAAACTCCCGAGCGAAACAACCCGGAAAGTTGTGCCCTATTAAGATACACATTTTGTCTATTTAATAACATGCCTCCGGTGAACGCGGGACTATGTGACGACCACGAATTGGACAACTTAGGAATCCCTCCAAGATCAAAACAAAAAGGACATCTGTCAACATAGTTTGCGGCAAAGACGGTTTCAATTTCATTAAATGTAAGGAATCGCGGGAACCAAACAAACTTTTTTTCGCACAAAATTACTAACTACAGATTAGTTTTACGTCTTCAAAGAAGACATTCTTGCGGTACATAAAACGTTGGAATTAAAGAGGTTTCGAAGATTGTTGAGAACTCTCCACGCGACGGTGCCGATCCATTGGCCCTTTGATCGCGGAATACTTCCATCGTCAAATTTTTCACGAAACATACCTTTGTTTGTGAAAGTTGTTTGACCGTCTCTTTCTTTGTTTCGATTAAAGTATTACGTACGGTAATTTAGGAAACACATGATTGGCAAGTTGATAGGGAGTGATAAAGTTTAGGTCGTATTTTGACTGCACAAGCCATTTAAACAAATTATACGCTAGGTAACTCCACTCTTCCATCTGTAAGTTGCCGAAATCGTCTTTTAATTTTGGGGGAAAAGCAGAGTATTATTTTGCGCCTATGTTATGGCGAGTACTTTTAAATTGGTCCATAAAACGGGGCCTTGTAGGAGCAGGTGAGAATTTAATAAAAAATAACGTCCACTTTAGTATGAATTATCTTGTTAAGTCTTTTTTTATAAGATTTTTATAGATATGCGTGTTTGGGTTAGATTTACTTTTGTTTGACGAATATCATAAAACTTTGAAGGTATTAATTAATATATAACGTGGGTTTTCTAAAATTCTTTTGCTTCATATTCTTGAAACATTCTCGAGTAGTTTGTTGAGGAAATGAGTCCTAAAATAGCTGAGCAATGAACGTAAATAATTACCAGTTGCCCGGTTCAACGTAAATTCAACACGTGTTCAATGCAATGTACATGCCTCGTCTAGTAAAAATAGGCAACTGGGAAACAGTAAAATTATTCTATAATTACTTAGTGAAAAATAAAATAAAGTTACGAATAGGTAAAAACCTACACGTCACTAATACAGAATACGAGTATAAATGAGTATAACTTTTAGAAGAATTGCCGAATATGATAGAGACGGTCGTTATAGATAAGTTTTTTGATGTTCACACCACAAATACAAATACACACGACAAAACTGCTTTAAAATACTAGTGCAACAATCGGCGCCCTTATTGCTACGAGCGATCTCTTCTAGGCTATCTTAGATGAAAACGATTCATACAGGAGGTAGAAGGCAAGAATATTAAGGTGACAAATTTTCAAAATTTTTACCTACCAAAACTTAAAGTATAAAGTATACCTTTTTTAACTTTTTTTCTATTAAGTATAACTTTTATAAAGTGAGAACATCTTTAGCCGCGTTGAGCGATTTTGGGTAGGTACAAAACTTATGGGTTCACGTCATTACCTGGTGGATGACTGGTAGAAAATGTTTAGCATTAAGTCCTCCATTTGTGCATTGGACTTAATTTGTAAGTGTGCAATAAAGTATTCAATAAATAAGTTTTTACTTCTTCTGCAGACCCTATGACTGCCTATTTTATGTTTTATTTGTTACTAGCTTTTTTGCCCGCGACTTCGTACGCGTAGATTTTCATATAAACCTTCAATTCTTTTTCCGGCCTTGCGCAAAATAACATAGCATATACTTCAATCTGGTCATAGCTAAGCATATTCGTGAAAACCGCATTTAAATCCGTCCGCATTTTCTTCCAGGGGTGTAGGAGATGTGCGTGAACAAACAAAAATTCTAAAAACTGCCTTAACATGTTCAGCTGCTTATTTTAAGTCGCCCTGAGTGAAGTATTGATAGAATCATAAAAGTAATAAATAACACCGTCAACAGTTTTCAAATCAAAAAGATAATGTGACCACAGTGCAGAGCATGTTTTGAAATTTTCTTTTTGTCTAAACCATTAAAAGTATATTTCCGGCCAGTTTCGCTGGCCACGGAACCCTGACATAATGCTTGTCTTAACACGCTCTTGGCTAGTTATTTCTTATTTCGCGTGCATTTGTATGTATACCTTGATTAAAAAGCCATGAAATGGAACTACTCTATTTATCTGTTAAAATATCACAGTAAAATAAAATTATTTCTATATTCTTATTCTTATTGCAAATATACACTGTATTCTTCTAAAAGCTAAGTTTATATACCCTGCATAAAGAGTGCAGCAATGACTTATGTAGTGGCTGTTCACAAAACCAGACCACAGACATAAACATATAAATTTAAGTATAGTTAAATCTATTACATAAATATTATATATACTATTCAAACTTAACCTAGGGTGAAGTAATTTTACAAAACAAAAAACATACTTAGTGTGATAGGTTACTTAATTATATATGAGATGATACAAAACTTATGACGCTACTTTCTTAACTATTTATATATCGATATTTATTTTCTAATTATAATTTTCTAAAATTTATCGTCGAAAAAATCTTTTATCTCGTAATAACATTTTTGGGTTAGAAACTTACGAAGTTGGTTCTGGAAAAATGTTATTATTTCTTTCTTTCTTTATTGCGTCCGGAATTTTGTTGTATAGGTTTATTTTCATGTACAAAGGGCCTTTTTTGAATATTTCTATTCGCGGGACTATATTAAAATAGGATGCGATATATTTTGTGTTTTAAATGCTAACATAGAATAAAACCATGAGAATGTAATATGGAGCTTGGAGCTTCCCGGTGTGGTACTGGATGTAGATGCGACCTGGGCTATAGGGACAACGTCATGTATGCGGTCGGCTAGGTCTGCCAGCACATCGAGTGATGACGTCATCTGCTGCGAAGCAATGATGGTCTGCGTGCTGTTCGGTAGGCGGCTGGTCCAAATCATGCGTAAAAAGTCTTCTGGAACTCCGGGGCCTGCTAGGTGTCGTAGATGACGTAAGAATTGAGAAGGCTTACGATCACCTAGCTCCTCGTGTGTTAAAAGTTGCTGTACCTTTTTTTCTCTTGATGCGGACAAACGTTTAATTAGCTCCAGCTTGAGTTTTTCGTACTTCTCGGTCACAGGCGGGTTGACGATGATGTCTTCGACTTCAGCTGCGTATTGCGGGTCAAGTTGTCCAATCACATAGTAGAACTTGGTGCTATCTGCAGTGATGTTGGAAATCGCGAATTGGCCTTCGATCTGGGCGAACCAAATCGCCGGCTTCTCGGGCCAAAACGGTGGAATTCGCACGCCAACTCGGAATACATTGTCATCATCTTTATTCTTCGTGTCAGCCGCAGTGCTATCAGTACGATCTAGCGGCATTCTGACCTTTGTCGGTGGTGTACGGTCCATTCAGTGGTCACCAATTATAGTGGATTTGTACTATTTATATAGAAGGAAAGGGTTAAGCTACCGACAATGGAAGAAAATAGCTAAGTCCGAAAGAAATTATAAATTTAATGCAAAGAAAAATCTTAGACAAATCTTAGGAAAAGCGAATGACAATTCCATTTGAAAATCGGTGTTCTTTTATTTTTTTCTTTTCGCGCCCCAGCGCCACACGTCGTGGAAAATTGGAATGAAATTCACGAAGGTTGGCGCAAGGAGTACGAGTACGCCACACTCCTACTCCATGCACTGGAATGAATCACCAAAGAGGTTGTAAGGCCTATAACATGCTTGATCTACACGTTCATTCATCTAAGAAGGTTAAGGAACCTTCTTTAAATTTAAACTGATTAACCGAATGACAGTTGACAGTTTCAAAATTTTAATGGCTATGTCAATAACATTCTCTTTACTTTGGATCTCCTTGCTTGAGGCTATGTGACGATCCTCATATTACGTTTCGGGTAACGAAGAAATAAATCATTGATTTTTATTTTCGTTTATGTAAAAATAAAGAATTAAAATAAATGATATAAGATAGCCTATGTTTTAATCTGGTAATTTCTAAGCATATTCGTGAAAACCGCATTTAAATCCGTCCAGTGGTTTAGGAGATGTGCGCGGACAAACAAACAAACAAACAAACAAACAAACAAACAGACAAAAATTCTAAAAACTGTCCTATCGTGTTCAGCTGCTTATTTTAAGACGACCTGTGTGTGTTTTTTTTTTGTTATCTTGCAATTACAGATTTTTTTATCTCTACGTTTTTATTATATGTATAGATTCTACTAGTTTCAAGTAACCAAGGAAATGCTCTAGAAAAAAAAAACGCGAAAAAAATATAAAAAAACTCCAATTTTTTTGATATAAGTAGAACCTTTATTGTAGGCTCTTATGACCTAATTCACTATGTCAAAATAGTGCTGCATTTTTACACAGTCGAAGAAATAGATCTAGACTAGTATTTAGGTACTAAACATTCCAAAAACTAAATGTTATCTTAAATCTTCAACCATGCAGTTGCTTCTGAGTTCTGAGAAAATCCAAGAAATGTGTATTTCTTAACTTAGTTTACTTTCTTAAAGTCAGTTTTTCAGAACATTATTTTAACAAATCTCCATTCAGACTGTTGAGTTTTATATCGCCTTGAACTTCTTTAGCTTATGTTTGCTATAATTAAACTTGTTTTTATAATAGCTACGCCCAGCTTTTGACCCGCTAAAATTAATATAAATTGTAGCACTAAATTGTTAATTCTGGATATAAACATTCTTCACACTAAATTTTATTATAATCCATTCAGCCGTTACAAAGTTCAGTAGTAATAAACTCATTTGCGTACTTACGTTGGGCATAATATTACCGTGAGAATTTTTTATTTATTTTTTTGATCGACGTGCTCCATCTTCGGCCACACCGACGCTTACCATTGACCGAAGTGGTAGCCCAACATGTATTTTCATACCTATATTCTCAATAAAAAAGATCTATTTCTAATTACATACAAAAATTAATGAATTCACGTAGTATATAGAAAAACGTGCCAAGAAGTTCATCCCTAGTTCAGACTAATCTTCTTAGTCTTGAGTATCGACACAATGTTGCTAATATATAGTTTTTTATTGACAGTACGTGTGCATTGCATCTGATCGGTATGATCTAATTCTCTCCTGCCCATTTTTCTATCGCCGCTACCGCTTCATGTTTAATATTTCGAAAACCCTTACGAAGCGCTTTGATTCCACTATTCCTGTGCGAACTGCTAGTCTGTAGAATGCACTGCCTGATGGGCGTTCCCCGATAGTTAAATCTGGGTGTCTTCAAATCGCGAGTGAATCTATTTCTTCTAGGCAAGTGTGCTCCATTGTAGACCGCATCATCGGTTAACATCAGGTCAGCTAGCGATCAAACGCAAAGCTATTATAAAAAAGACTAAAGCCAATTTAATTTGTCGTAAAAAAATTGGTAAAGGTCCGCGCAACTAAACTTTTGTAGTTGTTTGATCTGAGACCAAACTCTGTTCGGATCGTACCTGTACTATTCGAATTGTTATTCTGAACCGCTGCCGTGTTTCGCATGTGCTGTAATCTCATCCATTCATTGCACGTCCAGTGTTTATTAACATATTGACCATAAACCGGGCGGCGCGAAACACTGTCGATTTTTTCTGAACTTTCCGGCGCAGACCGCTCCGACTTTATGCAACGGGCGGTTTTGTTGGGTTATGTACCGTGGTTACGCGAGAAGAAAATGTTATTATAACTGGCAGCTATTTATATAAGTTCTGTTTCTGAACGGAGTACGTGAGACTAAGACCATTGTTTCAGATTCAGCAAAAAGATCCTTTAGAAAAATATATCACGATCGAATGGACATTAAGCAAAATTTGTTTAATTATACACCGCCAACCGCATCTTGGATTGTGTAGTGAAAAAAAATGCTACTATAACTACTAGCCTCTGTAACAGAAAGAAAAAGGTTTTAGTCCGATTAGTATGTCAATGTTATTTCATTAAGCCGTTACTTTTCACTGACTTAGTTTTTAGTTTTACCTCTTTACGCAAATCTCGTCAGAGGGGACAGTTTGATCTCGTATTTCATAGGTAATTAATTGATAAAATGTCAAAATTACAATACAGTTTTATTCATTTATATTTTTTTACTGACAGCGTAATTATATTTTTATTATTAACATTACGCATGTATATACAATACACGCATTTTTTTCACTATTCCATACTCTGTGAAATAACAGAGTAAGAAAACGTCATTTCGTTTAAAGAAGTTGAAATGCTGGCAAATTGGGAAGGCAAGAGGCTGCCTACCGACAACCCTTCCGCTTACATAAACAGAAGAAAAACTTAGGTATCAGAAAAGCTAAAATATATTTATTCAACGAAAATGAACAAAGACAAAAAATACACAATCATGAATAGGGTTTCTATGAAACGCGAAATGTCGAAAATGTTATTTTACGTTATTATACTTCGAGTATACGAGGATTTCATCACAGAAGTTATGTAAACACCGCCATAGTAGCTGAGGAAACAGCAAAACGTAAAAATACGACGGAACATATATCGACAGGAATGAATAACATGCGATTTCAATGTTTGCACTCTCTTGTTTGTTTAGCATACAGAGCTACGAAGAACGCGGGGTACACCAGTATCCGTCGAGCAAATACCAAGGAAAATGAAAATAAATAAAAATACACGGATGAAAATCCGCAGGGATGGGCTAAACGATGCTATGCTAGGTTTAGGCTGAAAAGAAATCGAAACACCTGGTACTATCATCATATTCAGTTTTATTAGTCCACTGGTGGACATAGGCATTTCTCAAAGCACGCCTCTCGGTCCGATCTTCAGCTTTTCGCTTCCAGTCAAAGTCAAATTCAGCCTTTCATATATCGCACTCCATGGAGTGTCCTACGCAACATTTGTCAATTCGTGGTCTCCACTCTAGAATACGTGCTCTCCAATAGTTATCGGTTCTGCGATAGATCGGCCCACTACTTCAGCTTGCTAGTACCCTTCGTATGTTGATGACTGGTTCTTTGCTGAATAACTTCATTTCGGATACGATCCCTCAGAGAAACGCCGCGCATACCTCTTTCCAATGTTAGCTGAGCGATCCAACACCTGTATACGAAGGCAGATTTTATTTTATCTCTGGGATATCTGCATTCTGCTTTACTAATATTTTTGCCTAGGTTATTCTACCGAGCCGCCTTACAATTTGTCAATCGTTAAGGCCGGGTTAAAGAATTTTGAAGTTCTTTGAATATTTGAAATCTATATACATATTTGAATATAACATTTTAAAACTGAACTTTCTTGAGACATTCTCAAAAATAGAAACGTGATTTTGAATGATGGACTCAATATTTTTCTTATTAAAATATGACACGAATACATATTTTAGATGTAATGAAAAAGATCTCAGAAGAAAATATTATTCTAAGAAAAGAGATGCCATCATAAATTTTATTTAAAGTTATACGAATAAATACGGTTTTTTATTTTTTTTCTAAACTACTCATGAGTAGAATTAAGTATGGTTTCTTACATTTAGCGAAATATGATAAGTACATTGAAATCTAAGTTAGGCATTGCACGATGTTACGTAATTGCTACAATTTTGCTATAGTACAGTATAAGCCTAATTACCGACTAAGACAAACGCGCATCACACTGCAATCCGGGTGTAGATGTAAAACTTAAAAATACAAGTAATATTTACATACGCTCTCTATGGCAGTGCAGTTATTATGGACAAGATAGTTGCGGGTATCCCTATAAATTATTTCAATTATAACGTTAATAAACAGTAATCGCAATACATAGAGCAAATTACGATCCTTATTGCGTTGCTGTTTACAACTTTAAATTCAACAACCGCACAGAAAAATTAATCTGTCTAAACGCGAAAGGGGACAAAAGATTAATTGAAAATCAATATGCGGACATACCTTCGCGCATCTATCAAAATACCATTCGGTTTGCTTTGAAACGATAACGCCAGGAATTATATTGTCAGCTGTGATTAATGTGGACTTATGACACGGAAACTCATAACTTTATTTCGCCGATGCGGTTTTTATCGCTTACTGAAGTTATATGCTAATGTTAGAAAGTAATCTAGAATATGTATAGCATTGACTTATAATAGCAAGGACAGGGCAAATGAACTTTTCAAATGGCACCAATTCGGTGGTGCTAACAAGAATACTGCACACTGAAGTCGATCGTTCGCCGCCTCCATTCGTTATTCATGAGAGCAAACATATTATATAGGCATAAATTAATATAAATATAAAACACGTATAGATACGCAACGATGAGACGTAGTTAGTTAAGATTTCAACAGATGGCGCAAATGTTCCAAGTACTAAACACATTGGGACGCTGTTTGGATCACCCTCTCTTGATATTTAGTTCTGTGATGTATAGTGGCTATGATGACATTATTTCCATTGTGATCAAAATATAGTTGTATTTTTAGTAATATAATATCAACGCCACCACAGACGACGAGAGTACGTGAGGCTTCAACTGGTTGGTTGCGCTGTGCATGACTCTTGTCTCTTGAGTGGGATGTATCACATATTTTTATTTAAGTTAACTCTCAAAAAGTTTAACTCAGCTTAGCGCGGCGTGTTGCCAAGCCCTAACGTTAATTTGGTTTGCTGATAATATATCTAAAACTAGCTGCGCCCCGCGGTTTCACCCGCGTGGTGATGAAAATCGGTGATGATGATGAAAAGTAGCCTATGTGTTAATCCAGGACATAAGCAATGTGTATTCCAAATTTCATCCAAATCTATCCAGCCGTTTCTGCGTGATTGAGTAACAAACATCCATCCATCCATCCATCCATCCATCCATCCATCCATCCATCCATCCATCCATCCATCCATCCATCCATCCATCCATCCTTCCAGACTTTCACATATATGATATTATGTTGAAAATACTTGATGATGATGGTGATAATGATAATTTATAGATGTAATAGATCCATAGATGTCATTTAAAGTGCAATCATACTAACACTAAATACCTAAAGTACTGTTTAAACTATCACGGTTGTTCACTATAGTTATATTATTATATTAACGGAATATTTACCGTGATATGGTTTTGGATGGAGCTCCGATATCACGATGAATATCCCGTTAATAATTATATGACTATAGTTAAATATTTATAGACTATTATTTAAAAAAACTGCTGTATTACATTAGACTGTTAAAGGTCTAAAAATAATCCAAACAAAAGTAAATTTGTTTTAGCTTAAAACGAACAGGGTTGTAGTTATGCATAACAAAAGTCATGGACGGTATTGCCCGTGGAGTTGCATTAAAAAAAATATGGTCTAGCCTACAACCAGTTGGCAGTTTGCTGGCGGTATTAAGGAATATCAATGCTTATAAGTTGAGCCAGAAAAACACATAATAAACCAGGCGCTCTAATATTTTTTATAAAATAAGATGCGACTGGTTCCGGAATCCTCAATATTTTAACTGAATTAGATAGTAATTGTCCAGGGCTTAAAATGATACAAAATGATTGTAGAAAGTAGAAATCATACTAAAGCAGTTGCATTTGTATCTTATTTCCAAGTATGTAATATCACTAACAAATATTATAAAGGTCAATCGGAAAACGTGCAAGTAACTTGAATAATTCTCAATATAAAAACCGACTTCAAAATTAGTAAGCGCTCTAACAAAATTATTGCTATTGCGAAATTAAAAGCACTCGAACTCCATAATTCGTATTATTAAAGCTGGTTCAAAAACGACTTAGTCAAAGTTAATGAAGAAATTCTTGTGGGACCACCTCGAGAGCTTCGTCTACATAATAAATAAAGAATCACGTAAATTGGTTCACAAATGCAGAGTAACTGGTGTAAATACATTAAATAAAACCGGCCAAGAGCGAGTCGAGCTCGCGCACTGAGGGTTCCGTGCCACCACAAAATACAAAAATTATCAATTTAAAAAAATACGATTGTAAAATACGCAATTTGTTGTTGGTGAAAAATGATGGGGTCGTCCAAGTAACCAGATTACCAGTTATAACTTGGTAACGAACAGAAATTTGTCACCGACTCACACTTGGTCATTACTTATTAGTTGTTGTTATACTTTAGAGTGTGTACTATAATCATGCTTAGTTTGACGCTTGTACGTATTACCGTTTTTACATTAGAACAATTACAAATATACGTAAAAAAGATACGTTTATTATATGGGGACCCTCTTTTTGTTTTGAATTTTATGACTTTTTATTATTTTTTAGACAATCCACCGCAACATAACATATTCTGTGAAAAATTCAACTGGCTAACTATTACGGTTCGAAAGATACAGCCGTTTAAAGGTAGGACGGACGGACGGACAGACAGCGTAGGCACAGTAATAGGGTCCCGTTTTTTACCTTTTGGGTACGGAACCCTATAAAACAATCGGGCCAAACTGAGAACCTCTTGAAATTGGTAAAAAACAATGGTAAACAGTTGAGTGAGATACACGAGCGATGACTACGGAGTACACCCACACGTATCAATTAGTTCCATTTCGCCCTTTTTAAACAAATTCTGGGCCATTAATAGCACTGGTTTATTTGAAAACCATTAGCGAGGGAATGGATACGGTTTGGATCATCGATAAAATGAATGGGTGTCTTTCACAGGCCGATGTAAAGGGTCGGACGTTAATAGGAAATATGACTTGATTTTCAGGCAATTTGAATGGTCAAATCGATAAATGACCCAGATGAATCTGACTGACCGAATCACAGTCGAAACCGGTTATTAATAAAGAATTTTGTGTATTTTTGTGACGATTTTTACTGGTTGGAAAACAGGTACAGAGAACCTTTTTTCGGCTGAAATCAAATAGATAATCCAAAGTACTTAAACCGTCGTCGCGCCGAATTATTTATTCAGGTCAAACAGGTAGGAAAAGACTTTTTATACACAACGGAAAGGCAAATAACCCGGCACGCTGCGCTGTCACTGGAAGTTGCCTGACGCCAACAATCAACCTTGCCCCGGCAAATTTTTAATTACTTCTAATCCGATACAAACCGCCGGGAAGAGCACAATCGGCCTCGGAAGCTCAACACTAAATCAAAACAAACTTCGGACTGGATCCCTTTTCCCAACTTTATAAATAACGGCGAACAATCTTTTTCATTAAAAATCTCCATGAGCCCGATTATTAGGGGAGTAAAACGCCTCCGGTGGGTCGGCCAGGAGTTTAAGACTACCCGCTTTAGCCGAAGATTTTCGCGAGGTCAAACTTGGGAATGTTAACAGATAATTACGACCAAGTTTTAGCTAGCACGAGACATTTAACAGATGGTTTATTCGGGCGCGCGCGGTCGCGATCGCGCGATGAATGTTAATGAGGCTGAAGCTCTCGCGACTCGAGCTTTTATTGTCAGCACAATAAGCGCCTATTTGGCGTGGTTAACCGACCGACCCGGGCTTAAGGGAGACTCCCGTTAACACATTTGGACTCGTGTCTAAGGTTAATTAGATTAGTATCCAACAATTCGCAGATGTTATAGGAAAACAGATTCTCGGGTAAATTTTTCAAGCGTATCGAACGGGGTGAAGTGAATCGGGCTTTTGATGTTTAATGTTTTTTTTTGCACTAAAGCCTCGATGATGGAAACGTGGGGGCAGTTTCGAAGGTCAACACGTGGTGTTTCACACGAGCCGTCACTCGGGATGGCGCGTCACGTATAGGTTTATTCAAACGTAGGGTCATATAAAACAGCGTTCATGCAGGAGCATTTGGCGTTACCCGCGCGGGACAACGCAGCCAATGCTAACACTTCTGCTTGAACACTCATATAATATGAATGGATGTCCAAACATTTGAATCAACGATCTAAGCGCCGCGCAACGTTTCGCGTCTATATAAACGAGGTCAAAGCATGAGACAGCCTAGCCGGAAAAGATTGCTGGTGTCGTTTACTTATGTGCACATAAAAGCATGGGCTTAAGCTTTCTCTATCCATCATGTTGGCTCGTTGGCTTCTCAGTAAGAGACACCAGCACATCTACATGAGTAGTGGGAGTCATACATCCTTCCGTGCGTTGGGGTTACGAGTCAATTAATTTAACACGGAAGCGGATATAGGTATGTATAATAACAGGTATGAGTAAAGCGCAAATGGGGTTATCACACGGAATATATACAAATATATAGCAACTTTTGTTTTGGTAGAAACACAGAGAACGGGATCATGTAATTTTCTGCCCGAGTGCAAAAGAAATATTTCATTTTCAAAGCCATTGGTATTATTTCTAATATAGAATGATCCAATAGCGATTTAGGTTAGAGTGATAATATGGATTTTCGTTTGAGTTGAGAAGAGTTTAATGAGTTTGTTTGATATTGTACGACCAGTGGCACACGGTTTCACTCGCTATTCAACTATTAATTCCTTGATTAAAAAAAACATTGTCTATTATTTTTATTATGGAAACTGACGTATTATTTTTATTTTCTTAATATATTTTATCATTACTACATGACTCTATGAAATAAATACGATTAGAAGCATTGTCAATTTGTCTTCGGCATTTCCAAACCAGGGAGCGTTCATAAGCATTTGTAAAATGACAAAACAATCTGCTGATGCCATATTCACGAAGTTATTTATTATTGAACATTATGCTAAATATTTGAAACAACTTAAAATTAAATATAACACTTAACTAATCTTATAAACCGCTGCCAGCAGACATCGTACCCGAGATGCTGACCGCATTGCCGCGTTGAATTTTAATACTAATACTTTGCGCCAGATATCGGTCAGCATTAAGGTCACGAGATGTTTCGACTAGTGCCCGTGTGGGAGTTGTTAGTTTTTATGTGTTTAATAGACAACGAGCAATGGAAAGAGCTATGCTCGGAGTTTCTTTGCGCAATAGAATCCGAAACGTGGATATTCGCCAAAGAACCAGAGTCACCGACATACCAATGGGCAGGCCACATCGCTCGAAGAATCGATAACCGATGGGGAAGAAAGGTTCTTGAGTGGAGACCACGAACCGGAAGACGCAGCGTAGGTAGGCCTCCCACTAGATGGACCGACGACATCGTGAGAATCGCGGGCATCCAGTGGATGCAGATGGTAGGGTGTCGTTCAGTGTGGAGGTTAAAGGCATATTTTCAGCAGTGTCCACTGCTGAAAATAGACCTCTCATCTTCTGGCTGATGATGATGATGATGTATGTTTAATACGATTACTCTAGGTTTACGGGATAACATAGTAATTTTATGATAAAACCCATCTTTAAAATAATAAAGATTAAAAAAAGAGCTTCGATCTGACTTACACAAAGTTACTTCACCGCAACTATTATTTAAAAAAAGTAGCTGGTAGGCCGATGTATAATATTATAATGAAGTATTGAAAGAAAATGTTTTCATTTTGCTTTTTACATTTAGCTCTTACTTTAAAAAAACTTCGATCGAGTATAGTACAAAGGTAAAAGATTTTTTTAAGGCAACCTTTTTAACCAGATCTGCTGATTTTTGTTGTAAAGTACGTCTTGTGTAGCTTTCTAACTATAAACAAATATCACAAAAGTTTTTGATCTCATTATCGTAAGGCAATTAATTCAGCGCAGGAAACGGAAGGGCATCAGGTCACGTCGTTAGATGCATTATGCAAGACTCAGCGGGCCTTGCATCACAATGAAACGAGCATGGCGATGGTGACGTAACATTACGAAAATACCCTGCAGTGATTGTATTCTTGTCACTCTCCAGCCCTCGAACTATCGGATTTCGG
This sequence comes from Agriopis leucophaearia, assembly GCA_949125355.1. Lineage (NCBI taxonomy): Eukaryota > Metazoa > Arthropoda > Insecta > Lepidoptera > Geometridae > Agriopis > Agriopis leucophaearia. The sequence continues at coordinate 6,710,195 of OX421267.1, forward strand.
AGAGTGTGCATCGGATCTGCATCATCTGATTCCCTCTTGCTCATTTTTCTATCGGACTGCCAGAGCAGGCACGAAAAATCGACACCGCTTTATGGTTGATATTCCGAAAACCCGTACGAAGCGCTTTGATACCACTTTTATTATGCGACCTGCTAGTCTGTGGAATGCGCTTCCTGAATGAGTGTTCCCCTGTAGTTACAATCTGGATGTCTTCAAATCACGAGTGAATCGGTTTCTTCTAGGCAAGCGTGCTCTATCGTAGACCGCATCATCGCTTAACATCAGGCGAGCTGGCAGTCAAACGCAAGCCTATTTTTAATTTAAAAAAAAAACTATCTTCATGCAAAAATCACCACAGTCTGTTACTCTGTTTCTGCGTGAAAAATGAACAAACACTTTTGCAAGATTTGATGCATGATTGAATGACGAAGTGATTGTGCTGAAAATGTATAGTACATTTTCAGCACAATCACTTCGTCATTTACTAATACCATAGGACCAACCATAAGATCCAGAAAAAAAATAACCTGTTCCTTAGAAATATGTCATTCACACTCTAAGACATGTATGGTACAGCAGATTTTATAAAATTTCAGATTGGTTCCACAGTAGAAGTTGTTTATGATGATGATTACAATGATATCCTCGAAAATGTCCGTCGTCTAGAGATACGTACACCACCCCGTATATTTCTTTTGCATGCTTGATTAATGTTCAAATATTTATTATTTTGGCATTAGGTATATCATGAAACCAGAAAAACGCTTATTTTTTTTGTTTATAGTATACGGCTAAAAAGTTTTAAATTTAATAGACTTTATTAGAGTAGACTTATAACAACAAGGCCGAAGCTTAAGCAATCAGAACGCAATTTATTAATGATCATGATCAAAATATTTTAGAAATATAATGCTTTAGATAAGCTGTTTCCAATACCAGTCGATCGTCCTTCAACATCGACCCTACAAGGCTTAGGTTAGGTGCCCTTAGCGTAATCACTTTAGTTACTATCAAGTCGTTTCACGTTTATGACATTTTGATGGTTCAATTCACTGTATGGGTTTTTACATAAAACAAGGTTAATAAGGGCGTAAAAGGTTTACCTCATAGGTACAAAATATAGGACGCCTTAACAACCTACCAACAGTGAAAGTGTGTTGAAGTTCAAATGTATGTATGTACCTACCATTTAATTTAATTTAATTTATTTATTTCAAATTAGCACCGCACAAAAACGACATACACTAATGACATTAATAACACTTCAAAAACACAATATCATAACAAATGTCACAAGATTAGATTGAATAAACAAAATAACAATAATTAAAGAGATTAAATACATTCAGTCAGATAATAGTCAAATTATAATTAAATAAATGTCAAACATACAATTTCAGATCAATAATTAAATAAATGTCAACACATACAATGTCAGATTAAAATTAGATAAATGTCAATATTCATACAATTTCAGATTAAAATTCAATAAAGTAATTAAATAAAAATTATATAAATATTATATATTATGTGACAGCGACTTCGCAATGCTTTTCGACGTCATCTCACAATAGCTCAAACACTGCGCAACAATGTCTCTCCAAGCGCCGTCAAATACATCACATGTGCTACCACCTAAATGTCTTAACAGATTTTGATATTATGAGGAATCGTTAGATTTGCGTAAGTTCAAGGTTGGTCACCGTCTCAAAAAAAAATTTACTGCTGCACTAATATCATTCAACAGATCTTTTAAGATGAAAATAAAGTTAGATTCATAACACTACCGAATGTCTCTTGGTAAGAAAACAAAATATGCCAGGACGAGCTATACATTTTTTTTTCTATATTTATTTACATTCAAAAATTATTATTATTATATTATTTGTGATTAATTCTAAATGGATCAGGGTAATCTGAATATAAATCAATGATTTGATTTGATTTATACTCTCATAACTACAAAAGACTAGCACAGAATACAGAGGAGTGGAAGAAAGCAAGGCAATATTTACCTTGCAATGGGACGACCATGGCTGATATAAATAAAAAAGTAACATCTCCGTTTTGACATATAAGCTATGCTTTAAACTTTACAACTCTGCAAACATCCCTTCTGCTTGGCAATTGAAATAAAGTTGCTGCTTAAAATTCGCCTTCTAAAAGAAAGCTCTGACATTTCCATGAATATGCATTTACTTATTATCATTCTAAGTACTCTTCATAAACCCCATGCATGCGCACCTACCGTGAACTCTAAAGCAGCGTATTGGATTCCTTAGCGTTTTTGGGAGCGGTACTTAGAGCGTATAAATGCTCAAGATAAAACTGAAAAGCATAGATGCGTAATGTTACCAATTTCCAAAAGGGTTAACTGATTTGCATGTGTTTTTTTATTTTATTATGGAAACTGACGTGGTTTTCACACATTTTATTTATAATAGGTCGGGGAAAAAGTCTTTTCGTATTTTGTATGTATAAGGTTGTAGTAAAAATCTCATCCGTTGTACTGTTTGTATCTGGCTGGTTTTGATACCATTAAAAATATGACATTTTAAAAAAGGAATACAAAAAGTAAAAAGCAATTTCCCGCCATTTTTCAATTGTTTTTTTGTTTGATAAAATGAGTGAATCTAACGAAGAAATTCGATATATTGTGAAATTTTATTACAAAAAAGGGAAAACTGCGACACAAGCCGCGAAAAAAATTTGTGACGTTTATGGACCTAATGCAGTGTCATCAAGAGTAGCACAATGTTGGTTCAAGCGTTTTCAGTCCGGGAATTTTGATGTCAAAGATGCAGCTCGCTCTGGTCGCCCTGTTACGGATAAAGTAGATGCCATTTCTGAAAAAGTGGACCAAGATCGGCATATTAATAGTTACGACGTAGCTGAAGAACTGGGGATTGACCACAAAACAGTTTTGACCCATTTGAAAAAAACTGGGTATACAAAAAACTCGATATTTGGGTGCCACACAAGCTCACTGAAAGAAACCAAATGAGTCGTGTACTCATTTGCGACTCTCTATTGAAACGTGACGAAACCGAACCGTTTTTGAAAAGATTGATCACTGGTGATGAAAAATGGATCACCTACGACAAGAATGTGCGCAAACGATCATGGTCAAAGGGCAGTGAAGCACCACAGACTGTAGCGAAACCCGGATTAACACGTAATAAGGTGATGCTGTGTGTATGGTGGGATTGGCAGGGCATCGTTCATTATGAGCTTTTACCGCCGGGCAAAACCATCGATTCGGATCTCTACTGCCAACAGCAGATGAGACTCAAACAAGAAATTGAGAAAAAAACGGCCGGAATTGATCAACAGAAAGAGTGTGGTCTTTCATCATGATAACGCCAGACCGCACACATCTTTGGCCACTCAGCAAAAATTTAGAGAGCTTGGTTGGGAAGTGTTAATGCATCCACCATATAGCCCTGACCTTGCACCCTCAGATTTCCACCTGTTTCGATCTCTTCAGAATTCTTTGGGTAGTGTTAGATTAACATCAAGAGAGGACTGTCAAAACTACTTGTTGCATTTTTTTGATCAGAAGTCCCAAAATTTCTACAGCAACGGGATCATGTCACTACCTACAAGATGGCAACAAGTTATCGAACAAAATGGCACATATATATTATAATTAAATGTAATTAAACTTGAAAAAAATATGTCTTGAATTTGTTTAAAAAATACGAAGAAACTTTTTCCCCGACCTTATATTACACGGGAATTACTCACGTAAGATTAGGCCGGTTACTCCGACTATAGTTTCAACCGCATTCGGCGGTCTTTATTCGGCGGCTGCGTCTTCACCTTGATAAAGACAGTCGAATGCAGTTGAAACTATAGTCGGAGTAACTGGCCTAATCCCACGTGAGTAATTCCCGCGTAAAATAAATGAAATGTTTTTTTTTTATTTATTTGAAAAAAGTTTTATTACGGCGTTTCTCATGTATGTTTGATTAAAATCTGTCGGTTTAAAAGTTAAAAGTTTTAAATCCTACTTGCCTTGTTTAATGTGAATGGAAACAAGCAATGAAAAGCAGATTCTAATATTTCTAAACGAGAACTGTCCGATGTTCACCGATAAAAAATCTCTTTTGATTTAACTAAATCTTTTCATCAGACTGCTAGAAAAACCAATTTTGCTATATATTTGAAATACAAACCAAAAAAAAAATAATAAGCTACGTAATTTCTTGAGGATCGGATTAACGATGCGCATGCTATCACCAAACAAATATACAAACACACAGACATACAAAATGTTGAAAACAAACGCAAATCCGCGCTGATTTCTTCTGGTAGATACTTCGCACGTTCAATAATACGCCGCCTGCAATAGTTGCCCGTTCGCTCCAAACGTTCGCCCTATGGAAGGTATTTAAATAGTCGCTTTCAAAAATAAATTTTCCTCGTACGTACTCGCATGAACCGTGATTTATTGCGATAGCTATTGCTGACTGAGAGATAGCAGACATGAGTTTCTGGTACGCCATGGCGTTTATATTGTGCTTTAGGATGTAAACGAGTCTCGGGATTTGCGTTAGAAGTAATCGGTGATATTTCTTTAGGAGTTTCTCACTCGTATTCGTAAAACTGGAAATTAAGGCAATTTTCAATATATTTGACAGAGCGAAGAGACATCTCAGATTGTAATGGGACAAGTCAGTGTTTCAATGTATTTGTTCGACGATACCTTGCGTATCTTTAAGCGTTTAAACTAAAGTTCGCAAAGCATAAATGTCTAATTTGGCAGACATAATTAAGTATGATTTTTCTGTGACACTTAAAACCAACACACAAGAGACTATGTGCGCTAAAAATAGAACACAGATTTGTATGGCGCAACGCACACGGCAGACCAAAAGTTTTGGCGCGGTGGGACGCCTACAAATCGGTAAAATTCTCGCGGTCACTGGACAGCGACCAGCTCTATATTCCTCTCCGACTTCTGAAGATTTTTAGTCGGCTGGATAGTCTTTTTTAATACAAAATAGGTCTACGTTTGGCCACCATCTCACCTAATGAAAGCGACTTTGTGAATGAAAGTCGAAGATATATCACGACTTAAAAGGTGCTGATCAATCTGGCCTTAAACTTACCAAGGACATACTCGATGGTTGCGTTTATCCTACAGCCTCTTCATTGTTCTTTAAAAGGATAATCTCATTACCAATACGTAATTACACATTATTGCATAAAACTGCGTCATACATTACCGCTATCGAACCAGCCATTCACGATCCAATCCCGAATCAATATCATTTTTAACCCTACGTCCTTCCATTTCTCACGCACGGCCACACTTCTGAATGCAATTTACAATAAATTACGTGGATATTAATAAGGGGGGAGGTTAAGGGTTATAATGGGTGCCCGTTCATCGTTCGATAAATTGTGGAGACACGGTGTAGCCAGATTACGTACTTCAATATCCGGTAGGCAGGGGTCTACTCTCATAATATGAGAACTTGGTAACTCGAGTGTGAGGATTCGGAGTAAATTTAAATCGCATTAATTCAAGAGTGAGAAGTTTTATATGCCACTGAGCCACGTGGCATATAAAACTTCTCACCCTGACACATAACACTAATAAGCTTTAATACTATACTTTAGTTATTTAATACTACAGTTATATGATTACTAGCTGCGCCCCGTGGTTTCACCCGCGTGGTGATGAAAATCGGTGATGATGATGATGATGATGAAAAGTAGGGTAATGTGTTTTAATCCAGGACATAAGCTACGTATATTCCAAATTTTATACAAATCCATCCAGCCGTTTCTGCGTGATTTAACATTAAATGTAGTAGTAGTAATTTATTATTGGGAACCTCCCACCTGGAGTCGGTTAGTAAAATATGATATGCTTCAATAAGCGATCATCTGACCGGGACAGTTTATATAAGAATTCAATTTATCTCAAGTATGAGGTTACCTTCGTCGTCCTATTTTTAGCCGCTCGAAGAAAAATGTCCCTGAAGATGAGACGAAACCCCTTATTTCGCATCGTTCAGAAATCCAAGAATCTTAAACATTTCTAAGCATTTTTGTTCCGAATTCTATGCTTTTTTCTTTAATGATCTGTTAGATAGGTGCAAGTTCTTACGGGTATGGCCCAATACTAACCTTTCTTCCTCATCGATTATCGGTTCTTCAAGTGACGTGGCCTGTCCAATTGCCCATTGCCACTTCAACTTGCAAATTTTATTTTATTTTTGCACTTTACTTTTTTAATTTGCTTGTTCATATTTATATTTAAACACGGCTCGATTTGAGAACCCTGGTCCTTTTTTGTAGCCGGTTAAAATGCTGTTGCACTTTGAAGGGAGCGGTCGTATGCCGTGAGAAAATCTTGCGATTTGCTCACGAGATTGATTGCAGCACACGCCCTCACATTTAGATGTGAATCTAACAAGCATATGTATGTAAATTCGTATCTAGATATTCTAATAAAAAAGATAAAACGCCCTTATGTACTTTACTTTTAGTTAAAGAAGGTATATTACCTTCAATAGTTTTTTTATTTTTAAGGATTTTGTTTTTAGGACATTTAGTTGCATGCTTTATATGGTGATAAAATGATGTTTGTGGATGCTCAATAAATTATTCTTATAATAATGTGCACCTATTAGAATTACAAAATTAAACATAAATAACAAATAATTCTCGCCTTTAAAAAAATTAAAAATATGCTTTGTAATCTTTTATCCTGAAGATCCTGGGACAAATTATTGCATTGTCGTCGGTTGTTCTAAATCAATCCGTCGTTTTTAAAGAGTTGAAAATCACGTAGTTCAAAGATTTCGTTACAAAGATTCATAGGCTAATAAAAGCGTGTTAATATGCAGTCATGAGGACTGCTGAAGTGAAACCAAATACGTCATATTAGCATGTCTGTGACCAGCGACACGGTCACATTAGTGAGTCGGTAAAGCGAACCCATAAGTTTTGCCGCTACGAAAAAACGCTCAACTCGGCTAAAGAAGTTTTCACTCCAAAAAAAAAAATACATTTTTGCAGGTCAAAGTCACAGTATAATACAATATCACTTTATTATACACAATATAAAAAAAACAAAGTAACTTAAAACGTAACGTACACGTATGTCTTACGTTTTTTTAGTTACGTGAATGTTTATGCGCTGGATTTTATATATACTCTGATCTATGTCTTAATTCCAATATCTCCAAATAAATATACCTACACGAAAACAAAGACACAATATAAGTAAGTACTAAGTTAGATATAGTAGGTATACAGAACAAACAATCCACACCAAACCCTAAATTCAATTCAACCTCCACACCCCCTCAATCTAAAGGCAATCCCTCAAGGCAACGTCTTACTGTAGCTAACGTAGTTTCTTCAGCGCTAAAACAGCGGAACGCATTCCCTCTCCCAAGAGCCCTTGTTTCCAGTTGATGTCTATTTGCATGACTAACCGTCCCAAAGCCGGTCTAGGCAGTGGTCAACAATGGGAACGTTTAGCATTCGCCCCCATAATGAAGTTACGGAGATTGCGCCTCCAACCCCACGATTCGGGCGAGAAACAATGTGCATCAATAGGGGCACTAAGCTGGCTGATTTCAGGATTGCAATGGGGTATTGCATTCTGAATTGTGCTCAGAAACGTTTATGAAGTTTGTAATATAGGACAATTTTAAGCTATGCTCTACGATTTTTTTATCTACACATTTCCTATGTGTATGTTACGTAAAGCTTCTAGCGGTGGTGCTATAAAAAGTGGGAGTGATAACGCATAAAGGTAGCTATAATGGCCGCATAGTAGCATGTGTGCTTAACAATCCGACGTTACCCGGTTCGATCCTCGGCCCTGTACCAATACTTATTTAGTACTTCGATAAATTATGTGCCGTTTCGAATCTATCGCTCTACAACGGTGAATGAAAACATCGTTAAGAAACAGTATGTCAAAGAACCTAAAAGTTCAGACATTATGTCATCACCAACATTCACTAGGCTAACATGGTGGATTAGGGCCATATTTCTAGTAGTGGGAATACGGTAGGCTTGATAATGATGATGATGATGCTATAAAAAGTCATAGAAATGATATTTAATTGAGCTGTTTGAGGTACTATTTCCTTAGGTTTTCTTAGCTTGGACAGCTGGAATAACATTGTAATAATTAAGCTTGACACGCGCGTGTACGGGGAGTTATAGAGAGACATCGCGTTGTGCAATTTGTGCATGTGCTTTGTATGTTAGACATAGACATATATTTATTAATAATAATAGGTATTACAAGTCAGGTACATAAAATATTAAATGTTAGAAATTGCTATACAATAATATTACGCGCTATCTTAATATTGAAAAAGTCAGTGTATTCATAAAAAGCTTGCGTAATTAGCCACTTTTTTAATTTGATTTTGAAAGATGCAAAGCTCGTAGCATCAATGACTGTCTGTGGAAGTCTGTTATAAATATCAGTTCCCATTACGTGGAGCATTTGAGACGATTAATTTATAAGTTAATTTTGAGTCTTCTAGATTTGAACATACAATTGGACTGCCATGTAGAACATTATGCCATCAAATTGTAATGTGATTCATTGCTCACTCGAAGAAAAGTTGCCATCAAATTGTAATGTGATTTCTAATATTGAAGTTAGTGTGGATGAAGTTCAAAAAGTTATAAAGAACCTAGATACTAATAAAGGTGCAGGTAATGACAGCTTGCCCCCAATTTTGTTTGTCGAGTGTGTTAAATCTTTGGTGCACCCGATTACCTTAATCTATAACAGATGTTTTCAAGAGGGCTCCATCCCCAAGATCTGGAAGGAGGCACAGGTTATTCCTATTTTCAAAAAAGGCCTTAAAACAGTAGTCGAAAATTACCGCCCCATATCAATTTTGAACGTGCTCAGCAAAATAATGGAACGAATAGTTCATAATAATATCTACCCCATAATAAGCAATACCTTCTCAACAACATGGTTTTATGCGAGGCCGCTCCACAGTCACCAATTTGAGTACCTTTACGGACTACGTGGCTACTAATATGGACGGAGGGTCGCAAGTAGATGTGGTCTACACTGATTTCGAGAAAGCTTTCGATCGTGTTGATCACGTTATCTTGTTACAAAAGCTTTACGAGCTAGGTATTCGCGGTGACCTGTTAAGATGGCTAGAATCTTACTTATGCAAACGATCTCAGGCTGTTGTCGTTGGTGGTTATTGCTCTAATTATATAGATATAACATCAGGCGTCCCACAAGGGTCCATATTGGGTCCCTTGCTCTACGCATGCTATTTATATGATGTCGGTGAATGTATTCAGCATGCCAAGTTTCTAATGTATGCAGATGACATGAAAATTTTTATGAAAATTAATAATGAATCTGACTGCATTAAACTACAGGCTGACCTAAATCGCCTTGGTGTATATTATTTGAAAAATCGTATAGGTGTTAATGTGAGTAAGTGTCACTACGTTTCCTTCACGCGTAAGAGAAACTCTATAAAATTTGACTATCAGTTATCTAGTGTTAATATATCAAAAGAACAAGTAGTACGTGACTTAGGTATTTTACTTGACTATAAACTAACTTATTCGGAACACATTGAATCTATTATCAATAAATCTTACAAAAGCCTTGGTTTTATTATGCGTGTCTGTAAACCGTTCTCAGACATAAATTGTATTAAGTTACTTTATTACTCATATGTCCGAAGCATTTTAGAATATTGCAGTACCATATGGAGTCCCTCTTACATTACATATATCAGACAAATGGAAAATATCCAATACAAGTTTATTAAACACCTTAACTATCGAACCCACATTTATTCATTAGATTATGAAGATTCTTGTAAATATCACCAAATAACTAGCCTCGAGAACAGACGTACGATTTTGGATATGGCCTTTCTGCATGGCTTATGTAATGGATATATTGATAGTCCTGACCTGATCAGTAATGTTCTGAGTTTTCGTACACCAATGAAACGCACCAGACATACCAAATTATTTGCTGTCACACATTCTCGTACTAACTACGCGCAGAATTCAATTGTTAGTCGTCTACACAGAACTTACAACATGAAGTTTAATAATTTAATTGACATCTTTCACTCTAAAAAGCAAGTTTTTAAAAGTGATGTCTTTAAAATTATACATGACAGAAATGCAAGTTAAATATCCACTCACACACACGCACACACTCACTCACTCACACACACACACACATGCACACTATCACCCCACACTCGCCTCCCGCATACACCCACAACATGTACCCATAAATTGATTATAATATACGACTGTAGGTATTAATTAGATTAGCAATATAATGTAAATCCATTATTGGCCGTAAGTTAAGATCTTAGTCTATTGTTAAGTCTTTAAAGGGCTGTGGATTTTGTTAAATAAATAAAATAAAAAATAAAAATAAAAAATAAAAATAATAATATATGAGTAAAAAAACAACAACAAAATTAAATGTGTGAAAACCACGTCAATTTCCATAATATAACAATTCTTAGGGGAATAGTCGATAACAATTACTATAAGGAGTAATTCAGTAATGGAAGATAAAAGTTTATTAAATACACTTTTTGGTTTCCAGACGTATGCAAAGTCCGACATTGTAGCCAAAAGAAAATTCACCATCGCTAGTGCAAATGGTTACTTTCATTTCACTGAGTAGCAATATAATTTTAACTTCTGTTTAACAAAGTTTTCTTTTTTTACGGAAATCGTTTATTAAAATTTTGCTTCCGATTTTTTTCAGGTGAGTGAATCTTCACTACTTGAGTGCAGCAACGGGCGCTTCACAGCGTCCGAGACGGTAAGTCCATTTCTAAATTAAACGCCTTATTTGCTTCGATCACTTAGAAAACATGATTAAATTGAGTGGACTATTTTATTATTAAATAAATGTTTAAAAAATGTATCAACTAAGCATTTTATCATAGCTGCTCAGAACATAGTGATCGATGCAAATTGGTTTTCTAATATTTATTTTTGTATTTGCTTATTTAATATTTTTTTATGTACTTATCTTAGGTAGTTAAATAAAAAACTTATTTGGAGCCAATGTATTCATGGTACTTACAATAATATTATATCAAATAAATTAAAGTTTTTTGTGTAGGTATTAATTCATCGTACAACTTTTACTCTTTGTTTAATCTGGATGTCTTCAAATCAAGAGAGAATCGGTTTCTTCTAGTCAAGCGTGATCCTCCGTAGACCTCATCATCGCTTAACATCAGGCGAGTTGGTGGACAAACGCAAGCCTATTATTATTCAATAAAATAATAAAAGTATATTCGCTCAAATGAAATTTGTCTTCCACAAGAGTAGTCAAATTTCTGGTCGTATTAAAGCTAACCATATTTCTGTCTACGTTTCTTGCAATAAAATATTATTGAGGAAAACTTTAAGTACCGAGACGAGAGCAGTTCAAAATCTTAATAAGCAAAAAATAAAAAGATACGTCAAAAATAAAAAGTCCAAGATCTAATCAACAAGACTTTCATACTCGGAGAAGTATCAAAGCGAGAGTCGTACTCGGCTTAAAGTTATTCACAGTATTTTTTTCATACGGAAGTTTCGTGGATACTTCCTTCACAAGTAAACATCTCTCAAGTTTATAAAACTTTTACGTATTAATCAAACCAGATATAGGAAAAGTAATAATTGTTTATAGCTTCGCAGTTTGATACACGAAGTTTACAATCTCACCGTGTTCTGTAACGTGGAAACTTTGCTAATTGGGCAGTGTTAAACTGTTTCTGCGTAGAAAATAAACGGATACTAAATAGAATATAAATAAACAGATCCTTCCAACGAAATTGCGGTATATATAATTACCCATTTCGGTTTACGGCATCGGAGTGGAGTTTGAAAACAAATAAATTTACGGACGGCAATCGAGGAGCGTAATTCGGGTGGCTGCGGTACCCAGAGGCCGAGTCGGACGCATCGGCCGACCCTCTGCGTCCACTTGAAGCCCCGCATCTGTTCACGGTTCGGCTCTAAAGACTAATTACGGCCCAGTTTTTACCACCTTGCTCTAACATGTTTCCACTGCATCCGTCTGCGGAAAAATTCTAATAAAACTCGAATAAATTTCAAACTCTCTCGCATCTTGATTCAGCGTCGAATATCTCGTGCAACCGGCTGCCCGTTGGTCCTGTGTTTCGTTAATTTTAAACTTAAATGCATTCCTATAAGGCTTAAGTTTCCCCGTTTCCATTCACAGAAATTAAACTGTTGCCGTCGGGCCATTTTGAACTTTATTGTTATTATTTCTAAAGCGAGGTTCGAATGCGATTCGGATAACCATTTTCGAGCTGGTTAGGTTCCAAGATTCGTTCATACACCTCGAGTTTGTAATTACTAATAACTGTAATTATTTTCCCTCTAGTTTTTACGTTTTAAGTCCGCTTATTATTTAAAAGGAAAAGCGAATTTATACGAAAAGTACCTTGACTGCTTGATATGCAGAAATCACGAAACAGTTCTCGCTATTATTTTTTTGTATAAAAAGTTGCCATTGAAATGGACGCTACTGCGCTTTAACGACAATGACAACCATCTGATTATATGGACAGATAAAAATAAGGTTTTACTTGACAACACTTTAACGACTCCTAGATGAAGATAAGCATCGTGTCTGAAGAACAGGGGAAAATGACGACTATAAATTCCAATTTTAAATTCCATAATTGCATTGCAAAATACGAATTTGGTATTCGAAAACATCAACTGAGGCCGCAAAACAGACATGTAGAACGCATCGAATAACGACTGAATAATTAAACTGCAATCAAATACCACCTATTTGGGATTCTGAAAACCAACTACTGTAAATTGTAGTTAAGAATATATGAGTGGAAAGAATTTTCATTTAAAAATAGTGGAGATAGTTAGTGAACGGAAGAACGCGATCTCGAGTAGGGCCGCTACGTGTTTACCAATTAGCCAAGCTTTAATGCCGATCCGAGATCCATTAACCTTTTTATCTAGCAAAGAATGTTTATATCCGTTTCCATCTGATATCAAATTCAAAGAACTTTACGAAATCTTTATTTTGTCTCTGAACGTGAAATGTGTAATGCATTCCCGAGCCCGAATTTCAATTGCAGTTGGTCCTGCCCCTTCTAACGTACTGTCGGCCCAGCTTATACCCTTGTAACCGTGTTATTCACCGACGTGGATTATTTCTGAATTCTGTTGTACCAGCGCCGTGTAGCAGCGTACAGGCAGATAACAGTCTCAATTGCAGAGCCGCTCTCGTCGGACTCACCTCGCGCATGCCGAGCTGAGCTTCGACGAGTTTTTGAATTTTTAAATTACTCATTGTGCGATGGAATGCTCTCCGTCGCATGGCCACATACAAGTTCACGACGCGCCGATCGAATCTCTACCTAAACACTAAGGTTCATGTTCTAGAATACAACGACGCCGCGGGACCGTTTACAACCTTTCGAATCACGGCGAGAAGTATACTCGCGAGCCTAGAAAGGCGTCCCCTGGAGTGCGATGCTAACGAATGTCGTCCTAAATTTTTGATAGATAGAGTCGAAATATCTGCGACACGCGATATGGCATTTGACGTATCTCCACGGAAGTGTATGGGATCATTCCAGCATACTCCCGCTAATCCGTAACTTGACTCACGGTCGCAAAGCTGTACGGGTTTTCTAGGGTTGTAATTTGAAAAATAAAAAATAGAACGCAGCTTTCAAATAAAGCCGACATGTGGATGCATTTCTAGTCTCTCGAATCATAAGAATCGTGTGAGAAGATCATTCACCTGGAATGGTATAGATAAGCCTAACTATATGGGGCGCTAACAAAGGCGCACTCGTAAGTTGTGCCAGTTGTTCGGAACTTTATGACTGTTCAATTTCTGCTTTATTCTAGAACTGTTTGCCGTTTCATTACTTTGAATTTTTCACTTGATATTGTGAGTTATAAAATCGAAGAAACGTAGTCATTCTATGATCGTTTTCGCTGTTGTACTTCTCGGCCAAGAGCCTACATGGCCATGGCATGGCGATTATAATTTTACTGTTTCAAGCTTAAGGTAAGCTCAAGACAGCGCCTTTTCGCATGTATTTTAAATTGCCAGTTAACGGTTTTTTTTTTATTAGATATGTAAAACTAATAGGGTCACAAAATGAAATAAAAAGTTTACTTGATTGATTAAGAGATTAACTCTTTATTATTCATACCATGAAATTGCATACAGACGATGAAAACTCGTTAAACTATTGCAACAACGAAACTCCAACTAGCACTATACTGTGACTACTTCAAGTAATTACTGGCGAGATAAATTTGAGTAAAAATTAGGCTATATACTTAAAATATTTTGTTAATCAATATAATGAGTGCAACTAGGATGATTGGATTGGTTCATAAATCTTCCATGTCAAATATTGCTACAGCCAATCACAGAGATCTAATATCAAGCAGAAAGGATTTCCCGGTATCAATGCGTAGGTTGACATTTACTCAGAACACAGAAAGGGACGTCAATCTCAGAATTATATTTACCTACACGCTTCTAGCTTATCTCGAAATCATAGTGATGTGACGTCAACAGACAAAAGATCGATAACTCAATATGAGTGGTATCGTTTGCCGCGGCATCTAAAACCAGTCCGTTTAATGCATCTACTCCGAGCATTGTCTCTCTCACGAATAATCGTCGAAGTCATCGACAGAACCCGTTCCACTCCGGCGGTGTACCGCGTCGTAGAATGTTATTACCTCGGTACCCGGGAAGCGCAAGCGCAGCCCGTGCTAGACAGAGACGGTAGCCGAAGAAAGTCTCAAGGGGGAAAGAGTAGAGTGCCGTGGGAGGAGGCATGGGGTCAGCGAAAGTGCATTGCCTCGAACGATGCGCCGCGCCCGATGGGAAAAGTTGTGTTCGTACGTAGAATATGCGCCATCATGGGAAATTTTATGGGAAATACTGTTGAAGATGCTGTTCTATTGTTCGAGGAATCATAACTGTACATAGAGCTAAAGCCAACAATAAAAAATAAGCTAAAAAAATATCTAAATCCATAGATTCAATTCTATTTGGCATTTCCGAGTAGCTATAATATGGAGTTCTTCAAAAGGGCTGTTAATAGAGTATTTAAGGGTCGGCAACGTATCTGTGATGCCCCTGGTGTTGCAGGTATCCATAGGCGACGGTGATCGTTTACCATCAGGCGGCCCGTCTGCTTGTTTACCACCAATGGCATAAAAAATATCACTTGATAAACTTGTTTGCATCAGCCGTTACTTTGCGGAAGTTCATCTTCGAACTTCTTTTTTTTAACGTTTTTTTTTGTGTAATTCTGGTATAACGATATTTTTTTATTTCAGTTTAGGTTAAATTAGTAGACACCAAAAAGAAAGTTTTGCAAGATACAGGTTTTTTTTTAGATATTTTTTTGTTAGATTAAATTAGCATTATTGACAGATTACTGTAGTGCAAACCATAAATAATTGATCCCTAATTCCTTATTGTACTTAATGCTACTTTAAAGCGGAAATACACTAGAGATTCGTCAAAGAAACAGTTTTAGTAGATTCATTTAAGAGGCCCAAGCTAAAAAAAAAAACACACTGAAAGTCTTGTTAATTCATAATATTGTAAGTTATCTGACACACGGCGCATAGAAAGCGCACCCTTGCTCCAGTTTCAATTTGAAGAAAAGGTAAAAAATGAAGCGTGTCAAGTGGGGTTCCGTACTCGTCCAGGACAGAGGGCCTGTTGGCTGGCGCGAACAAAGAGATCATTTTTCGACATAACTCCCCCATTCTTCAGGAATTTCCGAATCAACTGAGATTTGCACACTCGAACTCGATGGTTCGCCGTGTTCGTTTGTTTCAATTTGTGTCATTAAAATGAATTTGGCTCTCAGCACTTCACTCTCCGAGTGACTCTCTCAGAGTAATCGATAAGATATAAATATCTATGAAAAATTCAAGGCGTAGCGACCGGAAATCAAATCTTTGATTTGTTTTTAATCACAAATAAGTGATGAGCGTGTTTGTCGCCTGGTGGTAAGCGATACGCTTGCCCATAACAGTTTTTTGCCAGTTCAAAAAAAAATCAGCCGTATTGCACTGCATTCGTCTAATATATGTGATGATATAATGTTAAACCTATTTAGTCTGTCCATTATGTTAATCGGGTTTTGACAGATCCTACAAATTTGACGACATAACTTTGTGAAGCGTCTATCAAATTATATCTCATAAAAATATATACGTTTGATCTAGCATTACCTCTTTACAAGAGTAAAGAGGTATTTATTAAACGTATTTATTTGTATGAGATATAATTTGCTATATAGACGCTTTACAAAGTTATATCGTCAACTTTGCTGTCATAAAGCGGCGTTTAAACTTTCGCGATTTGAATACATGTTTTAAATGTTATATTCTAGGGCAAGTGCCTTTATTAATTTAACACTAACCCTACAAAAACAGTTAGACTACCCATAAACCGTTGAAGGTCTAAAGACAATCCAAATGCTCCAGCCCACTATCAGTTGGCAGCGTACCCATTATGCTGCCGGCATAACCACGCTGAATTGTAATGCTTATGCGTTTAGCCAGAAACACGCCAGCATTTTGGTCACGCGTCGTATATACCAGACGCTCTGAAAGATTTTTGAATGTTTATCGGGGCTTATCCCGCATTATTTTATTTAGGTACGTCGAGCCAAAGATACCTATTTTACCATAAATAAAACAATGCGAGAAACAATAAAATTTTTGTCAGGATAAAAAAAAATAAAAAAATATGCGAGATAAATCCCGATAAACATTTAAACATGTGTCCAAAAACAATTAACTTCATGGACAGACTGTGCCCTGTAATTTCACTGGAAATATTACCATTTCCGGATCACAGTTATGTTTCAACACTGCTCAGTAGTTGAATAACTGGTAAAGGTGTGGTACTTCCCCATACGGACTATGTAGAAGACTCCTACCGCTACAAAGTTAGTAACCTACTAAGTACAGTTTTTGTACATCATAACCAACAACTTTTGTTCCTAATTCGCAAAAAAAAACTGCTATTCCATACATTTACTACCATAAATTAACTTTTTCTATGGAACAGCAGATTTTTTATTCAAGCTGATATAAAAGTATTAGAAACTTTTTTTTCATGCCATAAATGGCAACCGACTTATGGTAAGCGATCACCGTTGCCTATGGATACCTGTAACACCAGGCTTGTATCTTACTTTTAATTAACGAACCACCTCGCCTTATTAATTAAAAGTAACTCTGTATGTAAAGGAAAATTCAAGTAAAATTAAATCATCTTGAAAACAAATTAAACACAGTTAAGTTATAAAGTTCAAGAGATCTTGGTCTTTGAATAGTATAGAAGACATTCTTATGCATCTAAGTAATCTGACACAACATAATCTATTTACATCTTGAAGCCTTTACTGAGTTGAACGCTCTCAAATTGCTTGTCAACTCAGAAACTAATGCTTAAAAACCGTTGAAGAGTCCCTCGAGGTGCGATCACAACGAAGCATTCTGGATTACAGCGCTCTAAGGTTGTAGTTTAATATGCAACGAATTTAATAGTTAATGTTAGAGACGCGAGGCAAACTCGTGTGTTCGCAAATTACTCCACACTTATTCCCCGAGGCATGTGTGTGTGGAGGTGGATTTATGTGTGTGCTCTGGCTTGCCGACGCAGGTCGGCGTCTGCACACAATCTGATTTGAGAGTTTGCGCGGGTCACGAATTGGCAACAATTAGTTGTGGTATACACTTGTGTGTTTTGTTGTGTTGCCTTTATTTTCGAGTATGTTTTTAATGAAAAGTTAAAAGGTAACAATCGCCAATATGTTTAAATGAATATTTTTGTGTGGGCATAAATATTTTTTGGCGTTTATAATAGCAGTAAAATATCTAGAAAACTTAAAATTTATTGCACTAAGAAAAGCATCTCTTTTTTACCCGACTTTTAAAAAGGAGGGATATACAGAAGGGGTTTGTCAATTCATTTGCATTTTTTTATGTTTGTTCCCTCAGTGCTCCATCATTTATAAACTGATTAGGAGAATTCTTTTTTATTTATTTATATGATATACTTTCATATTGGTCACATAGAAATTTAATCAAAACCGGTTTAATAATTTTGATTTTAAATCAAACCCCCGATGGTTACAATCTGGGTGTCTTCAAATCTCGAGTGAATCGGTTTCTTCTGGGCAACCGTGCTCCATTGTAGACAAACGCAAGCCTATTTCTGAATAAAAAATAAAAATGACATCCAACTTAACGAAATTGCGTATTTAAAAATTTTGAAGTTCGTTTTGTTCATTGATAATTAATGTTAGGTACTAACTCTATTTATTCAATACTACAATTTTTGCCTGCTTCGGATGCATTTTAAATTCTAACAGTGAATATTTTTTTAGAATTGGTTTAGTAATTCTAGAAATCACCTCTTTTAAATTAAACACAAACACAACCTTTACTTCTTTTATAAATTAAGGTTGATTAGTATGTAACGATGTTAGTAGTAACAAGTAGTAAGTAGAAATATACACAGAACATTCATACATAATCCAAAGTACCCTATAACTTGGCACAGATCATATAACCCATGGTATAGAGTCTAAGGCAAAGCCAGAAATTGTAACGCCAATTAATTTTAATGTCTTTATTAAAATGTGGGATACATTTCTCATACTTTCAATAACAAAGCAGCCACTCCATTCGCGCAAATGAAAGGTGAGATGGCTCTAAGTAATTTCCGACATAATTATTCCATTAAAATAAACTCATTAAACCTGGCAGTTACGGGGGTTTTAACATTTTAACGTTGGTACTACTGCCTAGTACATTGCAGGCAACTTAAAAGTATTTTTAAGTCGCGTAAAAATTTAATCACTATGGCAAATTGAAAGAGAGGGGTCTTGGCCTCTAACGTTTCTCGTATATTTTGATACTCTATTTTAAGTGTCCGAATTCTTTATGTTTATCTTCTTTATGTTTTCGGTGTCTTCTTGGCAAGCGTGTTCCATAGTACACCGCATCATCGCTTAACATCAGCCGGGTTGGCGATCGAACACAAGACTATTATTAAATTAAATAAACTACACATTGGAACCAATTACTATAAAAAACCTAATTACGATAATTTTGCCGGATCATATTTTTCGGTACACTTGAACAAATAATGATGTACCAAACCCGACTTAAATTTTAAAAGACTTATTCAATTAATAATAGTCACATGAGGAGGTGCAACCTAATTTATGATTTTCATTGCCCACTTAATCGTCGCCATCTTGTTTTTATGATGAAATCACTCACCTTTATTTTATTTAACCTTATTTATACATACATACACGCTTACTAAAATATTCACCTTTTAGCTTCGCGTCATCGAGTAAAACTTCGATTATTTTCGTTTAAAGGTGACACTTTTATAGTTGTCACCACAAATAACTTTGACAGATTCGGAGATAGAGTTTTGGGCAAAGATACCAAGCGAAAAAATACTTTAGAAATATCAAAACTACGAGATAAGATGAGAGATTCCTACGAAAAAAATTTATCCCAAATCATCCTAAGAGCAAAAACTTCGCACTGGTTTGAAAAAATATCTTTTAATTTAATAAGCTTATTGTCTCCCTCCAGTAAAGCACAGTGTTACCAATTATGAATTAATTTAACAACAGATTACATATTCTTCGGAGAATACTTTTAACAACTTTTTAATTAAAATTCTTTACGAAAGCCGAAATGAATCTTTACGGACTGCTGATAATTTCAATTTTCTATTGAGAAATATTTAAAAGTGATGGTCTTCTTATTTTAAATGATTGCAAGCAAATTAATTGGGGCAACCTTTTATAATTAGATAATTAATGTTGACTACAAATTGGCGACTAATGTTGACTACAAATTGGCGACTAATGTTGACTACTGCTCTCACCGATGAGCTTTTGCGATACTTTTTTCGACACCCTAGAAAGAAATACTTATTCAAATTTATTTTCTTGGGTTCATAGTATAGGTATAAGAACTGACTGAATTCACTGTACAAGTGTAAGGCTATATTATTGCCGTGAATCTCACCGTAGTTAATTTGATCAGTTTTCTGATAAAATAAAACCAGACAATTACATGTTTTAGAGCATTTCTCAATCAGACTCAGATTCAAATTAGTTTTTTTTTTTCATTACGATACCCGTTTGTTTAAAATACGTGACATTTCGTAAACAAAGTTTGATTTGACTTTAATCTCTGGTCTCCAGACTTGAGATCCTGTCAGAGATGAAAGACGGGCTTAGTCTATTATATAGACTAAACAATGTCTTTAAATTATGACGACTTTTTTACAGAGTAGGTAATAGTTGATTGAATCAGGCGTTACTTTGCGGAAGTCCATTTTCAAAACTGTTTTGATGATGAATTTCTAGTGTAATTCCGCTTCTACGTCGCTTCAAGTACAATAAGGAATTTGTGATAAATATTTGTTGGTAATGTTAATTTTATTGAGTTTAATTTTGCCTAACCTGATATAAAATATTAATTACATAAATTGAAAATTAACGTAACCTGAAACAAAAAGTAATTAATTCTGAATTATTTTTAATTATAAAATTATTAAAGTAATCTGAAACAAAAATTAATTAATTCTGAAACATAAAATATATATTAATTTAAAATACATGTAATTCCAATTAATATATATTTTATGTTTCAGAATTAATTAATTTTTGTTTCAGATTACTTTAATAATTTTATAATTAAAAATAATTCAGAATTAATTACTTTTTGTTTCAGGTTACGTTAATTTTCAATTTATGTAATTAATATTTTATATCAGGTTAGGCAAAATTAAACTCAATAAAATTAACATTACACTAGAAATTCATCATCAAAACAGTTTTTTTTTTAGAGTAGGTAATTTTGACACTAAGAAAACGGAGTTCGTGTAGAATGTGGTGTAGAAACTCCAAGATCCGACAATAAGATAACAAAACTGTACGAAGTGACAGCAATAAATTAAACATAAGGTTGTCATTTTTAATCTTTATTTTATATCAACTGTTCTATCTGCTGTTCTAGCTGTCTCTACTATATATTTCATAGGTAAAACTTTAGAAACTAAACTAATTGAAGATCGTTTATACTATCTAGAAGCAACGAAGGCCTAAAGATAGTTCAAACGATCTCTAATTTCAGGCAGAGTGCCCAAAATGCTGACCGTTTGCGTCGCTGGATTGCGAGGCTAACTTGCTGACCAAAATACAGGCCAGCATTTTGGTCACGCATAGAAACTTTCAGTCTCCCCAACAAATCATTAAAAATTTCGAAAGCGCTGGGCCTCCCACGGTCCAAGTGTTTCTACCTCAAAGGGCACAAATAAGTAACCTCTGTCAAGGGTGAAATATTTGCACAGCTTGAGGCATTCAGCCGCGATAGCCGCGCCACCCGCCTGTTTTGACGCCTCTGGAAGGTGAGACGGCGCCAGTGTATCAACGCATGTAGCATCCCATACTAAAGGCCGTCCCATCTTCATAGGCATGAGAGTCATTACGTCGGGTCTGTTACCGTCATCACGAAGTATCAAGTTCGGTTCCAAAACCGCTACGACACTGGCGCTCCCAAAGGTCCAACGGATGACATCATTTAAATTGCTGTGGCGCGCTATGCAATCGGCACTTCTATCATAAGTTAGATTGAATTAGTAATATTTTTAAAGACCTACACTTCTACACGTCTGATAAAAGCATTCCGGAGCCGGACCAAATTGCTGGCTGGTACCTTGCGCAACGCGTCAGTACTGCATCTAACGCAGCCATATAGCTAGTATTTTGGGAATGATATCCGCGGGAAGCGATCTATTGGATTAGTGTAAATTTAGCCATTAATTTTTATTTAGGTAATTTCGTTATGATTATAAATATGTATATATGTTATAACTAATGAATAACTTAATTTATTAAAAAAATACTTGTTTAGTTTATTTTATCTTATTGAATGATCAATTTACCCGTCTTACCTACCTACCCTACTCAATTTAGGCAATTTCATCTAAACATTCAGTTCCAAACGATCACGTGAGATGAAAAGCCGTACCCGTACTTGAGCGGCACGGCACCACCCTGCGGTTTCAACCCTATTTGTATCTTGTTTCACATGTCTTTACGAATTCACCTTCACCCCTTTTGGAGTGTATAGCGAGCTGTCATTACAATGTGGCTTTTTAAATTATTGTAGGGTGAAGTCGAGATATTGTCAGTACTGAAAGGGAAAATGTGTCACGTTTTCGTAATTTTATTAGTAATCAACAAAGTGTTCTTCATAGATAATATCAACCGTTGTCCGCGCTCTATGTTGGCAATAAGAAAACAAGGTAATTGCCCGGTATTCGTTTAGTCGCTTACCACTTGATGTCAACGCTGGACGTCACGTAATGACTACGCTGAATACACTGTTTTAATGTAGGCATACGACACGTCAATATCGTAGAGTACGATTTCGTAGTAAGATTTCCAATTGAACTTTATTTTGTTACAAATTCCAAATTTTGTTATCTCTGTACGCTCATTGAGAATGGTTGTAATCTTTGTGAAGATGTAATAAATTCGAACCCAGATGTTTTGTGCCATTCGAAGGAATTAAGTAAAGAAATACTCGCACAAACATTATCTCCCTACATTTTCTTTTCAAATTCCAGTACAAGAAACGTGGATCCTATTAGTAAATTACGGGTGAGCCTTGTACGGATAATGGTGGATTTCCAGTACAGCGGCAAAGATATAGCAGTGGGTGATCGCATTTTAAGACAACAGTAGCAGGAAGAACTAATCGCTAACAGAAACTTCAATTCTAAGTCCAGATTAAAATGTATGTTCTGCGGGAATTTTAGATATAAAAAAACACGTTTTTGCCTCCGCTTTTGGCAAACAAAATAAAATACTGTTTTAAACTATCACGGTTGTTCATTACAGTACAGTATTATTACCATGATATTTACCGTGATAAGATTGTTGATGAAGCTCCCGATATTTGTGCGAAGTTACATGCACCATGTTCACGGGCAGACAACCTGTATTGTATTGTATTGTTTGGGGACAGACTCTGGCCGTGAACATTGTGCATGTAATGAGGACAAAATCGGTCAAGGGATTGCGCAAATAAGATCGCAAGGTCTAGAGGCTAACACTAGTTTACTAAAGTATAGAATAGTCGAGGTGTAGTGGAGGCGCGACTCGAAGCGGATGCGCGGTTGACTTTTCCACAGTCGACATTGGGCCTTACTCTTGAAAACGTCGCACACTTACAAATACATTTCAGTGTAACCTCGCCCGACCACTCAACGCGATTCCTTTCATAACGATGACAGTTGTCTTGCCTGGCTTTTAAAAAAATCTATTCATTTTGGACCGACCTCAAGACGACGCGAGACTTAATAACTGAGGGCTGGAAGCCGAAAACGGCGAGTGAGGTTTGCATCATCATTACGATTTAATTTCAAGGGAAAGCGGCCGTGACAAAGTCTACGCTGCCATTATTCTGTTCCACCTCGGAGGATGTTTAATAAACAAATGACGTGGGGCAACGTAATGACGCGACGGGTGCCTTCCCTCGTCCTTTAGAACCCATTTTAAAGTTGGCGTCTCGACGTAAAATTTACGGATGCGGTATCGGATGGCATTGTGTGGTTGACAGTTGGAGACACCTCGAGATGTGGTGATAACTGCGAATTTTGTATTGGCAGACACTGGCAACATTTTGGCACGAATGTAAATAAAATGTTTATTTCGTTTTTATGGTGTAGGTAGACTGGTAACTAGAGTAAAAAAAAAATGAATAATATGCTTGCGTTTGATTGCCACTTCGCCTGATGTTAAGCGATGATGCTGCCTACGACGGAGCACGCTTGCCTAGAAAGAACAGATTCACTCGCGATTCGAGACATCCAGATTACAACACCCATTCGGACAGCGAATTCCACAGACTACAACCTGTAAATTGTAACACGAAATGACAAGTTATTTTACGCATTTTTCAATAGATATCGATGCGAAAGGCAATGTATACGTACTTATAATAGGCACTTGAAAGATTAGTTCGTTGAGAAGTTGTTAACGCTGGAGATAACAAAAGTCCCACTTTAACTTCCCCTCTCCTAATTTACTCTTCGAAGTTCTCGTCGTTATAGTCGTATCTAACATCATTGGTGGACTTTGTACTTTATCATTAAACTAATGTTTTGTTATAATAATATGGAGTTTCTAATTTTAGCGCAATATTTATTACCTCGGATTTTATATAGGAACTGACATGTTTTATACACACATTTTTTTTAAATGTAACACGGGATTTTAAAAAACCTCAAAACAATAAAAAATATTCGTTACATAATTCAACCTCGGATGTTTCGAACTTAAAATTATTGCTTTTGAAATACCGTATTTATTTTTTCCTGATTTCAGGGTAGGTCCCGTAGTAAAAGATTTTTATAATTATGTGTATAATGACATCCTTTCGGCTTAGTAACACTGTTCCTTGTAACCCTATACGTTTACTTTTAGCTGTTTTTTTACAAGCTCTCATTTAAGTTGCGTTGTTAGTTTGGGTCAAATATTTCAATAATAGGGCTTAACAGCCCTATACAGTCTTTAAGAGTCTTTAGGGCAACGTATCTGTGATGCCCCTGGTGTTGCAGGTATCCATAGGCGACGGTGATCGCTTACCATCAGGCGGCCCGTTTGCTTGTTTGCCACCTATGACATAAAAACTGAATTTCCAACACAGTTATTTCCAACCGTTATTGAGCTGAAATTTTGCATACACGTTTAGTTTGGAGACAATGGTTAGCTAAGTGACGTCATTCTAAATCCAATATGGCGGACTCCCAAAGATGGCGGACCAGTTATTATTTATGCACCTCCATGATATGGGTATCAAATGAAAGAGTTTACTGAGAAGAATATGAAAAATTAAATGAGGGCACACTAATTTCAATATGGCGGACGTCTTAAAGATTGTTTTTAATTTTTTACATTTTATTAATAAATTTAAGTATCTGTACTTTCCTTATTTGAAACCCAAACAAAAAAATATAATATTCCATTTGTATAGCTTCGAGTTTCATTAATTTCATTAAAAAACACTGCTCCTATCAAAATGTTTACGAGTGAAATTTTCTTCATTATTATCATCATCATCATCAGCGTATCGTAGTCCACTGCTAGACATAGGCCTCTACCAAGGCACCATCAGCTACGGCCAGCTACATAAATTTCCCTAGCAAATATAAATTACGTGTTTTTAATACACCCACTCTCGGAGAAGGTAACAATATACGACAAATAATGTCACCGGCTGTCTACAAAAGTCATAACATGTATTGTTTACATAACTCACAAATGGTTTCGATACTACGCAGGCATTAACGCCTGTCGCGATGGCCCTGTCTTCTTCTAATGACAGTATTTATAAGGAAAACTCGACCGTACACGAAAATACAATTTGGTAAAAGGTAAAAAGTTGTCACAGTAACGCGAGTGAAACATTAGACATTAACATGGAGCGTTAGGGTTAGCAGTTTACACATTTAAGGAATTAGGTATTAAGTCTCTCAATAGTGTAATATTTTTAAAATGGCCGCCAAAACAAAAATATAAACATCTGAATCATAGTTAAAAGCACAAAAGCTTGCTTTAAAAAACGTTTTTTTTTTTTAGAGTTCGTTTCAAAGCTTACTCACAATGTTTATCCTACACCAAAAGAAAAAAAATGCTGCCGCGTATCTAAATATGAAACAACGATGAGATGCAACGAAAAAAAATATGTGTAAAGCGAGACGCAGCCGCGCGCGCGCATTCACCTTGATAAAGACCGTCGTATGCGGTTGAAACTATAGTCGGAGTATCCGGCCTAACCTTACGTGAGTAATTCCCGTGTAATATAAATAAAATGTGTGAAAACCACGTCAGTTTCCATAATAAAATAAGTATTTACAAAACAATGGTAACCGTGAAAAGGAGAACGGCTGACAACCCTCAGTAAAGTCACGTGATCCGGCCTGACGCGCTTTGCTTATAATACACACAAATTTACTAGAAATAATACAATATTAACGTGCTAATGTATGTTTTTACTCAAGATATATGAAATATTCAAGCTGCTACTATTGTTTATGTATACACGCACGATTCTCATTTGCTTAGGTACTAATCAAAGGAAGATTAGTAGGTTCATAGAGTTTTGACACTTTTTCATATCAAATGACCTTTTAATTGAAGCAATATTGTGCTGTATAAATATATGACTTTAGAGTCACAGTTTCTTAGATGGACAAGCGCTTTCGATATATTTAAATAAATTGTGACTTTAAATTCTTACACGAAATCCCAGAAAGGTATTATAGTTCTATGGGGGCATTAATTATCATGAAAGCATTTATCATGGAGTAAGCTTTCGCTTCCATTAAAACGTGGCCATTATTAAAATACTTGTTTCAACTGTTGTTTGAATCGCTAAATCTTCGTAAGAGATAAGTACCGTTCGTTTATCTATCTAGCATCGATAAAAGCGGCCTATTAAAGCAAACAGCGGATTAATGTATGACGTACATGACCCCGGAGGCCTATGGCCAGCAAATCGTGGCCGTCCCCACAAATTTACCCGTAACAAACCACCTCGTGAGAGCCGAAACGAAGATTAATCGCCGGTATACGGGATTACGGTAGTTGCGGACGCAGGTAACGACTGCCCTCATTTCGACCCTAAATTTTAAAGCCGTAAAGCTCAAAGTCCTTTGGTACCTCGATTGTTGTTGGTGAAACTAGGCCTGCTGGTACCTTAAACTTCTGTGTTTAACAGCGTTATTTCATTATGGTTTAATGCATGTATCCCGGCTTAGGTGAGCTTTAATAAATATTGTTTTGGGGAAACGTCTCGGAGCAAAACTACTTCTGGCCTAAAATGTATACCATTTTATTACCTTAACGCCCGCCGGTGCCTTATTAAATCATTAACTTGGTATACTTAACCATTGTTTTTGAAATGTTGCCGAAATTTTAAAAATTGTTTTACTATATCCACAAAAACCGGCCAAGATTGAGCCGAACTCGCGCATTGAGGTTTCCGTACATTCTTACTTATTTAATTTATTTTCTTAATTTTGGTGATTCTTCATTTTAATCTAGTCTTGTTTGGTTAGATAAGACAGAGCAATTCGTTGCCTTTTCAAAAAGTAAACAGAGCTGTCTCGTCTCTGAACGAAAAATCAACAAAGCATCGAAGAGGTCCGGATCTCATTTAGACAAATCGCTCGTAGCGGTCAAGTCAGATACCAATAACAAGGACCCACACGTGCTATTGTACTCCATGTCGTCATTAGGCCGCTTCCGTACACCCCTACAACCCAACCCATACATAAACATACCACTTTCACACAAAAGAATAAGGTCTACATTCCTCCAGCGGCTACACGTTTAAGTTTGCCGGAATCGGAGTACGGAGCCCGAAGACCCAATAACGGACGCAGTAGGATTCTCAATCGAATCGAAACAGATTTTTTGACTCATAAATTGTTGATTTTATATGATGGCGGTTGAAAATGGTAAGGATATCGCCGGTATTTTAGATGATGATTTTGTGCGGTTATTGATTTGCATTGCTTTATTGTGATTACAGTAATTTACTGTGGCCCTAGTACGAGCACATGCGAAAAAGTATTCGTTCCGTAAACGATAGCAAAATGTATGAAAAATTGAACAGCTTTTCTATCGGACGTAAAGGGAAACTGAATTTTTCATACATTTGCTATCGTTTACGGAACGAATACTTTTTCGCAAGTTCTCGTACTAACCCCACTGCAAGAAGTGACCTACATACTACATGGTCTCTTCTTGCAATACTAGCCTAGGGAAGTACCAAACCTTTGCCAGTTATTTAACTGCCAAGCAACAGTGTGCAAACAACTATGTTCGGGATTGTAGGGCATTTCCAGTCTGGCCCCTCTTTCCCAATAGGCAATCTGGGCTTGTGCCCAGGGCCCCGCGATCGATAGGGCCCCTAGTTCCTGCCAGATCACCAAACGATAACCGATATTTATTACCGAAAAACATATTTATTTCTAAAAAATCAAACAATAATGAGTAATTAACTACTTGTTTATTAGCTTTTGCTTGCACGAAGCTCTCTACTCTCGCCCGAAAATTAGGCTTTCCGATTTCAGCATGTTTAGATAAATTTACTGAGACGTGGTCCTTAACTGTTGGCCTTTTGGAAAAACTCAAGAGTCACACAACAGGCAATGGAGAGAGCTATGCTCGGAGTTTCTTTGCGCGATAAGGCGATTTTGCCATCAGGCGAGTGATTTGTTTCATCACTCAGTAACATAAAAAAATCTGATAGGATTTGACTTAAATTTTTTATACCATACCTACGAGTATGTGGCAATCAAGCAGATGGTAAGCGATCACCGTCGCCTATGGATACCTGCAATACAAGGGGCAATTTATTACCTTCTTGACGATGGAGAGTAGAGTTCGAAGTGGAAAGAATCGAATTTTTTTGTTTTAATATTAGGCTTGCGTTTGACCCCCAAATCGCTTGATATTAAGCGATGCTGTCTACGATGGAGCACGCTTAGCCTAGTAAGAAACCGATTCACTCGCGATTTGAAAATGTTTGTTGCCCAACCGTTTGACTGTAATTTTGAACTAAAAAGGAGACAAGCAGTGACATTATGGAAATGTTAACGTAAATTGTATTCAACTTGGTATTTAAATATACCATCGCGCTGTACAGCAAAGCAAACGGACTCCAGTTACGTTTTAAGTCAATTAGTCTAGAGAGGAAGGATCTCAGAGTCGCATATTTTTTAGGTAAATCTTATTTTATTGCTGGACACGCCTTGCAGCTTCGGCCACAGTTAAGATCTCTTTCTAATTTTCCTTGGTAAAGTTTTACTTATTACAATACATTCAAATATAATTACAATGCGGTTGAATACCAAGAAATCTCCGTGACAGGAAAATTACATTTTTGATTCATACTAATATTTTGCAAGTGAAATGTTAACATAGTGAAAAAAAAATTAGGAAAAAAAAAAAAAAACGGGATATTTTTTGCAACCACGATCGTCTAAGCAAAGCTTGTCATATGGCTGCCCAGAGACTGATATACCTACATACTTTTACATTTTTATACATACCTACTTAAACAGATATGAACACCCAAATATCGATCAATATCTGATAGGGACCATAACGGTACTGTTTAAAAAAAAAGAGTTTCTTGAACAGAGTAGGTACTATCTCCAACATTCTATACTTCTCATAGTCTACCATGAAGAAAAGCCTCATTTATGGAGACGCGGGCATTGATGAGGAAAATGCCAAAAGCTTCTGCGTAAACATTCTCATACATGGCCATACTTTTGTATCATATGAACATACCCGCCGCTCAACGCTCTCGGTTCACCCAGTCGAAAGTTCTGAAGTAACAAACATTACGAAAAAAATACAGTCAAATTGAGAACCTCCTCCTTTTTGGATGTTGGTTAAAAATAACCGTCGTCACTAGATTTTTTCTGCCACTAAATAGGCACCGAGTTTTTTTTGGCTCCAGCGTAAAAAAACATGTTGCCGCATTGCATTATTTTCCCAAACTTGTGTTATTTTGTGTGTTAATGCATAATTATGCTGGATTATCATTTATAAAATATTTATATGATTATTTACGGGATATTTACCGTGGTAAGGTTGTGGAAGGAGCTCCCGATATTTCGGCGCAGTTACATGCACCATGTTCACGGGAAGAATGCATGTAACTGCGCCGAAATATCGGGAGCTCCTTCCACAACCTTACCACGGTAAATATCCCGTAAATAATCATATAACTTTAGTGAACAACCGTGATAGTTTAAAACAGTGTTTAAATATTTATGTTCATAAACACCTACTCGAGTATGGGCAAGTGATATAACGAGGCGAAAAATCTCCTCCGAAACTCTATAGAAACCTTTATTAAAAGTCTCCACTACTTTACTAGAACCGTAGGTCCACTTGACAGTGACTGTGACATGTTTGACGATATATAATAAAACATTAAAATATATCTATAATTGAAACAGGCAATTACCCAAGACGTGCAATACCAAAATCCTACCTTGAGAAAAAAAAGAATTTGCATCATGGTAAAAAAATAGTGTAAAGTAAATTAAATCATGTCTGGTTATATGTATCTAGAAATTAAAATTGGCCGCATGCTTGTTTTTTTAAATAAATAAATAAATAAATATCTGGGACATTATTGCACACATGGTCATCTGACCCCAAACTAAGCAACGCTTGTATTACGGCTGCCAGAGACTGATATAATACTTCATTTTGAAATCAATATTCTATATTTTATCTTTTTAATTAAATAATAATATATACCATAATAACCATATAATCATATTTTATTTAATAATAATTAAAAACTAGCCCCACTGGATAGATGGAAACTTAAATTTAAGGTAACCGTTATCACAGCTTGAACAATTGAAGCTTCACTCAGGCATAGGTGCCTACTTAATTCAGTCGTTTCATAATAAAATACGCGACAGTCCGTCTCGAGAGCAGTGCAAACTGGGACTTGTTGCATTTAAGTTAATTAATCCTCCAGGTAGAACTGATAAAGTCCGGTTGGAACTGGATGAGGGTTGTCTAAAATTCATAAGTTTTTAAATAAGATATACCTATAGAAATTCTTCATTGTGGACACCAGAAATAATAATTACAAACAGACAACACGTACGAGCCAGTGCAAGAGTGGCGGCCTTATTGAAAAAAGAGACCTCTTCCAGGCAACTATAATAAGAAGAATAAGATAGATGTTATTAATAACATTGCTATACCACAAGTCATTGTGATTGTAGTAACAGTATTTTTTTTTTAAACTGTGTCAGTTTTGTTTGTATTTTACCCCTTAGAAATTATTTTCCGTATATTCGCACTTTAATTTATTTTTTGACGCTTGTAGTTCCACCAGCCATGTGCTAATTTAAATATATTTTCTCAGTATAAAAATACAAGTCAAACAGGAACTATTAGATTTTTCTATTTGATAAAATGTAGTATATGAGTTAACGTACATAAGCACTTTAATTTTATTCAAATCCGAAGAGCTGTTACGGAATTTAGCAATTATCGCCCTTCCACCGCAACTTTCGCATCTATAATTTTAATATAATAATCGAGAACTATGCGTATGCGAATCAATACTACGATTGATTTTTTTAAAGTTAATTTT
The DNA here is from genome assembly GCA_949125355.1 of Agriopis leucophaearia. NCBI lineage: Eukaryota > Metazoa > Arthropoda > Insecta > Lepidoptera > Geometridae > Agriopis > Agriopis leucophaearia. The sequence continues at coordinate 6,741,506 of OX421267.1, forward strand.
TCCTTTTTCTTAATAAGAAAGTGATATGAGGTAACCCCGATCCCAAGACTTTCAGACACCGTGTCTTGTTTGTACGCTTTATACCGTTCGACTTTGACTCTTTAGTTTTTTATTAGCAAATTAGTTTGTGAGAACTAGTTGAGATTTTATTAAACTTCAAATCAGATTCCATTATGTTAATTACATATTTAAGCTCAAACTTCAAAGCAAAATTTATATATTTTCACTCTAAGTTTGTACCTATTTGCGTTTCAAAGAACATCGCCTGTCTAATTGTTTTATATTATTTATCTAGTATAACTAAGTGGCTATGTTTTGGCTGTGTGCTGACACATTAACACTCAAGTAATCAATGTTACGAAGCTGATAATAAAAGATCTCAAAACACTGTTTTAAATTATCATCGTTGTTCACTACAGTTTTACGGTTATTAACGGGATATTTACCGTGATAAGGTTTTGGATGGAGCTCCCGATATTTCGGTGCAATTACATGTACCGTATTCATGGGAAGTCTGAAGAATGCGGGTTCTTGACAGAAAAGTTCAAAATTAGGTGCAGTTAAAACGACCTACCCTCTTACTTAGTCTTTTGGATAACCACTGGAATGTGAATTTTGGAAAAAAAATATGTTAAAAAACTCAATTTCTGACCAATGTGATTATAATACACTAAAAAAGACAAATTTGGAATAAAGCTTATAACTTTTCAACTGCTGGGCATATTTTTATCAAACTTAGCTTAGAATCACCGCAATGAAACCTTTCAAATATATATAAACTTTACCTATTCAAATAGATTCAGTTCAGCCGTTTTGGAGACATACATACACAATTACACACTAAGAGATAACCTCTAACCCAAAACGCGTATATCTTGATTCCGACGTGGGTAAAAAATTGATTATCTCAGAGAGTGTCTCAAGAATCAGGATCAAGGAAAAGTGGCGCTATGAAATAAATAATCCATAAACTCACGGCGTCTAAAGGCTGGGGCTTCGCGATGCGTGCGACAACCACCCTAATCCCTTCTTAGCTGAGTCGAGGAATCGAGGGCTTGCCGTACAAACTGCCTTAGCGATTCTGCTGGCCTGGTACTTTTGCAATCAATGTCCCAGTTTAATTTAAGGTTTTATTTAACCCAGCGCTTATTATATTACCTCTTTTTTATAATGTAACTGAGTTGTTTTGGAGAGGTAAAACTTGTAATATAAGTAGAGTTTTGTAGTTTTCGTAGAACATATTTCTATAGAAATGAAATATGTATGAGGTTTTATCTTAAATTAAATCTAATAAAATGAATAATCTAACAATTACACTGTCAGTAGCAATCTAAGTTGAAATTAGAGCAGATCTAATAAAATATAATTGTTAAAATGTTTGTTTAGACTTACACAAAAGCATAAATTAAAGTTAGTGAAGTAGAAATTAGCACCTCTTGTCCAAACAACAATTGCTTTTAAAAGGCAAACACTAAAGATTGAATACAAGTAAATCGAAAGCTTTAAGCTAAGCCGCCGAGACGTAATTTGTAATTTAACTTTGTATTTACCTACTAAACTGTGTAAAAGAAGTGACAGACATGTTATTAAGTTTACAGACTTCTAGCTTGATAAACTTGCTTGTGAATCATTCATATTACTATCGCAATGCCTTATACATATATCTTGCAAAAACTGTGTACCTAAAGCATAATACTTATCGATCTACAAATTTGACATTCAGGATTGAGTAAATATAATGAGAGATTTTCAGTGATGATTAAAAAAGTTCCAGCTGGCTTGATAGATGTGATAAACCGCAACTAGGTAGCACAATTATAACCTGTAAGATTTGGTTAAGTATCAGCGCCCGCGGGAAACTAGGGAACTGTTCTTTTTCATCAATGCGAAGAAAGTGGCGTCAGCAGCGTGGAGTCACCATCACTTTAATCTATCTAGATCTAGGAAAGCTGATACGGAAGGGTTAGCAATTATTTAGCGTGTGAATATTCTGTAGCGCGTATCTTGAAATAATTATACAAATAAACAATTAGTGCCATCTATTGAAGTTTACCGGAAGAAGGGACTTGATAAGCTGTCATAGTTAACAAATGACAAATTTGGCATTCGATAAAATTGCCATACTTGCATAGCTTGACATAGCCAGGGCTGCGTTCAGTAAGATCGTCTGGCGATCGCTCGATGATGACTCATCCGTTCAATAAGCCAGTGTGTTTCACACCGCGTCGTTCGAAAAGATCATCGAACGTCGCCATGCGATCGCACTCATCGCACCGTAAAATCTGTGGGTGAAAATCACACCGCTGTCAGTTTGACAACTGTGGTTCGATAGCGGTTGATGACGCAGTAAAAGTTTCAATTGGAAAAAGCTAAGAATAAAAGCTAAGAATATTACAATATTTTTTTTCGAAGGTTGTAATGCACAAAATACAAACCAATATTATACTGTGACTACTACTATCATTAATTATACATTAATAATGACTACTATTGATCATATAATAGTTTTTTTATATTTTTTTTTAGCTGTGCGGTTATAAAAACATCCGGAGTTGTTCTGTTTCGTTCAGTAACGTCGGATGAAAATCATAGACATCCGGTTAATATTCGTCCGACGAAAATCAAACTGAGTGTGTTCTTTCTGAACGCAGCCCAGGCTGTTGTTGTACCATGCGATATTGTTTCTGTCATCGTCGCACTTATGTCAATTCAAAGCGAGATTATACAATTCTGGGCGTGAAAAACTCGGTCAAATAGCGATTATTTTGAGTCCTTGTAACTTCGAAGCATGCAAATTTAAATGTTCGTGTGTACCATCCCGAAATCTAAAGTAACGCTTAATCGTAAGAATCGTATTCTAACTTCTAACAATCTTTCCATTTATTTGATGTATTCGAACTAAAGGAATTAATTAATTGTTTCTAGAAAAGCGGCTTTATTTTCTAGATAAGTCAGAAACATTATGCCTAGTAGAGGTTTTATATTTCGGCCTTGTTTTACAAAATTACAAAGGATTGTTAATTTTGCAATTACTAAGGCAGAACATTATAATTGTAACTTTGAGAAATGAACATATAATTAAAGTTTCCTTGTATTTTCTGTGATGTAATTTGTATTATAATAAATGTTTTGTAATTAGGTGCTTATCAAGTTAAGAGATTGTTTGATATATCGACGGGAAAATTAATTAAGGGGTAATGTAATTATAATTTTGAATTTTCGCGTATTTTCGTGATTTTATCGTTAAAAGATTAAGATGCTGTGATGATGTAAGAAAATATTACACATTGTTCATTGTATTTAAGAGATTATAGCTTAAATAAGTTAAAACATGAAAAGGAGTCTTAATGCTAAACATAGTTTAATAGATTGGAAACTAAAATACCATTGAGTAATTGAAAAGCAATTTAAATAAGAATGGTCTATTTAATTACGTCGAAGTACTTAGTTAATTTATCTTGGAAAACTTATTTAAAGCGAACTGACCGAGATCTCCCGGATTTTATGTCATCCGTCCACTATACGAATGTAACAGATCAAATATATGTATTAGATAAAACAATTTTATTATAAAGAAAATATTATTTTGTTCGAGTGCTCGTAAGCTGCAAAAAGTATGTATATAATATCGTATTGAGGAAGTTTATGAATTATTTCTTTTACGTGTTTTACAAATGTGAAAGTGTGTATGTTTGTTTATTTTTCACGCAGCAATAGGGCAACGTGTCTTTTGTATTGCTTAGAAGGAGATGGTGCGCTAGAGAGTAACATATATCATTCGTATCCCAGAAATATTAACAGTTCCTGAGGAATTGCCCACAAATGTGAAACCGCAGGGCGCAGCAGGTGTGTAGGTACTATTTCTTTGCTTTTCATCAAGATCAGTTCAGCCATTCTTGTAATATTAATGTGAGTGTGATGTGATTATTGTTGTAGTAGCTGTTTCGCTCCGCTCGCTAAATCTGCTCAACTCAGTAGCAGACAGGATTTAAGGCCCTTTAAACGTTTAATAGCGTACGATTTACAGGCCGACCTCAAATGTCTTACCCATAAAACGTGATTCCACGAGCATGTGACGTCAGGAATGCGTGCCTCACGCGTGACGTACGGGACGCAATTAGCAGACATCCACGTTGAAGTTCCCCTAGATAGGAGAAACTAATTAGATTATATTGCATAATATTATGTCGTGAAAACTTTAATTCATAGCTGGATCTTAGAGTTATGGCCGTATAAAGATAATTTTAATAGTTCTTAAGGGCTAGAATACCGGCGCAGTGATCTAGCTTGCGCATTTGTTTTTTTATGCCATAGGTGGCAAAAAAGCAGACGGGCCACGTGATGATAAGCAGTCACCATCAGCTATGGGTAATACTAACACTAGAGGCATCACAAATACGTCGCCGACCCTTTACGACTCTATAACTCGCCTTTTGAAGAACGCCATGTTGTAGCTTCTCTGAAACACCGCGTAATATTTTTTTATATTTACCAACGTAGTATTCCACATTTTGCAGGTATGAGACAAGAAAGATCGTGTGAATCGCACAGTGAGCGATATCCACTGATCTTTGATATGCTGATGCACTTTCAGGCGGTGGCGGCTAGTGCGACGATAAAACCGCGACGCCTGCATCAGATGATCAGCTGATGTTCTTATTAAGATAGGATTAAATTCTATGGACAGTCCAACTTTTTTTTTTATGTTAGTTAGCTTGTATTTTATTTAGTTAATAAAGGCACTTGCCCAGTTAAAAAAGATATAAACTGCCAACATTTTTAAATGTGCTTCGTTTATTTTGCCAGGTTAATATTTAAAAAAACATGTTTTAATATTTGTTATAATTACCAGAATACTTTATACTATTTAACCGACTTCATACATTACAATGAAACTATTATTTTGGCTTTTACTAGGCGACCTTATCGCATATAATTATCATTAAAAAGGAAACAGACTTCAAAGTTAGTTACATTTGCAATTTCGTTTTTTTTTTATGATACTGGGTGACGAGGCGATCGAAGTTGTTGGCCTGATGGCTCTTCACGCTTGCCCATAACAGCTCAACGCCACTTACAATTTTAAACTTAAACAGGTCACAACCCTGGATGGCAATGCACTGCGCTCGTCACCCCGAGATATAAGATGTCAAATCTCTGAGTGCCCTGTAATTTCGCTGGAAACATTCCCTTCAATCCGGAACACAGTAGTGTTTGCACACTACTGCTTGGCGGTTGAATAACTGGCAAAGGTGTGGTCTTCCCCAGGTGGACCCCTGCAAAAGAGTCCTATCGCTACACAAAGCCTACCTTCCAGTTATCTTGATTTGAAAACCAAACTACTGAACTGATTTAAATGAAATTTCTACGGGACCAATCTGAAAGTATATCGTTTCAAGTAAATATATATCCAAATCGGTTTATAAATGACGGAGTTCTGAGGTACCAAACATTTTAAAAAAACATACTACCGAATTGAGAAGAAACATTTTTATAAGTTTATTAAAAATACTCGCTCCCCTATCGTTAATTTTACCGCCTATAGATACAACGCCAGACTTCTAGAGCCTTTTATAAAGGTTGAAAACTTCTGTTAAATTTGGGTTAGAGTTATTAACCCGATCATTAATTAAAGAGCTGGTTGCCTACATAACTCAAACAAATGAAGCCTCTAAACATTATCAACAAGCAGCGTCTACGTCCACAATTTTTCACATTTAAAAAAAGGAACTCTACCTCGCACGAAATTTTTCCACAAAAAGTATCCAACCTCGCAATTAACACAGTTCAACTTTGTCGTGACGGTTTTGAGATAAAAATGGGGGGAAAGTAATGGATTGAAGTCAAACTTGCCGTGAAAATTTTTAGTCAATGGGGGAGATAATTTAGTTAGCGGAACGACAATGTTGAAAAATTCCTGAAAAATTGTCTTTCAAGTTCCGATCTTCACGTGGTAATACACCGTCATTTGTTTTCTATTAATTTTTATTATCAGAATCGCAAAGCAATGACCGTATTTAAATTCAATATTCGAATTGAATGACATGTTTGCGTTTGCGGAAAACAGCTTTTATTAGGTCCGTATAGTGAGCACTTGTGTTCTATATCGGGTTATCAGATATTGTTCGGAGAACGGGAAGTGTATTTTACTTTTTACATTTATGTAAAGTGCTTATTTAAGTTATGTGAAGTGAAACAATGAATAGCGGGTGTTTTTTTTACATCAATTTATAAAGTAATATTCAAAACTTTTGAACTACAAAATTATATCGGTTTAAACTGATATTGTTTAGTGCTTATAATTTATAGTTTAAGATTTTATTTTCTCAAAAAATTACAATAATTCACTTAGGTGAGAAAATGCAATGTTTTACTTAACTAAGGTAGGTAGATTGCAAACATTCCAAACTATTTTATAGTAATTATCATAACAGTTTTTTTTTGTGGTTACCTGACAGCGTAAAAATTGGGTTCTATTGCGTATCGCGAATCGTCCAAACCGTGATAGCAATATCGGTAACTAGTAATTACCTATTACATTTTGTGTGTTTTTGTACTTATAGTATATTTTTAATTGTTACAATAGACTTAATTATAGGTGTTATGATATAAGTAATATATTTAAGTATGCGTGATATTATATTATTTTAACTATTGAAAGCTGCAAACGGTATATAAATGTCAATTGCAGTATCTTCCCATTCCATAATTCAATATCCCCTCTTGTTTCGCCAAACAAAACTCCAACCAGCGCCGCGCCAAGAAGTAACGCAATAATAATTCAGCCGGCAAAAGTAGTAAAAGCTCTTCGCGGAGCGCGATATTTAAATTTGCCGCTGCGGCAACTTCGCCGCCGGCGACAATTCAATTACATCTAATAGCCTCTGATTCATGTTTGTATTGTTAATTAGTTGTCTACTCAAGTTTTGTCAGTCCTCACTTAGCACCCGCCGCCAGAACGGTTTTGTTAAATAGATTGTTCTTTGGCTGCGGTTGAACGTTAACGCTTTTGTTCTCGCCTTATTTAATACATGTATTTGGGTTTTGACGCCAGTTTTGGAGCTTCACAAAAAACAATTAACTCGATTTAAGCGCTCAAAGCTACCAAACCTCTCTGTCTATGTTTTCAGAAAACTTTACGGAGTCACTGTACCGAATTTTATAAGGCACGAGTTATAGTAGGTCTAAAACTATACAAAACTCACATAAAACTACGGATAAGTCCCCGAACAAGGTGTAACTGCGATCTCGGTTAGAAAAACCGCAGTTCGACAAAATATCAAAGGGTTAGCCACGAGGTAACTTTGGGAAAACACGGCCGACGAAGTTACGTAAGTCTTACCGTCGAGCCGAACAGAAATAAGCATTTGGTCCAATAGAAGAAAACTTGTAAATCCCGAGGCAACCGCAAGGTACACGCGACGGAGAATTAGGGGGCTCAACGTCCGAGATTTCTTGCTGTCCTCTAAATAGTGGTTAGTTAACAGAGGCAACTTAACTAGGGATAACATGTTTCGGGTTTGTTTCTCTACCTGCATGGGTTTTTTACGGTTTGCGGGTACTAAAGTTACAGACGCATGGGGTTTCCTTCAGTCCCGAGGTGACTTGCGATGCTGACAAGGGTATTTACTATTAATTTGTTGCTTACTTTCGACATGTACCTATCGATTATAAAACTTATCTCATTTTCAAAAATCTATCAGAGTGCCTGGTTGAAGTGAAAATGCTGGCGTTTTTCTATCATTACATTAAGCACTCAGCGTAGTAATGTTGCCAGTATGCTGGGTTGGGTACACTGCCAACTGATAGTGGACTGGTAACTAACTGGTAGTTATGCATTTGGATTATCTTTATACCTGCGACGCTCTATGGGCAATCTGAACAGGTTTTTTTGTATAATAAAGCTCGGAGATTGGGTATGAAATGTCAGTTTGCTTAAACTTGTGGTATAAACTTAATATTTGTTATTCTACATCATTATTTCGTTAAAAGTTGTCTGAATTGCAAAGTCAACTCATTGTACTTATTATATTTAGTATCTGAGATCAATAAAAAGTTATATTGTACGCGAAAATATACCTACTCACTGCTTTTCAGTAAATAAACAACACCAATTGGTAGTACATTGTTACAATTTAATGCACCCATTTTCAGTGCGCGGCACATGCTCTTTCCCTATATCGATATTTTTACCGCCTGTTGTAAAACGGCTTTAGATTCAATTTCTACCGATGCAGCAGAGCTTTTTTATTGCCTTTAATCAATATATAACGTACCTTAAAGGCTATTGGAGTGCGTCCGATGGAAAAACAATGCAGGTTTGTACGTGTAGAGCCCTCGATCGAATCGGAACATAATAGAGGCTCCAAGTGTCGAACACTACTCCCGTTTAAGTGGATAGGGAGACCGGTGGGGTGATTACCGATATTTTAGTAGCCGTTTCCTTTTCAACGCGCATTACTAGCGCTGGAAAACTTAGTTAACATTATGTAAAATCATATAAATAAAATAAAACTCAAGAGAATATAATATATTATATAACTTACATATTATAACCTGAAACACGAACTCTTGGTGAGAATATGAAACATTTATTTTCTAGAATATGAATCATTAAGAGCCGTATTACAAAATGTAATTTGTCATTTTTAGATGTCTAGATTTTCTGACATAAGACGAAAAAATGAAGCTGTTATTATCAAGACGAATATAAAAAAAGTATTTAAACCATATAATTAAAATTGTTTATTTTATATCAGTAGTTTAACGAAGCCCACTCTCAAACTTTCCCTTCGAGAGTTTTACTTTTGCGAATTGGAAGTAAAGTTGATATTTTCCAAAATTGGAAGCCGTAATTTTCAATGAAAAATACAGAATTATTTAATACTTAAATAATTTTTCCATAGATCCTTTTTCATGGAATCAAACGCCAAAACCCAGTTTTCATTGTTTTATGACGTAAATATTCATATCGAAATATTTAAGACAGATTGTGCGAAGCCGCGCTAAAAATAGTAAAAACGGAGATGGCTGTTTTATTTTCTAACAAGTTCTGAAAAAGTTGGGAAACTCCCGTAGACTTTCCATTTTTATTTTACTTCGTCATATTTTCACAGGGTTTTCTTCGACAGCCTAAAGTTAAGAAGGGAGAAGTACGAGCATGTTTTTGGCTTTACAACATCGATGTTGAAACATTTCGTAATTGGCTTGATTATGTTAAAATTTAAACAAGTATAAATAGGTTTTTTTAAACCGCCGAAAATAGAGCTGATAATCTTTAAACAGCTAACCAGATTGATTGAACACATATCTAAGAATCAAGTCGACCTTTCAAACAAAAAAACAAAAAACTAAAACAAAATAGGTTCGTATTTTTTTTTATAATAAAGTTGTATTGTTCAGCCTTTTGAGAGCTACGATGCTGCAGTTATATATATACACAGACTCACAGACACACACGCTTATAGCGTCGGAGATTAAAAATTAAACAGCTTAAAGTTTGTCTAGTATGAGTTCATTTGGCATCAATTACTTATTACAGTTTTTAGTACATAAACAAAAATCTATAATTTAGAAACTGATGTTTTGGACGTTAATATCCCATTTTGCAATTCTTACAACGCTTGTAATCATACATGCAGCTGTAGCTTACTTTGTGGCTAATAGAGTGGAGAAAAAGTGTGAGCAGTGCACCAATAACCCTACTCGAGAACAATACAAGCTCGCATAGAACTATCGGCATTGTGCGGGCCCGGCAACCTGTTGCTCCGAACTATTTTATTAGCGAGCATGTCGGCGGCCCATTCTTTACTGCTCGCTTGTGTGAGTACTCGCTCAGTCTGATCGCACACTACGCGCCCAAAGCAGTGATTGGACGGGCGCATAGCGCAAACTGCGTTGTTTTGCGTTTGGCTGTTTTGTTTGTAACTTTAGTTAAATTTATTGTGCTTTGTTTTGAGTTTGTGAGTTTGGATATGAAATTGGAAATAGAACATTTCGAGGTAGGTGCTTTTCGTTCAATTATTTTAATAGCCGCTCTATGACTATGGAAATTATTTTTTCACTGTTTAAACTTAAAATAACATTTAACTACGCCAAACAAATAACAATTTACAAAAATGCATAAGTACACACATTGCATTCTCCGTAATCCCAAAATGCAAATTGTGACGTGGTTCTCGTGAGCTCAAAAGTGCATTGTTCTTGCATCCCCCCGTATGTCAAGATTGTCATCCAGATAGACGCCAATACGGCCCCTGCATAAATTGAAGGCTTCGCAGCCGCAACGTTGTCCGGAATTTCCCTCAGGGCTATGGGCGAGAAAAAACTGACGGCAGGCGCCAGACGGTGCGGTAGACTTGCTTCACTGCTATAATAAAAAAAATTACTAAACTCTTACCAAATGAATCTATGGTACTTTATTATTGTTATAAAATTTATCTAACTATTTTAGTTTAAGATATTAGGCAACGAGGCGTTCAATAAAATTCTTGTTTTCTCAGTTAAAAAACCTAAAGTTATTAATGACAGGAATTTATCCTCCCGTTAATGAGACTTAAATTTATTATAATTATATTAACTATATTTATCAATAAATTATTATAAATTTATTGATTAGTAAATACCGTGAATGACTAATTTTCACACTTCTCTGTCACATTAGTGTAACGGTTAGGAAGAATATTGCCTCATCGTCACACTGTTTATTTCATAGTGTGAAGGTTAGGAAACTTATTTCCTCATTAAATAAGTTTTTTTTAACCAACTTCAAGACTATACATACAATACCTACATGTAGATACAAACTGAAACTTAAAAGTAGTAAAATGACAATTAAAACAGAAATTGAAAGTCCTCATTAAAACTATTGCTGAAGGGAAGTACAACCCAAAACGTCACTTGTGTATATATTTTTTGCTTTTGTTGATTTAAAAAAAAATCTCTTCAGGCCTAGCACAGGCCATGGACAGATTATCTTTCCACCATTTTTATCTTTTTTTTTTTATGATACTGGGTGACGAGACGAGTGAAGTCGCTCGCCTAATGGCTCTTCACGCTTGCCCATAACAGTTCAACGCCACTCAGAATTTTGAACTTCAACAGTTCAAAACCCTGGATGGCAATGCACCGCGCTCGTCACCCCGAGATATAAGATGTCAAATCTCTGTGCCCTGTAATTTCGCTGGAAACATTGCCTTTCAATCCGGAACACAGTAGTGTTTGCACACTACTGCGTTATCACTCTAGAAAGAGACAAACGTATCCATATTCTAGCTCTGTCGCGTCTACGCGCGGATAAAAACGGTGGAAAGACAATTTTTCCACGGCCCGTGCTTGGCCTGCTGAATGAATTTTGATAAAATTTATATGGGACCACCTCTAAAGTATGACCTACCAAACGAAAAAACAAAACAAAATCAATTAATAATTGGCCGAGTAATCATGTACATAACTAACATTGTAAAAAACATACAGTCGAATTGGTAACCCCCTCCTGAATTCGGTTAAAACACGGTACGCTCATTTGACGCTCATCAAATATTTGCATTGTTGAGGTCATTTTCATGTTGTACCAACACAACGATTCTATGACGACTCTAAGACGACTATGAATTAAAGATGATGAGAAGAAATGGACACTTCCAATGTTGTGGGAAATCTACCAAAACCTCGACTCATCCCGTGCCAATGTTTCATCTATAACTCAATATTCGCTATTACCTCGGACGACTATTTACAATTGTAATTTACGCGGCTAATTCGTTCGTACACGTGAATGAATAATGTCCATTTTGCATTGGGATTTGTAATTTTCCGTGCAATTCTGTTGTTCCATTAGGTTTATTCTGCTCTGCACATTTTGCTTTTGCAGTTAAGAGTGTTATGATTTTTAACTAGTTTTTTGTCAAGTGTTTCTCCTCTTCCGGGATAAGAGCTTCCCAATAATGTATAAATTACTTCTAAATCAATTCAGCCGTTTAGTCTCGACAAACTGTTTGAATGGCTTTCGAATTTATAAAATTTGGCATGCCATCTTTTTGGTTCATCATAATCAGTCTATTTTAGTCCATTACTGAACATTGGCCTCTCCCAAAGCATGCCTCTCAGCCCGATCTTCAACTTTTAGTTGCCAGTCATTCCTTCGTCTCAGTGTAGTGTTGTTCTAATTTGTTATACCTACATAAAAACTATGTAACTGTTTTCTTTTTAATTTAGTCATTATTACGGCGTTTTCTCCCCGCGTTTGCTAAAAGTGACATAAAAAGCTGGTCGTAAAACTTGAACTCGGTGACTTTAATTTTAGTGGCATAACTCTACGTAGCTTAGCGTTCAGTGTGCTACTTAGGTTCACCTAGACCCACTTACTGTTGCGTCAAAATTTCATACCATCGCTGGTGTTGCGTCGTCAAGATTGATATTTTAGGGCTGTCACTAAAACGTGACTCTTTTTTTTTAGTTTAGTTCATTTAAGAGGTTGGGTATCATCCATGGCAATTTAAATTAAGAATACTACTGATTTTAAGAGCGAGCCGTTACTGCAGCTATACCAGTCCCGAAGCTTTCTAGAGTGGTGATTAAAAATTGGCAAACGTAACATAGGACGCCCTGAAACTCGACGGCGACATACGGATGGAGAATCGGAGTGGCGTGCCTATGACCAGCAGTGGACTAAGTAAGACTTACTATGAGCATGATGATGATGCTCTTCAACCAGATGTATGTGCCGCCTCCATCCAGCGCTTATGTTGCCGAATTTCATAAACTGGCAAAATAATAATGATAATGATACGTATGCGCCAATTTTTTTATTATGCTTGCATCTATGTAACTTCTAAATAAATAAAAAATATGTACCTACATCGAACATTTCTGCATTCCTAAATAATCTTACCTTGGTTTTCATGAGATATTAGTATTTCCCTTCACGTAGGGCAACCCTATCCACTAGCTCATCCCGCGCTCGCACGCGACTTTCCGTGCTACACAACGTTTTTTCATCAGATGAAAGCCCCTACTTATAAAAATAATTTCAACGCACCAATGCTCCGCTTCTTTTACTTTTTGCTTCGTGTGCACAACTATAACCAGAGACGCGTATAAAACATGCTAATTGACAAGCCACTGGGCTTTTCCAGGCGTATCCACTTTTTGTGAAGAAAAGTCTGGTAAATTAATGTCTGAATGATCACAGCGAATGGATTTGCAACACTGAATATGTTATTTTAGTTTCTATACTACTGCTGTTTTTATGTAGGGAAAAAAATATGTCTACGTATCATTTTTATTTGTCAAATGTCAGGAAAATCCGTAAATAAGTTTGGTATATTGAAACTCTTTAGTAGAAAATCAAGCTGTTTCAAATAGTTTCCATACTGAAGGCAATTGTTTGCAATAGAGCCAGTATTTTCGGAATTTTTTGCCCAGCTAGAGCCGTCATTGGTTTAAAAAAATATATTGAATCCCTCTAGTGTTCTTCGATAGTTTTTAGGTTTATTCAGTTTAGTTATTGCATTATGTATACTACAAAACAGCGCATTAAATTTCTTTAATTAAAATCGACGAAACATTTTCGATTTTTTTATAGATACTTTACAACGGTATATTCAAATGTTAGAGAAGACTAGAAACAACTGCAGGTGGCCTTTACTGAATGAATGAAAGAATAAACTAATATAATTTAAGTAAAAACTAACTAACCTATCTATTTATAATAACATAGTATAAAACAATGGTAACAAAAAAACAAATTCAAAACAAAAACATCGGCACGATTACCACCATACATACATTACACACATACCTACCTAGTACCTACTTATAATGTTTTATTTATAGAAAATGGAGTATTAACATCATAATTTTTAAATGTAGGTGTTTTGTTATCTATAGGATTCACTATTAAAATGTTATAGACAATTCAACATTTTGAGGACCGGCAGGATTCGAAGCTGCGCCATCCGAGCCTCGAGCGCCCTAACCGCTAAGCTACGGTTGCTTTCCTGTCGGTCTCTACATTTTTGAGCTGTCTTTGCTACCAATTTAAGCGTTTGTGACCATCTGTATTCTTGCTAGATGCAAGTAATTTACATCTTAACAAATTTTCCTGAACTTACAAATTCAGGTGGCCCGGTATTAAAGCCGCACAGTTACACACTCATAAAACCCCCATATGATCTGACGTCTCATTTTTTCTCGGAAATCTCAATATCCCTCTAAAGTTACAGACTAGACAATCTTGTAACTTTATATTAAGTTGGGGAATCGTTTAAGGCTACCAAGCTCAGACATCGGGGTATCGATGCTTTTTATTTAAGCTAACTTTCCGGACTTAGAATTCAATAAAGGCGGCCAAAGGAATTTACTTCTCTTTGACTAAATAGCTTAAGAGATTAATTAAGATAAACTTTGTGGAGATCCGGTTAATGTTCCCGGGTAAACAGTTCGGTTCAAACGGGGTTTCGCGAGCGAATTAAAAAAGTTATCTTCATAGTGCATGGTTAGTTAAAGCTATCTCGAATTTTGCTAAACTGCCCGCTTATAAGTTTAACTTTATATGCTATTGGTAAAAATGTATAAAAAATATTTTAAATCTCATGGAATTTCAAAGAAAACTACGATTTTTAGGCTTGTGATTAAATAATCAAACTGAAAAGCCAAAAAAAAAAAAAGAATTCTAAAGCCCAAATAAAAATTGGTATTTTTAAATTCACACTTTATTTTTGACATCAAGAACCAACAAAGATAACTTTAAAGCCACTCGTACTCATAACGCTCTCAAGAGGCTATAATAACTTCCCAGGACTTCTATATTCCGCGACAATACAAGCACTATCGTATAAAAATAACAATTTAATTTTACGGCCACTAAAACAAAATTTGAAATTCCACACGGCGCGTAGAGAATGAAGATTTGAAAAGCAGGTGTCCAAGGATTACTGGGGATGGGGTCACGTGCGGCTGGCGATGACATTGCATTCGTGGTCGCTATGCACTGGCATCTTATTCTGGTACAGTCGATATTATCTTGGAACCTGCCTCTCTCGTAGAAATGTTAGAAGAGTTCGTATGACGGAAATAATCTAAAGCGTACCAGAATAGAGTCCCAGATGCTAACTGCCGCGCTATAACCTCGTGTAATCCACTTGTGTAAAATGACGTGGTTTATTTGTGTTAGCTCTGAATGTTGATATTGTATTATTTAGTATGCTAGACAATTTAGCAGTTGCATTTGTTTTAAATTAATACTGCTACGTATGCATATCTATTAAATCCGAGAGTGTGTTATCGTGCATTGTCCACAGAGAAATAGTAGCATTGAATAGTTTTTTTGAAGTGAAAACAAAAGCTTCGAGTGACTTTGGTAGGGGCAAAACTTATGGGTTCGCGACACCGACATGCTAATTTGACAGTTATTCCAAAGTTATCCGTTTTCACTTCTGTCGGCAGTCCCCATTACTACCTGTTTTTTTAAAGGTAGGGTTTTAAAGTACTTGCTTAGCAAAGAGCTCCATATTTGGTCAAAAAGATAAACATTTTATATCGTAAACAAACAAACTCTGGGCGTATTTATGGATTATTGTACTCGTATTTCCTGATCAGAAAATTAAGTTTGATCAAATCTGTTCCTGTTCTGCGGAACTGGTTAAGGTTAAAAAGTTTATCTCTCTTATTTATTAGCAATGGTTTTTAATAGTAACTGTGCCGGTTCGGTACCGTATTGGTTTATTCTAGGCAAGCTAGTTCCATCCAAGACCGCATCATGGCGAGTTTGCAGTCTGAACAACACTGAAATAGCGAAAATAAAATCAGCTGTTCCATACATTTCGTTGAATGTCAATGATATTTTTTCCATTATCATCAGATTTTTCTTACGCGATTTAAGGGTTGGTCCCATAGTAAAAGTTGTTCATAATGATGTGTACAATGATATACCCGAATAATTCCACTATCTAGCCAGTCATCCAGTATAAAAAAAACTATATCCAATGTAAGAGAATAGGTGCCAGTTATTAATAATTATTTACCTAACCTTACCCTTAAGTTAAGCGGCATCAGAAATGTAATCAAAGGGCACAAAACAAATTCCTGTCTGCCGACGGGGAGTTGTGACAGACATCCCGCCTTGTATTTAATTAAACATACATATTTCGAACTGTATTTTCTGTATGTATTTTTAGCTAGCAATATTTCGATGTTGATGTATTTTATGAGGTTGGAAGCTAACATTTACTGCTAGAATTTATTTGAGGCATATCAAATGGTGTTTAGTATGAAGTAATTAGGTACTCAATTATCTGCTTGTTTAAAGACAACATAATTTTGGGTTCATTTGGTTTGTTTTAACGAGTCCTATACCAGAAGTTCCTCTATACACCTTCGGGCTCCATCATCAGACCCTCGTAAATAAGTTTAAGAAATCCTCAAGTTTGGCTTCCTTTAGTTTATTTTAACATATCTCTTAAGCGCTGTTTTTCGTTTTTTTAATGTATTAATTATTCTTCTTTTATAGGCCATTGCATACCAGATGGCCATTATAAAGCCAATTTTTGCTTAAAAATAGCACATGAAAATTAGTAAAATTATTGTTTGAATCTGCCGGAAACTGTATGCAACAGTAAATACCTGACAACAGACTCGCTAATACATGCTGCAGTAAGTTCCTGAATAACATACGAGCAATTTCTTGAAGCAATAAATGCATCGCTAGGGACATCATCTGCATAATTGGCAAACGCGTAGACGTCCTAGGATGTTAATCCACGCGAAGAGGGGGGAAGCAATTTTCTGCGTCATTTCCTGTGAATCGCCCGCGCGAATGGGCAGTGGTAGTAAGGCCTGTATACACTAGAACCGATGCTATATATTTTGAAGCCATAAAAACTTAGTGGTTTTGGATGATACGCCGCCGGGTTCAGGTCCCAACAAAGAGCTTTTGGTAATGGAAAATGTTATGTGAAAAACGTAAAATGTTGGTATCGCACTTTCTTGTGTTCGGCTGACTAGTTGAAAATATTACGGCAAACGCTTAAAATAGTTGACTTTTCTTGGGGCGATTGAATGCTGTGACGCCGCTTGGACTCTCGCCAGTCGGCGTTGAGCTTTACATAGGCAATCAGTGATCAGTGCGACCAATGATTGTAATCGACAATCACTGATCGCACCGTTCTGGCCTCTGCACTGGTATCATGAAAACAGGCCCTTACGTACTGAATGGTACTATCGATATAGTTAACTTTTATGGTTTAATTGATACAAACAATAGCTTTTACAAATGTTGTAATAGCTTAGCCCATGTGGATGAGCATTATAGGGATTAGCTTCGCTTTTGTTCACAACGGGAAGCTATAAAGTTTTATATACTTTTTGTTAAAAAATATATATGGTATTACTTGCTATTGTATGCAATTATGGGGTATCAATTATGGACCCGGGTATGTCCTAAAACTGCGACCAGAACCACCGGAGGATGGGCAGCAGCGTCCTAATAGTACACGGTGAACGTACTGCGATCCCCAAGCCGTCTGCCAAGCGTGGGGATTATGGCAACACCCCTCTCTATGAGGGAGGCCTTGTCCAACAGTGGACGTTAATTGGCTGATGATGTGATGTTGTGATGGGGTATCAAGTAGGAATCTTTCTCTTACAGGTCCAGTGAGACAATTTATCTGAGTTTTTTTTTTCTCACTCATAAGAGAGTTCTCTCAGACTTCAGGATCTCTTCGGTATTCAATTCGGACAGTTTTTTTTGTATGTATGATGTCCCGTGAGGACCTGTAATTAGCTTTTGGTACTACAAAGATTGTTTTATTTTTTTAAGGCTGTTGTTCTTCCTATAAAGTAAATAAATAAATGTCAATTACCACATTTGCGACCGCGTTTTTTTCTGTTATATAGAGGAAGCTCTCGATATGGTCCCACAGAAAAATATTAGAGTTAAGCTTGTGTGTGAGTAAAAAAAACATAATAAAAACTAGTGTTCCACTTTTCTCCTTAGTTCAATATTTCATGTTTTTTTAGAGTATTTACGTAGATATGACGACGCGACGAGATATATGTTGACTATTCCATAATAAGTAGAAACAGACCACGTTGATTTCGCTTAGCGACCTTCAAAGATTAATTGCATCATCCATATATACCTGAAGATGTGAACAGGTAACCCAACAACTATAGAAAATCTAAAAATACCCCACAATAGGCATTAATGCTCGATCCCGACGCTTTCCATATAGTCTCCATAACAATCGAGGCTTGAAATTGCCGACTCGGTCCGATACCAATAACCTGGCCTCATTGTGCAGATGGCCCTTCCATTCGGGTGCAGTGCACTAAACATCTTAGGTTGAGCACGTATGGTGGCTTTTAGTTCCTACGCGCTTGTCGGAAGCTTTTTCGTGGAGTTTTGTAGAGATTTTGACCACAAGCTTAATTTCCTTTGTTGCTAATGTCGGTTCCTGATATGAATATGCATTGCCTACTACAAGCATACTGTGACGCTGATGATCAGCAATGAGTAGGGTTCATCATCATTTCAGCCATAGCACATCCACTGCTGGACAGGCCTCCCCAATCAATATCGAAAAAAGGGTGAGGGGTAAGGCAGGATTAGCAGATAAAAAAATCTCCGGAGAAAACTCCACTTAAAAAAAATTCCGGACATTTCCTTCAAAGTTCATGTTTCGTGGTATAATAACTCGTGTGGCGGTCGTAGCACTGCCGTGTACCGCTCTCAACGTGTCAGCGTGGCGCGTAGTATTTCCGGTATATACCTAATAGTAATAAAAAGAAGTAGGTACCTACTGCAAGGTAATTCCAGGTGCCATTTTGTACTATTTTATTTTAGTATAGTTACATATCAACATCATCCTATGTTCTATCAGATCAGTATCCTTCAGAGCGCTGAAACAAAACAAAAAAAATACAAAGTATCATACCAAGCCATAGTAATAGAAAACTTTCACTAAATAAATTAAAACAAGGTGACATTTTATTATTATTATTATGAATGACGGCCCCGACCTTGCTCCTAAATTAATTTATCATCTAACTCCTTTGGATATAATATTCCAGAAAATTATGAAGACCGGTAATAATTGCAAGTTATTACAGTTTGGAAAGTTACCGTAATTTACGATTGAAATTTCCCATTCATTTTAATGTATAATTAGATGTTAATATTTAAGTAAAATCTTTTTACGGCTGTTACTTTGTTAAAATCCATTAAAAATATGCGCAGTAAAACAAAACTACGTCAAAAAGACACGGTTGATAAATTGAACGAACATAACAATTTTGCTAATATTATACTTCTACTTGGTAGAAGAAAATAAAAATGATAGGTACAATAGGCATGTGTATTTTTTTTAATTATTAACCCATCTAAAAGCTGATCATACTCGTAAATAGAGCCTAACTACGAAAACAAAATTAAAATTTGTTGTTAAAAAAATTGTTATAGGTGTGTGTTTTAATTTCATGCTAGACAGAGAGCGCACTATATAACGTTATGACGTCATGCCGTGCGCGTGCTTACAAATACTATACTAACAAACTACTACAGTAAATTTTCAATTTAAATTCTTATTTTCAGTACGTGTAATGTATTTAGTTACTTTCGCTAAGCCTGTTATTTGTAATATATGAAACATTAGGACAAAAGCCTGTTGTAATCGACCCTCGTTATCGGAGAACGAAATAAACTTTCAATGCTCTTAAAACATCGGGAGTATCGCTTTTCCCGTTGACATGACTCCCAATTACCCATCGATTGATAGCAACTCGGATCACGACCTGCTTCAGATCATATTTCGACCACTTCTCACCCCATCCGCCCCCTGACGTTTACCTTTTATTCCTCGTCTCGAAGTCAGACGTATTTGACAGATTTGCCCCGAACCCGAAAGATTTTATTGGCCGGTTATTATTTCATTTTATGGGGCATCCACTCTTATTTCATAGGCACTAAGACGAAGTTACAGTTTTTGTCGCCCGATTATTGGGGCAAATCTTCGACCGCCTCTAACGTTTCTATTGAATCGGATTCGGTGTAGATGGCTTATGTGATTGTCATAAAAGACGTGTGCCACGAATTTGAGACGGGTTTATTCACTAACGGCAACGTTAAAACGCGTACAGAAGCGCTTTCAAGGTAGACTATAAACTATCTCAGCTCTCGCTATTATTCAAGTGGAAACACATAAATAAACGTAGAAAAATACGCGGAGAGGTTCTCGGAGCGTATCTTACGAACCGTTCGACGATATTGAATCGGATGAAAATAAAAACTGAAGTGGTGTGTCCTGTGGAGTTTTCGATCAAAGAAATTACGCTAGGCGTGGACGAGACCGAGGCGCTTGGTCTTTTCTCCGGAGCCGTCGGAAGGTTCTATAAAATCCCGTTCGTCGCAACATATCGTTCTTTTCTCCCCAAATTGCGGCTGTCCCGGCGCGGCGGACACGTTCAGGTAATAACGCAATAAACCACTGAGAGCTTCCCACTGGAAAAGCGATCGAGTTTTCCTTCAACCTTTCGAAAACGAGTTGTGTCTCGACTTTCGTGGTGAGTAAATGAGATTGTTTGGAAAACGTGCTTTATTTGTATGTGGATTTAGTTGGTTTTCTTTCCGCGGGTGGGGTCTATGGTGAGCGGTGTGCAATCGGTCAGGTCGGCTGACCGCGTAGCCGTTTTTCGCGGTGCGCCCGCTACCAGCGACCATCAGAGTAATTGAAAACTTGATGTGCACTTGTGCAGAACACCCGTATATGGATAAATCTTTTCCAACTCAAGATTTATTCGCTGTTTTGAATACTGAACGGGATTCTGGTATGCTTAATGAATTTATTGGTTTTTGTTCTTTGTTGCGCTGCGGTTGAACAGCTGCCAATGTTTTAATTTAATTAACACTTTCACATTTACATTGTAATTTATTTTTATTATAGTATATACATATTCTACTTCAGATAACAATGAAATATCGGTATATTGCAGTATATTGGTCGAGGTATATTGCAGGTCTTTATTGTCATATTATTATTTTTAGTAGCTAGGTGTTTCATTACTTGTAAACGCAATGAAAACTTAACTCTACAAAAGCCACTGTTATATGAAGGATGTTTTGGTCCTGCGCGAACAGATTAGTCAGTTAAATTGTTTTCTTCTTTTTCAAATCATGTCTACCTACTCGATCGCGTTAACTAAGATTTGTATGAAGTAAGAACAGCGCCATCTACCGCAATCTAGATAGCACTGCTCTTCCTTTATACATATACTAAACCTATTTTTAGATCGAAAGTTAATGTTACCATGATTAAATACGTAAACTCGCACTAGATACTTTATTCCTGAAATTGACCTTATCTCGCGCATAAATAATACTATTGATACCATTATATCTGCCAGTCACAAATTACTACCGCAGAATGTTCTTTAAAATCATTACGATGATATTACAATATCTAATGAACAAACTAAGGTAAACCGAGCAATCCGGCTATTCCGGGAAACAGCACAAGTGCTTTTGTTCGAATTTCAGTATTTCTGAACACAAAACAAACCGTTGGTTGGCGCGTTTTCCTTTTTCCTTCCAGTCTGCGTCTGGTACCCATTAAGTAATCTACTTCGGTCGAAAGTCACTGGCTAATGCACCTTAGGCGAATTTAGTGCTCTAAGATGCAGTTATACCCTAACAGAGTAGCTAGGCCGGAATGGCTAGAAGTCAGCTGTGCAGTTTTTGTAGAATAAAGTATACTGTTAAATATGGATAACAGTGCAAACCCCATCTTTTATCAAAATCTATTTACTCGTACAGTTAGTCATCCCTTGTCATATTATTATTATAAATTGTTGTTACCTTTCTAAGAAGTTGCGAGGTATATCCAGGACTTATGTTATAATAATTATAATTATAAAAAACCAGCTTCAAAATTAGGAGTTCGTATTTTTTTTTTGTAACATGCTTGCGTTTGACAGCCAACTCGCCTGATGTTAAGCGATAATGCGGTCTACGAGGGAACACGCTTACCTAGAAGAAACCGATTCACTCATGACTTGCAAGACACCTAGTTTGGTAAATTATTTGTATTATAAAAGCTGTTTCAAAAACTACTGAGCCAAAGATAATGCAATTCTTCTAGTACCACTTCGAAAGCTTATTTTTATAATAGAAGAAGAATTAAATAAATTGGTTCACAAATAACAAACATTTAAAAAATATATAGAGAATCTGAAGTCGGTTAAAAATACATAATGGTCTGTCAAGTTGACTGTCCCGGTGGCTCAGTGGTAGTGAACCTACCTTCTGCGCTTGGGGGTGTGGGTTCGATTCCCACTTAGGGCAAACATTCATGTGATGAACATTTGTGTTTGTTTTATGTCTGGGTTTATAAGTATGTATTTAAATATATATATGTACGTATATCAGTCTCTGGCAGCCATATTACAAGCTCTGCTTAGTTTTTGGTCAGATGATCATGTGTTCAAAATGTCCAATATTTATTTACTAAATTTAAAATGACAATATTGAGTCGAAACTATAGGCTTAAAAAATAGATCCTTTTATCTATGTAGAATCTATGGTTGGCACGGTTGTTAATATTGTGTAAACACCCAGCGCTACCCCAGTAAGTAAGTACTGGGGTAGCTCTTTGGCCGCGAAGTGGTTTGCGACAATAAAAGACGCCGCTCCTCATAAAATTGAGAGATTTCATGCCAATCAGTAAACCAAAGACGTAGGGAAGACCTACCCAAAACCTATAAAAAAATAATTTTATGATAACGAAAAAAAAAAATGGTCTAAGTACTTTTCTAACCAAGAAATTGTTAATATTTATAGTATTTTCGTATCAGAAAGTCACATTTCTCGTACGACATTGTTATGATAAAGTGGCGAATAAACTATATTTCACAAAAAGACAACGCGGCTTAAAAGCGGTTAAAAGTCAATATCCTTAAAGCGAAAGCTCAACAAAAATCCGTCCTGAACCAGGCGTCTTTTACTCAACTAAATAAACCTCCCCGTCGATCGTTCCAAACATAATAGTCGCCTAAGAAAAGCGGATTTTAATTAACGCTACCGCTTTGTCAACTGTTCCTTTTAATTTTGATGAATAAAGAAAATTATTTATTTGGCAGCGTTAGCGTTCGGCGTGATTTATACCTTCAGTTACGGACGTTTATAAAGCGGTGGGGGGCAGTGACTGAGGTCCAAACAATGTGATGTGAAGGCACTTCCTCTTTGTTTATTTATTTATTAGCTGTGCCCCGCGGTTTTACCCACGCTGATTACTCCTTTTAACATCAGCTATCTACCAATGAAAGCCCCGTCAAATTCGATCCAGCCGTTTCGGAGTCCATACACACATTTATACATACACACCGTTTTTTTTATACATATAAAAGATTATTATTATCCATTTGTAGGAAAACTTGCAGACTAATAATATACGTAAGAAATTGATTAGGTGACCAGGGCCAATTAGAAGTTTCCGCCAATAGAAAAACAGACCTTTTCTTAATAGTGACAGCTTTTGTCTTGATTTACCCCGATATACTTAGATGCTTCAACATTTCCTCAGTTTCGTGGTAACAACCTTAGATGTAACCTCAACACTATATTAGTTTTTCACCTCAAAACAAATCTCAATAGTCCAATTATTTATAACACCGATCTTAGTTAATTGGACTAACTTATACTAAGCCAAAAAAGTACTCTGTACGCCGTGATCAGTTTGAAAAACTATTTAATTTATTTCTTATAGCCATGGATACTGGGATTGGCGGGTAAAATGATAATATATTTATTTGATATAAACGGGTCCCGGTGGATACAACTCCCCGTGGCTAATTTAGTCTGATCCCGTGATACGTGGATACAAACCCCTCGAAGCAGTTTTTGAATGACAATTCTACATAAATCATAATTTTTTTCCTATGAAATATGTATGCAGTCCCTTTCCAACCTTCAGACAATCTCTGTGTTAACACAGATATTCCGTTTGGATATGTTGCTTTGTAGGGCAATTAAACATGCAGTATATTAACCGCAGAAGCTTATGTACTCATTTCATGTCTACAAACGTTTATAAGGCATCGCCCGCCCTAAGGGAAATATCTTTTTCATAATTCGTACAGTTTGACGGTTTCGTATTATCGTTCCTCTACTGACGGATTGAACAATGAATATGACGTCATAAATTAATGTTTTAATCGTTTCATTTAAGTTCTATTAATATAGCAATGATTTATTATGTTCAGGTGTTGCATGCCTGTTGTATCAAACAAAGATTATAATATAATTTATTTGGACAGTTACAAATTTAATAACGTCAAATGGACAAAATTAGGTTTAGGTGAAAAACTGAAACAATAGAATTATTGTAATTAAACTTTTAACCGATCGTATCGCGTATTACACATTGTACATTATTTAAATTCCTGACGTTTCTACCATTGCAGTGTCCGTGGTCATATAATGTAAATTATACGCGGTAAAATATGTTCATCTTCATCAAACACTTAAATAATCATTTTATTATGCAATGTCCGTGGTCACAGGTAGACAGGAGAAGAGGTAGACATGGGCATGGACACTGTTAAGAGATCGAAACTTCAGAAATTCAAATATGGTAAAATACACGCAATAAGTGTTTACTTAAATATGTAATAAATACGAAAATCTAAGTAATATAATTATTGATTCCTTTAAGTAAACTGGTGGACTAAAGTGGTGCTAGTAGAGCCAATTCATCCTTCAGCGGCCTATCGCCTTTAACAATCAAAATTTTCGAAATGTTGCTCTAACATTGTTTTTTTTTTTTTATATATTGCCTGCAATTATATTTTTTTACATTTTTCTTATTGCTTGCTACTAAACTACTTTTGTATCTTATGCAAATTTTATAATGTATTTTCTTCTTTTCAGGTAAGTGAAATCAATAGTAGTAATTATGTACGCTGACGAAGTAAGTCAAAATTTAAATTTCTTGTTGCATTATTTTTGAGGCTTATAAAATCTATTTTGTATTATTATAGAGTTCATTTTTCATCATAGATTTATCTACCTCCCTTTTGAAAAGATTTAAAATAAGTCAGGGTTTATTGCGAAACAAACCTAATCAGGCGTCCCTTGTTCCGCAAAAGAAGTTAAAACGTGGATCCAACCGATACAAAAGGATTACTACGTTATTAAACTTGTAAAATTGTATTCGTAGAACTTCTGTAGAGCCGCGTAGCTCCGTAGCCGCTCTACGGTGCTACGCTCGTAGCCCTCATCCGTAGTAAATCTTTTAATCTCTTTACAATGGTCCGACGTCATAAATTTGACATCTGTGACTTTTTTATGACAATATTCGAAAACGTGTCCCTCCCTACGGTATGATAAAATCGGATTTTATGGACGCGCCGACCGTCAGTTCATTATTTTATTCGGTGTTGTATCGATTAAATTGATGTATAAATCACAGAATCAATGTGGACATTGAATTTCCGAGCAATCTTGCTAAGGGTGACACTGATATTCGTTACTGTTTGTTTATTGTTTTTGTGATACAAATAAAAGAAATCCAAAGTAATACGTAGGTTACGAAAACATGACAGAAGATTATTTGCTGTTTTAGCTAAACTCAAATGTATAATACTAGCCGTCCGCCCCGGCTTCGCACGAGTGTAAGCTCGGCCTTCGGCCTCGCTACAAAATATAATATAGCCTATGTCACCCGGGGATAGTGTAGCTTCCCAACAGTGAAAGAATTTTTCAAATCGGTTCAGTAGTTTCGGAGCCTATTCGTTACAAACATACAAACATACAAAAATAGGTACAAATCTTTCCTCTTTATAATATTAGTATAATATAAATTCGATAGCAACAGCTGCTTCATAGTCTTCCTACCTGCCATGTCTGCGAGTAAAAGTCTATCATTACGACAATGTTACTATATAAAATAGGCTAGATTTATATATATATATCACTGATAATATTAAAAAAACGGTTATATTTTTTATTTTCATTAGTTTATATGGCCTGTGCGTCAATCAGCAATTGCATATAATATTTATTTTAATAGCATATAATAGTTGTTTTTGGTAGTTTTTGTTTTTGTTAATTTGTGTTCTTTAGATATAAGTTGTTAATTTTTATGTCGAAAAATTGTTTTTCTTTCTTTCTTTCTTTCTTTCAATCGTCAAATCGCCGTATTTGTGCGACACACAAACCGCTTTATTTTGCCAGTGATACCAATATCAGGTACATATTGCTTCTAATTAGTTAAAAGTCATGTGTGACGGTATTTAATCTACACATTTATTATATTTAGCGAATTCACTGTAGTATATTGCCCAGCTACATACAATCTTATCAGATCAGATTTCACAATTTCCAATACAAACTATGCAGCCGTCTGAGGTAAAAAAATCTTGGACGAGTGTAGCCTTTTATTATTAAATCGAAAATCATAATTATTGTAATATATGAAACACTTTTACGGATTTTATCGCGTATAATTTACTTTATTTTAATTCCTGACATTTCGAACACTGTGCAGTGCCCATGGCTTAGGGTAGACTGATGTCTATAGAAATGTTATGAAAATAGTAACATGTAACGCCAATTATTTTGATCATAATTTGTTATATTTTGTTTACTTATAGCTACGTCTTAGTAAACAATCATACGTAAAACAAAATGTCCCTAAGAAATCATCAACAAAGGACCTCGAAAATAATTCAAACGCGCCATGAATAAGTAATATCTTCTAAACGTTATTGTTATGTAAACATTTCTAAGATACTTTTAAGTGCATGAAAAAAAATACCGTATTCAATGGACAAAGACCTCCGGTTATATTGTGATTTCAATACATTTTCTCCTTAACAAGTGATCCTATTTTGTAGGAAGGGAGCCTTCCGATGAATAGATAATATCCATCTAGCTATTTGTGGGCCATCATGAATTGGCAACTTTTTCGTCGAACCATTTTTCCAGGAAAAACGAAATAAAGTTTGGTAGTATTTCGTCCAGACGAGATTTTTGATAAAAAAAACTTTCAGTCTTTATTCAGTTATCAATTGTAGGCAGATGTTTTATCTGAAGGTACCTACTCGTATTTACGTTATTTACGTGTTGTAACTATAGAGCAATTTGTAATATTTTTGAATTACAATCACGTTAAAATTAAACTGACTTCTTCGAATATTTCAGAATATGGTAAACTATTTTTGGGATAATGAAGCCTATAAATAAACAAAACAAAAGCATCAAACAATAAGTACCTCATCTACGTCGTAGCCTATTATAATACAAACATTCTTAGACCGTTGACGGTCTAAAGATAATTCTTAAGCCCACTAGCAGGTTGGTAGCGGCAGTAGCACCCTGAACAACCAGATATAGACTTCAATTCTTGTTTTTGGGTATTTGTAGGAAAATAAATTTAAATACAAAAAATAATTCTGATGATCCGATTGCTTCCAAACTTCGCTCGATGTGCTAATTTGAAGATTGCCTAAAAATTTTATCAAAATCGATCTACTTGTTTCGGAGTCCATAGGGAACATACATATATGCACATATTGCCTTTTTTATATATATATATATATATATATACACAAAAGTGTAAAAAAGTATATGTGATTTTTTAAATTCCTGACAAGATAAAGGTTTCTTACGGTCAGTGATTAAACTGTGACTACAAGAGAAAATCTTCAAAGACCACTTACACAAACAGGCCAGTGTCCCAAATTTCGGTCCCGTCTCAGTGGGACCTTATCAGCTTCTATCGCAAATTAACGATCGGTGCCGCCATCTTAACATATTAGCGCGGGTTAATCGAAATGGGGAGCAGAGGGGAAAGTGATTTTGTTTTATTCCTCACAAAAATGTTGCTCTTTAACCGACCACGCAGAAAACCCGCCAGGTTCTTAATAATGATGTAGGGAAGATGCCTGCAAGAGGTTGTTAGCGATACCAATAACCCTGTACACACTTGAAAAACATAAACCCCTTCTTGAGTAGTCGGGTAAAATAGTATACAGGTATGCTATTCCGAGACGCAAGGTAATTGATACGCCTGCGTCAACGATGTATAATATAGCAGACAAATAACGAAACATTGAATTGAAGTGCTTTTTGTATTTTATTTCATAGATTTATTAAGAGATTGAAAGGAAAATATTATTTCAATAACTTAACAGATTTGTTTTCCAGTTTCTGTGTTTGTTGCAATACCGCGACAACTGGACAGTGATGTAGGCTTGTGTCACTCCCGGAATATCAGATGATGATCACTGAAACTCACGTAAGATTAAGCCGGTTACTCCGACTATAGTTTATACCTTAACTATCGTACTTAGAAACAAATCCGTTCCGATTTTCACAAGACTAACCCGAGTTTACAGACCGACTCGTCAGAACTTAGATTTATACAGGGTTACACAAAACAGTTTTACTAAACAGTAAGCAGGTTATTGTACTCATTTCAGAGCAACAATTACAAAATCGGGAAAAAACAACTGTTCAGTACATGTCGTTGTTTGTTTTTTTATGGAATAGCTATTTTTTACGATTCATAGTAATCATGGTCTTCTATTAAAACTTTCCGTCCTGTTGTTGCCTGGAAAAAAATCGCTTTAAGTGATAAAGCCGCCAGTTGCACCTGATTTTAATAGTTTTTATCCTCTGTATGTAATTTTATGGTGTATAACTCAGATCAGATCAACAAGGGAGATATGCTTTAGTACAATTATCATTCGTGTTTAAATGTCTCCGCATTTAAATTTTTCACTTTACCGATAAACCGCTTGAAAATTAAATGCAATAACTATAAGTACGGCACACATTTTTTACGCACACCACAGAATACATATTGGGAAAACTACGCACACTAAGAAACTGGCAAGGACACAAATTAAGTAATTAAAAGTTCATATGCCAAAAAAGGGCTAGGTCGTCTGCAGGACGAGTTTGACTACAGGTATAAAGCCTGGTTTAGGCCTGACCCGCACTCGCCACGCCACCTTACCATACCTCCCTTGTTAGACTGTCTGAGGTGTGTACAATAAAGAGATAATCAATCAATAGTTGTTTATGATGATGAACACAATGATCTCCTTTCGGCATAGTATCACCGTTCCGTCTAAACCTGTATAGGTACAACGTCGTGATGAAGAGACATCTTCCCTTCCCTCCTTAAACTTGAGCATTTTTACGCTCATCCTTACAACTTTTGCAATCCACTTATATCAAGCAAGCGCTGAGTAAACACAAAAAGTTTTTTGCGTTTAATCTGCGCGTTTTTCGGATTGAAATTTCGCGCTCGCGAGTCGTTTTAAATAATCTGCGGAGAGTTATTTTTTACGCGACTTTGGTAATACTTTCTTACGCGTTCCAGTTTTGAGTCACACATGAAAAGTTGTTAAGCGCTTTCAATATACTATTCATTTTACCGGTCGTATAGTTTATTCTTGATGGATTGTCTCCGCAGGAGCCTTGAAACTGGAACATATTTTTTTTGCTTAAAAACAAGCTTACTGTCTTTTCTTACAACACAAAAACGTATTACGAGTATAACCTTTTAACAAAGATAGAAGAAGAAAAAACAGACACAAAAAACAAAACACATCATCAAATAAATAAATTGATTTGATTCGAGTTCAAATAAATAAAACACGGTTTAATGTGCGATTAAACTTGCTCCACTTTTTTTTGCACTGACTGCAGCAATAATATTATAATTCAGATACACATTTGATTTAAAAGAAAGTTTGCATTAAATATATTTAAAAAAAATATAAATCTTTAAAACCAAGGTGCTGCCGGTAGAGAGACAGAGTCCAAGCTACAGGTGGTCAGGGCTGCAAAGTAAGAAATTTCCTGATAATGTGCGCCGTGTACAGGATGACCGCCTTCTGCATCTGACCCTTGACCCCACTGACTGGCGAGAGCCTCTTAAGGTGTTCGAGGCTCTTCGCTATAAGGCTGTTCATTGTAACGACTATCGGAACAATGATCTTCGAGTCGACATCCCACTCGTGAGCCAAGTCAAGCTTGTTTTACTTGCTGAGTTTCTACTTCTTGGTCTTCAGGAAGTTCTCGTCATGTGGGATGGTGATGTCGACAAGCACTGACCGTCGTCTTATAAATATTATTATACTTTAAAAAACTAATGAAACGAAATGACGAAGTGTGTGATAATTATCAATATAAAAATCAGACTTCATAAAAAAATCAGAACTGGACCAAATGGGTCACGGGAAGCACCTGCTTTCAAAAAAAGAATCAGCAAAATCGGTTCACCCAGTCGAAAGTTCTGAAGTAACAACCATTTAAAAAAAACTGTCGAATTGAGAGCCTCATCCTTTTTGGAAGTCGGTTAGTTAGAAATAATAAGTCATTATGACAAGGAAGCCAGAACGTGGACAGTGGAACTCTTGGTATGAGACTTGTTAAAACAAACAAAATGAGCCAAACTCGAGGGGTTTACTAGTAACAATTGAAGAGTTTCAGTGTCCACCTCATGGCTCCATCATCATCATCATTTCGATCGATACGACAATTAGAAGTTGTTAAAACCAACTTGTACGATTTGTTTACATAGAAATTATGGTAATAAATCATTATATTATTAACTTCGAATTAGAAATACTTGCCAAGTATGAAATCGATACGACAATTAAAAGCAACTTCCATGATTTTTTTACACAGAAATGAAGCTATAAAAAGCGCGTTAAAAACGTAAGACGAAAACATTTTCATTTAATAACTCTCGTTAGTATTTCGGCTGCATGGCTTACATTCAAAACCTAGCAAAAGTGATCAGAATTTACAGCTTTAGTCACCTTTTTACAACATATTGCATCTGCCATAGATAAAAAAAAAAACTTGTCGATATACACCTGTCAGAATAAACATTGTAAGATTGAAATTATATGCGACACAGAAACCTAATTTATATTATTCAAACCGGCGCAATGAATATGAAATAATCCGTATTGTGCACAAGACGCTAAGATTTTAAGCACAATACCCGCTTAGGTGCATAAATTATAACGTAACACACGGAGAAGGGTTGGGGAGACCAAATTGTAAAATTGTTCATTCCAAATTGTAAAATTGTTCATTTTACCGCCTCGTATCGCGAAGAATTTTGATAAATAGCTGAGTGAAAT
This sequence comes from Agriopis leucophaearia, assembly GCA_949125355.1. NCBI lineage: Eukaryota > Metazoa > Arthropoda > Insecta > Lepidoptera > Geometridae > Agriopis > Agriopis leucophaearia. The sequence goes on from OX421267.1 coordinate 6,772,664, forward strand.
AATTTACCTCGTCTCATTCGTTCATACAGTGCCGTTCTGACGCTCAGAGAATTCTTATCTTGCCGACGCAGCACTTTGATTATGAAGGAAAGGAATATTTAAAGAAGATTTCGCTTGCTTTGTTGTTCCTCGACGCATGTGCAAAATTTATGTTTGAGATATGAGAGCATTACGCCGTCGCTTTTTGTTATTCTTTTGTTACTATTCGAGTTTGTTCGACTCAAAAGGAAAGCATTAATAATATTGTTCTTAGTTTTCTTTATTCGTTTGAATGTTCAATTTGCTCAATGTCACTTATGTGACTGATATTTTATGTATAATACTGGTAGATTCAAAGTTGCTTATAGTTTTCAAAAGTTTGGATTTGTGCTATTGGTGTATTTAGCTAGCGTTCAATATATTCATTATGTTTTATAAGTATTTTGTATTTTTATGAACATACCTAACTCCATCAGTGGACGTCCTATGGCTGAAATGATGATGATGATGATACACATACCTACACTTTACATAACACGACTTAAGTTTACATAACACGAGTGAACTGTTAGTGGGCTTGAGCATTTGGATTGTCTTTAGACCTTAAACAGTCTATGGGCAGTCTAACTGTATGAGTAGTTTTAGTGTAAGCTTGTATTTTGTTTTAATTTATAAAGGCACTTGTCAGTTGAAAACACGAGTGTTATGTAAATTTCGGCATAAAGTTTTCACGTCGTAGAAAAAGAATATGCTTATACGTTTTTTGTAGCGATGAAAACACAGTAGCTGGCGTGATTACTGTGGCAGTCCATCCCGAGGCGTGGGTTCAAATCCCAGCAATGAGCTTGAGCTAAAGGAAAACATCTTGAAGAAACCATAGCAGTGGTAAGGTAGTAGGTACTTTCTAGTGTTCGGATGGCTAGCTATAACCATGAAGTTGAAAATCGGTCGCCACGCCTGACGACGTGTTCTTTCAGCCCCACTTAAGAGCCAATTCCCATTTCAGACAAAGTGTTTTTCCCATATTCGACCATGAACGCTCTCGAACGTCTATCTAGTTACATCGATAAAAGTTACTTGAGAAAGTTATTTAAAATGAATACGTATCACCAAAAAATTATGAAAGGATATCAGAAATACCGCACACTTGAAGCTATCTGTCTATATCTATACATCTATATCTTCTATCTATACATATATTATAATAAAAACGTAGAGATAAAAAAAAACTGTAATTGCAAGATATCAAAAAAACCACACACAAGGCGTCCTAAAATAAGAAGCTGAACATGTTAAGACAGTTTTTAGAATTTTTGTCTGTTAGTTTGTTTGTCCACGCACATCTCCTAAACCACTGAACTGATTTAAATGTGGTTTTCACGAATATGCTTACCAGGAATATGCTATGACCAGGTATACTCACAGGCTATATCATTCTAGAATAACACAATAAAACTTACACCCGTGCGAAGACAGCGGGTCACTATTTTGAAATAAACATATCATATATACTCACCAAACACTTCTGTTTGAGGGAATCACATTTAAGTATTTCGATATACAATTGCAATTGCTAAATAATAACAACTAATCACTAGCAAGTCTATTCGATTACAAAGCATTGAAGTGCCTTTTAGAAACTCACCCCGGTCATTGAAATCGGCCTGCTTCGATCGAACCTTGTCCTATCAGTTATTCATCACGCCATGAATACTTAAGTCAATTTACGATAGGCTAAGCGAATGGGCTAATGATATTGCAGTTACTAAGATGTGTCCGTCAGGTTAATAGCCTATTAATTAATATTGTTTGTTATATTGGCTATTAGGTGAATATGTTTTTTGAGTATCATTTTCGAGTGTTGTGTAATTTTCAGCTTATTTTACATACCCATTATTTCTCATTATTTAAGAGACTAAATCTTTATATATAAGAATCTATGTATGTGTATATCATCATCATCATAATCATCAGCCAGAAGACGTCCACTGCTGAACACAGGCCTTCTTAGAACTCCACACTGAACGACGGCCTCGCATCTGCATCCATTGGATGCCCGCGACTCTCATGATGTCCTCGTTCCATCTAGTGGGAGGCCTACCTACGCTGCGTTTTCCGGTTCGTGGTCCCCACTCAAGAACCTTTCTTCCCCATCGGTTATTGGTTCTTCGAGCGATGTGGCCTGCCCATGAGTGTATGTTCCCTATATACTCCGAAACGGCTGGACCTATTTTGACGGGACTTTCACAGGCAGATAGTTGATGTCATACAGAATAATTCACGCGGGTAAAACCGCAGGGTGCAGCTAGTAGTAAATAACAGTAATAGTTTAGATTTAGATAAATTTAGTAAAAAAATTAAAATAAGGTTTAGGATAAAAATTTTTTGATCAAGCGATTGAGGTCTCTAATTTTACCGAAACAAGTCAGCATTTGTTTTAATGTTCATATTTGTGTTCAAAAATAACTTCCGTATCGTTGATTGATCCGGTCGTCGTGAAATTTTGTAGGCAAGTACAAATACAACTTTCAAGTTCGAATATACCAGCAAAATCAGGGCCGTGAAGTATGGTGCTGACATAGTCGCAAAGCGAATAAAGCACCGAAACAAATTTAGATTTAAAAAAAAGGGCCGTGAAGTCACAGTTCGGAGCGAACTAGTAGTTATTGTTCCAGTGTGGGTACCTATTATTTATTTAGTAAACAATTTTCATCTCTGTGCAATCAAATTTACATTACGCGATCCTGTAGTGTTAATTTAATTTAAAATTTGGTACATATTTGTTTTTTAATTTACATTGTTATTGATCAACACCAGTGTAGTCTACAAAAAGGTCGCTAATCGTAATCTTACTTTTAAAAATATTGCTGGGTCTAAAAAAGTAAGTACTTAAGTAAAAATCTTAGGCAAAAGTAGGGTCCGAAAAAAATAAAGGTATTGTTTCGTAATTTCCAGTATTACTGGCCAGCATCTCTAATCTACAAAGAGGTCACTAATCGTGAAGCAACCCTACTTTTGGGAATAATATACTTAGTTTGAACAAGTAGGTACCTTACAAACGAGATCTGTATCAATATACATTTTTATGGAATGGCATGAATTGAAGATTATACATTGACATTACAAAGAAAAATTGTCATCTAAGTCGAAGGAGGTTGCCATCGCTACCAAGGAGATTGCTTCAAGGAGGTATATAACGCGGGTAAGCGCGTGGTGCTAGTTTTTAGCTAACGAATCGCCGTTTTATATGTTGTTTTGTAGTAGGTACAATGCATGTTATGGGCTTAAGAGCTATATAAAATAGTATTTAAATAAGTTTCAAAATAATTACAAAAAATTGTGTGACCACCTTTGTTCGCGAACAACTGGACCAATGTGGCTGTTTTGTTTTTTTATGTTCGTAATAGTTCGAAAGAGATTTTAATGGAAAGTAAAATTACCCAGAAAATTTTAAAATTAGGGAAAAATATTTGTACTTTTTTATATGCGATTCTTGTATGAAGTCAAGACCCATAACTCAAAAACAAATTTATTTAAATTTGGAGGACATCTGTCCGGTCAGCTAGTTTTTAGACTTAAAAGGAGTTTTCAATCAGGTTGTATTTTTTATATTTGTTACCTCTAACCTCCATCATTAATGAATTGATTGGGAAAATTCTTCTAAATTTCATCATAATCGGTTTAGTAGTTTGGTTGTTAAACCAAAGTAGATGGAAACTTGTCATCCAAGTAAATTAAATTGCCTATTTTTAACCGACTTCCAAAAAGGAGGAGGTTCTCAATTCCCCTGTTTTTTTGTTATTTTTTTCTTGAAGTCTGTTTTGTTAAACTGATAACGATACGTTAAAACAGACAGCTGTTCTTCCGTAGAAAATTGTTAGTCGCATCGTTAGGTCGACTCCACAGATATGTCATTTCATCAGTCTGGTATTTCATAGACATAGAAATAGACACGTAGATATCAGTGCAGTTAGGGCGCGTACACATCCCGGGCCGGACAGATGCGTCGGCAATCGGAATCTAATCTCAGCCCCTCCGACGTACGAACGCCTAATTGACGGCCGCTGTGGATATTTGCATCGATATGGCACTTCTAATTGTTTCGGCACTGACTGTGGCATACCCTCTATTCGATGTAACCTGATTATGAATGAAATAGGAAAGATCAGTGGGGCTAGTAGGTACGAGAATTTGCGAAAAAGTATTCGTTCCGTAAACGATAGCAAATGTATGAAAAATGATGTTTCCCTTTACGTCCGATAGAGGCGCTGTTCATTTTTTCGTAGATTTTGCTATCGTTTACGGAACGAATACTTTTTCGCAAGTGCTCGTGCTAGGGCCAGGGCCACTGTTCATTTGAAATAGTAGCCACTCATAGGTTATGCACCACAACAAAACCAAACATAACATAAATGAGTCTAAGTACTGTTTTATACGCAGTTCACTTTAATTTACCTGCCTGGAAGAGATCTATTTTATCAATAAGGCTGCCAGTAAATATCGAACCTCAAAGTTTTGAAAGAATATATAATAGTTCAAACAAAACGTGTATTAAGCAACGTTACCAATGATAATCGTTCAAAATACAATCACAGTTGACGGCTTTTGACGACATTAACCCGGCTAAGCCCCCCATTGCCAAAGATTAGTTTGAAAATTGAACACAAAGCTCCAATTTCAAAAGCATTGTCACCTGTCACCTGAGCACGTCTAACACGCAACGTGTCAATGTTCACACCTGAATTAACAAACCAAGACTCTTCCACAATCACAATAAATACATTCAAACTGAAGCGGTTTATATTTTCTTATTGGAACAAAACTCCATTGAACTCTTTCCAAACCTTTATAATAGTAAAAAAATATACTAAATTATTTTGCTATATAAAGAGTGCTACAAGAGCCTTCTTTAAATATGGCAAATGCGTAAATCGCGCGAAGTCACAATATTCAAACGAAAAAAAAGAATGACAGTTGGTGATAGTTGAGTTGTCGTCATATTCTGTATTTTGTGTTTTTTGTCCATTGCTGAGCAGGCTAAAGTCATTAAGGCCATACCGCCTCGTCTTCTGTATTTTACTGGCATGAGTAGTATTGCCCCAGTAAAGTAGTGGAGACTATAATAATATGGCTCTTCTTTTGGAGTTCTGGAATTGACATGAAGATACACGTTTTATCCCATTATATCACTTAACCACATTCACGAACACTTAATAAACTAGTAGTTCTCCCCTAACTGAAACCTCGCGACCCCTATGTCTTCGCAACATCTAGACCGATTTTATCGACATATTCGACCTTAAAAATTGCATTGAAATGAACTGCCTACGAAATTTCATGAAGATCGGATGCACAATGCGGAGGTTGAACACATCAAACACATGTTTACGAATTTGAAGTTAATACAATGAGGCGACATGTTATCACTTTGGCGCCAAAAACTCAGGATCTGATTTGAATACCAAAGACTTCATGATTTTAAAGTTGCCTCGAAAACTCTTCATAGCTTGATCGGATCAGAAATAAAAAAATAAAGGTAATCTGCCTGAAGGGACAAAATGTCAGCGGCACGTAGCACGTGGCAAAGCGAAAGGAGATCTGAAGAGGTTCGTGCCTTGAAATTTGTCGTTTGACACCTCCGCTCCACCGGGCCGAACGCGTGCGACGGCGTTTCCGCTGCGATTATATGCGAATACACACGCCGTCATGTGGAAACTTGGCTTTAAGAGTAAACACAATCACGTTTTGATGTAATAAATCCTTATGTAAACTAAATTACGTTTCGGCGTTTTGACGTCGCGTCAAATGAGGTGACTACATTTTGTTCGTAACATGTTACATTTACCAAAGGACACAAGCGACAATACTATAATTAATTAGAAAAAGTGATAACCCGGCGCGACTCCACTTTTTTATTTGTAAGTAGGTATAACTTATTTGAATATATCTTCTAAAACATAAAACTATCGATTATTTGGAGTTACTAAATTAAACTTGACGCTATATAGACAATATTACCTACAGGAGACAAAACTTAAAAATGAAAAAAAAAGACATGTACAAACCTCGAAGAGTCAAAATAAAAGAAAAAACCGCATGTCATTGAAACTGACATAAAAATAGAGGGTAGACACCGTCAATTGTTTTTACGGGCGTCGTACTAGAAATATGTCAGTTCCATCCCACAGCGTCTGGGTCGCGTTCGCTATCTTTTCTTTCATTTTATCTAATTCTTTCCATAATTACTTTAATTTTGATTTCCCCGGTTTCTATGTCGAGTTTCTATTTATATGTCTTTGCTATTTAATTTTACTCTGTGAAAGAAAGTGCGAAATGGTGTTCAATTTACGTGAGATGTTAACAGGGCTGAGATACACTTATGATGTGCGCGACTGTGTAACTGCAGACGAGCTGGTAAATAAAACTAGTTTTAGTGTAATAATATAGTTTTATGTTGGTCTAATATTTTAAACGGCTTAGATAATATTCGGCATAATATTGAGTTATAATATTCGGCTATACGGATATATTTTACAAGCTTAATATCTATTTAAGTATGTAATTAAAAATATATATGTATGTATATCAGTCTCTGGCAGCCATATTACAAGCTTCGCTTAGTTTGGGGTCAGATGACCATGTGTGCAATGACCCAGGTATTTATTATTTATTTTAGCTTTTTTTAAACTTGCCCTGTTAGGTAGTATGTATGTATGTATGTGTGGGACAAATCTTGCATTTGCATTTTAGACCAGTACCTACCCTTAGTTCAAGATTTGATAGTTTTCGAAAACTTTTTCGTTTTTGTATTGTTCCATACATTTTAGTAAAGCGCCTCCAGCGGAAACGCGGAGGAACTAAAATCTGTAGTAATCGAAAGTGGTTGCTTCACTCAAATACGAAAAAAAGGTTTCGAATAGCTTTCAGCCCAGCAATGTATGGAACAAAACGAAAACGAAAAAAGTTATCGAAAACTATCAAACCTTGTACTAAGTACAGTTATCCTTAACCGATTGAGCTGAAATTTTTCATACACGTTTAGTTTGGATGACAATGCACGGTTCGCTTAGTGACGTCATTCTAAATCCAATATGATGACTCGCAAAGTTGGTGGTCCAATTTTGTTTTGTACTCTCATATTATGAGTATCATATGAAAGGGTTTACTGAAAAAAAAAATACGAAAAATAAAATGACGTCATGCAAATTTATTATGGCCGACGCCTAAACGCTGGTTAAGAAAAAAAAGTTTTTTTTTTAAATTACTTAATAATATTTATTTAATGTCTAAATCAAATTTAAGTAAGCTTTATTTTACGTTTCCACAATGCTTTATTAAATTTTGAAGCAGATGCCACATTGTTACCTATTTCAAGGTAGCATTAAGACTGCTTATTATTATAAGTAACATTTCACAAACCACAAGATTGTATATACCTACCTACGTAAATATGATAACGGGAACCAAATTTCAAAGTTATAAAGCCGAATATTACTTGGATACCTAAGCCATTTATCATTAAATCATGACAGCATATTTTCTTCATTTCTAAGTTATAAAATAACCGAACAAAACAATATTTCCTCGTAATAAAAGCCCATGGTAACGATCAATCAATCAATAGATGAAAGAGAATAGGTATGTTTGAAACTATTGTATTTTTGGTATTTCATAACGTTCACGATTTAAGACACGTTGTAAAGTTATGCGCGTTACCTACTTGTATAATACTTAGATATTTTTTTGCAGACTGGAGTTTTATTCGAGTCTAGATATGTATTGTCAAATTAGTTTGATAGTGGGTAATTTGCACGACTGCCTGGGTAATAATAGTTAGTCATATTCACAATACAACCGACTTCCGATTTTGCCAAAAAAATTCGCGGGTATTGCTTTTACGTAGATACAGATTCTTAATCACAGCAGATAGAGTGGTAGACAGCTGCAGTTTTTTTAATTTTTTTATAGTTTGGAATATAAACATTAAAACAAAAAAAAAACAAAAAAAGTAGATAAACTGAGTCGTAATGTCTGTGGGAGAACAATTGCTATTGAATACCTACCATTGTTCGTGCCTCATATTAAAATTATTTTGATTTGATTTTTGTACCTATATAATATAATTGTTCAACATCATAATCACAGAAAAGAGAAGAAAATAGAACGGAAATGAGAAGGAAACTCTGTCGCCTGGTATTGTGACAGTTATATGATTGAACATTCTTATTTATCTCAACGCGTCGATCTCCGCGACACAGTTGCTAAAAACAGTTGCTGTTGGTTTATATATGCAAGTGGCTACAACAAAATTCTTACAAAAATACCTTGACAGCCGTTCTAATTTAAAAATAAAATAAAAAAATATTTTCTGTGATCATAAAACACAGCCTTCTCTATCTCATTGCTGGGTGCCTGTATAGTTCTAAGTTTTTCTAGCTTTGACAGTTGCGTTAGATAGTAAAAACATGTATAAACCCGTAAAGTCTGATCACTTTTGCTAGGGTTTTGATCGACTGTGTAGGTATGTGGTTGCCGATATACTACAGTGAAAAATGAAAGGAAAATGGTTTATTTTATTCAGCCTTTTACAATGTTTATGCAGCTGTTGCTTAGATCTAAAAAAAAAACGTTGACCGAGTAAAGCTTTTTAGTTGTTAATAAAACATTTTTAACTGACTTCAAAACAGGAGGTTCTGTATATATTTTTTATGTATGTTCACCGAATAATTCCTCCACCAAATGTTGACCGATTTCAAAAAAAATATACTTTAAATATCCCGTAAATAATCATATAACTAGTGAACAACCGTTATAGTTTAAAAGTGTTTAAAATATACTTTGTTCGGTGGGTATACTTTCAATTTGGTACCATCGTCACCAAGCCAGGGTCTGATGATGGGATCCCAGGGAAATCGAGGGTGACCCTCAAATTTTATAGGCACTTATTACGTTTTTCATAAATTTTTGAAGTCGGTTTTTAATGTGATCCACTTGTTAATTATTCAAGTACTTGATTTAAACACAAAATCTAGTGCCTAATGGTCTACGAGTTATCGTATAACCTACTAGCTGCGGCCCGCGGTTTCAACCGCGTTGGTGATGAAAATCGGTGAAGATGATGATGATGAAAAGTAGCATATGTGTTAATCCATGACATAAGTAATGTAAACACTGTTTTAAACTATCACGGTTGTTCACAAAATTTATATGATTATTTACGGGATATTTACCGTGGTAAGGTTGTGGAAGGAGCTCCCGATATAAGCAATGTATATTCCAAATTTCATCCAAATACATCCAGCCATTTCTGCGTTATTGAGTAACAAACATCCATCCAACCATTCATACATCCATTCATCCAAACTTTCACATATATGATATTAGTGTGATTAAGTACAATGTACAGGTACACTGTACAATGTTCTCAGTAGGTACCTATGTTTAGTATAACCGTCGATACCATGCAGATGCAGTTCTCATGTATCTAGGTACCCACAACACGATATAAGCCTAAGCCGACAAGCCTTGCCTTACCCCGTATTCTCTGGTTATAGAAAACGTATGCTATGTATTATGCAATGTAAAACAGTATATAAACTTCAAGGTAAATCATAAGTAGACAAAGTTGGCTTTGTGTACCTACTTGCTTAAATTAGGCTAGTTGACTGGTGTTTCATTTATTACAAACCAGCTAGGCCCCGTGGTTTCACCCGCGTTATATACCATCTTGAAGCAATCTCCTTGGTAGCGACAGCAACCTAATTAGACTTAAATGACAATTTCCCTTTTTTTCTGTGATGTAATTTATGTCAATCATCGAGATATAATTCGTATAGAGTCACAATTTCTAAGTGAAAACAGTCAAAAAACGTCCGAGCGTCGTTGTACATATCTAGACATATCAATTATATAGTTCACAATGCCACATTTACCTCAATTTAGACGTTATGTCACTTTCATAGTGTTCAAATTCGTTTGTCTGCTCGCGCGGCGTTGTTGTCGGGTCGCGGTTGCCTTACAAACAACTAACCAAAAAGTCGGCGTAGAGTGCGCCGAGTTTTGGTTCGGACATTATTTTGGCACGATTGTGACTCTGTAGGTATTGTATCTCGATAATGGCAATGTATAGGTCTCAATTCTAGATCAAATCAAGATTTTTCTTAATAATTTTGGAAGGGCTTTCCAATATGTGTAATTAGTATAAGGGTCGAGGAGGGGAGAGAGGGACTGGGGGAGGGAAACCTAAAAGCTTAGGAACCAGTTTTGAGAAAACAATAAAAATAAATTTTAAGGTTAATAAGTATGTAAAAATGTTTAGGAATTGTGAAATTTCATACAGAGAATAAAAAAGTGCCTTCTGTAGTATGTTTTGTACCTAAATATACAATATAGAAACTGGTAAAGCTTAGATACTGGCCAGAAGACATCGTATACAACGTGTGCACTCGCCATGTCACGGTGCAAGCATTAATCACCGAGCACCGACGCCAACACCTGAGTGGTATACAGTTTCCTAACAATATTAGGAAGTATCACTTTTGTCGAATACCATGTGGAACCGCGACTCGTCGTTCGTCAGACGACTACTGACTAGTCATGTTGTCATTAGTGTAAGGATTGTTATACTGTCACATTAGAACTGTTCCGGGATCTTGTCACTCTCAGAGTTATTCCAATACTCACTCCAACGTTAATCAATTAAATAGCTCTAGCAGGTATGATACAGACACGTATTTATTATGTAGAACGAGGTCACGAGGTTGACGTTTGTTGGAATTATGTTGGGCGCAATCTTCACATTAATTTCCCATTAAAAAAAACCGACTTCAAAATTAGTTAATAAGCTTTAGGTTACTTGGATGACATAACATTGTCATCTAACTAAGGGTACCGATTTTAATACTGAACTGAATACTGAACCGATTTTCATGTAATTTCTACAGGACCAATCTACTTCACAATGCAATAATTTAAATAGTTTGTCCCATTATTCTTACCAGGAACTTAAAGAGTTTCTTTTTACTTAAAAAAAAAAACTAATTGGTTCTATAATATAATATTGGCTGCCTCGGTGGCTCAGTTGGTAGTGAACCTAACTTCTGTGCTTGGGGGCGTGGGTTCGATTCCCATCTAGGACAAACATTTGTGTGATGAACATGTGTCTGGGTGTTAATATTTATTTAAGTATGTATTTAAAAATATATATGTACGTATATCAGTCTCTGGCAGCCATATTAGAAGCTTTGCTTAGTTTGGGGTCAGATGACCGTGTGTGCGAAAATGTCCCAGATATTTATTTATTATTATTATTTTATTAAATGATAGAGTTCTGAGGTAAAAACAAAAAACGAATCGAGAACTTTTTCCTTTTTTTAAATCTTTTAAAAATCGGCACAAGAATATGCTATATCAGCTGGAATAACATTGCAATAATTCTCGTACTTAGTTTAAAAAACTGAAAAAGTCGCTTGAAAATCTCTAATCTTGAAGATCCTGGTGGGATAAACTATTTAAATTATTGCATTGTCATCGATCCTTGACAAGTGTACAAAGATTCAAATCAATCGTGAAGGCGTGAAAATTACGTTCAAAGATTCCGTTACATAATATATAACACCACATACCAAGCTAATAATAGCGCGTTAAAAACATGAATGAAAACCACGATCAATTTCGATTTCTAAATTTGTAATAATATTAAGTATATTTGGTCAGTGTACCTATTATGTGTGAACAAAAAAAAAGTTGGGTACTGTATCCCAGACCAGGCACATCTCCATCAGGCACAGACATGTGCCACCGATGAGGCTTTAATAGATATAACCTTACATATATCTGGTGCATTATGTGGCAATGTAAATAAATAAATGTACCCTAATACAGGCGGGTGTGATTAGAAGATTAGTACCGCCTTGTTACAAAAAGTTCTGTTAGTCAAACTAGCCATACTCACTACTCAATAATTTAATGTACCCTAATACAGGCGGGTGTGATTATTATTAATTCTGATCATTTTCGCTTGGTATTTGAACGTAAGACTAGCAAGTACCCGATATATCGTACTTCAGTGAAATATAAAAGAAAATGTTTTTATAAAGCTTTTTACAATATGATTGCAGCTGTCAGAACAAACAAATGGCTGGACCAAGTTCAATATTATAAATGCGATAGTTTGTATGTGTATTTGTCCGAACTCAACTCCGTATCGGCTGAACGCATTCGGATAAAATTTGGTATGGAATTAGTCTATTTCAACGTCTGGGTGTTAATATCTATTTAAGTGTGTATTTAAAAAAAAATGTATATCAGTCTCTGGCAGCCATATTGCAAGCCATTTGCTTAGTTTGGGGTCAGATGACCATGTGTGCAATAATGTCCCAGATATTTATTTTATGTACCATACCATACACCATAGGCTACTTTTTATCCCGGAAAAGTTTACTGTGCCTGTAGGATAACGGGTGACACTTATAACTAGCTTCTGCCCGTGGCTTCGCCCGCGTGGTTCTAAGGAAAAATAATGGAACTGTTGTAAGCAGAGCAGCAATATATTAGCTTATACGCTGTGTAAGTGCCTCATCCCATTGGATAATGTCGATCGATATGTATCAGCGGTAGCGTGACTGCCTAGTTCGTAGCAGGAACATGAGCTCCTATAAAGTTCTTTATTTGACAAAAATTACAAAGAATGTACAAACTAGACACAGTCTAAAAGATTGTCATTCAACATTTAAGAGCGTAGCTTCTGTCGGTGGAATAACTTCCAAGCTTGACGATCTTCTGCCAGCGTTTTCACCTCCCTGTACGACGACATTTACCTCCTCTTTTATTTGGTCTAAGAATACCGTTCCTGGTCTTCCCAGTCCTCTCTTTCATTCTACCTCGTATTATTATTTTAGAGTTAATTATAAAACATTTAGAACATTAAATAAAATTACTAGTGAAACTGACACATTAATCTTTTACGGATAATAAGCCTTTCGCACCAGACACATTTTTAAGATGCGATAAAATGCTAACCAAATAGATATAAAACCAGCCAAGTGTGTCGGGCTCGCGCATTAAGGGTTCCGTACCACCACATAACTTGTTAGCTACTAAAGTACAAAAAAGTAGTGCTAAAAGACAATATCCCAATAAAAAAAGACGCACAGGAGGTCACCCATCCAAATACCGATCACGCCCGACGTTGCTTAACTTCGGTGATCGTACGAGAACCAGTGGTGAATAGAAATTTGTTACCGACTCGCACTTGGCCATTATTAATTATTTGTTGTTATACTTTAGAGCGTGTAATATAATCATGCCAAGTTTGACGCTTGTAGGTATTACCGTTTTTGCATTAGAGTAAACAAAAATACGTTTGTTGTATGGAGAACCCCCCTTTAGTTTTAACTTTGTGACTTTATTATTATCTTAGTTAATCCGCCGTAACATTACATAAATAAGTGTGAAAATTTCAACTGGCTATCTATTACGGTTCGAAAGATACAGCAGTTTAAAAGTAGGACGGACAGACAGACGGACGGACAGACAGCGTAAGCTTAGTAATACCCTATTACACCCTTTGGGTACAGAACCCTATAATACATATCATAACAGATCTAACTTCGCCTAGTCATCCACAACAAATTCCATTGATTCACGTTTGTGCCTATCGTTGTTAATAAAAAAAAACATTGCAAACATAAATCGCACGGCACAGGATGGCCGGAAATTGATACCGCTGTGACGACCGTCCCTTTCAAACATAAACTTGGTTACTGGTATACACCAGTATCAATAATATCAACGCTAATTGCGACAGTCGTATTTGAACTGCAAAGAAATCAATCTTTATACAAAAATATTTTTTAACCCTCGATTAAAATGCTGATAATCTTAAAACGGCTGAACAGATTTGCGCCTAACGTTTCCGTTATTAAGTGGACTGCGGCGTTGAACTAATTTTTGGTTGCATTTAGTTTTTTTTTTTGTGATTTCGATGTTTTTTAGTTTAGGTGAGCTGCTTTAACTGTTTATTTGCATGAAGGTTTAACGCAGCGTGTCATATTCACAAAATATTGGAGAAATTAGAGCTCAAGAAGTAGGTACTTATGCCTTATTGTTTTATGTGGTTATCTTTCTAGGTCTCCACATAATCAAGAAAAACTCGTCAATCACACTAATATCATATATGTGAAGGTTTGGATGGATGGATGGATACATGGATGTTTGTTACTCAATCACGCAGAAACGGCTGGGTGCATTTGGATGAAATTTGGAATATACATTGGTTATGTCCTGGATTAACACATAGGCTACTTTTCATCATCATCATCACCATGCGGGTGAAACAGCGGTGCGCAACTAGTATAAAAGACAATATATATATATATATATAACATTGAAAAAAATTGCAAGTAAAAATGTTCTCCAAATTTTTTAACGGAGCGAGAATATCCTGATTACGCGAAATGAACAGGCCGATAAAATGAAACATGGTATACCTACTTTTCAAGATAAGTACCTACTGCTAATTTGTGTGAAAATTAGGCTTTGTGTTAACCCTTAATGCAAATGAACAGTTAATGCAGCTAGCACAAATTAAGACCAACGTAACCACACCACACAAAAAACAACTAGATACAACCAAAAATTAGTTCAGCGCCGCAATCCACTCTAATCACTGAAACGTTTCGCGAACCAATTTTAAATTTTAGCGAAACGGCGGAGGGCATTAAACGTTAATGCACCAACAATATTCCCTGGGACGGGCTATCGTAAAAACTTTGCCCGGTAACCGCTACCCGGTTGCAACGTGCAGCATAATACCACATAAAACAGTAAGAACATTTTGTAGTTTGTATGAAAGGAACTGACTGATACGCATTAGCGCAAACTTAATATCCAAGGAAAGGGTTTGACTTGCATCTGGTACCTTACCTTAGTATTTAGTAATTCAGCTTACACGTATCAATAATTCAAATCGATTAGTTAATGCAAAGATCTATGCTCGTCATAATAGGCTTTATGACAATAACAAAGAATTACTCAAATTATGATTTTAAATACGGTTAGATTCTTAAAATTGTATTTATTTTAATTTTAATATTGAGTATAACATATGTTTGATACAATACAACAATCCATGATAAGTGAAACGCCAATCAGAGCGAATGACGGCACAATTATGAAATCAATCACATTTTAATGAGAGTGTTCAGCACTATTGATATGTTTAAGATCGTGACATAATAATATATGAGTATGTAAGCAGAAGCCATCGCTTGCGAGCGCAGTTTCAAAATTTGTTTAAATATTTTTTTGCTTATCAATACTAATTTTCTGCAGTACTTAACAATTTGTTGTTTTGGTAATAATCGACGGAAACATTTATGTGATGAACATTTGTGTTTGTTCTATGTCTGTGTGTTAATATCTATTTAAATATGTATTTAAATATATGTATATATATATATGTATATCAGTCTCTGGCAGCCATATTACAATGCTTAGTTTGGGGTCAGATGACCGTGTGTGCAATAAAGTCCCAGATATTTATTTATCGTTTTTTTTTATTATTGGATATAAATATTGACATTTGCCTGCAACGGAACTGGTACAGTTGTAACAATATGCAGAAAACGTAACGTCCTCTTATATGAACAGTTATAAACCGTAATGTGTATTTAACTAAAGTTTAAACCTGCCTAGAGATGCAGACTAAACTTACTGCTACTAAAAATATTGTAGCCACCATGCACTTTAACATTGTTTTAAAAAGTAAATTTCAATATCGCAAGAAGTTCCCCGACACCCGATGTTGATGGCTTAACTCGACGAAGAGATTGATGACTCTATTTTGCATGAACCTGTCTGTGGACTCGCGGTTTATTTTCACGGGTATTATTAATCACCGTGAATTTTAATAAGTACCCAGGATAGGTGCTTTAATAAGTAGGGTAAATCTGATCATTAAAATGCCCTTTTTAGCTATCTGATATCTATTCACACTGCACATGGCAAGGCTGCGGTATACGCAATATGCTTATACTGCAGCCGGCCGCACATAACTTCATTAGCTCCTAATTCAAGTCCTAATCCGTTAATCAGAATTGCACATCCCTGTATCGCATACTTGGTTCGATTGATTCCAATACGAATCATACGTCTAGCTAATGCCAAGAGATTTGCGTTCCTCAAGTCAAGTATAGGAAGGAGTATAGGAACGGACCAATTGGTATTTAGAGCGAGTTATAAAATAAATACTAAGTATATACATTATGATATTTCTATGTATTCCATCGTGTTGCTTATATTCCATTTTATTTATACTAACCGTTGCCCGCGATTTTGTACATGTTGATTTTCATATAAACGTTCAACCCCGTTTCGCCTCAGTAATTTGTTGAGTCAGTCAGTCAGTGAGTGAGTATTTTGCTTATTAATTATTTACTAATAGCTGTTGTCCGCAACTTCCTACGCTTAGACTTTCATATAAATTTTCCTTTCCTGAGCCCTTTCAATGCAGCCCTTTCGCCCCTCTATAAGCGGACCTTTAGACACCACAAGGAATCTACCTATAAAGTTCATCTTCGTAGGTAAGTAATAAAAAAATTATTAAGTACTTATTTTTTTATATTAAGTAGTTAAGTAAATATGAAATTATGAGTGAGTGTTATTTCGCTTTTATTATGTACCTATAGATCATAAGCGCCACCTTTGCAGATTTGAGTAAGCGTGTATTGAGCGTTTTATTACTTACAACTTGTAAAAGTTCTTAGGCAAAAATGTACGGCTAATTGAATCAAAGCCTTGTTTTGAACAGGCTTGTATCCGAAAGACACTGTCCTCTTTGTGTGGATATTTGGCCCAGCGCGCACAGATACTAGCAGTTTACTTGTTTTCTTCAGAACTTGTTCGCTACGCCTGAAATGGACACTGCCCTTTAAGGTGAAAGGGGCGCAAGAGTGGCGCCCTTATTGGAGAAAGGCATTACCGGTATACTATAACATGGCTAAATGATGGTTAGACTCCCATAGTCGCTCGTAGTAACTATTATTTTTGGTATCATAATTCTGCTTTTTATAACCTATGCAATACGTTGTGCTGCTGGTAGTAGTACGCCAAAGGTGCTTCATTGCACTCTCGACCGTCTGTAGGAGTCAAATTTCAATTTGCATCTTTTAATATACCCGTTATGTTTTTTAAGGTGGACGAGCCACTTCTGCGCTCTGTTCAACTTAAATGGTTGTGTCTCAATGCACTAAAGTTGATATTGTGATTTTCACATAGTCAGATAACGCAATAGCGTCACACATTCCAGCTAAAGCTGAGGGTAAGCTCTGTGTGTTCAGTAGTTACGGCTTCCAGTAATTGGTATTCAGTGCCGGGCGCCCCTACGGCGGAAATTAAAAATGATTGTACTGCCGTGTACGCACACCTACGGCCCGGTCACATATACGGGTCACATCGGTCGATATGAAACTTTTTTCAGTGACTTTTCGTTTACTATTGTGTGGACTCTAAGTGAGTCCTGTTATGAATGTAGAAGTTAATGTGTTACTTTTTAGGGTTCCGTACCCAAAGAGTGTAAACGGAACCCTATTACTAAGGCTACGCTGTCTGTCTCTTCGTCAGTCTGGTCTGTCCGTTCTACCTTTTAACGGCTGTATCTTTCGAACCGTAATAGATAGCCAATTAAATTTTCATAGAATATGTTATGGTACGGCGGATTAACTAAGAAATAATAATAAATTAAAAAAGAAAAAGCTAAAGGTATGTGGTGTAAAGGTGTAAAGCGTTTGTTGTATGGGGATCTATATCCCCATACAACAAACGTTTTTAACGTATTTTTGTATTTGCTCTAATGTTAAAACGGTAACACGCACAAGCCTCAAGCTTGGCACGATTATAGTACCTACACACTCTCAAGTAATATAATAAATAATGGCTAAGTGCAAGTCGGTGACAAAATTCTGTTCACCGCCAAGATAACCAACGAAGGGCGCGATCTGCACTTAGATGGGTAACCACCGAGGCGTAAGGTTGTCTTTTGCACTATTTTTTGTGTTTTGTGGTGGTACGGAACCCGCAGCGCGTAAGGCCGACTCGCACGTGGCCAGTTTATTTTAGTTCAAACCAAATGTGATAACAGTGATGAGCCTTTACTTATATGTATTCTGTGCCTTTACTAGGGTTAATAGCTGTTTTATTATTACGTCTATGATAAATTAGTCTTACGTTAAAACAAGATGTGACAGATAATTAAGTGCCGCAATTGTGTAGCAGGTTCTAATAGTACATATTCTGAAATTAGCCTAAAATATAAGCCATAAATATCTAGGCTTACATACCTATGAGATTGTAGGCATATATTTTATTTTGGTACTTACCTAATGTGTACCTAAGGGTTTTATAATTGCGATTCAGTGTTTCGAAATTCAGAGGTCAAATAAACTCAAACTTTACTTTCTAGACGAAACTAAAAGTAATCTGTCTGAAGCAGTAAATATAATTCGATGTAGGCACAAACAAAACTAATTACTTAATGAAAACTTATTTTACGTTCAGTTTATCTTGGTAAGTGTTACCTAACTCACACAGCGAGATTTTGCACGCTCAATTTACACAGAGCTTGTTGAGTAAATATCGGTATGAGGTCACGTTTAAATGTCAAATGTATATTGATACGAAAAGCTATATACCGCCAATTAATAATTATACACAAAAAAACGTTTTTTAAACCTATCTCTCCCATCTCTTATTTGTGGGCGATATGCATAAGACAGTTTTAAGATAATGAAACTAGATGACACTAGTGTTTCTTTAAAACACGCAAGCAATTATTTGGCATAACTGGTTTTTTTGGGGTCGGTGCTCAACACATGAATACTTCCACTGGCCAAGTCTTGGACTTGATACCCAATAAACGAGTATGTGTGAGCGATGGTGACGATAGCGGTGGCATGTGCGCTTTACAATCTGACGGTACTTGGTTCGATCCTTGGCCTTAAAACAGACTTATGTACTTAAATAAATTATGTGCAGTTTTCAGCAATTGCAGCATTCAAAATCGTTGAACGAAATCATCGTGAGGAAACTGGTATGTCCTCCTCAAAAGTTAAACACATATGCCATTCACCAATATGCACTGGGCCAGCATGGTTGATTAGGGTACATCCTCTCTCATATCTATCCTAGTAGTGGGAACATGATAGGCTGACAATGTAAACTAGTACTGAACAAACCTTTTATTTGTACCTCCTTGTACACTCATAATTATTAACCCGACCCTTGAAAGCACAAAAGTAAAGGACAAAAACCTTAAATAAACCACAGACGAGATTCACAATCAACGCCTTCGTAATTACAGAGTTAATATTGACACAGACTGAAAGTTTAAACATGCGAATTGCACACTTTTCCACCAATTAATGTTTTTGAGTTGAAATCGGCCAACAAAGGCCCTGTCATCGTCGGAATAAACGAGTAAATGTTTGCACGACACATCGGTTGCCGTATGCATCAATTAAAAATATATTACTTGCAGGGTGCACTTCCGGCGGTCCGGTCTCGCTTCGATGCACCCTGGTAGTTTGAATTTTTAAATTTTGTATATTCAGTATTAACGTTTTGCTATTTTAAAGCATGCGCGGTGTTTCTATAAAATTTTAGATTATAAGCAGGGTTGTTAAATTTAAATATAAGAGAGAAAGAAAACATTTATTCTATGCGTAAATCACTTCAACATCTACATCACAGAAAAATACAGCAAAAGAAAGAAAAAATCACCTCTTGCAATTTTGATGACCGGCAGGATTCGTACCTGGCAATCCAGATTTAAGTTCCGAGCACTGTATCCGCTTATATAAGCTATGGTCGCTGTCCTGTCGTCCTCCAAATACTCGATCTGTCTCACATTCAATCTAAGCGATGCTGACGACATCTATGATTCTTGTTACCTGCAAGTAACTACTCGGGTAGAAACTTTACAGGCCCAAACCTGACTGGGAGATGACGCCTTGAGAGATGAAGCCGGTAGACAAATTCTTGAATTATTTAACATTTAAATACTAAATCCTAAAGTGGATCTACACTTCAAAGATGAATAAATATAAACTATTACAAAACCGCTTATACTCACATTATGTTTATCGGTCGAGACGAGCGACCGGTTTCGGAGCCATTAGTGCTCCTCATCAGGACATACGCGCGGTCCCGAAGACTTATACGAAGATTACGCATCCGTGTCATTTCTATTATAGCTTTCTCATCGTGGGGTTGATTTAAAAGCTTATATCTACTTTATAGTTCAAGTTTCTACATGTAAAACAATGTTTGTACATGTAGATATAGACTTGAAGTCGTTTTTTTCTTCTTTTCTTAAAATTGACTTTACATTATTAAATACAAATCACGTCGATATTCCCGTAGATGAACGCTATCTGCTATCAACTAAATTTATATTATTTGAACAACTTTTTATTCTCGCCGTTTAACTTCAGCCGGATGCGTTTTATTTGCATATGAATATAAAAGTTCACATGACATCTTTTTTATTTATTTTTTCCATACGAACGTTAAACTACCGAACTGCTGGTCTATCTATCAAAGTCAATTTGCGTATTGGTTCATATGGCGTTACCGGATGCTCGTAAATATAATTTTTCATGTACATATTGCATTTCATTGTTGAAATGTATTGGATGTAAGTAAAATAGCACAATACAACCACATACCGCCACCAGCTTTGATAATGTCGTCAACTTGAGGTCATCGTCATCATCATCAGCCAGAAGACATCCACTGCTGAACATAGGCCTCTCCCTTTAACCTCCATTCTAAACGACAGCCTGCCATCTGCATCCACTGGATGCCCGCGACTTTCTCAATGTCGTCGGTCCATCTAGTGGGAGGCCTACCCACGCTGCGTCTTTCGGTTCATGGTCTCCACTCAAGAACTTTTCTTCCCCATCTTTTTTCCCCATGTTCTTTGGCGAATATCCACGTACAACTTGAGGTGCGTTGCGTCAATTCACGCGGTTATGGCAAATAGTACCTTAGGGTATTTATAAGTAGATCTAAAACATGTTTTAGTTCTTTCTCCGAATCTATAAGTTCCTGATAATTCGTTTTAACAAGCTTTTATTTAACTTGCAAATTTGTTAGTTTGTTCAGGTCAAATCTTGCAAGCTTAATTAGAACCAGTTTCTTCTAAGGCATTTTTCTGAAATTTTGCATACACCTTTATTTCTAGTGACAATACAACATGCAGTACATAATATAATTAAAAATAAATAAAGGTCGTCAAAAAAAAAAAACATTTCACTTAAAATTAAAAGCATCGTTTTAAATAAAAGTTATTTCATTGTTTTAAACTATCACGATTGCACCATGTTCACGAGAAGTCTTCCCGTGAACATGGTGCATGTAACTGCGCCGAAATATCGGGAGCTCCTTCCACAACCTTACCACGGTAAATACCCCGTGAATAATCATATACCTGTAGCTTATTTCATATTCTAAGGGCTATTTATGTTATATAAGTTATTGAAATTTGTTTTATCATTTGTCGCTTACGTTATTTATTTCTGAAGCATGCGTCGACTCATTTTGCGTTACATTGTAGACGCGCGTGTTTTGACCGTCATTAAAACACCATGAATATTTCGCGAGAACATTATGTCTGTTGGTCATGACCACCTGCGCTCTCGGCCTTGTCAAAGTTTGCAAGACCGCAGTACTATTACTTAAGCAGTACTGAAACTCATGCTGTGAGTTCTCGAGGGGTTACCATCGTATCGTCAAAGTTACTAGTCTGCCGCTGAAAAGTTCAAAAACTAATGAACTCCCACTCAATTTTAAGTGTACAAACTACGAGTAATACTCTTGTAGTAGTTTTTCTGGTGGAAAGCGATGATGTCGTCGAAGATGAAGTACGCTTGCCTAAAATCTGTTATTTTTAACCAGTCAAACAATTGTTTGATAGCCTATTTCCCGTACAGAGCAGCTTATTCTCCGTAAAAGTGTTTTAATTTCACGGGCAAAGAGCGGAGTACTTAATCCCAGTAAAAGTATTTTACCAGTTACCGATACGTACTACGTACTATTTACTATTCATAAACAAGCCGAAGCTTAGTTTTTTTTTCAATCACAGACTGGTTTGACTCGTATTCAGTTTATTTACATATCCTTCAGTAGCTCGCTATTACGTACCAATCACATTTACCAGTTTTACTGGGAATTTATCTTTTACCGATCGATCAATGTTACGGCTAAAAGAAATATTAATATTTGTTTTACATAGACAACGAAGATGTTATGTACAAATCCTTCGAAGGTGTTGCTAGGTGTGAAAGTTTGGATAGTAATATATCATTGTGTTTTGTTTGAAAGGTGGGATTAAAATATAATGGTGTTCTTACGGATTTAACAGCTAGCGTGATCGTGTAATAATTTTTTATCTGCAAATTTGTTTAGTTGATATACCTCAACGTGGGTTGCCTTGCATTAATTTTCGTGGTTATGCCAACTGATGTATGCATATAATCCTGGCATCTACAATGGCACTATTCATACATCAGTAGAATGTGGCCAGAGTCGGTCCTGCAAAAAATCTCAATACGTAAATTTAAGACTTTATTCAAAGGGAACCATGTTTGCATTAACCCACGGATCGACGTCAAAGAAGTCGTTTAACGGCAAATTAAAACTAACGTTCGGTTCGTGGAAACTGGCACATGGTCTGATGTTAGCTTTTCATCAGCATGGTAATCGTGCAAAAATATTGGCTGAAACATGAGCCTCGAGCACCTGCCCAGAATTAAATAAAAATAACCCGCGAATGAGTATCAAAACGTGCGTAATTTGGGTTCAGTGTTTGGGAAACGAAACGTTTAAGGTTGGACGCCGCAACTTCTTAAGCTTGTACGACACTCGAAATGTAATTACGAAACTGCCTGTTCTAATGCATTGATTTGACTATAAGTATTATGATCTCGTAAAATTTTAGCCACGCATAAACGCGTACTGTTTTACAAGTTTTTATTTAGTTTCACCTTTCCCGGTGTCTGTCACTCTGTAATAAAATCTTGCAAGTAAAATTTAACCCATTTTCCGGTGTGCGATTGAGCTGAAATTTGGCACACTTGTCAAGTTACGATGACAATACAATATTATGGTGACAGCGAGCTGATTTGATGATGGTGACGATGGACAACGGCCCTTCTCGATTAATAATAGTAAACTGGTAGTTTTTGCGCTGATGTGTTTGTTTGACATAAGGTAATAAGATACAACAGTAGTATTTTTTTCTCTCTGACCTGATTATCGTTTTTAATCACAATGTAATGAGGTTTCATTTAGCTGTTTTGATGCTATTATTTTGAATCGTTGGTGTGCTAGCGCCCTTAATACAGTAGCAAAACGGTGCCGGTGGACCGTCTTTACAATATTTTGCTTGTACGTGTCAGCTTTTATGGTATTATTTATCATCGGAAGACCTTTTATGACAGGGTAAAGGGTGCCTACGGAATGTCACCTGTCGCAACCGGCTTTACATTCATTTATCTCTCATCTTGACCGAAATACAGAATTGTGAAAACAGTAATGCACAATACCAATTTCACTAATGCCCACTTGCGTATATTCACTTAGCCATGGACTAGTGAGTGAGTGAGTTAGTTTCGTGCTAACTTCATAAATCTCGGGATTCGTCTTGCACTGACACAAAATCGAGGTTAGCCCCGGGCTACATTTGAATTTAGCTATTAGTTTTTTAGTTAGTCAAAAAAAGTTAGATTAACAAATCCAGGTTAACTAGATACTTTGTTTTGTGCAAGTGGGCCTATTACTTATCTCTTTTCTACATGGTATAAAATAAAGTAGCTTTCCGTGTCTGTTTGTCTGTATATTCGCTTACTCCTCCTAAACCACGCAACGGATTTTGATGCGGTTTTCACCATCAGTTGATATTTTTTTACGGAAGGTTTCTAAATAAAATAAAACCCCGCTCAAATCCGGGGCGGGTCGCTAGTGTAAAACATAAATCAACTTTCTTATGCGTACGCTTGATAAACTAAACTGTTTTTTTTTTGTTTTCTTTTACGCATGTAGCTTCATTTAATATTTCTTCATTTTATAGCATACAGCTTATCGAGTGCTAAGAGATAAATTTTACCCGACTTCCATAAAAGAGGAGGTTCTCAATACGACTGCGTTTTTAATGTTTGTCACCTCAGAACTTTCGACTGGGTGAACCGATTTTGATGACTCTTTTTTTTTTATTTGAAAGCTGGTGCTTCCCGTGTGGTCACATTTCAATGGTCCAGTTCTGACATTTTTATTAAGTCGGTTTTTGTCTATTAGCCTGAATGTGTAGTGTTAAAAAACCTTAATGTTTTTATTTTATTAGTTTTAGTTGTGCATGTTTGTTATAAGTTTAACTTTTGTATCTGTATATATGTATGTCTATCTGTGGCATCGTATAGTTCCAAAACGGCCGAACCAATTTTGATTAAGTGACTTGGTCGAGAGTGTTCTTAACTTCTTAGCTATAATTCTGTTAAGCCGTTTGAAGACTATTAGCTTTTTAATCAGAGGTTAAAAAACTATTTACACTTGTGTGTAGTTAATTCTCCCCACGGGCAGAAAACAACCTATTAAAGCTCATCTGACCGGCATATTTCTCAAGAACAGTAACTGTCAATAATTTGATTCGCCTCTATAAACCCGCATTACTATCCAATTAGCTAACGAACTCCCAAGTGTGCTGTGTTTACGTGCGCGTAGTTTTTGGTACTTCGGTACTTACCTACGTTTATGGCACTATATGTTAAGCGGGACTCGTAAAAGTGCGGTGGTGTTTTACGCCCTCAGTAAACTGGAAGTGTCATTGTATTGGATAAAAGTTGGAAGCCATAGAGGAAAACTATTCTCGATTGGCGGTAAAATAAGGTAGTGGAGATTAGAAGATAAGATTTTTAAGGTGTTTTTCTGAGGGCGGCAGTAGACAGTGTCAGAGTCCCTCGACACAGCGAAAATACCGGTGTCTATTACATGTGGCCGCTGAAATGACGTCATGTATTAAAGTGCGGCCGCTGCGTCTGAAAGTTGCCATAACATTGTAAAATGCTGAACGAAAACAGTAAATTGTATTCATATTTACTAGCTTTTTGAACGTAATATTAGACAAAATATTACAGTAAAATATTAAAATAAAATGTTTTTATTCAGATTTTTCCATTGTTTTTGCAACTGTCAGACGTATTCTCTCAGCGGCTGAACTTGTAATATGAAATAACTTCCGAGCACATGTCGCGGACAAAATTAACGCGGCCGCAGACCGCAGACGCCGCACTTAAAACTTTTGACACACTTTCAAAAACATTTGCAATTTTTGTACACGGTACTAATATGTCGTATGTGAATGTTTTGGTAACAGGGAAATATTTCCCAAAAGCAAACATGACATGTTTATGACAATGTTTGGTGAAAATAACAGCAGGTGAAATTTAATCTACTTGATGCTTGACCTTTTTTTTCGAAAAGGAAATCTCCTAAAGATACTCGGCTGCATGTTGGGGTGCAGTCAGGTTATGAGGAATTATACCCACTAAACTACGGACTTCGGGATCTTCAGAGGAACACACCGGAGCCCTAAATAACAACTGCACGTTGTCTCGGCTCTTTCGCCCACGACAACGTTGGTCACACAACGTTGTTATCCTCTCTCGGGGCTCGCTTGGGTGGATGGTCAAAGCCCCACTTTCGACCATCCCCAGCCCACAGGTTCGTTTTTAGGGTTCCGTACCCAAAGGATAAAACGGGACCCTATTACTAAGACTCTGCTTTTCGTCTGTCTGTATGTAAATATATATTTAAGGGGGCTTCCCATACAACAAACGTGATTATTTTGCTCGTTTTTGCTCGATAACGGCGCAACAGGTAGACGCTTAAAATATTTACAAAATATTGAGTTGTATTATTCACTTTAAAAATAAATAATTAAATTTATATTTAAGGGGGGCTCCCATACAACTAACTTGATTTTTTGACGTTTTATTTATAATGGTACGGAACCGTTCGTGCGCGAGTCCGACTCGCACTTGGCCGGTTTTATTAGTAGTCTCTAACTACAGGCAGAAGATACCGGTACCACTTCTCAGTACATAACATTAACTCGTAGGTATACTCGTTAATTGCTTGACACTTCACATCGAAATAGTAGAACAACACTCCAAGATTGTGTAAAGGATTAACGCACACTTAGGTTTACACCCTAAACTGCCGCTGGTCGTTAAGGCCCTAACATTTTTATCCGTGGATTAACACGGGAAACTATCGTCAGTAAAAACGAACACGTCACAATGTACGTACTTGCATCCAGTGACTCGGATACATGCAAAATGTAAATTATAGATCACTTACACACTTAGACTTGTGCGGGAGAATAAAATAGGCTCACCCGCTTAAGCTGTATAATATGTGTATTTTATTTAAAGAAATTGGTTTCAATGTACTTATATTTCTTTCTTCTCATAGGATTTTGGCTTAGCACGTCTTTTACATTTGCCAGTGTCCGATTTGAATATGTTTCGCATGTAATTAGTTTAAATTTCTTTGTATGTGTTTTTTTTTTTTTTTTTTTTATTGTTCGGTTTTTAGTTGGCGTTGAAATCGGTGAATACACTTAAAAAAAAAAATACAGTGGAACTTAGTACCGTATTCATTTTTCGTCGGTTAATAAAAATAATGCCTAATTTTCACATTTTCTTCTAGAATATTTTCTCGGATTATTATTAAAATTTACGTGCAATTATAAAAATGTTTCTTTTTGACTTTGACCTCCTCCTTTTTCGTCGGTTAAAAAGACTACGAATACGAGCAAGTTTTATTTAATTGCCAAAAAAATTAATTTTACTGTTTGAATCTATTTGTAATCGTTTCAATACGTGCGTATCTTGATCACTGTGAGGAAATTATATGAAGTGTTGCCATGTAGTGACTGTGCTACCGCTGTGGAGGCACGTCTGAAACGATTTATAACTATGGCAATGGCGTTTTCGTAGTCCGCCGGCCGCGGGGGTGTTACTACACAAATAAATTTCGGCCGGCCCGCTCTCTTAGAGACATGTATTAAAATATGTTCGGATATTTTATTAGATAGTCGATTGGGTATATTGCTGTATTACAGACTTTATTTCTGCGGTTTATGTTCTCGGCCTAAATAAATATAAGTTTCGATGGACGCAAGGGTTTCGCTCTGACGTCATAATGGAGCGATTTGTCCGCTTTGGGATGATCGATTGCCAAGGAAAGAAATTGTTTTTGTTTTCATTACATTCGCGAATGTTGTTGTTACGCCTATCTATACTAATATTATAAAGAGGAAAGATTTGATTGTTTGTTTGTTTGTTTGCATTGAATATGCTCCGAAACTACTGAACCGATTTGGAAAATTGTTTCACTGTTGGGAAGCTACACTATCCCCGGGTGATATAGGCTATATTATATTTTGTAGCGAGGCTGAAGGCCGAGCTTACACCCGTGCGAAGCTAGGGCGGACGGCTAGTAATGATAAAAAATACGACCATAAAGCAAATCTTTTCTCAATTTATGAGGATACCAAAATTGTTAAAAATGTATTACGGAAGTATTTTTCATCAAACGTCGACCACTGTTGTTAATTCGGAAAACATGATGAGATGCTTTATTTTCCTATCTTCTGTCATGAATAAACGCTCGACAGGCTTTTCTTTTCTATAATTTTTAGTGTTCCGTACCCAAAAGGTGCAACGGGACTCTATTACGAAGCCTTCGCTACCATATTGCGAAGTCTGTATGTCTCTATGCCCTACATTTTAACGGCTGTATCTTTTGAACCGCGGATTAACTAAGAAATAATAATGAAAAGTTAAAATATTTTTATATATTTTTCAACGTATTTTTGTCTGTACTCTAAATTTAAAACGGTAATAAGTACAAGCATCAAACAAATTAACACTAGTTAAGTTAAAGTCGGACGCCCTATAAAATGGCGAACTGAATGAAATTAAATACACCTTTGGGGGCGGAATCCTCGGTACGCGTGCCGGCTCGCACTTGGCCAGCTTATTTCTCTCTCGTTTTTACGCGTGACTACTCTTCACTGAGAAGTTGACATACCATTTTATAGGATAGATTAATCGTAAGTCTTAATTATTTACATATCTTTTTTAAATATATCTACACTAATATTATAAAGAGGAAAGATTTGTACCTATTTTTGTATGTTTGTAATGAATAGGCTCCGAAACTACTGAACCGATTTGAAAAATTCTTTCACTGTTGGGAAGCTACACTATCCCCGGGTGACATGGGGTATATTATATTTTGTAGCGAGGCCGAAGGCCGAGCTTACACTCGTGCGAAACCGGGGCGGACGGCTAGTATAATTATATAAGTATATATACAATAGAATAGATCTACGTTTGGCCACCAACTCGCCTGATGGTAGGCGACGGTGTGGCCGAGAATAGAACACGTTATTCTAGAAGAAATCGATTCACTCTAACCTTGAAGGTGCCTAGATTGTAGTTCTCAAGGAACAAGGAGGATGGCAGGGACTTCCATTCTTGGGCAGTACGAACATTCCAAACTAAGAGAGTAATTATTGCAGTCTGTCCACAAATGTGATAAAGTATACACACCTATAATAGCCAATGCTCTTTCTGACCGGGTGACTGCAAAGCTCTCTATCAGGATCATCTGAACTGCTACAGAACTCTTTACGTTCTTTGCACTTGAGTATAGGACAAATACTACAAGCTGCAATGTCAGGAAACACCAGGTTTTTTTAAATCTTCTCTTAAAATTATAGCCTATAATATATATATTTTCGCTAATATATCCGCGTTTGACCACCAACTTGCCTGTTGGTACGCGACGGTGTGGTCGAAGATGAAGTACGCAGTCTTAAAATA
The DNA here is from genome assembly GCA_949125355.1 of Agriopis leucophaearia. NCBI lineage: Eukaryota > Metazoa > Arthropoda > Insecta > Lepidoptera > Geometridae > Agriopis > Agriopis leucophaearia. The sequence goes on from OX421267.1 coordinate 6,801,589, forward strand.
TACCTATTCACTCTGGCCTTGAACAGGCGCAGATTATATCTCTCAGGAAACAAAGAATCCGGCAGGTTGTTCCAATCTCACAGCTCAAAGTTTTTTGAGAGTTAATTCTATAACTCGAGCGCACAACAATTTTGACGATATAAAATTGCTTTACTGTGCTTTTGTGTGATCTAAATTCTAAGTAAACGAATAACGGAAATAAAATTACATTAATGTTCAGTAACATTTTCATTTTGATTTCAAGAAGTTTTCTCAGAAGAACTCGTCCTTAAAGTTTTAAACGAGAAAATATGCAGTTAGCACTGTCGATGGTCTAATTACCCACTTTTCAATGAAACTTGAATCTCTTGGCTCTCTGTAAGTTCTATAAGTAGTCATGCAAACTTAAAGTTCCAGGCGTTAAGTTTCTAAAATTCTGAGTCTGGTCATAAGTTTTCTTTAGTTTTCTTTAAGTAACGTAGAATTTCAACAAACCACAATTGACTGCGACTTACTGTTTTCACGGTTTTATTTTTTTCTGCTGAACCGAGTCGAAACTTTAAGACTTTAAAAGTGTACTGAAGAATGGTCAAAGTTATTGAAGTTGACTTTTTCTCAGAGCTTTCATCAACATGTATTTTAATATATTTATTTGTTTTGTTGCAGGTAAGCATTGAGTAATCGCAATTTTTATAGAATCACGTCACTGCTGTAAGTAAGTAAATTGTCACTCAATAAATCTCTGAGCACTTCCTTTCCTCACCTATCAAGAGTAGGGCTCCATCATAAAGTAATTTCCGTGGAATCGCACGATGCATTGAAAATTGGATAGGGAACCGAACCCCACCTAGTTAACGTGACATACTGGAGAACCAATTTGTTCCTTCAACGCCCTGAATATATCGAGGAGCGCCCGATCTCAGCGAGTGCCAAATATTGCGCATCCCTTCCAACAAGCGCCACGCATTGTAGCTGCACGAACCTCTTTCCTTCACAAAAGCCTCCCTTATTATGCTTCTGTGTAGGATATGAGGAAATTGGCTGAATGGCTTTATATGAAAAACTCGCGTAATCTCCGTCGGGTGTGGCCCACAATATCCTGAGCGCGCCACGAACCCCGTCCCTGTTAAGTCACTACATTCAATTGTTATTATAACAGCAAAATAATTTATGTGAAAAAGTGCCGTGAGAGGATCAATTATTGTCCTCTTTCAATTTTATTTCAATTGGATTCTAGAGCATGGGAATAGTTTCCGGGGCAGACTCGCTACAAAATCCGGACACGATCTATTTTGATGTGTTGCTCCTCACTGGTTATAACGGTATACAGGTACACGAGCTTACGTTTTATGCGGAAACATGATCGTGACACCTGGCGATATAAAGGCTTTCATGTGGGCAGCGTTTGCACGGGGGTGTTTATTGTCATCGGAGGGCCGCAGACATATTTCGTGAGAAGCGCCGGGCGGTATACGGGAGCTAATAAACTATAGAGGTCTTGGAATCCTGCGCGAGGCGACGGCGGTGGCGCGAGGCGGACGGGCCGGCGATCGTTGGCTGTACGTACGCGCAGCAGGATATAAATTCGGTATCTTTCACCTGGTACGCTTCAGCAGCCTCCGACGCCGTACGCCAGTTATGAAAATTCCGACACTGGAATTCCCACTCACACTAGAGATTTTTGCTGAGCTTTGCGGTTGTCGTCGGGTGGATTTTTTAAAGAACCCCGAGTCTGTTACGTTTATTTCAGTCTGCGTTTTATGGAGGCGGGAATGTGCGCCGCTTTGGTTTATTTGCGGGCTGCCTTTCTCATGAAATTGCGCTGTTTCATTGCTTACGAGCCATTTTGAGGTTCTCGTTAGAGCTACATTTTTTATCGTGATATATTTTCCTTTGCAAATTGACTATCGTATACCAGCGAAACCCTTTTTATTATTTCGAACCGACGGCGTATAAACCGGCCGGAGTAATGTCTCTTCGGCTACAAGAACACGCTAACCGACACTTGAAATAACAATTGTGCCACGTCTATTGAGCGACCGAAGATTTGTATTATCAATAGCCCTCGCCGAATTAGGGGGTGTCACCGAAAACCCTGAATGAGGATATCGAATAACAAACGACGGCGAGAAGTACGGTTTGTGAAAGAACTGAACATAAATTTCCAAAACCCATCAACCATTAACAATTACAAAAGAAAGGTAAGGAATGAAATGTTTTATTCATTCCGTTAACGAGAAAATTACCGAGAGGGCGGCGACGGCGGGTCAGATTGCAAGGACTCGAAGAACCTTTGTCTTCGGGGAGAAGTGTGCCCAATGAGCTCTCCTCTCCTCGTTGCCACCAATTAATAAAAGTATCTTAGTCGACCACTCTTCTGATTTATTGCACAAAAGTCTAGAAATCGATAAGCGGTTCATTGCATTAAATAAATACAACCGACTATCTCGATCTTATTTTAATAGAATATTTCATAGAGATAACTTCAATCGCATCTCAAGCGCAGTATACACTTCGGCATATAAATATATAAAAAAAAACTTCTGAACTTTACCTAATATGTGCAGAACTTGCGATCATCCAGTTCCTCCGAGATGATTGAAAAATTTATTGCGGTTCGGATGGCTTACATCGTATCTACATACTTTCATGTGGTCGTTACAGTCTTCAAAGAACTTCTGAGGTATGCCTGCTATTTCCATATCCACATGGATCTTTGTGAAGTATGCTTTCATAGTTATCGATAAAGCCATAAAATTTACGTGCCATTTTCTTTATGTTCACTGTACCAAATTTACAATATATTGAATTTGTAATATGAGCAAGCAAATAATTTTTTCGCAATATAAACAACAAAGTATTGCTTTATTGTGGCGCGCTCAAATAACTAATAAAACTTGTTATTTGTATTAAATGAAATTCTTCCGCATTAGCAGGGTAGCTGTGACGTCACTCGTCCTTTAATTTGGATTCCAGGGTAATGGAGCGTAATGAATACCCTTGGATACCAGGTTAGCGGAAACCTGCTACAATTGCTGAGTGCATCTTAGTGACAAGACGTCTAAGCAATATATTATTATTACTATTCAAGTTACATGATGTAAGCTATCTAATTTAGAATGGATCGATGTGGTGAAATTTACTCATCTAATTAGTAGTAATGTGACGATTGGCGCAATATACCCCAGAAACGACAATAGCTACTTCGATATGACTATCATCTTCCATTTTGCCAATAAAAAATTTAAACCGCCCAAAATTGTACTAAACAAAATCATTCGAGTTAGAAGTAAACTTTACCGCGATTAAATCAAGGCCCTCACTACATAACAGAATCTGGGGAACTCCCTAAAGCGAGGGCTAATTACGTTAACTTCTTTTGGGTCCAGTACAAATTCCGAATGGGCTGTAAAGAGTGCGAATTTGCATCGAGAATATTTTTCGTCAACAATTAGGGCTTTGTTGCGAACGGGGGTCGGTTTTAACGACGTTTTAAAAGATTCGTACCCCGACGCCGGGGCTTATCTTAAACGTGGGGGCTTCTTGATAAAAAAAACCCTTTATTAACTTTACGAGGCCTTTAACAAATAACAGAAATAAATAAGAATATTTCAGTTACAACGCGGTGTTTTTACGATACCCGGGAACTTTTTACAATCGCACCGCATCTTTACGGCAACCGTCGAAGTTGCACCTTCAAAATATATTAAACTAGGGGCCTGTTTCATGGACATCGGACACCTCTCATAGAGGCTACTAAACTAGTAAAAGTGCGTAGATAAGAAACTAATTTTCTTTTTAAATTACCTGTGTTCTAGATATTTTAGACTTTTGATGCAGGCATTTCGGTAAATGTCATAACAAATGACCGGTCACAACCCGACACAATTGATGTATTCTCCAGCAAAATGCAGTACTATTTTGGAACCACGAGTAGGTACTTAATAGTACCACCACTCAGTATTTGCATTAGACATAAGTATCTCGCGCTTTCATACTCCTCAATTTCCATCAAATTGTTAATTGCTTTCAGCTCGCGTCGTTCTAATAACCGTCATCCAATGAGTAAATATTTACAGGTATCCATGAATGGCCATATAGCGAACGAGCTATTTGAATTGGCACTAACAAGCGAATTAGCTATTGGACATGTGTTTGATTTGTTAAAAATAACAGGCTTAGTGAAAAATATAATTAAATGTATAAACTTACAGAAAAAAAAACCACTGTTTTAAACTATCACGGTTGTTCAATACAGTTAAGTATATTATTATTTACGGGATATTTACCGTGCGTGGTAAGGTTGTGGAAGGAGCTATTACGGTTTATTAAGGTTACAGAAGAAATTATTTAAATTGACTATTTAAAGTTCTGAGATATAAGCGTTTAAAGTTTTTGTTCGGATTAGGAAGGGATGATCTGTCCCTTTTCCGCAAAGTAAGTGTCAGTGTGGAGATTTTATGACGTACTTTTATGTGACGTCATTCGTGAGAATAGTGCGCTCTCTGTCTACCAAGATATTAATAAGCTATTTTTTTAAATGTTTTTTTTTTTACTTAATTTTGCTTTCACTGTTCAGCTCTATTTAAGGTCAGCTTTTTTATATTACACAAAAATACTTTTCCATCGTCTATTTAATGGACCCCCCGTATTTTTTGTTTATTTCATTTAATGTCCATAGGTTTTGTAGAGTTAAAGCATACAGCAACATTTAGGGATTCATGAAGACTGGCTAGAGTATGTGAAAATAAGATTTAGCCCACAGGCGTTCGTTTGTCGCGTTTTGAACTGAACAAGTAAACTTTACTAACTTAAATGCTATGCTGTTACATGTTTAGTTTACTTAGAATAAGAGACATTGATGTCAGTTCTGATGTACCATTCTCTAAACTAAGCTAAATTTGACAGAACTCTAAAATGGTTGCCAACCTATTCTGGCGCATTGAAATGAAAAGGAACGCCTATAATTTTAGTCCTGTCAAATTAGTTTAGTTTAGAGAATGGTACAACAGAATTGACCCCATTGTTAATTTACTTAATTTTGAATTATGTTATTTTTATGCAGCTCCACGGACTCTGGGGTCCGTGGCCATTGACAACTTTTAAAATTTATTTTGTATCTTTTTTTTTAATTGTAAAATAGGCTTGCGCTTGGCCGCCAACTCGCCTGATGTTAAGCGATGATGCGGCCTACGATGGATCACGCTTGCCTAGAAGAAACCGATTTACTTTTGACTTGAAAGTACCCAGATTGTAACTATCGGGGAACACCCATTCAGGTAGCGCATTCCACATACTAGCAGTTCGCACAATAACAGTGGAATCAAAGCGCTTCGTACGGGTTTTCGGAATGTCAACCATAAAGCTAATGTTAATATCTATTGCTAATATAATATAAACCGAGTTGATAACTGGACGGAAATCTTTATGTTCTGCGTTGATTTTAAAAATATACCTACGTATTTTCATTTTATGTAAGCTCTGCCACAGAATAAATATTAGGCTGTGCTAAATCATATCCAATTCTATTGCCAAGCACCTGATGGTGTATCCCAGCAACCTCATTTGAGAGCCAGTTCCCATTACACCCTAAGCGTGTCGACCATCTTCGACCACACAGTTAATATCAGGTGAACTGTGATGTAACGCCTAGCCTGTCAAATATAAAATCTCTCCGGTCATGTTTTATCAATCAATTATGCAATTTCTTTCAATACAATGTAGCGATGTGTAAAAAAGCGACAAAACAGCATCTGTCAACACATTCTCTCTACCTTATATCGATAATTATCAAGATAAAAAACCGACTTTCTTAAAAAAAATAAACGGGGCCACCCGGGATTACCAGCTTTCAAATAAAAAAAGCATCATCAAAATTGGTTCACCCAGTCAAAAGTTCTGAGGTAACAAACATAAAAAAAAACAGTCGAATTGAGAACCTCCTCTTTTTTTGGAAATTGGTTAAAATAAATATTTCTCATTTTATCACATTAAAAAAATCTGTTAGGATGTCTGATTGCGGTTTTGCTTTATATCAATGGCACGTTGTATATTGTTAGATAGGGTAAGGAGAGGTTATTCTGTGATACAGGTTAAGTTGTGATAGTTTTTTAAACATTTGTAACTATTTTTTTTTTTTTTTTTATTAAATTTTTTTTTGGGACTTTACAGTTAAAATACATGGCAGTCCCATTGTATAAACTAATCTAGGACACTCAAATTAATACAAAATCTAGACAGTAAACACACAGAGTCAAAGGTCACTTGAGGTGACTCACATATCCGAAGAGATCCCTAGTCTGTGTCGGAATTGAAATGTAAACGCATACAGGGATGCACTTAAGAGTGAGCGAGATGGTAGTATGAATCTCAATTACACAGCGTTTGCAGCAAACTTCACATCGAACTTGAAAAAATGTATCACAACTTAACCTATATCACGGAATAACCTCCCCTTACCCTATTACATATAATAATATTATTGATGCACATACAAAGTAACATCGAAATCCGGATCTGAAAAGCCTTTGAACACCTCGAGTTACACTGCCCAATATCATATCGAATCGCATTGAAATCATATCGCACAGAAGCTCGACGTATTGCGTCGTCAAATGAATGGCATCGTGCAGTGAATAGAGAGATAAAGGCCAACAGTTACCACTAGTTAGGAGATCAGTTTCAGTGCCGTACCGTATGTATTGCATTAAATCAGTGTTGGATGCGCACGGAGTTCCACGTTTGATTGAGCCGCCGGTTTATGTTTTGTTTGATACTATATTTAGTAGCCATGCGTTTACGCTCTCCGATGCCTTGGATTGATATTGGAAAGGCGTCTTGGTAGAAAGTTCCGATACATTGTTATCTCTTGTTTTATTACTTTGAATTAGCAGCACTTCCTACCTTGGTTTAATCACCGCCTAGAATTAAGTTTCTAGACATAATATTTGATGGGTTTTGTGGGTTGATTTCTCTCAATTGTTATTGATACGCTTTGATCTGCATATTCACGTATCGGAACGATGGTGGCCGAGCGGTAGCATGTGTGCTTTATAATCTGGCGGCACCCGGTTCGTTCCAAAGCCGTGCACCAATGACTTATTTAGTACGGTTCGCGCAAAACTTTATGAGCCCTCTGAAGTTAGGCCCGAGGCCTCCCCGACGCCCTGTCCCGTCCCTCGGATACCTATAATATGCGTTGCGCAGCCACTAGGGCCTAACTTCAGAGGGCTCATAAAGTTTTGCGCGAATTATATCTGAATAAATTATGTGTGCAGTTTCGTTGCCATCGCTCAAAAATAACCATGAATTTGAACAGTTCAAAGACATATGACATTCACCTGGGCCTGACATTCATTAGGGCATATCTTCTCTCTCTCTCTCTATCTCTCTGAGAGAAGGCCTGTGCCCCAGCAATGGGAAAATAAAAGGGCTGATAATGATGAGATACCCACGTAAAATAAACAAAATGCACCCACAAGCCAGTAACGCTCACGTAAGTCCTATCATTGAATAAATGACTGTGCATTTGACAAACGAGTTTACCCTGATATTTCCGTCGGTTCCCGCACAATGATCCTCCCCAATGTATTATATATTATGTGTAATGTAGGACCTCCGGGGATTCGCGAAAATGTACTGGGTTTCGTAACCTTATGACTGGAGGAAATAAGTCGGAGTAGCTTCCTCACCTCAAATATTTATCGGCCGCGAAAGTAATATAGGAACGTTATTAAACTTCAATGCGACTCAAGTTCGGTTGCCGGAAGAGTGCTTCGTGTCTTTTTTTGTAACGCCAAAGGCATTACAGATACATTGCCGACCCATAAAGATACTATACTCGTATATACTCATACGATCGTTTTAAGATAAAAATATCATGATTGTAAATTAGCATAATTATTTGTTTGGTATCATCCTTAAGGAAAACTTAAAAGTATAGCTGTCAACTTATGCTTGGGTTCATGGAGCTGTGAGGCCCATCGCTGCCAGTGCGATACAGCAGTTCCAGGTACCAGCTCTGCTAACATGCAGTCTTTCTTAGTCAAGAACCGTTGGTCAAATTGGCTGACACGCCAGCTTAAACGACATAAGCAGGGCTTTTTCCACCGACAATGTCTCAGCTGTGCTCGAACCCCCAGACCGCTTGGTCTTGCGCGTGACGATGGAAAGAGGCCTAACGGTATGACACTTGTTCCTTGGAATTAGTACAGCCGCTTGTATGGGATGGGATGCGACTTGTGTCTATACTTTTCCGCTGTCACATCTTTCTGAGACACAAAAAAGTAGGGCTGGTGCGGAGGCCAATTTGGTGGAGCAGCACAAACGGCGAAAATATACTAACCTCGGCAGTGGTTATATATTTGGGTTCGAGACATTTGAGTCCTAGTTAACCGGGAAGCTCACCTCATTAAAAAAAAATCTTTCATAGCAATTAATGCGACGCATGACCAAAATGCTAGCATGTTTCTGACTCATAACCATTGCTTTCCAGCATTTTGGGTATTGCCAACTGGTAGTGGGCTTGTTTATTTGGATTGTCTTTCAACCTTTAACGATTTATGCGTAGTTTTTACTGTTTTTGTACTGTTAGCTTGTATTTTCTTTCGGCAATAAAGGAACTTGCCAGTAAAAGAAAAAGTGAAAACCTTTTCAATTTAATTTGCAAAAAAGTTCGACACACATATATTTTAATATCAGTAAAATTAACCTTGAGAGTCTAGGGTAGGCACTCCGAATTTCCCAGAAACCGAAATGAGTTATTTGAAGAACCGCGTAACAAAAACAGAAAGTCTGATTGCGAAATGGTATACACAGAAATCCACATTTCGCCTCCGTGTGATAGATTGTACGAGTTTCTGCAGAGACATTATTATTGAGTAACGCAATTCTTTAGAATCACAACACAAGGAAAGAAGAGCATTTAACCTCATGCTTGTTTTCTTAAATCTCTCTGTGAACAACTCTATTATGGGGAATCTTGTTAACATTTGAAATCATTTCTCTGCCCGGGAATAATGAGTTCTGTGTTTTCATTTGAAACTCCGGTGACTTTTGTTTAATGGAATGATAATACAAATGCTGCCCTCTTTGTAGTGAGGGTCGAGAATATTGTTGTTTTGCCTCGGGCGGGTCACTTTAGTTCCAAGGGTAATTTCATTATTTTTTCTTCTCCGAAAAAATGCTTTTACAAACGAAACTCTGTACAATCTTAATGTTGATTTATGCCGTTTGAAATTCACTTTTCTGTAAAGCAATTTCAGAGTGTATTTTTGTCTCTTTGTATAGGGTTACATGGTAAAGTTTTTTTAAGATAAACTTAATCAAAGTAAAACCGGAGACTTTCTAATAAAAGTGAAATAACATTGTGTACGTTTAAAATCAAAAGTAAACGCTCTCAAACATTTGTAACTTATATTCAATTTGCCGAAGTTACTTTCAATTAAGTGAATCTAAATTCCTCGATGTTTTCGTAAAAGATTTTGCTTCGTGTTACTAATAATTTACCGTTTCCTAACAGAATATTATGTAAACAAATTTAATTACATCCTTGAATTAGCCACAATGGCCGGGTTGCTGAATACCAAACTTTGGAAACCTCAACTTTACCCGAGTAAACTTTGCCCTGCGTGCTGGGGACCGAAAGTATTTTACAAAAAGGCCCGCTTGCTTGTGTTCTGATAAGAAGTCTATGGGGGCATATTTAACTAACAAGAATTTTGGGAGTCTCAAAAGTCGTTTTATCACATTGAACAATCTATTGTCTTTATAGAACAGGAACCGGAAAAAGTCATACGGGTAGTTACTTATGGTATTTAAAATTCGTACTGGAGATCAAATTATAACGCTGGTTTCATGAAAAGCTACCAAAGGATTTATGAATAAAGCTTTACGACTAACCGTACTGTAAGTAAAACGGCTAATATCACCAAATCTAAGACAACATTATCCACGCTTAACCTTATAAATTTCCGAGGGGACCCATTTCCCCGCCTTGAAAAGGTTCCTATAACTTTTAATGTAAACAAACGACACGAACAAAACTTGAGCAATTTATCAAAACTATCTAATCAATTTGCGAAACGCCCCCGTTTAATATCAAATCCACGTTTTACTCAAAGGTTATTTGTGGTCCAAAATTACGGCATTGTGCTAAATAAATTGTTATTAATGACCAAAACGCTCCCTACTTGCGAATTATAATGGAGGCTTATGTTTCACGGATAAATGTAGGATCTCTAAAAGGTCCACATAAATTATAAATAGATGCGAGATTGAGCTGCTTGCGAATTTAAAGGCAGGTAAACAAATATGTATAATATCCATATAATATGTATAAGTAGTATGTGCTCATTAAATTTGGCCAAAATGTCAACAAACGAAAATGACTGTCTCGAAATATGAAGTTTTAGTATTCTGTCGAATGGGTCCTTTAAAACTAAAGAGCTAATTAGAAGCCGTAAAATGTTTATAACCGAGACACGGCCGCACATTTACTCGACACCAGTATTACAAACATTCTCATAATATTTCATATACGGGCAGATAATCTGCTTTCAGCATTAAACTTGTAAAGTGCCCCGTTCCATACGTCCTCGGTAAAAGGGTGGGTTGCTTTCTATTCATACGAGTATAGGTACACTGTGATACTCTTTTACGATTCAAGCAAAAACACGGCAAACGCAGGCGAAAGATAAACCCCTAGCGGTGCGAACGTTGTTGAATTTTACGATTCCGCTAAGCCGCCTTAAAGTCGGGCCCTTCCTGAATATTTTGATTTATTTATAGGCGTGAAAGCGTAAAAGGGTGGTCCAAAAACAATATACCGGGCCGCTCAGCTGGCGCTTGTTGGGACACTTAACATAATATGCCTCTATGAATAAAGTTCCATGCCATATTCGTTCAAACTTTGCCCGAAAGTTGGCGTCCCTTTTGCCCGGATCTTTAAACCATAACACACTCGTAATTATTAGCGTCTTAGCGAATTTCGCAGAAGCCCAAACAAATTTGCGGCTGTGAAGTTTTATACTTAATTCATTAGCTTGTAACATAACCGTGTGAGAAGACGCAGCACTTGCCGCCCGCGCCTCTAACACTTCATTGTGATGCTAATTTAGGGCAACTCTATGAATATGGGGGAGCTCCCGACGCGCGCACTTTTTGCCTCAACGCGCTAAATTAATTTGAATAATACCTCCGATAGGCAACGAGCTCCGGCGAAATGTCTTTTATATGAGTTTCCGACGTGAAAACTCCGCGCCGCAAAGATTTTTTTCCATTCCCAGCTTAAGAATTGCTTAAGTGCGTGTTTATATTTAATAATAATAGAAAGGGGAAAGCGGATTATCTTTCCATTTTGGTATTTTTTCATTCGCCTTTTTCTCTAAAACCTTGTTCGTCGATACCGAAGAACACTTTGACTCGGGCGGTATTTCATTCTGTGTGAGGGAAATAAATGTTCCATTATGGTCGGGATAGGGTCCGATAAAATAAATTTCAATTTGTGGCTAATGACGTCCCCGGAGCGAGTGTCCATGTACTCGAGCAGGTAATGAGGCGAGTACTTAGACGAAATTGGCTTAAGCAATCTGCGCTTGGAGAATATGTGAGCCGTGCGACACGGCGTCGGCGGCTTGGGGCGCTAGGCTGTGTCGGCGCTCAATCCCAGCTCGAATGCACTCGCGTACGTGCTCCTCATTGAAATTACTCGGGCAATTTTTAAGTAAGCCTTTCTCGCTGCAACACTCACGGTTATTCAGTGGTGTTTCCTGTATGCTGAAGCACTTAAAGGAGGTAAAGCCACTCCTAAACAAATGAAAGAGCTTCCGTTCGTCGTTTTTGCCTCACGACAATCCGCTTTGCTAAAAGGCGGTGAAAATTTAATGCACGCCTGTATGACGGTTTTTTTTATCATGAGTATTAGATTTGGACGGCCGAGTATTGATGGGTTGTATAAAGGGAGCATTAGCGGCTACCGTAGCGAGAGGGCATTATGTATTGGATCAGCGAATAGGAAGCCAACATAAATATGACATGTGGACCGGGGGGATTCTGTATTATGCGATTGAGCTTGCGTTTGATGCGAAAGTCTCATATATTTTGATTTATGCTGACGTTACGACAAGCACGACTACAATATTTGTACGCACGATAAAACCGTCTGTCCCCTTTACAAATAAAAATGTAAAACCCTGAATGTCATGATCATAATCATCGTCAAGATTGTTGTAATTCCAGGATCACCCCGCGTAGCAATGCGTTTATTTGGAGAATTGCTGCGATTTTTCACTTTCATTAATTTTATTTGTTTAATTTAACTCGTTTAATTTACGCGTTGAATCACTTCTCTGATCGGTGCCCGTTCCGTCGTTAACATTGAATTTTTTACTCTCCAGGCAAAGATTAAGGTTCATTTTTGTGTGTAATTATCGGACGGTACGTCGCGCTGCCGTTTTATGTAAATGGGCTTTTTAGCCTGCTCACAATACGCTCCCGAAGCTGTAATGTAGACAACGCTGATTTGATAAATGAGCCGTGTTTTCGCATGAAAAGACGAACGCTCCCCGACAAACGTGAGGCTGTTTTTACGGAACCTGTGGAGTTCTCACTACGTCCGTGTCGTAGAGCCTTTTATCCCTAGTTTACTCAGTGGCTAAATGTTTTACAAGATAACAGCTGTCACGGTTAATGCTTTAGAACACGTAATGAACCGCTGGGCTCTTCCTTACAGTTTGTAAACAGTTATTTTTGTGTAAACTGTCAAATTGGCAGGCTGTCAACTTAATGTTTTAAGTACTTTGCGGTGTTTAATGCGTTGTGGGGGTTGAAACCTTTTTGTTTATTAAAAGAACTATTCATGAGAATATCTTTTAAATTTTCGCGATTTGGACACGTTTAAATGTTTATGGGACTTATCGCGCTTTTTTTTAGGTTTAACCATTTTAACATGGTCGAAACGTCGAGCGAAAGGTACCTATTCTCATAAGAATGTAACAAAATATAGAATTTTGTTTCTAAACTAAAATAATGATATAGGTAAAACATTTTTTTTGTAATGAGGTGGTTTTTAATTGTCAAAATGTTCGCCGACCCGCCACCCTTTCCGCCCTACCGCTGAGATGTCTGCGAGTGAGGTTTGATAACTAAATTCGCCTTACTGACAAAATCTAGTTGAAAAGCAATTCAAATTTTAACCATTTAGAGAAAAAGATGTAAACAAAACCAAAAATAAATACAAAAATTACTACACTTACTCACAATATCACCAAAACAGTAAACATTATCATAATGGAAAAATTCGTGTCGGAAATAGCGGTGGCAGGCAGTGTTCGGTGGGCAACCGCTAAACGGTCTGCCACACGCATCCTGCAACCTACCATATACTACCTAGTTGTCTACATATGTGAGCATTAGTGTCAACCACGTTGTATCATGTATGTTTACCCGGAACTGTTTGCTTACCATATCCGGTGCTGCCATCTATTATTTGAACTGTGAATTAGCTGCGATTTCACTTGATTCTTGAAACGCCTGTATTGCTGGAAACAGAAATGCCCTGATTCGTTTATTTTTCGGAAATAATTCGGAAATGAAATTATACATATATAAGTAGCTGATGTCACTACGGTGCACATATACTAGCCATGCATAAATAGTTTTAGAATGTGATACAAAAATGTAAAGTCAATGTTATCTTAAAATTATTGCATTCTGTTTTGTATATTATGTACTGAATAAATTTAATTATTATCAGCATTTCTGAACATAGGCCTGCCCCGTAGATTTATCATCGGTTAATTACATGTAATTTTTTTACAGCGGCTATTTTCAAATATTTTTATCTTGAAGTTAAATGATTATTTACGGGATATTTACCGTGGTAAGGTTGTGGAAGGAGCTCCTGATATTTCTTCCCGTGAACATGGTGCATGTAACTGCGCCGAAATATCGGGAGCTCCTTCCACAACCTTACCACGGTAAATATCCCGTAAATAATCATTTAACTTTAGTGAACAACCGTGATAGTTTAAAACAGAATTTTTATCTTGGGTATTGCATATTGTATTGTAACTAGAACTATAGAAGTATGTAAAACTTTAGCAAAATCGTTTAGGGTGAAATAGATTGGTTAAGTATATAATTCAGCTTGCAAGATTTGACCTAAGCAAACTCACAAACAAGCTAAATAAAACAAATATTTAAGGGGGGCTCTCATACAACAAACGTGATATTTTTTGCCGTTTTTATACATAATAATACGGAACCCTTCGTGCGCGAGTCCGACTCGCACTTGGGCGGGTTTTTTTATGTCTTCATATCTGGCATGAATCCCATATGATACACTTTCATGAAAACATTTTCTTTTTGAATTTAACTGTAGTAGGTATAATAAATTGGCGATACCAACTACAGTCTCACATTCAAAAACCTACCATAAATTATCAGCATTTACGGTTGAAAAAAACTTATACAAGTACATTTCTCGACATTTCACTGAAATTATTAACTCAACTGTTAACTACAAATAATTTTGACAAGTTCATCTTACACCATGCCGACTGCCCCGGTGGCTCAGTTGGTAGTGAACCTACCTTCTGGGCTTGGGGGCGTGGGTTCGATTCCCACCTAGGGCAAACATTCATGTGATGAACATTTGTGTTTGATCTATGTCTGGGTGTTAATATCTATATATGTATTTTAAAATATATATGTAGGGGGAAGTCCCCTAGTGGCGGACACCTAAGGTCTTTTATGAATAAAATAAAAACTATTTTAAGGAATGTTTATTTATTTATGACTTACAGTAGATAACAAAGTTGGAAATCAAATTAAATAAAAAAAACCACAAAATCTGCTTAAAAATAATTAATACCATCAATCAAAATTCGATAACAAAAAATGTAATTTATAAAAGTGGCACCTAGTACCGGACGAAGGCTCATCAAGTGAATATGATTTTCGCTGCAAAAGCTGATTACCGCCATTAACTTGTGGCTGCAATGGCCATCCAGTAGTAGCAGCGCAGGGTTCTTTTTGGTTGGTTGCGTGTGTTTGATGAATATTATTAGATATTGCTAAGAAAAGTCACTGTTCATCCACCCTTTTGGCTGGGCCACGCCTATGCTCTCAGCTGGAGCATTCATCATAAGCCTTTCATTCATTCTTTGCCTAGGAAATACGAAAAATGGCGGTATGCAGTGGCCGTTAGCACTCATACAGAACAAAACTGTGATGTTTTTGCCTGTCTCAGCAGAAGTGAGCTTTCCTACTTGACGGATAGCTTTCGGAGCGAGAACTTGTTAACATACTCTGCTGAGAAGGTGCTAGTGAACCTACCCAACTTTGGTTTCATCGTTACTTCTTCTCCTCGATTTAGCGACTTTATTTTGTCACGTACAGTGCTTTTAGGAATATTGGACCGCATTGCAGCTTGTCTTACACTAAGTTCTTTTGACATAACCTTATCAATAGCAGTTTGTAAGCTCTGGCTCCCACGATCCTTTCTTCTTTTTTTCTCTTCCATTTCAATTCTCTTCGTTCTTCTATACTCTTAAACAAAATTAAATAATCAGAATAAATAACGTAAATTCTCGCAAGAAATATCAATATGTTTACTGTCCGGTGCTAAGGGATGACTTAGTGTCCGTTGCTAAGGGACAGATAATTTCGTACATTAGGTGGTACCTAGCAAAATTGTTTAAAAAATCTAATAATATTCTACTAGTTTACAGATAACAATCAAATACTACTTTTATTTTTGAATACCACTAAAATGTAAATGCATAAATATGCCAGAATCACTTACATCGATATTTACGTGACGCCGTGACTTCTCGCCAAAAACAGCGAGCGCCCGCTCCCGCCGTGGCCTCGTGCGTCACAGGCGAACCACGTCACGTAATCCTGTAGCTGTGTGCCCCCCGCGCCCCTTTCACTTGTACTTTGAATCGAACAGGATTATACTTGCTTAGATAGTACGAGTGTCCAGCGATAGGTGCCGTCCGGCGTTACGGGACTTCCCCCTACGTATATTAGTCTCTGGCAGCCATATTACAAGCTTTGCTTAGTTTGGGGTCAGTTGACCATGTGTGCAAAAATGTCCCAGATATTTATTTATATTTACCATGATGTAACGTGACATGTCAAAAAGCAAAATTATGAACAATATGTCTCTAGTTTGACGGAGTTAGACGGCTTAGGTTATCTACAGGTTTAGGTTAGAGTCAGCTTAGACTCTAAGCTGATCCTTACCTAAACCTGTCAGTCTTCTGCCAGTGTATATCCTGCGTGAGCTTAATAATAATTTGGTCCCATCCTAAGCAAACTCATTGTTATCAAGGTATACAAGTGGCGTGGATTGCACGAACTTATTCAGAGATACGCCAAAATTTTAAACGTACCTATCCTTTATTGTTATCACCGCATCATCGCTTAACATCAGGCGAGTTGGCGGTCAAACGCAAGCCTAATTCTAATTTAAAGTGGGGGTGATAAGACCTGCACTGACATTCCGCTTGGGGTGTATTGTGCATTTGCCCCTGACAGCCTACACAAGCCAGCCGAGCTCCTTCAGATAACGGAGCACGGCTCTGGGTCTCTGCCTAAACTGTTCCACTCCTATTTCGCCAGGTGTTGTGGTAGAATTAGAGACTTGTTGCTGAGTTTCTTCAAGAAGTCTCTACCTTAATCGTATGTCTTCTGTGGCCTTGCAATGCAGTAGTACATGCTCAACGGTCTCCTTTTCCTGTATACAGCCTCGGCATAGAGGGCTGTCAGTGGCTCCAATTTCGTATAAGTGATGGTTTAGCTCACAGTGACCTGTGATGGTAACGCAAGCCTATTAAAACATAAAAAAGTGATCTTGATATGATTGATGGTCTTTATACCGGTGATTTATACGAAAAAAAAAGGTTACGTATAAAAATGATTCAACCAAATAAAATAATAATTTTGTTATTTAATAATTATCGCTTTATTATATTACTAGCATTCCCTGAGTTGGCCATGTCATACACACGAAGACAGATAACTATAACCCAGACCCAGAGCGGATATTTAAATTCATCTTTCAAACAACTGTCGATCCGGGAATAGAACCTAGGACCTCCTCTGCTCTTAAGGCAGACGTGCTACCACTTATCCATATTACCAGTGTTCGGGTAATTAATAACAAAGTTTTCAATGTTATTGGCTCTTACGATTCTAAACGTTTCATCTTTTCAAAATATTACAAAATCATCCATTCTCATATCATTTAGCCGGCCATTTACTTAACTCCGTTCGCCAACATTTCCTGAGGTTTAAAACGTCAGCAACAAAGTCTCAACCCTCCGTTGCTGTCCTAATAACCCGGTACAATAGTGGCCCTAAGCTAACAAGAGTCGCTTATTGCTACTCCGCACTTTGCAATAACAGACGTACAGAGGTAAAAACAATAGCGGGCCCGCAACCACTAAACAACTCTGGACAGTGCATCAACTTCTGATAAATGTAATTAACCGACGGTGGCTGAGCGATAGTGTTTTACAATGTGACGGCACCCGGTTCGATCCTCGGCTCTGCACCAATGTATAATAATTAGTACAGTTAGTTATTATTTAGTACTCAATAGAGTACTAAATAAATTATGTGCAGTTTCGATGCCATCGCTCATAAAACGGTGAAGGAAAACATCGCGATGCATCGTGAGGAAACCGGTAAGTCCAAGAATCTCAAACAGCTCAAAGACATATATGACATTCACCAACGTGCACTGGGCCAGACTCTCTCTCTCTCTCTCTCTCTCTCTGAGAGAAAGCCTGTGTCCCAGCAGTGGGAACATGATGGGCTGATAATTATGAAATGTAGTTAATAATAATCGCCTTTAGTTAGAAACGTTACTAAAGTTAAACAATGTTTAAAATTGCTCTGCCAAAATCTTGCTGATAGAAAAAGAGTTGAAAGAAAGGATTTTGCGAAAGCCCGAATTAAGTGGGACAAATGGAGGTTGAAAGTTTATATGAAAGTCCTATGTTTTTGATTTAGGGATATGAAATGTGGTATTCAGGTTCTTGGTTTTAAATAAATAAATACTGTTGTAAGATAAAAAATATACGGATTAAGGAGATGAAAGTTTAAGGGGGTGCTTGGGTTTTGCGTATTTTGTTAAAAGCTTTGAAACTACGACGCAAAATTTTTGCAAGTAGATGCCTTATGAGGATTAGAGGTCTACTACGCTACGAAACAATTTTTCGAAAAGGCCCTAAGACAAAAGGAGGTTTAAAGATCAGATGGATATCTACGCGTACGAAGTCGCGGGCAACAGCTAGTTATTCAATAAAAAAGTATCTTATTATATCGTTTTATAATTCACCATACTATATACACACATACATAGGTACATTTTTTTATTATTATTAAAATAGGCTTGCGTTTGACCGCCAGCTCACCTGATGTTAAGCGATGCGGTCTACGATGGAGCACGCACATATCCTTATATTCTTCATTTAGCGTTTTTTTTATTGTGTAATTTTTTTTATTGCATTGTCCTACTTTGCCGAATTTCACCAAATCCGTTTAGCCAAAAGAGTTATATTCGCATTAACGATATCAGTGCGATTTTTTGTAAGTTTTGGAACCTGTGCATAAAACTACGGAAGTTTATGTACCGTTTCACACTGTCTGTGGTGCAGGTAAAACAATATCGCGACCGCGAGCCTCCTTGTGATTGCGTCGCATTGTTCTGATTACATCGCTCGGCTTGTATCGATTGCCAGCTTTAGTGTAACTTATTATTTGGAAGTGTAAATAAAATGTCTCTTTTCTTTACAGGTAAGCTGCAGTGCACGCTTCATCCAGACTGTTCAGTAAGAATTAGTAGATAAGATACTCAGAAAATATACACTATGGAATACGGATCAAACGATAATCAAAATCTAATAGTAATTTGTTAATTTGCGATTGAACATGGAATTGAAAATGCGTTGAATTGAATGTCATTATCGGATGTTGTACCAATTTGTTTGTTGGATCGACACGTAAAACTAATTGTATCATTGAAGCATTGTCAATGATACCGTATCATTCCATATTGATACGGGAGTATTTCGCCGCGATCCGTAAACGCAGTGTCAATTTTGTTGCTTTCTTAAAAGGTCAAGAGGTTTTAAGAGTATTCTAATTTGTGTGTGGTACTGAGACGTGGTCCTTAACTGTTGGCCTTTTAGAAAAACTCCCACTAGATGGACCGACGACATTGTGATAGTTGCGGGCATCCAGTGGCTGCAGATTGCAGGATTCGCAGGATGTCGTTCAGTGTGGAGGTTAAAGGGGGAGGCCTATGCTCAGCAGTGGACGTCTTCTAGCTGACGATGATGGTGATGAAATTTGTGCACGATGCCCTATAGATGAAAGTTGTTTTGTCGTTTTTTTTTATCTCACATGAGGGCCGAAATTCATAACCGAAATCAAAAAGGATCAAACACCCCATGTTATTTCATGATTAATTTAAATCTCAACTCCAGCGAAAACGTTATAGAACCGCACGGCTTAGTCCTAATAACCGTAATAAACATCAACGGTAACGAGCAATAGGCAGCGATTCGTGCTGATGTTACACTGTTTTTATACACGACCGGTACATGGGAAAGCTTTCTAATTGCCGGAACAATGCTGAGCCGGTTATTTGCCGGCGGCATTGTTTTTGTCCGCGCCGGTTCATTTTACCCCACCTTCCCCCGGGCGGGAGATTAATGGAATTTGAATACGCATAGCCTTTGTGTTCGGTTTTACGCGTAATTTAGGATAGCGCAAACCGGCCGCGTGACTTAGCGTTTCGTACGCAATCTTTGCGCCCGCCGGTCGCTCGTCTGCAACTACCGGATCCGGCACAAATGTTGTGTAAAATCACGCATCGCTTTCATCCACTTGAGCCTTGACGTGGGACACTGCCTTTTGAATGTCATAAACGTTACGACAGTTTTAAATTCCCAACCCTTCGATTCCTTCTCAAAAACGTACAGCAAGTGTTGTCCATATTCTCATTTATTATCAATTTACATAAATCAAACTTTCCAAAGTTACCTAAGTATTAATTAAAATTTTTTGTGATAGCCTAATGCATTATTGATAACAGGCCCGCGTAGTTTTGATAAAAATTGTTATTATTTCGGCGGTCCACGTCCGTCGCTCAATAACGTCGTGTGTGCTCATAGCACTATCAATCATCCCCCCTGTACCTAGACACGTCGAGGAATAAAATGTATTTGTTTTATTGGGGTGCTTAGCTATTGATTTTCGGGGAAATTACTGGCGGCTATCTAAGCGATACAAGGCAGGCCACCACTGTAATTTTCTCTAGTTCAAATAATGGCCGTATTGTGATGTAACATTGTGTTGCTTTGGTATCGTCGTAAATGTACATCGTAACCTAGCGGATAGTGCATATCAATCAGGCGGTAGTTCTGTCGTCGCGTCGGTCGGAATACTGCAAATCCATTACCATAATTGAGCCGCTAGTATCCGGTGGCGGGGACACTTCACGGTCCGGATGGCCACCTTTGAAGGCGCATTTCGTAATGAGCACGAAGCACCGACTCATCCGCCCTAATGCATATTTACAATAACCCCCCAATAGAAAAGCCACATTTCGACAACAAGAAGCGGGCTCCGTTTCTCGCCCGATTAACTCGGTCGCCCCATATGAATTTCGACATTTTCTGCTCCATAACTCCTTATAGATTTCATTAAGCCATACTCACGTCCCTCTGCCGCACGCTAACGGAAACAATTATTAGATTAATGGTATTCCTGATTTCACGAGGCAGTCCTCGTAGTTCATTCTCTTTGAACACATCGAGTGCACTCATTCTGCCAATCACTAAATAAAGCCGTTTACAGTGTTTACTTTTTCACTGAAAATTTACGAGCCGTGCATTCACAAACAAACCGCACAAAAGCAAAGTGCCTGCAAAAATAGCATTTACCGCACTACGGCGCTTTATGAAATTTCCGAAATCCCTATATAATTGGTCGCCTGTATCGCCACAAATTAATTAAAAGCGCTGGGGGATTTTATTAACTTATTGCAATTATATTTAAACGGACCGATTACACGGGGTGGGCGATATGACCCATGTCGCGCTTCGCTCGCCTCATATCCTGATTGCAATGATAAAACGATACATAACAAGATGGTGGAGAAAATAGGTGTTTAGGTCAATTGTGTTTGATTATAAAACCGGCTAATTACTTACTAAACAGACACATTTAGATTAGAAATCATGCCTTAGGTCTGGCATCCATGTCCTAGTCTAGCTAGCAACCACCCACCAAGCTGACGTTGACATTGCTTTTACTGCGCAGGGTGTTTTCTAATGTCCCATTGTAAACGGGGTATTAGCTTAGATGATTGTGTTCTACGCACTTCGTTTATGCTATTTTCACTCTTGTTTTAATCGCTCTTAATATCTTATTTGTTTAATTTTAAACAGTTATGTTTGCTCGCACTTTGCGTATTTTCACAGTAATATTCAATGTGCATATGTTGGCAATTATGTGTTTGTTTTTACGAACACTTTAGAGAGAGGCCTCGTTAGTGAGTTGCGATGCGTCGTCGCACGCGACGTTTCAACGGATCGACGGACGAGAGGCGAACGGTGACGGAGGAGGGTGATGCGCTGCGCTGTCGGAGCTCGTTGCAACGCAACGCAGGTGTGGCATACAATGCGTTGATCCGATGCGACGACGGAACGCACTAGTGAACGTTCTCCCTTAGCACTATTGGTATAAAGTTGAGAATAAAACAAAGTCAGGGGTGCGTCGCAGATACTAAACTCCGCAAAATATTGATATATTAAAAATTTACATACATTAAATGGTACTTGGACTTGAACGTTACTTATCTTAGATTGTTTGAGAAGTGTAAGTACTAAATATAAATAGTAATAGTAGTTTGGTTTTAGGTAGTATTTTTTTTATACAACTGCATATTTTTATTTTTACTTGCCAAATAAATTATAACAGTAGATCTAAATCTTCGGTATTTCGTTACTATTAAATGGTTTCATAATGCTAGGAATTTGATCAAACCCCTCGTAATGGGCCCGAATGTATTTTAACCTTAAAACGAACGAACTCACCCACTTCCGACCTCTTCAGTAGATTTATAATCACCTTTTCGAACCGACGGACCATTGAATAGTTATTAGTAAGATTATGCTCAATGGCCGCGAGATAATACGATGTAATCTGAATAACAAAATAATTGTAGGTTTACCTCTATAACGACGGGTCGACGACATTAAGAGGACCGCAGGAAAGTGTTAATGTATTCAGTTAACGGAAATAAACGAGTTACCTAACCCAAAACGACGCTTTTAAATTGGCCGGTGTCTTGTTGTCCCTACGACTTGGGGCGGTTTGTCGTTAACTTTGTTTTAGCTAGCATATAAATTAGTGCTTAAATAAACAAGTTAATATTAAAAAACATTTGTAAAAACATGCATTTAGCCTTAGCAAGGAAAATGTAAACCGCCATCTTGGAGCGGCGGCCATATTGAATTTAGCGTGATGTCACTTTATCGTTTCTAACTCTTCCAACTCTTTCATTTGATACCCATATAAGCAGAGTTGACAAAAACAATACACCATCTGCCATCCTGTAGCTGCCGCCATTTTGAAAATATTACAATATTGGGTATTGCATATTGTAGGTATCGTCACTAGAAATAAAGGTGTATGCAAATTTTTTGCAAAATCGCTACGGAGTAACTGGTTCTATTACAGTGTGTAAGATTTGACCTAAACAAACAAACGTACAAGCATTGCAAGTTAAATAAAAGCTTGGAAAAAAGTAACTTAGACTGAAATTGTAACTAAGCATCAGAGAAGGTTGTTTTTTTCTTACTTAAGGAACCCCCTCAAGGGCGTCAACTTAATACTTACTTTTGATGACGCAGCGACCCAAAATGTGTGTTGGCTTGCGATACTAAAAGACGCCATTCTTCCCTATCTTGCGCAAGTTCATGCCAATCATGAACGTCCAGCTTCTGCAGATATTTTCTCATTTTATTTTTCCATCGTCTACTTAATGATAAAAATCTAAAATTCATTTATTCACTTACAGACAACGCACAGCTAAACCACTTGGTCTTGAAGCATGAAATTTAGCACACCCGGCGGTGTATCGCTAAACGATGGAAATAATTGAGGATATCATTGTACTCATTACTGCAGGACCAACCAAGGACGCGCGCAAAAAAACCGTTTTTGGAAATGTATCGCCTCCCCAAGTTAAATAGGAAATAAAAGTTTGTATGAGCGTCGTCATTCCCTATTTAACTCATGGGAAATCCCATCGGGTATATGGCTTGTTCTTTAATAAAACTATGGCATACAATATATATATCACTTTATCATACACCAAACAAAATACAAGGTAACTTAAAATTAATACAAAAACAGGCAGTGTAATAGGCGGCCTTATCGCATTAAGCTATTACTTCCAGGCAACCTAGCACTCGGCTAGCTAGCCTCAGCCTTAGGTTAATAATTAATTTGAATCTAACTTATACCTACTTCTAGAAAAAAGGTATAAGTAAGTACTTATACTTTTCAACAAATAAAGAATGTGTCGAATAACAGTTTTGTTTTTGTCTTTAAGGCGTGTACACTTTGTTCACATCTTTAAAAGCTGCACTTGCACTATATTCCCTACTTTAATCTGACACTTTGTTACACTGTTTTAGAACGAATTGAATGGTTACGTTCTTTTTAGTCTTATGTTTTGTTGTTAAGGACAGGCATAAAAGCTTTTTTCTTAAATAAAAACCCGACTCCAGTATTTTAGGCGGAACATATTATGCAATCGGTACACTTAAAAAAATTATGTACCAAGCCTCGCTTTCATCAGACCTATTGAATAATAAACTTAATCAATAAAGGCTTTTCAAATCTTAGCATATCAGGTTATTGAAAGGTCCTAATATTTAATCTCATTTAAAACATAAGCAAATAGGCATAAAGGAAACTACATAATGTTGTAAATAAATAACGTTTTAGCTATGGGCAAATTTTTTAGCCGACCAGCCTATAGGCACCGCCGACCAACCGCAGGCCAACCACGGACCGCTGGATTGACAAACGACTTGGAGCACTTCATTAATTGTGGCCCACTCCGCTGCGCGGCCACCCCTGAATAATGCTCGACGATCCCATACATAGTGCGGAACCCATGCGGGTTCGGGGTGTCAAAAGAGGTGCGAGCCGTGGTCTCGCAAATCCTTACTACAAATATGCTTGTACGTACAAATATAACGTACTCCATATGCGCTAAAATCAAAACGAATTAACAAATTGGCCCGTCAATTTTTGTATCGATCATAAAGTTTCGAGTCCGCTTGACGACTCTACATGGACTAATTAATTTGGATTCGCTTTAATCGCTCCAACGTGTCAATATCGATAGACCATTATCGGAATGAAATGGACGTTAATTAATTTCTCTGTAAAAAAATTGTCCACTTAGTATTTTTTGGCCTTGTTATCGACGAGTTTTACAAGGAAAATAATAAAAATCTTTTGATTCATTTCTGGTCGTTAAACTTCGGCTCAATTGATGAGCTGCGTTTAATTACTCGAAATGTATACCAATTAAAGAATAAAGTTATTTCGTGTAACATGTGTGAAAGTTTCAGTACTCTGCAAACAATGCATAAACCGATTCGTCAAACTTAATCACGTCGCGTGTTCAGCAAATCAACGAGGTGAAACCGTACCTCGCAATCCGATTAAATACCTCTATATTTTTAAATTGGAATCCCTCTCGTTGCGGTCACAGCGGTGATACACTGCGTTTAAGGTAATCCATTAATCCTGTCTGCTGCCGTCAAGCTCTGATTCCCTTATTAATTGTAAATACCTAGAAGAGTTATTTTCCATTTTATTGTCACGAATATTCTTTTTCATTTTGGATGTTACACGTACGGCAATGTCTCTTATTAGTATGCAGCCAGGGACACCGAAACAATACCCGAAAACGATCCCGAAAATTGACGAAAGTAAAAGCCGGACTGTTTACCCCTATACTTCCCCAATAAAACTATAATAAAAAGGTCCGATGAATACGTAATATCTTAATCTGAGGCGTCGAATGTCGATTGCGCAATAACAAGAGGTTGGACGAGCAAAAAGCAGCTGCGGACCCACTCGTAACGGTCGTAACTAGAGCCGTTACGCAATTCGGCTTGGTCCTAATTGATTCCTCGCCCTTTCGGGCAGACGGGGCGTCGCATTATCGTGCACAGGTGCCCCGGCCCGCCGGCTATTTGCCTCCTCGCGACAGACGACAACAATGTCGCCCCACCTTCTGCGACGGATCCTCGACACCCGTTTCACCTTTAATTGTATATCGGAAATTCTTTTCGTGACGTGACCCGATTAGTAATAAACTCTGCCCGTAACGGAAATGGCTTAATTCTCACCCGAGCCGTGCACTGGCGGCGGCGCCCGTCCATCGCCAAGCTCGAGGTGTGTAAATCGACCGGGTGCTCGCCGAAGTGAAATATGGCGAATCTCTAGCCGATTTGTATGCGCGCCGAACTCTCTCTAAGTAATTTATCTGAGAGTATTTTTGGCCGCGAAGGGGTGCGCTTTGCTCCTTTTACAACCTCGCGACGTGTCTCCGTTCATTCAATTACATTAAAAGCTTAATTAGTAATATTAGCGAAGTGTCCTCGTTTACTTCCATACTCTTTGATGGTCGGTTTCTGTGAATTTTCTCGAGTTTGTTGGAGAAGTCTCCGCGGCATGGCGAGCCGAAGTTGCGAGAGATGGTTAGATGAAATGCGGCTCGCAATTATAGTAATGGACGTTAACCTCTCCGAGGGAAATTAACGCCGTTCATCTATAGAGTGTAAAGGCGCACGGCACCTTTAAATTGTAGAGTGAAGAGAAATTGCAACAAGTGCAGTGGACTTGGCTGCGTCCATGCTCCGTTTAATCCTGGCTGGCCGTTTGGAAACCTATCTGGCGAGCGCAGTGTCTCTAAACACCTACAATACAATATACATACTGTGTAGTTCACCGCCCCTACAATGCTACTCTGGTCACTCTGTGGTCACCGGGGCACTGGCCACTATCCAGTTTACGAATCGCACTGTTCAAGTTTCGATCCTGTTAATTGAAAACTTGTACCAGCGCCACCACAAACTGCCAACGCTCTCCTATTGTTTAAACTCCAACTTGTCGATTTTTTTCGGGAATCTCGCCTTTTTCATAAGTATCTCTTTTAACGAGTCGTCTCCGTCCTTCGTTTATATCGGGCTTCTTTCGGAGTCCTCACAATAAGGCGGGGATGCACAATTGGTTTTTCCCGTTTTTCTTTTTCTTTTCTTTTTTAAAGTTTTCTTTGGGACGTTTCGTTTGAAGGTGATTCGGTTTCTGATACGTGTAGACTGTTAACAGCGTTAAATGGTTTTTGTTTCTTTACAACGTTGGTTACGCTTATTTTCTCTTAAGTATTGAGTTTTTATAAAGACTAAAGTTTGTCTATTCAGTAAAAAAGACGTCGATTCACTTGTACCATTTTCTAAAATAAATCTGACAGCTCTAAAATTTATCGGTCTTGTTCAGTTCAGTAAATTATGCTAAGACAAGAACAACATTTATAGTCGTATCAAAATATAGTGGGTAATTTTGTATGGAAGTTGGGCCAAGAGCCCAAGCCATTATTAAGACGTATAATATGCCAAATGACAGGCTATAATGTACTCTTCAAGTAAGCAGACGGGCAGTCAGTCATCTATATACCTATATAAAACAAAGTCGGGTTTTTTCAAACACTTATAACTCGAGAACGGCTGGACCGATTTTCATAGTTTTTAATTTATTGTATTTGTCTCCGTCCGGAATAGCAGAATAATTATTAAAAACGGCTGGACCGATTTGGATGATTTTTTGTGTTCCTGGGGCGGGTCATAGTAGTGAGGCCGAAAGCCGATCTTACACCCGTGCGAAGCCGGGGTGGGACGCTAGTATCAGTATAAAAAAATATTAAATCTCTAAACAAAAGTGGAGCGCACCTAAATATTATTATTTTCATGATTGACATGATGATGTATCGCTACTTAAGATTAAAACCTCTTTTTTAGTTATACTAATTTGCATTTTCGTAGAGTCATATTCATACCGCTGTACACCGATAAATAACATATGTAGCATTATTCGATATCACTCGGACTGATTTTAATGCCCATCTGCGTACTTGAAGACTATATTATACCCTATTGTTTGACATGTGTTTTATCTTTGGCGGCTCTTGGACTAATTCGCCCATAATTTTGTTTCTCTTAACGATCTTTTATCTAAATACTGAATTTGTGTAGTGACTGAATTTTGTCTATCTTGAATTTACTTGTACAGTTCGCTAAACTAAATGTGACAGCTCTTAAATGTTTAATACTTGTTCATTTCATATTCATATTTCGTATATTTTGCAAAAACATAAAGACAGCAACAACATTTTTAGTAGTGCATATTTAATTTAGTTTTGGGAATTACCTCACAATTGGCACCGGTAACTTGTAGGTATAGCCTGTAATCTAACGCTGGCTGCTGGCTGCGGCTGTGTGTGAGTAGATGCGGCGTTGCGGCAAACAAGCGTCCATGTAAAATTCAACTCTTCCCAGGTTAATCGTATAGATCCAAAATTGTTCCGCATCGCGCATCCAAAGCGCCTCGATTTTTTTTTCTTAACTTTAAAAGGTCGGCCGCGTATCTTATAAAATTTTGAACCAAGCGTAAACTGAAGAAAGTTGGCTTTTCCATGGCTGCTTTTAAGTTGTGACGCGTCCACTCGCTTGCCGCAGTTTGCGGCGATTGGCCTAAGTATTCATCAGTCAACATTCAAGAAGCCGAACATCAAAACCAACCGTTTCTGTCTAAATCACATCATAAATAGCATCACTTTATTCGATATTCAAGTCTTACGTCGTGTTATTTCCATATCAAACCACTAAACCGAATTTATTGCTCTGAAGTATCCATTCCTTCGATATATTATCATTGTTTCTTACACCGAATATCTGCGCACTCCATCACTTACATACGAGAGATCTTCTTTATGTACCTATGAATTCTTTCGAAGTCGCCCAAAGTAAATTAAACTCTTTGTGATAGAGAACAAAGTTAGTATTCTCTTGAGTGTTTAAGAGACTTGTTGCTCTCGGTTCGGATCAAGCTGTCTTCCCGTCTGTCTCTGGAACATTTTCGGGGGAAAACAAGGGGAAGTGTTTCTTGGCGAGACGGTATCGCTATCACTTCGAGAGAACATAATTTGTCGCATCGTATCTACTTCTGTGTGTAACATGTGGCTACTCGATTACTTTCTTATAAAATAAGATAAGACGTTTTATTCCGCCATTCTGTTTTAGCCGATTTTAGAAAAAGCGAAGGTTCTATGTTCCACTTTTTTTCCACCTCCGTAAAACAGCAACACTAGACCTCCAGAAGTTTCAAGTTAAAAGCGTTGGTGGTGCGTTGCCTACTCTTGTTCTTTGTGTTATGTGTTTTAATATTTTGATGAAACAAAGGTGGACATTATCATGATAAAATTGCTCGCGAATTATGCTGGCTTCTTGGGATCGCCAAGGCATTGTTCGTCTGTCATTGTCTTTTTGCCGTCATTTTTTCGCTTTCATAAAATAACACTCGGTGCTTTTTGCGTTTATTCGCAAAAATACCAGTATTGCTATAAATAAAAATATTTTGTCCTTAAAGAATGAGCAAACCATCCTGATGAGGTGATGTTCTGGAGATGTCTCCACGAAATAGGTGTAAATCAATTAGGCACTTATTTATAACAGCCTGCATAAAGTTAACCGATATTGCCGGGGCTCGTATTTTCTTACTTAAATAAAAAAAGTTATAACATTTTATTTCACTTTCCGAGGTGACGTTATGGGTCGTAAAAGCTTTCATATCTATTAACTTGTATGAATCTTGCTACGCACTTAGCTTCTTTCATATTACTATTGGTTCAAGTTATATTCACAGCGGTCTCGTTTTCATAGGCTTTTATTTAACTTGCCCTGTTTGTTAGTATGTAGATATGAATGTGTGGAACAAATCTCGCAATGGATTAAGACAAGCTGAATATGATCATGATTTTTATCTCAAACGACATCTCTGGGCGGGAGCGGATTTTAAATATTTTTTTCAAGTTCTAATATTGTCTAGTTCCAAGACCCTAAGCTTTCACTTTACATACTATTTTCGTTGATCGTTAACCGCGTACGGGCGTCTTAAAACCACGGCACATCCCAAAACATGATAAGTTATTGCATTCCCGTATATAAAACTCGCAAATAACACTGTGTTCATGTGAAAATCGAGGCTTTTCCGCCAGTTTCCCATCAAACAAGCGTTCCGCGTAACGCAATAAAGCCTCTCACACCGCTGAAATTTACCTTATTAATTTCGTTAGCGAGAAATAATCACGGTGGCTGCCTCTACTGATCCTTAAAATTATTTACGTTCACCCCCGCGCCGCGCCCTAATAGGAAATATGGATGTGAGTATAAACAGTGTGTTTGGTTAAAACGTGTGCTATTTTTACTATATTAAAATTTAATTTCAAGTAGATGTGGATGTTTGTTTGTGTGTTATGGAATACGAGCTTGAAGGTAGGAGCCAGGGTTGTGACAGTCATTATTGATTGTATCTAACGCTCCATCTAAGATCACTGGATACCAGTTTTGGTTACAAATTTTACCTGGTTGAAATGACTCCAAATTACACGAAGGTAGAAAAGTGACACTTTCAACGTACGAGTATTTAACAAGGTGGTAATGCTAATATTGACACCATTTCAATTCATGGGCAAATATCATCATCATCATAATCTGCCCAACTTAGTACACTACTGGCCATAGGCTTCTCTCAAAGCAGGCCACTCCGGCTGTTCTTTGGCTTTTCGCTTCCAGTCACTGCCTCTTTACTGCCTTACGCTGTTACTCCATCCAAGACTCACAGAGGCTCAGGGGTCTGTTACGCTACTTTTGATTCGTGGTCTCTACCCTGGAATACACCTATCACATGGGTTATCGACGACAGATATGACTGGCCCAGTGTGACTTCAGCATACTGATACGCTGAGCTTTAGGTGACTTTGGTTCTCTAGCGAATTACTTCGTCTCGGACTTAATAATCCTTCAGAGAAACGCAGAGCCTAGATCTTCAGAGTTATTTGAGTGACTTAGATCTAAATGGCAAATAAATAAAAAATACTTTCACATATCAGACTAAAGAGTAATTTCTTCTTTGTATGCATAATGATAGCAATTTTAGTGAAAGCTTTCTAAATCTGCTACCAGTAATGTCAACGTACATGTAACGTAGACAACAATTTAATGAACGGTGCATGTTCCAAGTTTCTAAAATGGTGTCTCAAATGACGCTGCGACCACAACATTCATTCAGAATACCGTTCAGAACTGCATCGCCATCTTTTATCGCGTAACCAGACTTACGCTTACTTCACTGTAACATCTGTATTAAAGGTTTAAATAAAGCTCACTACTTCCTGGTATCTCGGAGAAACTGTCTCTATAACTGGCTGTCACTGTCTGTCTCTGTGTCACTATTTGTTTATACATTTTAACATGATTTAATATTACAATTTTATAGACAATTAAAATATTTGACGACCAACAGGATTCAAACCTGGATGAAAAAACTCAATGGATAGTGCAGGTTCGAAACATGCCGGTCGTCAAATTTTTTAAATGTCTACATTATGTAATATTATAAAGAGGAAAGATTTGATTGTTTGTTTGTTTGCATTGAATATGCTCCAAAACTACTGAACCGATTTGAAAAATTATTTCACTGTTGGAAAGCTACACTATCCCCGGGTGACATAGGCTATATTATATTTTGTAGCGAGGCCGAAGGCCGAGCTTACACCCGTGCGAAGCCGGGACGCATGGCTAGTCTATAATATTTTAAAAGTAATTTTGAAAGTATATATATATGTATAAAGTGTAGAACAACACTTCAAATATAAAATTTACATACTTACTTAATAAGTGTTGATTCTTTTTTTGTTTGCTAGGCCTTCAGAGGTACTTAGTGGCAAATAAATTTTGTCAAAATTGATTCAGCGCTTTTTGAAAAAATCTACAAAGAAATACAGTTGTTGTTTTGTTTTCAACTTTTTATTACTTTAAGTGTGTACAATATAGGTATAGTCATAAAGACGTTTTTTTTTTAAATTAACTTTATTATATTTTTGTATGCAATATCTGACAGTACGTAGTTATAATTTAATCAATTGGCAGAAAGTAAATATGTACTATATTTTTCAGCCAGATCAGATGCAACTAGTCACCTAATCGTAGCAGGCACGTAAACTTTGTCATCATCTTAATTTAATTTGCTTCAGTAACGTTTCCGAAACTTAACCCGTAGACAAGCTTGGAGAAAGCTTGGTTAACCACGTTCTTCGAGCATTTGTGAGGTCGCTCCACTTTTTGTCTCTTCAATCTGATCGGGTAACTTCGTCCGCGGTGAGTTATAGCTCAAGAAACTTAACACTTCAACCGACCACGTTGCCAGTTGCTTTAAGATCTACGTGTATTTATCGGTCACTTATACTGTTCAAGCAAAAACTTTGCGCGAACTGTACCGATGGACAAGCGTCAATATCGTTTCAATCAACTTAATTAATATCCATTTTTTTTACTGAACATCAGACAACATAACATCTTATAAGAAGGCTACAAAGTATCTTGTAAATTACGTGCTAAATGCGTAAGAAGACGATAAAGAATAAATGACATTTAAGTAGGGGTTATGACAAAGAAAAACATAAAACTTTTCCAATTACTTATTCAACGACTCGTTTTCTAAGAAAACCACCGCTCCTCGAACAAACGCTTCTATGGAAAGAAATCGCCGAATAGGTGAGCGGGCGTAAACTCACAAGTAAACATTTGCGTATGTAAACTGGAATTATTCACGAAAAAACTTTTAATGGCGTCCCCGGAGTTCCCGTCAAACATTTATCAACAAAAGAACGAACGTCCCGCAGGCGATGGAACTTGAAATGTATGGAAATTACCCAGTCACGAGCGAGAACAATTCACTAACGTCGGCATAGGCAAATGTTTTTGTTGCAACTTGTTTCGTATAACTTGTGCGGATTCGGAGTTAACAACTATTGTGTTACACAATTGAAAATGTACATATGTGAGTAGCGGTAACAAAAATGAATCATTCCCGCCGGAATGGGGCTACGAGTGATTCTTCAGATGTTCTACGGCGCGAGCGGAGCCCCTAGTTGGGCGCCAAATAACTCGGAACGGAATAATGAACCGCTTCAAATTCTTAAGCAAACAATCTTTGTCATGACGCGACTGCACGGAGAAGATTAAAATATCATACATTTTCACTACTTCTGTTGAACATTTCACTATTAATTTTTGTAATTTTTTTCGTAGTGAGAATATAACTTTAAGAAAATCCTTCATAATTAAATTGTCAACATAACTCATGAAAACACAAATGAATATTTTTTTAATGTATTAAAAACTATTTAGTAAATATTTTGTGTATGCTTTATCAAATAAACATAAATAACACTCTGGCATCTAAATAAATATCTTTACGCATGACTATCTCCCTAATACCAGAGATTAACTTAGAAGGTAAGATAAAGTAAATACGTTTTGAACGGACACCGTTTCATTTGCATTTCAATCAGAACGATATAGCCGGTGGAAGGGAAAATCCGCTCCGTCGCCTCACTTAAAGCTTTTGAAATATTCCTATAACTTCTGATTCTACGAGAAAAAAGCCTATTTGAATTGGAAAGATCAAAGCGTAAAAATTTATCGTTATAAAAAAGTGCGAGACACGAACGTCCAAAAAGACGTCAGGCACTTATTATTTCAACAGAGAAAGAGTCTCGTCTCTCTCATTCTATTTGTCTTTTCGATTGTTCCGGTGCATGGAGTCCTCCATTACTCGGCACTGAAAGGAAAGTTTTGTATTCAATTTGGTATTATAATTCCCATTTGAAGTCGCCACGCACCATCGCGTCGACATCGACTATGTAAATGGGCGTATCCGGGACTAAGTCGCATTTTCACACAAAAAAAGAAGTTGAATAATTTCTTCCCCTGCGAATTTCACCTAGATGTTCCTTACACAAATATGTTTTGTAATCTTTTCGAAACATGTGTATATTTGGAGTGTTGCTCTCGCAACATCAAACCGATCGATATTTGAGTTTAACCAGTAAGTTCGAACGATTATATATATATAAATAATAAACCCATTTGCAACATCTGAGTTCCTTAGTTTGTGTAAATATTTCCGCGAGGTTACCTGACTTGAATTTCACTCGGGCTCATGCCTCGTCGGGGAGACAAGAAAACATTTCAGTGTTTCTCTTCAATTTAAAATGGAAACTTATCCCCCCGGCTACCATAAAGTCTGTGTTTTCCATAGAAATCCACCTAGCCGGCTGTGTTGTATCCTAACCGATGTCCGCGCAGAATCCACGTGGCTTTAGGGAGCGCACGCTGAACGTAGGTGCGCTTTCGATGGAAAGCCTTGCATCTTGCGACAGGTTTTATTTTACGATATGTTTTCCGCGACCGTTTCGCAGATACTAAAATAATAAGAGTTTTACGTCGCCTCGTATTATGTAGGTTTTATGGCCCCCCGAGCTCAGCTGAAGCGCTGTTACAGTGGCTTACGAGGGCTCTCGTGACGAAATAATTAACCCAGTGTTGCTCGTATTAGACTCGGCTTCCACCTAACACTCACTACTTACGTCTCCAACATTTTTATTGCTCCTTTTTATGTATAAAAAGGGGCACCTGTTTTGTCTTTTATTATCGAGGGACTTCGATGTTGTGTCACATGACATTTTGGAGAGTTCTAATATTTTCGCTTGAAGTTTATGACACGTAGTATTCAATGTAAGTTTGAAACTTTGTTGAAAAGCGTTCACAAATGCGTACTGTGTAACAAAACTAGGAATTTGTTTACAAAGGACGGTAAAGTATTTAGCCCCTGGTTTGCTTAGCAAGTGGCTTGTGTCAAAATATTCAACGTCAAAACGCAGCTCTTGGATAATGGACTTAGCGGAAACTAACGAGTTGGTCAGAAGCTTTCACAACAACACCCTGTATGGTTAGCAAGTTGAACATTATGTACGTCACTTTCAAAAGCTAACATATTAAACACTACATTGTTATTAATAGAGTCTAAATCAGCTGTAGCAAGATCTTTTAAAGAAAACGTCAAAGAAACTGCAAGCTGGCATGCAACTGTCATATTTAAGAGCTTTAGTACCTGAACACCGAGCTCTGCTCGGTTTTTGCAAGTAATACATCTATACTAATATTATAAAGAGGAAAGATTTGTACCTATTTTTGTATGTTTGTAATGAATAGGCTCCGAAACTACTGAACCGATTTGAAAAATTCTTTCACTGTTGGGAAGCTACGCTATCCCCGGGTGACATAGGCTATATTATATTTTGTAGCGAGGCCGAAGGCCGAGCTTACACTCGTGCGAAGCCGGGGCGGACGGCTAGTTATACATATATAGATAAAATTAAAAGGCAAACCGTATCTAAACACAAAATTGCATCCAAATCGTTAGAGCCGTATTCGAGATACGCGTTTTTATTTTTTATTCTTTTTATTTGGAAAACATACAGTGAGTGATAACTAACTAGATTATTGAAACAATGAATAATTACACACCATTTAGCAGTTTTATATAGGTATACCTATAAGAAACTGTTTTTCTGTGCCTATAAGAACTGCAAGTTTAATGTATAGATCACAGAAAAGAGAAGGGTACGAAAAATTGCCCACTTCAGTGATATAAATAGATCAATACTTATGTTCCATCCCACTGAAGTGTTAAAGGCTCGAATACCGGGTGCAGAGATCTCGCTCGTGCATTTGATGTTTTACTAAAAGAAAATTATACTTCAATCATTTTACGAGGTTAATTTTTGCAAAATATTTAAATCAAATAAATATGTTTTTGTAATGACTAAAATAAATGGGAAAACTGTTTATCCCATTTTTGATCATAACAAAAAATATTAAAACGAAATTTGTTCTAAATGTTCTGAAATATTAACTTTGCAAAATGACCAAAGCACATTTTTCAAAGGTATTTTATATTTTATTCCATATTCTGAACCTTAAACAAATTTTTATTCACAAATATCTTATTCTAACCAAGCTTTTATGAAATTAGTGATCGGAACGGTGTCAAAATGAACCAGTGAATGAAACAACCCAAACACTTCCAGTCTACTATTATCCATTGAGGAGTGTCGTTGTCCACCGTCACCATCATCAAATCAGCTCGCGGTCACCATAATATTCTATTGTCATCGGAACTTGACAAGTATGTCAAATTTCAGCTCAATCGAACACCGGCAAGTGGGTCAAATTCAACTTGCAAGATTTGATTACAGACAGACACCGGGACAGGTAAAACTAAGTAAAGTTTGTAAAATAAAAGTGTTAACATCTAACCTTTTCTCGTACTAATCTCTAAAAACGTTAACGTCCGCTCCAACGTCTCCAGATTTAGTGTCACTTGGCTCAGCAGTCACACGAGAGCTCCAGATTTGCGGTTGGTTAATGTCCTTAAATCGTAACAGACGGGTAACGAGCCAGGACAAATATTTTGCCACTTCGGGACGTTACCTGACCGGGAAGTGGCCGTGGGGAGACAAAGTAAATATGTCCCCTTTCCCTCGGCCGTCCCCACATTTTATCGGGCCGCGATCGACGGTCGGGTCGGGAAATGAATTTAAAACGTGTTTGCGGGTAATCTGTTATCGGTCCCCTGTCTCTGCCTTGAATATAGACGTTCAGGGTTTGTAGAGGTTGTGATTTTGTGTAGTGGTAGCTATTGCCAGCTGATTCATTAAACAATGTGTTTCGACGTTATGAAAATTATATTGGAATATTAACAGTTCAGCTAGGCTCCGTCATTTCTACAGTTTTCGACCAGAGCTATCTATTTCACACATTTTTAGTATTTATGAAAATTTACTGAGTGTGAATATAAAGAAAAGCCTTTATAACCATCATCATTGGAACAACCTGCCGGCTTTCTTGTTTCCTGAGAGGTATAATCTGAGCCTTTTCAAGGCAAGAGTGAATAGGTATCTTCTAAGTCTGCGTGCTTCATCTTCGACCACATCGTCGCTTACCAACAAGCGAGTTGGTGGTCAAACGCGGACTTATCCGCTATTAAAAAAAAACATCTGTCTGAAGACATCCACTGCTGAACATAGGCCTTCCCCCCTTAACCTCCACACTGAACGACAGCTTGCTATTTAGTGGGAGGCCTACCTACTCTGCGTTTTCCGGTGCATGGTCTCCACTCAAGAACTTTTCTTCCCCATCGGTTATCGGTTCTTCGAGCGATGTGGCCTGCCTGTTGCCCCTTCAACTTGCAAATTTTAATAGCTATGTCGGTGACTCTGGTTCTTTGGCGAATATTCATATATATTTTCCGCGTTAATACTATACGACTATTTAAATATAATATAAAAGTAACACTTTTTAAAATAAAAATAACATTTGAATGAATTGAATTGACTGAGGTCCACCTCAGTCAATTCAATTATGTATATTTTTGTCAAATTTTAGTGGGACCACCTTTGAATTATAATACCTTATTTGAAAAATAAAAATAATTAAATTGGTTTACAACTTTACTGGCATAACATACAAATAATATAAATCAAATTGAGAACGTTCTTTTTAAGTCTGTTGAAAGAAAGCAATATAAATAGCTCATTCTAAATCAACTGCAGCTGAAATGTAGGCAGCTATAGTTAAGCTAGTCTACCTCACAAATTAATAGCTAGAGTTGCATACAAGACGAAACCACACAATCCTACCGTGGCGTGGTGGGCTAACCGGATAACTATAGAGATCACATCCCACAGTGGGTAACCCCATATCCATACTGCACCCGACAATACTCGAATTGTACACAATAACAACCGATCGGTCCCCAAAATATTAAGCCTAGGGAATATAATCCATCGATTATCTCGTTTCCTTACTAAGACATGTAACTATGTATGGTGTGGGTGTATGTTTGTTGGTTTGTCAATTTTTCACACAACAAAAGAAGGTTAAAGGTTTGTATTGTTGTCAATCTTCGTGAGATTGACAACAATACAAATGGGATTATCCGCGAAGGTGTTACCGTTGGAGGAAAGTATTTATATGAACGCTTAATCATAATTATCATCATTATCTTAGTCCAATTGTCATCTGTTTTGGACATAAGACCTCTCCCAAGTAACGCCAGTCAGTCCGATCTTCCAGCTCCCTTATGTATGTCTATATCACTCGATAGACTTCCAAGCGGTTCAACGCTACATTTAGTCACTAGAACAATTCTACCCCACGATTATCGGTTAAACTCTGAATAAGTAGACGTAATTCGCTAAATTTAATATATCCCTCTATGAATAATAAAAGTGTATGCGTAGTTAAGCAACCTTTAATCATTAAATTACCAAATACACCCCGCAAAGAAAAATATATCAAAGGACCCTCAAAGAGGAAAAGTGAAGAATAGAGACGAAAAAAGTATTTAAATCTCAGTCTTTCGTATTTATCTTTGCGGAGCGCCGTTGGCGGTTAAATATCCGCGGCATCCCGGCGCACTCCCGGAGACAAATGTAAACACAGCAATGCCTTTGAACCACTCCATCTATACACGTCTGCGGCGAATATACCCGCCGATGAACTCGGAACTTTTTCGTTCAACAAGTATTTGTAGCCGACGAATTCATCCAC
Organism: Agriopis leucophaearia; assembly: GCA_949125355.1. Lineage (NCBI taxonomy): Eukaryota > Metazoa > Arthropoda > Insecta > Lepidoptera > Geometridae > Agriopis > Agriopis leucophaearia. The sequence continues at coordinate 6,839,412 of OX421267.1, forward strand.
AAAACATCAATCAATTTAGCAACCGCCCGCATCAGTGTTTGTCTACCCCGATCCCTCGAGGCACTAAGTGAAACGCGGGTCTATAAATAGTAAACGATCTGACAGCTTTGCAAAGAACCGTACGATAAATCAATAATGCACAGGAGTGTCGTAACAGTCACAATTTCGAGACACATTTGTTACTCGACGCTTCAGTGGTTCAACAAAAAATATTCCTCGGTGCAGTTTAAAAAGTGGAATACATACTCTAGTGCAGGATGCGTTTCTTCAAAGACTGTATCAGCATAAGCCGTGAACGACCTCGCTTTGACGTCGTCCACCAGACGAAAAGGGTGTCATCTTTTGCATTCATTCTTAGCTTTTCCGATGCGACTGCGATTGTTTGCTATCAAAAATATGTAAGAGATACACTTCACTTGTTTGTAGTCTGTAAAATCTAGACTTCAAAGCCTGAGATTGTACAATGTGACTCGAATGTTAAAGTTGTGTTTAGCTAACTTTTAGAAGCTTGTGCTTCGACATTTGTAGTTAAAATATCCGTTTCAATAGAATAAAAACTTAAAATATACTGTTTATGCATTGCTATCGAACTTGAGCAAATAAGATTCACTCATATACCTGAGAGAATCGAGTGATTTCATATTTGTCTAACTGATGCTTCACGTGTCGATATACTAAATCGGAGAGGCGTGAGAGGGCTTGAAATAACAAACGAAATCGCTGTCTTGTATTGGGCGCGATATAACATTTGGAAGGCAAAAGGAAAATATGAAAAGGCAGAATATTACCCGCCGAAATTTAGATTCCGTACGGCCCATTGAGGGGTGAATTGTTACCTTCCTACATTGCCTTGAAGAATCTATTTGTTTTGCTCGAAGTAAAGTGATTGTGTGGTACAAAACAAATATAATAATCCATATTGAAAAAAGTTTCTATTTTGTGTAGATAAAAGTTTTTATGTGATGACATTATGACTACAAATTACTTTTTCATTGCGGTATTTTTATGGATTTTTATCAGTTAATAAGACATCTAAGACTTCGTTATAAAATTGAATCATGTCAACATCTTAAAGGAGCTTAGAAGCGCCATCCTCCGCCTGCTTTAACCATTACCGATACACGGCCACTGAACTTAGAGGCTTTTGAATAGAATATTAGCTTTAAACAAGACAAATGCTACGTACGAGTTCGATAGTTTCTCATTAGTGGTCGACCGAGCTCGTCACAAAGCCGATTGGCTGCGAGACTCCTTTGTGAGCAGTTAATGCAACCAGAGTGGTGTAGCAAATTAAGAACATGAGCTTTGAGGGTCTAATTCTTACATTTAAGGGGTTGATTAAAGAAATATTCTGAAATATTCAAGCATTTAACCATGGGAGATGCCATCGCGATAATCTGCGAAAAACGGTTGAGGATCACCGATTGCACACATTCACAGATAAACGCACACATGTTAAAAACAAAATCCTGTTCATATGATGTGCACTGTAACAAATTTGCAACGCCGACTTAACATACACAGTTTATAAAATACAGCGTGACTACACAATGTTATACGCATGGCCATATAGTTAAATTTTTGGCAGGGTACGCCTTGGCTTCGCCCCTTAATGCTCAATCACAGTAATGGAAGTTAATTTATTAATTTCATGTCAAGAAGATGCGCGCGCTGCACAATATCTATATCAAATAAATACCCCAATTCCTTCTTGGTTGCATAAAAAGATTTATCTAAACACTGCCTTCCCTTATGTAAAGCGATCAGGTCTACTATTATTTCCTCGCTCACCGATCCTTCACAACAAATGGCGGTCATTAACACGTTTCTTATTGTGACATTAGCCTTTATTGGATCCCTGGAAGTAACTCAATCTCATAAGACGAGAGCGTAGTGTGTTATGTTTACGATGGCGATTTATGTAGTGGCCGGTGATGGAATGCAGCCTAATCCCGACCCGGATACCCGACCCTCTCGAACAACTTCACATTGATTAGAAAATTATCACGTGTTTCCTTCAAGATGAATTTTCTTGGAGTTGATGAAATTTGACCTAAAAGTTTCGACGCGCTATGGCAAAATGTGGCGTCTTTACGTGTACATACTTTCATTCCAAAAAAAGTTAATAGGTATTTCTAGAAAAGTGTGCCTCATCTTCGAGAGCATCATCGCTTTTCCGACAGGTGAGATATTAATCAAACGCATGCCTAGTCCGTTGTAAAAAAAAATAAGTATTGTTTGTACGAAAATACTACTTCGCTCGGTCCTTGGCATTCTGGATTGTCGCTTTCATATCCGCATATGACTTTCAAACTACTTATCTCAGCTGAGGAGACGCTCACAAACAAAAGGCAGTGTAAATTAATGTTCAGCGCTTACGTAAAATGACAGTTATAAAACACTACGTCTGCGCCCAATGCAGTCCATATTTAACTTCCTTCGTCTCGCATGCAATGCAAATGAGCGTCGCATCTAATAGCTGCCTTTTGTTTCTCTATCTCCGTTCACTTTTATCGCACAACTTGAAAGCCAGATTAGTTTTGCTCTAACAATATCGTAAATTGAGCGGCCATTAAGCTCAAGTTAGCGAGCATAATTATCCGATCTATCTTACAACTTCAGGTACAATTTTAAACCGGATAGTGTGCGGTGCTGAACTTCGACTTTGTAAGCGTATTAACATAGTGAAGTTACAGCATCGATACTGGTGTGTTAGGTCAGCATAGTTAAACTATACTAGTTAGAATGGTATGCGCGTTGCGTTCGAGTGCCGGTTAGGTTCTGACGTCTCTATTAATTACTAAAGTAACCAGGCGCGCGAAACTTTGTTCACACAAACTCGCCGGTGCTACTTTCCCTATAAAGTAGAGTTGTGACAGCGAGTAATGTCTCCTTATATTGTTCTGGGGCTAAGAGGTTTGCCTCCTAGTTATGATGAGAATTGTTAACTTTTACACCGTCGTCTTCTCGTGTCTGTTTAATTTATCACGGCCACGTGCCACTTCGTATATTGTGACGACAATGCTGAATTTTTCAATGCATCATACAAAGTTTTAACGCCTCTTGCAATAATAATGAAAACGTCGGACTGCGAGAAAATATCGTTTTGCGTAATTAATGACTGCGGAAAGTCTTAATATCCGAGTTTGCTAAATGTTTCCTCGGGAATCGATTATGCCGAATATCGATTATGAAGTTAGTGCGAAAATCATCGAGCGCGGGCTGGCTCCTGACAAATGTCCGTTATAAGCGTTGGACAAATTGCCGCGATTAATTATCGAGTGGAGGTGGTTGCGCTGAGCCGACAAATATTATCAAGATCGTTAATTTCGACATCTCAGTGGAAGCTAGGGTGAGCGATATTAGTTATCCAACGGCGCTCGCTGCACGCGGCGCGACTCTTCGATGATGGCATCGAATTACGTGAACGATTAAATCGCATTTCAAGATGTCTCTACTCGAAATCTTTAGCTCTAACGGCCTTTATTAAAATCGGTACATAAGTTAATTTAATGCTTAAACTTGCTCTGTCAACTTGTCGCTGACGGAAATTATCATGCGCGAAAATCAGTCAATTGAAGAGTTGATATGGCGTCGACTTGGGTTGCGTTGCATTAATTTTCGCGGTTATGGTACTAGTGACAAAGTCATATTTTGGTTATAAATTGTTGAGGATATAAATAAGTTTAATCTTCGTTTTTCTCCGAATCTAGAAGTTATTGGCAATTTATTTTTAACTACCTTCAAAAAAGAAGGATCGTTCTATGTTCCACTGTATTTTTTTTTTATGTATGTTTACCGATTTCTCTGCCAACTGTTGACCGATTTAAAAAAAAATACTTATTCGGTACTTCCAATTTGGTCCCGTTGACACCAAGTCAGGATCTGATGATAGGATCCAAGGGAAATCGAGGGCAACCCTTTAATTTTGTGTTGTTTTTCATATATATTTTTAAGTTCGTTTTTGATGTAATTTGTTTGTTTCATATTCTGATTGTCGTTTATGTGACGAATTTCATGTAAATTAGGTTTAATTCAAATTAAAATGGTTGGTGAATAATGTGGAGTTGTATCATTGGTTGCTTACGTTATTTTTTCGTTTCGTTATTTTCTATTTAGTTCTGAGGCAGGCGCCGACTCGTGCGTATCTCTGCCTGCAGTTGTAGTTGGCATAGATTTGTCACTGTATCACGCAGAGGCAAAACTTGGATTTGTTTATTTATTTATTTATAGACAATTATTTGAGCTGACGATGTGGTTTTGAGTATCAACTATTATCGTATCGTTTCTAAGAAAGGCCGTGATGCAGTTGTGTTACAAATGTTTTCAAATGAATATTACCACAGCCTCGTCAACCAACAGTAAAAAAAAGTCAAAGTCACAAAGTCAAAGATTTGGACGGTGATTTTTTTTTTACGCATCTGAGTGATTTATTTAAAACTGATTTATTTTGATCTGAATGATAAAGACTAGTCCCTCGTCTGATGGTATGCGTCAACGCTTGCCCCTTACAGTTCAGCACCACCTAGAATTTAGAACTTCAACGGTTCCAAACCCTGCGAAGCAATGCACTTCGCTGAGATATTATATTTTTTATTTTATAAAATAATAGGCTTGCGTTTGACCGCTTGATGTTAAGTGATAATGCGGTTTACGATGGAGCATGCTTGTCTATAAGCAACTGATTAAATCTAGATTTGAAGACACCCAGATTGTAACTTTCAATCTGAAAAAGTAATAAATATTTGTACACACCTGCTTGGCGGTTGAATAACTGGCAAAGGTGTGACATCCCCAGGAGAACTCTGCAAAAGAGCTCTACTACTAGATAAGTGTATTTTTATCACCGTCTCATACGGAATTGGTGAGCGTTGACCCCTGTCTGTTTAGTTGATTAAGTCCTATTGATTTAACGTATAATAGTTTGTCTTTTTTGAATTAACAAAAAACAATCATTCATGTTTATCCAACGTCATGTTCAGTTCATATTTTGTTCAACATCCTCATAATCGCAGGAAGCACGTTATTAGAGGGAGCTACATTATCAAAGTAGGCAAATTAAATAACAATAGAAATGTTCCTTTTAAGTTTCTGTTGCAAAGCTTTGTTAGAATTGTTGCAATTAATCCAATTGCGCTCAATCGTGCCTTTGAGTGCAGTAGGCGGCGATTTCCTTTCAATTAATACACTGAAACTCTGCAATAAAACTTAACTAGTAGTTTTTACAAGAAACATCAATAGAAGTGACTTACAGTTACTATATTAGAGACTAGCCGCCCGCCCCAGTTCCGCGGGGGTGTAAGCTCGGCCTTCGGCCTCGCTACAAAATATAATATAGTCTATGTCACCCGGGGATAGTGTAGCTTCCCAACAGTGAAAGAATTTTTCAAATTGGTTCAGTAGTTTCGGAGCCTATTCAATGCAAACAAACAAACAAACAATCAAATGTTTTATATATTGGTATAGATATAGACAAACATCTGCGCATAAGTAATTACGAACTTTATTGAAGAAAGAGAAATACATTTATTGAAGACTAGCTGTTGCCTTTTGTAAGCGTAGAATTTTTCATAAACTTGTATGTCCCTGTCGCAATTCTTTGCTAGCAAATGTTTACACCCTAAGCGCACTAGCCCTGACTACGGTGGCGGTCAGCTAAACGGTGAGGCAATGGCTGCTAACAATCCCTAGAGGCGATCTGGCCACCAAGCGAAGATTCTGAGCTTGGCGTGTTTCAGCGCCAGGACTTTAAGAACGGACGACAGACTTCACCAACTACAATTTGAAACCACTACACCCCCTCCCCCTCCAACTAACCACTAGATGGACCGACGAAATTGTGAGAGCCGTGGGCATCCAGTGGATGCAGATGGCAGGATGTCCAGTGTGCAGGTTAAAGGGAGAGGCCTATGTTCAGCAGTGGACGTCTTTTAGCTGAAGATGATGAACATCAAATGGAACTTACTTGGACTATCAGAAGTAAGAATGAAAGGTTCAGATTTTACCAATTTTTGCGGAAATCCATTATTAAGGCTGGCGTTAATCAGGGAACATTGGCGAAAGAGGGAGGAGGCTTATGTCTTGCTTTTGGCATAATAAGCTGTCAATGCAATGATGATGAAAGAATTGACTGGCCAAATTCAATTCAACTTTGGTAAATCAAATAGATTTCTTGATAAGCCAGTGATTTTTACCTTTTTTCTATTTAATGTAAGACGTAAATAGAATTGTGTAACTCCTTCCCGCAATACATATAAATAGCAAATTGAAATCAAAAGGTAATATTATTACCCTTGTTATTTACGTTTCCTCTTGCTTAAATCATAAAACTGGAATAACAGGACGAACTCGGAGCGAAACACATGACTCTTAATGAAAAGTATATTATCTCACATAAAAACATTTACGCTCGGTTTCAGCGTCGGTTATTTAATTAAATCATAATTTACACACGCCAAGTTAAATCAGACTGTAAGCTCGTGAAATCGCTATAAAAATTATTACTCGTTTTCGTTTTGATAAAAAGAACCTGCTTAGTAAAATTATTAACTTTTACTCTACCCAAAAGGTGGATTTGTGTTCAACGTCTTATGTATTGGATGTATATGAATCCACTCTATGAATCCACCTACAAGTAAACGCCTGAAACATTTTTGATATAATAGAAATAAAATAACATACACACAAATAAAAATAACTGGCTAAGAGCGTGTCGTTCATTTTAAAAGACTTATACAACGACACCACACACGACAGATGCGATGAATAAATATTTTTATTTCACATGTAGGTACGAGAGCCACCCCTAAAACCCAAAATTATGGTCTTTTCATACTTTTAAAATTGAGATCTGTACTTAAACTGTAAATGTGCAAAGTTTCATGCACTTGCCTTAGTAACTATAAAAGTTAGAAGGTTCTAAAAAAATGGACGAACGGACGGACAGACAGATAGACAGACGGACAGACAGAATGAACTTATAAGGGTTCTTAGTCGGGCTACGGAACCTTGTAAACCTTATCATTACGATTAAACTTCCTAATTTCTCTACAAGATCGACCAGTTTCCGCATATTGATATCGAGAGATTTATCGATACGAATATTCGAGTAGTACACGCCCGTATGTATCGATTAATGATGTTTGAATGGTGTTAGTGGCACATAAATATTTCATACGACATCGGTAGTGGCTCTCGGTCGCGTTTATAACCACCATAAAAATTGTAGGACTATATAGTGCTGAACGAATGACTGCATTTATCGTTCTTATGACATGGTTGTCTATTCGATGTTTATAAAAATGCTACTCTAATTGGACGTAGCAGTTTTAAAAGTTGTGTTATTAATGTAAGTCTCGATAAACGTTTAAAACAAAAGCACGTAATATTGAATCGGATCCGAAAAGATGTAAGATACCTTTTAGAATAATCTAATGTTGGTATTCGAGTCTTTCAATAAATGAAATAGGTCACGGTTTATACACTATTCAGTGAAAGCGTTCCGTGAACTATCTTTCAACATTTTAATATCACTAATACATTATCCTATCCTATATTGATACCAACAATGGTACCGGATACTTTCCTTTGACCATCTAAACATATCATTCCTGCTCCTTACTATCCCCTGAAAGGGCTCGATTCTCGTCTGTTACATGTAAACCTTTCATGTATATTTTATTTTCCCGATATTTTGATATGGGCCCGTATCGAGTTCATTCAAATGACATATTGGAGGAACGTTCCAATGTGTTTCTCATCGGGAAAAGATCTACAGTTTTCTTTCGAGAGCAAAACCAAAAACCATCTTGTGAAGAGCCAATATAAGGAATTGATTTCGTGGCGTGCTCGCATCGTTTGAGAAACTCATATTATATTATGTATCTTCTTTTCAACTCGCAAGTGCCTTTATTAACTAAACAAAATACAAGATAAACACTACAAAAACAGTATGACTGCCCGTAGACCGTTAATGGTTTAAAGACCAATCCAAATGCTCAAGCCCACTACCAGTTGGCAGCGTACCCAGCATGCTGGCGGTATCACCACGCTGGATGGCAATGTTTATTCGTTTAGCCAAAAACAGTTGAAAGAAAAAAAAAACAACGTAGGTATGTAATGAATAATTACTTTGGAATATTTTTTAGTCCTTCAGATTGGTTCATAATTTTATTTAAACTACTAAATCATTGGAATGAAATAACACAAAATTATCTGGTCGATAGGCACTTTACAAATTGCTTTTACACAAGTAGCTGAAACATTCAATTGCCAAGGATTAGGGTAATTTGGTTTGTCTATAAAATGCTGAGAAAATAATGATACCATCTTATCTTAACAATTTTACGTTCTTCTACATTTACGTTTCCATTTTTGTTTGTTGTGAAAAATGTTATTTAATTTCGGGCAATTATTACTCTCGATCTACGAAATTACTCCAAGGAATACCAGTCCCCGAATATTTTGTTTTATATACCAGGAAAATCTTAGTAAGCTTTATGTAGGAAATAAATACCTGCTGATATAATTAAAACAGGATAAAGGGTTTTATTTTAGACAGTTCAAGAAAATCTTAAAATATAATGACCTAAAATAAATTCGATTAAAACCGGCCGTATTGCGGGTCAAACTTGACACTTGTCTTAGAGACTGGAAGACCTTAGCCCAGGGCCGAGAGAATATTAACGGGACGGGAGGGAGGGAGGCCTCTGCCATATAATGGGAAAAATGTAGGCTCAGAATAATAGTAACAAAATAAATTACCACATTTTTTTGAAACAGGATAAGAAAATAACGAATTAAGTAACGTAGGCTTCTAGTCCGCATTGTACGCATTGGACAAATCAAATCACGCCAAATTCAATGTGGCAATTTATCATAGGTTAGTAAGTAGCGGGTAGGAATATGACGGAAAAATAGTTTTCTTATAGTTATCGATTTTTCGAAACTGATTGTTAACAATAGATAAATAAAAACATTGACACGAATTAATTATATAACTTCATACATAGCTCTATATAAGACGGCCGAAATGAGCACTGTCATTTTTCTCCAAGAATGATGTGTCTGGCTTTATTAAGTGTCCCATGATTGATATCTTCGCGGCAGGTGGCAGGTGCGTCACAATACCATAGTGACGGGGGAAGCAAGGAAGATTTACCCTAGTGACAGAGACGGACAAACTTTCCGGAATGCTTGCTTTTTGGCGGTTGATCATAATAAAGACTTTTGATCCAAAGATGTTTCTACCTTTTGTTTTAAAGATTTTTTTGTCGTGATTATAATCAATGACTTTGATGTAATTTAAGCTTATTCTTTATTTCTATATTGTCTGGAAATATTCAACCTTAATACCTACATTTTTATCACGTTTTCTTTCGCAAATCTATCACCTACTTCTACTCCACCTCCTCAAAGTACAGCTTAACCTATTTACAAATCTAGATGAATCAATGTTAGCTCTATCACGAACCCTTCATTTTGCTAGACTACATCTCTTTGTCCACGGTCACTCCATATATTAAGCAATATAATCCAAAATCTGCGTTTCGGTACAGAAGCGCGCATCATTTGTATATTTGCTTTATTACTCCACGTGATTTATATCCTGGCCCGGTGCGTTTAACTGCTGAGGTCTGTCATTTCGCCGTCTTAAATTGAGATTGATCCTGACAAAGGGTGGCGTGACATGTACGGTGAAATTGTGTTTTTGTTTTATTCTACTCCTCCTTTTTGAGACGTCTGTACGAGTATATATATGCAGAGTATTTCGGAACGCGGTTTGACGTGACGCGACCTTATTTCACGCGTTATCGCGTATGGTGTAGTTAGTGATGTTTTGGTGGGTAGTTTCTATTTACTATTCAGGCCCTTTCTATTTTTGCTCTACACTTGTATTTTTATCTGTAAATTTGCCTATTGCCTGATGGGATTTCTCATTGAATCAGTTAAATAACGAACGTCATACAAACGTTCATTCGTTATTCTCATTCCTTAACTCTTTTTAACTGACTTCATAAAAGAAGGCCAGTTCTATGTTCCACTGTTTTTTTTTTTAATGTATATTAACCGATTTCTCCGCCAACTGTTGACCGATTAAAAAAAAAATTTTGTTCGGTGGGGTGTATTTTCAGTTTGGTTCTATTGTCACCAAGTCAGGATTTGATGATGGAATCCCAAGGACATCGAGAGCAACCCTCAAATTTTATGGGTGCTTATTACATTTGATACACTTATAGGATATGAAGTTCCAAAAAACACATATATATATCTAGCTTTTACTTATAAACAGAAGTTTAAGTACCATCCATGTTTCCACCTTCAAAAATGACAAACTTCTATGCAAATTTTCATCCCCTATTCAATCCCTTTATGGGGATACATTGTCGAAAATTCTTCTTTAGTGCTCGCCTATTCTGCAAATTTTTATGCTCAACTTTTTTTTATTAAGTAGACGTTTAAATAATAATTCAATACTAAATATTTACTTACTAAACATCTTAAATTCATTCACTGACAAACAACGCACAGCCTAAACTGCAGGGTCTAGAAGCATGAAATTTTGAATAACGTAACTGAGCAATAGCGCAAGAATAAGAGATTTGAATATCTATTTAAAGTAGCTTATGAGCTTAGTAGTTGATATTTTAGTATGTTTTTATTTATTTTGCTTGGTGTACGACTGAGTTTTGAAAACTTGTATAAGAATAACTTTTATTGAAGACGAACGGTTAGTTGTCTTTAACGTTTTGTCTTGTTATGAATATTAAGAAGCAAGGAAGAGCTCTGTTTCGAACAGCAGTCGATGGCTGTCATGTTCTATTCAGTGCGATCTGTTACCTTTGGCTATTGTACAAAGCGGGCGTCTTCCTTGTTCCTGACAGCCCCACGGCTTCAAACGGAAGCAACTATACAGAGCTACCTTCTTTGCTCATCGGAAGATCATTTGATAGCGAATTACAGGAAATGGTTTGTTCAGGACGTCTTCCGCCGAAAATATTATTTGCGTCGTTTACATTCTAATTTCATGTCATATCAACCATTTTGCAATCTACGACTTAATCCTGAAAATAGCCATTATTGAAATTTTGGATGTTTGTTAGAACGAATGAAATTGCCTTAATATTTTGGAGTAATATTCTTGACAAGTCATATAAACACCTACCTATGCAGCAACCAGCTCTCTCAACAACCTGATTTGGATAAAACTTTGGATAAGATGGGAATTCAGTACTGCGCTTCTTGATCATTTTGGGCATCATGTAATTGGTTTGGATTTTTATGAAAATTATGTGAGTCATCATCATCAACATCAGCTTATCATTGATTGGACCCAGGCAGTCCATAAAATATATGTATGTAATCTATATATTTAAAAATTAATCTCTATATTCCTTGGTCACGCCATAACTTGAGAACGATTTTACCGATTTCTACGACGATTTTTAACTTCGCGCGTTTGATGATTTAAAACTTTACAATATACAATATGTATTTTTTATTTTATTTATTCCAGTTCTAATTGAAAATTCATAGTTAAGACAGGACAACGTTTGTTGGGTCAGCTATATAACGCGAGTGAAACCGCTTGGCGCAGCTAGTTTGAAATAAAAGATAAAAGTAAATAAAACACGCGGATTGGACATAATTAATTTTGGTACAATTTCACGGGATTTGCTCACGTGTATTATATATGCAACTATAGTTGGTTATTCTCGACTTTAGTTGTATAAGAATGTTCAATCAAGTTTCTGTCACAATGCCTGGCGACAGATTTTCCTTTTCATTTCCGTTCTATTTACTTCTCTTTTCTGTGGTGGCATCCACGCCTCCCAGTGCAAAACATACCAGCACAGGTTACCATGAATGAAAGAAAATCCTAAATGACGTGACATGATTTATCAATCGTAACGCATTGTTATCTTTTGTTTCAGAGAGGCTCTGACGAGCTTCTTTCGCAGAGTGGCGTCACCGTCATGGCGCCCGCCGCTCCGCACCACGCTGACAACAACAATCAAGACTCGGCCGCAAAAAAGGTAAATATAGTGATGAGTACAAAGACCTCTTTTCACCGTAGTCCACCCTTTCCGTGCAACCCTTTATTGAGTGTATCAAAACATCACAATCCTATTTTTAAGCGACTTCCAATAAGGAGAAGGTTCGCAATTCGACTGTATTTTTTTATATTTTTTTAATGTTTGATATCTCAGAACTTTCGACTGGGTGATCCGATTTGGATCATTCTTTTTTATTTGAAAGCTGGTGTTTCCCGTGTGGTCCCATTTTAATTTGGTCCAGTTGTGACATTTTTATGAAGTCAGTTTTTTATATTGATAATTATATAGTAAAAGGTAATATAAACAGTTAAAAAGACGTTATACATGGAATCGAAAGCTTGATGCCAGGTCACTTGTGACTTAAAAAGAAGCTTTTTATCTATTCTGTTCCACTGCTGGGCAAAGGCTGAAACGAGGAATCGTTTGTTTAGAAAACAAGGGATCCTAAAACACAAGCTTAGTTTGGGGCTCACAGCTAACGCCATGCATATAAGATGTATGTGTTGTTTATATAAGTAATTATGTTGGTATATTCTTAATTGAATTTTTAGAAATATTTATGCTATTATTTCCTTCTTCATCAAGTAAAATAAACAGTAGTCAAAATAATTTTCTATTTAAAAAGAAAATAAGTATAGTCGATCGAATAAAATTATTGACTAAATATTTTTTGAACGCTTATTAGTTTTGAAGCTCTGTTTTTTTATATACCTAGAGAATTATTTATCTGTGTATGACTTGGCGTCGTCTGGCAGTTGGACACTTGCCCGACTCATCTCGTCAGAGTTTTGTCAGCCCTAGTGGGCAAAGTTTTTATAAACTTTATGTGACGCGCTGACACGCCGAAACTTTTATTCATGACCGCGTGTTTTATCAAAAACTTATAACTGACACGATAGAGTTTTGCTCCATTTGTGTTTCAAATATCGCCGACCACTCACTCACGTGCTTTAGTGAGAGATTATATTGGAATAAATAAACCGGCAAAGTGCGAGTCCGGCTCGCGCACTGAGGATTCCTTACCACCACATAAATTGTTAATTACTAAAGTACAAAAAGTAGTGCTATAATTATCAATATAAAAAACCGACTTCATAAAAATATTAGAACTGAACCAAATTGAAATGGGACCACACGGGAAGCATCAGCTTTCAAATAAAAAAGAATAATGAAAATTGGTTCACCCAGTCAAAATTTCAGGTACTAATAAAAAAACAGTCGAATTGAGAACCTCATCCTTTTTGGAAGTCGGTTAAAAAGACAACATCTTGCCCAGGCGGTCACCCATCCAAGTACCGAGCACGCTCGACGTTGCTTAACTGAGGTGAATATAATTTTTTCACCGACTCGCTCTTGACCAGTATTTATTATTTGTTGTTTTACAAATAGACCAAATATAGAAATAAGTATTAAAAAAACGTTGTTTGACTTTATTAATGTTTCTTAGTCCGTTGTAACATTACATATTCTGTTAAAAATTCAACTGGCTATCTATTACGGATATAGCAGTTAAAAGGTAGGACAGACAGACGAACGGACACACGGAAGGATGGACAGACAGACAGCGTAGGCTTAGATATAGGTTTTCACCCTTGTGTCGGAACCCTAAAAACAAACAGCATTTGTAAAGTTAAACTTTACACGAATTCCTTATCCTCATTAATTTCCGGTTATCATACAATACCCGGAAATTCGTATTGGATTAATAGAAAATGAAAGCGGTTACGCTATTCTCCCCAATTTCCCATGGCCGAAGTCATATCTTCATGAATTGTGTAATTAACCGAAAAACGATTAATCGAGATAAAACGATAAAACGACGGAATCGCGAAACCGTAATAAGTATTAAAATAAAGGGCCTCTCATAAAAAGTCACCGCCATAAAGGTTTCCCCAGCGGCTTCGAGAGCCAAATTTTTATTTATCTCCACCCCTCTTACTTGCCGATACTGAATTTTTACATATTGAAAAGGAATTGAATTTGATGATTTTTGGTAAATTAATCTTACAAAATGATCTGAATCGTGACCTGATTCCCCGTTTTTACTCTCTTAATAACCTGGCGTTTTATTTTTGTTATGTCGGTTTTTGCGTAATTGGAGGGCCTCAAAGAGGTCGTGTAGTACACTTTGGGGCCGTGTATTCTTCACAATTATTTTGAGTAAATATTTTTTGTATACATTTACAACCGGTATTCATAATACCAAGATTTTTTAATTATTTAATTTAATTTGGAGTTACGACACTTTCATTCTCCCGTTACGAAATATTAACTCGGGGATAAACCGGAGGTGAATATGAGTGCTCTTCAAAAGTAAAGTTCTTCGCACAATTTCCATAAAACAAGGTGAATCAACAAAGAAACTTCCATTAACTTGTTTCCTCGCATATTTTCTACTCTCACTCCTTCGCGAGTAAATTACATTTGTAACGAGACAAGATACGATGTTCTATCGAAGGATGATAAGTGAATAACGTCTTTTACTCGTATATTACTGCCAATAAATATAAGTAATTTTATTTAAATTCGCGGGTTTTGTGTTACTGGATATATTGGGAAGCTTTAAGCTGGTGAAGCACTCTCGTTTTACGTGCTCATAATTTAGACAATTGCTCACAAAATCTCCACTATTTACACAAGAGAATGCTGTACAGAAAATGTTTCAAAACTTAGTCCCATTATTTTTCCTTTTGTTTTAATTTTCAAAACTTTGTTACGCATTCACTAAGCACAGGAAAAAACACTTTAACTGAGGGAACGAAGGTGTATTTACTCACGTTGATCCCGCAGTGTACGTACGCAACGCACGGCAAAGAGTAGAAAACAATCAACGTAGAAAGGAACTGTTACAAAAATAAACAAGGTCGCAGAGTTTTCGGGTCTTTTCCCTGTTGCACAGTTGTTTCATAGTGTATTTACATAAATACGGGCCGAGTTTTGCATGTACACTTTGTTTGGTGCGGAACAAACAGTGCTTTGTTTGTGGAGGCCGCGAAGCGGGTGCGCGCGTTATAGCGCCAAATGGATTGCGAAATAAATTAAAACGAACTGTGAGGATTGTAATAATGAATAGTACTCATCGTCATGTGAGATAAAACACGATTCAGTAACAAAAATACAATAAAAACTTAAATAATACCTGATTAAAACTATCCAGGTTGTTCACTACAGTTATATGATTAATATCAGGGTATATAACCGTGATAAGGTTGTGGTTTTGGCCGATATTTCGGCGCAGTAACTCGCTCAAAAACGACGTAATTGGTCGGCGGTAGTTTCTGAGGACTAAGAAAAAGGGTAGGTTGTTTTGTCTGCACCGGCTTCAACTTATTTTTTTTTGTATGCACTTTTATTCTTCAGTCTTCTTGTAAACATGGTGCATGTAACTGCGCCGAAATATTGGGATATCCATCCACAACTTTATCATGGTAATAATCATAAAACTGTAAAAACTAGCCATTGTAGTTGTGTTAAGCATCGCTCCAAATTTGGGTCACCATCCAGAAAAACGATTATTGTAAAGGTTTCTTCTATTTACTGTTAATATTCAATGACTCTTCAAAGCTTGAAGGGCGCGTAGAAAGCAAATAAAATTCTAATCCATTAAACTCCATCTAGCTCACCTTGCACTGCTAGCAAATATTAATGTAACTTTAATACCACAATAACAAGAATTGAAAACCACGTACTACTTCCATTTGAAAAGTTTGCCAAACTTACTAATAATAATATACTTTATTTCCATTTAAGCATTAAAAAAATTTTTTTTTTTAGGCTTAAACTTACTATTGTACACATTCTGCTCGGAAGCATCAGCCGCACAAAAAGCGTATTAAAGAGCTTCCTTTCTCAGCAAGCAAAACAAGGTAACCATTTTAGTTTCGCCTTATTTTGCCGACAATTTACTCTCACTTGTTAAGGGCGCCGTGAAAAAACAAGCCGCAGTAATCTTAATTACATTGTGATCTCGTTACTGCTTGGCCTTAATTCATAATTAAATAGGGACGTGTCTCTGCTCTTTCTGCTTATTTATTTTCTATTTTATGGTTTTGCAATGTTGCTTTTTTCAACGATAAATATTTAGACGCTGCCTTTTTTGCGACACCCCTTCTCCTTTATCGTCCTGAATATTCATTTGGTCCTATCGGCGGAATAGCGAGTCGTTTTAAAAAGTATTTTTTTATGCTCTCCCCTTTGTGTCGCACTGCAAACACTTCAAGCAGCGAAGGAAATATTAAAGAAAAATTCGGAGCATCTGTTTTCATTTTTAATTTAAATTGTTTTACGACACCGCTCTTAAATCTCGAACGCAATAAAGTTCCCTGTATTAAAAAGCTGAAACTTTATCTCGAAAGTTTGACAAAGTTTTGTACAATGGCTTATTAACGTGTTAGCATAAAGGAATCTTGTTCAAATAGGACAGGCCACGCCTGTAGGAGCTCACTAATCAACCCTCGTCTATGACCAGGTCATTAATGTCCAAATAAAGTAATTAATTATGTTCCCTGTTTTTTCCCTCATTTTCCTGACGTCGTCCTGTAAAAACGCAGAGAGGCTTGCGCTTGAAGATCAATCAAATCAGAAGATGTCTGAGGGGACTGCGTTTACCTCTACTTAAGCATTTACGAGCTTGTCTTACGGAGTTACGACTTCCACTGCACAGGTTGTATGTTTGATCTTATTTGGAGAGCGAATTCGCGTTGGGCTCCTTTTTCCTGTAGATGTTTTCTCTCTATTTACTTATCCTGATTCGGTAATGTATCTTACGTAGAACAATCCCGTTAAGTCGTTCTAATCACTTCGGCGTAAATATACGAATGTGCTAGCCTTGAATTCTTAAACAGGCAACCTCTTTGATCTCTGCAGTAAAAGATTGGAGTAAGTAAAGAAAATATTACATATACATCTATACTAATATTATAAGGAGGAAATATTTGATTGTTTGTTTGTTCGTTTGCATTGAATAGGCTCCGAAACTACTGAACCGATTTGAAAAATTCTTTCACTGTTGGGAAGCTACACTATCCCCGGGTGACATAGGCTATATTATATTTTGTAGCGAGGCCGAAGGCCGAGCTTACACCCGTGCGAAGCTGGGCCGGACGACTAGTTCCTAATATTGTACTCACGTATCCGAATTACTATACTACAATTATATAGTGTAACTAATTGAATATCCCAAAACATTGTTGCCAAACCTAATAACAAACCAACTCTTACGCCAGTATATTATATCGGTAAAGTTCCCAGAAAATTTGGTAATCAATCAAACGCTCTCATAAAGATATTCATTGCCAGCACTTACAGTTTTATTGCTAGTTTTAGGGGATACTAAAACCATTTAGCTATCTTATTTTACGATTTCCTACAACGAGTACGCGAAACATCTTCACAAAAAGGAGAAGTTTATGAATCGTGTGATTTATATTGCAGTTTCATTTGAGTTTTGGTGAGAGTACACTTTTGTGCCTAATTTCTTTGCATACTTAAAATAAATGCACATTTAGCAGAAGTATTGTTAAAATATTGATAATTATAAGCATCATCGTTTCGATGATGATAATGATTGATGATTCTGTTTAAGGATCATGAAAGACTTTAATAACACCAAATTCGAGTCCAATTTTTTGTTGAGATTTTTTTAGAAGGTTTCAAAAGTTTGTTAATGCTAAAACTATTCTCAAACCCCCATCTAGCACTACATTTTTGGATAATTTATACATGCAAGTGCTTAAACTTATCATGGTTATTTGTTAAACTATATGTCATCTTTTCCCAGAGCACATGGCGGGGAATATATTTATGTAGATGCGTTAGCAAGATAACAAAATGGACGAACATTTTACCTGAACAATCTGTAGCTATTTATTTAATTATTGTAGATGATAATAGAAAATTAAAATCAATAGGTATTGAATTAAGAAATGAAACAAACCACTAGAAACATAAACATGTGTACTTCAGGATTTATAAGGAGATTTTCGAAAGTGGCTGGAAGTTGTAGAGCGATCCGAACGAGAGCCTCTATTAAAAGTTTATCGTGACAAAGTTGGTCCATTCTTATGCATGAATGAATTAGCACGAGGGTAAGCAAGTCGAAGTGCTGCGGCAAAAATATTCAGGGGTCTTAAGATTTCGTAATTCTAGGCTGTTGGGGTAGTTTAATGCGTATGTTGTGTACATTTTTTTTTAAATAAAATAAAGTGTATATATAAAGGCATGCCTTATAAATTACTAGCTGCGCCCAGTGCCGTAACAAGCCTTTTATGCGCCCGGTGCGAGCTTCTATAACTGCGCCCTTGAAAACAAAACTTGGTCCTGATGTGGTCATTTCTGCGCCCCTCCAGAGTCTGCGCCCTGTGCCTGGGCACCGCTGGCACAGCCCTATTTACGGCACTGGCTGCGCTCCGCCCCGGTTTATATAGTAATAAATTCCTATAAAATTTGAGGGTTGCCCTCAATTTCCTTGGGATCCCATCATCAGATACTGACTTGGTGACGATGGGACCAAATTGGAAGTATACTCAACCGAAAAAAGTTTTTTTGTAATCTGTCTACAGTTGGCTGGGATATCGTTGAACATACATATAAAAAAAATATACAGTGGAACATAGAACTTTCGCCTTTTTTGAAGTCGGTTAATAAGGATATGTTTTTTTTTATTAATATAAAGTCTTAATGATTCAAGATTATCTATTCAGCCGTTGAAGATTAAGATCTTTTTTATCCGGGGTTTAAAAAACAATTTATGCTTGTAAACTATGGAATTTACTTAGATGGTCTCATAGCGATGCTTCATAATGAACGCAATGTATCCAGATTTAACCCTCGTATTTAAAATATTTGTCACAGTAACGTCATTATTGGTAATATCGGTATCGAATCTAAATCAGCGAAAATTTTGATACTTCAGCTTCTAAGCCTTTGGACTTACCTATCCCGTAAATATTTACGTAACTTACCTCTAATTACGTTTACGGAAGAGATAGCCGACCCCGAAATAATTAAGGGAAAGGGAGAGATTGTTCATTACTAAAATATTCCATTATATGAATCTATTACACAGTAAATAACTATATTAAAAAAACGTGCGAAAATCGTCTACATTTTTATTTGATTCATATAACGATCACTTCTGGTATTTAGGTACCTAAATGCTTACCTACTCGTATGTCAGATATAATACTGTTCAGTCTTAATACAAGCCATATCTCATAACACCAGGAAAATAAGGGTAAAATGGTAAAACCTAGTGTGGGTAATAGGATAGTATCGTCTAAATAAGAAAACAGTGTCTAAGGTTTTCAAATCTTGCCGCAAAATTGAAGAATGACGCCTGAAATAAATATATACATTGTAAATATATATACATTTACATCGCATTGCCTTCCTTGAAGCAGTAATAAATGGTTTCTTTAAGAATAACAATAATTCTAACAGCTTCGAGCTTTCGGTAAATGAAAACATCGTGAGGAAACCACAGCATGATATGGTGATAGGGCACTTTCTGGGGCTGGCCAGATCTGATGCTAAGCACCTAACGGCTTCAGGCAGTCTTACTAGTAAGCCAGTTCTCAATATAGGCTAACCGAGATCACTATTTACGACCAAAATAGAGCGGTGTGGTCAGACGTCTAACCTCATAACAAACAAGGGAGCGTGAGAAGGTGGCGTGGCGGGTGCGAACGCGTAAGTTCTAAATCAGGCTAGATACCTTTAGTCGAACGCATCCTGCAGACGACCTTGGCATCCTTTTCTTGCATGTGTACTATTAGTTAATTGGCGTCGCTGAAAGTTTTATTAGTGTGCGTGAAAAATAAGTAAGAGTGCCGTACCTATTTACATTTTTTACGTTAAGCGGTTTGGCGGTATAGTGAAAAAAGTGGGTGAAAATTGATATACACGAACGATAATATATATCTCCCTATGTTTGTGTGAGCGTCTAACTATCACGCTAATATTATAAATGCGTTGTTATTTGTTTCCACTCAACTCAGTGGCGGAATATAATAAGGTGAAATTTGGTAGCATTATATCCTTACTTAACACATAGGCGAGTTTTTAATACCGAAAAATTGTCCGTCACAGTATGGTAATTAGTGACGAGTGACATCGCGGAGCGCTGCTAATCAACCATTGTAAAACACAATCGTGTCCCGTTATGTTGTTTTCTATGAAGTTTATTTACTGTGTAAATAGTTTGTAGTGTCTTTGTGGCAAGGATAAGGCGCCATAATGTTCCTGGTAATAACGTTTAGCGAGATCGACGAGAAGGCTTTATTAAAACTTTTCTTGCGTAAGCACGGCTATAAAAACAACGGCCGATGTCCATTTTGCTGTAAAATATACTTGTAATTAAAGAAAATAGCATTGGTTAGAGCAGTGTTTGCTTTGAGCCGTAGTGAAGTTTATTTTTTTACTACTAACGTACGCGTAGACTTAAAGGTAGAATATCGTCCCCTTTAGACCCCCTAATTCATCTCTTTGTCGTAAGATCCTTTCTTAGCAGATGTCTACGGACCATAAGAAATCAGTCTACCAAATTTCAGCTTCGTATGTCAAGTAGAAAGCGATGGTGGCCGAGCGGTAGCATGTTCGCTCTACAATCTGATAGCAACCAATTCAATCATCGGCCCTGCACTAATGACTTATTCAGTACCTATTTAAGTAAATTTCCAAGAAAAAGTTTCAAGAACTTCAAGCAGTGCAAATGCATATGACATACACAAACATGCACTGGGCCAGCATGGAGGATTAGGGCGTCCCATCCTCTCTCACTCTGAGAGAAGGCCTTTATTCCAGCAGTGAGAAGTAATGGGAACATGGTAGACTGATAATGATGATGATGAGGTCAAGTAGATTTCGTGATTAGTAAGGGGGTGATATTTTGCTTCTATAAATTTAATATAAATATCCGTAACAACCAGCAGCCAATCTCAGTTTACTAAAATGTTCTATAGTAATGAATGAGGAAATACTAGAGTACTTGAGAAGCGTGGATAGCAGAAAAAACAAGTATATAGTTGTTAACAATACAGTTATTTTGATCTCAATTTGTCTATACTTCTACTTGCTAAAAAAATAATTGCAAGAATCGAATACCTAATATTTCAAAATGAAATCAAAATGTCTGCTAAGCTCGTCGAAATCATAACAGTTGAACAAGTTGTCGATATATTTCAAACAGTATCAATGATCTTTGAATGCAATACAATAACAATATTTCACTGGACTGCCAATTAAAAGTTCTAGCGAATCGGGCTTCAGCGATTTCTGGTGTAATAATGCTCTTGAAATTTTAACGGTGGATGCAACTGTTCGGTTGGAGTAAGTCAGAAGAGCTGTTAGTTGTGCTGTAATAGCCACCACAGACGATAGATTTTAGTCTGCACACTCTTTCTCGCTCTAGCTCACTCAGTATTTTGCTGCGGTCTAAAATACTGTCCTTAATAAAGTAATAAAGTATTTCCTTCCTACACCCCGCGAATGGCTTCATCCGGTATCATACATTCAATCAACATTTAAAAGTGTAGCCCTTGTCGCTCAGCTCTTGTCTGAAATAACTTCCAGGCTTGACGGTCTTCTGCCAGCGTTTTCACCTCCCTGCACGACATTACGTTTGCCTTCTCTTTTATTTGGTCGAAGGCCAAGAAGAGTATTTCTTATACTCTTCTTGGTCCTACATTTCCTTCTGTGATGGTTTTCATTTATTTGTCTTTTCGTAGAAGGTGGCGAAACATCTTCCTTCTTCTAGTATACTCGCTAGTAGACATCTTTTCTCCTATACAATTTCTAATACTTTCTGTTTTTTTTCCTGTCCAACTTATTCTTTCCATAAGTCTCGAACACCACATTTCAAATACTTCCAGACTTTCTCGATCGTCCACGTCTTACTTCCGTATAGTGCAATGCTCCATAATATGTAGACTTTAATCAATCGGTTTCGTAAATTTTTGTCATTTTTTGCCATGGATATTCGGGCTTTTATAGCTTTAGTGCATTTTAATTCATTGCTTTTAATAGTTCCCAGATATTTGAATGAATTCACTTGTTCTATTGGGTCATTGTTTAGTTTAATTTATATCACCAGTATCATACAGAAAGCGTTTATTTGCTTTTTAGTATATAGTAGCCTATGTTAAAACAGGGTATAAACTACAAACATGGTATAAACTGGAGTAGTTTATACCCTGTATTTACATAGGCTACTTACCAAATTGTATTTAAATCTGTTCAGCTGTTTTAAATTTAAGTGGAAACAAACATACACACTCACTCAAATATATGTCAAAAGTTATTTTTAAATATGCGGTTGAGTGACGAGTTGTGCAACTCACTAGCCTGATGGTAAGCTTCATGTTTGCCAATAACAGTTCAGTGCCACCCAGAATTTTGAACTTCAAGAGTTCAAAACCCTGCGCGGCGTTGCACTGCGCTCCTCTCCTCGATGATAAATCTCTTGTGTATTACTTAAGTTTTCAGACACAATAAGCTGTAGCTGTGTATGCTAGGTATACACACAGCTACTTACGAAAGTTAGTAAAATAAATTTTACAAGGCTTAAAATATACGATAAATTAAAAATCCAAACCGAACATATAAACATGACCGACGTATGCGTGCGCCTGGAGTTTTTTTTGTGAAAATGTGAGGTTTTAAAAAAACTGTTGTTGTTGTTAAAGAAAATAAATACTAAATTGATATGCTTAGACATTACATACCATAGTAATGGTCTTGAAACTTGCTATATTAATATATCTTTGTTATAAACTCATATTCTAAAATACTCACCATTATAAAAAAAAAAACTAAAACAAACTCACGCTCGCTTCCGTTACATATAAACTAAAACCACGAAGATGAACCTCAGCGTATCGCAGATTAACCTCAACTCCTGTCTCGGAAACAAATAAAAGGAAAAGCAAACCAATATGAAAACCTCAGCATCTTAATCCGTAAACGTGTCCTAATATAGCAACGGTGCACTAAGCTTCTCCAGTGGGTCCAGTCGTGACTTGTACCGCAAGCGGATTACGCGGACTCGCCACGTACGGTGTATTTTGTCAAGATATCGCCACATATGTACTCGGTGACATGGAAGATTTATGAAACGAAGTGCCTCCTGAGCGGTGACGTGTCATCAAATAAATACGTGTCCCCTTCAATAAATACGCTGCGTCATTTTGGTTTAGACCATAGTAGGACGAATAAACATTCTCATAATAATAAATTTACAAAAACCGACTTCAAAATGAGTAAATACGCAATTACGTGTAATGAGGCGAGTTGGTGGTCAAACGTAGATCTATTCTTAATTTAAAAAAAACTTATTTTGTTGCTGGTTTTTCAAATTATTTCTAGTTATCTATAGTTGTTTCTCTTCGGATATAGGCCAAATTTTTTTTGGCGTTTCTCATTCTTCTGTTTTTACAACATCTGACATTTTTCAGGCTGCATTTAAAGTTATGTAAAGAAATTGTCTCCTTAAAACCATCCAGTATTTCTCTAACTAGAGTCTCAAATTCATAGTATGAAAATAAAAATATGAATACAATAGCATCGTTCATTTTCCTTGCGTACGTAGTCACCAGTAAATGGACAATGAGTGAGCGGAAGAGGGCCCGGCAGGTAATCGATTCCGTGATGCAGGTACCTCCTCCGCGGTTATAGAAAATGATGGGGAGATAAGATTTAGGTCAAACGTTGAAGAGATAAAAAGCCTCGTCGGAAGAAGGAAGAAAATACTCTGAAACAATGAGATTTATTTGTTAAACTGTTATTGGTTTAAATATTATGTAGAGTATAGTGGTATTTGTCTATTTTTGACTCAAATCATCTTCATAATTAGCCCATCTTAGTTTACTGTTGGACGTAGACCTCTCGCAAGGTACATCACTCAGTCCAATTTTCAGCTTTTTACTCCCAGCCACTGCCAACTGCCTTACTTATATCGTCACTCCATCAAGTCTCAGGGTGTCCTACGCTACGTTGGCTGGTCGTGGTCTCACTCTAGAACTGGTATCCTCTAGCTCATCTTTATAATAATGTTAAATTCAGTTTTTGACTTCCGTACATCGCGGCTGATGCGACAATACTTCGCACTATGAAAATGTATGCGCCGTTTCGCAGGTATGCGTCAGATGCGTGCAGCCGACGATTGATGTCGCCATACATTTTCAAAACGCGTCAGCACTTAGCAACGCGCGTAAGACGCGTGCGTCAGACGCGCGTGGCTGCGATTGGCCGCTATGCATGGAAGTCACCTTTTCACTAGTTTTGACAGCCCTGTTAGCTCAGTTGGTATTGTACCCTGCCTTCTGCACGTGGAGCGTGGGTTCGATCCCCACCTAGGACAAACATTTGTGTGATGAACATTTGTGTTTGTTCTATGTCTGGATGTTAATATCTAATAGGTCGGAGAAAAAGTCTTTTCGTATTTTGTATGTATAAGGTTGTAGTAAAAATCTCATCCGTTGTACTGTTTGTATCTGGCTGGTTTTGATACCATTAAAAATATGACATTTTAAAAAAGGAATACAAAAAGTAAAAAGCAATTTCCCGCCATTTTTCAATTGTTTTTTTGTTTGATAAAATGAGTGAATCTAACGAAGAAATTCGATATATTGTGAAATTTTATTACAAAAAAGGGAAAACTGCGACACAAGCCGCGAAAAAAATTTGTGACGTTTATGGACCTAATGCAGTGTCATCAAGAGTAGCACAATGTTGGTTCAAGCGTTTTCAGTCCGGGAATTTTGATGTCAAAGATGCAGCTCGCTCTGGTCGCCCTGTTACGGATAAAGTAGATGCCATTTCTGAAAAAGTGGACCAAGATCGGCATATTAATAGTTACGACGTAGCTGAAGAACTGGGGATTGACCACAAAACAGTTTTGACCCATTTGAAAAAAACTGGGTATACAAAAAAACTCGATATTTGGGTGCCACACAAGCTCACTGAAAGAAACCAAATGAATCGTGTACTCATTTGCGACTCTCTATTGAAACGTGACGAAACCGAACCGTTTTTGAAAAGATTGATCACTGGTGATGAAAAATGGATCACCTACGACAAGAATGTGCGCAAACGATCATGGTCAAAGGGCAGTGAAGCACCACAGACTGTAGCGAAACCCGGATTAACACGTAATAAGGTGATGCTGTGTGTATGGTGGGATTGGCAGGGCATCGTTCATTATGAGCTTTTACCGCCGGGCAAAACCATCGATTCGGATCTCTACTGCCAACAGCAGATGAGACTCAAACAAGAAATTGAGAAAAAACGGCCGGAATTGATCAACAGAAAGAGTGTGGTCTTTCATCATGATAACGCCAGACCGCACACATCTTTGGCCACTCAGCAAAAATTTAGAGAGCTTGGTTGGGAAGTGTTAATGCATCCACCATATAGCCCTGACCTTGCACCCTCAGATTTCCACCTGTTTCGATCTCTTCAGAATTCTTTGGGTAGTGTTAGATTAACATCAAGAGAGGACTGTCAAAACTACTTGTTGCATTTTTTTGATCAGAAGTCCCAAAATTTCTACAGCAACGGGATCATGTCACTACCTACAAGATGGCAACAAGTTATCGAACAAAATGGCACATATATATTATAATTAAATGTAATTAAACTTGAAAAAAATATGTCTTGAATTTGTTTAAAAAATACGAAGAAACTTTTTCCCCGACCTTATATTTAAGTATGTATTTAAAAATATATATGTATGTATATCAGTCTCTGGCAGCCATATTACAAGCTTTGGTTAACTTGGGGTCATTTGACCATGTGTGCAATAATTTCCCACATTTTATTTATTTATTTTACTAGTGTAAATGATGAACTAACTAGATACCCGCACGTATCTTACAGGAACATGATTAATTGAAGTCCGCTTAGTGGCTACGGAGTTGAAAACAAACTTTCGAATTTATTAATATCTATTGTGATTTATCACGGTGTTAAATTTCAGTCCCATGGAAACATGAAATCTTCTCGCGTAGAGACATGATAAGCAAAACCCTTTATATTACCATCGATAGATCCATCCTTGATATTACTTACAAGCTGATCGGAAAGACGTTGTCTTGTCGGAATTTAAAAAACCTCTACAACCACAAACAACCACGGTAATTAATATCCCGTCAATAATATAATCATATAAATGTTTGTTTGTTATATTCCCGATATACCTAGTAATAACTCAAACTGATTCATCTCCCTAACATCAAAAACATAGGATTTATAAATACATAAATTTGCATCCATTTGCCCCTAATTCGACCTTTTCGCAAAATCATTTCTTAGCGGACCTCTACACCCAAAACAAAAAAAAAAACAATCAAATAATGTCGCGTAACGTAAACAATGAACGACAACCAATCGCAGTTGAGGAAATTTAAATTTAAACGTCGAATGTCAATGGTTTTTTTTTTCTTCAGTTGAATTGTTTTTAGTTCATATAGAAACAAAGACGTTCAGTTTTTCCCGTATTCGAAAATTTTCCGGGAATCTTTTCCATTTTTTCTATTCATAAAAACCTAATCAACATCATGTTTTTGATATTTCTTGTTTTATTGTTTTTATTTCATTGCCGCAAAATAAAATTTTCTGATTTCTGGTAATTTGGACTATTGAAAATATTTTAAAACAAAAACTTGCCAAATTGGACCAGCCTTTCTCACCCGCGATTACCAACAAACAGTATTTCATTTTTATTTATATAGTTTTTTTATGCCATAGGTGGCAAACAAGCAGACGGGCCGCCTGATGGTAAGCAGTCACCGTCGCCTATAGATACTTGTAACACCAGAGGCATCGCAAATACGTTGCCGACCCTTTAAGACTATAGATTCTATACTTACATAAATTTTCGAGCTGAACTTATACTCACGCCAGTATTTTATTAAAAAGTGTTCTATTAAATTCTCTATTGTATTTCTATTAAATGTGTTCTATTAAAATGTTCGAGGTGTGACTCCAGTCGCTACGGAACGCAGCCATCTGAGAAATAGTGTTTCAATAAACACAGCCCGCGCGATCATCGGGAAAATTCACCGATTCTGTGAAATCCTCGTACGGGAATGTCACATGATATCGCCTTTTTTCTATCCCGGCAACCAAGCCAAAATTTAATATTTATGGATGAAATGTGAGACGAACCGGATGATTTAAAGTGCCCGATGTGGAAATCGTTCCTCGCAGATTTTCTGACCCAGCGAAAATAATGTCCTTCTTTACGTTTTACGTACCAGTTGTTTTCTTTCGCGAGAAGAGAAAATACCGAAATGTACCCTCGAGGTGGGCGAGCGTGTTCCACGATTTATACCTTACCTTTTTGCAAGTCACTTTGGAAAAAATATTTTTTATTTATTTCCGGATTCCGGGTCTTTTGATGTCGTTTGTAAGAGAATAGAAATTGTTTGAAAATAAACATTATCTGTATCGGCAAGTCACTTTTTTCCTCTTTTTTTAGTTACCAATTCAAAAAAATAAAGAAAGACGATTTCGTCCGACTCTGTCCAAAGGCACAAAGAGGCTTTTGAAATGAACAATTTATTCCTGTTACGTTTCACAAAGTGCTCTATAATTGCAAATCCCTTCCCTAAATCCGTATTTCAAGAACTCACAATACGGTTAGGAGTAGTATCTCAAAGAGAAACCACAGCTGAAGACCTGTTTTCGACTTTTCCTGCACTTTTATCAGAACAGTTGCTCACTTTGTCTGAACTTAACAAGGTCGAACTAATAGGCATTAGAGTCATTTGTTACACCTCTACGCTCCGCCGCCCGCCAAAGAACGTAAAAGGGGAATAGATAGCCCGTAACTCCCCAAATCTTGCTTCAACTTTCAATCGTTAAGAGGAAAAGATTTCATGACATACGCAGTGTCTTTTAAGCATATTGTACTTTTTTTGCCAAACCACGCAAAGCAAAAAGGTGCGTATTATATTTATCGGATATGTATGTTTGAAGCCTAAACGCCTTAACCAGTTTTGATAAATGAGATGTCGATAAATTCTTCTAAATTCTGACATGGTACGCGCAACGCAATACTGATAATATCTGTAGCGTCTCACTACAGGCGTGATAACTCGTCTGTTAGTTGTTAGATTCCAATAATTCTGGTATGGTTAGATAGCTAATACAGTTCAGATTATAAATTACTAACAGACTTTGAAAATTGAAATTTGCGAGTTTGTGATTTAGAGTTTTGAATAAACGTCTCGCACAAAATCAAGAAACAAGTCAAGAATAGCCCCAAAGTGTAGGTGTGTCCGACCAGGGACCCATTCCAGGGTAGAGCGAAATCGTGCCTATTATTTAAAGAAAGGAAGTTTGTCGGATAACACTGAGCGAAATTTTGTTGGGCCATTAGATGGAAATTCGGATCAAATATTTGACGCTCAACTTCGTCGCAAGGACAAGGTCATAGAATTCACGTCCAAAACTAGCGGTAGAAGCCCGGCTTCTACCCACCCTAATTGTCTGTTCAATTGTGCCTTTTGCAAAATATGGTGCCCCATAAGTACAGTTGTGGTATTTTAAATAATTAGAACGAATCCTGTTATTAAAAATTGTGCTGTTGTAGTAAAGTAGCAGCAATAATTAAACATACACATCATAAATCGCTCACAAACATTCGCACGCGAGTCTTATAAATGTTCAGTGACGTGTCCGAACGATTTACAATTTATGAACTCGTAAAGTAATGAAACAAAATAAAAACGTCGCCTGTACAGGTTGCTCTTTTCACCTCAATGGAAAGTGAAGTGTCATACAAAGCTACAATATATTCGGGGCTCGGTTCGGTCCCGCCGTAATCAAAAGGCTCTCGCGGGAACAATAGCGCCCACATCAGGTCGCTCCCGATAAGCCCCAACAATTATACTACATCGACTTTTCAATTATCCACCCGGCTCCTCCTAGCTAACAATGCCACCTTTATTTATGTATATTAGAACGGTCATTTCATAAGCCCAGCCTTTTAGCCACTCATTTGTTCTACATTCGCCGAACGCTCTCCATTAGCGTCGTCGTACGGATTTGTCGTACAATTTATTTGTATCCTTTCACGAACAAAGGGAGGTTGCCTTCTGTGTAATTACACTTTGTTTCTTTAATTCGTATTCTAGTTCTCTTGATAACTGATATTCTGGCTAATAGGGTTGTGGTATTTTGACTCTGGTGTTCTATCGGAAGATATTTTTGTGTTTGTTATTCAAAGTTTTACAGTTATTGTTATTAATGTACTAAATTGTCAGCCTTGGTATTCATTTCAGGCTTTCACCTTGTGATAGGGTACTATGAATGGTTTCTTAGAATTTCACATTAACTTGAATTGAAATAAAAGAATTGACGTGTCACAGGCTCTTAAATATGTACGGTTAATTATCTTTTGAGACGTTTTCTCTTTACTTATTTTTCCTTGTTAGCTCTTAGGTTAAATTATTTCCATTAATTTTATGTTTTGTTCACATCGCAACGGTCTCTTTCAAATGTATCGCGCGTGTAACACACATACATATAAAACATTGGACATATGTTTCTAGTTTTTGATGATACTGGCTAGTCTATTTCTGAGCCTAGACAATAAACTTCTTGTTAGCAAACCGGTATTGGTAGATAGACCAGTGAGAGCCGCAGACTAAAATTCAATGTTCCTAGAATTCGATATCGCAATATATACAGGGTTGCACGGAACGGTGACCCTGAGCAGAACGGAGGTCATTGGATGCATAATTATGAAAAACTTTTACCATGTGATGGGACCAAACATAAAATCGGTACACACGTTTCGTTAATGAATTTAAAAAAACTATGAAACAGCCTATTTCTTTCGCGACTTCTGGGTTAGGTCCGTTGTAAAAATAGTTCATAATGATTAGGACAATGATGTGCTATCACCACCGTTCTGCAGAATCCCGTAAAGTTCACACAGTACAACAGCATTTTGTTTGTTTTAGTATTGGTTAACATGATGAACGTATAACTTATTCAAATTAATATTTTTGTCATCAGGTCAAACTGGAACACAATGTTGGCAAACCGTCCCGGGTTATCCACATACGAAACATACCCAATGAAACGACGGAGGCCGAGATCATACAGTTGGGTCTGCCCTTCGGAAGAGTCACCAATGTGCTCGTGCTCAAAGGAAAAAATCAGGTGAGAGATTCGTATTGATGACGCTATTTGATAATATATTTCCATGAACAAACGTCTTCGGATGTACAATAGAAATGTGAAGTGACGTTTGCATATCTTGTTTTGCTCACCTATGTGTAAAGCGACATTCAGTGTCTGTAAATAGATAAAATGCAGATCGTTTCTAAGCCCAGCTCCACACAAACCGATGGTTGCCATTCAGCAAATTAGCTCGGCCGAGTAACAAGCCAGCAGAGTCCGGAAGCACAACAAGTGGGCGACTCGCTCGCCTACCGCAAATAGGCCGCAGCCATTGTGCCGGCCTCGACACGTCTCTAGCTTTTATTTTGCCTATTTAATAGACACAATGCGTTTTCCACGCGGTCGGATGTAAGTTAAACGAAGTTTGTATGGTAGGTCCAGGACATGAGAACTCACTCACGGACCTTGTGATTTGTGTCATGTTAATTTTACGTAAAATTGAGGAAAGCACAAAGTATTCCATTTCAATTAAATTCAGCTCGTAGCTAGCTATAGTGTAAAAAATATAATCACTCACCATATTATTATTATATATAAACCGTGACAGCCTTTTTAGTAATGAGCTCTTTGAAGTTTATGCAGGGATTTTCATACCACTGGCTTTTTGGTGAAGGAAAACATCGTGAGGAAACCTGATTACTCACAGTGAAGAAATTCAATAGCGTATGTGAATCCGCCAACCCGCAACTGGGCCAGCGTGGTGGATATAGCCCGATTGACTTTTCGGGGTGTAGGCTTAAGTCCAGCAGTGGACTATTAAAGGCTGATCATACAACATATGTTGCGGCGCCATCTGAAAAAAACAGCGTTAAGAAATGGGGTAAGAACAATTTTTCTGAAGCGCCACTTTCCACAAGCCCATGAATAAAGGATGTCGAACAATGAAAAATACATTGTAAGTACGCCGTGAAAGCTGACAAGCCACGATATGATCGACAGCCCGCACTTACCCCTGTCAAACGAGCGACATTTATCTATTACGGGGTCAAAATGGACCCTGAATTGCGAACATTTTAAATTCCTGGGAAGGTTCGTCGTCCGTCCCCTATTTTTCCTTGCGAATTGAACCCAAAGTAAGATTGCATCTGAAATTATATTTAGCGGAAATTAAGGGCGCGATGACGTCCAAAGTAAATTTCAATTTGGAACGGGAAGGGCTCATGAATGAGTGTTAACATAGAGATGGGTATCTTTTACAGCCAAGCTGAAATATGGCCGTGAGTTGTTGCTGAAATTTTATAACTTGTCGCCTCATTCC
This sequence comes from Agriopis leucophaearia, assembly GCA_949125355.1. Lineage (NCBI taxonomy): Eukaryota > Metazoa > Arthropoda > Insecta > Lepidoptera > Geometridae > Agriopis > Agriopis leucophaearia. Next base: position 6,870,915 of record OX421267.1, read on the forward strand.
CTTTAAAGGTAAAGAAAACACTAAATTTTATATCGGTTGCTCGTAGCTTTGGTTATATTCTCATCTGACCCTAAAACACCTGTATTATTTAGTCGGGGCAAAAATATAGCATTGTGTGAATACGTATTTCTACTATTTTGACAAGTTAAGGTGGCAACTGACAATTTTAAAAGGATTTTTGATTTATTTTTGTGTCTTACTTCAATATAATCAAGGACGTGACGTTCAATGAAAAGAAATAAAAAGGTATACTGTTCACATTTGACGGGTCAAACTTAAACTGTTTTTTTCGTAGACCGCATCATCGTTTAACATCAGGCGAGAATAAAAATACTTGTATTGAAATTTGCCCTTAACAAAGAATTTTCAAGGGTTCATCGTCCAAGACGAGGTAAAACTTCCAAGTAAAGCAGGACTGAAGGAGCAGTTAGCAATCCATCAAAAGACATCTCGGCACATGACGCGACAGGATGACGTCCGAGCGGGTTGTGAACTGACATCCAGACGGTTTTACTGCCCGTTTTACGTCGAAACACCCACCACGGGCTACGTGTAAGCGAAATTTACGATTTCCTGGTGACAAATTAAAAATGAGTTAGTTTACAACCTGGAAATAAAATAATAAAAAATCCTATTACGCGGGGGTAGAGGCCGTCGACAATGTATCCCACCTAATAAATTGCCCGTATGACAACCTCCCCGTAGACGTACAATTGCCGTATACAGTGTACCCATATAAGAACGTAGATGCGCAGTGGAAGGAAAACAATCTCTCTTCCAGTAAGAGAAACAAGATGCATCCCTTTTTGTGGACGGTCGCAGACTCGGCATAAACAGCTCTATAGGTGTTTCTCTTTTTCTGGATAATTATGGTTTCGGATGCAGCAAGTTAAAAGAAAATTAATTGGTCAAGTTGTTCTTTGAAGTTTTTCGTCGTTTATAATCTCAGATAAACAACGGAGTATCACACACACACACACACACATCATCAGCCAATTAACGTCCACTGTTGGACAAGGCCTCCCTCATAGAGAGGGGTGTTGCCATAATCTCCACGCTTGGCAGGCGGCTTGGGGAACAACGGAGTATCACACACACATCACACACATCATCAGCCAATTAACGTCCACTGTTGGACAAGGCCTCCCTCATAGAGGGGTGTTGCCATAATCCCCACGCTTGGCAGGCGGCTTGGGGATCGCAGTACGTTCACCGTGTACTATTAGGACGCTGCTGCCCATCCTCCGGTGGTTCTGGTCGCAGTTTTAGGACATACCCGGGTCGGACAACGGAGTATGTCTTAGTACAATTATCGTTCGTGTTAAAATGTGTCCATTATTATTATTTTTAAACTACTCATTTTTTCACGCACACTATAGAAACGTGTAGCAACACCAATGAACTAACTAATAATCCACATGCATAAAAGGGCGTCTGTTGTGTGAGTTCAATTAAAGGCTAGTAAGCCTGATTTAGGCCAGATGCGTTTGCACCAGTCCCTCCCACCACTTTACCATATCTCCCTTGTTTGTCTGATCTGAGTTTACAATCACTGAGATCAGTTATGTCATCAAGATGATACTTTCGTTTCATATAATCAAATTGATACTTTCGTTTCATATAATCAAGGAAAAAGCGTCAACTGAAAAAAAAACAGTCGTAGGACTGCACGTCAGAAGTGAAAATTTAAGTAGTAATTCACCTATTGCACAAGAGATGGCGTTGTATAAATAATTTACAGATACATATATCTGAGCGTTGATGGTCACGCGAGTTCAGTGCTTATTCATCCCAAAAAGAGCTCAAAAGTGCCTAAGTTTTTTTATTCACTTTCATTTACTTGTTTTTGATTGTGTGAAAATAATAAATAAGAGATATTAAAAAAAACATGTATGTATACTTTTCAAGTTATTGCTGATCAATCAAAAATTAGAAGCTAGTTTAAGGCCTTTCTATGTAGTAATCACTATAAAAGTGAATCTAAAAGCCTTTGCCTACCATAAGTGGATGGAAGTATCGCTGAGGTCCGCTACAAAGGCATAGAGTGGGCAAACATCGGCCCGAGAGCCAGGGTACCACTGCCACACTCCCGGTGATTAAACCTGAAAGAGGCGTTGACATTATTTTACGATGGGTCGGTGATAGTAACTGTCGAACGTATATTATTTATTTTGGCCTGTATCGATCGCGTTTTGTTTCGTAATTGAGGTGACACGGAGTTTCGGTCATTGTGGTTATTCTTATAAATCATCATACTCTATGATCATTACACTATGGTAATATGATTAAATCAATATATTTTAATGTTTTTAACTAAGCTTTTGTTTCAATTGACTAACTTTTTGTTGTCTTTAAGCGGCGTTTGTGGTTAACAGTAACGTTATGTTATTGTGTTTCAAATCAACTTACGTACTTAATGTCAGATTAAACTAGAATATAGTTAAATTAAACCTTAAGAGTAGATACGTCATCAGCTAAAATCCAAATTTTGCTTCACCTCACGCATCACTCTTACCGCTACACGATACCTTGCGCGCAAAATGCGCGCGCTGGCGTCGTGGCAACAGAAGTTTTAGTACTTATGAAAATAAGAGTAGGTATATCTAATCTCTAATATTCAAATTGACGGAACTTAACCCAAATTGATGATATATAAATTCTCTACCAATTAACAAATCCATTAAGGTACAGAATATTATAAAAACGTGCGTTCAACTTCAGTGATTTATATCAACGAAAAATTTTAAAAATAAAATCAAAAATTTCTGAGGTAGTTTCAGGTGCAATGCAGAAAGCAAATATTACATCCCCCAATCCCCCAGCTACCATCAAATACGTTTGTTTGGGGTTTCCGTTTGTTAAGCTCGTTCATTACAACATTCATATTTTTAATAAGCCCCAGGCAAATTCTATTTCATTTGCGGTTGTGCTTGCGATATCATGGCCTGGTTACTATACATATACATATTGAGTGGAGTGCCAAAAGCAGAAACATGCGGTTGTGCCTGAAATAGGTGAACTGAATAATGCTGCTGAAATGGCCTTTGAAATGATAGCACGTTTATTTCCATAAGCGCAGGGGCACGATTACCTAAACTGCATCTTAGCCCATGCTTTTTCTGTCATTTGGGAGCCATTGGATGCCAATACCTTGTCGTCTTTTTGTTTTGCATGTGGACTATTAGTTCATCGGCGTCGTTACATGTTTCCAATGTGCGTGAAAAATGAGTGAGTTCATTTGCTTTATGCGGTGTAGTGAAAAAAAAAATTATAAAAAAGGGAGACATCTGAACACGGACGATAATTGTACGAAGTGTTGTTTCCCTTGTTTGTTTGATCTGAGATAATAGGCTACAGCACTGTTTTTTATTGTCTTCAAAAAAGCTAAAATAAATCTGATAACTGAAAACAAAATAAAATGTATTCATAATTAAGGAAGATAATGCATTTTAATGTCTTGCTAGGCATAGAGGACACTATTATTTTTACCAATGCCGTGACTTGTAAATACGCCATACAAACTACATACTGATACTCAATTTGCAGGAAAAGGATAGAGCATCCCTTCCTAATCCAACCAAAAACTTTAAATGAGTATATCACATAAACCGGTTATTTTGCAGAGTACGTACAAAATTTATAGTAATTTTCTCTAAGTCTGTTTATTTTTAACGAATTGAACACTAAGTTTAGAGATGGTCAGCTAAGTAAGGATTATGCGAAGGGGTAAAATAGATTTGAAAGTTTATATGAAAATCTACGCCTAAGAAGTTGTGGACAACAACTAGTGCTTCATAGAAATGTTTAGAATTTAGAGGCATAATTAGTAACCACACTAATCAGCGCATCAGCCCCGTCAGCCAAACTCAATCACTGTCTCATATCTACATTGCAGTGCAGAGGACGAGTCTGTTGTTTCATTGCTTGGTTTATGTGGACGGCCGGGGCGGATCGAAGCCGATTAATTGGACTCTATAGGCCCCACAAACCCGAACGTTGTTGGGCGTACCGCATTACACCGCCGCTGTTGTTAACCGACGCTTTATTTAGCCACTGGTTAGATGGAAGGTTGGACTAGAAATTGAATACCTGGATTTTGTCTGAAACATCCGGTATTAAAACTGATGCGTACGCTGTACGGGCCGGTCCTGAGCTCGAATAGACTGCAATGTTACATGATACCATATGGAATATTGTTTTGTGTTATTCTTTTGAGTAATAGATTTTGAATTTACTTTAAGACACGTTTCATATAGGTTTATTAACCAAAGATACCTACTTAAAACTGTGGATACAGGGTCAGCACTCAAACGTATTCGTAAACCAAAAGTATACTAAAACCATACTTTGTAGCGTTGATAGCTCAGTGGTTGGCGCGTTCGCATTCCAATCCACAGTATGCGGGTTAAAATCCCAACAATGAGCTTGAGCTACCGGTAAAGCAAATATCGTGAAGAAACCATAGCATGGTTGTATTGGCGGTAAGGCACTTACTAGACTCGTGAGAGCGAATAATAATCTGGTTGTATGGTTTTAACAGTGTTAATTCATGTCCGTTATCGTTACAGGCATTCCTCGAGATGGCAGAAGAGATTTCAGCAGTGGCGATGGTCGCGTACTTCGGCGGCTGCGTCGCGCAGCTCCGAGGCAGAGCCGTCTACGTTCAGTTTTCCAATCACAAGGAGCTCAAAACGGATCAGACACATAGCAACGCTGTAAGTATCAACCCTGAGATTTTAACAAGACGAAAAACTGTACTAGAGCCGCCCTCCGTATTTGCGCATAATTTATTTCATAAATAGTACTTCACAAAAAACAGTTGCTGCGATTACCATCCCAACCGGGTTTAACCACTCTTGAAGTGTATCTTGAAGTTAGGCTTTTTATTTATTTTACCCGGGGTGCAAAGCGAGACGCAGCCGCACGCGCGCATTCACCTTGATAAAGACCGCCGTATGCGGTTGAAAATATAGTCGGAGTATCCGGCTTAATCTTACTTGAGTAATTCCCGTGTAATATAAATTAAATGTGTGAAAACCACGTCAGTTTCCATAATAAAGTTAGGCTTTCCTTACATGTAATATTTTTTGAGCAGTATGAGAATAGAAGGCCCTGGGACAGTATAGATTAAAAAAGTATTAATAACTAGTCGTCCGCCCCGGCTTCGCACTGATGTAAGCTCGGCCTTCAGCCTCGCTACAAAATATAATATAGCCTATGTCACCCGGGGATAGTGTAGCTTCCCAACAGTGAAAGAATTTTTCAAATCGGTTCAGTAGTTTCGGAGCCTATTCAATGCAAACAAACATCAAATCGTTCCTCTTTATAATATAAGGTCGGGGAAAAAGTTTCTTCGTATTTTTTAAACAAATTCAAGACATATTTTTTTCAAGTTTAATTACATTTAATTATAATATATATGTGCCATTTTGTTCGATAACTTGTTGCCATCTTGTAGGTAGTGACATGATCCCGTTGCTGTAGAATTTTTGGGACTTCTGATCAAAAAAATGCAACAAGTAGTTTTGACAGTCCTCTCTTGATGTTAATCTAACACTACCCAAAGAATTCTGAAGAGATCGAAACAGGTGGAAATCTGAGGGTGCAAGGTCAGGGCTATATGGTGGATGCATTAACACTTCCCAACCAAGCTCTCTAAATTTTTGCTGAGTGGCCAAAGATGTGTGCGGTCTGGCGTTATCATGATGAAAGACCACACTCTTTCTGTTGATCAATTCCGGCCGTTTTTTCTCAATTTCTTGTTTGAGTCTCATCTGCTGTTGGCAGTAGAGATCCGAATCGATGGTTTTGCCCGGCGGTAAAAGCTCATAATGAACGATGCCCTCCCAATCCCACCATACACACAGCATCACCTTATTACGTGTTAATCCGGGTTTCGCTACAGTCTGTGGTGCTTCACTGCCCTTTGACCATGATCGTTTGCGCACATTCTTGTCGTAGGTGATCCATTTTTCATCACCAGTGATCAATCTTTTCAAAAACGGTTCGGTTTCGTTACGTTTCAATAGAGAGTCGCAAATGAGTACACGATTCATTTGGTTTCTTTCAGTGAGCTTGTGTGGCACCCAAATATCGAGTTTTTTTTGTATACCCAGTTTTTTTCAAATGGGTCAAAACTGTTTTGTGGTCAATCCCCAGTTCTTCAGCTACGTCGTAACTATTAATATGCCGATCTTGGTCCACTTTTTCAGAAATGGCATCTACTTTATCCGTAACAGGGCGACCAGAGCGAGCTGCATCTTTGACATCAAAATTCCCGGACTGAAAACGCTTGAACCAACATTGTGCTACTCTTGATGACACTGCATTAGGTCCATAAACGTCACAAATTTTTTTCGCGGCTTGTGTCGCAGTTTTCCCTTTTTTGTAATAAAATTTCACAATATATCGAATTTCTTCGTTAGATTCACTCATTTTATCAAACAAAAAAACAATTGAAAAATGGTGGGAAATTGCTTTTTACTTTTTGTATTCCTTTTTTAAAATGTCATATTTTTAATGGTATCAAAACCAGCCAGATACAAACAGTACAACGGATGAGATTTTTACTACAACCTTATACATACAAAATACGAAAAGACTTTTTCCCCGACCTATTATTAGTATAGATACATTTTAATGCATCTATATTTAAATTTTATTATACAAAATTGTAAAATAGCAGTTATAATCTAAGAAAACTACATACATTACATGTACATAGGTACATTTTAAACACTAGAATATATCTATCGATGACAAAACGGAGAAATTAATTGCTAGTTTCATTTTCAGAGCACTCTACATAATTACTCGTATTTACGTATTTATATACCTGTCGCCAAGGTAATTACTAAGGTGATACGCTAAGCGACTGTTCTCAGAATAGGTATTACAGAGATGAGACAACTAGAACAACAATTCAACTAATGTCTCCCGCAGTAACAAAGGCCTCGGTATTAATACGGCATTAGCGAATCCTCAAAACGAGCATACCTCACCACGTAATAACGTAACAACAGTTCAATTATCCCCGTTACAACTACAAGCGGGGATTAGAGTATTAAACCCGAACCGAACGCTGCCAATCGGGAAATACAACCCTTGGGGGCTGGTGGCCTGCACTCGACCTGTTAATTTAATCTTTGTTAGAGGCATCAAGAACCCGCAATTTAGATAACAGTATTCAATAAACCCGCATGCCGCGTCGGGACCCCGTTGTTCCGATTTGATTGAGTTACCGAACTATTACTGTTGTCTGTCTCTAACATTTCGACTGTGATACGGGATCGCGCGTGACGCGAATGGACGATTGCAAAGTTTATTTTATAGAGGTAAATGCTCATAAATGATCGAATCGCATACGAATCGTGGCTATGCCAGATTCCTCTACATGTTGCGGGCCTGATTCTTATATATACTAATCGGATTGACCAAAACGACTGTTAAAGAGTTTCAATGATAAAGTTAGGCTTTGGCTTAGGTCTTGCTAACATTAAAGCTCCAGATATCACAACAATTCCACAAACCTTACTTTGTTAAATATAAAATCCTAACCGTCGCGTCAATTTACATCTTTGATATTTGCAATTTTGGAAAAATACCCTGAATATTTTAAAAAGGTTTCAGAATTACCACGTATAAACATCCGCTCAGGTTTAAGCTTAAATTAGTAATCCCAAATCGAGACTCTGCTTAGTAGTGGTCCTCATGCAATGGCTATAAAAATATTTAATAAATTACCCGAAGACTTAAAGAGTGACGAAAATGAACAAAATTTCGCAAAGAATAAGAAAAATTTACTAATTGAAAAGTACTAATTCAGTAGAAAATTATCTAATCGACAAAACATTATAAACAGATCGGGCTGCTCCATACCTAAATTGCCATATCCTAATCGGGTCATTGTGTAAAGTGTTAACTATGCATAACATAATGTGCAATAAATAATTTGACTTTGACTTTAGGTTAACTTGTTGTTCGCTCCAAACTGTATCCTTTGAACACTACCTTCACGATCGATTGATAGATTTTTCTCATATATGAAATTGCATGAAGTACTTGCCTACAAGGGGAAGGCCTATGTCCAGCAGTGGACGTGATGATGATGACTTGCCTACAAAGATTTAATGAAGATCTAAAAAACGCAGTCTTGTTCCCGTAAAGTCTCCGATAATGTTTCTACTAATAGAAGTTGTATATCTCATCAAATTAAGTCTACTTAAAAAAAAAATTTTCTCTCTACGTAATTTTTAGTGCGAAAGCAGTAAAAAATATGCTTAACCCTTTTAGTGTCCGCTTTATCTCGCCGTTGATTACTTTTGAGACATTTAATTTTCCTTCATAACGTCAACGGAAAACTTTAATTGGACATTGCACTAACGTACCTATTTGATGAAAAATTAATATGCTGCTCTTGTAATGACTTCTTGTTAGTAGCATCTAGCTGATGACCGCAACTTCGTACACGTAGAATTCATACAAACTTTCAAACTTCATTTGATTCGGCTCGTTTGCAAAATCCTTTCTTAGCGGACCTCTACACCCCACGAGGAAACTACCTGCCAAATTTTAGTAAAATTTCGTAAAACAAGTAGTTCTTGAGATTTCGTGGTGAGTCAGACAGTAAGTCAATGAATGAGTGTTATTTCGCTTTAATATCTATAAAATGTGAATCCGTTATTGGCTGTCAGTATATCTATAAGTTTAATGTATTAATTTCGAGAGCTGTGGATTTTGTTAAATAAATAAAATATGTAGATAAAGATATATAGAATAGAAAGGTACTTACTGAAGTATTTTATAATTTGTACATATTATGTATGGAGTGACCTAGACATGTTTATTCCCAAAATAGAAGACCCAATCTATTTAAATCTCATAACCATTGTCCTAATTATGATTAAAATGCCAAAAGGCATAACCAAATGCAAAGTAAACTGAGTAGCTTCTTAATAAATTAAGATAATACGCAAATTTAGAATAAAAGTAGAGTGTTTGTGAATAAAACGCTGCTCGCTCCAGACGGCTGCGGCCACGAGAAGGGAAATCAATATTTTTGGTAACAAAACACCCAATGGGAGGATTAATTAAAACGCTTAATTAGTTTCGTTTATCCACGAAACCTATCAAAAACAAAACCATCCCGTCGGCTGATAATATCGAGATATTGTTCTTACCTCTAACCGGTTGTCTCTAATTTTGGAATATTTCGGGCCTGGAAGTTGCTTACGTAGGTGGGTACATCTAATCCAGTCTTTTGTGGTCATTATTTATTTACATTTTTGTTTTTTGATGAAATTTTGTCGGAAACACCCTAATTAATTTTTCATTTATTTAACTAACACGGTACAACCAATTACATTAGATAAATGATTAAAATATTACAAAATCATATAACTCGTCATTACACTAATCAAAAATTCAATGCAAATATATTAACAAACAATACAAAATTAAAAACAATAATAAAATTAGGGACATGTCATAGAAGGAAAATATTTTTTAAAGGGTTTTAAGGTGTTTCATACCTAATCAATATTATAAGTATTTCTATATATCGCAGAGCCTAATCTTTGTTCAACTTCAGTCTACCAGAACTTAATATGTAACCCCTTTTTTAGGGTTCCGTAGCCCGACATGGAACCCTTATAAATTCTTTCTCTCAGTCCGTCTGTCTGTCCGTCTGTCTGTCTCTCCGTCCGAATTTTTTAGAACCTTCTAACGTCTATGATTATTAAGATAAGTGCATGAAACTTTGCGTAATGACAGTTGTAGTATAGATTTCAATTTTAAAAGTATAAACAATGTATAATATTGCATTTTAAAGGTGGCTCTGGTACATGTGAAATGGGGATGAAAATAATTTTCTTTCTCCACCTGCTGTTGTGGGGTATCGTTAAAAAGTTCTTTTAAAATGAAGGTAAAGGTTTCTTACATAACTTTTTTATAAAGTCTATACTTTGCGTGTATTATGTATTCTGTGACTTTGCGAAATATGGCCCGCCAAAGTGGAAAAAGGTTGCCCCCCCCCTGCATATTTAATCGATAAGACATAGAAACTTGTAACTTACAATACAGATTGGTCATATTTAAAACCATCATTCAAAATTATTTCATACATTATATGACTTTTTGAGTAACAGCGATAAAACTGTAATAAATTCAAGGTGTTCCAGCTCAAAAGTCATTGACCTTTTTGTAAAATGGTCTTAACAAATAATGTTTCTCAATCAGTTTTCACTATGTTTAAACCATAACAAGTATATGCTAAGTCCACAGAGCTTCGTTCGTTCGAATTTTTCTATGACTATCAATTTCTGAACTATGACTACAATTATATGGCTTTGATTACGGAACCCTACCATATGCGTGTCTCGACCCGCTCTTGGCCAGTTATTTATTGATAACTAGGTTTGCACTTGACCGCCACCTTGAAAGTGATATTGCTGTCTACGACGGAGCACGCTTGCCTAGAAGAAACCGATTCAATTGAGACTTGAAAACATCCAGATTGTAACTGTCGGGGAACACCCATTCAGGCAGCGCATTCCACAGACCAAAATAATAGTGGATTTCTGGTGCTTAGTTTCACATAGTCAAGGACTTCCGTACGGTACGTGAGTTTGCGGCATGTCTTTGATTATGTTAAACAAGTAAGATAACATAATAAATATACGAGTAGTAAGGAAAAAATATATTAATAATAGACGGTGCGTTACTACCCTTATTAGACAGCAGCGTGTATAATTCTGTTTTAGTTTAGTCCCACGCAACGAAAAAATTTAGGTATGTATCAAATGTATGTATTATTAAACGATGAAAAACAATAAGTACTTCATCATCAGCCAGAAGACGTCCACTGCTGAACATAGCCCCCCCCCCCCCCCCCCCTAACCCCCTTTAACCTCCACACTGAATGACATCCTGCCATCTGCATCTGCTGGATGCCCGCGACTCTCACAATGTCGTCGGTCCATCTAGTGGGAGGCCTACCTACGCTGCGTCTTCCGGTTCGCGGTCTTCCCTCAAGAACCTTTCCTCCCTTCGGTCCATTCTAATCGGTCATCAGTTCTTCGAGCGATGTGTAAAGTACAATAAGTACTTATTACGTATATATTGAACCAAAAAAATATCTCAAATCCATAGAAGTGTTTTCGACGAAATAATTATGTCAAAAATTACATTGGGAACCGATATTTGTGAATCGAAAATTTACCGTACTTTAAATGCACAAACTTGCAAAAAATAACAAAACACTTTCAACGCTATTTAAACATCTGTTCATGGTAATCAAAGTAGAATGGCTCATTCCGCTCAATAGTTAATTAACGTAATAACCAGCATCATCTGTTTATTAAATACTAACAATATTGTTTGATCTAATTGTTGGTAATACAAACACTGTTTGTGTCAATAGTATCCTAATTAACGCGATGATTAAACGCAAAACGGATAGGTACAAATAGGTGATTATCTGTTTACTTAAGTTTCTCTCAGAGGCGTTTGCGGTAAATATTTGTTCGTAAATAGGTAACTTAGCTAAGTTACTTTGACTCTGTAATTCCAGTGAGAGGGGTGCGTAATTTCGTACAAGTGTTTAACATCGTTTTCATATAAATCAGTGCATGTTTAGAACGATTTAGCATTCATATTTTGAATACTAGAGTAACATTGTTATTTATTAAATGTGCATAATTTTATTAGCAATTATACTATGAAAAAAAAAAAAACTTGTTTTGACAAGTTTAATTCTCCGATTATTAATCACAGTCATGATTCCGGACTAAAACTAAGTACTAAAATTCTTTTCTTAATTTAAACTAGCAATTTTTACTTAATTTCACACAACTTTGATTCGCGAAAAAAATAAAATTTACTCTTTTGTGCTTGTATTATTTTGCTTTCTAATTAAACCCATGTTATCAAGAAATTGTCGTTGGCATAAACACAATTAAAAAACTCTCATATTACGTCCTCCTTTTTTCTTTAATCGACATGAACTTTTATGAAAATAAAATAAAACAAAGAAGGTATACTTATAATTTTTTTTTTTTGTTCAATGTTGTGTACAAAGTAAACACTGAATTAAGCCCTTCGTACAACATAGTCTGTGTACAAATTAGGCTCTGAATTAAGCAATATTTGGTTTCAGATGCTTTCACAAATTAGACCAATTCATAAAATCAGCATCTATTTGAAATATTCTTTGTTATTCGATAACTTTACCTTTGGCCTATAAAAGAACCAAAGAATTTCCTACCAATTTAAAAAATACATTTCAATGTGAATTCTCAGTTCCGTTATTGTTTACCCCTGAAAGGCTTTGTATTGCGGCTAATGGTCATTATATTGTACCCGTTATCCATAATCGTTGTCGATTTACATCCGATCGCAGATTGTAACCCCTCACCTGTGAAACCTTTGTTAATCGATTTAATACCGTTTTGTGCACGGGTGTCATAATAATGGCCTAATGCAATGTTACGATGGAACCCGCTTTTATGTTATGAGCTCCACATTTGCATGGTTTTGTTCTATCAATCAATGGTGTCAAACTAGTGGAAAGTTTTCAAAAAGCTATTAAAAAAATTGTTGACATAAATGCATAGATGGCGTTGACGAGACATGGACATGGATGTGAAGATTTTGTAAAACCACAGACGAAAAAAGGCCAATTAAAAAAACTTGCTTATTCTCATATACAGACAATATCTATCTGTTTGTTTGACACTGTCTGTCATGCTTGTTTTTGTGTTATTATATTTCGTAGTATAAGTATTTTGTAGTATTGTTAGCTAAAAAAGAACTTGTTCTGCAATATAGCACAAAGTAATAAGTATATATAAGTGTGCTTTGCCTAGCTATATATATTATAATAATAAAATGTCTCCTCTTCCTTGTATTGTAGGCTTCATTGAAAATATGAAAAACATTAAAACCTTGTCATGTCAGCGCCATCTGTCGATGGTTACAGAACTATGTTCCTAGAGCTGTCAGAAAACCGCCCATTGTGTTTCTAGTTTTATATATTTTTATTCACACTGTTAATTATTTCTTATTTATAATATCTTATCATCGAAATATTGGTCAAGTTTTTTTGCATAGAATGTGATATTGCCTATGCGGCATTGCATTTATTATTTGAAACTTACAGGATACCAAAGTGAGTCAATCACGATATTTTTTTAAATTATGTATAAGAAAATTTGTATAGAAACTTGACGATGCATTATGCCCTTAACAAAGCCATAACAAAAGGTTTCTTTTCTAAGGTATGCAAAAAATCGAGGATAAAACGTATTTGACGTTCGTTTGACATCCTCATTTCCCCTACTCCGTAACGACGCAACTTGCCTCGCTCTTCTGCTCACAAGACCAGCTCGTTACGCCGAAGACTATCCCGTAATTGATATCGGGCGCAGATGTCTTCAAATTTTACGATTATTTTCCACTTCAATCTCAAATAGGTCCTTTTTAATAGAAATTGTAACTGCATAAAAGTTCTCGAGGCAAATAACTATACTGAAATTTAGTCATCCTTAGCTTCTCTGAACTTTTTTTTAAAATCTTTAATGTCTTTTGGCAAAGTTGTGATGTATATATTCCGGGCGGATTTACCACCTCCCACAGTCACAATTCGGGACTCTTTGTATCGTACACTATTAAAACTTATAACAAGGGAGTAGCTAACAGAGCTAGACATTGTTATTGCGATTCACAGGAAAAGAGACGCCTTCACGCATTATTACGTCACGTTCCAAACGTGACTATACGTTTTCTGATTTTAATTCGAATCTTACATGAAATATTCGGTATCTAAGAACTACCGAGTGCATTTTAAAGAACGTGTATTGAACGCAAAGCTTTGATCAATCATGCGACGCAAAAGGTTTCTGTGGCGGCTGAATAGGATTCTTCAATGGAGGGCGAAGTTATTTTGTCGCGAAGTAAAAGTCGCGAGAACGTCTGCTAATAGTGGCCGCGGTGAAAGATTGCCTCGCCAGAATAAGTACGTGTAACCTTTACGCCATTCCCGAGGTTAAAATACCATAGGAACCAGCCGAGGACAAAACGAAAAAACACCAGGAGTGTTAGCACCGCGGTCTTTGACGTTTTCATTCGCTACAAGATTTTTAGCTTTTTAAATTCATATCCGATGATAGCAAAAGTTGCGTTACTCTATAAAATGTTTTCTCTCGTTTGTAAAAAATACTGCCGCTTTTTCCTAAGCTTTACTCAGCAGTAAATTGTTGCTAATTACCTGTCCGTTTTAATTTTAAAGGTCGGTTGAACAATATTAAATATTCCCGGCAATTCACATTTTGCAGAAGTTTGGCGAACTCCTCTAAAAAGTGAGTTGATATTTTCCTTTACCGTCGATACAGACATTTTAAACAGTACATGCGAGAAAAAAGGAGTGAAGGGGTACAAGTCAACGTGAATTTGTAGCGGAGCCTTTGCCGTCGGCGGCAGGCTTACCATGACACGGTTAAAGCCTTATTTTTGTGTCTGGCCGGGCCGCTTGTCAGCCCGTGTCGTCGCGCACAAAGCCATGTGAAAATATAGGATCAAAGTCGTCCACCCCTTCCCACGTACACGCAAACCTTACGTGTAAACTCAACGTTTTTCACTCTGTCATTTCATTACATTTTTTATTCATAAACAAAACACGTTACGCGTGAAAAAGCCCTTCGCAGTGTTAATCATGCAACCGATTTGTTAAAATACATGTGCCTCGTGCGAGTCATGGTACAACCACAGGTGACAAGTTCAGCGTTTGATACGGGTTCAAAGTTTTAAGTGCTGCTATACTGTTTCACGGGACCGGTTAAAGTTTAATTTCTACTTTTACACTCTTACCTGGCAATTCAGTTGCGTCATTATCACACTTTTCATAAAACTATTTGTTCGCCCCGAACTGAGACCTCGCGACTCCTTTATCTTTGCAATCCCTCGACCAATTTTGCCTCTTATAAAAAAAATAAGTGATTTTTTTAGGCGCGCTGTGCACTTTTTGGGTGAACAAAAATCATGGAACTCGCGCCATCGTCACGCTGTACCGTGTATTTTAAAATAGTGCCATCTCTTGTAGAATAGTTGAATTACTGCTTAAGTTTTCACTTCTGACGTGCAGTCCTATGACTGGTTCTTTTTTTATTGTAATAAACTACTCGACTGCAAAATTTCATGAAGATCGGAACAACGATGCTGAAGTTATCGTCGAAGAAATATACAAACATTCATAGAAACGCCGACTTTTCTCATTAGAAACTCTTCACTCGGTCAATAACGCACATAAAATAACAAAGAATAATTATTTTACACCCAAATAGTGAATGTCTCGAAACGGCCATTCAGATTTCTAACTACAAACAGCGCCCCGAAACCCACACAAATATTATATCGCAAATAAAAACACATTTATTGTCACGCGCGAAATGTAAACATGTCCATTCGGGACTCTCATAATTTCCGGGACAATGAAACGTAATACGGCAGGGGCGAGTTATCTTCCACGAGACTCGAGTGCAAGACTAGTAGATAACGGTGACCACGGCAACCATGGCGCAGAATACGAGCACCCACGCAGTAAACCAACTTGGTACTTTACGTTAAATTTGGCATTTTTTTTGGACATATTGACTCTTTTTTACATTTTTGAATACACGTCTTATGCGCTACAGCCAAGACAATGGAGATTGAACTGAATAGAGTTGGAGTACTGATCTAACTTAAGACGCAAAACAGACAATAGATTAGAATAATTAATTAGTTAATACTTGGAGCTTTGTACCACAAATTAAGTCTTAATCGCTGCCTAACTTGCACAACACTGGAAGGCACCGCACGGGCCAAATCAAAACTTGGAGCATAGCGCCAGAGCACCTTATTAATGATAGGAACGCGTTAATTGCCTGACTCGAGTATACAAGTACAAGTGTAGAGTTTTTTCTGTGCCGTCTTTCTCTTACCACTGCTGGGCAAAGGCAACAAGTATGAAACTTTCAAACTATTTTAAACATTTCCGTAAATTAGCTAGTCAAAGACTGTGCTCGGTCCAAGCATTGTTTGCTCTGACAGCTGAATGAAAACCACGAATTCTGATCACTTACAGCAGGTATCCCATAATTTTTCAGTGAAATATTAAATTAAAATTATTTATTCAGCTTTGATTACAATGCTATTGCAGCTATCAGAGCAAATAAATGCTTGGACCGAGTTTAGTCAGAGACAACATTTTAAATACTTTGCGTCTTGCCGTATTTTTTTATGAACACCTTTTTCGCTACACTTGTAAACAATTCTTGTTAATTGTTCACTTGTGACTATGTAAACAATAAATCTTGAAAGTCTTTTTAACCGACTTCAAAAAGAAGGAAGGTTCTCAATTCGCCTTTTTATTTAAACATACTTCTAATTGTCGTATCGATTTGACACTTTGTCGTCCTGTTTACATCTATATATTTAAATAGGCGATGTGTGTATGTATGTATCTGTATCTTCCCTTTGGATTAAATAATGGCTGGACCGATTTTGACGGGACTTTCACTAGCAGGTAGCTGATGTTATAAGGAGTAATCCATGCTGGTGATACCGCGGGGCGCAGCTAGTAATACATAATATACGTACCTATATATAATCAGAATAACAAAACTATAGTTTCGTACCACTGAACCGAACTGATCTGATGATGGAGTCAGTTGATTATGGAACTGTACATTAGCTAACAATTATTATTTATTTTATTATTTATTTATTATCAATTCTTCAGCTGTAAGTTTTCACACTGTTGTATAGTACTATTTCTGTTACGCACTGTTTTTGCACTATGGCCGCGTCAAACAAAGGGGCGCCATAAACTTATTTTGTATCGTGAGGGAACAATTCCGCTACTTTGTTAACGATGAGTTATGAGTGAAGGACATTGGCGATTACGGCCGATTAATATGAGTTCTATTGTTCGGTTTGAAATAGTTTCGGTGACATGAGAAGAAATATGACCAGATATAATATTAACAGAAATTATTAAACGATAGCTAAGCATTTATACTACTTGCAATATTACACCAAAAGCGAAACTTGTAAGACGTGATGGAGTGGTATGTTTGTTTTGTTTTATGACAAAGTGGGCTGAGCTAATTTTAATTACATTTTGCAAGGAAATAAGCAGTGTCATGAAATAAATTATAGTAAGTAGGAATCACGTGGATAAAAACTGCGTGAAAACTGGAAAATTGCAAAGCGCTGCTAGTGTTTTTATATATTACTAGCCGCCCGCCCCGGCTTCGCACGGGTAAAAGCTCGGCCTTCGGCCTCGCTATAAAATATAATGTAGCCTATGTCACCCGGGGATAGTGTAGCTTCCAGTGAAAGAATTTTTAAAATCGGTTCTGTAGTTTTCTAGTTATTTCGTTACAAACATCCAAAAATACAAATCTTTCCTCATTATAATATTGTAGATATATGAGACACTGATTTCCTCATACACTTTCAAATTGTATGACTTACAATCTAAATTAATATAATGTAATGTTATTTATAATATTGCTGTATCAATTTTAGTCCATATTATTATTTATGTTAAATTAAACTTATTGTTCCAGTCAGCGTCGGCGCAAGCGGCGCTGCAGGCCGCCCAGGCAATATCAAACAGCGCCGGGGCGGCCCTAGTAGCTGGGGCGGGCGCGGCCCTACAGCCTGCCAACGGCGGAACAGAAATACAGGTAAAACATACTAACTACATACCTACTTACAAATATTTACTAACCTTCTTACTCAAAAACTACCATAAACCCCACTGACAGATGTAGCTTAGTAAGCAGCTTGGTTAATAGCGTTATTTTCAAACTGACTTCCAAATAAGAAGGAGGTTATCAATTCAATTGTATTTTTTTAATTTTTGTGGTCCCATTTCAATTTGGTCCAGTTCTGAAATTTTTATGAAGTCAGTTTTTCATATTGATAATTATTGTCAAATATTCTCGATGAAATGTGTTTATAATATAGGTAAGTTTTGTCTTTATTCACCCTGTTTTATGGCATTTACTCACAGTCCGGCCGCTGCGAGAATACATCTGACAGCTACGACAACATTGTTATAATCTAAATGCAAACACTTTCATTTAATATTTTTTACCATTGGCACTAAAAAAAGAGCATCTGATTCATTTATAACAGAGAATAAAAAGCAGCAATTATCGTAAATAACTTGTTGCTGCTAAAATCTAATAGGTGTATATTGTAACGTTTCAATACTAAACAAGAATATACCTTATAACTAAATTTTGTAAAATGTTAATTCCACTATAAATTTCTAATGTTTATATTTAATCCTTTGTTCTCTTATTACTTACCGATTATAATAAATAAATCATAAAATCTGATAAATACTACACTACTTACTATTTATTATCTCGCAGACAAAACTTCCACCTTAAGAATTCTATTAGCACATCATATCAGAGGCTCGATTTTTGAATCGCTCGTATGATATTTCACAAAAAAAATACATGTGAAATGACTAGCTTTTGAACGGAATTCCAAACAAAAGCCGCATTTTTTTTAGTAATCATATCACTAGCTAACGCAACGCCCAACCGAGCTAACCAAGCTCTGCAATAGAAAATATTTTTCTCGTATATAAAGAAGACATTGACAGATCTAGGCCTGGCCTGGCTAGTTCTTTATTAAATATTTATAACAGACTTTATTATCACCGTCAAAGTCATTCGCAAGCCTGAACAAAGCGAAAAACCTTGTGCTAATTTCGCGAATTCCAAATTGCCCACTTGAATAATGCACAATACATTAAGCCATTAAACATGCTAACACTCCTTTTTACTCTCACCTAACTCCCTCACGAATTTAAACCTTTAAACAGGGTCGATTACAAAAGCCTCCTTTAATAATGTAAGACCCCTCTCTTGAATCTGATTCGAGTATTCTCTAAAGGCTTCTCTAAAGGTAGAGTTTGTCTATGCACCTAGCGTACAGTGCAATTGAAGTATGTAATGTTTTATGAAAGAATACCTTTAGCTAGAACCTATTGCCAGCCTTCCTGGTACTTTCCATGGGCAATTACTTCATTTTTATTTTAGTTAAACTTTTTTTATATATATTTATAACACTAGATGTTGTTGTTACCGCTACTTTGTACACGTAGACGTAGAGTTGTTTCACATATATTTTCTATCCTTTTTGTACTCTTAATTCGGCCTTTTCGAAAAATCCGGTCTTTGCGGACCTTTATACCCCAAGGTGAATCTAGAGAATCAGATCTACCTGAGTGTATAAATAAATAATAATAAATAAATATCTGGGACGTTATTGCACACATGGTCATCTGACACCAAACTAAGCAAAGCTTGTAATATGGCTATTATAGTAATATTAAATAAATAAAATAAATAAATTACTATTATAGGTAAATGATTGAGAATACGCGAAACTAATTTATCGAAATAATGTTGGAAAATGCTACAATATGGAGGGATCTCTTTTCCCTTTTTTCGTATATTCTAATCCGTATATCATGTTGCTGCTTGAACTACTTAGATTTTTGATGACGATGATGATGTTGTTTTATGACACTAAAGTAGCTCTCCAGGAGGTCAAATTAAAAAGTGCTTCCCGTGTGGTCCCATTTCAATTTGGTCCAGTTCTGACATTTTTATGAAGTCTGATTTTTGTATTGATAATTTATATTTTATTATTTAACAATAAGTTTTATTGCTTAGTAAGTAGGTATATAAAATTAAAACCTTGCTGTTCACAAATCAGGCTCGTGTATTCCCCTAGGTTACCTGAGAGTTGTGTAGCACGAGGCTAGTTGTATATGCAGGAAGCGTCTCTTGCAAGACGGATCGCCAGATTGTCGCCTCGAGGTTACAATGCAGATGCGATATTGATAATGGCTGGGGGGAAGCGGAAACGCTAAGGAAAATTGATATAATAAGCTTGCGTGGAGAAGGCGGTTCGATGTTGTATTAGATTCATATACGGCCTTATTTATAAATGACTAGTCGCCCTCCCCGGCTTCGCACGACTGTAAGCTCGGCCTTCGGCCTCGCAAAAAATATAATATAGCCTATGTCACCCGGGGATAGTGTAGCTTTCCAACAGTGAAATAATTTTTCAAATCGGTTCAGTAGTTTCGGAGCCTATTCATTGCAAACAAACAAACAAACAATCAAATGTTTCCTCTTTATATATTGGTATAGATGAGGTTTTTTTTCGATTCTAAACAAGAAACATAGACATCCTAGCTTTAGGTACGATTATCTTTCGCACGTATCTATACATTAATCAAAACGTAGAAATAAAAAATCTGTAATTGAAGGATATAAAAATAAATATACAGGGCGTCTTAAAATAAGCAGCTGCATGAACACGACAAGACAGTTATTAGAATTTTTGTTTGTTTGTTTGTCCACGCACATCTCCTAAACCACTGGACGGATTTAAATGCGGTTTTCACGAATGTGCTTAGCTATGACCAAGTATAGGCTATGTTATTTTGCGCAAGGGCCGGATATACGGGGGGGAAAAGGGTTGAAAGTTTATATGAAAATCTACGCGTACGAAGTCGCGGACAACAGCAGTACTTGTTAATAAAATTACATGTAAAAAGTTTTACAGTTAAATGATTATTAACAGGATATTTGCCGTGATTAGGTTGTGGATGGAGCTCCCGATATTTCGGCGCAGTTACATACAACCTTATTACGGTAAATATTTCCTTAATAATCATATAACTGTAGTGAACAACCGTGATAGTTTGACAGTATAATATATTTTGCATATATTGTTTGCTTTATTCTAAGTCTGCATATTTCACAATGTAAGATAACGTCTTTCCAATTCTTCGAGAGCAGACGGTGTCACATCCAAGCATTCCCAAGTCACCTAGTGTCGCGTATCGCTTGCAATACCCAACCGCAACCTATGTTCCCCGTATTGTAAACTTGTGCTGTAGACATCGTGGCCGCAGCTCTAACTTACTGCCTACAGGGACTCTAATTGTCTAAGATATTTTCTTGCTAAGACTGGCTTTGACGTTGTTCAGATAAACTTGCGATCGTGGAGTAAGTTAGATTGTTAATTAGCTTTTAATGATCCGATTTGTTACTCCAATGTTGTGTTACAAAGTCTCGCGAAGTTCAAGATCAGAATTTAAGATTACAGTGAATTACCCATCGGTTTAAAAAGAATTGGTCTTAAATATTTTGAGTAGATACATTTTTGAATTTTATGTTAATCATACCTTAATGTAATTCTTATCCTGATTTACTTAGAAATCTGTCAGATTGTTTTATTAAAATGGTAAATACAATAATTATTTAAAAAAAAACTTTTTACTAACAAAGTTTTCGTGTTATTCTCAGCAAATCCTTTCATTTGATACCCATATCATGATGGTAGATAAGAAAATTTTGTCCGCCGTCTTGGGGCGTTCGCCATATTGAATTTAATGTGACGTCATTTTATTTTTCGTATTCTTCGCAGCAAACCCTTTCATTTGATACCCATCATCATGGGGGTGCATATAAAATAATTGGTCCGCCATCTTTGGGAGTCCGCCATATTAGATTTACAATGATGTCATATAGCTAATGTAAAATAAATTAAAATCACAACTGTATTCTGTTTAGACCATGTTGTGTGCTCATTGTTTTGGGTCTTGGGATCGAGCAAAATCATTAACGTGTTATTATATAGGTATGTATATGTCCTGTGACTTGTTATGAGTGCCTAATAATAAAATAAAAATAAAATAGCTAATCATGCATTGTCATCCAAACTTATCGTGTGGCAAATTTTCAGCTCAATTGGTTGGGAATAACTAGTCTAAAATTCAGTTGTAAGATTGGCCACACATACTACGTACATACTAACAGGGAAACTTAAAAGCTTGTAACAAAACCAAAACGTATGTCACAACCAGCGTTGCCAGACGTCCCGATTTTGGCGGGACGACCCGATTTTTTAATCACAATTAAATGTCCCGCGCGGGAAATTCCAAAATCCCGTCATGGCAAAAAAAACTGGCAACGTTGGTTACAACCAAAATCGTATAAATAATAGCCCAAGATTTTATTCCCTTGTTGGTATCATGAAGTGGTTTGATCTACTTACCTTTTTGTACTTTTCAGGGAGGTCCAAACACAGTTCTGCGCGTGATCATTGAACACATGCTGTACCCAATAGTGCTGGATGTGCTGTATTCAATTTTCCAGCGGTACGGAAAGGTGCTCAAAATCGTCACATTCACCAAAAATAGTAAGTACTATGAATGAGAAAATACGAAAGTCTTCATGTAAAGGCGTGTATTATCCACACTCAACTTCAAATTAGCTGACCGGATTTGTACGAAATATGGTACAGAGGTGGATTATCATATGTACTATTTTTATCTCGAAAATATTACGGTTCCTGTAGAATATCGGCTGAAACCGTGAGTTACACACACACGTTTCGTGTTGGAATGCTCGATTGTAATAAGACTCTATATTCCTCTTTAAGTCAAAGTTCACAAAAAAAGTTCAAGTTGTTAGCATGGAACCCGAAGAGCTGTACCTACAATCTCTACAAGTTCTACTGCTAGTGTGTACAGCCCTGATGCGTGTGCAAACCCTCACACTCAAACTCTCGAGTTCAGTAAAATAATCAGTTGCATGGCAGGTAAAATTTGTATACCATTCAATTTTATCTATATACCCAAATAAATAAAATGTTGGTAAGCGCATCACTTTTTTTTTCATGTTCATAATAATAGTCCGAATAAGGTTTTCAGGGAAAGAAAAATTGCCCAGGAAATTGCAATTTCTGGAAAAAAATAAGTGCTTTTTTCTATGAGATTTTTGTATGGACTTAAGACCATAACATTTTTTTTATTTCGACTAAAACCGTATTTGCTAAAAAAAATAAAAATTAGTTACAGTGAAAATTATAACTTATTTTAAACATCGTTTCAATTATCCTGTGTTTCCATTAATTAGTAATACATTGCTCCGTAAGCCTTTTATCACGACCGCTTTGCGTCCGCAACGGGCCCGCGGGATTACAACGGCTAATACAACTATTAATAAATCGAATCGCGGGGGCTTTAAAATTAATTTCCAGAGCGTTATAGTGATAGATGTACCAAACAACGCACGGCCTAAATCCAAGGGCGCAATCCGTTTAAAATTTAAATCGTACCCTCATGCATATCCTAAATAAATCCGGCATACAGGAGCCAGCCAGGTAGGTACATATTTGATAAGCCCCTGCCGCCTGCGGGCAGCGTGGAAAGCTCGCGTCGCTGCTCGCTCCCAGCTAATTATACACCTACCGAGCGGAGAACCTCAAATCAACTTTTAAAAATGTCGACCGCTGCCCTCGGGGGATACTTGATGAGAAAATTCGCGGAAAAGCGATCCCGGTACATGCCTGGGCTTGCATGTCTTTCTTACTCAATTTCACAATACTTGTATCATGATGGAATAACAAGGTAAACTCTCGAGAGCCTAAGATTCTTCGTAAAGTAGTAGCAACTTTCAGCGGAGCTTGGTTTTTCAATTTTGATAGCCCTTTTCATCTTAAATAATATATTATTCTATTATTATTTTTACATAAATAATAGAGACACTATGTTGCATTCATGATATTTAATAGCTTTGAGATTAGTAATTTGACTGTTTTTGGATTATAGGCTATGTCGTTTAGGTATTTAGTTATAGTCAGTTTTTGTTTTGATTAGTTAGTAAAGCTACTTGACGGATAAAAAAGCATTTAGGAAAATGGATATCAAGATACATCATTACACGTTTTTTATGTCATTTTTATTATAGTCAAATGTTGCAATATCGTGTTTCTTACTTCTTGTACCTACTAACAAATCAGAGTTCCAAGCATTCAGTATTTCTCCTCAACGACTGCGGGCAGTCGTTAAGGAGAAATACTGAACCCTGACTAATGCACCTTTTCCAATTTCCGAGCCCTACGGTCTGCTTTTTAACAACATCCATCATTGTCCAATTGTAAAAAGCTTTTGTCCCCGCAGCCCCTGAATATTCATACGAGCGTCTAACTCGAAACATTTAACTAAACAGAAGCGGTGCCGTTCATCATTCGAGCGTCCCAGAAAAGTTTCCTAATGCGATACGTTTCGTTCGTCTGGAAATTCCGATGGGCTAGTTCGGTACTGTAATAGGCATGTGTCCTAATTATTTTTTATTACCTCATAAAAAACCTGATCATAATAAAGCCCATCAACGAAAACGAAATTATAATTTGTTCATAAATAATAAGTTATTACTATTTTAATTTCATGCTAGACAGAGAGCGCGCTATAGCAATTATATGTCTGTTATCGATACATCTATAAATATAATAAAAAAGTAGAGATTTTAAAAATCTGTAATAGCGAGATATAAAAAAAAGACAGACAGGGCGTCTTAAAATAAGCAGCTGCATGAACACGATAAGACAGTTTTTAGAATTTTCGTTTGTTTGTTTATCCATGCACATCTCCTAAACCACTGGACGGATTTAAATGCGATTTTCACGAATATGCTTAGCTATGATCAGATTGAAGTATAGGCTATGTTATTTTGCGCAAGGGCTGGAAAAAAGGGTTGAAATTATATGTTTATATGATGTATAGTTTATTATCTACTTGTGCAGCAAATCTGCGGCTGTGTGAATCAATTGAAATAGATCGACCCATTTCAGAATAATTTCAGTAATAACACTCGATCCCAATCACCAAAATAAAAATGCATTTCCATTTAAAATTCCAGAGCTAAGAGCGATGTCATGTCAATATTCGTACACAAATGGGATCAGGGTTTGCTTCCGAGAAGCAAACCCTGATCCCACTCAAATACACGAAACATCTAAACTAGGTTCTGTAGTAGATCTCGTATATCCGAAACGTATAAATCCTTACTTCAATTATGCTGTCTCGCGCGAAGCAAATACACCGAACCACGCTCCAATTTTCACTTTCGATACGCCAATGTGTTTGAACTGTAGTGTACATGCTTGTTTTAACTTTGTCCCAGTAAGTACTGGTTACGTTTAACTGAATTAATTATTTTGTGTACGATTGATTGTGTACTCTCTTGCGGCCGAAATCGTCTGTTTGTTTTCAGCACTCTGGCTGTGGTATTTACTCAATTTCGTCGATGACGAAGTTATGTACGGCTCACCTAACCAACTAGTCGTAAATTCTGTTTATAATTTATTACCCTCATTCGGGTACATAATTATTTCATAACGTCGAAAGTTAGTGCCATAAATATTCTATCAGGTTATACTTATAGCGTTAATAATGAAAACGAGGAGAGGTAGAGGTAGTAATGTTTGTAGCGCGGTCGAGGGCTGTTAGCGGCCGCCGCGATCTGACGGGAAGGTTACCATCAAACCGGCTCCTAATCCCGAAACAAATCTCAATGAAGAGCGCGGAGTCCCCCTAATCCTACCCTCCCTCCCGCGTCTCTGACCCTCACCTCCTCAGCCACCCCGATTGGCTTTATTAAGGTGTAGCAGACCGCTACAATTATTATGCGTCCGCTGTTTGCGGTAGGTATCGTGTCTATATCGTCGTTAGATTCCCTTAATTAAGGATTTGATTCGGCGACGGATCATCTTTGCGGCGTCTTAGTTACTATTACAAGGTTTACCTACTCCGACGTCGTGACACGCGGCATGGATATTCCAATATTTGCTTGTGACGAGCCGAGTTAACTACGTTTAGAAAGCATAGTTAACTCTGACATGCAAATGCAATGATGTTTTCGTTGGTGCAGGCTTTCTGCAATTTGCGAGTAGTGTCTGAGGTCGTTTGAAAGGGCGCGCAAATTGCAAGCGAGCGCTCATTCAGACTTGACAAAGAGTCGTAGCAGACAAGACGAGATTTAAGATATCATATTATTCTGTAATCAGTTGAAAGACAGACGGCCACGCCGATTAATATTAACATTGTGAAACCAGCCTATTTTTAACTGCAAAACATGGATTACGAAATAGAAATTTCACCACAACTTACGTCTTCTATTAACGTAGACATTGAAGTTTAAATATTCCGCTTATTGCGTATTCTACTTGAATTTTTAATGAAAGATAATGAAGCGCGCACGCCGCGGATTGATTGAGATTTGAATTTCTTGCGCGCAATCGGAGCGCCCTTATTGAGTTAGCACTCGAATATTTCAAAGTAAATAAACCGGAACAAAGGGGTGGTTGGTGACTGCCACGTATTTCGTGACTCTAATTTACTTGTGCGACTGCATACAACTTTTTATGTAAATACGAAGTTGACTAGAACAAACGATTCATAAATTCCAGTTAAATGACGGTTTGAATAAACAAACGCTACAGACGACGTGATTGCTTTCTGGCGTTGAAATTAGTAAATAAGTCTGCTGTACACTGTACAAAGTCAACCTTTACTGTAATGTTCAGTTTTATCTCACTGTTAATTGACTACTCGCCCGAATTAATAGCTTTGTCTTAACAAATTGTAAACTGACCGCAGCTACTGCGTTCAAGGAAGCATCCATCTTCATTTGCCCTCCATAAAAGTCTTTTTGCTTATTCACTACGTAATTACATAAAAAACTCCAATTTGCGGTAAGCCTTTTATGCATTCCATTTTAACGTTCCCAAATGGTTCGCAGAGGGAAAATATGGGACCTTAAAGAGCATTTAACTATGTATGAAGGAGACATCGCGTTACTTTTAATTTACACCGACGTTTCTTGCCCTGAGTGGCCTTACTTTCTATATTACTTTATAGGTGTTGGCAGAATGTTAAAGGAGTGTTGTGAGTAAATAAAATACTTTTTTTCACTCGCAAAAAAATTCACAAGCTCCCGCAATTCTCGTAAGCCGTTGATGGTGATTTGGTGGTGTTTCCTTAAGCATTTCCCCAATTGAAAGAAAATTTATGTTCATTTTTTCACTTCACGAAACGGTAACAATGTTTTCAATCGAATAGTACTCGTATGCGTTTATTTTAATCAAATCACGAACATGATATTCTACGATAAAAATTAACAGTTTTGCTGTTATGTTGTAAAACAATATTGTATCTAGAGGAACTTCATAAAATGTTGGCGGAACCATCCACTTTATTACAATGAAGCCACTTTGATACTTTGAGGCTATCGCCTTAACACTTTGAGAGTGGAAGCGACACCTAATGGTACGTTATGTGGCCAGCGCAGGTGTTGCCCTATTACCCAAGCTGTGTTGCCTAAAAATGTGAATTTATGTACTCGGCGGACGGACGGCAATGATCGCCGGCTCATGCCTTAAATTAGGGGTTTTAACGCTTATCCTCTGGCAGTAAATAGACTCCACGACGAACTATATTGCTTGCGGGTCCATTCCCCGTTCGATGTGAGAACATTTCGGGCCCCACATTGTTTATAGTTGTTTTTCTGCTTAATGTGCTTATTTTTACTCTCGTCTTTATCGCTTGCGGAAGTGGAAGACATTTGTTATTCATGGAGCAGACCACTCTAGGGACTTTTATTGCTTACCTACACACACTTTTATAAAACCTAAATGATCGAACTGAGTGTAGGTAATAAAAGAAGTATTTTTGTGCAGGTTCTCAAAGTTACGACTTTAAAAAGTAACTCGAACGGTAATTGCTCTTTTTAAGTTAGTTGCAACGATCCTCTACAAACTAAGTCCCGACAAGTCTCCGTCAAAGTTTCCATCGTGGAGAGTGAGCCCTAGGACGACATAAGCAATAAATTTGTGTTTTCAAGCTAAAATAGGCATGAAACTTGCTCGCTCGAGTACTCACGTGAGTAGTACGTAAATACATGTTAATACAGCTCTGTACCGCACCTGAGACGCTGAGCAACTTACTTTTGAAGAGTTGGGTTATTAAAAGATAACACGTTGGGCGCCAATTTTATCGAGATTAAAATATCTTAGAAACAAACTATCGCTGGCACTAAAGTTTTTTGACTCTAGTAGCTTTAGAATGGATAGGTTTCTTTGCCGTTCCGTCCGTTACTCTTCCAATTCTATTATTGTATAGTAAGGTAGTGAAACAGGTCGCGTTGTAGAGAGCTCTATTCAGAATGCAACTCAAAGGTGTATTTTGTTTTCAGATTCATTCCAAGCCCTCATTCAGTATCCAGACACAGTATCGGCGCAAACGGCGAAAACGGTGAGTACTAAATACTTCTTTGTTTTTATTTAACTGTTTGTAAAGTAAAGACATAAAACAAAGTTCCTATTGCCGCGCGTTTCATTCAGTTTAATGACTCGCTCTCGAACTATCTCGGAATGAACTGACTCCTGCTTATCTGCTCGAACTCAACTGTATTTCTTAAAGTTTCATGATACTTCAAAAGGTAAACAGTTTTTTTTTTCTGTCCTAAAGTTGGGTTCATTATTCATCTTTTTCATAACACAAATTTCTTTCTTTATGGGAATTATAACCCCGATAACGGTATTTTTGGCATACCATATTTTGGGGCACGGTACGCCTGAACAAAAAATTATTTAGCAAACCTTACTTTTATTTTAAAAGACCTATTCAATGATACAGGGCTACACGGAAAAGGTGTACTTAACCCAAAGAGGTCCATAAATCCATCATTATGAATAACTTGTACAATGACGGCCAACCCAGAACTCGTGAAAAAAATATCAGCCATTCGATAGAAAACTGTTATTAATAGGTTTATAGTACATGATAAAATGTATAGAACAGTTTATATATTTTTTCGCGATTTCAGGGTTAGTATACCTACTATAAGTTGTTCTTAACAACGACGACAACGTTGTTGAGCATAACGAACCCCTTTCGGCTTCACCCTTTCCGCGTAGCCCTGTATATTAGAGGTGCCATCAAACTTATTTTTGTTCATACCTGTGCTTATGAAGACGTCACCTGAATCAGGGTATTAAGTGACCAAAGTGATTATGTTTCCTAAACTTAGAGGAATCTATCGATTACTCATTTGTCACAACTGGCTTTAGGTAGTTTTTTTTTTTTTTTTAATACTTTTTTGATTGGGATTATACATTCATGTTAAATGCAAAACCCTTTTTTTGCTTTGTGTCGTCTTTTTAAACTGTGTATGTTTATTGAATATATAATAATTTAAAATTCAAAACTAGTCATCAAGCAACTCGCTTAATTAATTTAGAGCGCTCTTAAATTATTAAGCTCTAACTGCAGTTTCGAAGCTTGGTTTCAACAAAAGATCCAACAAAGCGTTTATATGCACTTAATAACAATAATATCGGGAAACAACATAGCCCTGGCAAGCTGACGACAATACTCCGCCCGACGCGACTGGGACATCATTTTTCTCGGCCCAACTTTTCCCATTCCCTATTCATTTGCGTTAGAAGTTGGACGTACTACCGCCTACTGCAGCGACTGTTTTAACTTTATATCTGATGCAGCGTTCAAGGCAAATTAAATTTAATTTTACGGCTTACACAAACTCCCTAATTATAATTATTGAGTTTTGTACTTTTTCGTATCGCCATATCACAGTAATAACTTTGTTTCCTATCGATGGAAGCTCCGAGAAGAACAAGCAGACTTATGAACTTTTAATTTTACTTTTGTAAGTAGTGTCTATTGTTTTTGCTAATAAACTAAGAAATTTATCGACATAACAAGTCACAAACACGTGTTTTTTTAACATATTTTATTAAGTTTAATAATAGCCTTGCGTGTAATGCCAACTCGCCTGACGTTAAGCGATGATTCGGCCTAAGATGGAAGACGTTTAACTAGAAGAAACTGATTCACAGTATTACCATATGTGTATTAAGTATTCCATGTTTCAACGGTATTTGCGCGTTTTATTCCATAAAGGCTTTCTCTAATTGCCCCCGCCGACATACGAGTTAAACGCGCGCGACATCATCCATTTTCGGAATTCGGCTGTAATACCGCTCTCGTGGTGTAGATACAATTTGCTAATGAATTCTACAATAGCGAGTCGACTATCCGTCCTAATTAGTCGCTCTTTACGCTCAATTCCTGTGGAGCTTAACGCGGTCGGTACAAGCCACGAACTCACTGCGACATGCGCAACTAATTCTGAACCATCATCAAAACATAGCGGATTATCTCCTGTAAAATCTCAGTCGCGCTCGGCTCGTAGCTTGACGGACAAATTAGTGTACTGAAGCGGGAAACCTCTCGTGAAATTGAGATATCGTTGGCAGAGCGGAGTGGTCGGTGAAAACTTAGAAACGCTAAGTCCCATCAGCTCCACTGCTGATTCGAGTCGGACGTAATAGGGCACTACTCCGCGCCAACGAGTATTGAAACTACTTCAAATGTGCTTTTATTTTCGGACTTTGTTCCTTTCCTTTGTGGTACACACACAACAATGTCGCCTCTATAAATTCGTAACATTTTCCACACGTTTATAAAAATGTTTATGGGCCAGCAATAAAGTGTTTTATTCGTGAATGTTTTTACATTTCATTACACCACGCATATCGGTTTGCGAATGCTCAGGTTGGTGAAAGCATACCAATTAATTCCGTCTGGAACAGAAAACAACTATTGTTTTAATTGAACATCCAACAAATACCTTTGATGGTTTGCGTTCTTGTTTTGGAACGCCGATACCTATCGATGCATTTTTCTCGTTGTAAAAAATGTTTGAGTTAGAAATTTGAAATATTTTACTCTGGTAGTTCGTATAATATTCCTCAGCTTTTCCGGGAGTTATTTGTAATAACAGCGAGCCTGTTTTGCTGCATAATCTATTAACAACACGCTTTTGCGCACATAGCTATGAAACATTGAATGTTATGTTATTTTCAAACTACAAACATATTCGTATAACTTTGTTTTTAATGACAACGTTGATTTCAAAATCAACAAGGATCAAATAAAGAATCTAACCTTTTTATTTATATTACACGGGAATTATATCAGTCTCTGGCAGCCATATTACAAGCTTTGCTTAGTTTGGGGTCAGATGACCATGTGTGCAATAATGTCCCAGATTACTCACGTAAGATTAGGCCGGATACTCTGACTATAGTTTAACCGCATTCGTCAAAGCGAGACGCAGCCTTGATAATTCACCTTGATAAAGACCGCCGAATGCGGTTGAAACTATAGTCGGAGTATCCGGCCTAATCTTACGTGAGTAATTCCCGTGTAATATAAATAAATAGTATGAAAACCACGTCAGTTTCCATAACATAATCTAACCTTATTATTCGATATAATACAAAACATGCAATTCCTGGTATAAATCATACTATTATAAATGTGAAAGTATATTTGTTTCTTGGTTTGTTTCTTACGCAACAACAGAACAACGAATACACATATTTTCTTTGCATTCAGATAGTTGGAGGGTCGGAGTGTGAAATAAAGTTTTTATCCAAAAAAATACGGTTCCGTCCATTCGGGAGAAACCGCAGCACGCTGCTATTACAGTAATAACAAAGCATTAGCGGTGCTGTTACGGGACCTAGGTAGTCTAGGTAATAAGCAGCCGTCCAGGAAACAAATCGAAACGGTCGTTAACGTACGACGTCGTAACCTCTAATGAAATTGATAGAGCTATATCTTCTTACTCGAATTTTATTACGTTTGAAGTCTAAGGACCGTTATTTGAATCCTCAGTTAAAGAATCAAGGAGTTTTTATTTCATTGATAGCATAATTTCGAATTTTTCATTAGTCAGTTGGAGGTTATCTGCGGAGTAAACCTTGTAAATTTATTGGACTAGTAAATTTATAGATTTGTTAACTATCTGACCGTTTAACTGCGGATTGAAAAATCGGCTCTAGTTAAAAAAATCTGCAATTAAAATTAAATCAAATTTTAACATTTATTATAATGACGCACGATGCGATGATCACGAACTAATGCAAGGTTATACGGTACGGTAATACTAAGTCGAGAGAAGTTCAGCGCACTCATCATTATTAACAACTTTACTATGATATGGCACTGAAATAGTTCCTCACTGTTCAATATAAAAAAAATTACACTCGCCGAACAGCAGATTTTATTTTTTTTGCTATTTCAGGGTTGGTCCAACAGTAAAAACTGTTTATAATTATGAATGTACTGACATCTCTTTTCGACATCGTACCATCGTACCGTTAAACCCTGTATCTGTATTGTTCCCATTTTTCCTTTTCCTGAATAAGTTAACCAGACTTCAACTACGTTAAGTACATATTTTTCCTTCAACTTTTCAAGAAGTTTGAGCTTATTGTCTCCGCGTCCTACCAAAAGAATAAAAACGAAAAGTCGATTCTCACCTTTATTTTCACGCGGAATCAGCGATGCCGAATGGAATTAAACGTCCCGCGAGATAAGTGCGCCCGAGTACACCGCACAAAGTACAAGTATAGTGCTCAGCTACAAAGGGCAGGAGCTCTGAAATCCCCGATCCCGGTGCCTGTATGATCCTTGACATAAATCTCTACCATCAAATCTTTTCAGACGGCGCGCCGCTTAGTCTAAGCGTACAGGTACGCCCGTAAGTAACCAAGAGCCTTTTCGCTGAAGCACATACCTACAGTTATCAAGACAAGTGCTTAGGAATGTTATAAATAACACTTCATGCCCTTACAATGGAAACAAAAGATTTCAGATCTCGAAATTGGCGATTTTGAATATCTACTCATGCACGGTCACAAATACAGATAGAAGATCAGCTTTTATCAAGTAAATGCTAAGTCTCTTCACTTGACATTATGACACGAATATGCCCTAACTACTAACACTTAGGGTAAGTATAGTTGCAAGAATAAAACTGACAGTGAAGTCCGCATAGAACGATCACATGCATAATCTTACGGACATCGTAAAGATACAAATGTATCAAAATTAAAAAAGATGCGGTTTATAAATTGCGATACTACAGGAAATAATTAATTTCAAGAAAATCTGGCCTCAATGGCATTTCTGTGTAATATCTAGGAGTGGATCCAGCAGCAATGTAGTTGAATGGTCACTACATCACCAAGTTATGATTGATAACACTGATTCACGAAGAGTAGAGCCCTCATGCCTCATCAATAACCTAGATTAGTCAATACGAATTAACAGACTGACTTTTAGTGCATGTGTTGTCTAAGAGCAATACATCTTACTAGCGCTAGAGGAATGGTTTGAAAATTAAAGCTTTTTGCATTAACATAAAAAATACTTTGTAAGGACCAGACCAATGGGAACTATAGTCGAGTCAGTGGTGACCAAAAGTATATTGAAATTAAACACTTTTAACATATTTCCTGTATTAATTCCTGACGTATTGAAGACTGCATATAGTATCAGTGGTAATAGGTAGACTAGTAGATAGACACTTCAAAGTGTTCGAAATTACAGGAATTAAAATAATGTAAAAACACGCAATAAAATCCATTAAAAAGTCTTTAATTTTGATATGTAATAATCGCGATAACCCAAGTACTTATATTGCTTACCAGTATGAACTTAGTCGCATTACGACTTCCTTGGTGAGCTGTCGTCATACTTAAGAGCGATGTGATGTTGTAAAGAACGATGCAACGTAGTTGCCAGAGATTTTGACATATGGCGCTAATTTTTTAAGTACTTAACATACTGAGACGCAAATTTTTGATGAGCATAAGTAGGTATACGTAATATCTTTACTTTTAAGATCTTTGGCTTTTCACTCTTCCTAGTGTACTTTGAGGACTGCAACTGCAAATTCCTTTCATTATCAAGTTGTTTGTTCATCTTACCCCGCACACTATGTACTTTGCATATCATCTTCAAAGAACTGGCTTCTGCAAAAACTAATATGTGTCAGCGCCAACAGTTCATATTTTTTTCCATATAAACGAAGTAAACAGCAAGATTACACTGGGTCTCGTTGGTTCAATATGGTGAAATCTTAGATAGCGTTTATGGACTCAAGGTGCGGGGTTTGTTTACATTTTAAAATTGCACTTTGCACTGCGGCCGGGTCTAACCGTTGTCTTTGTGTCAACTCAGGGACGTGCTCAAACAATGTAACCGTCAAAAATATTATATCGTCGGAGTTGAAACGCGCCAAGGTATCGTTGTGAAAAGAACGGGTAAAACAAGACTTCGAGGCAGATACGAAAAAGTCGCCTCTTTAAATATTCTCAGCATTCTGTTCAGAGTGAACAAATTTTCGGAATATGTACGAGTATTCGATGTGAATATATCGAGAAGCTAACATACACGCTTTCGGCTGAGCGGTATTTTCTACGACAAAGCTCATAAAATCTGCGTAACTTTGTTGAGTACACTTTTGGGTTTCAGCGGAATACATTGGAAACAAATCCATCCTGAAAGACTCGACACACGTTCTCAACAATTCTAGTTTCCTGTGCCCATTGCCTCGTTCGCAGCCCAGGCGGAAACTTCATCGAAATTTCACGTGTGCTAGCAAACGACGACCTGCAAAGTCCGTTTAAAATTGCACGTACTATCGCCCGGCTCTGTTGGTCGCTGCAACCGTGTCAACAACGGTTCGCCGCGTCGCATCTCTAGTTACGTGCTAAACATTGTTTAGTTATGCTGTTGTTTTCCATTATTATACGGTTCACGAACTGCCCAAGATTATTGCGTCTCGCTTTGTTAAATTTATAAAGTAATCTATTTAGGTTAGTTTAGCGTTGTTCCAATAAATCTGTCCAACGATTTGGACCACGGGCGTCTGATATGGAGTAGTACCTTTACTCCGTAACTCATTATTTTTTGTTTTGTTAGAAACATATTTCTTACATTTTTAATCAAAATAAATGAATGTCAGATAAGAATCGTGACAAAAACAAATGAAAAACGGCAAAACAAATCCTCCACAGCCTTAACTTCGATTTACTTTCATCTAGTAGCGTTGTTCTTCAATAAACAAATTAACGTACCAAATACATGACTTTGTTTCACTATTAATTCTTTATAGACAAAATCTACGAGCCCGAGTTAGCCACTAACATGTGCAGTTAAACCGTCGTTAATCTGTGCACTCTTGAGTCTATAAATCTGGAAGCTCAACTAACACACGCATGATGTAGGCAACCTGAAACAATGCTATTATGTAGCGAACAACGACATTGTTTACACATTACTCATGTACGACCCGAGCTGGTGGTATTTACTCGGTCTTTATTGTATCACTACATTAAATGGCAGTGATCAGTCTGTTTTTACCATACGAAAAATAGCCAATACCCTCTTATTGGCTATTTTTATTTATATTTTTAGGAAAATTATGCACACGGTCATCTAATCCCAAACTAAGCAAAGCTTGTACTATGGCTGCCAGAGAATGATTTACATTATACATATTATATATTTTTAAACACATACTTAAATAGATATTAACGCCCAGATATATAACAAAAAAAAAATTTCATCACATGAATATTTGACCTACCTACCTGAACAATTTGCCCTAGGTGGGAATCGAACCCGACGTAGGTCCGACTCCCACCTAGGGTAAACACCCAAGCGTAGAAGGCAGGTTCACTAACAACTGGGCCAACGGGGCTATCAAACCCGTAACATACATATAAATTAAATACCCTTCTTTTGGCCCCCTACAGCCTAAATGCCTCAAAAAGAAACCGATGTTGATAAATGTAGTGTTGGTAGATTCCTCTAAGTTATGGGATTGTCACTAGGTAAGTTAATTACGTCATTATTAAAACAATATGGCGACTAGCTACCTCACTGGTAAAGTGAGGACGAAAATCCTCGCCAATACGCCTTTTAGGCGAAACATGATACAAAGTAAGTAATATTGCTTTAATGCCTCTTGTCATCATCATCATCAGCCATAAGACGCCCACTGCTGAAAATAGGCCTCACCCTTTCCTCTTGTGCAAGCGTTTAAATATGTCTAAGATTTACTCGTGTTTAGTGCAAATAAAATTTGTTTTTATTTGCACAAAACACGAGTTCGACTTGTATAAAAATACCAGGGTGTTTAAAATGTGATAGTTTTACTAATCAGCTCCGACTTACGAAATCAACAAAACTCCCTTGGCATAGTTTCTGAAACTATTATTTGTTTCTAAACACAGTGTAGCTTGAATGAAGCTCGTGTTACGTCCCCTCATGTAGGCAGCCTGAAACAATGCCATTATGTTACAGAATACCAACATTGTCCATGTTCAACCCGACCACGTCACATTTACACGCTCAAACAGAGCCTTATTGTGTCACTCGATTTAACACCATTAAGTTTTGTTTAGAACCGAAACGATGTGGTGGGTGGTTCCAAGCTATCGTCGCTCGATTCGTTCGTCACTATTCTCCCGCTGTAATTAGGGGAAACCACCATTAACCGGCTTTAATTACATTGTCTAATGGAGTTGACGCTACAACGCTTCTGCGCCGATGAATATCACCCAATTTTAACCAAAATCCAAATTAAACTATTGCTGTGCTAGTTACTCAAACAACCAAACAAAGTTTTGTCATGATCTATCGACCCCAATTTAATAGTTTTGAAACCTTCCTTTCTGATAAAATGTTCGTTTTCATTATATTGCTATACATTAAAACCGAACAAAATGGAATTACTCAAAGTGCAATCTGTCACGGTGCAAAATGCAAAACTCATTTTCCTTCATGACATAAATTTTTAAATGCTTTCCCGATATTGCGATCAAAAAGCGCGAGTGATTAAAATGAGCAATAAAGCAGGTGTTTTGCTTGTCGCGTTTTATTTTTTATTAATAGCTAAAAGCACTTTTGGTTTTTTTGTTTTCGGTATAGATTGCCGGTCGGATAGCTATACAACTGATCTTTTATTCGTGAGCAATGGACCGAATGTTTACCCGTCCAACACATTGTTCAGCCAATCAATTAGACTATTCTCTATAGGAGTGTCGGCGGATTTGTTTGTTGATTCCTGTTTCCGGTTCACTTTGAACATCCACCCACAAGCCTCTTTAATTCATTGACGCCATTGATTGATATAGCTTTTAAATCGCAAACGTTTCAGCTTCAAAGGAATGAGAATCTCGCAGTTTAAAAAGAAAATGGAACGTGCTGAGAGGAAAAACCATGTGCAAGTGCAGTACACGTCCGAAACGTTTTCATTACAATATCTCTTCCGTCATCTGCGGGCAAAAACCGAATGCATCTCGCCACTGGCGTAATCCTTGCACCGGGAACTACCCCTCAGGGCTATATGGGGCTCTTATAAATATTAAACGTTTCGAGCGCGGGACCTCCGACAAGAACATTTATCTGTTCTCCGCGGAAAAACCGCCAGAATTAGCAGCGGGGACGGCGGGTGGATTAAAGCGGACCGCATTTAATCCTTCACTAAGAAGGCTTTGCTTAAACGAGTTCTAACGAGCTAAAGATAAAACAATTACCGTCGACGTGATTAAGAGATACGGCGACACTTGTTACGTCTTACGTAGAGGCGACGGGATCGACCCCGGAGCACAGCTTCGACGCTGTCTTTACACTGATTTCAACTTTTTATTAATCCTAAACCTGCTGATGAAAAATTTCACTAACTTTCCCAGTCGAGATAGCTTTAATTAAGTTGCTCTTTTCGCACCTTTGCCACTCCACTAGGTATCCGCTAACGTATAAAACTGAGACATTCTGATAATTTCATTAATAAACGCGTCGTAACCGTTTAAATTTCTAATAAAGTCTACTCCATAAAATTTATAAAATCCAATAAGTTATCCTTGAGAATTCCTGGCCGTCATCGATTCGTTTTCCCTATTACTCTGTAAAAGAACCCAATATCAAATCGGGTGTGACGTTTGTCGTTTTATCACCTTGTCACTCCTCCTTATATTTTTTTCGCCTCAATTACGAGTCCCTCCGCGAGAGCAAATAACCATTTGAGAAGATTAAAATGAAATTCCCGCGGATATCGATACTTAGGGGAAGAAAGAGAGCAGTATATTGAATAAGGAAGTATCAAAAGAGGACGAACATATTTCTAAAAGTAATTTTTATTTGAAGTGTGGTTCCACACTTTAGGATTTCCTATTTAAATCCTGAAGTGTGTGTTGTTTTTTTTATTGTCTAAAACATTAAAATATGCACATATTTATTATAGTTTTCAGTCAGTTTTCAGTAGAATAAAACTACTAACTCGATAGTACGTTAGTGGATGTACTTACGAAATGTAAAGATGAAATAGGTGAAATATCTCGGGTAGTTGAACCTGCAGACAAGATTGCTTTAAGCAAGGTACTTATAAAGTAGCATGAAATGTTTAAGATTAAATGAAAATCTGGATTTACGTGTACAAGCACTGAGACATTTAAGAACTAAACTAGTAGCGACAGTTTACATAAGTTCTGTTAATCGTCTGAGATTTGAACTCGTAAAATTTTCATTTGTTATCAACCACAAACATAGAAGCCCTTAGATAAAACCAACCTCTAAAAGTAACGACCGACTTAAATTCAAAAGTGCCTTCGAAAAGCTTATAAAAAGTAAGAAATTAATCTGCAATTCAAAATCCTTGGCCCCTTTCTTATTCATTTTTTTCGGTAAATCTTTGACAAACGCTCAGTCACAAATATACTTTTAGGCTGATAAAAATTCATTCTCAGAAGTAACACGTGCGATACTATGTCTTACAGGTGGTACTTTATTTATGAATGCGTACAATATGTAACAGCATTGTCATTTTAATTGTCTTATGCTTAAATTTGAAATTTAAATAGATTATGTGTCACTTCAGGCTTTTGTCACTTTTATCGTATATTCTGTGTATTAAAAATCGAATTCGGCACCGCGAAGGCAACAAAACTAATTACGTATCGAAAGCGATCTTCTTCCACGCTTTCTTGCGTGCCTTTCGCATTTCCATATAAGTTGAGCGTTTAAACGAGCCAATCTATTCACGTCTACACATCAGGGGGTCGCATTTGCATATAGAACAGAAATTTATTAAATCTACTGCCAATATCCCACGTTCCAACATCGAACTTTTGCTTCCCCACACTCTGATATTTTTATTGTTCCTAAAAAGGTGTCATGAAGTAAATCCATGATTTCTTGTTCACAGAGGAACTGTTTGACTACTGGTTACAAAGTTATATACACACCAATATTATAAAAAGATAAAATATGTGAATGCGTATTTGTACGAGGTCAATCACAACGAATCAGGCACTACTGAACTGATTTTGAAAAATCCTTCAGCTATCTAGGCTGTATTTTGTTCAACGCGGGCAACGCGGGCAAAAGTATGTGTATTACGAAGTGGTATTGAATGATTTGGATTGCAGAGACATCACAATTGTACATCATTGATTTGGACTGTACATTGTTTTCATAGTCCCGACCTTTTTATAAGTGAAAATGAATTACACGTTTTCTGAAAAAAAAATGTTAAATAAATTGTGGTTTAATCATTTCGTTAAGTGTGTAATTTAGTATGCTCAATATAAATTTTCATCCTATTTAGAAGAAAATTGTTTAATCATTATAATGAAAACGATCCGTGTCAATTTAAATTACCCCTATTGGGGTAATTACTTTATATACTACGTTCAAAGGTTATTAAAACATTTTAAGTGTTTTTAATTTTGATAGCGGTTTATACAGGCCTCAAGTGCGCCTCGTCAAATTTCGGGTTGCCTTTTAAATATTAATAACTACCACCCCTTTTGTCTGAAAAATGAATCATCTATTACTTTGCTTGTCTTTTTTTTATTTTCTGGCATCAAAATCCAAGGAAAATTTTATTCAGCTAATGGACTCCGTCGTAAAGATGTCATAATTCATTTGACAAATGACGGTTTACAAAAAGAAAGTCTAAATTACTCCCGAAATTAAATAATTCGTAATTCGGGCTTTTAATTTTTATTATTCTTTGTGCAAAAGTTTCTCTTCAGTAACATCGGTACCTTACGTATTTTATCAAGTAATTGACAAGCTTTTACTTTTGTTGTTGTGCCTATTTCACGTCGCTTTCCTGTTATTTTCTTAAAATATTACAAAATATACGTTTTTAAATTTAAACGTACATATTATACTCATGAGAGAGAATCACTAAAGTAAAAAAATATATCGATAAAAAAGTTTTTGCCCATCATCCTTTTATGGCCCTTTATTACGTAAACATGTTAGAGAGTTATATCAATTTTACTATGTATACTATAATAAGTTTTCCCACAATTAATTAACTGTTTATGCATACACAATGCCAAACTCATTTGTAAAGTATCAAAATGTTTTTCATTTGTTTTTAACATCCCAAAAATGAGTTACTAAAAATTACCAGATTCTTCTGAAACAATTTCACTGCCGTAGAAAACTGTTAATTGTTTGAATTAATAAATTTGATTTAGAATTGGCTGCGAGGGATGAAAATGAAGGTTCTAATGAAAAGGTTTGCCGAAAAAGGTTCGAAAAATAATTTAATAGAAAGGCGAGGAAAATTTATTTGACACCGACGATACTTACACCCCGACTCGCTTTCCGAGACAATAGATTAACAATACGATCGACGTCAGACGTTTTTATACAAGTTTCCTTGGTTTAACTATTTGTTCTCTTCTTACTTATATTCATCCCTGCGTTTACAAATATATTTCTTTTCTATTTCTAAGGCAGTGTCTAGATTAGCTAAACTCACGAATCTACCTGAATATACAAGTACTAATTGTAGCTCATGATTTAATTGAACTTCAAGCTGGGGGTTTACAACCTTTAGGGCGAAAATTCACAGAAGTTGACGTACTGGGGTGACGTGTGTCAATTAGTAGCGTTTCGTTTGTGTTTTTTTTAAACGATATTTCAATTTTAAAGATATTTCAACCTAGCTCTACGCAGTTCCAGTAGATAATCGCTTAAACACAATAGTGTGTTATGTAAGACACATTTATCATATTAATGATTCATAAACATGTAATTCGGATGAACTGTATTGGGTCATTTCCGAATGCAACCTTTTTCAAAAACTTTTAACGCCTGAAAAAGCTGTTCAAACTTCAGACAGAGCTATTGGCATATTCTTCGTATTCAGCCGAAATACCCGGAACAGAAATTCGCATCACCTTTTCATTAAAAAAGAGCTACAGCGTTTTTAGCCAGCAGCATAAAGCAACCTCGAGTGGACTGAGTGCTGTTGCATTTTAATTAATTCCCTTTTCTATCGCGATGCGGTGTTATCGGCCTCCCACAGGCGTCGCGGCCAAACAAATAGGTGTTCCCGGCACGTAACGGTTTTGACACGGTCATGAAGCGCATTTTCCTTATTTTTTTCCCCCGTATCGGGCCACTTTCGATATTGTACGTTTGGAGGGTAGATTAATGTGTTTTGTTCATTTTCATCGCGTTGATTAGTGTACGCTTTATGAAATGAATTAATGAATTGTTTTTTGCTTGATTTGAAGGAATTTTGATTATGAATGACATTTATTTAAGGCACTCCTTATTTCTGTTGAAATAATCATCATTCCGTCTGCCTCAGTCATGTGCTAATCGAGTCCAGGTTCGACCCGCGATGGTGACAATGTCGTCGACCCATCTTGCAGCTGGACGACCAACGCTCCACTTACCTCTCGGCCACCACTATGTCAACACCTTTCAACATGTTGAAATATTTAGGATTA
Organism: Agriopis leucophaearia; assembly: GCA_949125355.1. Classification (NCBI taxonomy): domain Eukaryota; kingdom Metazoa; phylum Arthropoda; class Insecta; order Lepidoptera; family Geometridae; genus Agriopis; species Agriopis leucophaearia. Next base: position 6,912,483 of record OX421267.1, read on the forward strand.
AAAAAAACAACAACGTCAAATATTGTGTTTCTGATGAATTTCAAAGTGTTTAAACATATGATTTTTTTGTCAACAGGCTCTTGACGGCCAGAATATATACAACGGTTGCTGCACACTGCGCATCGATTACTCAAAGATGACTTGCCTGAATGTGAAATACAACAACGACAAGTCCCGGGACTACACCAACCCCACGCTTCCTTCCGGCGACGGCGACGCGCACCAACTGTTGACCAGTGAGTTGATGCCACTCCGGGCCCGCCTAGCCCTGGCCCTCGCGAACAGGATGAGTTAGTCCTTGTATACTCCGAGACCTTCTTTCGAGCACCTCCGAACGCTTCTCGAAGCACCCGCCAAACTCTACCCCGTTTTATCACAGCTCTATCAAAAGTAGTACCTCCGTTGACACGACTCTTCAGCACGATGCTTGCACGTTACAAATTGTCAACCCACACGATGAAACCAATAAGGCAGTCTTCTAGAGTTTTTATTTAGCTCTTTGTCCCTTCGTATAGCTGTCGTCAGTATTTAGTTATTTTATTTTTGTTCTTTTTTTATATTCTTTTTGTCTTGCAACCACTGAAATATGCTCTTAATATATAATTTATCATATAGTTCTTGCTTTAGTTAGCGAGATTATAAAGCACCAATAGTCGAGTCCAAATTGCTCTACATAACATTTGCCATTCCGTGTTAGCTCTTTTCTTGTTTATTATACATATTTCAATGCTAAATTTCCCACAGTGACTAATGATCCCTCATAAATCTGAACTGCACCGTCGAGGATTGTAATATGTGGGGATCATTTGTAGTATTGCAATATTTTCTGGCTTTTGTACTGCTGTATAATGGTTGATATTCTCTCAACAATTCCAAGAAAATAAGGCTCAGTTGTTCGTTTCAATGAGAGATTTTTGACTACGCCGTTTTCGTTATATATGGCCCTTTCTGTCCGATTTTGTTTATTATACTTACATTTTTCCTTTCGTAATGTTTATTTTCTTCGTACATAATGGCTTAATATCTGCGGCATTGTTGAAAGTAAATTGCAAACGGAAATCATATCTCATGAATTACTTTGCGTTGATTTGAAATATACCTTTAGGAATTGGATGTTTTATGATGAGTTTTATCAGGTGGAGGAGTGTTGGCGCCCCAGTTCCTCGGTCTGGGATCAGGACTGGCATCGCCTTACGGTGTGGGCGTGGGCGGAGTGAGCCTGCCCGCCTTCGGAGCCCTGACCCTGACTCCCGCGTCCCCCGCCCTGCGAGCTCTCGCCGCGCCCCCGCTGCCTCTAGCCACCGTCCTGCTTGTCTCCAACTTGAACGAAGAGGTTTGTATCTACAAAACACACAACAATCATACCATCATCCCAAATATCAACATCACAAGATTTACAACACCTAAACAAAATATTACCAACGCAAATTTAATGTTTCTCAACAAACAAAAAGTTATAGAAACGATTGGCTCTTCCGACGCTTATAGACATTATATCGGCTCCGCGTTGAAAATTTTAGGCAAAATTTTCGTCGTAGTTCAATGTTTATTGGCAAATTTATTCATTACGCTAACACAATGGCCAGTAACGTCTGTTTGCTCCTCGCGCGATGGGTGCGCGGTGCAATATCCAACATTTACCTACAATGATTAACTAATGCATAGACTAATATTGACGTTACAGGCTGTTGCACATATATATTCTATTAAACTCCTTAAAAATAAGTTGCTAATTTATTTATAGATATGATGTCAAATATCTTTTACGACTATTTATAACTGTCTCTATTCTCTTTCCTATTGTTTTAGATGGTCACGCCTGATGCTCTCTTTACCCTTTTCGGTACGTGTGCACATACATTCCGTATTTTATATTAAAACATTAATATTGCTCCTGAGCCCTGTCGCCTGGAAGACAAATTGTCAGCTAACATTCTCGATTTCTATACTGATAACCGCATCCGACGCGTCTGTCGTAGCTTCGCTTGGTAACACTTGGAACCTAAACGCTTATTAACTCGTGTGACAATTTGTGTTTCAGACACCTTAGAAGTAGCTAAGATAGTTAGATTGTCCATTTTGTCCCAGTGTTGTCTTATTTTGTTTCCGACGAGGGCTGTCACCAGACTGACGGCACCGCATCTCTGGTGATGTATTTGTACTATGCTGTGAACCCTACCCCTCCCTACCACAAACACTGGAACGTTTAGTGGTGACCGCGCTGTTTTGTTTTATATAGCTTTTAATTATTACACGATATCACGAGATGCGGAATTATATAGACATCGACATGTTATAGTAGAAATTAAATTATTTGCAGTAATTCGCTTGACACTGCCAGTCAAAACCATAGTTCTAGATGGCAACCGCTAAAGCATTAATCGAAAGCTTAACGTGACCAAATTAGAGCTTGGAATCGTTTTCTTCTTGTATCATTTCCGACTGTCCCGTTTCACGACATTATTATATATTTAAAAGCCGTTTTTACTTAAAATATCATGTGTATATGTTCGAGTAAACTTCTGTTTAAAAGTAGTTACTATCGTTTTAGCTCTTTTAGGATTCTTTTCTTAGACAATATCGAGCGTAGTTCCAATTGTGTCCTCATATCTTAAACGACACTTACTCGTATTATAAACACTTCGCACAAAACATAACAATATTTGGTGAACTAATACAACGGACTCTTGATTATTTGTATCTACATATCGGAACACAATTGGGGCAAACAAACTTGTCCGGACAATATGACAATTGTGAAGATACACTGCTCTTTTCTAAGATATACTTTTAAATGTAGGCGTGTATGGAGACGTGCAGCGGGTGAAGATCCTTTACAACAAGAAGGATTCAGCACTGATTCAGATGGCCGAGCCTCACCAAGCTCATCTCGGTACGTATAACAAACCTTATTACTATACACGTAAGACTCACACAGACCTTTTTCGGCATATTTGTTTAGGACTGTCAGTGTAAATACTTGTAGTTCTCCTCTTATTGTAGTTTGCCCTCCCTTTAATATGAAGTGTCATTGTTTATTCAGTGGGCTTCTGAGATATCTGATCCGCCTACGGTGGTTCATTTACAAATAATTGCAATACAAAATTTATAATTAAATCGCTTTTTGAGCAATTGACGCTGATTTGGAAACTTGACATCTGTGAAAGCTTATTTTAAGAAAGGAGCTTATTTCTTATTATTTTTCGAACAATTCGAAATTGTTTTTTCTCGACCATTGATCCTAAACAATCATATTGTTAGAAACAATTGAGACGTGAAAGACACCTAAACGTTAGTGACAGTCTACTGAGTAATAGTAATTAGGTAAGTACATCGCCCCAATGTATCCTTAGTTATCCAAAATAAATCTTGTATCCTACGTAGTGACCCGTGACCCACAATAAATCTTATCTGATAAATAACGCCTAGCGTGGATCTTTAAGTACAAAGTCCTATTTCATACTACAAGGCTATTCATGGCTTCATAATATGAAGAATCTGAAGCTCGGAGTATGTTAAAAATATACTCTTATGTAAAATGAGCGTGAGCAATAACTGTGGCACATTTTCTTCAACATGAAAATTAATAATTCTGTAAACTAAAATATACCTAATATCGAAGATTTCAACAGTAAGGCTAAACTGGAAGGTGCCTTTAATAAGGCTAAACTAATATATCCTTTCGAATAGTTGTCTCAGTATGTCTTGTATGTACTTAAAAAATGAGCGTCATATTAATTGTAATCCTTTTACTACGTCGCATTGCTGAAATTACCGTTCACCAAAAATGACGAAGTGCAAATGGCTCCTCACTAGACTCGTTGACACCACTGAGTCAGTACCATTGAAAAAGTATACTTGGCCTTGTTCTTACGAAGTAATCTGCTCGTATAAACTATTTTTTGTTCTTCTCGAGCAACCGTTGCCATTTAAATGTGTAAATCTTCGGTTTTTCTACTATATATGTGAATTATCAAAAATCTCATCATAATAATGTGTACTCGTACAGCAATGACGCACATGGACAAGCTGCGCGTTTTCGGAAAAGCGATGCGCGTGATGCTGAGCAAACACCAGACCGTCCAGCTGCCGAAGGAGGGGCAGCCCGATGCTGGACTGACCAGGTAAGAGACACTAACACCTTACTAGTTACCAACTCTTGTTATAATTCCAGGCCGTAATAATGTCTTACTTAAACTCTTGTTACAAAATTCGCTTTACTCATATACAATTTTACTCAAGAACATTTTTTTAGTGTTATTATTTCCAAATACGTGATCCATTAATTATTCAGAACCATAAACGAAATAAGGATAATTAAAAACTAGAGTATTCGTTTCTGGTAAAAAAAAAATAGCATCTGCAGACAACTTTAAACTACTTCGTCGACTCTTTGTTGACCATTATCTGCACCAAATGCATAATAGGTGAGCAGGGGATCATACTAAAGTTTTTAGGATGGTGTTGCTACGTCGTAGTCTACTCACTAACGAAGACACTTTTCCGATATCGTTCTGATAAAACGTTCTGTTCTCTAAATAGCCCATGGCTTTGAAATATCTTCATTAAGGCATGAGCGAGAAAGTGCATGCTCTGAACTTTTAAGCGAAAATGCAGCTTTCGTTTCATTCGTCGATTTCTAAGATCGTGGATATCTCATCTCTTAGGATCATTTTGTTTTTAAAATCTATTAAGTATCTACTTTACGTGTATAAAATAGAATCTTACTCTGTAACGTTTTGTTTATTACCTATTTATAAGCCCATACTAGAAGCAAGACATCATATACTCATAAAAACATTGACCCTTTTACCAAACGTAAAAACTCCGACACTCACCATACACTTACATAAAATGCCTTTATTTTTCAGGGACTATTCACAGAGCCCACTCCACAGATTCAAGAAGCCCGGCAGCAAAAACTACCAGAACATCTACCCGCCGAGCGCCACACTACATCTGTCCAACATTCCGTGAGTAACTCGCTGAATGCCTTCGCACTTGCCCCTTTACCTACTATGTCACACTCACACTGAACTTTGCAGACTGTAACTTTCGAGATTCTGTAAAAAGATTTCTTATGAGTAGTTTCTTTGTTTCTTTATACGATTGAGTGTCAAGGCGAGCAAGTTTTTGGTTAGCGCCGCGATCATGCACACTTATTTTTATTCTAACTAGGTCGCTGCCACTCCACTTGTATGGATGTTATGGCCCAGCGCCGACAACTACTATTAGTTGAATTTTTTTTTTTTTATCATGCTATTTGCAATGCATATGGACAATGCTTTTTTTCTTTCCTGTGCTCAAATAAATGTATTCTATGTTCGATCAAGATTGGTTTATCTCAATTTACATGTGAAAGGGTGTTAAAAAGACAGACTATGTATAATTGTTCCCTGGGTATACAACGTGTAACAAAAAAGTGTGGTAATACTAAAGGGTATGTATAAGTACTCATCATTATGAACAAATTCGAAGGAACCAAACCTGAAAATTTAAAAACCAGAAAATTTCACACAAGAGACAAATGGGAATATTATAGGTAGAAGTAGAAATTCACTCCAATACAGTGTCTGCAAACTTTGTCAAACATTCAGCTGCTAAGTAGTCGGGAGCAATCATTGTTATGTTTTCATATGTTAGGTGGACAAAATGAACTGACAAGGCTAACTAAGGGCTAATATGCAGACCAGGGGAATAAAATTATTTATACTTCGTAGGCATGAAATGTTTCATCATTTGTAAAATGTATATATATATATTGATGTGTCTTCTTGTACATTTTCAGAGCCACTGTTTCGGAGGAAGATATCAAAGAAGCGTTCACCAAGCGTGGCTTCACGATCAAGGCGTTTAAGTTCTTCCCGTAAGTGTTATTTTAACACTTCTTTTTCTGTTTACATTTTCTCCATAGAAACATACAATGTAAATCTAAAAGAAACTATAATTAAGTATTATACTTACAGAGACTGAAATTACCTTTAAAATAACTCTAACTGCTACTTACATACTTCACGATATATAGCCGAATAAGTAATGTTTTAGGTCGTTAAAAACAAACAACTTTGTGGGCTTTTGGCTGACAATTTATTTATTTTTTGATATCGTAATATTGCACTAAGCGTGACCCAACATGCTGTTAACCTCGTATTTTTGTATTTCAGGAAGGACCGCAAAATGGCGTTAGTGCAACTGCCGACCATCGACGACGCGGTCGCGGCGCTCATCAAAATGCACAACTACCAGCTGTCAGAGTCGAACCACCTCAGAGTGTCCTTCTCAAAGTCCAGCATCTAAACGGACATACCCGAACTCGGAATATCACACAAATGTCAGTCGCGTCCCCATAACCTCAAAACTCTAACATAACCTATCTTCTTCAACTGTTTCAAGTTTTCGTCGCGACTGGTACCTCTCAAATCGAGAACTTACTCGACTGAAATTAAAGAATAATGTCTGTATTACGCTTACTCGGAACAGTCTAGACATTAAGTGCTCTATTTTCTTAATAAATACATACGTTTACTGTTAACTATACATCTTAATCTAAGACTACCGTCATTATTGGGTGGGTAGTTAACCAAGGCTCTGGAAAATCCGTTTTCGGTCAATAGATGGACCGCTTTATAAATTTCCGTTTCTTTTTTACTTCTGAATTCCTATTCTAGAAACCTTTTTTATCTCAACTATTTTTACGCTTTGAACATTATAAAGTTTTTTATTGATTTCTAATTAATAGTATTTTCCATTTTATAAATAATGTGTGGTTCCAATAAAAGTCGTGGTAATGACCCCACCTGTATATACAGCTATACTTCGTAACGTACTTTTAGACTCGGGACGTAGCGTATTTTAGAAACTACCCGCAATAGAGAGGATTTCTGCTTAGTGTGATATTCATTCCATTCATTTTATGTCACGATATAAATTATTTTATTTTTATATTATATTAAAGACGTATTTCCAGTGCATTAATTTTTTAAATGAATCAGTTTATTTTGCAATTAGATTGCGCTTAAATCGTTAATAGCTATTAACTGTAGCTAACTGAACCTGTATTAACGAAGTGTCCGTCATAAGAAAGAAAACCGCTATATGATTTAACGAGATTAAATAAGGCAGTTACGTGTTTTAAGAAACTAGTTGTGTGTTTTAACATAAAAAGGCAGCTTATTTGACAAAAGGAATCAAATTAGTTTTGTTTTTGTCGTAAGGTGGAACACTGTTTTCCAAATATGTCTTTGCAAGACTTAACGGCATTTTTCTTATGTGTATTGACGACTCTGTTATTACAATGAGCACTGGTTCTAATTAGCATTTAGCTATTTTAACGCAGCAATATATGGCGCAATGTAAAACATTGCATCGCTTTTTATAGTTATTCAACAACTTAAAGTTTAAAATCAAATTAGTTTTAATCTCAAGTTTTATATTCTAACGTACACACATTATGCTGTTAAGAACAATTTTGTGTGCAAATATATTCTTGAAGTTATTACACAATCAATTGTTTGATACAAATATATTTTATTATTATTATTATCTTTTAGTATGCACAATATATTATCAATGCATTTCTGTTTAGCATGGTTATGTTATATTTTCGTACGCATACACATTTTTCTTTATAAGTATTGGATTATTGAAGTTACGTTAAGAAATGTGTATGTGTGTGCAATATTAGTTATAGTTTTAATTCTAATTGAAATATATTTTAGATTGTAACAGTCTTATATCACCGATGTAACTATCGCGGTGCCTGTTTAGATGACTCCATGCAAACTGTAGCGATACTGAGGCATGTTGATAAACAAAGCTTTTTTGTATTAAAGAAGATGATAGTGCTTTATCGGAAATGAAAAAGGCACTTATCGGGTTTAGTAGAAATTAAAAAGACGGCTATGTGCTCTAACAGAAATAAGGCAGCTAAAAAAGGTTGGGTGAGAGAATGAAAAAAGGTTACGTACGCACACAATAAAAATAGGTGATATTTATGTAGCATGGCTTGACGGGCTAAGGCTGGCTGGAAAATATCTCTATCTGTATGGAAATATCTACGAATAGGATCATTGTCTTTTCGGGGTAAACCAAGGCGATCATATAGACCATTCTTAATTTATAATGCTTCTTTTTTAGCAGTTTTATTTTACCAACCTTTACAAACGTTTTTATTAGTCAGTGTGCGGGTTTCGATACAGTTTGTATGGGTGTGTAACTGTAAACTTACCTTCGATGCTTCCATACTATACTTGTTTCATACTTTAGGAGTAATCTGTTCTATTATTTTAATAGTTATTGACGATTAGTTAGTGTAATCACAACTCTTATCGCTAAGCATCTAGTTTTATATCACTATTTAAAAAGGTTATGTTCTGTGACATAATAGTGACATGATGCATTTATTTTGATGTTAATTTATATTAATGGTAGCCACAACATAAATGCTCGTGCGTACGTTTCACGTTAATTTTAAATAATTATTTATTTGTCTCCGGACGGGGCGCGTTGTATCGCAGTGTGGCCAGTGTCGCGACAGAGAATTTTTTAGAATAGTTTTCATTATATTGCTATGATATTGCCACACTGCCGCTGATGACGTCACGGCGTCGGTCTACTAAGTATTAGCGAGATCTGATTTTTGCTCTGACATACTTTACGGCAGTATTTCCACTAGGTCACAATAACTTCATTTCGCAGTATTTTAGTTTATATGTATCTTCGATTTCATTGTACATAGCCACGCTCCACTGACGCTTCTAACACTCACACTTCCAAACTCTCGATTGGTTCTCACACACCTTTACCTTGTTAAATTAATTTAAAAATGCGTCTAGTCCAATTCGAAAGAGATTAAGTTTTGTGAGTTAAGTGATTTACTAAAATGTCTCGAATATTTAAATTCTGAATGCTTTTGTAAAAAGAATTTATTCGGTCTCGGTGAAACGCTCTCCTGCGCAGCTACTGTTAGGGCCAGTTCCAATAGTGTTCAGTTACTCGTCCAGTTTTTGCGATTAGGCAAAGCATGCGTGTAACAAATACCAGAAAAGTTAGGGAACCTTCCTATTATCAATACAGTGCCACCATCATAATTGATTCAGAGGACATGCAACGTTAAACAACTGAACTATATACATTGTTAACTTTTTGCTAGTGGTCCAAGACATGATCCAATAAATAAGACCTGACATTCCGGGAGTGACACATGCGTACGTCACTGTCCAGTTGCCACTTCATTGCAACAAACACAGAATTTGGAAAAAAACTTAATAATCCATGTAGGTACCTAATAAAATATAAAAACCACTTTATTTGTCATATTGTTTATCCGCTCAACGGAAGCAATTTAAGTTTAACACAGATATAATATATTAAACCTTGATGACGCAGGCTTGTGTCACCCACGTGACCTTTGCGTCTCGGAATGGAACTCAAGCGCGAGTCACGCGGGGTGCGTGTTACAGTCAAATGCACAAATCTTTCTATTTTTTTTTATTTACTTCACTAATTATTATTATGCATGCGAAAATTTTTGGGCATGTTTGTTATTCAATCGCGCAAAAACGCCTAACAACAAGCCCTATAACAAATAACAACAATAGATAACGAAATACTATAACAACAGACGGCGAGAAACAAATAGCAACAACTTTTCCACTCGACTGTTCTTTGCTTCTTTGGGACCGCAATGTCGTGTACAAATGCAGCACTCACACTAGCTTGCGGTGTTGGTAGTCGCGCGCGGGTGTGCGGTGCGGGGCAAGAGGTGCTCCCTCTCGGTCACGAGCTGCGTCTCTTCGACACCTATTATATGCGTACTGCGCAGCCACTCGTGCTAAGTTCTGAACCCTCAAAAAGATTTGCACGTACTATATTCATTTGACAGCGTCACTTGTGGACAAGGGAACAGTTCAACTGTTCTCCACCTGATCAGTTAAGTTGGTGGCGCTGTACACGTTCGAATTAAAGAATTACATATCGCGAACATGCCACTATCGGTATTCGATTAGACTTAACGGAACGTATATCGTACGATTATTGTAGATCAATTGAATAATGCTCGGTTTGTTTATAAAAAATACGGATCGTTTTTACTACGTACCGATAGTTCAATTTTGGCTCATGTTTCATAGAAAATGTCTCAATATTTGACGGTTAGACAAAGCGATTCGCTTTACGATTTTACCGTGTATTACTGAACATTGCGAGGGTCGTGAACGAGCATTGAAAATATTGCCATGCTCAAAAATTCCCCACATCAAACCCCATTGATTCCATTGTTTAAAATATTGTTCTCTCATGTCACAAAATACACAAAACAATATAAAAAATCTAATTTTAGAAAAAAATATGTGGACTCGTTAAAGTCACAAATATTTACACTATTATAAAAATGTATAACATTGTACATCACTTACCGTAAATAAGAATAAACATATAGAGCTTAGTAAGATGATTAATTGGAAAAAATAATAGTTTGTCAATACGATGTAAGATTTAATAGAAAAATTTAATCAAACTGTATTAATCTACGTACGGTAAGTATGTGAAAGTAGCTAATTTGATTTAGATAATATTAGGGAGACCAGGGTGTGGTGATATTTTGCACGTTTTAGAAAATGTTTTACTATGAGGCGCAGAGTTCTGCGCCGCGTTTTGGGAATGATGTGTAAAATGTACGGTGGTGGTCTGAAGAGGTCAAGATAGGCGGTTAACGCATTTGTAATTTAAATATATATTATTACGTATTTTATTGTAAACAAATACACAAAGAAGAGATTACATATCCACTGTATCGCAGAGTCGAACGCTACACGCACTGAGCGATGTCTTTATCGACAATCTTGTTTCGCCGCGTAGAAGTCACGAGAAACGCTTCCGCTCTGATTTAGATCTCGACGCGATGTGTGTAGCGTTTTCCGGCCTAAACTTTTCTTAAAAACATTGGTATTGACTAATAGATAATTATAGGGATTTATGTGTTTAGAAAAGTATTTTAAATAAATATTTAGATAATAATGGTACCTAATAATATTAAAAAAATAATTAATTAGATCAGTGTTTAGGGAAGAGATGCCAAATTTGAAGTCAATACACATTATTTTAGGTAAATGGTAATTGAAGTAATCTTAACGTTTATTAAAAAGTTGATAAAAATGTTACAGTTAAATTATATTTGAGAGTTTTATTGAGCGCAATTATAATGCAATTTTATTCATTGTAAGTGAACATTGTTTCAATTTGTTAGTTAAAGTTATATGCGTTGTGAGATGTGAAAGTTGTTTTCATTAATCCATTAACGTCTGTTGCTGTGAATTACATTCGCATTCTGTCGTCGATGCTAACGCTTTGTTTCCACGTTCCTTCAAGTCCAGCGTTCATCTCTATTTACCTACAAACATATCTGCGCATATCATACTATGCGTATCATATTACTGCGCTTTGTGGTATTTATCTTGTATTAGCTGTACTTTATATTTAGTGAATCAATTAAAAGAGTAAAGGCCATCATATCAATTAATATATTTTGGCTATGGTTCAGCTCCTACGTCTTTCACTTTGATGTTTCTTTGTTCTTACTAATGGCTCCTGTATTTTCAATGTATTATGGTGTCGTTTTCTATTTCTGAATTTTAATGTTAAGCTTTTTGTGTGTTTAGTTTCATCCTTATTTTTAATTTCATAATTAAACTATTATTGTCATGATCTTTTTTGTTCTTTATTTTCAAACCTTCCCATTTCTTCCTTTTCCTTTATGTTTTAACAATTATTAGGCATACCAATTGTCTACAGTATGTCAGATCGACACGGGGTACAGTTCACATAGCAATATTAATAACTCCATAATTTACATCCTGATTTCCATCACGTACCCAATTTTGAACACTAATTTTGTTCCAAAATACCCTAAGACCATTGATGACTACTTTGTAAATAAAACGATAAAAGGGATCAATATAATGAAATATGTACATTAGTACACAATTGGTATTTTCTAGATATAACTATTCGTATTAATAGTTCTAAACTGCTATCTTGACGTGGATATCTGTCGTTTTATAAACTGTATCTATGACGCTTCGTACATTTAAACCTTGTAAATCTTGTGAATAAAATTATTTCTCGCGAGCGTTCGTTTCAGATTCCGTGTTTTGCGCTAACGTTCTAACGTTGGTGTTAGCAACGTTGTTTTGTTATTGTGAAGGGATTAAGGGACACAAAAATATTGCCAGTGGTAATTGTTTATAATTATATAATTATCAAATGGAATATACTTCGCACAGGGTAAAATGTGAAAATAAAATTAAACGCTGCCCGTGGCATTTGATGGTCCGCGGTGGCCATGTATCCGTGCCACGTCCCTTATTCCTTCAGCGTGAAAAGAACTGAATCATTCCGTTATGAAACGTTGAATTTAGCGGGAAAATATTATTCTGTGACTGCAAGTTAATAGGTGCCCTTTTATTACCCTACCTATGTACATAAAAAAAGAAATCAAGTGTTCTGTTTCTGCTTGCTATATTTAAGAAACTAGTCGAAGCCAAAAACAGTGTAGGAAGATTTCATCGTAACTTACCCGTAGCACAACTGCGTGACACTACCAGTAGTGCCATGGAGAACTGCTGTTCCCCAAAGCATTACCTATTGTGCCAAAGGGAAATATATTATCCCAATGAGACAACCAAAGGATGCCAGTAGTGCCAAGGGGAACTGATATTCCCTTAAGCACTACCTGTTATGCCACAGGGAAGTTTTTCATCCAATGACATGACACAAACATAACTAGGCAAAACTTGATAACAAACCTTATTAGTGATACATATTTTATTATTAACGACTTCACAATATATGTCAGTAAATATAATATATCACACCTGAGAAGTAGTTCACTTAAGGTTTAGGTTAAATTCACCATAAAGTTGTGCTACGAGTAAGAAAGGGTTTTTTAAACAAGCATAGCCACTAATAGGTTTTTATTTTTCAAAAGTTAGTATTTTCACACATTTATTTTTTCGAGAATGATTAATATATATAAAATATTATTGAGTACCTATTAAATATCAGTCACAGTCGTGTTATATAAAATAATTATCTGTGGATGTAAATATTAAACACTATATTATTAAAAAATTATTAATATAAATTTATAGGGTCTATACTAGTAAAAGATTAACATAATCATAAATTTAAGATTTGCTCGTAATCCTATCTTAATTTCAGTAGTCTAATCTAGACGATAACTTATGGAAAACCTTCATATAGAATATAATATAACTTAAATATTTGTAACTATATACTTATTTTATTTCCTCATGTTTTAGTTGTTTCATTAAAAAAAATGGTGTGCAAATTAAAGGGTTGTGTGTAAAGTTAAATAGATAAATAGATATAAAAAAATCGTTCACGTAACGAAAAAAATATCTCAATTCTTATTTCGAAGCACATCCATTTTTGTTAGGTCCTGTATTTAATTTGCTGAAACAATTCTAACATGTCAATATTAAATTCGATATTAAATTAGTCATAATAACTTTATGCCAAAGACCAATTGTTGGGGAAAGAACAGGGATCTAATCATATTGCTTTCTTTCAACCTGGAACTTACCTCGTACCTAATTATCAAGTAATACTTACTAATAAAATAGTAAAGTCTAACAAACATATTTCAATATGGAAAAAGATATTTTGATGACTGTAAATTAATTTTATAAGACGCGAAAGGCCCATAATTTGGGGAGATAGCGCTTCAATTACAGTTAAAAATGAATTATAAAATACTATGAATACCACAACATAACATCTAAGTGACCCTATTGAACTCTAGATTTATTCTTTGTGATTTTATAATAAAATATAGATGGAAATCTGTCTTTCATTTTGCACCCATCATATTTATAGACCTAATCATGGGAAATAAAATGGAAACGATCTACTCCGGGTCTATCCAGACCAGATGAAATTGGAGTGAGGAGTTGAACTCGCACGACCAACACTTAATCATCAAAGGCGGGAAGAGTCTACGAAAGCCTAGCAGGGACACTTCAGGCTGAAAATAAAATAAATATATCATCATTATCAGCCTATCATATTCCCACAGCTGGGCCACGAGCCTTCTCTCAGAGAGACAGGATTGACCCTAATCCACCATGCTGACCCAGTGTATATTGGTGAAAGTCATTATGTCTTTGGACTTTTAAGGTTCTTGGACGTACCGGTTTCTTCACGACTTATTTTCCTTCACCGTTGCTGAGCGCTGGCTGCACATTACATATAAACTGGACATAATTTACTGAGGTACTAAATATACCTAAGTCATTGGGTGCAGGGTCGACGATCGAACCAGGTGCCGTCAGATTGTAAAGCACGCAAACTACAGCTAGGCCACCATCTCTTTTAAAGAAATATGTACCTATCTAACGTAGTTATTAAACAGTACGTACTTAGGTGGAGCATTGAAATGTGTCTTTTATAGCGTAGGTAACTACCTACTTACCTATAGGTATAGACTATAGGTATTGACAGATATAGTCATTTCTAGCCTAAAAGCATGTTTATTCGTAGGCAGGTAGGTGTATACCTAAGTAATGGCTGGCAGCCATATGAGTGAGTTCAATGATGTTGGCCCAACGCCCTCTGCGTTCACCAACTAGTTCGGTCAAGCTGTAGAGGCCGCAAGGCCTACAGCAAAAAGTCACATTAGAAAGAAAAAAACCTATGAGTGAGTTGTTAAGTTGTAGTATTTTACCCGTAAATATTTTGTATATTTATTGTATGGTACAGTACGCGCAAATCTTTTTGAGGGTTCAGAACTTAGCACGAGTAGCTGCGCAGTACATATTATAGGTGTCGAAGGGACGCAGCTCGCGACCGAAAGGGACCACCGGCCCCGCGCCGCACACCCGCACGCGACTACCAACACCGCAAGCTAGTGTGAGTGCTGCATCTGTTCACGACACTGCGGTCCCAAAGAAGCAAAGAACAGTGGCCCTAGTACGAGCACTTGCGAAAAAGTATTCGTAGGTACCGTATAGCAAAATTCTAAGGCAAAATTTATGAAAGATTGAACAGCGCCTCTATCGGACGTAAAAGGAAACTGAACGTTTCATGAATACATTTGCTATCGTTTACGTACCTAGGTACCGATAACTTTAGGTAGGTATCGATAACTTTTTCGCAAGTTCTCGTACTAACCCCACAGTCGAGTGGAAAAGTTGTTACTATTTGTTTCTCGCTGTCTGTTGTTATAGTTTTTCGTTATCTATTGTTGTTATTTGTTTTTGGGCTTGTTAGGCGTTTTTGCGCAATTGAATAACAAACATAATCCAAAAACTTTCGCATTTCTAATATAAGTGAAGTAAAAAAATAGGAAGAGGAAGAGAAGGAAGATTTGTGCATTTGATTTTATCTACCACGCACCTCGCGCCACTAGCGCCTAAGTTCCGAGACCTCAAAAAGATTTTGGTACAGCTATCTCCTTGTGGTTACATTAGGTACCTACTTACCTACTACCTAGTTCGCTCGCTAGTCGCTATGCTACTTCTTACTTAATTATATTCTCTTTGATGCTACTAACGGTCGCTACTTAAAATTCTAAGGGTCGCTAACTATTTATGTTGAACAGCACAGACATTTAATACAGAACAGACTGAACATGTTTTTTACAACTACATTCGCAAAAACAGTTATGTTTGCATCTCTCTCGATTACACAAAAATCATATATTCGTATCTCGTTTTGTCGTAACGTTGCAACATAATAGAAAAAAATGAGCATGTGGTACGGTGTTCCAAGTCACCATTTTGGTAAGCATCAATATTCTGACAGAAGGCTGACAGCGAAAACCACGGCTTGCAAAAATTACCTAAAATAAAAGTTATTTTTACATATTTAGTTTAAAAGATACGAAAATACTATGGTGAAGTGCAGTGTCCTCATGTGTTTTAATTCATCTCATAAGATGCCACCCGGTATAACGTTTCACACGTAAGTTTCGTGTGTTATAATAGAGATTATTTTGAATTGCTATATTTTCTTGTTATTTTTCATAAACTTTACAATTTGAAGGCTTGGGAAGGTTGTGTTTCTTTCAATTTCATAAATGTACAAGTTTGGTGGGTGTAATAAAAGTTAATAAGTAGTTTTCTTTAAAAAAATATTGATTCGATCATTGTTTGGCGTTTGAGGTACTTAGACATTGTCCAGGGAACGTATTCAGTAGCCAAGAGAATGTAATACTCCTTTCAGTAGTATAATTAAAATAGTATAAGTTATTTTCTTTAAAAATTCATTGTATCGATCATTGTTTTACGTTTACGGTATTTAGACATTGTCCAGGGAATTTATTTCAGAATCAGAATTCGTATTTCAGAAGTATAATTAAAATAGATGATTCAGCTTGATGTGATTATGATGACATGAACCTTTTTCATTAATTACTAGCTGCTTTTCTTAAGTAATGTAAATAAAGTACCTACCTATTGTGGTTCATGTCATATATATACGTAGTGATCTAGATAGTGTAATTAAAGGGTTATTTAGACATATGTCAAGTAACAAACATTTTTATTACATTTTAGATTTTCCCAAGGATGAAGAGTTGAGAAACGCATGGTTGAAGAATTTGAATCTAGAAAATTGGCAGCCCAGTGCGACAAGTTTGTTGTGCTCAAAGCATTTAGAGGCACATTTGTTCGACCGGACTGGTTTCCGTACAATCCTTAGAGAGAACGAGGTGTAATGCTTATTGGAACAACAGTTTTCAATGATCAGTCGCTATCACTATCATGAATCTCAAGTTGTACTAACTACATTATGATAACTTGCATGTAATAATTTTCAGAGCGATAACATACCAAGTGAAAAGAAAGCCACAAAAAGAGGTGTTACTGGCAAAAATTTTCTGCGGAAGCTGCAGAATACCTCATTTCCATCAAATTCAGATCCTGCAACCACATGACACATCTGGTAAATTGTTAATTTTATGTTAATTGTTATACAAAAATAAATGATTTGACTTGGTCTGGCGTGTTTGAATATTAATACCCAATGGGAACATCCATAAATTCCATCACATAAAGAGGAGGGGAGGAGGGGTCGACGAAGTGTGACTGACAAGGGGTAGGGAGGGGTCGTAAATTTTGTGACGTTACATTTCAGATACAATCTAATAGTATCTGTTAGCACTATTATAAAAGAATGTCCTTGAGTCCGGCCCGCGTTTTGCAAATGTTTGCGTGTAATGTATATGTAGTGTATTTTGCATCAATATTTTTGTGGCTTGTTGGTTCTGCTTGGTATTATATGTCTGTGTTGAACAGGACAGAACAGGCCCTGTTGTTTTTGTTTTGCCTATTACTGGGCAGGCTAAAGCCACTAAGTTCATACCGTCTCTTATACCGATACTTCGATCAAAAAATGCGAAGATGCCACAATGAAGTGATATTCGTGGCAGTACTCTACCCGACTGTCTGCCAAAAACTGAAGGTGGCGGTGAAGGTGGTGGTGAACCCATCAGTTTTTGGTAGACTTTTTTCGGAACTAGCTCCATTATAAGGTATCCAAACATTGCCTCCTGGCAAAGACAAAGAAAAGAAGATAGGTACATATTCTCTGCCTCATGGTATACATACTATACGCAGTCAATCCGTATCCGCATGTCATTGTCAAGCAAGTCAAAACTGTAAAATGTCATTGTCAAATGTCAATCAAATTATTATTCTTGAAATGTCTTGAATAGAATTAGAATAGAATTGTTATGTTCCTGTGGTTTTCAAAGAAATAGATTTAAATTAAATTTAGTTTCCCTGAAGTGGGCAATAATTTGTAATTATTATTTGTATCACATGTGCAAGATACTTTTACAGAATTGAAGTGGTAATTACATGAAAATAATGTTGCGGTCTTTCAGTAGATTCACCCCTCTTGTTAGTTTCGGCTTATTTACCAAAACCAGCGAATATGATGTGAATTTACTCGACGAAGTGTCTCCTAATGAACCTAAAACTGGTTGGGAAAGGGTGAAAAAGATGTACACCACAGAGTAAGTCATCAGGTTTACGTAAACAAATACGTAACCTCTAAATAGCTATCGTAATCTAAAATGAACTCTTACGGCTCAGACCTTTTTTAACCGACTTCCAAAAAGGAGCAGGTTATCATTTGGACTTTTTTTTAATTGTTGTAACTATTGGCTGGATAAACCGATTTTACCCAGCTGGGTATGTCCTAAAACAGCGACCAGAACCAACGGAGAATGGGCAGCACCGTCCTATTAGAACACGGTGAACGTACTGCGATCCCCAAGCCGCCTGCCAAGCGTGGGGATTATGGCAATACCCCTCTCTATGAGGGAGTCCTTGTTCAACAGTGGATGTTAATTGGCTGATGATGTAATGTGTGTGAAACCGATTTTAATGATTCTTATTTTATTTGAGAGCTGGTGCTTCCCGTGTGGTCCCATTTTAATATGGTCCAGTTCTAAAATTTTTATGAAGTCTGTTTTTTATATTGGTAATTATTTAGTCTGAAGCTTAAGGCTCATTAGATACCTATGTGTTGTTCGTTTCAGTCAGTTTAACAGGTCTTGAGAAACGTAGGGCAGCAAGGATGTGTTATTTTTAGCTTTCGTATACTCTTGCATGTTGTGAGTGAAAAAGGCGAATGTATAATGCCATTATATTTTTTTCTTATTTTAACCGTCGAAAAAAGAAGATGGTTCTATGCTCCACTGTATTTTTTTTTTATGTATGTTGACCGATTTCTCCACCAACTGTTGACAGTTTTTTTTTTAAAAGTACTTGTTTCCATAAAAAAAAGGCCATATTTGGGCGTTCTTCCAATTTGGTCCCATTGTCACCAAGTCAGGATCTGATGATGGGATCCCAGGCAAATCGAGGGCAACTCTCAAATTTTTGGCTTATTTTAGGCTTATTTATTATTAAGTTTTTCATAAATCAAATCAAATAATTTATTTGCTAGAATACATTACAATAAAGAGGTCTTAAAATTATTTTTGGTGTCATAGTATTCAGTCTGCAAGCAGACGTGCAAATATTCTTGAACTAAATAAATTATACATTTTAAGAGGTATTATTATAAATATATATATAATATTATATTTAATATTATATATATATTATATATTAAATTAGGTTGGTATTATTAAATTATATTATATTAATAAAATCGACAAACTCCTTAATACTATAAAAACAATGCTTAAGTGGCCACTCCGATAATGATTTTTTAAATTTGACATACATATGTTTTAGAGGTCAGTTTTTAATATGATCCACTTGTAAGAAAATCTGTTCAATTCAAAATGAAGCTTTGGCATAACTAAGTACCTATTAGAGAATAACTAGGTACCTAGAATGAAAAACGTATCATTGTAGTTGATAGCCGATATTATACTACAATGAAATATTAACAGGAAATATTTTCATTCGCTTTTTACAACATTATTGCAGCTCCATCATCCTTGTCACCATAACAGCTTGGATGTTTCTCACCATTATCTACATGCCCATCCACTGGTGCTACTGTGCCAGCGACTCAGAGCCTCAATCCGGTATTTCACGGAGCTGTTGCACGTTTGCACGGTTTGTTCGGGTAATTGCTGGAAGGGGGGCATGCACTATACACATCCCAAGCAGCAAAAAACTTGAACTGGGTTAAAGTGTCACTTATGCACAAATTTTTTGATACAAACATAACAGTACAAACGATCCAGTCGAGTTTTCAACATATATATAATTCATAAGTTTCGGTGAATTATTGTGTTCTTAAACATCATCAGCCAATTAACGTCCACTGTTGGACAAGGCCTCCCTCATAGAGAGGGGTGTTGCCATAATCCCCACGCTTGGCAGGCGGCTTGGGGATCGCAGTACGTTCACCGTGTACTATTAGGACGCTGCTGCCCATCCTCCGGTGGTTCTGGGCGCAGTTTTAGGACATACCCGGGTCCATTGTGTTCTTACCATGTTGTAACTGTCAAATTTCAGTGAAAATGAACAAATTTCACTAGAGCTTCACCATGTTTCTCAGTCGGCTATGTCAGGTGCTTTCATTGGAGCCTGCATCGGAGGGTTTGTGCAGTCAAGAAATGCCTACCTGTATTTTATTGAAAACAACCAAGCTACAATATTCAAGTCTACAATGCAAGCTAAGGTAAATTCCTATTACGTACCTAACTTGTCCTCAGAGTTTGACCATTTAATGCCCCACCACCACCATTCACAGAGTAATTTTATCGAGAGGTGGCCTTTACGTGGTAGTAAAAGTGCGCGCCGCGTCGCCCGCTCGCTACTTGCGCCACTGCCGCCTTGTCCTGGCACCTAAGCGCCGACTATCAAACTGGAGTCTGGAAAGAAACTGGTCTGGAGAGTGGGAAATATAACGCCATACGCCATCGCGTAGCTCTTCTTCATTCCATCCCCATGCTGCTGCTACTATGCTCGGAGAAAGAGCTTGCACTAACATTAGATCGTACCCTGCTGGTCCAAGGAGCTATATGGGTACTGGACGTTGAGAAGCACACCTCTTATTGTTTGGGCCTTCTGCTGACAACCAATCCAGACCACTACCATCATACTACCACCAGTAATTACCATCATTGTCTGGTGAAACCTGTATCTCTCTATTCCCCGCCTGATCTCAGCCGCACTCTCCGCAAGTGTGGCCATATGAGTCAGCAGATTGGGATAAGATGAAATCTTTTTTTGCATCTTATCCCAATCATGTTATTGCGACGTACTATTGTCCAGCAAAGCTCGCTTATGGTTTGGGCCTCACTAAGGTGTGGTGGAGTATACATACCTATCCTGGATTGATGCTTGGCATTGTAAACAGAAAGATGCATTACCCTATTGATATTGATAACAGCTTGTGTTATTTAATTAGATTATGTATATATTTTCCAGAAAAAGCTGCAAGATTTTGTAACAATAGCATTTGCAAAAGGAGCCGTTCGCTGGGGTTGGAGGTTGGGTGCCTTCTCAGGAATGTTTAGGTGGGTAATAATTATATTACTAGTAAGCTTCTCAGGAACTGTTGCACCTTTACACCTGTTGTTTGTTTTGTTGGTTGGATCGGCCAAGTACCAGCTTGAGGTGTTGGAGTCCATTGAGAAATGTGCCAAGAATCTCATCAGCGATAAATCCCTAGTTCATACTAAGATATTAAGCTTCTTAGTCTTGAACATCGACGCAAAGTTGCTAGCCTCCTGTTTTTTATTGGATACATTTCGGAGAGTGCGTCAGATCTGCATGATTCAATTCCCTCCTGCCCATTTTTTTATCGGGTGGCCAGGGCAGATACGAAGGGCAGTTTCATGGTTGATATTTTATAAACCCATATGAAGCTCTATGATTCCACATTTATTATGCGAACTGCTAGAATGTGGAATGCACTGCGTGTGTCGGTAAAATGCAAGCCTCAATCCAAAAATTCAAATTGCGTCACAGCGTAAACTTTACGTACTTGCGATTTCTATTCTAATAAAGTTCTGTGATAGATATTGTTTATACTGTGGGCTGTTTTATTACACACACCCAAATCCTTTCTTAGATAAGTTGATCACACTGTGTGCTGTATGTCAACTAGAGACAAATAAAAATAGACAGCTTGTAACAATAAGAAAGATGATACCTTTATTATGGAAACTGACGTGATTTTCACTCATTTTATTTATATTACACGGGAATTACTCACGTAAGATTAGGCCGGTTACTCAGACTATAGTTTCAACCACATTCGGCGATCTTTATCAAGGTGAATGCGCGCGCGCGGCTGCGTCTCGCTTTGCACTGCATGCGTCAGTCCGAATGCGGTTGAAACTATAGTCGGAGTAACCGGCCTAATCTTACGTGAGTAATTCCCGTGTAATATAAATAAAAAGATGATACCTTGCTGCCAACCACATGGGGCTACTTTGTAATAGGCATTCTGTGAGAATTTTGCATGTACATATATCTTGTTTGTAGATTATGCATCTGCAATTGAATATTGATTGTAGTTAAACATGTGTATATGTGTGTCTGACTGTGGCATCATAGCTCCCAAACGGCTGAACCGATTTTGAATTAGTTATTTTTTTTATGAATGGTGACTTGATCGAGTGTTCTTAGATTATGATTCAAGAAAATCTGTTCAGCCATTTAAAAATTATCAACTCTATAATCGCATTTTATAAAATTTATAATTATATCTGTTACAGTATACTTACAACAACAATAGCAGCGTATCGAGGAGATACATCACTCATAGAATACATATCAGCAGGTGCAATAACTGGTGGCCTCTATAAAATAAACATGGGATTAGCTGGCACTCTCGTGGGCGCTGCATTGGGTATGTGACATGAATTATTCTACTAATGAACAAACAAGCAAATGTACCAACAGCCTCGTTCCTGTATTTTATGGAGCTTGTTTAGGGTAGATGTTGGCTGGAGGAAATTCACAATACATCCCTGCACGAGTAGTACGGGCCATGGGCAGATTGTTTTTCCACTGTTTCCGCGACAAAAAGATAAACGTGTCTACATTCTAGCTTTGTCGCGTCTACGCGCGGCTAAAAACGTGGAATAGACAATTTGTCCACAGCGCTTGCTAGGCCTGCTGGATGCATCTTACATTGAAATATGAACATACAAGATATTGGAGACAAAAATAGGCCGCCAATTTCTTTAAAGTCTAGACCATTGATTTTCAAAGTGGGGGGCGCGCGCGCGGGCGGCGGTTATCACTCCGGTCGCCCGCGCATACGTACCGCACGCACCTCACTCCCCGCGCTGCACGCGTCTTGCGAAACGTGTACAAAATAAAAAACATGTGACCTGACCAAGCCGAGGGGAGGCGTGGGCATATTCATTTTAAGCAGTAGGGAGGCGTGATACTTTTAAGTTTGGGAACCCCTGGTCTAGACCGTACTAATTTTCCTCAAAGTGTGACCTTTAAATAATGGACACATTATATGAACCAAGTTTGAGATTATTTAGTTTTGTACTCCTATCATACTGTTTTGTATTCTAAAATCCTATTTTTCAGGTGCTGTTTTAGGATTGGTATTTGGAGCCGCCATTGTTTTGTTATTAAAGGCAACAGGCATAAAGATGGAAGAAATAAGGAAAGCATTATACACATTCAAAGAAGGAAGGTACATACTTTTATTCTAGTCTAAGATAGACACAATTTACCGAATGAGTCCCTAAACCCTGGCTGACAATAGCGACTGATAGAATAGTACGTGTCTCCACACTTCGTTGCCATAATATACAATTAGGGTCATTATGTGACATCTACCTTTAAGGCCCAGAATATTACGCGCCGCTATCTCCCTAGCACTTTTTTAGATACATTTTTTTATTGTCTTTTGAAAAATGTGCTTTGGTCATTTTGCAAAGTTATTTCATAATATTTACAATAAATTTATTTCAATATATTTATCATGAACAAAAAAATGGGATACAAAAGTTTTTCCCATTTATTCTGGTCACTATAAAAATATTAAAACAAAACTTTGTTCTCAATATTCTGAAATATTAAAGTCGTAAATTGACCGAAGCTCCTTTTTCAAAAGTAGACACATTTATTTTATTGGGCGGCCCGTTAGCTTGTTAGCATCCATGGCATAAAAAAAGTGTAATAAATTATTATGTATTGACTTTTGCATAGAGCCATATATCAAGCTTGTTCATAGATATTTATGCAAATGTTTCAGAAACGAGCAATACAATCAAATCCTAGACAAATCATCAGAATTCAAGACTGATCCCCTGACAATACACCACGACAGTAAAGTGCAGGAAAACGGACCAGAAACAATACAAGATATCCAATAAATTAGAAAGTGTATTTGCAGAGGATAAAATTGTCTTTGATATGTTAATTTATTTGTAAAAATTGTAAATAAAAGTAAGTAGTGCCACAGTAACACAGATGAACATCATTGTGTTAGCTAAAGACCAGTAGGTCACTATATGTGAAATATGATGTGTATTTGAGCCACGTTCATAAGCAATGCCTCTTAGATTTGAGGAAGTGCACTGATTTGTATTAAGAAAGAAAACATGAGTGCAAGAAAAAAATATTAGTTTAATAAACTAAATTACTAATAAAAAACTGTTTTTTCTGATCAATCTCTATTGTAATTCCGCTTCTACGTCGCTTCAAGTACAATAAGGAATTTGGGATAAATTTTACTCGTTGAATATTTAATTCATGATAGACTAAATTAAAATTAATTTACTCTAACCTGGATTAAATATTAATTACAAAAAGAGAAAATTAACCTAACCTGCAACAAAAATTAGAAAAAATAAAATTAAAAAACTGATTGCAGGGGTTTTACGCCTGCCCGTTATAAATGAACAAAGTAATTTATTTTGTTTTACATAGTAACTTATTTTGTTTTACACATCTCCTAAACCACTGGACGGATTTAAATACGGTTTTCACGAATATGCTTAGCTATGACCAGATTGAAGAATAGGCTTTGCTATTATGCGGAATACAAGGGCCGGAAAAAGGGTTAAAAACGTTTATATGAAAATCTACGCGTTCGAAGTCGCGGGAAAAAGCACTAGTGTAAAATAAAAATGAAAAACATTATTTTTATAATAAAGCAATTATATAATTAATAATCAATGACATACAAACAACATTGCACAATTTCCATAATTAATAATAGAGAAGGATACAAAAATATAATGACAATATATACAACCTATTAAAACTATTTTTGTGCTTAGATTTTATGTTTTCTGTTTTACTCATATCAGAATGTTATAAAAAGCTACACTTAGAATTATAAAACATCAAATTACTGTAGAAAATGTGTTATCGTACATAAAGGTTATCTGTCTTCTAAGAGTAAATGGCAAGAAAAACACAAATGCAATGATTAGTTGCTGCTGAAATTATTAGATTAATTGCATTAAATAGTAACTTTACAATGTCGCAATACAAAATTAAATAAACCCAAATGACTTGAAAATATATTGTGTGGATAAACTTACGAACAAAAAATTAAATATGAAATTTAGAATGCCCACTACAGCAGCTTTCTTGCTCTCTTTCATGTGAAAGGTTGTCTGTCTGTCTTTCTCTAGTTGACATGCGCCCTACATACAGTGCAACCAAGATGAAAGAATCGAATGGCCCATCATTTCACTAATTACTGAACAAAACTCAGCCATCTGTAGAAAAAAGTTAGTTCCATCATTAATTGGACACATCTACAGCTGGCCAGTATGTAAGCCGGTTTAGAATGCGTTTTAAGTTTTTGGCCTTAAAGCTTTATAAGCTTTTAGACTTTATTGCTATGAACAATAAGGGTCATTATGCGATACCTACCTCACACATGCTACCTAATATCTGTATGTGAATTTCATAATATGCAATAAATGATTGAGTATTGGCGGGGATAGAGCGGATACGCTACCCTCTACCGCAACAAATTTTTATTTTGTTCTCTGACAGGCACTTTTTATGAGGTATTCAAAAAATTTAGCACACATGCCTATTAGTTCTGGAGTTATATTCATATCTGGGATGTTCACAGCACATTACTAGTTTCATCATATCGTATTCATTCATGGTCTGGTGTAGTGGGCAAAAAAAGTGGTAGGAGTCCAGCTTAAGTTGACCATAAACTATAAAATACCAACATAACTCAATATCTGTTATTTATATAGTATTTGATGCTATATAAGTTAACGATACATTTAGTAATGACTTTTATTAATACTTTTTCTCTCAACTACATAGTAATGTTAACATTTAAAAAAATATCACTACAAAACCGATCACAAAGGACGTTTTTTTTGCTTAGAACCAAAACAGTGCAGAAATGTTATATGAAATATCATGGTTGCACAGTTTTTTAATTTTTTATTTAGATATAAATTTACCACAGAGGTTTAATGTCTCCCATTATGTTAAATATAAAATGTATGCATTAGATCAAATATACCAAACAAATACTAGAATAAATGTTCCAAGTAAAAGCAAATTTCACTTTTAATAATTGTAAGTTTTAAATGTTTGAGGAGAAGATGAATAAAATTTTGTTTTCATTAACTTGAATTCTTATTTTGAGTAGGTATATTTCATCACGGTAGGTAGATTGGTAGTTGATAGAAAAGTAGAGATTACGCTCCTTGCTAAAGTGAGTAATCAATGCACTCGTATTAAATTTAGTACAACATAATACTCGTGCATTAACAACTCACTTTGCGCTCGATACAACAATCTACCATTAATCGACAAGCACATCTTAACAATATTTTTTCGTTGATGATAGCATTGTGATGGGACCCGGGTTTGTCCTGAAACTGCGACCAGAACCACCGGAGGATGGGCAGCAGCGTCCTAATAGTACATGGTGAACGTACTGCGATCCCCAAGCCGCCAGCCAAGCGTGGGGATTATGGCAACAACCCTCTCTATGAGGGAGGCCTTGTCCAACAGTGGACGCTAATTGGCCGATGATGTGATAGCATTGTACTAAAATAATTTATGAATATTAAGTGATAGATACCAAAACTATTTTTTTTTAATTTATGAATTTTCGTTGTTAAAGGGACTGTTCCCGTCTGCAGCTCTCTCGCACGCATATTTTCATGTTATTGAAGATATAAAATCAGTGAATGTGAATTTCCAAAGTGACAAGTACATGTCTTGGTGTCTACCGTTACATTCATAATAATCAATTTAAAAAACCGACTTCAAAAACAAACTTTTAAACAGATTTTGATGAAATTTATATGGAAACACCGCTGAAGTATGGCCTAATAAACAAATAAAGAGTCATCAAAATCAATTCATAATTAGCGCCTTTTTTGCTTTTTTGAAGTGGGAGATAATGCGTTAGTTTTCTGTGATACAAGATTGTTGAACGTTAAGGGGATATGTTTTATCTATGGCTGGAAATACAAATTTCAAACAGTTTTTTTTTATCTTGTAGCTAGGCCGGGTTATTATTGTAAACCATCATGATGTTTGCGCAAATTCATTATTATTCTTTACAAAATCATGTAAAACTATTTCTAATGCACATTAATACTCACATATGTCAATAAAAAAATAATGCTGTTTCAAAGGGTTTATTGACAAATGTAATATGGTGCGTTACTGATAATCAGCTGTACATGATAATGTAAAGAACAACCAACGATCTGCGAAAACACTGTCGTTTTACAATAATTACCCGCCCTAGCTACAATGACAAAAAACCTGTTTGAAATTTGAATTTTCCGCCATAGATCAAACGTACTACCTTAATAAACGCAGCATTCACCATTAACTTTTTTACTACATTAACTTTTTGTGTAATTTTAAGGTTTAATACATTATCTGTTCCGTAACATAATCTCATGTCAATGTCAATTCTGGACACAAATTACTAAATGACAGCTTTAAAATGATTCGATCCCGAACTTACTTTTCCAATTTACTCTTTTGTACTTTTCCCTTTCGTATATGTGCTTCGTAAATTTATTAGAATAAATAATATATTATATATCGAGGGTATTCTGGCAGAACCGAATAAGTACAAAAATTTTAAAAATTTAGTTATAAACATAGGATACTTAGTTTTCGTCGAATTTTTTATCTGGCAAAACCATATAACTACAGACGCTTTCTCAACGGTTTTTTTCTCTGGGTAAAGAAAATATCTAGCATTTTTTTCTATAAATTTAAAAGCAAAAAGTGATATGGACTCTTAAAAAACAAAATAAAAAGTTTATTGTTAGTACAACGGGATAAAACAATTTACTTTCTTTACCTATAAAACACTTACAAATAATTGTATTTTATATTAACAGGTAAAACAAAATATTGGATCTTATTTGTTTCTAATTGGTAAAAAAAAACTGAGTTCTTTGTTTTACTGACAGGCAGAACAGAATAAGCGAGTTTGTTTTGTTTTACAGGCTACAAAAAATGCAATTTGATCCTCTTATACAGAGATAAGGCTTACTTAGTCTGTTTTGCTTGCTAACGTTTTTGTTTATTAGTCTCAGTTAAAAGTCGTCACGTGCGCACGTGTTTATTTCATCGAGATCTTTATTCGAATAATTACTGTGTTATACTATGTGAATCTGTGTAAAATGGTTTCCAGAGGCAAGATGATTGTATCGTTGATAATCAATGACAGTGCAACACAAGGTAATTTGAATTTACATACTTGATTTAATTTTGAGGTTATAATTTTGTTTCATTCAAAATAAAGTATTGTAATGTTGTTTAGAATCTATGTTAATGCTTAGTTTATGTTTCTAGGGCAACACTCTTCTTCTGAAAGTGATAACGAACCAGTTGAACATCATACTGTTGTAGCAGCTGATGTTCATGAAACGAACAACGGTGGACTTTCCAGACGTCAATCAGGTATGTATTTCTGCACAAGTATATACCTTTATTATGATAATATATAGACAAACATATCAGCCAAAAGCATATCAGCCATTCACTGCCGGGAATATGTCTACTCAATAGTAATCCATACCTAAAGTCATGTATCGGTATAAAAGGCGAGTCGAGAGATTACACTTAACTTACCCGCTGTGAGCGTATTTTTTATGACAATCTCCCTGTTGATAAAAATGTCTAGTTATTTACAATGCCTGGTATTTTTCCAGGTCGTCAACCAGTATCAAAACTTCCACGGGATGAATATATCAGTGATGAAATCGAAATAGAAATGGAAAGCTTATTTGGCGATGTATCTGATAACGAAGATCCTACCTATTTACCCCCCCTCCCCAACCGACACATGAATCAAGATGGTGACTTAATTACTCTTCAAGATTTACTAGGAGAAGATTCGCAGCCAAATAATGATGGAGTCGATGGTTTGTTACAAAAAAATATTCAATTACTACAGGAAGAAAATAAAAAACAAAAAGAGTCGTCAGAAATTGCTAATTCAATATTACAGGAAATTTTAAATAATATGTGGAAAAAAGTTAAACCTATGAAAAGGTGGAGAAAATCTAATCCTGAATATTGGGCAGTAAACGTAGCAAAAATAAGAAGAGCTGATGGTTTGCCTTACCAATCTCGCTCTAAACAGCGGCCAGCCAAGATTCCAAAGGACATAAACTGTTCTGAATGTAAGTACAAATGTTCTGCTAACTTTGATGAGAGCGCTAGAAACGAAATATGTCGACATTACTGGCAGCTTGATTTCGTCGGTAGAAAAAATTTCATTCTTTCCCATGTTGAAGTAAACCTTCCTAAACGAGTACTGGCTGTGAGAAATAAACGCGAAAAAAGAGCTTACACAAAAAAATGCTTCTTTACAAACAATGACGCAAAAATACAAGTTTGTCAAAAGTTTTTTACTAAAACTCTTAACATTGGGCCGTCTGTAGTCTTTGACGCTGTAAATAAACGCAATAGTATTGGTGCGTTTGATGCAATTGACTGTAGAGGAAAACACGAGCCGGCTAACAAAACTAAACCAGAGATCTTGGAAGGAATCCGTCGCCACATAGAATCATTCCCATGTATGGAATCTCACTATACAAGAAAAGATACTAACAGAAAGTATTTGAGCGCAGATCTTAATATAAGAAAAATGTATACGTTGTACAAAGAGTTATGCCAAGAAAAAAATCAAGAAGCAGCAAATGAGCTCACTTATCGAAGAGTATTTGCTACGGAATACAATTTAAGTTTTTTTGTGCCGAAAAAAGATCAATGTACAATTTGTACAAATTATGAAAAGGCCGACGAAGAGAAAAAAGGATTATTAGAAGAAAATTATAAAGAGCATATCCAGAGGAAAAATGTTTGCAATGCAGAAAAGGAAAAAGACAAGGAGAGAGCAAACAAAGATCCTAACTTTCTTTCGGTTTCATTCGATCTGCAGGCTGTACTTCAAATCCCTCACTGCAAAGTGAGCCTGTTGTATTATTCTCGTAAGCTGTGCGTGTTTAATCTCACTGTTTATGAAGCAGGTCTGCCCAATAATGCATACTGTTTTCTATGGTCCGAACTGAACGGTAAAAAAGGTAGCTGCGAAATTGGAACGATTTTATTGCATTATTTAACTAAATGTATTCCAACAAATGTAACTGAAATTAGCCTTTTTTCTGATACTTGCTCAGGACAAAATAGAAATCAATATGTGGCAGCAATCCTTTTGTGGGCTGTTCAGAATATTGAACATTTACAAATTATAGAGCAAAAATTTTTAGAATCCGGACATACATACATGGAGGCCGATTCTATGCACAGTGCTATTGAATCTCAAAAGAAAGAAACATCAGTATATTCAATGCAAGACTGGATTTCAATATGCGAACGTGCAAGGCGTAGGAAAATACTTACAGTTAAACAGAAGAAGATAGTCAAGGAGCCATACAAAACAAAAGAGTTTAAATACCATGAGTTTTATGATTTAAAAGATCTGGCTTCTAAGATTATTCATAACAAAGAAAAGGACAAGGAAGGAAATAAAGTACAGTGGCTTAAAATCAAACGACTAAGGTTTGTAAAAGGGGAGAAAAGAATTTACTTCAATTCTGACATGAGTGAGAGTTTTAATTACATTGACGTTACCGGAAAAGAAGGAAAAACTAGAACTACACGAACAAAAAGAAAGCCACAAGATGAATTTCCAACTGAGCTAAAAAAAATGTATGAAGAATCGTTACCTATATCCGAAGCAAAAAAAAAGGATTTATTAAATTTGGTTAAAAAAAATATAATACCAGAAGAATTGGAGCCTTGGTATAAAAATCTGAAGACGGTTAGTGTTCCTGAAAAGGCTGAAGAGGAGGATGAGATGTCTTGCGAGGAAACTATTGCGTAATTTCTTTTACTCGTAATTTTTCTTAATATGTAATATTTTTAAGTGCTATTTTATCTACAGGATTAAACTGTTTAAACTTAGGAAAGCTTACAATAAATAAAATAAATATTGTCTATTTGTTTTTTTAATGCAGTAATTACCAAAAAATTTACAGGTAGAAACAGATAACTGAGATAAAAATTATTTTATCGCCTTAATTAGAATATTATTTCAATTTATTTTAACATCACTTATATAATACGGGACAGTGAACCATTCCTAATATAGTAAGTAAAGATTAATGTGTTTTTAAGAGATTTACAGCTTATTTACGTATTTCAGGTAAAACAAAATAACTGCAATACCTTCACGCCAACTTCCCCCTTTTTTTTTTACTTTTATGACAATTATTGCATAAATTAATGTATCAAAACAATCTTAGATAATGTATCTAAGTACAAGTAGTGAAAATTTGCTGTAATTATGCTTCGTCGTTGACCTATGATCACCCAAAACTTTAAATGCCTTTTTCTTATTATAACAGTGTTGCTATTTATCCGGTTCTCCCAGAATACCCTCGATATGTTTAACTAATTCTATCTATATCCGTCAAAAAATATTCCACCGATCACCTGCATGGAGCTGACATTGCACTGTCCCTCGACAGGCCACTACACTGCATTATATATGTCACCTTGGACCACAAGACAAACATGATGCCATCCCTTTTTACCCGATTGAGCAAGAAGGAGAGTTATATTTTTTAGAGTGTAATGTATGTATGATGATTTTTTTTGGCACACCCTATAGCCTAAATGGGTTACTGGATTGCGACATGTGTGGTGTCATTTGAATTATTTTAATAGTGGGCACTCCCACTACACAGGGCACATTAAGAATTAAAGATAGCATCTGCGAAACAATAATTAACGGGGGAATAGTAAGTAAACTTTACTAAATAGGTCAATGTTACCATCATATTTATAGCTCACTCAGATTTCAAAAATATATAATACTATTATGAAATACTCAGTAGTTTACAAGATAAAGCACTATGAAAGAGCTCTGTATCTACTACAAGTAGGTATAGATAGATAGGTACACAGCACGCCGCTGCTACTTTTCAGTTACCTACTATTTATACAAAACAGTCGGGTTATAGTTTTTTAATAATTTAAGTTACATACTTGTTTGCATATACATAGTCGAGGATTATCTTGAGGGGGCCCACTTGGGGGCAAATGCAACGTTATTTTAAATTATTTACTCTTAGGTAGGAAAAGTCTTTGAACGGACGCTTACCCTCACTCTCCTAAGGGGATGAAAACCACTAAGTTTTTTTTTTTTATCGCTGTCATTTAGTATACTTTTAGGACATGGTGTACCGAATCGACACTAATATCTGGCTACATAATAATATAGTCCAGTCATTTAAGCTTAAATTAGGTAAGAATCTCGGAATTCGAGATACCCAGCTGTAAGTCTGTAAATACTTGTATATTGACACCCTAAAAGTTGTCTTAAAACCTACATATAGTAGGGTGACCTTTGACCTTGAAATTAAATAGTTGCGTACACCCTACCATATGTAGGTTTTGAGACAACTTTTAGGGTGTCAATATACAAGTATTTACAGACTACAGCTGGGTATCTTGAATTCCGAGGTGAGCTTACTATAATGACTGGACTAATATATTATTCATAATGTTTATACACAACCATTAGTTTACTGTGAGCTCGTTTGTGGCTTGGTGATCCGCTTGGCGCCTCGGTTAGGAGGGCCCTTGGGTTTCGCGAACGCGGGCCGGTGCAGATTTCTCTTTGGATGAATCTCGTCGTAAAGGAACTCTTCCGTCAGCTCTTTGCCGTCGTCGATTTCTAACTGGAAAATAATATTAGAATAAAAATAAATTTATAACAGACTTTAAAAAATTATAACCGACTTAAAAAAAGGAGGAGGTTAATGTTCCACGGTTTTTTTTGATTTCTCCTCCAATTATATTGATTTGATGACTGTTTTTGTTTGGTAGGCCATAATTCAGGTGGTTCCATATAAATTTTATCAAAATCGGTTTAGTAGTTTAGTTTTTAAATCAAAATAACTGGAAAAAAACATGTCATCCAACTAAACGAAATTGCGTACTTACTAATTTTGAAGTAATTTTTTTCTGGGATATTTTTGCACACTATCATTTGGCCTCAAACTAAGCAAAGCTTGTAATATGGATATCATTATTTTAAGCATACTGACACATCTGGAGTAAACATACACACATATGGTGTGTATTATGTTTGTTTCCTTACCCGTTTAGCGATTTCCAGGCCCATCTTCTCAATGATATCTAGGAACTGTCCCTTGCAGCTGGAATACATCATTCGCTCCTTGATGCTGCAGTTGTACCCCGGCATTGAGTATATGAACACTGGAATTTGACAGGTCAATCCATTAATCACTGCTGTTCTCTTATATGAAGGAAGTATACACGTTAACATCGTCTGCAGATAGTTTTTTTACCGTCTCTCTTACTCCAGCAGTTTTTTGCGCTGGCTGAAATAAAAGACACGCTTAGGTATTGAAGAGTTCCACTCCATCTCCCGGCTATATCATCAGACTCATCACCGCCGATCGGTGTCACACCAAATAGCTTGACTGTAATAGACCTGAGTCCAAATTTTTTTTATAACCTTCTGTAATAAAAAGCTGATCACATATAGAGCCTATCAACGAAACAAATTTAAAATTTGTTCAAAAATAAATAAGTTATAAGTATTTTAATTTCATGCTAGACAGAGAGAGAGCGCCCTATGACGTGACGTATAGCACGTTATGACGTCAAGCAGTGCGCGCTCCATACAAATGCTATACTAACACACGCTTTTAGGGAGAGGGAACAGAATATCTACACTAAAAACTTTAAATGCTTATATAGGGGACCCAAAATTAACGCAAGATATGTATTTAATAGAAAACAGTTTTTTTCTTTAGATTGTATTTTTTTTAAATTGAATCATAAAGTATCGTTCGCGCAAAACTTTATGAGCCCTCTGAAGTTAGGCGCGAGGCCTCCCCGACGCCCTGTAAAGTCCCTCGGATACCTATAATATGCGTACTGCGCAGCCACTGGGCCTAACTTCAGAGGGCTCATAAAGTTTTGCGCGAACGATACACAGGGTTATAATTCAATATAAAAAATACAATTCAAAGAAAAGACTGCATTTTCAATTTCATTCAAATCTTCCGTAAATTTTGGGACAAACTTTATCTCAGAAATTTATCAGTCAATAAAATATTTTTTTCAGTATGTGTAATGTATTTAATTATATGCTACGCTAAGCTTGTTAATTGTAATAAATGAAACATTATGACACAGGCCTATTATGTGGCAAGCTTAAATATTCGATATTCGACATAATGTCGCTGTAACCTTCGATATAGAACTATTCTAATGTATGTTACAACTAAACAAGTATTCGGATACATTTCAGAGAGTGCATCGGATCTGCATGATCTAATTCCCTCCTCTCCATTTTTCTATCGGACTGTCAGAGCGGGCACGAAAAATCGACACCGCTATATGGTTGATATTCTGAAAACCCGTACGAAGCGCTTTGATTCCACTTTTATTCTGCTAGTCTGTGGAATGTGCTGCCTGAATGGGGTGTTTCCCGATAGTAACAATCTGGGTGTCTTCAAATCAAGAGTGAATTGGTTTCTACTGGGCAAGCGTGCTCCATCGTAGACCGCATCGTCGCTTAACATCAGGCGAGTTGGAGGTCAAATGCAAGCTTGAAAAAAAAATTACATTAATTACTGAATAATACTTAATAACTTAATTATATTACTGAAAAAAAAAAACTGACCTATACTTTCCATATGGTCGCCTTCGTGCGAGTGGTCGAATATGTAGAGATGATACCTCGCCTGGTCACTCGGGACCTGCTGCGGGAGCTCTATTAGTGATATCTTGGCTGCTTTCGATAGGTGGATCTGTTCTTTTTCCAAATCTGAAATATTGCGATATGATAACACTAAATAAAAATGGTAACTCTATTGCAGAGTTCGCCAGGGGAAGTATGGTACGTCCCCGGACAGACTTCGTTCTTCATGTACCATAACTTTACCAGGTAATCAACCGTTAAGCAGTAGCATAATATCTCATTTTGGACAAGGGTATATCTAATATCTCATCTCTTTTTTGGACAAGGGTATATCTAATATCTCATCTCTTATTTTGGCCAAGGGTACATCTAATATCTCGAATCATCTCTTATTTTGGACAAGGGTATATCTAATATCTTATCTCTTGTTTTGGGCAAGAGTTTTGAACTGTCGAAGTACAAAATTTTGAGTGGCATTGAACTGCTACGGGCAAGTGAGTCGAGTGGCTTGCTAGTCTGATTGTCATCACTCATAGGAAGGGATGATTGGTCGAAGGTGTTCTACGTACGTTCAAATTGAATTTCACCTCTAATTACCGCCATACAGGCTATCTATTTATTGTGGTTCTAGTACTATTGTAGAAGAGTAAACTAAAAGGGGTCATATAGTCTGAATCGTATAAGGCTGTTTAAAAAAAAAGCTAAAATTTACTAAGCAGACTTACCTATATTAAATTGTAAATAGTTATAGGAACCCTTATTGAAATCATTTATACCCTGCTTAGCCGTTTCAGTGATTGGGAACGCCACACCGCCCAGTGTGGACTGTCTGAAAAAGTTACAATTATCATAAAACTAATGTGCAATATTTATTTTCATTCTCGGGTCTAGCTCAGATTTTGGAGAGGCATTGGTGGAACCGAAGCCAACGCCAAGAGGCCCTGTTTAATATAAAATACAGTTATGGAACGTCTGTGAAGGGAATATGAAAGTATTGCACAGTATAGGATTGAATAATTCCGGACTCTTGTGGTGTTCTTGATGGTGTTGAGCTGGTCTATGGTATGACATACGAAACTGGTTACCTCGAAAATTGGTTTTCTTATAATTATGGTTTTATAATATTCATCAGGTCAATACAAATAAAAAAATATCACTAAAATGTCTTGTCAAAAACCAGTTAAATGAGTATGTTAGTACAGTATATGTTCATCAGTTTCTAGTTCTACATGTAGCCTAAACGGCTAGACAGATTTTCAAGTGTCGTTAAATTCGACTTCATATCCAGAAGGTCTAGCACGAGCCGTGGACATTGTTTTTACACCGTTTTTATCCGAGTGTAGACGCGACAAAGCTAGAATATGGATACGTCTGTCTCTATCTCGCGGGATAAACACGATGGAAAGACAATTTATCCACGGCCCGTGCCGAATGTGTAGGCTATATATTGCAGTGTGGTTCTTATGTATTTTCCGTTACTCATATAGGTGTTGGCTATTTTACCTGGAGTCAGTCCCATAGTTGGTGTTTTGTTCACCCTCCTGCAGTTCTTTTAAAGCTTCTTCTCGATCGGTCAGCGGCGCGGGCGCGCTAACTCCGCTCAAATGCGCCTTGTAGCCTTTAAGACTCATTTCATTCTGAAATTGCCAGTAAAAAATGATTGACAAGGTACACACAAGTTCTAGACACAGTAGACCAGGGTCGATAATTTTTAAAACAAAAAAAAAAATAGTAGGATGAAACCCATTAGAAAAGGAGGGGAATATTATAAAAATGAAAGGAAAAATAAATTACGGGCGATCTGAGTTCGGGAAGTGGGAGGGGGGGGGGGGGGGGGTTTAAGGGTAAAAAATGGTTTATCTCGATTTCCGGTAAAACTACAAGTCCTATGAAAAAAAGTTAAATGGCAAAGTTGTAGGTAATAAAAAGATCTAAAACTTCTGTGGATACACTTTTTTTACATAACCTCAAAATTTATGTGAAAAATTCATAAAACCAAGTTTTTTTTTATTTTTATATTTTACAAATTTTTTGTTTTTTTCACGAAATTTGGTGTGAAACTTACCTTTTTATGTCCCAAATACGCTGTAATTTATTTGATTAAAAATATTTATTTTTTCACCTTATTTTGAATTAATATCGAAAAAGCACCCTAATTTTCAATCGAAAATTCACCCGTCAAAATATCAGCTTTTTTCAAAAAGTTGGTATGTTTTCTGTTTGTTGAAATCTCTACTTTTTGATGGTGAAAAAAATAATATATGTTATAGCCAAACTCAGATCGCCCGTAATTTATTTTTCCTTTCATTTTTATAATATCCTCCTCCTTTTCTAATGGGTTTCATCCTACTATTTTTTTTTTTCACCTTTTATTATTTTTAAAGGCTTCTACAGTGACCAAATCTGATGGGTGATCACACTGTTTGGAAAGAGATGGGGGGGGGGGGGGGCTTTGCCTTGGAGTGGAACAGTATGGGTTAAAAAATATATGTAATCTTATGAAATAAAATACAACTGAAGAAACCAATTCACTCTTGATTTGATGATTGTAACTATCAGGGAACACCCATTCAGGCAGCGCATTCCACAGACTAGCAGTTCACACAATATAAGTGGATATTTGCTAGAATCAGAACACCAAAAATCCAGTTTTCATTGCTTTTTTTCGCCAAAAAATGTGAAAGGGCTCCGGTCCCAGCAAATTAATAGAAGACGGCCGTGAGTCGCTGGCATAACTATTCCATCAGATGTTTTAGTATTGGAAACGATCTGGAATTTCTTCAAGGAATACTTTAACCATATGCATTATGTGGCCTTGCAATACAGTAGCATATGCTTATTAAAGTCTTGTAAGTCTTATTTTACTGTAGCACCTTCGGCACTATCTGTTGATCTAATTTTGTGCAAGTAGTGCAATTTGTGCAATTAGTAGTGATATATTTTATATACACTATAAATGATATATTTCGACAGCCCCGTTAGCTTAGTTGGTAGTGAACCTGCCTTCAGCGCTTGGGGGCGTGGGTTCAATTTCCATCTAGGACAAATATTTTTGTGATGAAAGTTTGTGTTTGTTCTATGTCTGGGTGTTAATATGTATTTAAAAATATATATGTATATAACTATATATATCAGTCTCTGGCTGCCATATTACAAGCTTTTCTTAGTTTGGGGTCAGATGGCCATGTGTGCAATAATGTCCCAGATATTTATTTATTAGTGTAGAAGTGTAGATTGAATCTTACCTTAACAGTAGCGTGCATTTCCTCTTTGATGTGAGCAGAGCCAAACTCCTGCTTGAGCGTGGCTTTTGTGGACGCATACAACATCTTATGTCTGACCAAAGCACTGTCTGGAGACCAGCTGAGCAGCAGCCATTCGTGGCCTAAGGAGTTTGTTGTGTCTAACCTGAAATTTAATAAAAACTTGTACTCTATGTAAAAACTTGTATTCATATTCATTTTAGGGATCATAGTACAACACAAGGAACCCTCATAAGTTTGTTCTGTCCATTCGTCCGAATTCTTTAGAACCTAACTTCTATATTTATTAAAGTAAGTGCATGTAACTTTGCACAGTTCCAGTTGTTATATATGTTATATAATAGTTCTCAATGTTAAAAGTAAGTATAAAAAGAATAAAAAAAATGGTGTGGCACCTAGTACATGTTAAAATTGTTTTTTCTCTACTGCACCCACTGTGCGACTTCAATGAAAGGTCTTTACATATGAAGGTTTCCTTCCCGGTTAGGTTTTCTTACCGTCATTTTTTTATCAAGTGTATCCTTTGCAAAATATCTAATATGGCCTACCAAAGTGGCAAAAAGTTTTCTCCCCCTGCATTTCTGAACTATTAGACACAGACTTGTAACTTGCCTTGCTGATAGGTTATCTTAAAACCAATTTTTTTTTTGATCACAACTTTTTGAGTTATGTCTGTAATAAATTCAAGATATGCTTAGTAAATTTTTGTTAGCTGTAGTTTTTTTTTTCTTGTTTTATAATTGTTTGACTGCCACTTTCCTAGAAGTAACCCTTTCACTCGCGAAATAATAACCCCAGAATAAGACACCCAGATTGTAATAACCTCAGATTGAAGGATCATTAGAAGAAAAGTACACTGACTACCAAGGATAAAATGCAAAGAAAGATAGCAAGTCATTCCAATCTGCTGACTTGTATCGCCACACCGTCTGAGTGCCAAACAGCTGAAATGATTTTGATTTAGTTTTGTTTATTTGTATGGCTACTTGCTGTTCTTAGCTATGACTCAAGAAAATTAATTCTGCAGTTTGCAGATTATCAGCTCTTTTATGCAGGGTTTTTAAATTTTATATTAATTTAATTATGCCCCTCAAACTGTTAAACTTCACCAGGAAATTTGAAATTTCCCACCCTTTGATTTGTTTTCACAATTCTTTATACACACAGCTAGGATGAACGATCTGATGAAGTCTGTGCTCCCCAAAGTGTACATACAATACAGGTACATATATTAAAATCTAAAGTATACAGGTTCGTACTAGGCTTGCTAGCCCACACTTTTGCTTAACATCAGCCATGATGTAGAAACATGCAAGCTTAACATGAATAAAAAAATATTTCTACCTATTTCTTGGCTGCCTCTGTGTATTCTTCTATTTGTATTTGCAAGAGTTGACATAGTCTTTAATTTACCTGTATAAGATGTAACATGGGAGATCATCAACAACCAATGATGGTACATATTTGTCGAAATCTTGTTCCCATGTCTTTTTTGGAGGATATTCCTTTGATAGGACAAGTTGTTCTGGAAAAAACAATTAGGAATTTTGTTAAATTGCATATTGATAAATCGGTTGTGGTATCTACACTAACATTATAATGAGGTAAAGTTTGTATGTTTGTTTGTAGAAGATAAACTCCGAAGCTACTGATCCAATTATAAAAATTTTTCACTAATAGAAAACCACACTATTCCTGAGTGTCATAGTTTTATGTTTTATAAAAAATGCTTTTTTTTTAATGATAAAAGTTAATTTTGTGTACTATATAAATATACATAATCATATTAGCAAAAAAAATCAGAGTAAAAATTAACTGATTGGCTGCTTTATTGGCCTACAATGTCCTAACGCTTTGAGATAAGTAAATAAAATGTTACACAAAAATTTAGTTCCTAAGTATTTAAAGCCAAAGTAAATACTTTTATTTATTGACAAATACTAAATAAAATAACTCTTTATTGACATAGAAAGAAGATTAAGGGATTAATGCCGGATTGGGGCGGTAAGGGCGGGAAGGAAGATGAATTGATTACGGGACGGATTCGAGGCTGGAGTGGAAAGAGCAGAATGGGAGTAGAGTGATTACGGGCGGGTAGGACTAAAACTGAAAGGGAGGAAAGGGGGTAAAGTAGATTTCTATACTATGCGAGCGAAGCAACAGCTAGTTATAAATTAGTAGTAAGTTGAGTACAGTTTGGATCAACATGGTTTTCGTAACAAGCTTTGCTTACCATTTTCAATGCTAACTTTGAGAACACGAATTTTCCCATCTCGACATTTACTAAAGAACTTCATCAGGTCAGCGTTGGCTGAAAAATCAAATTTATACCAAACATAATTTTCAAGTATTAATTTATAGACAAGAATATCAGACGGACAAGCTCTAGGTTTTTTATAGGTAAGCATGCTCCATTTTAGTCCGCAACTTTGCTTGGCATGATGTGTACAATTGCATAAATTTAAATAGACACTCTCAGGAAACGTGAAAACTTGCAGGGAATACCATTCCTTATAAAAACGGAATGTGAATTCAAAATGTTTTGTATGAATCCAAGCAAAATATACAAGGTACCTATGGGTGGATGTGGGCAGTAATGTTATATTATGTAGGTAGAAAGATTAACCAGTTGCAGGAGGCATGATTCACAGATGTTATGATGGTTCTGTAACTGCTAGCTGGCTTGGGCGATCTTATAGCCCAAAAATAGCTTGTTCCTAAGAGAAATCTCATGTAACAATGAGATAAGTTGACTATTTGTTGAGCGAGTACAGTAAATATAGTAGGTAAATAATTAAACCAAATTATTTATCGAAATCAGATTCCTACCCTACTGTTAAGTTTAGTATACAATTGATGAACACACACGTACCTTGAATACCAGTTTGGTGCGACATAATGTTATTTTATCCTCACAAATAATAGGGTAATAATTATTTTCTGATTTAAATGTTAATCTAATGTAAATTCATACTACAAACGAAACAGATTTTAATTCTCACTTTCTTTTCCGCAACGCTTTTGCCACAAAATATGATGAGATGAAGTTTATTTTAGATTTTGAATTGGGCAAGGCCTATTTCCACGTCACCACAGACGAAAAAAAAAAAAAAAAAAAGCACAGATAATAAAATCATTCGTTCAATATTGCCATAGCATGTGCTCTCAAAAGTATCGATATTCTGACGATTCGAAGTGCATGAACAGGATCTTTACTTTTTGTTGTGAATTTGTATGTCAATGTTAGTGTCAATTAAAGTCTTGAAAAAACTTGAGAGGCCGCAGGCCGAGCAAATGTCTCAAGGGAGGCCGCAGGCCGACCTTGAGACTCGGAGGCCTAACTTTGGGCGAGGCCGAAGGCCGAGCCAGGGGCGTGGTGAGGCCGCCAGGCCGAACCACGACCCCGAGCAAGTACCGTGGTGAGGCCGTCAGGCCGAGCCACGGTACTTGCGAGCTCGCGACAGGCCGAGCTTCAACCCAAACTCAACGCGAGGCCGAAGGCCGAGCTGCTCCCTCCCTCTACGGTCGAAACAAACTGGATATCAGCTCTTGTATTGTTTCAACGACTGAATATGGATTTTCTTCAGCGTTTTGACCGCCATGAGGAGATTTGTACCCCTGTCTACTTCCGTGTTCAGTTTCGGTCATGGAAATCAAACATCATCATCATCATCAACCCATTTTCTAATGTATTTCACTTTCTTAGCCATTTTCAACCTGATCCTTCAGTTTTTTTTCAAGTTTTTAAAGTCGCAACTAAAAGACTTGCCCCCACCCGACTATAGGAAATCCCCACGGGCCGCTTGCGGCCCGCGCAGCCACGCAAAACACTAGGTTTGGACATTGCAGGTTTGGTACCATTGTAAAGTTGTTTATAATGATGACTACATAATGATCTTTTGGGTTAAGGCCTTTTTTGTGAACTTTATACTCAACCCAACAACCATGTGTTTGTAACCAATGGCTATAGAATAGTACTAAAAAGGAGAATAAAAATAAATTTATATTAAACAAGTTCTTTTTATTTATCCCACTCCAGCTCAAAGACCAACTAGCAGGATTTGAAAAGTATGTATTCGTGCTCACACTTATGTAGCGATTATTAGGTAATCTATGCCTACCCCTGACTACTATTCTGGTGGTGCACGGCTGTTCAAATTACATGCATTTGATCAGACAAGCACAACTGGCGATCTACATATTTATAGAAGCAAAAAGAAAATTTGTAGATTATTAAAACAATAACAAAATATCCAATTTCAAAATGTAGCCTATCACTGATAATTTTGGCATGGAGAAAAATCTTAACATCGCCTAGCACATCAAAATTGGTTTAGCCGTTTAGACTATAGTAAGTATTAAAATTAACACACTCTTCTCATCTACGTTCTACCCTCATTGTACCAAGGCATATCACTCTTGTTTGTCTGATCTGAGATTCAATCCCTATTTCACTGGGTGTTGTGGCATTGTTGTAGTTTCTTCAAGAAGTCTTGATCTTAATTGTATGTCTTCTGTGGGTTTGCAGTGCAGTAGTACATGCTCTACGGCTTGTTATCCTGTTGATAGCCTCGACACAGAGGATTATCTGCATCTTTAATGTTGTACAAGTGATTGTTTAGCTTACAGTGACCTGTGATGGTACCTGTCATTAGACAGAGGTCCGACCTAGTTATTTTGAGTAGTTTGTTAGTTACTCTTATCTATCGATAGCTTTTGCATGTTTGCAGTCTGTTATTTTATTCATAATATTTTGCTGTTTCTTTTCTGCTGCAACTAAGCAGATCCCTTGGTTCCATAGCTGTTGATTTACAGTTTTTCAATGTCTGCACTGATTTCTTTCTTTCTTGCTCTTTGTCCATTTAACTTAGAAGTTTAACTGTCTGCTAAGTTTAGTAAGGCAGAATGACATCCTGATATCACTCTAGACCTAGTTGTAGGTTCAACTTAACTAGGTTTTCTGAGTGCATAGAATCTATGCCATAGATGATGGCTGCACTGTCGGTATAGTGAACGTCCATTGCTCGTTT
The DNA here is from genome assembly GCA_949125355.1 of Agriopis leucophaearia. NCBI lineage: Eukaryota > Metazoa > Arthropoda > Insecta > Lepidoptera > Geometridae > Agriopis > Agriopis leucophaearia. The sequence continues at coordinate 6,955,459 of OX421267.1, forward strand.
TTGTTCTTTAGGTTAGGTATCAAAACACATTTTATTTATAACTCCCAATGTCCAATCGTGTTCTTCGAGACTTGCTCAGTTCTTGTTGTCCGTGTACGTGCTGGCCACTCCGTGTATTGACATGCGTCAGGGACGATTCTTGTTGTTTTGTTCAGGATTCTACAATTTCTAGAGTGGATTGTGTTTGACCCAGTACCTCTCCACTGGTACTCAGGAGGTAGGAGCTCGGCTGGTTTGGGTAGGCTGCCGGCAAATGCATAATACATACGCACACTCCAAGCGGGATGTACAGTGCGACATACAAGAATAGAATATAATAAGGACGCCACTATCGCAAATAAATAACTTACTAAAACAGCTTGTGATGTACAATAGACACTGTTCAGTAAAATATCTGGAGGATTCTACATTTTAAGCGTTTAATTTAATACACAACCGATATTTTTCCATTTTACTTTATTCTAACCTCTTAACGTAAACGTAAGAAGACGTTTCACGTTTGACTTTTAACAACGTTAGACGTTCCGTTTCTAATATTTTATATCGCACGCACTGTAAGTGACGATCTTATCACCCCCACTTTGAATTAAATACAGACCAGAAGGGGTGGAATCAAATAATTAGTACATAATTATATATTGATGGGTGGAATAAGACACACGTACGTATTTCAATACCACCTACATGCCCAAATCAGATATTAGATTTGTCAGCTGAAAAATAATTAATTTAGTGAAACTTGCGTATCTAGGAACGTAATCATTTTTGTACACAGGGTCTTGTACGAACACATAGAAACATTATGACATTACCACACGCTTATTCACTCGCAGCACGGCATAATGTACTCTAAACTTACACAGCCAAGAATGCATGTGCTGCATAACATACGTTGGTATGACGTGGAAATAGCCAAAACAAACCTCATTTATAGGGACACACATACACACCAATGCAAAATGACAAGACACACTCAAAGATTTTCACACACACATTAAAATTTATTTATCCCGAAATTGCCAGCACAAACCAATAACGCAAGTTCTTTAATTTATCACTTTTCTAATCTTCATGTAGCCTAGTAAAAATCAGGGGCCTTACGGAAACTGCTGTTGCGACACCAAACTAATGTTAAATCTACTCAGTTGGAAAATCACGCCACCACAAACCGTATCTGGGCGCGTTAAGGTTCACGTTCGCGTGATTTTTCAACTAAGTGGATTTAACGTTAGTTTGGAAACGCAATAGCAGTTGTCCGTAAGGCCGGGGGTCAAAACAATAGAATTTAGACAGATATCATTAGAAAATAATATAGGCGTTCCACTCATTACCGAATACGAGATCAAATTGATATTAAAGGGTTACTTTCTTTAAAAAAACTACAAAAGACATAAAGCAGATTATTCATACTTGTTTTTTTTTTTTGTAAACAAATTTTGGCTTTGCGCAGTTATCATATATTACCATTGTAACTGTCACAAATGTCATTGTCAATTTTTTTCAAGTGACACTGCATTGAGGGGAAATTGCTATGGCGTTTGAATTGACAGCAAAGTCAGAAATTCAGAAAATGAAGTTGACATTTGATTTGATTATTTTGAAGGGACAGTTTTTTTCCTCAAGAGTGGAATTATTGGCGTCGCTCGTATTGTACATTTGCCAGTCCAGTTCTATGTATGTAACTATATTTTAGAGTTTTTTTTAAATATCGTCAAGTCATAGTCGCGGTCAAGTCCAAGACGAGCCACAGTATATTGGTGAAGACTTTTCTAGAGGCTTGTATGGAGTTTTGGAAACAAAACGAGAATAACTTTCTAGCTGCATAAGCATTTCACATAACTGAATAACTGTTGTCACCATAGCAAATACGTTAAAAAAACACAGTGGCGCCCTCAAATTTTATGACGGTTCTCTTTCCGCACAGACTATAAACGTGTTGACGTTGTTGATCATTTAAATGGGCAACCTTTTCTCTCTATTATTTAACTCATTCTCACTCATAGTAAAATTTTGATGAAGTGTCTAATGTGATCTATTAAATAATAAATAAAAATAAAATAAATATCTGGGACATTTTTGAACACACGGTCATCTGACCCCAAACTAAGCAAAGCTTGTAATATGGCTGCCAGAGACTGACATACGTACATATATATTTACAAATTGGCCCTACTTTAACACTCAAACCGTTAACATATTACCTACCTATTTAAATTTATAATTTGGACACACTCTGTCAACAAATGAACTGAAGTAGGTATAAATGACCACGTTGGTCTTAAAATATAGGTACCTACGTCAGCATCATCATCATCATTTCAGCCATAGGACGTCCATTGTTGGACATGGGCCTCCCCCATCGATCTCAAAAACGGTCGGTTGGAAGCGGCCTGCATCCAGCGTTTTCCTGAGGTCGTCTGTCCATTTTGTGGGTGGACGTCCTACGCTACGTTACAGGTCCGTGGGCTCCATTCGAGAACCTTTCGGCCCCATCATCATCATGAGCCTTGAGTAACCAACTGCTGGGTATATGTAATATAAGCCTCCCTTTGTTAATTTCACTCTTCCCGGTCTCTTGCCACCAATCGCATCCGCTCTTTTCCAGCAGCTTTTATGATGCCGTCATCCTCGGTTGGCCCATTTTCCGCCAACCTAGTCTCAGGTACCAGGCAGTTAGATACCTAAACTGCTGTACCTATTGTAAGACTATTACTTTATTTACGAGTATATAATCATTTGTATCTAATATTATTATGAACCATAATGTAAAAGTATTTATGCTCTGTGGTGACGAGCATCTGTTGACTGTTGACAGATACAATAGTAATGACGTTTCAAACGGTAACATTGACTTTGACAGATGATGTCAGATGATTGAGATTGATGATTGTCAGTTGAATTTAAGACTGGCACTTGATATCGAGCTGTAAAGCAAATAGGACATTATTGTGATATTATAATAAATCCTCAAATATCTTAATAATCCTGGTTTCATTTCTGAGATTTAAGCGTAGTCTTTCACTATTATATAGGTAACTACCACAGGCACCTACCGTAGGGTACCGTTTCAAATATATAGGTACCTATAGGTCTAAATTTTCTAGCTCGACGGACTTTTTAGGGTATCTAAAGTTCATCTCTAAGTTGAATAGGTGGGTACCTAACTACCTATTGAATCGTACTCCAACCCACTATTGGGTCAGTGTGGTGGATATAGCCAAATTGCAGTTTCGGGGGTAGGGTAGGCCCACCAGCAGTTCAGCAATGGACTATAAAAGACCGATTATGCTACGCTATGCCATTAGAAATTTTTACAGAATTTATGTGTTATTATGGATATCCTAACAAATTTTATTAATAGTAAGTAGATAAAAATGTCGCGATCGCTTAAATGTTATCCCTACTTTGAAGTATTTTTTGTCCATTGCTAGCTACCAGCTCACGTATCTGTGGTTTATAAATTCCCGGATTGTAATTTACGACTGACGTATCCAGGCTAAACACAGACTACAAAGTTAATGGAGCCATCAATCATAACTGTCGGTTTGGATGGTCAAAAAAACGAGAGACAAATTAAAATTTCACCTACCTACGAGTATGTCCATTTGCCTACCTAGCCTCCTTTATTTTCTGAAGCAAAGATGACCAATTACTTAACTTTTTTTTAAATTTATGATCAGATCAAAATTTGGGTTAGGCGGTCAGTATTTTGACCAAGATCCGGGAATTGATCAAGAACAAATAATGAACCTGGGAAAAGTGTAGCCTATTCCCAGGGCAGCATTGTTTGTGGTGTGAACAAAAAAGACTTGACGTGAAAACCCCTACAATGTTTGAGAAAAGTAGGTACTTAGGTACTACAAAATACAAACATTGGCGGCAACTTAGCGGCGGCATTTTAGGGATCATTCATGTTTTGCTTCGGCTACGCATTGTCCCAAATTTTCACGTTCTTCCATAAAATCTTGTGTGGCCTGCTGTGCTGCTTCAACTAATAGACGAACAAAAATCGAATGCCAATTCGTTTTAGGGTTGAACTACACAAACCTCATCTTCTTCAAAGTGTTGTTCTTCAAATAGTATTTGAAGAACAACACTGCTTGACACTTGACTGCTGCTGCTTGACTTTTGAGACAATGCTGGCCGGTACCTACCTTGCGCATACAATATTAATTAATTTAGGCAAGTAAATAATAGCAATAACTAACTTATTTAGGTGGGTACCTGATCTAATGAATGTCCTGTGTCACAAAAATGGCCTCAGCTCAGCATAATGCTGTTTACCAAACAGTGCTGGGGCCTTACGCCCAACTCTTAGCGCGGGCCCGAATTGGTGCAATTAGCAAAATCACGAGAACGCGAACCTTAACGTGTCAAGATACGGTTAGCAGTCGCGTTATTTTGCCAACTGCACCAATTCATCAATTCTGATCTTTCGTTGAAGCCGTTCAGCGAAGACACGAAATGTTTAGAAACAGCGCAACGTAGGTACGTACGTTTTTAGGTACCTCATCATCATCATCATCAGCTATAAAACGTTCACTGATGAACATAGGCATTTCCCTTTAACCTCCACACTAAACGACAACCTGCCATGTGCATACACTGGATGCCCGCGACTCTCACGATGTCGTCGGTCCATCTAGTGGGTGGCCTACCTACGCTGCGCCTCCGGTTCGTGGTCTCCACTCAAGAATCTTTCTTCCCCATCGGTTATCGGTTCTAAACCTAAATGACACCTAAATTCCACTAACACATATTTATAATACCAAATAATACTATTCGGCCTTGATAATCTAAGCAACACACCACCATCATCTATGCAACGATTTCTACTACTTAGCTAAGTACCTACTTATTTTCAAGAAGTAGGTAAGTAAGTACGTATTAGATAGGTACCTATAGCCTGAAACATAATACCTATCAATTACAGTTGTCGTGATTTTACAGCATCAAATTCTATATCAGTCGAGAAAATCCTTCTGTTTCACGCTTGGCAAATCCACAAGTGACCAATTTGCGGTGTTAGAACTCCCAACTTTTTATAGAATCGTAACTCCTACCCGAATGGGGCTAACATAAATAAAACTATGAAAAATGAATAGTTCAATTCTTTTATATTAGTTTTTTCGCTCATCGATCTCCAAGTAAACTGGTCGTTTGGCGTTGCCTTTAGGTCGTAAATTCGTTTGTTGGCTCCAACCCGCGTTCTTTATGTATCTGGAGCTGTCCACTCCTTTTTTAGCCTGGATGTTCTATCTTTTTGCTCTAGAGAGGATTTTGGCGTCGCATTTCTTGTGCATTTGCACAAGAAAGCATTTCTTGTGCATTTGCACAAGAAAGCATTTCTTGTGCATTTGCACAAGAAAGCATTTCTTGTTGTGCATTTGCACAAGAAAGCATTTCTTGTTGTGCATTTGTCAAGTATTTTCGAGTTTTACAAACAAGTCAGAGACAAGCAAAGTAAGAAAGAACACAGAATAAATATACGGTATAAGTACAGAATATTCACTCCTCAAAATCATTTAAATAAGCAGCGACTCTTGCTGCTACTACTACTACTACTACTACTACTACTACTACTACTAAGTCATCATCATCATCATCATCAGCCATAAGACGTCCAGTGCTGAACATAGGCCTCCCCCTTTAAACTCCACACTGAACGACAAACTGCCATCTGCATCCGCTAGATGCCCGCGACTCTCACGATGTCGTCGGTCCATCTAGTGGGAGGCCTACCTACTCTGCAAGAGTAAGTACCTGCAGCTTAATCTAGAAGTTGCCTCTCTGTCTATAAAGTAACGTCGTGATTTTTTCCTCAGTGGTCAAAGTCAAAAAAGTAGATAAGTTAAACTAGGTAAGTCATGCTTTAGTAAAATGAGATAGACTTTACTAAAGAGTTTTGAAAACAACGGAAATCCCTTTCCCACACTCTTGCATGTTAAATAACACCATATAAGAATTCACATCTATTATATATAATTAACACTCGAAAGTTTTGGAAAGTAAAACAATGTGGCGACATGATTTTCTTACGGAGTTGGCGGCCGCCAATAAACAACAAAAGCTAAAGCTGTATTTTTTAAAATTTTATTTTGAACATAAATATGATTCAGAGTATAATATGAGACGTAAGACCTACATTAAACAACATATAGTTGGAAACAATCAGCTGTTCCATAAAGTTGATTGTGTCCATGACTCTTTTTCTAAGGATCAGCTGATTTTTATTTTGAATTTATTATCTATGTACTCTACCTACTACAAGTGGGAGCCAATAGATACCAACTAACACCTTTGAGCAATGACTTCCTTTTAAATCACAATTTAAAGATACATGACCCATGACTTCTACTAACATTCTTTCCACCCACACCAAAAGGCACCTACCCAATACCGTTCCTCCTTCCTAGAAACACAAAATGGTTCTAGAAAATCTTGCTAGTTTTCTAAAGGTTGTATCGGAATATCAATAAATATAATAATTTCAATTCCCAGTTGCTTGTGGAATCACGTAGGTAGCCTAGAGGAGAACACAAATCATTGAACGATCAGTATCTTGTTCACGTTCCGAGTATCGCAAATCTTCGGTGCAGGAGAAAATACTACATAACAATACCACATACATAAGGAAATATTGCATTGTATTTTCATGAAATAAAGTGAGCACTCCCGAGCTAGATAATTTCTAGTCATCATCATTTCTGTTCCGCCATAGGACGTCCACTGCTGGACATAGGCCTCCTCCGATCTCTAAACGGCCCGTTGGCCAAAGGCCAAGGGCCAAAGTGACCTGCATGCAGCGTTTCGCTGCGCTCTCTTTTAGGCCATCTGTCCATCTTATGGGTGGACGTCTCACGCTGCGCTTACCTACCGTTCCACTCCGGTTCGGTATATTCCGGGTTTCTCTATGAGATCGAATCAGATAGGAAGAGATCCGTATAGACGAACGAAAGTTACCAACATAGATATAGCGTTAGCGTTAAAGTGGCAGTAGGCAGGGCACATAGCACGCAGAACAGATGTCTGATGGGACTGAAAGGTTCTCAAATGGAGACCACGGACCGGTAATTTCTAGTGCTGGAGAAAATCAGCGACCTGTATATACCAGGTGAATTTTTCACAGAAACTAAAATAAATAAACTAAAAAGAAATTTAAAAAACAAGGTTTCAGGCGACCACCATATTGAATTTGGTGTGACGTCATTTTGTTTTTCGTATTCTTCTCAGCAAAGCCTTTCATTTGATACCCATATCAGGGGGGGCATAAAAAATAACTGGACAGCCATCTTTGGGAGTCCGCCATATTGGATTTAGAATGACGTCACTTAGTTATCCATGCATTGGGGTCAATTCTGTTGTACCAACTAAAATTATCGGCGTTTCTTTTAACTTCAATGCGTCAGAGAAGGATGACAACAATTTTAGAGCTGTAAAATTTAGTTTAGTTTAGAGAATGGTACATCAGAATTGACGTCATTGTCATCCAAACTAAACGTGTATGCAAAATTTCAGAGCAAACAACTATTTTAAAGGCGAGAGTGTTTCTTTGAATCCAGAGCGGAGCGAAGGATCCTAGAGTAGAATCACGAACGTTGCGAGATTGTTCCTGAGGTGGACACTCTACCTTTTTCAATCAATTTCAATCAATTTATTCTTGCTAAATGAACATGGTAGATACAAAAATTACAAATACATTAAAAACACCAATAGCAGAATAAAAGTTGGCACAAGGCAATGCTGTGTAGATAATAGATATATATTAAGTACTTAAACAAATTAAACCTATTTCAATATACAAACAAAAATACAGGTATATAGCAATGAATATGGACCTGAGCGTTTCCAATAATCTTTTCTTTACGTTAAATGTATATATATATATATTATATATTTTTACTGCCAATTATTATATATATAATAGGTCGGGGAAAAAGTCTTTTCGTATTTTGTATGTATAAGGTTGTAGTAAAAATCTCATCCGTTGTACTGTTTGTATCTGGCTGGTTTTGATACCATTAAAAATATGACATTTTAAAAAAGGAATACAAAAAGTAAAAAGCAATTTCCCGCCATTTTTCAATTGTTTTTTTGTTTGATGAAATGAGTGAATCTAACGAAGAAATTCGATATATTGTGAAATTTTATTACAAAAAAGGGAAAACTGCGACACAAGCCGCGAAAAAAATTTGTGACGTTTATGGACCTAATGCAGTGTCATCAAGAGTAGCACAATGTTGGTTCAAGCGTTTTCAGTCCGGGAATTTTGATGTCAAAGATGCAGCTCGCTCTGGTCGCCCTGTTACGGATAAAGTAGATGCCATTTCTGAAAAAGTGGACCAAGATCGGCATATTAATAGTTACGACGTAGCTGAAGAACTGGGGATTGACCACAAAACAGTTTTGACCCATTTGAAAAAAACTGGGTATACAAAAAAACTCGATATTTGGGTGCCACACAAGCTCACTGAAAGAAACCAAATGAATCGTGTACTCATTTGCGACTCTCTATTGAAACGTGACGAAACCGAACCGTTTTTGAAAAGATTGATCACTGGTGATGAAAAATGGATCACCTACGACAAGAATGTGCGCAAACGATCATGGTCAAAGGGCAGTGAAGCACCACAGACTGTAGCGAAACCCGGATTAACACGTAATAAGGTGATGCTGTGTGTATGGTGGGATTGGCAGGGCATCGTTCATTATGAGCTTTTACCGCCGGGCAAAACCATCGATTCGGATCTCTACTGCCAACAGCAGATGAGACTCAAACAAGAAATTGAGAAAAAACGGCCGGAATTGATCAACAGAAAGAGTGTGGTCTTTCATCATGATAACGCCAGACCGCACACATCTTTGGCCACTCAGCAAAAATTTAGAGAGCTTGGTTGGGAAGTGTTAATGCATCCACCATATAGCCCTGACCTTGCACCCTCAGATTTCCACCTGTTTCGATCTCTTCAGAATTCTTTGGGTAGTGTTAGATTAACATCAAGAGAGGACTGTCAAAACTACTTGTTGCATTTTTTTGATCAGAAGTCCCAAAATTTCTACAGCAACGGGATCATGTCACTACCTACAAGATGGCAACAAGTTATCGAACAAAATGGCACATATATATTATAATTAAATGTAATTAAACTTGAAAAAAATATGTATTGAATTTGTTTAAAAAATACGAAGAAACTTTTTCCCCGACCTATATATTGCAAGGTATCATACGCTTTATATGTAATTAAAGTACCCAAGATATGTTTTAGTCTGTGGGTCCCAAACTAGGCTACGCCTGTATCTTGGTGACCCTCACCCTCACCTTTTTACCTCTATGAGAAAATAAGTGAAACCATGGATTAACGTACTTAGTTGTCGATGGTGAAACTTATGAATAAGAATAGTAAGTACGTTTATTTATTTCATTCTCACTATTGGAAGACACACTCATTTTTTATAAAACCTAGTAAACTTCGAATGTGATGTGATTGTGAGTGTGTTACGAACGAAGGCGGAATGCATTTCCCGCGTTTTCCACAAAAAAAAAAAAGTATGTGTTTGTAACTCAATTGCGATAAGCTGTTTATCTGTTTTCTGGTTTCATATGAATTTTAAACAATTCACGATTATTTATCTTCATAGCTCTGAGTTATCGTAGTGACAAAGCATATACCAAATAATGCGCGTTTGCATATTTTTCCAGTGTCATTCGCTGTGTTGTGTTATTTGTGTTATCATTGGACTGCTATTTCATAAAAAAGGTATTATTTTATTTTTACTTTGTAGGAACAATTTTATTTATTTTAGTTATACCTGCTTAACAATTGAGGAATTAAAATTAATGAGTACTTAATAATATTTGCACGCCATCTGCTCGACACTATCCAATTATATGTCACGCAAACAAAAACTGAAGTAAGTAATTATTGCCCTACGTTCTAACTGGGCAATAATATTGTACAGAATTTCATTAAATCTCCTCTGGTCAGTAATATATACTTACTGACGATTTGAATTTGAATTGAATTTTTGAATTTGTTCTTCAACTAAGTATAAATAATTTGTACCTATTATTTTTTACCATAGCGACCTGCACTAAAAATAACTTATTCAAATTTCTAACTGGCCATCACGGTTAGAACACAAAAAAGAAAAAAAACGTGACATAGGTATATACTGCAAAGCGCTGCAGTGTTAAACAACAAAAATACAAAAAAAATATTCAAAATACTAATTTTGTATAAAATGTCAAGTGACGACAGTGATTTGACTGTGAATTCCATAAAATCCGAAGCCGTAGGTATTGTTAGCAATATGCTCCCAGAAAAGTCAACAAAAGGTGAAGTAAATATCTGAATTGGTGCTGTTTTCACATAATTTAACTTAATAAAAAAAAAAAACTTTCTAGTAGTATTTATAATTTAGAAAAAATTTGAGTATTCTCCTCGGGGATAAAGGTATCTTCGTCTTGGGCGTGCTTGAATCCCGAGCGTAATGAAGGATTCTATTCTTAACTCCCTCGCTTCCCTCTGGAGTCACCTCTAGACTCCCTCGAATCCTTCATTACGCTCGGGATTCAATATGACGCCCGTTTATCCCCTTGGTGATTCATCTACTATAGTAAATTATACGTATTTGGAATAATAACAAACTTACCTAAATTAAAATTAATACACAAGTAAGTAAACGCAATATTTTTTAAAACCTCCGATTAAAGAGCTGAATATCTTCAAATTCAGCCGTTTGAAGGTTATCTACACTTTTATCGAGGGATAAAAAAATAATAATATCTACTTGTTTGTTTTGTTTTGATAAATCACTCACGTAATTTCTTCCAGATGGTCATGAAATTGTATAAAGCGGACTCTAGCCCACCAGCGCGAGCGGTCATGATGCTTCTGGACATTCTAGAGCTACCGTTTGAAACTATTGAAATCGATCTCAGGAAAAAAGAACACTTGACATCTGATTTTCTTCAGGTACGTATCTACCTAGATTGGTCACTGAGTTTTATCGGATATCTTGATTTTCTATACATATAATAAAAACGTAGAGATAAAAAATCTGTAGGTAATTGCGAGTTAACAAAAAAAAAACACAGGACGTCTTAAAATAAGCACATGCACACGATAAGACTGTTTTTAGAATTTTCTGTTTGTTTGTCCATGCATATCTCCTAAACCACTGGACGGGTTTAAATGCTGTTTTCACGAATATGCTAAGCTATGACCAGATTGAAGTAGGCTATGTTATTTTGCGCAAGCGCCGGACTAAGGGAGAAAAAAATGTTTGAAAGTTTATATGAAAATTTACGCGTACGAAGTCGCGCGCAACAGCACGCGCAACAGCACTAGTAAAATAAAGAAATAAACCCGACTAATTCCGACAATACCGCATAGCTTTTAAACTGCTGGACAAGTTTTCACATAGTAAGAAACACCGTACTGATACCAGCAGTCAAATACAAAAATCATAAAATAAACCGGCCAAGTGCAACTCAGGATCACGCACTGAGGGTTCCGTACCACCACAAAATACAACAAGTGGTGCATAACGAAAATATCACGCCCAGGCGGTCACCCATCTAATTATGGAACAGCTGATATTTTTTTGCGACAGGGTTGATCCCATAGTAAAACTTGTTCATAATTATGGCTACCATGGACAGGGGTCCATGGTAGCCATGGTGGGTATACTAAGCCCGAAGGGTTGGGGTTAGTATACTCTTTCTGTGTATACTAAGCCCAAAGGGGTATCACAAATATGAAAGTGTGTTTGTTTGTTTCTATTTTATGCAGTAACGAGGTAACAACGTGGGGAACGTTGTTACCTCGTTACTCCTGGAGAATTATAAAAAAAAAGACAACATCACGCCCAGGCGGTCGCCCATCCAAATACCGTCCGCGCCAGTCGTTGTTTAACTGTTTTACTTGGGTGTTAACAGAAATTTGTTATCTACTGGCACTTGACTATTTTTATTTGAAGTCTTGCTATAAATATAATCTTGCCAAGTTTGACGCTTATACGTATTATATACCATTTACCATTTTTACATTGAAGCAAATGCAAAAATACATTTTAAAAGCGTTTGTTTTTATGGGGCCATTAGCCATTAGTTTTTGCATTTGATTTTTTTTCTAGTTAATCCGCCGTAACATGACAGCCATATTCTGTGAAAATTTCAACTGTCTATCTATAACCTATGGTTCGAAAGATACAGTCGTTAAAGGGTAGGACGGACAGACAGACAGCGTACAAACACAACCAATTCCATCAAACGCTTAACTATACCCTTTCCGGTCTCTCGTGCCCGTAGTCACAAAAATAATAATTACGTAAATGATGCGGAACTAACTTTTTGATTGGTTTATGGTGTTTTAAAAGACACAAATTCAGAGTGTTTATTCCTGATTTCAGTTAAACCCTGTTCACACGATTCCAGTACTAGAAGATGGGGGTTTAGTTCTACATGACAGGTACCTACTACATTATAGAACATTTTCTCAAATATGTATTCGTGTCCATAATTTGAAGAATCCACTTTTACAAAGATTGGACTTTATGGTCTTGACCATAGTAATAGGCATCGATTTTGAAATAACACGACATTTATCAGTTTTCATGGTAATTCATTCGGCCTGCTAAACACGACAAATATAGATTTTCATACTAAATTTACCGGCCGCCAATTCCCCATTTTTCGAAAAATTATGCATTTTTTTTGGTGTGTTATAAAATCAATGATTTATAAAAAAAATTGTGTGACACCTACTTGTCGATGGAATCGTGATTAATCACGCTAGCCGACTAGGTACTTTAGAGTAGAAAAAAAAAACTAACTGAACTGAACTGAAAAAAACTGAACCGGTATTGATGACATTTTTATGGCACCAATCTGAAAGTATATCCTTCTAAATAAAAAATTCCAAATAGGTTCATATATAACAGAGTTCTGAGGAACAAATATTAAAAACACAACCGAATTGAGAACCCATTCCTGAAGTCAGTTAAAAAATATATATTTCACTAGCTAAATGCCTGCAAAATTGTACATGTAGGGCCCTTCATGTACCTTTTGTCGGCCTCCCCGATAGATAAAATTTTCAAAAAATCTTAGTGCTTATCTACTTATATCTGCAAAATTTTATGCTTAACCCAGCGGTTTAGGTTGTGTATGCTATGTCAGTCAGTGAAAGAATTTTAGATTTTTATTAAATAGACGCTTATGGAAATAAATTTTACATTTGTTAATGTATATTCCAGCCACGCTATGCTGATTTACTTAGTCGACAAATATGCGGAAGATGACGCACTCTACCCCAAGGACATTGTAAAGAGGGCTCTGGTGAACCAAAAACTTTTCTTTGACACCTGTTTCCTTTATATGAGACTGAAAGTTATTGCTGTAAGTATTCCGCCAATTTAATTCCATAACTAGTAATCTATTAACCTCGAGATTTGTGATAGAGCTATGGAACCTAGTATTCTCTCGACACTACGTACTGCGTTCAAGGTCACAAATCACAGATATGACACAAAAAGATGCTAAACTGAAATACGACTGAGCTGGTCATGTCCACAGCATGTAAGATGATCTGTGGGCGAAACAATTCACCACTGGAGCCACCACCAGTGGGTCTCAGATAGAAAATGACATCTCGGCAGACCAAGAAAAAGATGGCGGAAGGAAGCTGGAGTTTACCACAAAACTGGCAAACAATAGCATTAGACAGAGATAAATGGAAAGAAATGTAGCCTTTGCTCCGCAGTGGGACAAAACAAACAAATAATAATGACCAGTAATTACTACGGGGCTTAGATTTGCTTTGATTCTGCTACCCTCTTCAATTTTTCCACTCACATTCTGTTTTCTGCTGCTTTCCTGATTTTGTCTGACTTTGCTTTATATTATAATTTTTAATGTACCATAAACTTCTCGCAGGTTCTCTAAATCATGATTGACAATTTATTTCCATGATTTTGTTCATGATTCATAAAAAAAATAAGAGTTTGTATTATTGTTTATATTATTATGAGGTGTACACAATTTTTGGCTAGCTTGAATTTCACTGAACTTATCCGGGCAATCACACTTGCCTTTTATCTTATCTATAGGTATTTATTTTCTTAAGCTTATCATGTACGATATAAAATGAAGAATCATAAAAGTCTATATATATAATTCAGTAACATTTTAATCAAATACATTCTTCGTCTCGAGGTCAAGTCCCAAAAAATTATTCCATTTATAGAATTTCAGGAATATTAATCCTTGAGAAATATTGGATAAATTTAGGATTATCGGTAGTTGCTAATGTCACTGATCAAATGATAGTAAAACGAATGGATTTCGATTCGAGCACGATGCTTTCTATCGCCTTTAGTTTTTGTACCTACTTATTTTATACCGGATAAGTATGGAAAGTAATGGGAATGCAACGAATGTCAGAGATAACATGATTTGATCATTTGATTTGGGAGGAAAAAATTAAAGGAGTATGAAATCCAATGAATGAAGTTGATAGAGTACTATGTACGAGTAAATGGAATGGATTAAACCACAAATATTAAAGAAATGCTGCAGAGCATAATCAGTTTTAGCTTGATCTACCCACGAATAGAATACGTAATAAGCTGAAATAAAAATTAAGTAAGGCACTACTAACACATTCATCTCTTTATTTTTAGCAAGGGGCGTTCTACTTCGGCCAGAAATCCATTACAGAGAAGCAAAGAAGCGATGTCTTAGACGCCTACGGTTTTCTAGAAGAGTTTCTAACCAGGACCAAGTTCTTAGCAGGTGACCACGTCACCATAGCTGATATCTCTGCTTTTACTTACATCTCTTCGAGTGCCTATCTGATACCTATTGATCCTAAGAAGTAAGTTTGTCGTTTAGTTTTTTGCAAGTAATTTGTTCGTAATGCTCTCATAGGTTTGCCAGTTATTCAATCGCAATCAGTAGTGTGCATACATTACCTACTGTGTATTTATTTGATTGAAGCAATGTTCCAGTGCAATGTTTCCAGTGAAATTATAGGGCTTTAAGAGAGTAAACATGTCTCAAGGTGACGAGCGCAGTGATGCTTACAATCGGGCGAGCGAATGATTCGTCTCATCACTCACTTGCTTAAAAAAGTCTAATTTTACTTATGAAATCTTCGTCAGGCAAAACAAACATAAGTAGGTAAATACATTTTTGAAAATGTATGCCTGATAAATGTATACTTATGCCTGCGAGAATAGGTAACTGTCTTTTCAGACAATGGAGACGTCAAAGAAATTTTGAACACAAAAAAAAGTTGTGATGCTAAACTTAAATTCCCTTTTAACCTCATTGGCAAATTATTTATTATTTTCTTTCAGGTATCCACTTACCGACGCTTGGATTAATTATTTGGAAAAGCAGACCTATGCTCAGAAGTGCAACGCAGTAGGCGCACGGGAACTAGCTGATAAAATTATGGCATTCCAGAAAAATAACTAATCATTGTAAGTTTTACCAAGGATGGATGGTATCTATCTTTTGTCGATGGTTTTACTCAGTAAATAACATTCATTCAATAAACAACGTCAACGTCTACAACGTATGTAAATACATATTTATATAATTATATTATACTATATTACTAGCTGATACCCGCTACTCCGTACGCCTAGAGCTCGGCCTTCGGCGTCGCTACTATTGATACGCTCCCGACCGACCGACCCGCCGAGGATAGATAGCCTTTAGCGATAAGGCCGCCACTAGTGGCACTAGCTCGTAAGTGTTTTCTATCTGTTTGTAATTTTTATTTCTGGTTTACACAATAAAGAGTTTCTATATATATCAAACGTCACATCATAATTTTTATTTTCAAAACGATAAACACGATATTATTGATTATTTAGGTTTTACTTGTTATTTCCCGACATGACGACGAAAACGACGATTTAGAAACAACGTTTGACGCAAAAGGTAATGTTTGGTGTACAGGTTTAATATTTAGGGTTAATACTGATTTTATGCTTTAATTAAAGCTTCAAAGCTTAGGACCTACAAGTTTTGATTAATTTAGCCTTGTCATTGGGGACACCTGCTACGTTGATAACATGATGGCTCTTCTGGGCAGAACTTCTGGTCCATATATTTTGAGTTTGTTTATGCATGGATGTTCGTAAAGTGGGTTTTCACGGAAAAATAAGTTTTGTTAACCGTGCAGAATATGCGTGCAGAAATAACTCCCTAACACACTAACACCCAAGAAAATGTCACGCCAGCTTATGATAAAGTTATTAACTTTTATAGCCCATAATTGATGCAGATACCATCTAAAGGCTACTCAAATTGCAAATTAGAATTTCGAACGTTGAACTCGAGCACACGTTTCAGTTTTAGTCCTATATTAAATTGCTATAATCATAAAATTCTGACATCTTGATTATTAATAAGGAAATGTTATGGGAAAGTGTCACGCAAAGTAAAAGCCCCTATAGCTAGGTATACATAAAGTACCATAATAGTACGTTTGCTATCGGACGATCACTGACAGAAGGTAAAAAACGTAATAAATGTCTATAAAATTTGAGGGCTGCCCACGATTTCCATGGGATCCCATCATCAGATGTAGAAGTAAACCCTTCCTACCAAAAGTTTTTTTTTGAAATTGGCAACAGTTGGCGGAGAAATCGGTGCACATACATATAAATATATGTATATATGTATAGTATACAGTGGAACATAAAACCATCCTTCTTTTTTTGAAGTCGTTTAAAATATGTGTATACAGGGCTACTGGTAATCAGTTAGAATCTATTAGCATCTTCTGAAGGGCGGTTTTAGTAGGTACATCAAAACAAACAACTTTTGCTCTAGGATTTTTCGAAATTCGCGAGAAAAACAGCAGTTTTTCCATAGATTTCTTAAGTGTGAAAGATTTTTTTCTGTGGATCAGTAGTTTTTTTCACGTGATTTTAGGGTTGGGCGAACAGAAAAAGTCGTCATAAAGAAAAGTATAATGACCTCTTAATTGGCTAAGTAGGTAACCACCGTCCCGTCATATAAATTATGTATAATAAATTTTGTCATTATTACACATTAAGATCCCGTGTAACCCCGTTTACGGTATACCTACACGTACCTATTTGTTACCTACGATGACACCATGTCACGAAATAACAGTTATGATAGTAATCCTTTCTCAGCCTCAGGGGGACTAAGAATTAAGTATGAACACAAAGGCAATTACAAACCCTTTTGGCGACATCTGTTAAAATGTCCCAAGCATTTCAAACGGTACCTTTACTTCGTTGCTTAGAAATGTCCCTATCTTTTCTGGCAACCTTCTCCCACTAATCGGATAGTTTTTGGCACCAACTTGAAAAAATAGTATGACTCCTCATTGTATTAAGTATGTATTTTCCTAAACTTGTGTTATTTCTAATTTTAATGTGTAATAATGGTGGATTAGTGTTATGTTAATTAAGTGTTCTTGAAAGTACTCGCAATTTTTTTTTTTTTTATATTATATTTGTGAGAAAAGATAGTAACAATTTTAGAGTTGTTTTTCTGATGATTTTTTAACGTTCCGTTTCTACGACGCTTCAAGTACAATAAAGAATTTGGGATATATTTTACTCGATTGATATTTGGTAATGATGCTAATTTAGCCTAACCTGAAATAAAATATTAATTACATAGAAGATAAAATTAACCTAGCCTGAAACAAAAAATATAATGTAATTGAAATAAGCAATTATACCCGTTCCTTACTGCACTTTGTCGACACGTGTTTCGCCTCTTCACAAGGCTTCCTGAGGGCGTGTTGACTTCTAATTTTTCTGAGGTTGACTTTTGAGCGCTCGAAGAGCCAACACGTCCTGAGGAGGTCAATGGCTATTAAACCCCTCGAGTTTGGGTTCATTTGGTTTGTTTAGACGAGTGCGTTTTGTGTTTTTTAAACCATAATATTTTAGATTTTAGATTCTGTTTAATGTTTAGTCATAAATAATGTTCACTAAAAGTAACTTTTTATCCCAAATTCGTCAAAGACGTTTCTGCAATGTAATGTGGCTATAAGAGAAAGTCACACAGTCAAACGGTTCTACCTCTACAATCACCTTAATTCGTCCTCTTTGACGTTAACCTAATGACATAAATTGACGAAATGTATAAAAAGCCATTTCTAAAAATCGTATCTACGTTTTTACTCCCATTCGTAATTTACTGTCTTATTCTGAGTTTCTTTTTGAATTCGTAATAAACCTTTTGAATAAGACGTGCATTTCGCTCATAATTGTTTTATACATTTCAAAAAATGCTTTGACTACACTTTGAACGTGAATACGTAGTACTTACCTACTACTTATAGTGTGTATTTTAGGGTTCCTTACTCAAAGGGTAAACGGGACCCTATTACTAAATTCTGCTGTCCTTCCGTCTGTCCGTCTGTCACCAGGCTGTATCTCATGAACCGTAATAGTTAGATAGTTGAAATCTTCACAGATGATGTATTTCTATTGCCGCTAGAAAATCAAATACTAAAAAACAGAATAAAATAAATATTTAATGGGGGACCAAAAAAAACACGTTTGTTGTGTGGGAACACAAAGGTGTTTTTTTTGCTCGTTTTTGCTCGATATTGATAACGGCAACAGGTAGGCGCTTGAAATATTCACAGAATATTTAGTTATATATATACTTTAAAAATAAATAAGCGATAAAATAATAATACGCGAGCTAAACAAGCGCGAAACCATATATATCAAATTACGAGCCATGAAAGTACCTAATAAAACGTAAAAAAGCTGAATTTTGAATAAAAACGGCTCAAATTCCGAGAGCGGTAAAAACCGTGTGCGCTGTACCTACCTAGTTTGTATCTCTTATCTACAAATTATAATTATCAATTTCAACAGAAATGAAATAAATGAATAACAGTAAACGACGTGAACGTAAAACCTACAGCATCTATCTCTCACTAAACGCTTTCAAACTCATTAACTTGTTAGCTGTTAATAAATACTGTGAGCTCTCGCAGATTGGATAAGTTATATGAGTCGCTTACAGATTGTTTGATGACTACAATTTAGGGCGGATTCAGACGGTGCGATTTAGTAGTGCACTGAATTTTAGAGAGGTATGTAGGTAGATTAGGTAGGTATCATGTTTTTTTTTTAAAATAACTTGTTGTGTCTGGTACGTCAAATTATGTACGACATGGTCGCTAATATGACCAATTTAATTGGTTCCATCGAGCAGAGAAACTTATGTTTACCTAATTTCTGAGTAGTAGAAAATAATATAATTATAAGGTCGAGGTCTATGTCCAATTAATTATCAACTAATTATAAGTACCTAGGTACTATTGAATTGTATCAATCAATAGTCATGATGAAATTAGCAAATAATTACTGAAATTGTTATTCTAAATAACACGAGTTAAACAAAGTCTAAAAACTGTGACTAAATTATTATATTTTGATGACATAAATATACAAAATTCAACCATCCGCTATAATAAGTGAGAGCATCAATAAAATTTTATAAATAGTTAGAATAAGCATCTATAAATAGATGTTTTTTGCTAATAAACTATTTTCTGCAGAAATAGTAAATGCATAAGAAAGAACATCGTAGAACAGTTTTTTTTATATTATTAGTCATAATGTCTATTAAAGATGTTTCTTTTGCAGTCCTTAGGCTAACTAAACCCAAGTAGAAACACCAAAATTTACTTGGTCACGTTTTATTAAAATGATAGTTATGTACACCCAATAGCGTAGACTTGACCAAATTGTTTTGGCATAGCGTAAATAAAATACACATTCAACGTACCTACCTTTGTGATAATTATAAATTAATTGTTTTTTTTTTGGTAATGTTTGTGGGAGAAAATAAAAGTCATGCGCATGAAAATAATCCGCAACAAATATAGCGCGATAAAACGCCGCACAGTCTGAATATGTCCTAAAGGATTATTTTACGACAAGACCTTACCAAGATTGCCCTTTTACCCTTATAAATGATAACTTTATCATAAAATGAAATGTTATGAGGTAAGTTTGTTTGTAAACGTTTTATTAAGATAAACTTCGGATGGAATGCGGCCAAATTAGGTACAAATCTTTGATATATACAAAGATACAAAATGTGTTTGATGATGACATCGGGCTTTTATAATACAACTAGTTTTCATTGCGTTGCAATTGCAAGATATTATAATGTCACTTCATCAAAACTCGCGTGAAGATTCATTATACATAATCATAAAACGGAATATACTTTCTTTATGTTTATCTGTCGAGACGATCGAACGGTTTCAGAGCCATTAGAGCTTTTTCATCAGGAAATACACGCGCTCCCGGAGAAGTAAAGTCTGTCGACAAAACGTGAGTGTAAGCAGTTTTATGATAATTTATTATAACGTCGTGTATTGTGTAAACATGATACCTTTATGCTCAGATAAATGAGTAATTATGTGTTTCATATTAAACATTGTTACAGTTATTAGTTGGTACTATTAAAGTAGTCTCATTGGCCCTGTCCTTGC
Source organism: Agriopis leucophaearia (assembly GCA_949125355.1). Lineage (NCBI taxonomy): Eukaryota > Metazoa > Arthropoda > Insecta > Lepidoptera > Geometridae > Agriopis > Agriopis leucophaearia. The sequence continues at coordinate 6,975,987 of OX421267.1, forward strand.
GAAAGGTATATTATACAAGTCAATGGGCTGCCATACCAAGCATTTTGTTATGTATTATAAATGAAATATGCTTCGGACCATTAATTGCCCGTTTCTGCCAATTTATATGGTCACAGAGAACCCCTAATCTTATACAAGAGTACGTGACTTCAAACTTGAAGATCCCTTATCGTATAGAAAGAGAGCTTGCTGCACGTACTGGTAAGGTGGAATTTTCACGTATAAGAAGTCATTTTCGTACTAATCATTTTACAAAGGTAAAAGCCATAAAACGCCACCTCGGCCAGTGTGTCTTGGTCAAATCTAGATAAGATTGTCTCAGGACCGGGGTCAGGGCCGTACAAGAAGGTGTGCCGCCGGCCTGTGCTCAGCAGTGGGAGATTATGGGCTAAAATGACGATGATGCCGAATCGGTAATTATATCTAAGAATGCAGTGGAGTAGGGTAGATATTTGCATAACCTTAATGATAAAAAACGCTTTTTTGCATACCCAAAATGGTACAATAAAATGTATGAAGTTAGTAAGATATTCTTTTTTATACTTTGAGTGTGTAAGGGTGCTTATAGTTGCTTAATTATACAAGATAAATATAGAGTAGGTAACTACACCTTACTAAAATGATACCAACTGGACTCTCAAACTAGCATCGTCCACGGCTTTGCCATTTCGACCATAATTTCAACTTGTTACATCCCAAACTTTACTAAGAAACTGTTACGTTTAAATTTGAATGAGTTTGTTAAAAGTTTTTAGGAAATGCCATGTTTGCATTTCTATCGAAGACGGCTGAGGTTAGTGAATATTCATACTCGAGGCGAGTCTATATTAACGACGAGAACGAGATTTTTAGAAAATTGAAATTTCTGCACATAGTTCTTTCTAATCCTGGAAGTTGTAATAAAACATTCAAGTATAGTAAAATGAGGTTAACTTCTTTGCATGTACTTTTCAATAGTTTTAACTGAAAAAATAGGTTCCTACGTGCTTTTGACGGGTGCAATACGACACAGGATATAGTGGTATAGCTTTTTGCAAACCAGCAATGTAAAACGTACAAAACATGGGGTCAATGCACCGCCTAAACACAAAACCGCACAGGTGTGTGCGCGGCGCTGACTGTGTGTGCGTGCGGAGTCGTTTAATGAGCCCTAGCTTCAGCTGAATTTTTTTTTTTGTAATAATGTTTGTAGCTAACTCCCAAAAGATGGTGTTAGCAAAAAAAACATTGTAAAAATAAAAAAATAAATGCGTTTTTCGGCATTCGGCAAAATATAAGTTCGGCCCCAAATTATATTCAAACTAATTTACCTATTAACTTACTTACTGGTATATCTCTCGTAGCTTTAATTATTATTACATTAACAATATATATATAGTTGAAACAATAATATAATATAGGTATAATTAGGTATAGGTTGTATAATATAGGTATAATTATGTATAGGTTGTATAATATAGTTATAATTTATTACTTTTTAAATTCAATTAAAATACATGTCATTTCAATTTATATATATTTTATGTTTCAGAATTAATACATTTTTGTTTTCAGATTTAATATTATCATATTTCATGTGTCAGAATTAATTAATTTTTGTTTCAGATTACTTTAATAATTTTTTAATTAAAAATAATTCAGAATTAATTATTTTTTGTTTCAGGTTACGTTAATTTTCAATTTATGTAATTAATATTTTATATCAGGTTAGGCAAAATTAAACTCAATAAAATTAACATTATCAACAAATATTTACCAGTTAAATTTATCACAAATTCCTTATTGTGCTTGAAGCGACGTAGAAGCGGAATTACACTAGAAATTCATCAGAAAAACAGTAAAAAAATATATATATACCTCTTAAAGGAAAAAAAAAAAAACATGTTGGCATTATATTAGAAATGGAATGGAATCGATGACGAGGAAGAACGCAAAAATCTGGAAAAATATTTTTATTTGATCTCCCCCGCGTAAAATTATCAACACACAAATTGCTTTGAAACTTTAGCAATGTGATTCAAAAGATAATGCCCAACCGAATTTTTAAGTCCTAGACGTTTTTGTTATAAATGTGGGTGCGATGTAGCTGTGATGGAGAGAGGTCTCTAAAAATATCAGTGCAATAAAATGATGATTTCACTGGCGGTGATTGGAACGTAGGTGCTTTGGAGTTACTGGAACAATCTTCCCCACAAAATTCTACTTTGAACCTTTTAACAGCTTTACTTAGAAACTCACAAAATTAAACCTTATAGGTTAAGATAATATACAGGTCAAGTAGGAGCTAGCGCGAATTTTGGAGAATGGAGAGCGAAAGCGTAAGTGAAAATTAGGAATTTTGAGAAGTGATTTAAGGATAGGTTATGTTATGAAGTGATAAAGTTTCACATTTTATGCAGTTGAGGATTAGGATTAAGCTTTATGATACAGACCAAAGTGACCAAAGTTAGTAGTTCGCCCAGTTATAAATTTAACCTATGTTATAGGTACCCTGTTGTCACTAAAAATTTTAACCTTTGTACTCAGTTAAACAATTAAGAACTATTCTATTCTGTACGTACTTACCTATAACTTGTTATGGCCAATTTCTATTCAGCACAACTTTGTCATCACTATGCTAGAGTATTATTAACATTCTAGCAGGTGGTCCTTATGCACATTATATATTATAGTATTTTAATGGTGAAAACTTCCAATTTATCATCGATTTTTCTGTTAAATATAATTATCGTAAGAGTAAGATGTTTGCCAAATAAATAGGTCACGGCACAACAAAAAATACAATGTTATGTTTTAAACTAAACAGTATAGCCAATTTTAAAGCCTTCATTAACGAACTTAACGAAAAAACCGTCAATTAATTTTAAAAACAGTGTACAAAGCTATCCAACAAAAGTTAAGTAGCAATAAAGGGCTATTAGCCAATGGCCTAATTAAGCCATTAATTGTATGGCCTAAACATTTTCAATAATGAGGTGCCTATTCTATGTATAAGGTCGGGGAAAAAGTTTCTTCGTATTTTTTAAACAAATTCAAGACATATTTTTTTCAAGTTTAATTACATTTAATTATAATATATATGTGCCATTTTGTTCGATAACTTGTTGCCATCTTGTAGGTAGTGACATGATCCCGTTGCTGTAGAATTTTTGGGACTTCTGATCAAAAAAATGCAACAAGTAGTTTTGACAGTCCTCTCTTGATGTTAATCTAACACTACCCAAAGAATTCTGAAGAGATCGAAACAGGTGGAAATCTGAGGGTGCAAGGTCAGGGCTATATGGTGGATGCATTAACACTTCCCAACCAAGCTCTCTAAATTTTTGCTGAGTGGCCAAAGATGTGTGCGGTCTGGCGTTATCATGATGAAAGACCACACTCTTTCTGTTGATCAATTCCGGCCGTTTTTTCTCAATTTCTTGTTTGAGTCTCATCTGCTGTTGGCAGTAGAGATCCGAATCGATGGTTTTGCCCGGCGGTAAAAGCTCATAATGAACGATGCCCTGCCAATCCCACCATACACACAGCATCACCTTATTACGTGTTAATCCGGGTTTCGCTACAGTCTGTGGTGCTTCACTGCCCTTTGACCAAGATCGTTTGCGCACATTCTTGTCGTAGGTGATCCATTTTTCATCACCAGTGATCAATCTTTTCAAAAACGGTTCGGTTTCTTTACGTTTCAATAGAGAGTCGCAAATGAGTACACGATTCATTTGGTTTCTTTCAGTGAGCTTGTGTGGCACCCAAATATCGAGTTTTTTTGTATACCCAGTTTTTTTCAAATGGGTCAAAACTGTTTTGTGGTCAATCCCCAGTTCTTCAGCTACGTCGTAACTATTAATATGCCGATCTTGGTCCACTTTTTCAGAAATGGCATCTACTTTATCCGTAACAGGGCGACCAGAGCGAGCTGCATCTTTGACATCAAAATTCCCGGACTGAAAACGCTTGAACCAACATTGTGCTACTCTTGATGACACTGCATTAGGTCCATAAACGTCACAAATTTTTTTCGCGGCTTGTGTCGCAGTTTTCCCTTTTTTGTAATAAAATTTCACAATATATCGAATTTCTTCGTTAGATTCACTCATTTTATCAAACAAAAAAACAATTGAAAAATTTTTAATGGTATCAAAACCAGCCAGATACAAACAGTACAACGGATGAGATTTTTACTACAACCTTATACATACAAAATACGAAAAGACTTTTTCCCCGACCTATTATTATGTATTTTTATCTTGTAAAGTATAATAAAAGTTTAACTTTCTTTTGTTTTTGAAATACGACCTACTTTTAACTAGCTGATATTGTTTGGACTTCTGACTCTCATCGGGGAAAAAAAAACTAATTTTAGACATTAATCACCAATGGGTTACATGAAGTCACATAGAATTTCACTGGTGGCCTGCATGCGACGCCGATGTAGTGTAACCAATCACAAACTTGATATAGGAATGCGTCAGATTCAAGAAAAAAGAGAGTATTTATTCTGTAGCTAACAATTTTCTGAACAACCTATGTACTTACCCAGAAAAAATTAGTGATATTACCTACCTACTACGACTAAATAATATGGGTAGAGTATAAACAATTTAATCTATAAATAATTACTAAAGCACTTGAACAAAACAATGCCCTTATTTTCATTCAACTTTGGAGTATCATAACTTGAGAGTAGGCTTGTATGCCTTTTTAGGGTTCCGTACCCAAAGGGTGTAAATGGGACCCTATTACTAAGCCTACGCTATCTGTCTGTGACTTTGCTCTCAATATAGGAGCAGAAGTTGAGTTCATTGGTTAGTTATTATCTGAGTAAGAAAGGTACAGTTAGGTGGTCCTTAACTGTTGGCCTTTTGGAAAAACTCAGAGTCACACAACGGGCAATGGAGAGAGCTGTGCTCGGAGTTTCTTTGCGCGATAAAATCCGAAACGTAGATATTCGCCAAAAAACCAGAGTCACCGACATAGCTATTAAAATCTGAAAGTTGAAGTGGCAATGGGCAGGCCACATCACGCGAAGAACTGTTAACCGATGGGGAAGAAAGGTTCTTGAGTGGAGACCGCGAACCGGAAAACGCAGCGTAGGTAGGCCTCCCACTAGATGGACCGACGACATTGTGAGAGTCGCGGGCGTCCGGTGGATGCAGATGGCAGGATGTCGTTCAGTGTGGAGGTTAAAGGGGGAGGCCTATGTTCAGCAGTGGACGTCTTCTGGCTGATGATTATGAAGAAAGGTACAGGCATGAATTAGCTTCCGAGTACCGAGACGAGCGAAGTCGCTCGCCTGATGGCTCTTCACGCGTGCCCATAACAGCTCAACGCCACTCAGAATTTGTCACTGTGTTTGTTGTCCTATATCTTAATACAAACAAGTTTCAATTGTACAATCGATGGTATTAGCTGATAGTACCAGTTGTCCAGTGGGCTATGTAATCGTAGATTCGCAGATTATTAGGTTTAAATTAATGATATATAAATAAAAAACTTGGTGTTAATATGTTTATTTGTAAAGTAGGTATAGTGAGAAGCTTCAAATAACGCAGTTAATAAACATTGATTTTATATTCGCACATACTGTTGTGGCAAGGAAAGAAAGCGTTAGATTGAAACGAAGCCAAGACACAATATCTAAGGTGACCCAATCTAGGCTTAATAGTCACAATTTTTTTAATTTTCTCGAAAATAGCGTGGATATTTTCGAAAATTCCAAAACTTATTCTATCTAGTAGGTACTGTTTTTTGTGGAAACAAAATAAGTTTGAATTTATTATTATTCGCTAATTACTAACGAATATTTAACGATATTAAAAAACAACATTAAAACACTTTAATATAATACTAAGTTATTTTCGTGTTGTAGGTCACATATTGTACCTACATCTTATGTAGTAATAAATAAATATATGTATAAAGGACTACCTAATATGTGTTTGTGTGCAAGTTTACATGATTGAGGTACCTAGGTTGAAAATATAATTTTAATATAATTATGTATGTAATAATTTATTTTATTTTATTGAGACTTTAATGCTTATAGATATAAATGCTTCATAAAAGGAAAAACACAAATTAAAAAAAGATTAAAATAGCTTTAAAAGTGATTGACTTCAAGCCCCAAGCTTTTCTTTGTACAATTTTCCGAAGAGCTCCGCTCCGGGTGCGTTATACTTTTGGCAGAATGGTTGCTTTTCCATATCCTCAATCCAAGCCTGGATTTTGGGGTACCTGAAACAATTTTTTACTAATTAATAATGTCAAAACGATGTCTCTCTTTCGTTGGTGAAATCAGCTTTTTCTTCTTTATCTCTACTTCTGTCCGCGTCATTGCCATGCTGACTTCCACAGAGCGCGCGCGTGGGCGCACTTCTTCAATAAATTTCAACCTTAACTCCCTCCCTAAAAGTTTTAGTGCTAATTATTGCTATTGCAACTGCTATTTATGCATAGATGTTGATATCAAGATATGTTCATCCGAAGATTTGCGTCTCCATCTTACTTACTATCGAAGTCGCAACGTTGTCGATTATGACGACCGTTTACCAACTAAGTCAGCATGCAACTGGGTTCACAGTCACTCTAGTGACAAAAGAAAATTTTCCTTTGGGCCGGTCTTTATATATACGTCAATGTATTTACACCATACTTTTACCAATGAATAATGATTTTACTATCGTTTTGGAACATTGTTCTTACTTGGTAGCATCCACAGGCAGTACATGAACCAGAGAAGTGATGTCTGCGATAGCCGCGATATCTGCAATCGTAATCTCTTCGCCAGCAAGGTATTTTGATTCGGTCAGATAATTTTCCAAATAACTGTATGCTTCTTCTATATCCTTCAGGTCCTCTTCAGCAGGACCTGACTTGCCTTCTTCAAAAACTGGATACTGTAATTTAAATGTTTGTATTGTCAATACGGAAACAGATGTGGATTTCACACATTTTGTTTATGTTATACAAGATGTTGCCCGCGGCTTCGCTCGCGTATTATATGACTCTACTTTACCCCCTTCCCGCTCTTTCAGTTCCAGTCCCGCATCCGTCCTGTAATCTACTCTACTTCTATAACGCCCTTACCTATCCAGTTTGGCATTCGCCCCATAATCCTCTATTAATAATTCCCATGTGATATAAATATCCCCAACGCGACTACGTACTGCAATCCCCAAGCCTCCTGTCAAGCGTGGGGATTATGGCAACACCCCTCTCTATGAGGGAGGCCTTGTCCAACAGTGGACGTTAATTAGCTGATGATGTGTGTGTGTGATATAAATATATATATATATGGTGTAGGATTCACCTGGAAAGGTACCACACATTGTCAGTTATACAACCGCCAAGCATTAGTGTAGAAACATTTCTGTGGTCCGATTTTAAGGTCAAATGAAATGAAGGTAAAATTACTAGCCTGAATGAGTGTTCCCCGATATCTTAAATTCACGAGTATATCAGTTTCTTTTAGGCAAGCGTGCTCCATCGTGGACAGCATCATCGCTTAACATCGGGTGAGTTGGCGGACAAACGCCTACCCTATTATTAAATACTATAATAAAAGAGATTTCCCATCTAATATCTCAGGGAGCTTTTAATTGACTTTAAAGACAACTACTATATTAGACTTTCAAGGGGGTATGGGCAGTTCATTTTTCTATAATAGGCCAAGTAGTTTGGATGTTTAGTGTTAGCTCATAATTTGTTTAGTTAATATAGGCACTAGTCACAAAAAAACAGTGACGAGCGCAGTGCATTGGCGCTGAAGGATTAAATTCTGAGTGCTGAACTATCATGGGCAAGCGTGGTGCTTACCATCAGGAAAATGCCTTGCGGATTCATTCATCAGTGGAATAAAAATAGCGAAAGGAAGTTTCTTAAATATTAGTTTGGTATTCTCACAACCATGACAATCAAATTCAGAATGCCCAGTTCACATCTAGTTTCAATACTTACTGTGGCACTGCATAATTTCAGGAACAAAATTCCAGTTGAGAGAAGCATCCGCTCGTCGACTAGTGAACGTTTCTCTTCATCTTTGGGGTATAAGGGGCTATCGTTGCCATATTTATCAGCTACGTAGGGAAGTATTTCATGACTGTGAACATAATTTTTTTAATGTTATTAATCTGATTTCAAATCTCCCGTCCTTATGAAGAGTGCAATACCCAATTAGTGTGTTTTTTGTTCAAAGTAGTTCGAACCAAAGGTATTAAAAGGAAAGATATGCGCATCCACATCAACATTTTCGTCTAGTACTTGTTGAATGTCATAATGTCTTTGAACTTATGAGGTTCTGGGCCGGCTCCCACCCTCTTTTTGCGTCGCGATTAAAAAGAAGAAATCGAATAAGTACCGCAAAAAATTCAATCATCTCTTAATCAGGGTTCATTATTATCGGACTACGTTATACGTAATAGTCTACCTACTGCCGGGCATTGCAGGCAGGCCTCTTGTCTCTAATGAACGCCACTTAACTCGCATAACCTATGTGTTACTCATCTAATTCTACCAGGCGCTCCTTAATTGCTCTCCAATTGCTTTATAATGTACTTATTTTCAGGATATGCGAAGTTACGTGGAAACGGTTTACTAAAACAAAAGGGGTCTGACAACGGGACTAACCATAAAATCACGAAAATATATCGGCTTATAATGTAGACGTGATTTAAATACGGTTCAAAATCCTTTATAAATTGTCTATGCTATTATCCCCGTAGAGCATTTCACTTAGCTACCAAACACATGTACAATGATGTCCTCAAATTATTCCACCAAATTATATAAGGGAATGAGGTACTTAGTTCGAACATAATTGTTAGAAAAAAGGCAGGATGTGAGTGGATGCGATTGACAGGAGACCGAGGAGAATAGAATAACCATCAGGATACCTATGCTATGGAGTCAATTTTAGAGGTACTACGGTAGGTATAACAAATAATTACCCGTCCATAACAGTGCATTCGCCATCTTCAAGTACCGGTATTGCGAGTTGAGAGCTCCTCTAGAAAAACAATAGCAAATAATGGTTGGTTAAGATCGTAATTTTTGTAAGACATTTCGATATTTGCATATATACCTAAGATAGTATACATGTTAGTAAGTCAATGGTATGAAGTGATTTTGAGGATTATTTTTCATTATTTCCTGTATATGCCACGACTCATTGAATACTAAAACAATCTATCAAAAAACTTGTTAACTATAACTAGCTTTGTCTCGTTCTTGCATGTGACAATCGAAACTTGTTTGGAATGGAGAATGTTTACCAAACGCAACTTATAGTAGATAGGACATTAAGAGGTTTACCAAATGAGACACTTACCAAACGGGGTGTAACCCATTTTCCTTTAGTGTAAAGTAGACATATATATAGTATATACCTACTAACGATATTAAGTAAGGCAGAATAGTCATGATTTCATGAATATATTTTATCAAATAACAACAGACTTTACGAGAAATGCAATAAACTGGGTTCATCACCAAATTTTCCAAAATTATTAGAGGTGGAATATTGCTAGTTGACTGGTGTTTTATTTATTACAAATAACAAGCTTAACGAATGATACAATTAAATACATTATACAAACTGAAAAATAATTTAAATTGGCTGATAAATTTCTGAGATATAACCGTTTAATATTTGTGGTAGGGTCGCTCGGTGGTATGCTCGGTCCTATTTGCGCAAAACATACGTATGTTTGTATTGCATTTATATGGCGCGCACGCGCACGAGGCTTGGCGTCATGAGTTGCTATAATGCGCTCGCTGTCTAGAATGAAATTAAAATATTTATAACTTATTTATTTATTTAAGAACAAATTATAATTTTATTTTCGTTGGGCTCTATTTACGAACAGATCTTTTATGTGGCAATAAAAATAACTAGGACTTACTATACCTATTGAATCGAATTTAGAACCTCCTTTTTTAAAGCCGGTCAAAAAGCAGTGCACTACAGCTTTTTGTGTATATATTAATTATTATTTAACAAAAAATTACACAGTTTGGTTGACGTATTCACCTTTAATAACACCGACTCGTCATTTTCTGGATCTTTTATAACTACGTCGCCATCATCCATTTCCACAGGCAGGTTGAAGACTTCACACGCCATCATCGCAGCCCTGCCCTGCGAGCTCTGGTCCACCTTGTGCAGCTTTGCAGGCATCTGAAATGATTGTATTATCTCAGTAGAAGCAAAATTCAAAAACAGGTGATAACTTTTTTATGTTACTGGGTTTTTGTGATACTGGACGAGCGAAGTCGCTCGGCTGATGGCTCTTCACGCTTGCCCATAACAGCTCAATTCCACTCAGAATTTTGAACTTCAACAATTCAAAACCCTGGATGGCAATGCGCTGCGCTCGTCACTCCGAGATATAAGATGTCATATCTCTGTAGGCCCTGTAATTTCGCTGGAAACATTGCCCTTCAATCCGGAACACAGTAGTGTTTGCACACTACTATTTGACGGTTGAATAATTGGCAGAGGTGTGGTACTTCCCCAGGCGGACCCCTGCAAAAGAGTCCTACCACTACAAAACTTGGTGACTGATGGTACTGTAGGCTAATTCGTTTAAAGCCGTATCTAGCCGTAGCCTATTTTTTTTTTTTTTTTAATATTTTTTTTTTTTTTTTTTTTTTTTACACACGGTCATCTGACCCCAAACTAAGCAAAGCTTGTAATATGGCTGCCAGAGACTGATATACGTACATATATATTTTTAAATACATACTTAAATAGATATTAACACCCAGACATAGAACAAACACAAATGTTCATCACACAAATGTTTGTCCTAGATGGGAATCGAACCCACGCCCCCAAGCACAGAAGTTAGGTTCACTACCAACTGAGCCACCGGGGCAGTCGTGGTCGCCTATGGAGGCTATGTGCTCTACTATAAGCGATAAATTAGTTCAACAAAAGTTAGTGGTTATTCAATATTTCATTATTTTTTTATTACCCTCTTTTGGACCAAAAACCAGTGCATAATGCATGTACTTATTAAAATAGGTAGGTACTGAATTTTCACTTTTTATTTTTATTAGTTAGTGTAAATAAAGATTAAACGATGTCCTAAATAGGAACAATTTTTAAACAATAAGTTCAACAAATATTTTCTTCAATTTGCAGGTCTAAAAAAACACTGTTTATTAAAAAAAAAAAAAAAACTTGTAAACATATTATTATATACAAAAAAATGTTTTTTATATGAAAAAAAAATCAGAATAAGAGTACAATGAGGTAAGAAATCCTCTCAAGAAAATTTCAGAGAACTCAAATTTCTTATTGCGGCGGAAATACACTAGATATTCGTCAATGAAACAGTTTTGTATCATACCTAACTGTCTTGATATGGAATGAACAGAACAAAACAGACAGAAGAGACAAATGAGACAAAATAATGGTGTAGTTAGAATTCGGAGGAAAAATTTGTTCCGGTGCCCCATTGACATCCAAAAGGCAGTTTCCATGATTCATTATCAATTTAAAAACCGATTTAAAACATATATGAAAAACGTAATAAGTGCCTATTAAATTTGAGTGTTGCCCTCTAATTTCCCTGGGATCATATCATCAGATCCTGACTCGGTGACAATGGGACCAAATTGAAAGTAACCCTACCGAACAAAAGAAGAAGAAAAATCGGTCAACAGTTTGGCGGAGAAATCGGAGAACGTTCATTTAAAAAAATGTGGATCATAGAACCATCCTCCTTTTTTGAAGTCGATAAAAAAAAACATAAATTCCACAAAAAATTAGAGTATTATTTGTAAATTTTGTGGTAGGTATATTTACGGCACTTTGAACAATTAGATTTTTTAAGATCGAGATATAAAATATAGTAAAGAGAGTTGGGTACCTTGTTGTAATGTGTTAAACCAACGATTTCACTAACACCACTAACAAAACTCACTTTGGTACAAAACTGAATTTAAAAAACCTAGATAGCGTAGGTTATCGCTTCAACTACTCTTCGTAATAAAACAGATCAAAAATATGCTTCTCAGGATCTGCACAAGCGTCTAGACTACAAGGTTAAAAATTATGCAATCTCTATTTATAACATAGGGGAAATCGGGGTAAACTTAACCACTCAATAATGTTTTCTTCAAAATAGGTTTTTTAGATTATTTACCCGAATATTTAAAAAATAATAATAATTCTGATTGCCATATCGAAGGCTAAATTTGAAACACGTGTCAAGGGTTCATGTTGTAGATACCGGGTGTATCTCTAGACGACGGACATAATATTCAAGATTGTATTGATAATTGCATTATAAACGAATTTTACTATGGGACCAACCCTGTTAACGCGAAAAAATCAGTTGTTGTTTCTTGATCAGTTGATGCTGTTGTCACTTTGTTGAGTGTTGGTAAAAAATGTTAGTGCAACAACTGGTTTTTTTCCGCGATATCAGGGTTGGTACCAAAGTATCAGTAATTTAAAATAGTTAATCCTTGAATGTCCATCGTCCATTTGCATAAGTACTTACACTCGATATTTTTATTAAATTAAAATATCGACTACTTTTATTTTTTATCACTAGCTACTCTCTCTGGTTTACCCGCAATTTTTCGGTTTACCTAAATTTTTCTGGGGGAATGGTATGCTATGTCCGACCTCATAAAGCACCACCTTGTATTGTTGAAAGGTAAAAAACAGAGAGATTTTCGTATTTATAACATATACTTCCTACCTCGGAGTTTCCTCTTGTGATTACCCCTTAGTGCCTGAAGACTCCCACCATAAATCTTTAAAATTAATTCTAAATTTGGTGAATATTGTGCCCTTAAAAGTAAACAAAAGACATAAATACATGTATGAACTAGGAGACTAGTCGTTCCTGTCGTTGACATCAATTTACATATTAGAAATAAGCAAATTTGTCTCTAACATAAATCTAAACGTCCCCAGAATATCTGCAAGACATCCTAAATGTCTACATATCCCCTATAGTGCGACTAATTACAGGCAAAACTCCTTCTTCTTAAGAGCATCCAACTCCATAAACTCACTGGAAGACTTTCCTGACTTTGACTTGTTTAATACATCCTCGATTTCAATCAGACAAAATATTAGTAAATGGTGGTTTGGTGTGTTCCCCAACTGTCTTATGCCCCATAATGTAAAAAAGTATATCTTTATTTGTTGTTTTTTGGTTTATTGTTTATTTTTTAGTGTTAAAATTGCATAACGACATACGTGCAAAATATTAATATATTTTCTCCGTCTCCATGCACAATTTATTTCAATATGCGGAAACTGCTAAATGGTGTTTAATTATTTAATATATAAGTAATCTAGTTATTTATCACTGTATGTTTTCCAAATAAAATAAAATAAAATAACATAATAATACCTATATTAATGCAAAGTGTGATGAATTCATGATGTATGTGATACCATACTAAATCAGCAAAAGAAAGTATATTTTTTTAGAGAATTTAGGAATAGGCTTGCGTTTGACCGCCAACTCGCCTGATGTTAAGCGATGATGCAACCTATGATGGAGCACGCTTGCCTATAAGAAACCAATTCACTCGTGATTTGAAGACACCCAGATACTTTCTGAAAATACACTTCCGAAAAATACTCCTTCTGAAAACTTGGTGTCTGATATTGCCTCACTTTCCTCTATCTGTATTGTATCTGTGCATGTGTGTAGAGGCGACTGAATTGGCATGAATGTGGCCTTGAATCCATTTTCATTACCTTTAACTAAGCTGCGCCCGCGGCTCGGCTTGTATTACATTTTAGTTTTCATGTAGGTATATTTATACTAATTGATTTATTTCCATTTATCATAATGTACTACTTAATATTAAAAGATATAGGTAAGGAAGAAAAAAACGTTTGAAAGTATATATGAAAATTTATGCATACGAAGTCGCAGGCAACAACACTAGTTTAAAATTAAGTAGGACTTACAGTAAAGTTATTGTTCTCTTTTACGCAATTTCTGTTGCATTTTATAAATTTTCTATGAAAACCACCTAAATAGATAGATATTTCTTTCCTACCAAACACACAAAATTTCAGTGTGTTTCTTTTACTTTGGCATGTTACACGTGTAGATACGTCAGGCTTATTTATCTAGTATGTTTTCTTTTGCTGTTCTTAAAACATTTAGTTTAAAAATGTGAAATTAAATAAACAATAGGCAAGCGTGACGTAAGACGCTAGGCAGGTGTGGGACTTGCTGACCTTGTCACTGAGTTACAATAAAAAAAAACACACCAGTCGTAAGACTGCACGTCAGATAGAAGTGAAAACTTAAGTAGTATTTCACCTATTCTACAAGAGATGGCGCTGTTTTTGAATATACGATACAGCGTGACGATGGCGCGAGTTCCATGATTTTTGAGCACCAAAAAACTGCTCAACGGGCCTAAAGAAGTTTTCACTTTAAAAAAAACTTCAACAAATTGTTTTTTTTTTTTTCAGTGAAGTTATTTAAACTATTCAGAAATCGACCTGCCTGCACCGATCAAGGTACCTAACGATAGTTTCTTTATACGTTGCATACATCTATATTGCTATTAATTATTGTGTAGGCGTCAACTATTAGGGGCCTACTTTGCTGTTGTAATGACCGGCGTGAACGACCAGCATCTGTTGTATCGAGTGCATGGACCTGCTGATATTTTTTCGCTATGTCATGGTATGGTTACAGTACCACCGTACCGTGAACCATGTATTCGGGGTCACACGGGATGGTGGTTGGTAGGTACTTTAGTCGTACTGGGTTCTTATTGGGACGTAATAAAGTTAACTATTTATATAGCTCATGTCATAAGTCGTAAGTGACATGACAATTTACTCGTCACTATAATATACATTGGTACCGCAAAGGCTGTTTATTTTAATTTAATAACATTTGTATTTTTATATTTATAGTAGGTACCTTGTAACTTAATATTTCTGTTTGTATTCTGTGTTAATGTAAGTGTTACCGATTATTAGAAAAATAAACATTATATTATAAAAAAAAGAGAAAGAAAAGTCTTTACCAAATCACTACTACATAATAATAAATGCCACAACAATTTTGGTTCTATTATTATACAGGGTTACTGCTGGGTTACTTGTAATCAATTAGCATCCTCAAGGGCGGCCTTATAGTAAATCAAAACAAATAACTTTTGTTCTACGACTTATAAAAATTCTCAAAAAAAAAACTGTTTTTTGATTCCTATATTTTGTCGGGAGTCAATATTTTTTTGTATGGAACAATCTATTTATCGATTTCATAAGAAGAGGCTTACTCTCAATACGGTTGTACGTTTTTAAATGTTCGTAACCTCAAAACTCCGTCATTATGAGCCAATTCGGTATGTAAAGTTTTTTTTTTGATATTTTTTTTATATTTTTATTTCGTAGATTAGGTCATTATAAGAAACTAATTTCAATATTTTTGTTTTATATTCAGTAGTTATTTTATAATATTTTTTTGAAAATTTGAAACCTATGACGTCACTTTTTTGCACAAATATGTAGTTGCGTTGAGGAGCCAAGAAAAGCACGCGAGTCAAAAAAAAGACACTAGAATTTACTTTGACACTTGACAGTGACACCTACTAATTCGTAAGTCTCTATTCAATCAAAACAAAAGTCCATCTAGAGTTGCCATCTACTAAAAAAAATACCCCATGTCAGGCTTTTAATTTAGTCATATTATTATCCCATTATAAGGCCTCATAGTAACATTACCTTATTTAATAATAATCTACACTTATATTTAAAAAAAACGAGGAGATTATTAAGTTTGTTTATAGAAGATACACTCCGAAACTACTTGACCGATTTAAAAAAAAACCTGTCACTGATAGAAAGCTTCACTATTCCTGAGTCCGGGAGTAGAGAGGATTACGGGGCGAATGCAGAACTGGGGCCTTACGGACAACAGCTTCGGTATGTAAAGTTTTTTTTTTATTTTATTTCGTAGATAAGGCTATTTTAAGAAACTAATTTCATTATTTTTGTTTTCTATTCAGTAGTTATTTTAAAATATTTTTTTGAAAATTGAGATATTGTGACGTAACCAGATAGCTTAAAATGTCGTTTATTTAAATATTTTATTTGTTCGATTATTAAGGTTCTGTGTTTTTTAATCTTAGGTTGAGACATCATGTTTGAATATCAATTATTAATCATACATCAAATGGCATATTAAAATATGTTTAACATTATATATCGTTGTGAGTAGCACCCATAATAAAAACAAATTAATCTGACGTGGTGAAAATTAATTCTATTAACTAGGTGCTTCCAGTAAAAACGTTCTAAATCAGATATTTATTTCCCCGAAAAAAACCTTCCTCATGATTTTTCCCTACGCTGAGGGAAAAACACCCCATATTGGCAACTCTGAAATGAACTAGACTGTAAAACCACAGATATGAAAGAAAAATATTTTCTGTGTGACGAACAGTGTGTCAAATGTATTATATTTTTTATTCTTAAAAAGCACAGATAATAAAATGCAAAAACGTGACGTCATTTAGAGGTCAATGAAAGTCAAATGATTTCATAGTTTTTTGTTAAAATAAATGGCATCTTATCATTTTAAAAGGTCAGAGCAGAAAAATAAGGGTTTGTAACATAAAATCTCGAAATGGTTTCGGAATTGGCATAGGTAATTTTTTTTTAGCATACCGAATTATGTAACTTTATTATGTCTAACTTAATCAGATACGTAGACACATAGACACTACTATTGTAAACAACATTGTTTACTGTGCATAGTTTGACAAGTTAGTCAGTTCGCACGCAGGATTGCTATGCACGAAGTTAGACAGGGACGCAATCTAGGGAACATGTGTCCAGTACTTGTGGGATGGTAGGAAGTTGGTTACAGTGAATTCCAACGAATTCGCTGGAACCAACTTCCTACCATCCCAACAGTACACGAGAATTAGCTCGGTTCGGAACTGCAGTTTGATAAACACTGCCCACAACTTAAGATATGTGGTTCGTCGGAAACATTGAGTTTAGAGTAACAGAACTTTGAATATCTATGCTCTATTTTGCTACGAGTACCTATGTTAAAAAACAGAGATCAAAAAAGTCCAGTCTGCAGGAACAAATCGGCATTTGTAGATTTATAATAGACATACTATTATTGGAACGAAGTTCCTTATCGCGCGTTACGAAAGGGGGCTAGACGGAAAAAATTAAGACCAAAAGTTGTAATGACATTTTGCTATAGTTGTAAGCCGTGCGGCGTGCGCGTGTTTCTCTGTCTGTCTCTCTCTTCTCTCTCTCTCTAACTTCGTTCCATCCGGGTGTCCCTTGACACCTCTCAAGTTTTTCTTGTATGAATGTTTTTAGGAGTAAGTATATGATTTTTAACGGGATATTTACCGTGATGAGGTGGATGGAACAATCGAATAACCGTGATAGTTTACAAAAGTGTTGTAGGAATTACTATTCGATGATAACTTGCGTTCATAATTTTGTTTATACAAATAAAAAACATACCGACCGAAAAAGAGGGGTGTTATAATTTTAAGGTAAGCCTGTGTGTGGAATCGTAGCTCCCAATCGGCTGAACCAATTTCGATTATTATTTTTTTGTTTGAAAGTGGCCTTGATCGAGAGTATTCTTAGCTATGTTTGAATTTGAAGATTATCAGCTCTTTTATCGGGGGTTTTATAAAAGTTTCAACTTTTACTTTTTGACTGCCCCGGTGGTTCAGTTGGTAGTGAACCTACTTTCTGTTGGACTCTTCTGTTCTTCTGACTCTTCTGTTTTACTTGGGGGCGTGGGTTCGATTCCCATCTAGGACAAACATTTGTGTGATGAATATTTGTGTTTGTTCTATGTCTGGGTGTTAATATCTATTTGAGTAGGTATGTATTTAAAAATATATATGTATGTATATCAGTCTCTAGCTGCCATATTACAAGCTTTGCTTAGTTTGGGGTCAGATGACCATGTGTCCAATAATGTCCCAGATATTTATTTATTAATGTATTTATGTATACTTATTAGGTTTGAATTATGACCAAATTGGTCCAAGATTTACGGAGATAAGGGTTGCTATTATTTTCTATAGGGACCAGGTATGAGGTAATAGAATCACGTTTCACTTTGTATCGCCGTAGTACAGAAATGCTCTAAAGTTAGAAGCTAGAAGACATCTTATAGGAGCCTAGAAACAACGTTGCAAGTAGTGTTTTCTATATTGGCAGAAAAAATTACAATATTATGTAAGAACCTCATTACACGCTTGTAACTTCACATCATCGCAACCCCGGAGCTCCGAATAATTCGCATTCAAATGAAATTGGCTAAAGGAATGCAAATTACAAAGGGTATGTTTACATAACAGTCGGATAGTTCTGTTTGTCTAGCTCTGTTTGACAAGGATCACTGTTTTTGCTGAGGGCTTGCTGATACGATTTCATCTGATAATGCATAGATCTCAAAATTAAGGATATGCTCATGCGAACATCTGCATCTAACGCAGTAGGTATAAGTAGAGTCTGTGCAAGAGAAGCGTAGTGGCGTGGCGTAACGGTGAACTAACATTTTAGTCGGCATGTATGTGAAGTACCTACCTAGTATAGAGTGGATTAATGGACAGATGCGGGACTATATAGCGGGAAGGGCGGAATGGGAGTAAAGTGGATTACGGTACCTACCTATGGGGGTAGAGTGGAATGGACGGATGCGGGACTAGATCGGAAAGGATGGGACAAAAGTAGTGGATTACTGGAGGGGTGCGGTGCTGGCGTGGTGAAGGCTGGACGGAAGAAGTGAAAATTACGGGACGGATTTGGGAATGAAAAGGAATGAGCGAAACGGGAGTAGAGTTGATTGCAGGACCAATGCGAGACTGAAACTGATAAGCGGGAAGGAAGTAAAGTGGATTAAATACTACGAGAGCGAAGCCGCGGGCTACAGCTAGTAATCTATATAATACTAGCTAACCCGGCAGACGTCGTCCCGCCCGCTACCGTGTCCAATTATGATTTCAAACCATTCAGGAACCTATTACATTATACACACAAAATTTCATCCAAATCGGTCCAGCCGTTTAAGAAGAGCCAGGTGAAAACACACGTACAGAAGAATTATATATATTAGGATAAAACGCGATGTGTGTATTTATGTATGTATGTTCGCTATGGCCTCGAAACGTTCTCTGACAGATAGCTGATGATATAAGCCATGGAGTAATCTGAGCAGGTGAAACCGCGTGGCACAGATAGTGTGTAATAATGGTGGATTATTGTTCATGTGCTCGAGTGTAGGTAAGTGATATAACGAGGTGAATCATGTAATTTTGTGTTGTTTCCATAACTCCATAAAAGCCTCTGGTGAAAACTCTACCACTTTATTAGGACATGACTTCTGTATTGTCTACTTTGCTAGTGATACGACCTTTTTTTGAGAATAAATCTTCAATCACTATAGAGCTTTAATAGGTAAGTACTTACTATATTCTATCAGTACATTTGCCTACGGGCAATACTCTTAACTCTACTACAATAACTAGATAGAAAACCCGTTTCAATTTCTCATTCTGTTTGATTATTTTACTTTAGACAAAGGATCCTTGTGTTTTCATATTATTACCTTAGTAATTTATTTTGATAACTCTACCTAATAGAAGAGAAATGATTGCTTGCGGTATTTCAGGCCTAGCCTAGTTTGAGGCCCTTAGGCAATTGTTTTATTGTAACTGTATTTTATGTGAAATAAATAATTTGTAAAATAATTTGTAATTTCTAGATATACCTACTCTAGGACATGGGGTCCGATCAGATATCAAAACCTGTGTAAGGTGGAGTCTTGTAATTGCAACTATCTGGTTAATGCAACTAACTTTAATAACACCGTCTAGGATCATCGTTTTGAACAAGGACAGGCGTGATAATGTTCTTCAACTAAGTCTCAATAAGACAAATACACATGGCGCTGAAAATACCCAGAACTGTGTGAATGATAAGCCTTGTTGTCAAACCGCCATTTTTTCCATAGTGGCGACGAGTACACGTGGATTGTAATTTGACGTAAAATTCTGTTTTTTGTGGTTTTTCGAAGGTTTGTTCACAAGGAGAGTGATTTTCAACAACGGTAAGTTGCCTTTTGCGTATTTGTTTCATTCTACGATTAAACTACTCTGAGTTATGGATGCAGTTATATTTACCAGACTAATAACCAAAAGTCTGGAAATTGCAACTAATTTTATTTTTTTAGGTTAGTTGCAAATATCTGACCGTTTTTGTATGAAGTATGAAAATGCAAGTGATGTGCCAGTAAAATTACTTTGTCGATAAATAATATTTTATTGAAAGGGAAGGGGGAAATAAGCAGAATTATTAGATGTCAAATTACAAATGCAAAAAAAAGAAATATTCTCATAATAAAATAAACCCCACACGAGCAGGTGGAGTGAAAAAAAGTATTTTCATCTCCATTTCACATGTACCAGAGCCACCCCTAAAATGCTATATTTTGTATTATATACTGTGATTAGGATTAATAAAAACATCTATGAAACTGTATATCCTTGACTTTTAATTTTTCTACCACATGGTGGTTTATCGACTGGCATTATCATCAGTCGATAAAATCACGATAAGGTTCTCATCACTATTTGTAGGTAAATAGTTGTAATTACCCGTCCCACGGCAAAAAACTATTTTTGTGCAAAATTTGACGTTATATCTAAGCCATAGCTATTAAAATCCTATGAATTAATATTCATGTCATGTTTCTGAAATTTCACAGTAGCAACACCCATAGAAAAAAAAGTAAAAGAAGCAATTAGTTGCAATTATCCGCCGCGACGGATAATTACAACTATTGCTGCCTGTGTCAGAATTTAATTAAATAGGTTTTTAATCTTTATAGCCTCTCTTTATTTGTGACGGTCCTATAAATCTACATTAAATTTACTTATCAACAAATGTTCCAAAAAATAAATTGTGCTTATAAATATGGAATTATCAAGCGATGAAGTAAGGACTTCAATATTTTTAGTTGCAATTACAAGACTCCACCTTACTACAATCTACAGACTGTTACATTGTTCTAGTTGGACGACAAAGCAACGCGATGCGACATGACGTAATTTACCTTTTTTAGGGTTCCGAAGCCCGACAAGGAATCCTTATAAATTCGTTCTGTCCGTCCGTCTGTCTGTCTGTCTGTCCGTCCGTCCGAGTTTTTTAGAACCTTCTAACTTCTATAATTATTAAGATAGGTGCATAATGATAGTTGTAATATATATCTCAATTTTAAAAGTATAAAAAATATACAATATTGCATTTTAGGGGTGGCTCTGGTACATGTGAAATGCGGATGAAAATATTTTGTTTTATTTAATTTTTTTATTATTATTATTCTTTCCACAGACAAAAGATTTTTTTTTCTTTTCTGTGATTTTGGTTTCGCATGTCTTGTGCATTTGCCAGTGTCAAGTTTTAGTTACGAGTTATTGTCACATGACTGTGACAATAACTCGTGAACTCGTGACTCGTAACTGTGACCAGTAAAAAAAAACTAGTTGTAAGTTACATAATCAGGGTTCAGCTAATGTCACAGGCTCCATCCTTATCCAACACCGCAAACGTCATTTGATAAAAGCTGTTCTTATTTCTAGAAAAACTTATTTTTATTGCTAAAACACTATACTCACTTATAGGTTTTATTTGAACCACAATAGTTGAGCTGGCAGATTCCCCGAACATAGAAGGCACGAATCGAGAAAATACAGAAACAGTAAAATTTTTGCCGATACTGAACAACGAACATGGGCCATAATATTTTAAAATGGCGTACTTGACTTGAGTAAACAATAAATGAATGGGTTCAACGTGAAAATAATCCAATATTTATCTGTGCATTATTGTGTTCTCTAAAATATTATGTTGAATAGAACTCTCGGTAAATATTTGGTGAGACGAGACACCAAATATGACATTAAGTTTTATGTAGTACGAAAATTCTCGTTAATATTAGTAGGTAGAACTGGGGTCGTACAGTCATCACCTGTTTTAAGCGATTCTGCTTAGGTGATTGCAAAATTAATTGTTGTACTAAGTAATCGTAAATAAAAAATAACATGTTTTTTATATAGTGAAATATATATATAAAGTTGCGCGGCCGAAAAACCGTATCTCGTCACTTTAAGGTTCACAATCGCGTGATTTTCCGCAATCACCTAAATTGATTGCCAAGGCAGGGCTCTGGGGAGCACTGCCCCCAGAGAAGGTGGAGAGGCAAGCGTCCTACCGGTACTGTCCGTCCAGCGTGGTCGCAGCTCCCTCCGTGGATCGGTGAGGTCCGGTGGTCGAATGGTCGTCACTAGTTGTCTTGGTCGTCTTCTTGCTTCGTGGGTTCTACCCACTAGCTTTCGGGAAGTTTGAATTGTCGACGTCTCCCACATGGGTAGAGAAAGAAGAATCCAGTGACTAACTGACTAATCGCTTCGCAGCAAGTCACGCAAAACAGACAAATACACTTGCGAACAAACACCCAAAAACATTACCCTCCTGAAGCAGTAAAGTAAAAACGTTAACTATAATAAATCGCACGCAAGCATTTTCACAATTTTCCGTGTCCCTAAGAAATATTCGACGAAACCGAGCTACGCTAAGGCGATTACTGCTCACTGCCCTTTAAATACAAGCTTAACACTGAAATCTGACCCGTGAACAAAAATAACGAGGATCATAATTACTCAACAGCCAATATTCAAATGCCCGGCTGAGTAGGTATTATGAAAGTTTTCCGGCAATTTTTTCCTTAAGACGAATTTTAAGGTGTTTCTTTTTCGAGTTTTTTTTTTGATAACTAAGTTAATAGCTCTAATATTATAAATACAAAAGTAACTCCGTCTGTTCTTCTGTTATAATATTATCATGGGTGGTCCCATAAATGGTTGTTCATAACGATAATTATTAATATTAACATCTTTTCTTCATCTATACGCGCAAAAATATGTTTTATTATGCGACAACTTCTAAATGGTGTTTTATTATTCAATGTTTAAGTAATCTAGCTATTTATCACTGTATGTTTTCAAAATAAAATAGAATAAGTAATATAATTTTTTTCCGCTTCGTGGTAAAAATGTGGAAATCCTCAGAAGTCGTAAGACTAAAGACCATTTTCAGAAATAAATACCTATAAAGTCTATTTTAGCTAAATTGTTCTGTCTGGTTTTCTTGCATGACACTTTGCATAAGTAAAAAGTTGACAGCACATTTTACCGTGGAAATGGGCTTAGCAGGCGTTTCTGGAAAAGAGGGAATGGTGTTGTAAAATCAGACCCCTGTTCTCGTCGCAAAAGGGCTGTGTAAGTAATATACAACTTGTCACGAAGCAGCCATATTCACCGAGTATAGGAACACGGTCGAAATATGTCACAGTACCTCGGGGAATCATCCATACATTATCCAGCTTCACTTTTGCAAGCTACTGAGCTACTGACAGCTAAAACAATGAGTTTAACAGTCCTAAATATATCCTCAAGATTGACAAAGCAACGAACTATCGATTTACGCAATTTCAATATATTTTTACTTGTATTAAGATTAAATGATAGAACGAAAATGATCTGCGATCTTGCTAAATACCTTCTGTTTAGTTTGTTTGCTATCTTTGGATTCGACAAACAAAGAGCAACAGTAACTTAACCTCACATGGAGTACTGCTCCCCTTTGGAATGGAGCACCCAAGCTTGAGCCCCTTGATGCATCAGCGTAGAGCTGTTAAAATTGTCGACAATCCCAAGCTCACCGATTACATAGAGCCACTCAGCATGCGCAGAGACGTTGGGTGTCTTTGTGTCTTTTATCTCATTTACAACGGGGAATGTTCTGATAAAATGTTCGATCTGATGCTGGCATCGCGGTTTTATCATCGCACCAGCCGCCATCGCCTGAAAGTTCATCCACTTATCATAGATCGGTGGAAATTGTACACTGTGCGCTTTACGCGTAGGAGCCTTACTTACACCTGCAATTTGTGGAATGAGCTCACTCCTGCGGCATTTCCGAGTAGCTATAATATAGGGTTCTTCAAAAGGGCTGTTAATAGAGTTTTTAAGAGTCGGGAACGTATCTGTGATGACACTGGTGTTGCAGGTATCCATAGGCGACGGTGATCGCTTACCATCAGGCAGCCCATCTGCTTGTTTGCCACCTATGGCATAAATAAACGCAAACATGCGAGGAACGAACTGCTCCACGGGTGCGCTGCTCAGGTGCTGCCAGTATTTTTGGTGTATAGTGATTGATATATACAGTTCGCGCGGGCTTGTGTTTTAGCTGTGATGCTGCTGATACGTGGTTGGTTTGTAGAGAGCTTAAATTTGATAAAATTTGTCAAGGAAGTAGAAAATACGAACAGTTGCAGCTAACTAAATTTTTTATTTAAAAAGAAAAGTTAACAAATGCTAGTTATGCTTTAGACCAGTTAATTAGTATAATCATGGTCATATAACAAAGAATGCTTTATTTTACTAAAATATTTATTTATTTTTAGGTGTAGAACCGTTCTTCAAATTTATCGCAAACGTTGAGTTATATTAATTGGAAACTTCATTCAACTCCCGTTTTACAGCACGATTCAACATCTATGAGTAAAATGAATTTGCATAAAGCATTTACTTTCTTTATAGCTTACCTCACGGAATCTGGTCGTGGCCGTTCGTATACAACGTGACTCAAGTCGGTGGTGAGTTCGTAGGTATGGTAACTGCTTTGTCTTTTCCATTTTTTTAAATATGTGAAAGTAGTATCCTTTTGAGTCGAGTTGTAGATATTATTTTTACTGCGGGCATGGTTGCCTGCGTTAGTTTTTAAATAAGACTCCACAGCGACCGATAGCCTATTATAGTCGTGGCGCGGAGTGCAGTGGCACATGGTAGTCATTTATTCCCGTGCGCCCCCAATTTTTTTACCGTGGGGATCGATAGCTATAAGTGTTACTATCTACCATCAAGTGGGGGACGTTCGCGGGGGCGACGATAATAAATCAGTGACCAAGGCAACTAAAGTCACCGATTTGCGTATTCTGCCTAAAGTCTAAGTAACTGCGCGCCTATTTATAGCAACTATATATTTTACATTTATCGGGGTCCAGATATCCAGTATCATGGTTGTCGTTGTGTTCTGTATAGTGCAGGCCGCAGGTCGCATTAGCTTCCTCATACTATAAGCGTGCCAGCAGCTACGTAGTCCCGCGCGTTTTTTTAATATAAGGAACAGTATGAACATACTACACAAGCTGGTGGATTACCATAATCTCAAAATCATTATTATAATAACCTTACATTGAATTTTGTTCCGCTCTCTCGGCTAATGGGAGAGCAAGACAAAAGTCAATGTAAGGTTATTGTAAGGATGTTTTTGACATTATAGTAACCCATCTGCTCTGCGAAAGAGCTGCTCAGGTGCTGCCGCCATATTAGGTATGGTGGTAGTTCATAGTTGGTTGTATTACAAAACGTGCGGGCCTGTGTTCACTGCTGCTGTTTGTAGTCTATGGAAGCCTATATTAATACCCAGTATATATACGCACCATCATTCAAGTGCACTGCGAGAGTCGGGATGTTACTTGAGTCACCGAGTAACCGATACTTTTGTCGCCTCGTGTACTAACGATATAATGGGTAAGGTGACGTTATGCGACGCCCGCTTCTGTAATTAGTGACTGGAAAATAAAAAAAAGCGTAAAACCTTTTAAATTTAAGTCCAGCAAGTACTGAGCAGACTTCAAGCTTTTATACTCGTGTAAAAAGAAAGCAATTCAGACTGTGCTGGGTTTTATTTCAAAGGATATCTTCTAATTTAGAGCTGTTCGAGTTGCTTGGGTTTATGTAATTGTTGTTTTTGTTTTTATTTTGTGTGTGATAACTCGGGTGTTATTAAATGAACCTCTCACATTGAAGGATGGAGGAAGGTGTGCGTTTCTTACGTTAGAGATTTTAGGCAACGAGTCCAGCGCCAGGGAGGCTATTTTGGCTTGGCGTGAACGATATATTATCTCCATACTGGACGACATCCTGCCATCTGCCCAAGCCGCCTGCCAAGCGTGGGGATTATGGCAACCCCCCCCCCCCCCCCCCAATGACAGACAACCAAAACATACGGCCCCCAGTCCCACTATCCCTGGTCAAGGTAGCTGGCCAGGTAACGGTGGAACAGGGGGTGCGAAAATTCTCCGGCAGTTGCCCCGCTACCACCCCCCACGAAATTTGGCCCTGGCAACACACAATATCCGCACGTTAAGGACTGACGTGAAGATTATCGAGCTGGAGGAAGAATGGAGCAAAAAACGTTGGGACATCGTGGGACTATCTGAAATCCGACGAGAGGGACAGGATACGATAGTTCTAGATTCCGGTAACATGCTCTTCTTCCGGGAAGGAGAACGAAAGTCCCAGGGTGGTGTAGGTTTTCTCGTCCGCTGGGTTGCGTTGATAACAACCTTAACCACGTTGTTGATGAGTGCATCAACAACGTGGTTAAGGTTGTTATCAACGCAACCCAGTTAGAACTACCAAAGTCTCGTCTAAAGATGCACTCGTCTGGTACTTTGGTTATGGCTGTAAATATTTACAACAAGCTATCCGGTGACATAAAAAATATAGAAAATAATGTTAGCTTTGTACGCAATCTAAAGCAGTTTCTAAACGGGAAAGCTTACTATTCAATAGCTGAATATTTAAATGAAAATATCAATTAAAAAGTTTTATGTATCCGTCCTCCTCACTCCTACTGTGCTGTGCCCGACAGGGTCCATATGAACCATGTACTAATTTCAATGTTTTATTTACCACCTTTGTACTATTATGGAAGCAATAAATAATCTGAATCTGAATCTGGTCGATAGTGTGTCGAGCAGGGTAGCATACCTTATACTCAGAATAACCGATCGTTATTCGCTGAAGGTCATACAGGTATATGCACCGACCTCGACATACCCTGACGATGAAGTAGAGGCGTTGTATGAGGAGATATCTGAAGTCATACATACCTCCGAAACATACTTCACCGTTATGGGTGACTTCAACGCAAATGTGGGCACGCGGAATGTCGATGAGTTAAGTGTGGGGTCATATAGGTATGGACAGCGGAATCCGAGGGGCCAGCGCCTGGTCGAATTCATGGAGAGGGAGGAACTCTATTTGATGAACTCTTTCTTCCAGAAGCGACCATCCAGAAAGTGGACGTGGATGAGCCCCGATGGAACGACCAAAAATGAGATCGATTTCATCATGACGACCAAGAAGCAAATGTTCAATGATGTCTCCGTGATCAGCAAGGTGAAAACCGGTAGCGATCACCGAATTGTCAGAGGCACATTGAATATCAACATCAAGCTCGAGAGGTCTCGTCTGGTGAAGTCCACGCTCCGTCCTGGTCATGCTCAAATCCAAAACCCCAAAGACTCCCAACTCCAACTGCATAATCGCTTCCAGGGCCTAGCCGAATGCGGAACTGTGAACGAATTACACAATGGGCTGGTGGAAACTGTCCAAGCAGTGGAGTCCAAGTTCTTTAAGACCCCACGCCGAAAAAGACCTCAGAAGCTTTCAGACGAAACCATTAAGTTAATGGAAGACCGGGCTGAGATGAGACTGCAATCTTCAGCTGATATGTCGGAATATAGCAAACCTAATAGACGAATCTCGAAATCGGTGCGACATGATCTGCGTTCCTATAATACAAGATGTATCAGGGACGTAATTGAGCGGAACCAGGGCTCAAATGTGTTCGCGAAGAATTCGTCTATTGGGAAAAGCCAAATGACGAAGCTGAAGATCGAGGATGGCAGTATCATTTCATCAAAGCCGGAGATTCTGAGAGAGCTCGAGAGGTTTTACAGACAGTTGTACAATGTACACCTCAACACGACAGCCTATTGTCAGCGCAGCTCAGGACAAGAGAGCTAAACTGACCCGACACTACACTGAGGACATCCCAGACATCAGCTTGTACGAGATTAGAATGGCTCTGAAACAGCTTAAGAACAACAAGGTGCAGGGTGATGACGGAATCACGACAGAACTTCTGAGAGCGGGTGGAAAACCGGTACTTTTGGTCCTCCAGAAGTTATTTAATTCCGTCATACTCGAAGGTACTACGCCTGAAGCAAGGAATAGGAGTGTAGTGGTGCTCTTCTTAAAAAAGGTGATAACACCTCGTTGAAGAATTATAGGCCCATCTCACTCCTGAGCCATGTGTACAAGTTGTTCTCCAGAGTCATTACGAACCGTCTCGAAAGCAGGTTTGATGACTTTCAGCCTCCCGAACAAGCCGGTTTCCGTAAAGGCTGGAGCACCATAGACCACATACACACGCTCCGCCAGATTATACAGAAGACTGAGGAGTATAATCGGCCATTTTGTCTAGCGTTTGTGGACTATGAAAAAGCCTTCGATGCAATCGAGACCTGGGCAGCGTTGCAGTCCCTCCAGCGTTGTCATATCGACTATAGGTATATCGAAGTGCTGAAGTGTTTGTATAGAAACGCCACCATGTCGATTCGATTACAGGACGAGAGCACGGAACCAATCCAATTGCATAAAGGCGTGAGACAGGGAGATGTTATCTCTCCGAAACTGTTCGCTAACGCATTGGAGGACGTTTTCAAGCTCTTCGACTGGAAAGGATTCGGCATCAACATCAATGGTGAATACATCACTCACCTTCATTTTGCCGACGATATAGTCATCATGGCAGAGTCGCTGGAGGACTTTAATACAATGCTCAGCGACCTCAGTAGCCTTTCCCAACAGGTGGGTCTTAAAATGAACATGGACAAGACAAAAGTCATGTCCAATGTCCATGTTGTACCCGTGCCGGTCAATGTTGGGAACGATACTCTCAAAGTTGTTGACCATTACACCCTATCTTGGACAGATTGTTCAGTTAGGTAAGTCCAACTTAGGCAAAGAGGTCGCCCGAAGAATCCAACTCGGATGGGCAGCGTTCGGGAAATTGCGTGACATCTTCTCGTCCAAGATACCACAGTGCCTGAAGACAAAGGTATTTGATCAGTTTGTGTTGCCAGTGATGACATATGGTACTGAGACGTGGTCCTTAACTGTTGGCCTTTTGGAAAAACTCAGAGTCACACAACGGGCAATGGAGAGAGTTATGCTCGGAGTTTCTTTGCGCGATAAAATCCGAAACGTAGATATTCGCCAAAGAACCAGAGTCACCAACATAGCTATTAAAATCTTCAAGTTGAAGTGGCAATGGGCAGGCCACATCGCTCGAAGAACTGTTAACCGATGGGGAAGAAAGGTTCTTGAGTGGAGATCGCGAACCGGAAGACGCAGCGTAGGTAGGCCTCCCACTAGATGGACCGACGACATTGTGAGAGTCGCGGGCATCCAGTGGATGCAGATGGCAGGATGTCGTTCAGTGTGGATGTTAAAGGGGGAGGCCTATGTTCAGCAGTGGACGTCTTCTGGCTGATGATGATGATGATGATACGACTAATTTGTCATCTGTGACACTGCTAATAATTCGTTTTGACACTAAACAGAGATATAAATGCGCCACTTCCGTATAAAATAACTGTTCTTAGGTGTTTTATGGGACCAAAAACAGTTTTTTACAAAACTTTCTTTTTTTACAAGTCTTTTATACAACTAGTTTTTGCTGCTTGGGAGTGACACTGCAGTAACAGAAATTTTTACTTTGTCTTTACATACTAGTTTTGTATTGGCAGTACATTTGGGTTTAAGCCTTTAATGCTCGTGTACAGATGATTTCGGCGGCTTCGACGATATCATTACGCCATCTTCTTCACCTGATTGCTGCCCGTCGGACCTGATTTTTCCCTAGGATATCAGTGCAGGATTCATTCGCTCCAGTTAACTGTCGTGGCCTGCATATCATGCTTATGGCATCTAGCACATTTCTCACATGTAAGGTTCATCGGAAATATATATTATTTCTGTTTGCTGATACTTTCATTAAGGTGATACGTTTCACCCATGAGGAAATTCAATTTTCAACTTTTGTCAATTAACCGTTTGAAATAGTGAATTGTTTATTGCAAATGTGATTAATAAGGTGCGTTAGTAATAAATAGCTTTACATGATATTTTACAGAATAATCATCGATTTTCGAAAATACCATGATCATTTACAATATACATATATCCATCCTGGCTACAGAGCAAAAAATGTTTGAATTTTAAATATTCCGCCATAGGCGAAACGTTTCCTCTTAATTTTAGATAAAAACATGGGATTAACAGGAACAAAACAATACCGATCCCTCTTGAATTAGGTCCTGCGATATTTCTAGATGAACCATTTACAGATACACGAATACATGTAGATTCACTTCTAAAAGTGCGGAGCATTTTGAATACTTACTTATTTATTATACAGATATTAAGTAAAAAAATATCAATAAGTAACCCGCTACAATACGCTTATTAAAGCTTGTTATAGCGGGTTAATTTTACCATTAGGCTGAATTGTATTTTTAAACTCATCAGATAGGTGTTTACTAACTACAGGTTTGACACCCTATCAAATGACGTAAACAAAGAAGTAATAACGGAACAAATGAACAATATGCAGTTATCGTGTAACAATAACAATGGCGTGTAACAAACAACGCGGCAGCCAGTTATAGTAACTGTTATTAGGGCGTAATGGTTAGATTACATAACTACTAGTTTGCTAATAACTTCTTGCTTAACACTGCATGCGACTGTTAAATATTGTATTCGTCGATTTGACAACATTCTTCTAACTTCTCAATAAAAATGATGAACATGTTTCGATGATGAACTTTATTATAGCCGTAACAGACGGGCCAGCATGGCTGACGTCAACCACCTCAATCAACGAGAGAAAAAGAGAGGGAAATAATGTTCTCACTCTTTCTCTCCCATTGGTCAGACGGCGGTTCGTGGTTCGATGCGTCTGTTACGGCTTTAACATCAAAACTGTTTCTTTAACTAATCTCTAGTGTATTCCCGCTTTAACGACGCATTAAGTACCTACCTAGTACCTACACCTGCAATAAGGTTTTGTTTTACTCTACATCAATTTATCGATGATGCTAATTTAACCTAACCTAAAACAAAAATTTGTTAAATAAATACATCTGTAGGAAACCAAAACCTGTAACTTATATAACTAACTAAAACAAAAATGAATTAATTCTACGCGCTTAATTCGTCAAAGAAACAGTTTTGAAGATGAACTCCGAAAAGTAACGCCTGATTCAATCAATTAGTCAATTACTTACATAAGATTAAGCCGGATTAAGCCGGCTGTAGTTTCAACCGCATTTGACGGTCGTTTTTGAGTGCGCGGGAAAAAAAGATCAGCGGTAACCACACTAGTTTAAAAAATAATATTAATGTTTTTGTCTGTTTTTTAACAAGATGTTATTATTTTTTTCGTTTTGAATTGCAATAAAATTCATGACTTAATTCAGATAAGAAGATACTTACATGTTCTGTTTACAGATGTAAACAGGAAGAAGTTTTTAAACCAAATAAAACCAAACCCACTACTGCACGTAAGATTCAATGGCGGATTAAGTCAGCGCGGGGCCTGTAGCAAATTCTATCAAGGAGCCCTTGGATTGCTTTAGGTTATCAAGTTTATGGTATTAATATTAGGGATTTCCCTGTTAGTTTTGCAGTAGGTATTGCCAACTTGCGTGCAGTGCGGTGCATAATTTGTGGTGTGACCAGCGCTGTTTTAGAAATGTACTAAATTTTTAAATTAGAGTGAACATTTTGATACCAACTCTTTCGTGGTAAGTTTATACATGATTTGAAATTTAAAAAAAAAAACACGCTTCGATATAAAAAGATACCATTTTACGGTCAGAAAGCGTTGGTGCCCCAAATACGCGGAGCATTTGCTACTCTTTCTACGTGGCTAATCTGCCACTAAAGATTATTCTGATATCGCAATCTTCGAGCGAACATATCCTACAAGCTGGTAGGGTCGTACACTCACTCCGCTGACACAGCAACCCCAAGTGGGTCTTGGCCTCCGACACAAGAGAACGCTATCAGTCCCGGTCTCACGCTGTTTCTCGCCAGTCGGTAAACGGCGACTTGGAGCTGGCGGCTTTTTTTACATCAGTCTATAAGCTCTTTTCTCTGTATTTTCACTCCTGTCACATAAATTGGTATATTACATATCAGGATAAGTATATTGTTTATAATAAACGAAATTACTTACGTGATTAATTGCCGTAATTTTAACAAAAAGATTTAAAATCACGTCAATGTCCATAATAATAAATATATCGTCTTTCACACAGTCCTTCTAATAACTTCTTTAGTCGTTCCCTCCCATGTGTGTTACCTACTATCCCTACGGCCTTCTTGTTAGATGGCTATCTTTTCTATAAAGTATCCGTGTCAGAGTAACCTACCTCGTTTGAATATTTCCCTTTGTGAGTAGGTATAATTAATAAGGTGCAAAGCATTAAATAATAATCAGGTTCGGGACGGTTGGCTGAACTCAAGTCCCTGGGGTACGATAAATCGTTTTATGCGAGTAATACTCGTTCAGATACAATATTGATTGTTGTGTAAATGTTTTCTGATTTGTCAGAACACGGTTTGCGTTTTTATATTAATTTTTTACTAATACCTAGGTCGGTATGTGGATAATGTCTACATACCGACCTAGGTAGTAATAAAAAATTATTACACATATAAACCTAGTAGTTTAAACAGCGTTTAAAAATATTAATAGTTTAAATATATTCCTAGTTAATTTTAATACAGTTGTATCCACTGGATATAAATGTATTCTAATAAACTAGGAAAATATAATTACTAAAATTGAAATGGATGGTACTCAAATGGCATATAACTAATTTTGAGTTTAATTTGGTTAGTTTATTTAGATTGGTTAAATGTGATTCAGATATATTTAAAGTATGCAGGCAACTCAATAGGCTTTTAGAAATCAGTGGAATCCTATGTGACAGTACAATCAATCACTTCGAATCTGAATTAGGTTTTTGTCTTCGCGGATTTTCTTTTGGCAACAGAGACTTTACGCCAACTATAGTAGAGTAGGAGCTGGAATGAGTTTTTTTTCCAGTAAAGTTATTATAATTTTCTACATAACAAGCTTCATCGTTGAAACAAATTCAAACTATTAACTGGCGGGGTTGCAGTGGAATGCGAGCTCCGTTGTTACCGCCGTCGATCATTAAAGCTTGTTCTGTATCGAATAGTTACATTTACCGCAGAAAAAGCCACGTCTATTGATATAATTTTCACACATGTCTTAGCAGTTAAACATTTTTTTTGGCAGAAAATTAAACATATTTGGAAAATAATAAACTCACCTAAATAAAAATAAAAAATCAGACTCAACTAAATTAAAATAGATATATTAAACATTTTTTGTGTCATCTTTGATAATATTTTCTATCAAGCGAATAAACTCTAAATCAGTTTCTATTCTTAAGAAATATTCGGGACAATATTAGGGACTTGTACTATGGCTGCCAGAGACTAATACTTAAATAGATATTAACACCCAGATATAGAAAAAACACAAATGTTCATCACATGAATGTTTGTCCTAGGTGGGAATCGAACCCACGTCCCCAAACACAGAAGGTTCACTACCAACTTGGCCAACACGTCAAGGCTATTAAGACTATATTATAGATTGTATGTTCAATTCTTTATTTTAATAAATAAAAAATTATACACATTTTTACTATTTTCGTAGATTTGCAGATGATCTAAACTAAATTAGACAGAGACTCATGTAAGCTAACTATAACCCAGATTTCATCATATTTATCATGATATTTGGACAAGAGTAATGGCTTCGGAGGACAACAATTATTTTTTACAACAATAGGGCCTTTGTTCGCCGGACCCTTCCATTTGCATCAAGTAACGAATAACGCGATTTGTGGCCTGTGTACCGAAACGAATTTGCTTTTGGAATTTTATTTATGGACTGGCAATTTACCTTGAACAGTTTTTACTTCGGTTAGAGAATATAAGCTTATGATTGGTCAGTATAGACACAATTTTGGATTGTTAAGAATAGAAGATCCACAGAAATAAGAATATAATAAACTAGCTACACACAGCGGTTTCACCCGCGTGGACATTCTCTCAGAAACCGGAATAAAACGTATTCTATGTCCCTTTTCGGCCCCTAACTCTCTGTTGCTGCGAGAAAGAGAAAAAAAAACAACAAAAAACAACAACAAACATACATACTTTCGAGTGTAATGCGAAAACGCGCCGCGGGTGATCGTCTCCAGGAGCGCGCGTATTTCCTGATGAAGGAGCTCTAATGCTTTCAAAACCAGTCGAACGCTCGTCTCGACCAATAAACATAACGTGAGTGTAAGCCGTTTTGTAATAATTTGTAATGCGAATGTTTGTTCCAACCCCGAAACGACTGATCTGGTTAACTACAGTCAACGATTTGTATGAAGTAACAGCAGTTACGTCTACATGGCGCTAGATGGCGCTGTTTTTATTTCATACAAATCGTAGTTAACGTTAACGCGATTGATTGAGTAGACGCAATTGGAAAAACTCGCATCTTTTCATCCTAAATGCCTAATGCGAGTTTTTCCAATGGTTGCCTTCAATGTGGAAAAAAAGCTGTAAAACGTTTTTGGCGTGCTCTATCTTCGGCCACACCGTCACTTACTACCACGTGACTTAGTGGCCACATACCTATACTCAATAAGAATAGAAATAAACAGGGTGGGTAGTATCGCTACGCTACCGTATTATTTGTGCCTGAAAACGTATAGATATCTCATGGAAATGACATGGCACAACTTTTCACTCGATTTTTTTTCTGTTTTGCTAACCGTTTAGAGACCTCTATCAATATAATAATAATATACAACGATGAACAAATAATTCAAGTAGCCATTACGGTTGCGTTATGTTATGTACAATTCTTTGGTCGCGTATCAGAGTGAATTAAAAGGCTTTTTTCAACCGTTCCATCCCTGTCAATGACGTAGACACGACCTATGTAAGTGCACTAACCGGCCCCGTATGGTAAATTTTCCGAAATATGTACATCACTTGGCGATACAACCCTTAAATCATAAGATATAACATATAAAAAAAATGCGACAACTAAGGCGTTTCAATGCTAACTCTGAAGGGATCTTAGTTAAAAAGCCTTTCTAAAACGTATTCACGTTAAAAAGTCATTCACAACCTGTGAGCTTACTAACAAAAATAACCCCTGTTAGACCATTCCCATAGTGAAAAACCCCTAAACATAATGGCGTTGGAAAGCTCATTACCGTTCGTGTGTTGATAAAAAGGCGGAACATTAATTACATTAATTCGCTACCAGGTGGCATTAGCGGGCGCCGGTACTCCCGTGATTAAAACCCCTTTATCATTGGAGTTATTTAGGATTAGGCGTAATTGGAATGAAGCTGATTGGTGATGGAGGCCTCTGATTTTCATGCTGATAAGAAATGTTCAGTACCTATTAGAGACATTCCCTACAGTTTGGTCGAAAAAATTTACATTGGTAAATGTTTGCTGATGTCAAGTGCCATCTTCATTAAGTGTTTCGATTCAAGTGTTCAAGTATGTGCTTGAGCACTTGAATTGTGTCCGAGATTGTCGTTGTTGTGTAAACTTGAAGTATACAACAAAAACTCTTGCAATCCTATGCCTAAGTTCTTCAGATACTGGTTTATCCAATCCATTTCCTAATACCATTAACGTCTTCATTCGCCATTACAGTCTCTGTCATTCTAGGCTTATCTTCTCTAGCATTCTGCCGTCGAGGTTCATTCCTCATGGTTCGTTCAGGCCTCAATACTCATTGCATATTATGTCCGAAGAAGGTGACTTTCCGTCTCTTGCATGTAGACATTAAACTCTTTTACGGTCAAATGACATGTAATCAATATAACATCTACTCGTATGATTAAATATTCACTCAGTGATAACGTCGTTTGGTGGTCCACTTTTGAAGTTTGGTCAAGCTTTTATGTACTGGTCCATCCGTAGATCAACTGAGACTCCTTTCTTCTTCCAACGCTTCGCTTACTTTCATTCTACCCGTCTTTACAACATACATTGAAATAAGATATTTTTGAAGCTTTTCAGGACACAAACATATCTTACACATTTCCATTATGAATAAACTATTTGTAATGTATAAGATTGAAAGGTTGAAGAAATGTACAAGTATTGTTGTACATTTTAACAAAAATTTCTATAGATCTCATTCTTTATATATCTTAAAAGTTTCATGTAAAGGAGAGTACGCCTACGCGTCTTCTAAATCAAATACGCATAAATCTAGCCTCCCTCGCTATTATGTCAACCAAAGCGATTTATGCTCTCCAGATTTTCACGGAGAATATCGCATGTAAATACAGGGTTTGCTTACGGAACCAGCGGATACATCAATGTGCCATCTTATAGCAAGCTTGGATCGAGGGAATGTGTCGATGATATAATATTTTATCAACCGAATAATGATATGATATTGGAGCGTATTTCCGTTGCGATGTTATTTTGATCGACATTTTTGTATTATAAATCAAATCAGAAACTAAAACGGTACATTTTCGATCTTAATTAATTGATTTTATTGAATATATCTTGAATTCTTAACTTGAAATTGTCAATATTAATGAATTGATTTTCTTAGACATGCACGATTTAATGTAAACTTAATTTTAATTATAATATGTGAGATAAAGGTAACTGATTAATTAATTTTTGTCTCATTATATATATAGTATAATGATGCTCACATTAACCGCGGGCTTACAATTGCCAAGTTACGTAAAATTATGAAATAAGAATCGAAGACATTATTTTCATTTAGAGCAATTTAAGAACGTTATTATAATGCTAATAAAATAATCTATAATTAAATAAATCGCTTTAAAGATTGGCATCCAAATTTCAAGACTTGATATGTATAGGTACATACATACATACATACAGATCAAGTCTTAACATTAGTCTGTAACATTACTGTGTACCAGTTTAAACTTACACACGGCTAAGAATACGGCTTAAAATATGAATAACTAGCTGCGCCCCGCAGTTTCACCCGCGTGGTGATGAAAATCGGTGATGATGATGAAAAGTAGCCTATGTGTTAATTTCGGACATAAGCAATGTATATTTAAAATTTCATCAAAATCCATCTAGCTGTTTCTGCGTGATTGAGTAACAAACATCCATCCATCCAAACTTTCACATACCTATATGATATTATATAAGTGTGATGAGCGATGGCGACTGCCTACAAAATACTATGCAGGTTACATGAGTTTTGTAAATTTGTTAAGTATGTTTCGTTAATTAGATTAATAGATTATTTAAAAAAACATCCAAATACTTAAATCTTAGAATGATAAGCGCAGTGCATGCAGGATTGTGAAAGATTTTGAATGTCAAAATTTGAGTTTTATTGCAATTAGTATGAGCAGTCGTGGCGCACACCGTTAGATGCACGACTTGCTCGTCTTTCACAAAAAATTATAAAAAACAACATGATAAAAGACCATATTATTACAATTAGCTTTTAATGCTCTATTAAGAAAGCCACTTTTCATCCGATTCAGTTTGAATAAGCTCTCAAGCGCTGAATGTTGCATCTAAACAGATTGGATTAGCCCGTTTTAGAATTCTAACTGTAGCTGTCATTTGAAATTCAGGGCACGATTCAAATTAAGTGATAAAGCGTGCTGAGAACGCCGACTGTACCCGGTTGTCACTTGGCAATAACCAGGAAGCAGCGACTTCCAACCTAGTAGACATGTAGGCCTAAGACTATCAGTCAATAAATTAGCGCAAATAGACACATTTAAACTAAATTAAAAAACATTTATTTCATAAAAGTACAATACATTATATTTGCAGCGCATAGCCATAAACTAATAGGTATGGCAAAACCTGTATTTTGGTGGGTAGCTTTCCCGTCATGATGTTTTGATTGTTATACACGGTTATGCTGAGTCTTGTTATTATAAGAATGTTTTAGTCGAAGATACAATTTATCACTTGATACATTAAATCACCATCATTATCATCAGCCGCAGAAGACATCCACTGCTGCATAGGCCTCCCCCTTTGATCTCAACACTGAACGACAGCCTGCCATCTGCATCCACTGTATGCCCGCGACTCTCAAGATCTCGTCGGTCCATCTAGTGGGAGTCCTAGCGACACTGCATCTTCCGGTTCGTGGTCTCCACTCAATAACTTTTCTTCCCCATCGGTTATCGGTTCTTCGAGGGATGTGGCCTGCCCATTGTAAATTTTTATTAGCTATGTCGGTGAGTCTGGTTCTTTGCCGAATGTCCACGTTCCAGATTCTATCGCGCATAGAAACTCCGAGCATAGCTCTCTCCATTGCCCGTTGCGTGACTCTGAGTGAAATTAAATTAATCACCGTTCACTAATGATATACCAATACCAAAGCCCTGACCTTGAGCGGATCAATCAGTATTCAGAACGACGGTCCTTCAGCTAATTATCTTAGTGTTTTTTTGCAAATCAATTTTATTTCATGTCTATATGATTAGAAGTTGATGCCAGGAAGCAACAGCAAAGCTCCAGCTCTATTACCACTGCACTGTAAGCTGGCCAGTACGTTGGGTTGTGTCATTATTTGGATTTAAGCTAGACTATAAGCTATGGCGTCCTTAAATGTAATGGTCTCATTTCAGGATAACATCGGGCACGAAGCTCTCACAACATGCAATGTATTTACCTCGTGGCCATGGCAAAGTGCATTACGGGGCAAATAGTTCACGTTTAACTGTGGTCACCCTGTCCAGCTTCTTTTAATAGTATGTGAAAGATGTGTTTAGGGATCAAAATCCGCCTGAAAGATCATCCACATCATATCATGGAGCTGTGGAAATCGCATACTGTGCGTTTTATTGCCTCACACCTATTAATATGTGGAATGAGCTCCTGCGGAATTTCCGAGTAACTATAACATGGGATATTTCAAAATGGCTGTTAATAGAGTCTTCAAAGGTCGGCTTCGTATCTGTGTGACAAACACAGTGTGTGTGTGTTGTTATAGGTAGCCCATTTTTTAGTTTTTAGGGTTCCGTACCCAAAGGGTAAAAACGAGACCCGAGACCCTATTACTGAGCCTACGCTGCCTGTCCATCCGCCCGTCCGTTCTAACTTTAAACGGCTGTTTTTTTTTTTATATAGAATAGATCTACGTATCTACGGCTGTATCTTTGGAACCGTCATTGATATAGAATATGTAACGTAACGGCGGATTAACTAAGAAATATTTAAAAAGTCGAAAAGGCAAAACAAACGCCAGACAACATACTTATATAATTTTTTTTTACGTATTTTTGTAATTGCTCTAATGTAAAAACGGTAATAGGTACAAGTGTCAGACTTGACATGATTATAGTATACACTCTAAAGTATAACAACAAATAATAAATAATGGCTAAGTCTGAGTCAGTGCCAAATTTCTGTTCATTACCAACAAATACTACTTTTTAACTGGTAATTTAGTTACTTGGACAACTTTATCATTTCTTTCTCAGTGAAATCCAATACATATTACTAATTTTGAAGTCATGTTTTTTTTGTTGATAATTATTTTATTTTTTGGTGGTACGGAACCCTCAGTGTGCGAGCCCAACTCGCACTTGGCCTGTTTTATTTATGTTCTGCATTTAACTGCATTCGAAAGGGGACAGTATTATCTGATACAAAGACATATAACTTTTTTAAATTTAAAGAAATTAGAAGGGTTATAGTATGTGTATACTTACTGTATATAATATAGGTATTCTATCATATGTCATGCTGATGTCATGTCGTATGCGTGATAAATCTATAAAAGGGTTAGTGAGTGAGTAAATTGAATGCGTAAGTTTTTATCACGCAATCTCCATCGTTACTGGAACATAATTATTACACGTCTTTTTTATATTATTTATCTTTTTGCATTAAATGAATCCGGCCACAGAATAGATAATAGTAGGTACTAGACTAGGTAACTAGAGGAGAGCGAGTAAGTAATGCGCCGGCGCAACGCGGCGCTAGGAGCCTTGTTATTATGTCATTTTTGTTCCTAAAAGGGTGAAACAAAAATCTCGAGTCTTTATAACACGATTTTATTAGCTTGGTATGTATCTATGTAACTAACTCACCCCTTTCAAAACGACGGATTGATTTGAAACTTTGCACATTTTTCAAAGACCAATGACAATGCAATAATTTAAATAGTTTGTCCCAATATCCTTACCAGTATCTACAAGTTTAGCGATTTTAAAGCGTGTTTTTTAGTTTTTTTAACTGCGAGAATTATTATTTTTCAATGAGCTTGACGTATAAAAAATTAGCGCACTCCAAAAAAAAACCCTTGATTCCGAAATAAATTGAATGGATTTAAAATGTTACATACGCGTTGATTAGAGATCCTCCTAATTTTTTCGTCGGTAAAAAAGCTAAATACTACGTTGACTGACTCACCACAAAATCTCAAAAATGTATTAACCTACGAAGCTTAACTTTGGCAGGTTGATTCCTTATGGGATGCAGAGATCCGTAAGAGGATTTTGTGAAAGGGTCAAATTAAAGGGGTCAAAACAGGGCCTATAATTATATGAGCCTACGCGTACGAAATTGCGGAAAATAAATAGTCCTACATAGGCAACATATAGGCATTAAATGCATAAATTATATGCAGTTTCGATGCCATCGCTCGTAAACCAAACCCGTATGTCCAAGAACCTTAAAGTTCAAAGACGTGAAGTGATTTCACCAACATCCACTGGGACAGGTTGATGGATTTTGGCCTATCATCTATCTCTGAGAGAAGGCTTGAGTCCCAGCAGTAGCAGCAAGATTGAAAAAATTTGAAATTATGAATGATGAAAACAGGTGTATCCGTACATAAGAATGTAAGGCAGGTTGTCATAAAATAAGCAGTCTGCTTCCTATTACCTACAGCATAAAGTAGATTTTATTTCTTACTCATTCACTGAAGTATATTTATCAACCGCTACGTCGCGCTTCGTTTCAATTGGGCCTAACCAACTTACCGACGAAAAATTTGCCTTCCAAATGAAATGGCAATTATAGATGGAACCGAGACCTAAACTCACAAAGGAACGGTTTAATTGCTTCGTTATAATGTTTGATTAGAATTGGAAGTTCATGCAAACGCAGGTATAGTTGCTGATAGGTGCTTACTACGCCATCTGGTTACAGTGTACGTACTTAAGTGTCTCTGAGGTTTGTTTTAGATCTGGGGCCATACCGTCACTTATTTTACTTTATGTCAATGTGGCAAATCACGCGAATGTGAACCTTAATATTATACGCTGAGATACAGTTTGCGCTCGCGCAAGTTTTCGCATCGCTTAAAAAAAGTGCCGGTACGGCCCCCGACCAAAGACTGGGACTAAAACACGTAGCGGTTGAATGTCAGAGCTTTTGTGTTGCAATTTACTTAATGTTTTATTACACTAATATCATCCTCAGTTTTGTGTGAGTGTGTGGTGTTTCTACTGAAATCCTTGTTATCAGAATGAATTTAGATTCAAGAAGGAGTAGAGTATAGGAGTACAGAGAGAAAATTTCCACATACTCTTTTAAATCCATATTCATTTAGTTTTCACAGATTTGAGTGGAAGCACCCAGATTGAGCAGTACTGGTCAAGTGGTAGCAAGTGCGCTTTGAAATATTGCCGGGCTTACATACGCACCGTGACAAAAAAAATCGACTCTTATTATCGTGCTAAAGCGAGACAGGGGTAAATGAAAGCGTAAGCACCTTGTCGCATTCTCGTTCAACAAAGTGACGACAAGATTTTATCGCGGTGCGCATGCTAGCCATGCTGGTTTGGATTCGGTTTGAAACTCGGCTCTATAACAATAACTTTTTTAGTAATTACATAAATAATGAGCAGTTTCAAAAACGGTGAAGAATAACATCGTGAGGAAACCGGTATTTTCAAGAACTTCAGAAAGTTCAATGATATAAGACAGTCACAAAATGCACTGGGCTCCTCTCCTCTAATCCACGCATGGTGGATTAGAACCGATCTTTTCTCTCTCTCTTTCAGAGAAGACCTGTGGCCCAGCAGTGGGGATGTTATAGGACGATAATGAGAGAAAAACATGAAGGCCCATAGATAGGTTAGATGTCATCATCATCAAAATTTCAGCCATAAGACGTTCACTGCTGAACATAGGCCTCCCCATCGATTTCCAAACGGACCGGTTGGAAGCGGCCCGCATCCAGCGTTTTCCTGCGGTCACTTTTAGGTCGTCTGTCCATCTTATGGGTGGACGTCCTACGCTGCACTTACCGGTCCGCGGTCTCCACTCGAGAACCTTTCGGCCCCATCGGCCATCTGTTCTGCGTGCTATATGCCCTGCCCACTGCCACTTCAACTTGCTAATCCGGTGGGCTATGTCGGTATGAAAGGTTAGATGTATTCCGGAAGAATTAACGATGTCAGTAGAATATAAACTTTTATACAGGATTATTTTTCATGTAACAAAAACTCTAGCAGGAAGTTTCTTTACATATAATACGTATAAACTTTTGTTCTATTTTCTCAAAAATTAATCTCTATTCATAAGAAAATATTTAGAGCTGTCCAATTTAGCTATTATTGTTTTTGTATGAATGAAAAAATAAAGACGAATATTAAGTCAAACTAAAGTTATTATAATATGTGTGGTATAAAAACTTTAGTTATATTAGTAAGGTTTTTGGTTTTCATAAATTAGCTTTGTGCGCCACTTGTGGCACTAGCTCGTAAGTGTTTTCTATAAAGTTAAGTTAGTTTAAAGTTAAGTTCCTGTTTGTAAGTGTGTTTAGTGTGTGTGTGTGTGTGTGTGCAAACACTACTGTGTTCCGGATTGAAGGGCAATGTTTCCAGCGAAATTACAGGGCACACAGAGATTTGACATCTTATATCTCGGGGTGACGAGCGCAGTGCATTGCCATCCAGGGTTTTGAACTGTTGAAGTTTAAAATTCTGAGTGGCGTTGAGCTGTTATGGGCAAGCGTGAAGAGCCATCAGGCGAGCGACTTCGCTAGTCTCGTCAGTATCATAAAAAAAAACTGTTTGTAATTTTTATTTCTGGTGTACAAAATAAAGAGTTTCTATCTATCTATCTTTGTTGAGTTACCTTGAGGTGGCCAGCAAGGTTATTATCCCTTAAAACATTTGTGATTTTTTTACTCGAGTCAGCCTTTTATTTTACACAAATTTAGAAGTGTTTCATCACTGAAAACTGTAATTTAATTCCACTTGAATGATAGAACAATCTGCATAATTAAAGTATGAGATAGATTTGTCATTTATTTTTCAAAGTTTAGGAGACTAAAATAATTTTGCTGTACCTTAATAACAATTATGTATGTTAAAAAAATATTTATACAATTAAGGCGGACGGACAGAACGTACTTTGAAGGGTTCTTTGTAACACTACGGAACCCTAATAAGAGTGTTGATTTAACGACGCCGCTTTATTCTCAAAATAGGACATGTTACAATAACGATAAAGTATAACGGCCTATATGATGCAGGAAAACATCGAACAAGTCCCTTTTGTGAAAGGGAAGGGAAAGGATATGGTGTTAATGATATTTTACCTTAATAAGAAGGCTATATAAGGGTAAGATCTTTGCCTAAATATTGAAGCGTACGGTTCTCGACTCTGTTTCTCGATTATATTGACTCATGCTATCACATGGTGTAGGTACTATATTAGCTGTAAATACAAGATAAATAATAGTTTTTAGAATGTTTAGCTTTAATTTTTAACTGCTTTGAAACTGACAACGCAGAAGTTTGTTGTAAATAAAAATCAGTAGCTAATTAGCTGTGTATTAAAAGCGAGGTTTTGCCACTGTTAAGCAACGCTTGTTATTACAGACGATAATAAGGCCTAATATATTGTATTAAAGTCGCATTTAGTGGGGCACAGTCGTTTGTTTCGCTATTTCTTGTTTGAGGTTTTTCTAATATAATATTTTTCGAAAACTATATGTAGCTGTGATGCATAATATACCTTTACAGTTTCTTGTAGTTCCTTTACTTGTAATTATTTTCATAACCTTTCTATAGACATTCGTCAACGTCATCAAACGTCACAAATTAAAATAATACGCGATTGTGTTTAATTTTAATGTCAAATAATCGCGAAAACCAAAGAAATCATTAACTGTAGGCGTACAAATCTATTGTAATACTACTGCTTAGTCTATCTTCTAGGT
This sequence comes from Agriopis leucophaearia, assembly GCA_949125355.1. NCBI lineage: Eukaryota > Metazoa > Arthropoda > Insecta > Lepidoptera > Geometridae > Agriopis > Agriopis leucophaearia. The sequence goes on from OX421267.1 coordinate 7,020,247, forward strand.
GCTGTATGAATAAGGAGATTGAACAACACTAAATAAATATAAATTATGTAATTAAACTGTACTTATTACCACATAAACCCAAAGCTCATTTGCGAAGTTAACGTAAAGACTTTACAATTCTTTGAACAGAAACGTTCCTTTAATATTTTATTCATGACATTCATATTCCGAAGTAAAAGCGGCGAACGTCCCACGAGGTTACGAAAATTGTAAGCGATGAATCCAGCGAGTGCAGGTTGATCTTTCGAGCAAAATGGGCAAAAAGTAGTAAAACCTGTAAAACTCCTCAGTTGTCAGCAGACCTCCAAAGCAAACGGACGCTCGCCCGGTTATAAAAAAGCTTCGAAATAGAAAAATACGTATTTGAGACTCAGTTTAAACGCGAGTGAATTCTTGATTATTTTTAGCTGTGAATTTTGTCAGTTTGTGATATGCAGTGTAATTGGATTAAATATTGAGGATGTACGTCCTGCTGGTTGTTCTCAGTTTGTTGATGGAAGGTAACTAATATTTTTTATGATAATATGGTTTTCATGTTTACATAACATAATTTGTCGAATGCTATTATAAAATTTTAAAAATCAATTCAATTTTTGAATAAGTATTCTTTGACAAAAAGTGTTCCGCGTTGGGCGCCAAATTGAAATCTAAGAAAAACAATTTTAGATCGGAATTGTGTAAAATAAAATCTACTACCTATTTAGAGTAAATTGTATCTATGGTCCTACAGTGGAACATAAGACAAATAAAGAGATACACTTCTCTACTTATAATACTTAAAACTATGATTGCGAAAGTGTTTGTTCCTCTTTCATACAGCAACAGAGTAACGAATCGATGTGATTTTAGCATATAGTTAGAGGAGAGTGCAGGATTATTTTTATCCCAGTTTTTTTGTGTTCTTGAAAGACTTTCCACACAAGTGAAATCGTGGGACGCAATTAGTATTATAATAAACACGATAAGTTTAGTGAACTCTACTTATACAGGGTTACACGAACGGTGATAAAGCTGAAAGGAGTTCATTGTACTCTTCATTATGAACAACTATTACTATGGGAACAAGTTTATTCCAAATAAAAATTACATATACTTGTACACTCAACGAAATTTATGTAACATCTGAAATTTTTCTAGGGACGTTAATAAATATTCGGGAAAATAAAGTTATATGATTATTTACGGGATATTTACCGTGGCTTAGGTTCGAGTTCGAGTTCCAGTGATAACCGTAGCAAAAGACTAAGAAAGAGGGTAGATCGTTTAGTCTGTATCTAACTTTGAACTTTTTCACCAACCACCCGCATTCTTCAGTCTTCCCGTGAACATGATGCATGTAACTGCGCCGAAATATCTGGAGCTCCTTCCACAACCTTACCTCGGTAAATATCCCGTAAATAATCATATAACTTTAGTGAACAACTGTGATAGTTTAAAATTATATCAGTATTCGGGAAAATTTTGCACACGGTCATCTGACCCCAAACTAAGCAAATATAGCATATCTACTGTGGCTGCCAGATACTGATATACATACATACATATTTTTAAATACATACTTAATAAAAGTTACATTAAGTATGTGGTTGGTGTGTAAGGGACCAACCACATACTTAATGTAACTTTTATGCACCACATACTCGCCAGATTAAATAAATATTAACATCCAGATATAGAACAAATACAAATTTTCATCACATGGATGTTTGTCTTAGGTGGGAATCGAACTGATGCCCCCAAGCACAAAAGGCACACTCCATTACCCCACAAAAGGCACACTCCACTACCCAGTTGTCCACTAGGGCAGTCGAATGTCAGGGTTGTTCAATAAAAATTGCTTTTAATGCTGAGTACAATTACGTTTTTTCGGATAATAGTACCACCGTTCTATGTAAGCCTGTAGCCTTCTCGGTGTTTGATTGAGCTGAAATAAGGCATACTTGTTAAGTTCCGATGATAATACAATGTGGAGAATAGTGGGCTGGCAGTGTTTGGGCACATTTTGATCAGCACACCGTTCGGATCATTATTTTCTTAAAACCTTGGTTTGAAAAAGATATTTTTCAATAAAAAACTTTTTTCTAATGTGTTTTTCACAGCTGTCAAAGTGAACCGATTATGTAAAGCAATTTCTAAAATGTTGTCGAAGAAAATGATAAATTAAATACATAAATATCTGTTTCAAATGTTCTGTAATAACTGACAAATTTTAAGATTCCTACTGCCAATACTTGCAATTTGTCAGATTTTAATTTAAACCCTGCGATGGTAAGTTGCCATAATCCCCCCCCCCTCCCCCTCTTGAGGGAGGCCTTGTCCAATAGTGGACGTTAATTGGCTGATGATGTGTGTGTGTGATGGTAAGTAAAAATGTTGCTGGTAATATTACAATTACAACGCTATGGAAAACTATACCTCCGTAGTATGCATATATATGTAATGACTTTATATTTATTATTTAATTTGACATCTAAAATACAATGTGAAGTAACGTGAAGTCGATCTTACTTTTAATGGTTTCACGCACCCTGGAACAAAGCTGTAGCGTCGGACGCGACGAGTTGGACACGCACAAAATACACGCACGGATATCTTCCAAATTATAACCTTACAAAATGTCTGTTTACAGTCTGCGTATGATAGATTTAGAGAAGAAAATATCACTAAAAACGGAAGTATACGTCGTTGTTCTTCGACAGAATTGAAAAAACTGGGCGGTGGATCTGGCCAACTAGGGTGAGGCGCCGCCGCCGTTCCGGCTAGACAATGGCATTGTGAGTCATAGCCTGGCGACGACTAATGTAGTGATGGGCTGAAATTATTTCACGAATTGAATGCCACGATTTTCAGCCTCCAGTAGGTAATAGACATAGACATTTCATACCTTTACACGTAGGTTTACTACATAGTAGTTCCTAAGCGTTTGTATCAGAATGTGCCATGAAAATACCTAGTTGCTAACCATCACATAAATTACGTGGAAGATAAAACTTTCGGTTATCTCACATCGCGATTCAGAATCCTTTTTTTAGTATCTACCTAGGTGATCGAAGTGGAATAGCCATCCAGATACTTAGTTCTATATTACTCGGGCAGCGAAATGGCAACGCCGCATTTTTAACTTCTTTTTTTACCGTCAGTCTCCCTAACAAACTAATTGATTTATTATTTGCAACTTGATCTGACTTATTATAAATGAATAGAAACTTTATCTGTTGGTTAACTAGTCCTTTTTAAAGATTGTGAATTGCAAGTGGAGTGATTATCTAATAGATAAGTTCTTATTAGATCAACCGGAATGTTAATGGGGCAAAGCCTTAGTCGTACTAATATAACGCTTAGCTACTTTCAAATTTTTAAACCGGCATGAGTGGAAAAGGCTAAACTAACAATAAAGGATGGAAAATGTATTGTTACAAGGCCAACAATGGTTTCATTTCCTGATTTTCGAATAACAAGGTACTCATAATAATATCCGATTGTAGTCTTCTTATTGTATTGACTCTAATATCCTAAAGTGGGACTATTGTGATGTTTACCTTACATGGAAAATGTTCTTATTGGTTGCGTAATATATTCTTTGATTAAATGTCTGATTGATCTGATTTTATTTATAGCAAACTAAGAAAACAAGACAGCTTGTTATGTAGATTTGTTCATAATATTATTGAAGGGAGTAATACAGAGTGATGGTGGCCAGGTGGTAGCATGTGCGCCTTACAATCTGACAGCACTCGGTTCGATCCTCAGCCCGGCATTAATGACTTATTTAGGACTTAAATAAATTATGTGCAGTTTCGATTCCATTGCTCAACAACGATGATAGTGTCCCAGCAGTGGGAATATGATATATAGGCTGATAAGGATGATGATGATTGAAGAGAGTAGGTAAACATGGAATATCTTCAGTCTTCATACGCGTCATTTAGAAACAGAAATGGTTAAGGATCTGTGTGTGATTATTAGATTAGATTCAAAGTCAAAAGTCAAATCATTTATTGCACATTATGCTAATTTTATAGTTGACACTTATATTAACACAATGACCCAATTTGAGTATGGCCATTTAGGTATGGAGCGATAGAATATGATAAGAATAGATAGGGCTATCTATTTTTCGTTTAGACAATTTTCTATACTGTATTCAGTAGGAAATTTTCTAATCGAATAGGACTTTTCAATTAATACGATTTCAAATTTCGTTCGTTTTCGTCACTCTTTAAGTCGTCGGGTAATTAATTAAATATAAAAAAAACATCGATAATGTTTTCTGTTGCCACTATAACAACAAATACTAAAAAACAGAATAAAATAAATATTTAAGGGGGCTCCCATACAACAAACGTGATTTTTTTGTCGTTTATATAGATAATGTTATGTTGATAGGCAGTACCTCATTTCAATTTTGGCGCAAGATAATCCTGAGCCTGAGCCTGACCCACCTGCCACCTACAATGAATTACGAAAAGAAAAATTGTAATAAAATATTTTGAGTGTCTTCTCGTTTGCTACAGAGACAGTACCACTTAAAATCCTTCGAGTGACCGTACCTACGTACCGAGTGAGGGGTCAGCCGGCGCAGTTCGAGTGCGACTACGAATTAGGAGCAGACACTCTGTACTCGGTGAAATGGTACCGGGACAATGAGGAGTTCTACAGATACATGCCCAAGTACGAGCCACCGAAGCACGCCTACAAGCTCGACGGGATCAAAGTTGACGTGAGTATGATTATAAAAAATCTTTTGCAACTGGTAGTGGGCTCAGATAATATCTCTATACCTTCGACGTTTTATGTGTGTTCATCTGTTTTTGTAAGGGTAAGCGACAGGGTAAGGGCACATAGCACGCAGAACAGATGGCTGATGGGGCCGAAAGGTTCTCGAATGGAGACCACGGACCGGTAAGCGCAGCGTAGGACTTCCGCCTACAAGATGGACAGACGACCTAAAAGATACCGCAGGAAAACCCTGGACGCAGGCCGCTTCCAACCGGCTCTTTTGGAGAGCGTTGAGGGAGGCCTATGTCCAGCAGTGGACGTCCTATGGCTGAAATGATGAAGGGTAAGCGAAGCGTAGGACGTTCACCCACAAGATGGACAGACGACCTAAAAATACCGCATCAAAACATTGGATGCAGGCCGCTTACAACCGGCCCTTTTGGAGAGCGATAACCCCTCATCGCTAGGGAGGCCTATGTCTAGCAGTGGACGTCCTATGGCTGAAATTATGATGACGAAGATCCTTTGTGTAATATCATCATGTGTAATATCACTTAATATATTTGGTACATATAATTTAGTGCTAGTTTGTGCTTGTGTATTTTATAATTAATAAATACTTGTTAAAAACCATGTTTCTTTAAACAGTTACAAAAATCAGATGACAGGAAAGTTATCCTGCACACGGTGACACTGAAGACCACCGGGTTGTACCGCTGCGAGGTGTCAGCTGAAGCTCCCAGCTTTGCCTCAGCAGCTGGGGAAGGAAAAATGGAAGTAATATGTATGATTTCATTGGCTATTTATTGTTTGTGTTGTAAAAGCTAAACGTTAAATTTATTGTTGGATAATAGGCATACCTACGCTTGACCGTCATCTCGCCTGATGATGAGCGATGATAATGTCGATCTACGATGGAGCCTCGAAGAAATCAATTTAATCAATTTTTTTTTCGTCTAAGGTATATAAGTAACTCCAAACAAAAAACTTTGAAGCAGAAATCATAGAAAAAATAGCGTTTATCTGCACCTTTTGAAATGCGTTCAAAATACACCTCTACAAAGTATTATTTAAAGAATAACTCTTTTCAAATTTTTCCATCGTCCATTTATTGACATTATTAATAAGTAGTGGTTCGCCCAGAAATGTGACCTCGCGACCTCTTTGTTTGTATTGGAGCATAAACATATATTAGAATTAACTACTTGCCTACAAAATGTCATAAAGTTGGATTAACGGTACGACAGGTGTCGTGGAACAAATATTTTATACAAACATACAAAACCACAAACATACGAATAAACGCCGATCTGTTCTTGTAAATTCCTTCGCTTTGCTCGGTTTACAAAATTAATAACATTGAGTTAGAAACGCATGTTAGTAAGTAACCTATAAGTATATTTATTTGTTGCAAAAAAACAGTACCTTTAATTTGTTGATTGGATGATATCTCTATTTAGATTTACCACGTGAACCTCCTCGAATTACTGGGAACGAGCAGAAAAATAGAAGAGGCGATTCTTTATTTCTGAACTGTACATCGGGGCGGTCATACCCAGCTGCAACTCTTAGTTGGGACATAGACGGAGAAAAGGTTAGTCTTTTACAATGTAATTAAGCAAACTTACAATAGAAACGTTACTTAATGTAAACTAAGTATGTTTAAATTACTTTGTCAAATTTTCGCTGACATAAATTGTCACTACTGGCAAAAAAGGGACAGAGCTATTTTAAGCGTTGTTCAAAGTAAGTAGCGTTTTTTTATTTAATAGTTACCTTCACAAAAGAGCCCTAAATGTTGAAACATACTTGTTTTTGCTTTTTTCTAAGATTTTAAAATATTAATAGGTCGGGGAAAAAGTCTTTTCGTATTTTGTATGTATAAAGTTGTAGTAAAATCTCATCGGTTGTACTGTATGTATCTGGCTGGTTTTGATACCATTAAAAATATGACATTTTAAAAAAGAAATACAAAAAGTAAAAAGCAATTTCCCGCCATTTTTCAATTGTTTTTTTGTTCGATAAAATGAGTGAATCTGACGAAGAAATTCGATATATTTTGAAATTTTATTACAAAAAAGGGAAAAATGCGACACAAGCCGCGAATAAAATATGTGACGTTTATGGACCTAATGCAGTGTCATCAAGAGTAGCACAATGTTGGTTCAAGCGTTTTCAGTCCGGGAATTTTGATGTCAAAGATGCAGCTCGCTCTGGTCGCCCTGTTACGGATAAAGTAGATGCCATTTCTGAAAAAGTGGACCAAGATCGGCATATTAGTAGTTACGACGTAGCTGAAGAACTGGGGATTGACCACAAAACAGTTTTGACCCATTTGAAAAAAACTGGGTATACAAAAAAACTCGATATTTGGGTGCCACACGAGCTCACTGAAAGAAACCAAATGAATCGTGTACTCATTTGCGACTCTCTATTGAAACGTAACGAAACCGAACCGTTTTTGAAAAGATTGATCACTGGTGATGAAAAATGGATCACCTACGACAAGAATGTGCGCAAACGATCATGATCAAAGGGCAGTGAAGCACCATAGACTGTAGCGAAACCCGGATTAACACGTAATAAGGTGATGCTGTGTGTATGGTGGGATTGGAAGGGCATAGTTCATTATGAGCTTTTACCGCCGGGCAAAACCATCGATTCGGATCTCTACTGCCAACAACTGATGAGACTCAAACAAGAAATTGAGAAAAAACGGCCGGAATTGATCAACAGAAAGGGCGTGGTCTTTCATTATGATAACGCCAGACCGCACACATCTTTGGCCACTCAGCAACAATTGAGAGAGCTTGGTTGGGAAGTGTTAATGCATCCACCATATAGCCCTGACCTTGCACCCTCAGATTTCCACCTGTTTCGGTCTATTCAGAATTCTTTGGGTAGTGTTAGATTAACATCCAGAGAGGACTGTCAAAACTACTTGTTGCATTTTTTTGATCAGAAGTCCTAAAATTTCTACAGCAACGGGATCATGTCAGTACTTATAAGATGGCAAAAAGTTATCGAACAAAATGGCACATATATATTATAATTAAATGTAATTAAACTTGAAAAAAATATGTCTTGAATTTGTTTATAAAATACGAAGAAACTTTTCCCCCGACCTTATATATCGGACAGTTCTTTGATTTGTTCAAAGTAAAATGCTTAGTAAAGAATATAATTAAATGTAATTTTATTTTCTCCTTAAGCCTGACTTCTCAGTGTCCATCGGTTAAAAATGTTACAGTACACATTTTTAACCGATGGACACTGAGAAGTCAGGCTTCAATACCTTTGTAGAAAAAATTTTTTCAAGCCACTGTGCTTACCTGTGTACCAAACCTATCAACTTTTTTTTGTTTAAAAAAATACAGTAAATGCATTAAGCATATAGATTTATATTTCTAAAAAGCTCTTAGTACCTAGTATGAAACACGAAAATCTAAATACGATTAAAAAAGTTTTAATTGCTTTTGACAAAAAATTCAAGCTTAAATCATGTTCAGCGTGCTTTTGCTTTGTTTCTATTCGCCTTTTTATTCGCCGGCACCACCGAGGTGGAATCAAATGTGTTTTCGGTGCTTTCTCACAGATGCTGTTTCAAATTAGCATTTAAATAAGTAAATACGCTATAACAATAAAGCTAGAGACAATGGAAACGATTCAAATCTTTAATATTATTTGATCTAATAATATTTAATAAGTTCAGCTTTGAAGTAATAAAGAATACAAAATAAAAACCTAAATATCCAAAAATGGTAAATACTAGACTATATTTTCTTGGTGTTATATATATTTTTTTTATTGGTACTACAAACTACAAGTAGTCGGAGCAACAAAAAATATCGTTACGAGCTTCGACCAAAATAAAATGAATAGACGGGCCCAGTAGAAGCGCATTTTTGAAGATTACAAAATGCGCTTCAGCGCTCAATTCGTTTCAGTCGGTCTCTAGCCGTAGGAAGTGAAACACGAGTCTATTGTTACGCGATAACGAAACATCTGACAAAATTATGAATTCGTATGCTTTACCGAAGTGTAAATACACAAATAAAACCGATATCTATTTTTTGTAACAAATATACCGTACATTTTTATAATTTGGTGTTGAAGTATATGTCCGACGGTTTCGACTCGTTTTTACTGATCAAGTTCAATGGTTAGGGCCCGTCCATTCATTTTATTTTGATCGAAGGTTACGAGTATATTAAATGTTTATACCTAATGTTTATATTTGTATGAAGTTAGTTTATAGTTTCTGTTTAAATTTAAAATTTTCAACATTAAATATATATTTTTTGCTACGTACAAAGAGATTATCAAAATACTCTAAATTATAATTACTACTTATAGGTTTTTTAATGAAATACTTACTGGAAACCAGACTAAATGTCTGTAAATAGTGCATACGAGTTTTATATCAAAAAAATTTCGTATTTTAATATATGTACATATCTGTCGATAAAATTGCTTTTGGAAACTGATGATAGAATTGCTTTTGGAATTGATTGTTTGTTTAACCAAATATATCATTGAACTGTCTTCGACGTATTAGTTTTGGATCTTCCGCCATGATCGAACCCATTTGATAGCGAGCCACATCATTATTTTTAAATGTTAGAGGCTCAATGAACGAATACGTTTATTGAGCGAAAAAATAGCCCACATCGCTAAATTCGTGTATGACTCTTATACTAAGCTCATGACGAGTTGTAGCAAACATAGAAAGACTACATAGTGAAATTCGTGGAGTGGTTTTCATGATGTTCGATGTAAATTATGCGTGTGGCAATGAAGAAAACTGGACCACAGAAAGGCAATTTTTTTTGTTGCTCTTCTGTGATGAAATCCCATGATGCAAAACAAAGACTTTGTTAGTTGGCATTTGCCTGTTTTCATTTAACTTAAATGAATTTCATAAAAGTTAGAGTTTAGTGCAGGCGAATGCCATTACAGCAACGCTGAGAGGCTTTTAAGCTTTTTTCATGAAAATTATATACATATATTCATATTTTTAATTTTGCATTTTGACTAGGTATGACTGTAAATTTCTATGAATAGATATGAATATGTTAGGTGAAACTGTTCTTTGCTGTAAAAAGATAATGTTTTCTGAGCACATAGTCTCAATTTTATAAAGGTTTTTATGTGCTGATTTACTGTTCCTGCCTTTTACTTTTTAAATCAAGGAATGTCTTATTCTCATACATGCTTGGATATTCTAAAACTACTCAGCTAAAAGTAATGAAATATTTGTTGGGCCACCTCGAGAGCTTCCTATATCTTAATATGAAAGAAGCACGTAAATTGGTTGACAAAAATGTCGAAGTAATAGATGTACATATATCTTTATTGTTGTTTCATAGGTCACAGATCCTGAACTCCTAGTAGAGTACCCACCGACGCACTATGTGCATGGCTTGGTGTCAACAGCACTTGGTCTTAGAGTGCCAGTTGGAAAGACCATGGAAGTCCGATGTACTGCAAGGGTGGCTCCAGCATGGAGAGAAGGAAGCGAGGCTGTGGTTGGAAACAGCCTGATAACAGATAGCAAAGAAGCTATGCTTTTAGGTTGGTATAATTTTTTGATTAAAGCTTTCCATCATCGTGTGAAAGCAACAGCACAGCTTAAACGCGGGTTTGCGCGTTTTGTAATAAATTAAACTGTATGAGCCACTACCACCGAACGATTTGTTCCACGGCTTCAATGCTCAGGTTCTGTTGGCATATTTGGTGTATAGCGGTTCACACAGTTCTTTGTATTACAAAATACGTGGGGCCGCGTTCAAGCTATGCTGCTGCTGCTTTTGGTCAGTAGAAGCTGAACACTCTGCGGTCAGGTGATGTGATGGGCTGTGATATATGGATATGGATGGCTAATATATAGGCAGATACAAAGAGCTGCAAACTGACCTCAGTGACGTGCAATATGGGGGCTTGTTTGACAAGTATGGCTTAAAAAATAGGAAAGACATATCTACGTCCAACTTTAGACCAAAATATAATTCTGTTTAAATGGTTCTTAAAGTGCACGTTTTTAACAAGCAGAAGACGGTAGTTCGAAATAAAAAAGTTAGATTTGTTGCGATTTTCTCATGGATGCGACATCCGCACAACGGACTTCTGCAACTCAAATACTAGGAATGCAAAAGCTTAGCCTGAAAAAAAAAATTAGATCACTTTAACAGGGTAACAAGGAACAGTTGTACTAAGCTGAAAGGAGGTCATTGTACTTATCAAAATGAATAACATTCACTGTGGGATCAACTCTAAAATTGTCTTGTTTAGCCTTTATTATAATTCGTTGAATGTGTTTTTTTTTCTCTGGAACAGCTTTCATTATTTCAGAGTTGGTTCCATAATAAGTGTTGATTATGATGAGGACAATCCGAAAGCAGGTTATTGTATGTTGGGTTCATGTATTCCTGTATATATCGGTATAAGCAATTCGTATAATAATTTCAAGCAATGTTATAGGAAATAGAACCCAAGAATGACAACTACAATAGAATCAATATGGACTTTTACTACTTAATAGAAGTTTTGTGCCGTAATTTCTTAACTGAGTTTTTTGTTCCAGTGAGGAGTTCAGCGGAAGCATCTACGTTAAGTGCAGTATTGTTAGCATTTTCGTTTACACTGTCTCTGGAAACTTTGATAAAATCTCAGACGTGATTAATTTTGTTTATTTTCATTAAGGAATGCAATTTAAAAGCAACGGCGTAAACTACGAGAGAAGTAGATAGGAGAAAATTACAACTAAGGAAGTTACATGCCGTGAAAACTGTCACATTGTTTTTTTATTAAATTTCTTAGTAAATTAAAATTAAGGTTAAATTTATGAAACTAAAATTAAGGCATTGCATGACTTTTGGGAGAAACGCCTTAAAGTTTGTGAACAACTATAAATCTAAAAATTTTTTTTTTTACAATTCCACATAAAATAAAATAAAAAACTAAGGAAATCAAAAATAGAAACAATAGATAGCTGTAATAGATATTAATATAGCTATTGTTCTCAAGAATAGAAATATGTGATTTAGAATTATTGACTCGAGAAACAATTTAACTATTTGCCAATTTAACAGCATGATAGTGATGGTTTAACGTGGTAAAATAATTATAATGATGTAACAACGGGGTGCAACTACGGGACCCAAAAAAAATACGATGGAATGAGATCGTATAAAATAATATAACCAAAGTACTTCTAGGTTGGATAATAAATCATACAAACATCCAATATCAAATGATTATGTATTTTAACCAAGAGTTATCTCTGCAGAAAAGGATTTGATGTTTTCGTTCTCACCTCGGGATTCCTTTTTAGTTTTTTGATGCGTGAAAAATGCTTACACGCCCGACTCTGCCTCTTGATAAAATTGGAAACCGATTAGGGTGCTGTTATACCTGTCAAATGCCTGTCGAGTGAAGTTTTTTATTCGGACTTTATTCAAATTGACAGGACGATAGACACAAGTGGTGTTTGAAGACCGATACTGCCCACGTTTATAAATTTAGTGGGGTCAGCCACTTCGCTTGATAAGTGCCTAACAAGAATATTCACCTGGCTAGTCGATTTTGAAGGTTGTCAAAACTAAATATAAATAAAAAAAACTGATCGAATTAAGAACTTTCCTCCCATTTCGAAGTCGGTTAAAATAACAATATCTTGTTTTTTTTACTTAATTCGGTTACTTGGATGACCTCATCGTTTCTTCCATCGAATCGAAATTGCATATTTTACTAATTTTGTAGTCGGGTTTTTAATTGATATTTTTTGTATTTTGTGGTGGTACGGAACCCTCAGTGCGTGAGCCCGACTTGCACCGATTTTTATATTGGTATTTTTTTTCTATAAAATGTACTAATTAATTAACTAATTATTAACCCTAACATTATTGACATGTAAGAAATTTGTAAATTTAGGTACAGAATCGGGATATTTTTCGTAATGTTTGCCCAATTGCCGTAAAACACGGCAATTAGTTACTGATGATGCAATTCGATGAAATTTAAATAATTCAAAAGATAACTTAAAATTATTTAAAACCCTCACAACACGAAATATTCATATCAAACGACAACCAAAAACATTTAATTGTTCAATTTTCAAGCATGTTATTTTTACATAAAGATATAAACGCCAGGCTACTTTGGTTATCGCCAAAGCCATTTATGGTAAAAAAAAATTGTCCTTGATGTCGTATTTCTTAAGCCCGATGATCAATAGGCGTCAGTCACGCATGCTAGACACGCAACTTGCCTAGGCCAAGTCTTTCCTGAATAGATTAGTTAGCTTATATTCTGATCTAGCTTTAGACTTTTGGGCACGGTCTAATAATATGCAGAGTACATGTTGACCGTGCCCAAAATAAAACCAACCGCACTAATATTATAAACTAACAACGCTCCACGGTTTTACCCGCTATCTTACAGGAATTAGGAATTATTCGGGATAATAAGTAGTCTTGTGTTAATCCAGTGTATAAGCTAACTTCGTACCAAATTTCATTCAAATCTGTTAAGGCCACGACCACAGCTATCTCTTTTACACATTTTCAACATTTTAGAAGGAAAAAAATCTGTGTGCGAATAAAAAATATACAACTGGGCACTATCTTATGAATGACAATATAAATAGCATAAAGCAATTTTCGTTTTCATATTTCATAGGATAGCTTTAAAAAAACCTATAAATTGTTTTTTTTTTCAATTACACTTTAATTACTCGAAAAACATGTAATCTTACGTTTTTCGAGTAATTAAAGTGTAAATTTTAATAAATAGCTCCAAATTGAATATAATAATTAAAAAAAAATCGTTTTCGAGTTTTTTGCATTGCATTTTCTGAGAAGATTTACTATAGTAACATATATATTTTTTTTCACCATCGGAAAGTAGAGATTTCAACAAACATACCAACTTTTTGAAAAAAGCTGATATTTCGACGGGTGAATTTTCGATTGAAAATTAGGGTGCTTTTTCGATATTAATTCAAAATAAGGTGAAAAAATAAATATTTTTAATCAAATAAATTACAGCGTATTTGGGACATAAAAAGGTAAGTTTTCACCAAATTTCGTGAAAAAAACAAATTTTTTGTAAACGATAAAAATAAAAAACCAAAAATTTGGTTTTTTGAATTTTTCACATAAATTTTGAGGTTATGTGAAAAAAGTGTGTGCACAGAAGTTTTAGATATTTTTATTACCTACAACTTTGCCTTTTAACTTTTTTTCATAGGACTTGTAGTTTTACCGGAAATCGAGATAAACCATTTTTTACCCTTAAACCCCCCCCCCCCCCTCCCACTCCCGAACTCAGATCGCTCGTAATTTTTCCTTTCAGTTTTATAATATCCTCCTCCTTTTCTAATGGGTTTCATCCTACTTTTTTTTTTCACTTTTTATTATTTTTAAAGGCTTCTACCCTGGTCTACTTGGCAAGTTCCCACGTGATAAATATTTAAACTTCTAAATATGATACGAGTAACTTGCCTACAGATATTATTTAGTGGCAATAAACAGGACATTTTCGTGTAAAGAAATTCAAGAACGTTCTTATTATTCTAGCTATAATTATAGAAATTGATGTAGAGCTTGGCATCCAGTTAGAACTTACGTTTTTTTCGGTAAAACCAGCCATTTACCATAATTATCATAATATATGTATCAGTCGTGTGATTATGTTTTTGCTGGGATATGGTAATATGCAAAAGTTTGAGGATGAAATTGGACTATACGGGAAGCACCACCTTTCAAATAAATTCAAAATAAAAAAGAATCATCAAAATTGGTTCATCCAGTCGAAAGTTCTGAGGTAACCAACATAAATATTAAAAAAAACAGTCGTAAAAACTCAATAACATATATCGGGGTCCTTGGTAACTTTTTGTTATGTATTAACCCACTATCCAACAGGAGCCGTATTTTTTCGGAGTAGCTTATGTGCAACCAGGGTTATATATATATATTATATATATATATTGATAAATATAATAGTAATAACATCTAATGGATCTCTGCACATCCATCCAGGATTGGCTTAGAACATCTTTTACTCTAGCTTTATTAATACGCTTAATATTTCATACGGCTCTTGAGAATTCAGCCAATAATATACACTTTATGCTACCTTTTAAGGTATGTACTTCACGCGGATTATACGATTTAGGCAGCTTTAGAGAGTAAAAGTAATTAATCCACACCGTAAATTGCCTTGTTAATGCGTATCGTATTATCTTTGAGGGAAAGTTTTAAGTTTTGCGTATAAATATGAAATAAAAAGAGTTTCCCGTTATTTGGTCGCATAGGTACTAGGTACCACGTACCACTAAGGCGCAAGGTAATAACTCTATATATATAAAAATCAATTGCTGTTCGTTAGTCTCGCTAAAACACGAGAACGGCTGGGCCGATTTAGCTGATTTTGGTTTTGAAATGTTTGTCGTAGTCCAGGGAAGGTTTAAACGGCTGGACCGATTTTGATGAAATTTTGTGTTTCTGGAACGGGTCATAGTAGCGAGGCCGAAGGCCGAGCTTACACCCGTGCGAAGCCGGGGCGCGTCGCTAGTAACAGATAAAGAAACAAAGGGAATTAATAGTGACTGCCGACAGAAGTGAAAACTTAATAATAATAAAAAAAAGTACAAAACAATTAAAAAAAAAAATGATTTTAAGGCTCCAAGTACCTCTACATGTACAAACTTAAACTAAAAAAATAGAAAATTGCCAGTTAAAACAGAGTTTGAAATTCCTTATCAAAACGTTATCAGTTTAAGTATATAATTTTAGATTTGTTGTTTTTTTAAATAGCGTTGCATCAAGTTCGAAAAATTTACATGGGACCCCCTGAAGTATGACCTAGCAAACAAACTTGATCGAAATCTATCCAGTGGTTTAAACATTATTTCGGAGTTAAGATAAGATAATTTTTATTTGCACAAAAAACACGAGGTGTTTTATCAAAATTGGAAGAGCTTTGAGACTAAAATGGGCAGTGGTAGATCTAAATAAAAACTACAATGAAACCGTCACTTTCCTACCTATCAATTATGTACTTCCTAAACTAGCTCTGAATTGGAAGACGCAGCGTAGGTAGGCCTCCCACTAGATGGACCGACGACATTGTGAGAATCGCGGGCATCCAGTGGATGCAGATGGCAGGATGTCGTTCAGCGTAGAGGTTAAAGGGGGAGGCCTATGTTCAGCAGTGGACGTCTTCTGGCTGATGATGATGAAACTAGCTCAGGTATTTAAACTTATAACCCTTATTAATAAACGTGAAGTAGTCTTGGCATAGATACGCCATGTTTTGTCATTTTCTCTCTTAAAAATTTTGAACTTGATCGAAAACGACAAAAGGCGATGTAACTATTCCATGGCTACTCTACGTTTATTAATAGGGGTAATAGAGCATCCAGTATTTAAACCGTTTGTCATCTTAAGGCGCCCCTTTCATTAAGTTGCCACTAAGTTATCTTCGTTAGTGATGAATAAGTGCTTGCCAGGTTTGACTTAAGTTAAAGGTAGACTAATTAGATAGGTCATATTGTCTGCGTCTTAAATTAGACAAATATGGGACTATGTCTAAGTACAATTATCATTTGAGTTCATATGTCTCCACGACTTTGATCTAGCAAACTAGAAAAGTATACATTTTTGTTGGATTTTAGTATCTTAAAATATATTTAAAAAAAAAAAAAAATGCGAAAGGTTAATCTACATATTTTTGTTATAGTTTAAGGCATGTTCTTCATTAAGATCTTCGCAAGTTTTGGCGGTAGAAAGTAGCGTGAAAAAAGCCGAGATAAATCACTTAATATCAGATGAGCTGTGGTCAAACGCCTGGACTGTGCCAACCATAAAAAAAAAAAAACTAACGAGTAATAAAATTAATGTCTAAAAGAATGTCAAAAAATAGTAAAGAATTTTTATAAGACAAAAATCTTGTATTTATTTGTTCAGTCACGTTTTTACGTAAAAATAGTAGGAATACAAAATACCTGAAAAAAAATCTTTTCAAGAATTATGTGTAGGTATGCCTCGAGCATTCATGCTCACCATCGGAGGCAACTTTTTGCGACGGCGTGTGTTGGGTCGCTCTCATCCCACAGATATGGTCAATCATATCTAAGGGTAGAGAGAGCGATGGCTGGCACATGTGATCGTCGTGATCGGGTGCTGCTTGCGAGTCGTTTGTCTGCACACACCAACTAGTAATAACATGACTATATTGTTTTAACCTTAGATTAAGATCTAACTAACTTTCCTCTCCCAGTATTGTGTGTAGTTTAAGTAAATTCGTCAAAGTTAAGAAAATTGTAGTTAAGTATAACAAAAGTCACGAACCCCGGTTTCCGTTAAGTTGCATATTATATTTAAAAAAAAGTTCTGCCGGTACAATGTTGAATGAAAATTATATGTTAAGACATTTAGTTTTTAGGAAAAATTCTACGTATTTTTATATGCCTTTAGTCATGCTTTTATCTAGACCTAACCGTCTAGAAAAGGTGTAAAACAGAATGTCCAAGCCGATGTCACGCGAGGAGGCGCGATGCCACTGGTCTTGATAAGATACAGGAATTAATGGAGACAGGAGTTTACTTGCTAAGGCTGTGAAGGTGGTTTGAAAATAAAACGTACATGCAGTAAGCTTTTATTTAACTTGCAATGTTTGTATGTTTGTTTAGGTAAATTTTTGTAGTGGTAGGACTCTTTTGCGGGGGTCCGCCTGGGGAAGTACCACACCTTTGCCAATTATTCAACCGCCAAGCAGTAGTGTGCAAACACTACTGTGTCCCGGATTGAAGGGCAATGTTTCCAGCGAAATTACAGGGCACACAGAGATTTGACATCTTATATCTTCGGATGACGAGCGCAGTGCATTGCCATCCAGGGTTTTGAACTGTTGAAGTTTAAAATTCTGAGTGGCGTTGAGCTGTTATGGGCAAGCGTGAAGAGCCATCAGGCGAGCGAGTTCGCTCGTCTCGTCACCCAGTATCATAAAAAAAACTTGCAAACTGAATTAGAATTGAGCTAATTCCTCTTATCTTACGGAGTTGAATTTTTACATGCTGGTTCAGTTCCGATGACAAACTATTTTTGTGGTAATCATGACCTGAAACGACATCCAGGATTAGCTAAAAAAGAACTCTTGAACGGTCAACAGCACAGACACGAAATTTTGTGTAGGTACGTATTTTATTATGATAGCCGGTTTTAAGTTTTACCATGACATGGTTGCACTCAGGTTTGAATCCTGACTAGAGAACCCTTCAATGTTAAGCAGCACAGGCATGAAATGTTGTATACGCATTTAATTATGATAACCCAGCATCGTATTTACCTCAATGTAACCCAGTCTATGTCTTACCATGACATAGCTACTGCACTCAAGGTAGACTTCTAACGAGGGCACTCCTCAACGGTTAACAGCACAGACACGAAATCCCATATAGGCATATTATAAAAGCTTGTTTAAAAACGTTTTTTAACCATAAGTTATTTCACTTTTATTATGTTGTAGGTGAGTAGAGTTTATAGATTAACCGTCTTACTTAAAAATCTTCACAATAATCCTCTCGCAAACCTCTCTCAATTGCGAGGCGTTTTAAGACTTGATCCAGGATCAACTTTTTTTCACCCATATATCTGCATAAACCTATTTTATCCCTCTCTCAGATAAAATACCCACAGAGAAACAAAAATCATTCAGTTGGCGCAGACTATAGCAAAAATAATCGACTAAAATTCTTGTTGAACGAATAATGTATGAAAATTTTGATTTTTACGTCAGTGGTAATATGAATGTCAATGTCAGGTGTCAAATTTGACGGTACTCAGAGCACGCGTGTGTCAATCTGGGTTAAATTTTTGCGCATTTTCTGTATAAATAAATAATATTTTAACTTGTGTTAGTGAAAACAAGCCGATTTCAACAGTGAACAGTTTCGATTTCAGCATTCAGTAGCGAAAACACTCTGCTGGAGCCGAAATTTAAGGATAAAAAGGATTAGAAATGGAGCTCGTAAAAAAAAATCGCTTCATAAATTGGAGTGAACAGGAAAAGGTAATTACCAAGTTTTAGTTGTATGCTGACCCTTAAAAATGCACGAATTAACATGATCTATTATAAAAGAGGTCCAAGAGTTTTGGATTGCAGGCCACGCACCATTCCTTGTTTCAAATTCGATTCATTATGCCAAGGCGTTATTCTAACATGACCCATGATCTTTCCTCTGTTTGCCAACCACAACTACTTGGAATATGGCCTGCCAGAGGTCTAAGAACACCACAGGCAATATTTATGGCCAAATACAACCTACAATTCCTCCAAAACCTTGGTTCTTCAAATAAATAAAAAATAGATAAACATGTTACTTCTACCATCTGTTGCTTGTACTTCAGTGTTCCTCGCGACAATTAGAATCCGAGACCACTCCCTCTGTGTATTTTTAAATGCATACTTAAATGGATATTAATACCTAGACATGGAACAAACACAATTGTTCATCACATGAAAGTTTGTTGTAGGTGGGACTCGAACCCGCGCCAATAAGCGCAGAAGGAAGGTTCACTAGCAATTGAGCCACTGGGGCAGTCTAATAATTGCTCGTTTAGTTAAATATTCAATAAATTAAGCATTTAGTTAGTTTGTGCACGTGCCGTGTGGTACGTTCGTGCGTGAAGTCACCTGCCGGCCCAACGGAAGACCAGCGTCGGTTGTTTACAACCGGCATCATGCTGAGTTGGAGCCGGATTGTGACAAAAAAAAATATGATAAGATTTAATTAAGGCGTGCCGAAGTCTTTACCCACAGCTATAGTGGTTCGCAAATTGATCCTGCTTGCCATATACTTGTGCAATCAGGTAGGAAGTCAAAACTCTGTCATGTGTTCTAATGTTATTATGTTTTTTTAGGTGCTGTCGAGCTTTCTACACGAAAACGAGTCCATGTAGCATGTACTATTGCAAGGCCACAGAAGACATGATTCAAGTCGAGACTCCTTAAAGAAAATCAACAACCACAAGTCTCCAATACCAAAACACCTGGCAAAATAGGGATAGAATAGTTTAGGCAGCGACCCAAAGCCTTGCTCTGTTATCTTAGGAGCTTGGCTGGTTTATGTAAATGTGTTTAGCTAAATGCACAATACACCCCAGCCAGTGTCAGTGCAGGTCTTGTCACCCTAACTTTGAATTAGAATTAGGGACTCTTGGGGTTGGCTTCAGCTCCACCAATGCCTATCAAATATCCGGGCTAGACCTCGAGAGTAAAGTTAATCAAAAATACATACCTATTTAATATAATTATAAAAATACTATGAGAGAATTAGTACTGAAAATATGTTTAGTATTTGATTACATATTTAAAATCTATGCTCTTATGTAAGATTTTTAATTAAAATACATGTTTAGTTTTTGTGTAAGTGTAATATATTTTATAATAAATTATTTTCCATAAAAATGCTTTGACTTATTCGGCCAATGTCATCATTGATAATGTCCTCGTTGTTTGTCATTTCTTCATGTTAAAGTTGTGCTGTATCTGAGGAAATAAATAATCAATTAAAAAAACCGACTTCAAAATTAGTAAATACGCAGTTTTGTTTACTTGGATGACATATTTTTTTCAGTGAGTAGTAGTAGTAGTTTCATTTAAAAACCAAACTACTTAACTGATTTTGATGAAATTTATATGGGACCACCTCTGAAGTAAGACCTACCAAACAAAAAAGGAATCATCAAAATCAATTCATAATTGGTGGAGAAATCGTTGAACATACATAATAAAATACAGTAGAACCTCCTCCGTTTTTGAAGTCGGTTAAAAAAAGGAGATTGTCATATTCAATGCATTACAATGTTCCTATATCTAGTCATTTGAGAGTGGAGATTCTGAGAAATGTTAATGAATTAATAGAAAAATAAATAGCCAGACATTTAAAACTTATTTTGGTGGGACAACGGGTGGATACAATTATGTCCACTGTCACACAAAGCACCCTGAGACTACCAGTGGGATGAAGCAGTAGATTTAACAGAATGTAACCCTTTCTCCAGTAACGAGCCCAGGTGTTGTTTGTTATTTACACCTGAGCTCATTACACTAAAAGAAACTGAAGAACAAAGAAATCCCAATGCCTGCCAAGCGTAAAGTGTACAACATGTGTATTCTACCAATACTTACCTATGGGTGCCAAACCTGGAGCCTAACAAGGGCTCGCACCCAAAAACTCAAGGTATGTCAACAAGGAATGGAGAGAAGCATGTTGCCCATTAAGCTGAAGGACAAGTGAAGACTGACCAGAATATGGAAGGCCACATGCGTGACAGATGTCTCACAGAAAATCAAGTGACTAAAATGGCATTGGATAGGACATGTAGTCAGACTCCCTAAACAAAAATGGATCAAAGAGGTCATATTGTGGTACCCCGGAGATGGGAAGAGATCATGGGGACGACCACATAGAAGGTGGGAGGCTGACCTACCAAAAGGGTGGCGCATAATAGCCAGAGATAGGGAGAAATGGCCACTTCTAGAGGAGGCCTATGTCCAGTGAGGACAACCTGATTCTGAAACTGGTGTTACAAACAATTTTTTTTAGAATTAAGTATTGTTTTTTTTTTTATTAAGTAGTAAGTATAACTAGTATATAATTGTGTAATTGGATCAGAGAATAAAGGCTATTTTTATTTTAACCCTCTCTCCGATCCTCTTCGAACAAAAAGCTGAGATGCTAGATGCAAAGCTAATAAAAAAAAGAGTAACTCACCTAGTTCTTTGTAAAGAATCGACAAATTGTGCAGAACAGCACTATCGTAGTTTTGATATTGGCATAGTTACCCCTCATCAATTTCAGCAATATCAGAAATCGCTGCTTCAAGACACTGAAGTACCTTTCAACAACATTGCGGGTTCGGATATGCCGGTTGTTAAAACGCATCATGTGTGCTGCCTCCAGTGCCACGATGTCACATATTTTAAGGTCAGCATCACAGACGATCTGAAAATCGTTTTTTACATTTAAAAATTATTTACTGATAACTAGCTGCACCCAGCAATGTCAGTGACACATGTGATTTATCATAATACCTATAAACATGAGTTCCCACTGCTGGGACTTGACCTTGTCTTCCTAACACAGTAGCAGTGTGCGGCAGGGTTAGAAAGCTATGCGTGACTATAAAATCTTGCATGCCGTTCTACGAATACCGACATGGATTACAAGCTGGAATGGCATTGTGCAAGATATGTACTTACTTGGGTATTGATAGAGAAATGTCTCTTACTGTTGATGTGATACTGGCCAACGTCTCCTTCATTATTTCTAGGTGCATGCAATCTATTGCACCCATAATCCCTTGAAGGCCGCAAATAGCTTCAAACTTGCTGATAGCGTTGGCTTTTTCCATCATAATATTCAAAGGCATTTTTATGTACCTACTGTGAACTTTTGGGAGCCAACGCTATTGCTACTTTGCGGGCCACACGTGACAGCGTCTGCTGGCTCAATCCGCGCAGTCTTCTTGGATCTAAAAATAAAACATAACTTTCTTACTTATCTTGGATTCACATACATACTGCATAACACGAAACTTGAACAAAATAAGTATTTTTTATCTACCTCATGGTGGCCCCAATATCTGATTACTGCCATTACTTGCAGTTCCACAGGGATGCCGCCACCTCGCAGATTCACCTGTAGAATAGTGTTCCGTGGTCTGCCCTCAGCAAGTCAGAAATCCGGCGGATATTTTCATTGCTGGAACGGTACCTCAGCCGAAATTCATCATCCGATAAATCATATATACCATGTATCGGATCACGCCTTAATTCTCTGGCGTATCCTTCTTTTCAACGCGGGAGCTCTAAATTGGCGTAACATGTCCACATCCCTTCGGAAATTGCACAAATCCATGATAAATAACCACAAAACTTAGCCAAACAACAAAAAAACAACCTAAAAGAATGTTATTCAATCAGCTAAATGCTGATTGGCCGATATATACTGTGATCTATGCTGATTGGTTAAAAAGCCGCCATATTGCCTCGCAAAGGTCTCTTAACAACGTCCGGCCAGTGGTAAAATTTTGACAGCTATTGAGAGCGCTTTCAAAGCCCTCGCAACTTTTTTTTTGGTTTTAGGTAAGAATTTCGCTTGATCCGCAGATCAAAGGTCTCTCAAGAATGTAAAAAGATTTTTAAGTAAGACGGTTAGTTTATAGATAGTTTCTACAGACAATATTGTTGGCAAAATTTAGGTAAATACTTAAAATGATATCTTCCTAATTCATTTTTAATGCGTCGTGGCAATATGTGCTTTCGGTAGCATGTGCGCTTTACAATCTGACAGCACTTGGCTTGATTCTCGGGCCTGCACGAATGATTCATTTAGTATTTATATAAATATGTTCGATTTTGATGCCATCGCTCCAAAATTGTGAAAGGAAACATCGTGATGAAACCGGAATGTCCAAGAATCTCAAAAGTTCAAAGACATAATGAACATTCACCAATATGTACTGGGCCAGCATGGTGGATTAGGGCCTATCCTCTCTCCGAGAGAAGGCTTGTGTCACAACAGTGGAAACAAGATAGATATATTACTTATAAGGCAGACGAGCTACCATTGAGCCGAACCGGGCGTCGCATAATATTATCACAATATAAATCATAACTGCGTAACTACCAAGATAAACCGTCTCTCTGCTCTGATGAATCTCCAATAACTACATGTCCAATATCATATACGGAGTCCGTTATTTGTCTGTCGATCATCCTTATCCATACTTACTAGGTAATAACAATCGGAAACGGGCATCCAGCTGAGTTAGTGAGGCGGGCGCGGCTCTATTGCCCTCAGGCAAACAGGGATGCAATAAACCCGACCGAGGCGGCTGCTTCGTCCCACTGTCTTAATAGCGCTTTTATCCGGGACCCGGTTACACATGTCGCTTTGCGTGCTCCAATGCATTTTGTTTGGGTTCAATGTATCTTTAAAGATTATGGGATCAAGCAAATCTAAGTCGCAACGTACACAAAAAAGTCACTCTTTACTTAATAGATGTATCTAGATCCCTATTATAATGTATCTATATGTTATGTTCCTGCAAAAGCTAGTAGACTGTACAATCGCGGAGAAGCTTATACACACGCAAGATCAATAATATTCGTTGAAATCAATGTTGTACTCACCGAAATCACCGAGATTAACCGCCGGCCGCTGCCAACAAGTACGACCGAAACTCGTGAAACCTAACCTAACCGAAGCACACAACGGGTGATGTTATTCTGATTCTGAAAGCTGACTTTGACAGGTCAGCTGCGTCTCTGATTGG
Source organism: Agriopis leucophaearia (assembly GCA_949125355.1). Taxonomy (NCBI): domain Eukaryota; kingdom Metazoa; phylum Arthropoda; class Insecta; order Lepidoptera; family Geometridae; genus Agriopis; species Agriopis leucophaearia. The sequence goes on from OX421267.1 coordinate 7,044,315, forward strand.
TTGTTTGCTCTCTATGTGTGGTTGGTCCAGGGTATGGAGGACATATAGACGCGCGAAATTTGAGAACAATAGTTATTACCGCCCAACTTCATCAATCTAGCGTGAACATTTATTTTTTTAGCCCCCAACGTGTTTGTGTGCGTATCTGTGAGTTTGCGTGTCAGCATCGCAGCTCCTAAACGGTGAACCGATTTTGATATAATTTTTTTGTTTGTTTGATAGGTGACTAAACTTGATTGAGAGTGTTCTTAGCTACGATTAAAAAAAATCTATTTAGCTATTTAAAGATTACCAGGTCTTTTACAGGAGATATAAAAAAAAAACTTTTTTGAAAATTGCAATAAAAATGAATTGATTACACGTTACGAAAACGACTAAATTCATGTCTAGTTCTTAAAACACGAAAAAATTATGCATTTGTTTTTAAATATTACTTAGTAATAGTTACGGGATGAAATATGAAACAACTAGAGTGGCAACTACTTCATTTATTTAGCAATCGAAATGAGCAATAACGTAGCTGGCTGGCTGGCTTATATACGAGTACCTACCTACGTTTTCCACACCAAAGGCTTGGTGAGCTTGACGGTGATATGGCGTGAGCGGGATTGTCATGGCGGCTGACTAGCATTGGTGGATTCGCAGCAGACATATCCGTATTCCGTAAAAAAAAAAAAAAAACATCGAATTTGATCTACGACTCAATGTGGCGTTTACATTTATGACTTATTCCTGAAGATAGCCACTGCCACGCAACAAACACTAAGGACTACTTGCCGTCGTTACTTTGGCAGTCAAGATTGGCAATAGGTATATTATTTAATATTAATCTCTATTATAGCCCAAGGTAAGTTTATGACTTTATAGGAGGTTATATCTAGAGCTACTGCACTAAATCAGTTCAGTAAAAAAACTTTAAACAGAAAGCTAGACTATCTACTATTAAGTGATAAACATCTATGGTATGTTTTGTTTATAAAGCACGCGAAACCGCACGTATTAGTCATAATACATAAAAGTGAAATACTACTCACTAACTAATCAAGAAATGAATGATGAAGCTGACAATTTTAAGTAGATATCTTTCAAGGTAGAGACAGCTGCTATGAAACGAATTACGACAAATGAATTGGTGGGGTTGAAAGTTTAAATGAAAGTCTATGCGTACGCAGATCGCGGGCAGCAGCTAGTGTTTTATATAAGTGAGTATTATTCCGCAGCAGTGTTTGGTAAACAAATTATTTGTGCCATAATGTGGGCAGGAATGTGGCATTTACGAACGAGCGGAGCCAGCGCTCACCGCAAATTGTGCTATTTGTATTTAGTTGGTGTAGCAGGGTTTAGCGGACTAATCAAAACATTCAAATGGCCGGGGATAAACCTTTTAGCGCTCTTCCTCTATTTAATAATAAATTTTCTAATATTAATACGATCATACACAAAAAAAACATAATAATTTGACATTTATATTTTGACACGTAAGATTCATTACTAATTGTTTTTTGTTGTTACGAAAATAATGAAAGTTAATTTTACAACTAGTTTACTAGAACATGATTTTGACTTGACAAGACCTACTTTGACTTGACTTTGACTATAACTTGTTTGTTGTCGTTCAGTGTGGAGCTTAAAGGAGGCGTATGTCCAGCAGTGGACTTCTTCTGGCTGCTGATGGTGATGATGATAACTTGATTAACGATACCTAAAAATCATAAAAATGTTAGAACTGGACCAAATAATTGAACCACGCGTGAAGCACCAGCTTTCAAATAAAAAAGAATCATCAAAATCGCATTACCCAGTCGAAGATTCTGAGGTTACATAAAAATAAAATAAAAACAGTCGAATTGAGAACCTCCTCTTTTTTGGAAGTCGGTAAAAAATAAAATATAATAACGTGAAAATGCACAACACGTGCGCTGTCCAAATTCTCTCAAAAGTAAAAAAAAATATTAGATTGCCTTCCTCCTGTTAGTGAGCCATGGGCGTTTTCACACTACGACGATAACGACACCGACACGATACTCATATATCGTCTGCTCGGACGACAACGATATCGTCCGACGATATCGGTATGTGAAACGATATAACCAACAGCTTGTCATGCGGTTAGTCGCATTGACAATAACTTCTTTTTGCAACGAAATGTTACAGATCAGACAAGTGCGCGCGATGCGCGCGCGGGGGCAAGTGGCGTGCCACGATCCTGCTTCATCCCGCATTGTGACGTCATCCGATATCGGCACGACAATCTGTCGGCGACGATAACGTTGACTACAACGACACAGTGTGAAAGCGTTTAGTAGTGATTGTATGAAAGTACCAGTCCTACGATATCGTGTAGTTATCGTGTAGTCATCGTTATCGTCCAGTGTGAAAACGCCCATTGTTGTTATCTTGAGCCTGTTGGTGACCTACTTCTGGGTAAAGCGTCCCACCAATTTTTCCAGTGGTAGCGGTTTAGTGATGATTCCTGCCTGTGTCTATTGAAATTCTCGCTCTTACGACTGGTGGCTATAATTTTTTTAAGCAACTTCAAAAAAGAAAAATGTCCTCGATTCGGTAATAAAAAAATAATAATATTATGTCTGAACTCTATTATTTTTTTTATTTGAAAGGATATATAATAATTTCAGATTGCACCCATAGAAATTTCATCAAAAGTTCAGTAGTTTGGGTTTTAAATCAAAATAACTGGAATGTTCGTTTACTTTGATGACATAAAATTGCCAACCAAGTAATAAATAGAATAGTATTACAATATAATTGAAGAATAAATATTTTAGATATAAAACGAAAAAGAGGTTTGGTATATGTATACACAATTTTTATCAAGTGTGCCGTTTACGAATTATGTTCCGCTAAATTATCGTCATCGTCGCAAAATAGTCAGGTTCTAATAAAATTTTGGCTCCTTCTTTGCTTTCTAAAAATTATACATATACATAGATAACATAGGATACTTGTATTAAGTTCATCGACGTAGGTATTCAAAAGAACCGGCACAGAAGTTAAACGAAATACAATCTTCGAGTAGATCGAGCTCTGTAATGCAATGTGCAAAGCGCTAGAGTCATTTCAAAGAATGTGCATGTATTTCGAACAAAGCTACTTTCTTGCATAAACGTTTTGTCTCTACTCCATTTTGAAGCTTAGAGCTAGTATTGGGAAGCTATTCTGAAGCTGAATATGGTACGAGAAATTCACCCCGGATTAGGGTTACCATATCAACATTTGTAAAGTTCTGACCTAAAGCCGGATTTCAATAAAAGTTCAGACACTCGTTACAGTGGTAACAAACGTATTATAATATATGTGAGTATATGTTTTATTACTCGTATAAGGTACATCGTTAAAAATGACGGAATAATGACTTTGACCGGCTGTTGTCCGGATTTATAAGCCGGAGAAAGTCCGAACAAATGTCTAATAGTCCAGACATGTCCGGAAATATCCGGACGGATGGTAACCCGAGCTATAGCTCCAAGGTAGGGTACACCACCCACCTTGTATACAAGGTTACTCGAAACGATAGTTCAAAGCCGAAAGGAGGTAATTGTATACATCATTAAGAAAAACTATAATTTGGACATAAACTGCCTAAACTCAGGTATGATGAACAACTTTTATTATTACTTTTTTATGCCATAGTTAGCTAACAAGCAAACGGGCCGCCTGATGGTAAGCGATTACCACCGCCTATGAATACCTACAACACCAGGGGCATCACAGATACGTTGCCGACCCAAATGATGAATGACTGCAATCGCGAAAAATATAATAATCATTATCAGTCTATTATGTTCCTACTGCCGGGACACAGGCGTCCTCTCAGACTCTCAGAGGATGGACTTTATCGTCCACCATGCTGGCCCATTGCTTGTTGGTAAATGTCATATTATCTCTTTGAACTTTTGGGGTTCTTGGACATAACGGTTTCCTCGCTGTTTTCCTTCACCGTTGGAGAGATAGCATCGAAACTGCACATGCCATATTTTATTTAAGTACTGAACAAGTCATCGGTGCAGGATTCGAGGACCGAACCGGATGCTGTCAGATAGTAAAGCACACATGCTACCGCCTGACCATCATCGCTCTACTGCACCGTAGATCTATGAAAAAATATCACGTGCTTTCATATACGTTTATGGTGAATGTTTTTTTTCTATGAAAAAGCTGTTTTTTTCGCAATTCCACGGTTGGTCTCATAGTTATAATTTTTCGTAATGATGAATAAAATGACCTCTTTTCGGGTTTGTATTACTGTTCCGTATAACCCATGTTTACACGTATGTAGTGGTATTGAGGCCATTTGTTATAGAAAATGGGATGGCGTATTCCTACATACAGCTTAGAGAGAATATAGGTAAATATTAGAAGAACAGATATACAGCAAAGTGCAACTAAAATATAACACAGCTAAATGGTCAATAACATTTATATGAAATTAAATTAAATGAAAATGAAATAGTTTAATGTCCAGATTTGCATCCATATAGCTTATTAAAATTAAAATACGAAAATTATAATACGCATTAAAAATGAAATGTACTTAAATGAAAATTAAGATTAAGCAACACAATCATGACTTGAAAATTATATACATTAAACATTAATAACTGGCCAAGTGCGAGTCGGAGTCGCGCACGAAGGGTTCCGTACCATTTTCTATAAAAACAAAAAAATCACCTTTTTTGTATGGGAGCCCCCATAAATATTAATTTTATTTTAATTTAATTATTTATTTTTAAAGTAAATATATAAATAAATATTTTGTGAATATTTCTAGCGTCTACCTGTTGCCGTTATCAATATCGAGCTAAAACTAGCAAAAAAAATCACGTTTGTTGTATGAGAGCTCCCTTAAATATTTATTTTATTTTATTTTTTAGTATTTGTTGATAGCGGCTACGGAAATACATCATCTGTGAAAATTTCAACTGTCTAACTGTCACGGTTCATGAGATACAGCCTGGTGATAGACGGACGGACGGACAGACGGACAGAAGGACGGACAGACGGACGGACAGCGGAGCCTTAGTAATAGGGTCCCGTTTTACCCTTTGGGTACAGAACCCTAAAAATTGAAAATTAATATTAATCATTATAATTTAGCAGTACTGCATTTTAACTGCACGTTGTCGGATTAGTTACGGACTAGACTACGATTTTCGGAAGAAAAAAATTACCGGATGTGTTTCATTCAAGTCAATTCTATCATGTATAACCTGGAAATAATTCAATATGGTACGAGAAAGAAAAAAATATGATAGAAAAAAGTTTATTAGTGACCAACTACGTTTTAAAATATCACAGTTGAATGGTAGCTAGAAACCGAGTACTAGAAAGTGCTCTACTACTATGCTTTATTTTTCTTAAGATGTTTTTTCTTCAATAGCAGCTCAAGCTCATTGTTGAGATTTGAACCCACTACAGCGTGGGACTCAAACGTGCAAACCACTGCTATCATCGCTACAGAAACGGTGTACCTACTCTTGAATATCATATTTTTGATCAACAAAATCGCTTCTATTAAAATTTCACGTATCAAAACTAAAAATAGTTTTTTTATAAACCCCAATAAAAAGCTGATAATATGAAAACGGCGAAACAGATTTTATTCAATCATAGCTAATAACACTATCTATCAATTTTATTAATTTTATTATTTTTCTTATAAAAAAACAACCGACCAATAAGTTAACCAATGCGTTACATTTATGGCTTTCTATAATATAAATTTATAACTTACTAACTATTATTGTCACCTTTAGAACAAAAAAGATATAAAATAAATCAAAATCAGCTCAGCCGTTTCAGAGCTACGACGCGTCAGACAGACACACGTAGGTATGCAAAGATACAGACGTTAAACTCGTCAGGGGTTAAAAATCTAAACAATCACTTATACCTATTTTTCCAAATGAATCTTGGATTTGCACTAGCCCCGTTAGTTTCGCTTAGTTCAGCTTTTTCCATCATAAAAGGTACAAAAAATAATAATTGAGTTCACCCCAACCTTGCTTTCTGTAGTTTCTGCTGACGCCACAAGGGCTTTGCTATTTTTAAATGGCGTAAGTAATAGAAGGGCCAACAAAATAGCTCGGCTTGCAAACGGCGAACAAGCGTTCATTAAACACTTCTGAGCAATTACGCGGGGCGGTGTGGCGCTGAAAACAATGTTCGTTTTGTTCAAACGACGGTCATACCAACACGACTACGTGACAGACAGCTGTGCGCAGCTACGTCTGACGCGTGTAAAGTCGCGTACCTAGCCGCGAACAGAATTTGAGTTTTGTTCAATATAGGCTGCCACATATAGCGGGTCATGCGCACGCCAATAATGGCTGCGTGGTAATATGACATCAGAGGCAAAGGAATCGTCCGCCACGGATACGCTTGGTGAGCAAATTTTGCGACTACGGAGTCACGTTCCTTTGCTCGTTTCCTCTCGCGTTTGCGTAACTTAGCGTGGTGTGTGCAGCGTAAGTCAGCGAGCAGAGTGTAGCCAGCAAGCAGAGTGTGGCCGCATCGCCACATGGTGCCTCGTAGCTCTCGAGTCAAACGTGACCATGCATTGCCGTGCCTAGCTGTACGTGGTTGGTTTACATTTACCTATACAAGTACGGTATATATGCAAAGCAACATGGCCAGGCAAAGGTCTAACATCTTATCCTTCGTTAATTGAATAATTAACATGCACTCCAGGCAAGAATTTTATTTAAGCAAATAAAATTGATTTTGCTGAAGGCAATTTGCAACTGACTAGACCTACGCACGCAAGCGGGAAAGTGCGGATGGGAGCAGTTGAGGGAGGGAGAAGACATAGCTCCATGTCCGTGAATTTCGCAGTCGCTTATGTTTAGTCTAGTTTAATCGCAGCCCTAGCGCAAAGCGTAAACATAGCGGGCCGCGGACCTCGGCTGTCCAAATACGAACGGTCAAAGGATTTTTGGATACAAACCATGTATTTAAATTGTCGAGATGCCAACACGGGAAATGTGACGACGCATGTATAATGCTTTTTAAATACTGACGGGAGAAATTGGAGAGCGATTCGAATTTAATTGTTTAAATCGGTAAATAGATAGAGATCTTTTATTATGAAAACTGACATGGTTTTCACACATTTTATTGATATTACATGGGAAATACTCACGTAAGATTAAGCTACAGATAGAGATCTATCTGTAAATAGACGTCGCTGCTGATGTAAGTAACTACATTAAATTAAATCAAATTTGACAGTACTTAAGTTGTTGCCATCCTTTTTTCGCATTTTGTAACGAAAAGAACGCAGATAATTTTAGTCTTCTCAAATTGATTTAGTTTGGTGAGTGCTACAACAGAATCGATGCCAATATCTCAATTTAGACTAATTATAAACTACCTCATCACACAGACGTTGACCTGTTCAAATTTCAATAAACTTGTTTTTTATCGTTCTGTGTTTTTGTTTTGTTTGTGATCGTTCGTTTTATTTTATTCGATTCGTGGTGTATTTCGTGATCTTCGGTTGTTTATTGTCGGCAAGACGTCAGTGCTGGACGCACTCGCCCACACACCTATACTAAAAAAATCTATTTTGTTGGTTACATATACAATTTATTTTGTTTAGCAAGGTACATTATATATCAGCACAGACCACCTTGACAGCACTGGGAGCGACTGGCCAACTTCTGAGAAATTATTTCAGACCACGACTAAATCCATGCGATATACACGAGGAGGCGCATTTTCTCACAGTGGACGAACTTAGGGGACATTCTATAGGCGAAACGTATATATCAGCTATATTGTTCAGAATATTTGCGGGTACGAAATAGTTACATTTATTTCACTTAATTTCCCATTATATTTGCTATGGATGCTTCAATACGAACGAAGAAGCCAGGGCAGGCCGAAAACGCAGGAGCAAAAATAATCTTTATTGAATTCTTGTGTACATTTTAAATACCGTAGGTAACATTTCTTAAACAGGCAAATAAAAGAAAAAAATACGTAGTTTACCCATACCAGAAGCATAGATCGACCAAAGTGTTATGTTACTCTTGGGCCCTCTTGCGCAGCTTCACTTAGCCCTAGGCTAGTGACTTAGTCCCGTGCTAACTTCATAAATCTCGGTATTCGTCTTGCACTGACACAATAAACGAGGTTCAACATTTGATTTTTTTTGTTATAATAATTAATTAGTATGTCAGTCCAGATGAACAAATACAGGCTAACTAGATACTTTGTTTATTTTCGTGCAAGTGGGCCTAGGAAGCCATTTGGGCCTTTTGTGGTGAGGTTATATTATTCCTGTCTACTCGGACTACGAGGATTGACCTAGGTAATGTGTATTTTTAAAAAAAATTAAAAGGACATTTAGCAAAGTTTTAAGAAACTTTGCTAAATGTCCTTTCAAGCTACTTATTCGAACCGGAAGACGCAGCGTAGGTAGATCTCCTACTAGATGGACCGACGTCACTGTGAGAGTCGCGGGCATCCAGTGGATGCAGATGGCAGGCTATCTTTCAGTGTGGAGGTTAAAGGGGGAGGTCTATGTTCAGCAGTGGACGTTAATTGGGTTAAGTTAATCATTGCTTATGCAAAAACAAGACAGAGCAACAAATCAAAGTGTTTATATTGCTTACAATTATAGGAATTGAGGCAGCTACGCGACAGAGTAGAGTTTAAAAATCGTTATTCTACTGTAATGTTATCTAAGCTTATAATTATTATCAATAAAAAAATCTATTATTTACTATTTATTTCATTTAAAAAAATCTATTATTTATTTGGGGTATTTATCGTGGTAAGGTTGTGGAAGGAGCTCCCGATATTTCGGCGCAGTTACCACAACCTTACCACGGTAAATATCCCGTAAATAATCATATAACTGTAGTAAACAACCGTGATAGTTTAAAACAGTGTTTAAAAAAAACGACATTAAAATTTGTAAACACGCAATTATCTTTACTTGGATGACATATTTTATTTGTTTACTTCGATGATTTTTTACAGTTATTTTCATTTAAATACCAAACTACTGAATCGATTTTGGTGTAATTTCAATGGCGCCAATCAGAAAGTATACATTATAATATATTTTATATCCTTAAAAAAACTGTTTATAGAAGATGGAGTTCTGGTAACAAACATAAAAAATAAAAACAACCTAATTGAGAACCCCCTTGTTTTTTTGAAGTTGGTAAAAAATGGTTCGATTCGATATCAATATCTAGAAATTATTGAGAATATAAGAAGTTTTTTTTTACCAGGAGTTTCCATAGTGTCTTTTGTACAAAATATAAAATAAAAGCCACAACAGCTACCGTGCATGTCCCCTTAATACGTCCACGTATAGCCCGTATTTGCAGCGTACCACAGACGGTCGATATTTATTATTCATTCATAAGGAGCACTGCGATATTTACTCTCCCATTACTGTGGCCCCAAGTCGCGTTTCTTGCATTAAAAATTGAAATTGAGTCCGTCTCGAGACAGCACCTACGTATAAAAATGTTTAGGGAATGAACTTTGCAACCTAAGTGAGTCACTTTGAAGCTTTTCTAGCCTGGTTTTTTCGATTAAAATCTGAGCACAAATTTTCTTATTTTATGTATTTGAACAAAACCGTTTAATTTTATGTGCTCTAGAGGCGTTAGTGCAGTTATTTTTGTCAAAGTCTGCACAACTTTTTATTTTATTTGTTATTATGTGTAAATTTTCAATTCTAATCACACAGATCACTATTATGCGTAAATAAACTTGTCTGTATGACTTTTTATTACCTATAATTTCAATTAACCAGCTCCATCGATTTTTATGACATTCATCAGAAAAATACTACTACTACTTTTATACTCAAAAAATTTAAGAAAACCGGAATATCACAGGATGCCTCTAGTAATCTATACAGAAAAATATTAAAAAGGCATACAGTAAGCGGTACGTGTAAGTTCAATTTTTTCCTCAGTTAAAAAAAGGACAGGCTATCAAACAAACACAAAATATACACAAAAACAAGCTTCCCAACAGTAAAACCGCAAATAAATTATAAACAATTAGTGGCTCACAAAAAACGCTAGCGCGCGAACCGACAAAAACTACCCACCATAGATAATTTACTTTCAATCGTTGCAGGGACCAACGCGCAAATTATTACACGTAGCTCTACTCGGCAAAATATCGGGAAAATGCACCATTTTCGACAGGCGCGGCTGAGTTTTTGCAATTCCCGACAAAAATGTGACGACTGTGTGGCTCTTTTCAGACACATGGTTACGTTTTTAGTGACATCATTCAACTACAGCGTAGTGCGGTTTCCTGTTCAATAAAAAATAATAATTACAATCGGATGATCCTGAAAACTATGTTGTTTATATCGCATAATTCGTTTTTTTTTTAATATTGCGTCAAAATAATAATTTGAAACTTATTCCAAAGATTTTTTAACCTTATAGGCCGGTTAGGAAAAGAACAACATTTTTGAAGACAATAAACAACTGACGATCACCTTCCTTTACAACACAGACTAGTTATATAATAGAAAGTCTTTGAGACAATATGTTCAGCAAACAAATGACTCTCAATCGAGTCGCAGACAGAAGAAGATCGAGTTCTATAATGCCATCAATTTGAACAGATAACTGATTAATCTGATATGAGATAACCTATCATACTGTACACAAGTTAACAATCGTATCTTAACGTCACGAACGGATAAATTGCTGCAATCTCGACGACGGCGATGTTGGGCGCGGATCCAAGTCAAGGATTCCTTTCACTCCGCTGATTTAACAAAACCCCAGCTTTTGCCTTGCTTTTGCTTCCTACGCCTATTGTAAATCGTTATTAGAGCTTCGCGGGTCAACTGTTTTGTAGAGATGTCGAGGATCGCAAGCATTGCAATCTACATTCAGAGGTACAGTTTTTCAATAATACGCTTTGTTGCTTACATGACTGTGCAAAAAATTACGTGGGGATTTATTTCTATTCATTTTAGAGATTTTTTTGTTAAACAGGAATTACTCGCGCAAAATTAAGTCAGTTTCTCCGACTAAGTATAGTTGAAGGAAATTTTAGAAACGGAAGGCCCTAATTCTTTATGTGACCACATTACACGCCAATGACACGCCGTAAGCGTGTTAGAACAATTGGTTACAAGTAACACGGTAAACACGATTACAAAATTTAACGAATCAAACGCGTGTTCCAATTATTATTGAATTCTTACTATAATTCTCTTGACAAACGCACACCTAACACGCTAGCTAGCTCTAAGTTATTTTGAAAATTCAAAATGAGCTTTATTCAAACCTCGTCGCGTTAGCAAACGTTACATTGCAATTTCCACGCAGATAACGTAACGCGTTACGAGTTTATGTTATGTTCATAGAGACTAAGGGCACAGAGTTCATTTTTTATAGCATTTTCATGTTATGACGTCATGTGCTTATGGCAAGGAATGCCATATGAGATTTTCAATCAAAAAAGTTTTTTTTTTTTTTAAGTGTGAGATAGATAATAAGGCAGTACGTCCTTAGTAGGTCTAATAATTATCTCCTGCAAACATTTAAAGGCACTATCTCACAAACTTTACTTTTCGTAATATTAGCGTAATATAATAGAACGGCGATCAATTACGTCACATAGCCATTTTGACCCAAGTAGCCAGCCAATGACGTCGAAAGACTTCCTTTTGAAATTCAATATGCCACATACCTTTCTAAAGGAATTCGTGTTGGTATGGCATCAATCGGCCCCAGGATTTTTTATTGATATTTAAAATGAGGGTCAACCAGTCTCCGCGAATTCTTTCAAAACTCTTTGTTTTACATTAACAAGGTTTTCAGAATTGTTCAGCTGAAGTTTTATTAGTATTAGATACCTACCATGTACCACAGTGCCTAAAGACAAAGGTCTTTGACCAGTGTCTGTTGTCAGTGATGACATATGGTATTGAGACGTGGTCCTTAACTGTTGGCCTTTTGGAAAAACTCAGAGTCGCAAAACGGGCAATGGAGAGAGCTATGCTCGGAGTTTCTTTGCGCTATTAAATTCGGAACGTAGATATTCGCCAAAGAACCAGAGTCACCGACATAGCTATTAAAATCTGCAAGTTGAAGTGGCAATGGGCAGGCCACATCACACGAAGAACTGATAACCGATGGGTAAGAAAGGTTCTTGAGTGGAGACCGCGAACCGGAAGACGCAGCGTAGGTAGGCCTCCCACTAGATGGACCGACGACATTGTGAGAGTCGCGGGCATCCAGTGGATGCAGATGGCAGGATGTCGTTCAGTGTAGAGATTAAAGGGGGAGGCCTATGTTCAGCAGTGGACGTCTACTGGCTGATGATGATGATGACATATCATGTAGTCAAACTAAGATCAACACCGGTCAAGTGCGAACCGGCCTCGTGCATCAACGGCAGTATCCTTGGTGTGCGCCCTAAATATGTGTTATCTTTCATTCGTATTTGGCCGGTGTTTATCTAAGTTTGACTACATTATTATTTGATATTTTACTAACGTGCTAATAATCATGTTAAGTTCGAAGCTTGTACGTAATAATTAATAAAAGTATTTTTGTATTTACTCTAGTGTATGGTAAAAGTATTACCATTTTTACAATAGAGCAAATACAAAAATACTTTTGTTGTATTTATGAACGATTTAGATTCTATTATACTTTTCTTAGTTAATCCGCTGTTTAACTATTCTGTGAACATTTCAACTATAGCTATATAACAGTGTCCAAAAGGTACAGCCGTTAAAAGGCTGTCTCCTTTGAATACGAAACCCTAAAGAAAAAGTTAGGTACAATCTATAAAGGAAATTCGCAGAAATAAAACCTACTTATACTTTGAAGCTTTATCTAATAGGCGTATGTATGTAATTATTATAATATCATTGTGTTCTTTCAGGAGTATTTTTGTATTTGGAATAAATATAGTATATAGTGATTGGAAAACATCTTGAGTTAAGTGCACCGTGGTGGAGGAAAGTTGGCGCAAGTACATGCACACATTACAAAATACCTCCTACCACCTTCGGTCGCACACTTTTGAAATCGTTTAAGTATTGCGCATTTCTGCTTATCACGTACTTATTTCTGCAAATAAAAAGAAATAAAGGTTTTCCAAATTGTGGTTTCGCTCTTGTCGATTTAAGGATTGCTTATCAGTAGTGTCCAAATTCAGTATTCAAATTTGTGGCTACAACCACCTCTCCGAGCTGGCAAAGCATCGATAACACTATTAGTGTTGCAGGTGTAGATACATTAATATAGGTGGCGGATACCACTTACCATTAGGCGGGCTACATGCCTGTATTCTTACAAAAAAGAAATATAAAGACTCTTGCTCTTGCCAGTACATAATTATGAAGAAAAATCCAAGTAACCAAATCAGCTAATTGGACTAGTTCTAAATTTAAACCAACACAATCAAAACCGCGATTGTATTCTGAAGATAACATTTAAAATCAGAATTTTTCCATTGACAAACAGCAAGCCAGTCAAAAAGCCAGCCAGCCAACGTGGATTAATGCCCGGCCAACTAGCACGTATAATGCCCGCCACTAGCGCCGGCCAGCTCTAATGGGTTCCATTACGTTGCTTGCCACCTGCGCTAATGGTTCAGAAATATTTAATTGATGAGAGCTGTACAGCTACAGATTTTCCGATTCGCATTTTTCATGCACAACCTCTGACTCGTTAAGGTGTTATTCAGATGGCGCCTGCAGACTGCAGTCGGGGGCGATATATAGTCTGCTGCCTGCAGCTTGCGGTCGATTTAAGGTGATACCAGACCAAAATCGTCTCAGTAATAATAATAATAAATAATAATAAATATGTGGGACATTATTGCACACATGGTCATCTGACCCCAAACTAAGCAGAGCTTGTAATATGGCTGCCAGAGACTGATATACATACATATATATTATTAAATACATACTTAAATAGATATTAACACCCAGACATAGAACAAACACAAATGTTCATCACACAAATGTTTGATGTAGTAGCACAGGGCGTGAGCAGCGCTGGATCTTTTAAACAAGCACAACGCAGCATCTCGCAATCGGCACGTTCTTGAGCGCGCGTCAGTCTTTTACCATTTATGTGTAATAAATACTGACATATGCTTTTACTATGGCCGCCATAATATTAACTCTTCACATCAGGAGCAGTATGCAAAGTCACTGGCGCACCGCCTTGCACCGCTCCTAGTGTGCGGAAATAGTGACACAATGGCTCGTACCTGCAGCTAGATAGAGAGTTGGCGCCACCTGAGTTTCGCAGCAGTGAAACAATTCGTTCGTAGGCCACTCTTATATTTGGTGTAGTAATTCGTACAGTTACTCGTAAAACAAAACGTACGGGTACTGACCCGTACGTTTTGTTTTCAAGCTGCGCTGCTTCTAGCACTCGTTTGGTATAATTAAGCCTTAATTCTTAGCACAGTATTATCGAAACCTTATCACTACTATAGTTGATATAAAATCGAAAATAAAATGTATTGTCAATGTCTTCATAATATTGCGCAATTTTTTACTTTACTTTAATGCTAAGTAAAAGTTTAGTAGCATGTCTACTGTCTACAGTCTGAAGCTGCCGTCAAAATACTGCCTTAATGATGCAAATTTTGCTGATGCTAATCTCGTGTTCCGGAAACGAAAAATAATCGATTTTAAAAAGTATAGATTGGGGACTTTTAGACGAGCTACAGATTTCTTTAGGTCTGGATTTTTAATTGTTAAATATATGAAAGAAACTAAATTTACCGTGAAAGCTGCTAGAAAAACGCCGTCGATTGGGCTAAATAGCGTGCATTGGGACATATCTACGAGTGAAAATAACAAAGTATAGTTACTGATGCTGACGTGTCAATTGACAACTCGTCTAGGGCAGTAGTTTTTCTCAAAACTTAGAATAAAGGAGAGTTGACGCACAAATACTTAAAAGAGTAAAACAGGAGGCATAGTTAAAGAAAATAACACGTGAATTGAAAGAATTAAAAAGTTTGCCAAACACGAATACATAAATAATATTCTGGCTAACATCTTTATCATAATCTAAGGAAAACTTCTGATACGAACCACGTTTTGCATATTCACCCCAAAGAAAACTTTGCCTTTACCTACTCATTTAAAACTTCTTAACTCGGTGGAGAAGTATCACATGAATGCAAAATTACTGCGTTTGAGGCTTGAGCGACGTACATCTGATTTACATTAATTTTGAAGTACAAGACTTGCTTGACTTCCACCGGAAATTAGAGGAAGTCTAATAAAGCATTCTCGTACAAGGAATAATAGTAAAACCAAGGGGTCTCTTTACTATTACAGACACGCAGCATCTCTGGCTTTTGAATATTTTAATGTCCAGCTTTCGAGAATATAAATTTTCGTCACAATCATAGTTCTTTAGCCGTATTATGGATCTTTGATCGGGATCGCGAGTGTCAAAATTTTGTCCAAAAAAATAGCGTTGTCTATTTCCAATTTCGTACTTACGAAACTGGAAATAGACAACGCTTTTTTTGCGTCATAACCCCTTTCAAGTGTTAAAATTTTGACACTCGCGATCCCGATCAAAGATTCATAATTCGGCTGCTGGATCACCAACCAGGTTCCAGATTTTTTTTAAATAACGAAGCTCTGTGGACATATATTTCACAAAATATATATACACTAGATAAAAAAGTTATGTATGAAACTTTACCTTCATTTCAAAACCTATTCAACGATGTCCAATCGGACATGTACTATAGCTATCCCTAAAGGTTAATGTTTTTTTTTTTTTTTTTTTACTTTTAAAATTGAGACCTATGCTAATAATATAAATTTATTTAATAACTATAGTAGATAGAAGGTTCTAAAATTTAGGTAGGACTAACAGACGGCCTGACAAATAGACGGATAGACAGACAGACGAACGGACAAAACGAACTTATAAGGGTTCCTTGTAGGACTACGGAACCCTAAAAATGTGTAAATTGCTGATTTATCTTCTCTCCTTCTGTCATCATAAATGTGGTTCGTAATGATGAGTAAAACAAGTGTTTTTTTATTAGTGCGTGATGTCAATGATGACATAAAGTATGGTATTGAGCCATAGTCCTTAACTGCTGGCATTTTGGAAAACTCAAGGTCATACAGAGGGCAATTGATAGATCTATAATCGCAGTTTTTTTGCGCGATAGAATCCGGCACGAGATTATTCGCCGAAGAACTAGAGTCACCGACATAGCTATTAAAATTTGCAAATTTAAGTGCCAATGGGACATCGCTCGAGGAACCGATAACCAATGGTGAACTCTTGAGTAGAGACCACGAACCGGAAGACGCAGCGTAGGTGGGCGTTGCACTGGATGGACCGACGACACCGTGAGAGTCGCATCCAGTGGATGCAGATGGCAGGATGTCGTTCAGTGTGGAGGTTAAAGGAGGAGGCCTATACTCAGCAGTGGACGTCTTCTGACTGATGATAATAATGATGTTCAGTACAGTGTCATTATTTCGGTTTAGTACTACCGTTTCGTGTAACCCTGTTATGGGTTACACAAAGTAAATAAATCTCTATGATAGTAAATGAATCTGGTAATATAAGAAACTCAAATATTAAGACAAATGTAATCCCATTTTAACTCGTAAGTCTACTTTGAAACATTTGGCACTGAGGGAAAGCTTAACAGGAATTTTCAAATGGCTTTATTATTTTAAGCTACCTCCCTCGCATTACAGCGTCTTTCCTTCATGATATTATAAGGCATCGCCCTTGTCTGCAGGTACTTTGGGAGATACTTAGCAATTCATCAGGATGTTTCAGAAGTGCTGCATATATTTTCAGTGTAAAATAACGCCTTATAAAAAAGACGAAAATCATATTGGTTCATGCTTTGCTGTCTTTTAGAAATCAAAATATTTTTACATAATTATAATAGTCGATGTGTGTATTTATGTTCCCTATGGACTCTAAAATAGTTGTATCAATTTTGACAGGACTATATACGTATATTTCATTTTTATTCAAAACAAAAAAATTATAGAAAACAACGAAATGTGACGAATGAAATCCCTCAAGTTGAAAATCTGTCGCCATGTACTTAATAGTGTGTTTTTGCAGCCCCACTTGAGAGCCAGTTCTCATTCTAGGTTAAACATGTTTACCATCTTCGACCACATCATCAACCATAAACAAGTACAAAAATATCGGCTTAGAGAATTTCATTTCTCGACAACAAATTGTAAATTTTCTGTTACGAGAAATTATACATTAGGTACTGAATTATCCAAAATGTGCAACTACATATTATGTAGCAGACATTACTTGTAGACTCTAAGTTAGTTTAGTACATGAGCTCGGTACTTCTCCGCTATAACTTTCGGGCTGAACTTTAAATGAGATTCTACGGAAACTAGTGACATTAAGCTGTTATTCCGCTTGCAAAAGATCGAGTACCTATTACGTATTATGCTTCGTACTTTAATGGCCCGATTTTATAGTAAATGCGGAAATCTAGACTGCTGCAAAGTGCTTTGATTCCACTTTCATACTGGCGAATCACTAGATTTTTTTTAAACGGCAAGTGCCTTTATTAACTTAACAAAATACAAGCTAACACTAACAATACAAAAACAAAGACTGCCCATAGACCGTCGAAGGTTAAAAGACAATCCAAATGTTCAAGCCCAATATCAGTTCGCAGCGTACCCAATATAAATGGCCTTGCCTATGCGTTGAGCCAGACACACGCCAGTGGTCACGCGTTGCAATAACCATGCGTCCTGAAAGATTTTTGAAAATGAGGTGAGATCCCCAAGGCCCCCAAGGATTAGAATATGGAATGTAATCTGAGTGTCTCCAAGTCGCGAGATTTTGTTTTCAGTTTCTTTTAGGCAATTGTGCGCCATCGTAGACATTATCATCAATGAACATCAGGCGAGAAGGTGGTTTTCATTTACATTATTTAAGTTTGTATGAGTGAGAGTCTACTGTGTTGGTTAGCAGCAAAATTAAATTAAATAAAAAACGCAAATGCCTGGCAAGGTATTTAAAAAAACACAGAGTCGTTCCTTATAAGATAAGGCTCTTAAATGAAGTATTTTCTATACTCAATCAGTTTTCCCCTTTCATTTGTACAGGTATATTACAGGATTCGTACATATACGCATTTTTAACCGACTTCAAAAAAAATAGGCAGGTTCTATGTTCCACTGTATATTTTTTTTATGTATGTTCATCGATTTCTCCGCCATTTTTGACGGATTTAAAAAATAAAATATTTTGTTCGGTAGGGTATACTTCCAATTTGGTCCCATTGTCACCAAGTCAGGATCTGATGATGGGATCCCAGGACAATCGAGGGCAACCCCAAAATTTTATAGGCACTTATTGCCTTTTTCATATAGTTTTGAAGTCGGTTTTTAATGTGATCCACTTGTTGAAACTCCTCTCAGCAACAATTTTTCACACATTTTGACCCGGAAAGCGTGAAAAGTATAGCATTTTGCTTTATTTTGTGTGACATAATTAAGTTCATTGACAATGAACAATGAATCCACAGAAAACAATGTCGCATTTTTCTGCAATGTGAAAGGGGGATGAAATTTTGTTTTCACTGCACTTCCTCGTGTTGGGTATCGTTGAAAAGGTCTTTTAAAATGAAGGTAAAGTTACATATATCACTTTTTTATAAAGGCTGTCCTTTGCGAAATATGAACAACTTTTTGCCAAAGTGGCAAAAAGTCCCCCCCCTGCATTTCTAAACTATAAGACATAGAAACTTTTAACTTACAATACGGAAAGGTCATAATTACAAACTTCATTCAAAATTATTTCGAACATTATCTGATTCTGACTGTTTGAGTAACAGAGATAAAACTGTAATAAATTCAAAGCGTTCTAACTTAAAGGTCCTTTATTTACCTTTATGTAAAGTGATCATAAATATAAACTATATGGATAATATAGTATAAACCATAAAAAAGACATAGCATACCTACTATGTCGCAATGATACATCTCTGAAATTTGGCTATCAACAGAGCTTCGTTCGTTCGAATTTTTCTATACCTATCAATTTCTGAACTATGACTACAGTTATATGGCTTTGGTTACGGAACCCTAACCTATGTGTGTCTAGCCACGCTCTTGGCCAGTTATTATTGAAAAGTACTATTTTTTACTTGGTAAAAAATAGTACTTTTCATGAGTCAAAGTTGTTTAAATATTAGGCGCATAATATTCACCAAGTGCTAGAGCACTGTTATGGCATGAACACTGTACGAATCCTACACATATCAGAATTTTCAACACCATGATGGGCCAACCATTCTGTCGCATCTGCAAACAATGCATCAAAGTGTCCCGTACAGATCCAGCGAACTATCGCACTAACGCTTGTTCACATTCAGCTTTGTATTCCCGTTTATTTGAACTAAAACTTTTTGATTGTCTCCTAGTGTGGTGTGTTTGGACTAAAACACGGCTGCATTATATTAAGGCAATCGAGTAACAGATGGCGCGATACGAGTATAACATAAATGAATATAATAGTTTTATATATATATTTCGTTATATAAAATATTTTTATTTATATAGTATTATTATTATTTAGGTCTAAACACTGTTTTAAACTATCACGGTTGTTCACTAAAGTTATATGATTATTTACGGGATATTTACCCGTTGTTTCCGTTTTTTATTTTTTTGCTGGACGCGGGTCCTAACCACTGGATTGAATTTCATAATTCCGAAATCCTGTCCACCGAGCGTCACTACATACCAAGGCTGGAAAAAGGAAACTATTGAAATCTCGAAATGCCAGAATTTCAATCGAGGTGATGGTTTTCAACTCGCTAGTGCGTGGAATCCAGTATTAGGTTGCCTTAAAAATAAAAGTCCGCGTTCAAAATGTGTTCAAAATACTATACGCAGTGATACAGTGAGTGTGTTTTGTCGAGACTTAGGTTCGAGTTCGAGTTCCAGTGATAACCGTAGCAAAAGACTAAGAAAGAGGGTAGATCGTTTTGTCTGTACCTAACTTTGAACTTTTTCACCAACCACCCGCATTCTTCAGTCTTCCCGTGAACATGGTGCATGTAACTGCGCCGAAATATCGGGAGCTCCTTCCACAACCTTACCACGGTAAATATCCCGTAAATAATCATATAACTTATTAAGGTCTATGGTCTAGTACAAATATTAAAATTTGCAATTTGAAGTGGCAATGGGCAGACCTCAGACATCGCTTGAAGAACTGATAAACCAGAAAACTTCTTGAGTGGAGACTACGAACCTGTCGTTCGGACGTGTCCTGGCTGATGATGACAATGATGATGATTGATGATCTACAGTCCGGCCACTGAGGGAATACGCTTGACAGGTGCAATAACGTTATAAAAAAATGAATGAAAAGAATGATCTTTTAATATTTTACTGTAGTATATTGATCAGAATGATATAAAATAATAAATAATATAAATAAATTTAATATGTAAAGGAAAAAAAATACATTAAAATCGGCTAATCATTAAACGATACATACGTAAGCGTTTAAAGTTTGTAGTTGGATTAAAAGGGATGTTCTGTCCCTTTCCCACAAAGTGAGTGTCAATATAAAGTGAGTATGCGCTCGCGATCACTCTCGCAAATCAGTTTTATCGAACGAACTAAAGAGCGAGGGATCTGGGAACTAGTTTGCGTAGCTCGTCTGTGGGAGCACTTTAACGACCTATAGTTCGTTCGCAAACTACACAAGACAATCTCTAAGCTTTTTTAAGCTCAAGTGCAGTTAAAGAAAAAAATATAGTTAGCACATTGTACGTATTGCACAACTTTAAAATTTCTGGAACAAAATTGTCTTACTTAGTATAATAGGAACAACTAACACGTTCCAGCTCGCAGTCTGCAAACAATTGGAATGAATCAAAGTGTCCCGTCTCGTGCAGATGTGAGTGAACTACTCCGCTTATGTCCACATCTTGCTTTAGGTTCACTGTAAGTACTTTGTAGGAACTTATATGTACAACGATACTGAAGGGGTACAATGAAAGCTTTCAGAACAAGGATCTAAACTTTATTTTAACAACCGAGTACAAGTTTTGTAAGCTTAATTGCAGTTTTGTAATTATAACGTATACTATATTTCGTAGCATTCGAAGCTTCGTAAGTAGCCAAGCAGTAGAATGTGCGCTTTATAATCTGACGGCACCCGATTCGATCCTCGAGCCTTGCAACAATGACTTGTCTAGTTCCTAAATAAATTATATTATGTGCAATTTTGATGCCATCGCTCAAAAACGACATAGGAAAACATCGTGAATAAACCGGTATTCCAAGAATCTCAAAAAGTTCATAGACATGACATTCACCAACCTACACTAGGCCAGCAGGTGTTAGCCCTGGTGCCGGGGCAATAGAATACGGCACCGGTACCCCCTGCCTGTAGTAAGAGCCTACTAAAAGGGGACCTATGGGTTCGGGATGGTCAAAGTTGGGGCTCTGACCATCCACTTAAGCGTACCCAGGGAGAGTACGTTGTGTGACCAACGTTGTCGAGAGTGAAGGGACTGAGACAACACGCAGTTGTCTCGGGAGGAGCCATAGCGCAGTGCTGAGGGCTCCGGTGCGTTCCTCTGGAGATCCCGGAGCCCTCTTGTCAAGCACTAAGGCTGGTCACCGGGGGGGTTTTAGTGGGTACAATCCCACATAACCTGGCTGCACCCCAATGCAGCCGGGTATCTTTGGAAGATATCCCCCTCGAAAAAAAAAAGGGCACCAGGTGTTCTATGGGGAAGCTTACATAATGTTCGGCAGTGCACGTCTTCTACTTGATGACGATGGTGATGATGACATAGACATTTACTATTCAGAACGCCATGTTATGCCGTTAATTAATCCGTGGTCAACGATGCTGGTATCACAACTAGCTAAATTTTTTCGTTACTTCCCTAGTTTTATATTTTGTTGAATACTGTTTGTTGATCCTTAAATTAATTGAAAAAATAATAATAATTGTGCATTTGGTATGCAAAAAAAAACAACGGTTATGAGAATTATTTGAACTTGTAGGTACTTATTTACATTGGCCAATTAAGCTTTTAAATGCTTTCAAACTGACTGTAGTTCAATAAACAGCATTTGTCCCCATATTCTTCCACCGTTACGGATATAATATTTTCAACACTTCAAATATAAAAATTACATAAGAATATTTCGAGGTATTGCCTTTTCAATAAATAAAGAATATCACGAGGCAGTACCAACTACCACTGAAATAGATAAAAATTCAATAAAATAGTCTGATTAAGTACTATCTTCTAGTTACTTTGATGCTCACAACGCCCGCACAATCCGTTTCACACCTTTGTCTACCTTTTGCTTTTCCTCCCAAATCGAGCTTTGAACTCCTTGTTGATTTGTTTTTAGTTCATTTACTCACACATTTGTGAGTTTGTTTCTGAAAATGGCATTGTCTAGGCTTACAAAGTAAATTTCTGCAATTTGTGGTATTTCGCAACACCTATTTATAAAAAAAAACGCAATATTATAGCATTTTTTATGTGAAACTAGTAGTTGAAGAAAATAAGGTACTTATAATGTAACTTTTTAAGTTTTGGCGAGTCAAATTTGTGTAAGTATACATTTTTCGCTAAGCCGCGGAGGCTTAGCGAAAAATGTTTACTACACCACCTGATCAAATCGAACGCCAAACCAACGAACAAAAACTTCATAGAACGTAACTTAAAGATTTTTATTATACAAGAACATAGAGGTATAATCGCATGACCTCGTAGTTCCTGTAATAACATTCAACTGAGTCACATAATCGTTTTATGACCCCATGACGTTTCAGTAGGAATAGCGAGAGCTCCATACCGCAATGCGGTACATTTGGAGGAAGAAATAATCTCCTCGGTGACACCGCATCCGTTCTTATTATGGGCTTATTGCTTACCACTGTGCAACAGTGTTGACAGCTGGATAACTTTGCTGCGCTCACCAGCCACACTATCTTTTTCGCATGTTTGCAACACTTTTGAAGGTATAAGAAATCGCCGAGTTTATTCACAAAACATTGACTGGAAAAAAAAAACCAGTGAGTATTTAAATTCTCACTCAGTGATTTTTCAATTATTATTTTTGAAAACTAGCATATGAGATAGCTCTTAATGTTGAGTGTGGCCTTAAAAGGGGTGAACTGGAACTCGCGCTATGTGCTGATAAACTTGTCGTAGTTCCGAAAATAAAAGTGTAAAAACAATAAATGAGACGAGCGCTCAACTCACATTAAAAATACCGCCAATTGTGGTTGAAATTATTATAGTCAAGAAACTGGTTTAATTTTACGAGAGAAATTCCCGTTATCAATAACAGAATTAATGGTGTAATATTTTTTTGTACTTGTAGAGAGAGATGGGGGTATTATCGTGAGATCAAATGCGAACTACATCTGCTCCTGTCTGTAAGCCGATCGATCCCGAACGCTCTGCTAAGAGTGAAGCCAAATAATAGGAAGAAAAAAACAAAAAGATATTTCCTTAGAATTAGGTATACCTACTGAGTATGTTTGCACTACAGCACAACTCAGTGCAAGTCTCAGCTAGCGACTGAGCGAAATGTTATCACTGGATAATTCTAGCAAGTACTTTACTGCTGAGATAATCTGAAATATAAAACGATAAGTCTTTTGAGGCTTTCATATTATTATATTCTCAATAATTTGCACATTATGTAATTCACATACAGATTTTGGTATTTATGTTTAAGGTACAGATCTTTATGTTTAAGGTAGGTATCCGCGCGGTCCTTTTGGAAATCGATGGGGGAGGCCTATGTCCAGCAGTGGACGTCCTATGGCTGAAATGGTGATGATGATAAGGTATCACATAATGACTCTAAATGTGTATGGCAACAAAATGCGAAGCGATTCGATTTATTCCATAATTGATTTGTCTTCTAAATACTCGTCTAGGCCATAGTAACAATTTGTGAGCTATATGTCTTTTAGGGTTTTGGAAAATTTATTTTAATTTAGCCATTACCTAAATATATATACAAATATCATTTTAAATATATACGAAGTTTCATCAAAAACGGGAAGAGGAGCTGCCGAAAAAGGTAACTTAAGAGATTAAGGTAAGATTCTATAAATAATTTCTCGCTGTTCACTTTTCGTTCACAGAGTCTCGTCCCTGCAAAGCCACAAAATATTCAAATAGTATACAACTAGTGTTGTATGAAGAAACCATCGATATCGATAAAAATAATTACTAAAATTACTGTTGAAACTATTAATACTATCAATATGCATAATAGATAGTAGTACGAGTCAGCACAGCAGCTGTCACTTGTCGAAAGATGGCACCCAAGGCGTGGTTAATAGATAGAGAAAACGCTTAGAAACACTTCTTTAAAAACTCTAGTAGGTATAAACGAATAGATTAAGTTTGTTTCCAATCACAGTAGAATGTACTGAGTAGTTGCTCTGCCAACTAGCCAAGTATAACTACGTAGTCCAAGTTAGAAAATAGAAAATTTTCAAAATAACTCACACAACTCAAAACCCGCGAATCACGGAATTCTCGAAATATGTTACAGTTATAAAAACAATCGATCAAAATTTATCGATAACTTTGATATACGCCTGTTATCCAACAGTAGCACAGACTGTATTCAGTAAAACCCAAGGTGAATAATAACTACAGCCACACGCCTCATTTAGCGCAAGGGTTGTGACTAGAGATGGAGAACTATATTCTATGTGAGATTTTGGTGTCATTATCTTGAGATGTTGGAGTTTTGGTTGCTGTATCTTTGTGTAAGTAAATATTTGGCAGTAAAATGTATCAGAACTATGAAATTTTAAATTAAATTTTATCATGTTATATTAAGTCATATTATTTATTAAAACTAGAAAGTAAACGGGTATTTTAAGACAATATGTTTTAAATTTTTACAAAGATAATTAGCAGGTTAAAAACAAAACATTTATTTTTTAATGCCATAGGTGGCAAACAAGCAGATGGGCCGCCTGATGGTAAGCAATCACCGTCGGTAAGTAGTCACCTATATATTCTAGATTTTCATGGCTAAAAATATTTATAAAAGTTATATTTGTAATTTTGTAAGACTTACTTGAAAGAGAGGTCGTAGCTGAGCGGAAGCATGTGCGCTTTACAATCTGACAGCATCTACTTTGATCCTCGGCCCTGCATCAATGACTTATGCGATGGCTTCGAAACTGCACATATTTATATAAATACTAATATACTTCAAATAAATTGTATACTGCAGTTTTGAAGCCATCGCCCAAAAACTGAGAAAGAAAACATCGTGAAGCGCTGAAGAAAAGATCTATACCTACTAAGCAGTGTGAGAAAAATGGTTGATGATGATAAAAAGCTTTTTTACCCTTATCCCCCCAATCATCATATCTAAAAATTAAATTAATCTCTGCTTATTTTGTTTGCTCTGACAAGTTTAACGGTTCAATGATACTTGAAGGTAGGAAGTCTGTGGAGGTGTGGAGGTAGGTCACGTATAGGAAGGATAATCCCACCCAAAGAGTTTCATTCGCAGCAATACGTAGCCATACGCTTCCATCAGTAACTAAAGAGGCACACAGATTGTCAACTGCTGAAGTACTGTAAGCTTCCTAAACCATATTGTCATTGTAGTCGAATTTAAAACCAAAATAGTTAAAATTTCGGTCAGGTACTTCGATGTGCTGCTAACATTAAGCAATATTTTTCCATTCTGCCACCTGCCCCGGGCTGTTTGGTGTTTACATCGATCCCACTTCCCCTTTGTCTCTAGCAATGAGGGCTGTTGCACGATCCATCCACCTATAAAATAAAATGAAATAGTTGATTGTCCAGATTTGCATCCATAACTTACTAAAATTAAAATACAAAAGTTCCACTATGTTTTCATTAAACTAAGTAGTGCTTTGTTGTAATTCTCATTACAACAAAGTATATAATATAATTTTCTACGTTATTAAAGATTTTTATTAGCGATTCTGATGGTGACAGTTGTCAACCTGCTCGCACGCGTAGGAATGATAATGCCGTTGCTTCTAACCTAACTACCGTAATAAGCCGCGCAATTTGCGCATACTATAGTTCGCACAGACTGCCTAGACTATTGTTCGATAATTAAACTTTTACAGCATAGAGATACTTTAACGATCTAGCAAGCTGATTCCATAGATAATCCCGTGAAATATTATCGATTCTAGGTGGAATGCACTGCATTTCTACGATCTATATTAGCACCTCAATTTTAACATCGTGAATCGGTCCGATTCTTAGGGTTCGAAAATCGATCTAGTGAATATATCCACTCTGTCAGAACGATCTAAAAAATCGATTTTCTGACCTCAAAAAATCGATTTTCCGATTAATCGATTAAAGATCGACATGCCTATGCCAGTGCTACGATGCCCTATCGGACAAGCGACGTTGAACACTATACAAGCGACATAACGTCTAAATTGAAGTAAATGTGGCAATGTGTTTGTGTAATAGATGTCTGGGAATGTATAACGAGGCTCGGACGTTTTTTGACTGTTTTCACTTAGAGATTGTGACTCTATAGGTATTGTATCTCGATGGTACACACAACATCTTTGAAGTTGAGTCTCTGTGTTATTTTTGGTCTGAGTGACTAATGCCCTTACGGTGGAAGGTAAACTAGATACGGCACGATCTGCACTAAAGTGACACTTGACGTCTCTACCGGGGCCGATGTGCACGTTCTGTTTTCTTTTTTGTTTCTACCCTCTATTACAATTAAAAGATAATTGATCTTGTTTGAGAGGGATTGAGTAAAAACATTTGACAATTAATAAAATTACAATTCCTTATTGGTACCTAACATTTTGCTTGTTAAATCATAACATATATAACATCTTTTTGTTAATGTCCTTTCCCCAAAGGTCTACCCGCTGAGCTTCAACATGAAGCGTTTCAAAAAGGGTGTCTACTGTCTACAATACCTCTCCGTGCTGGCAAAGCACCATCAACACTGCTAGTGTTAGGTACTGGTGTCCATAGGCGGCAGAGTCTCTGTTTACTATTAGGCAGATCATATGCTTGTTTGGCGCTCTTTTCATTAAAAACACTTTGTATTGCGGAATAGTAAGTGATTTTGTTAGGCAGTCTCTGGAACAATAGTTCCGATACAGATTTTTTTAATGATAAAAAGCCACGAATAACACAGGCTAAATTGTACTACGTATTGTTACTTTCAGGCCAACAAAACTGTAGGCAAAAGTTACTTGGTGTCTCATACTTTTTTGTTTTAAAGTACCTAGGTAATCCAATAGATCTTTCAAATAGATACGGACACATGGAGACTTGGAGACGCGGAGACACAGGCACCAAAACAGAAAAGCAGCTTAAAAATAGAAAAGCAATATTTGTCAAGATCGATAGTATTATCGAACCAGTAGAGGAAAATGTTGAGTCAATTCTTTAATCCTTACCTAGATACATCGGCCAGTAAAGACATCTGACAAAGGCTGTACTCATGGCGTAAAACTTTTCGGATAATATTCTTCATTTCACATTTCTACCGGGAAAATGTGTTGCTGTTGATAAAATAACAAATTAAGCACGTGAGTAAAATTGTTTTTCTAACTTTTATTCCGTAATGTTGGAAAGATTGTGTTGAGGTTTTAAATGACGTTGACACGATTATAACTAATATTATTTTGATGATTATTAGGTACGCGTTTAGTTATCTACGGAATATCATGATCTGTAGTAGATATTTGTTTAACATAATAATTCATAGTCAGTGCATAATTTTCACTTTATTTTGTTCAGCCAAATCTAGAAAAGTATGTGTTTCTTGTTTTGTTATATTATTAGTTTTCTACAATCCAGGGCAACCTGTAAACTGAAAATGAATAAAAACTCACAAAACATTTTTGTTTTACTTTCTCATGACGTCTTTGATTAAAAACGTTTTATTGTTTAAGTTGGGTCAAAGCTGTGTGAACATTAGGCACTTAGCCTTTAAAAAAGCGTATATCAAAGACCGGCAACCTCAAAACGATTCCAACGACACTTAAATCGCGTACTACCAGTATAGGTACAGCTCAACAAATAGACAAGAAACTGGATTAGGCACCCGTGGGACTTCGGCGGTCCGTTCGTGTACTCTACAAATTAAAACTTACCTTGACACTCTATTCCTGGAAGTTCTGGTTAAGAGAAACATTTTTATTCTCGAGTGTAGTTTGAGATTTAAAGAGAACGTATTTGAACTTTCTTAAAAAAATTAAGGAATTAAATATATTTCAGTGTATTTATTAATTTTAATTTAAGTGTCCGGTTAGATCTACGATATATATACGAATATATTGCACATTTCAAAAATGTTGAAGATAAAAAAAACACTAAGTGGTAATAATAAAAATTAAAAAAAATATATTTATTTATGACATAAATTACAAAAAATATATTATATTGGTGTAATTATCTTGTTTAGTGTTGTTTTTTTTGGCGAAGGAGATCCATGAAAACCAAAATATTCACACATTAAACATATAATATTAGAGAAAGAAATTAAACCCCCTAACTCTACAATTATAGACGTCATGAAAATGTATTAAAACATGTTTTTTTGGCTGCTATGTGATAATGTTTTTTATTTTCTGTTTTCGGCATAATTATTGAGAAACAATAATAATATTATTTGTTTTATTTTGTCAACCTACGAAGGTTAATATAAAGCCAAAAATTTTAGTAAAAAAACCGCTTTTGTGACTAATTAAATATTGAAATAGGGGTTAAGACCGATACTGCGTCGCTCGGCTAATGCGGCATGATGGTTGGCGTTTCTTTCGCTAGGTGGTGGCACTGAAGAGAGAATTTTTTCGTTTCTCTTTTCTGTGGTTCTGATAGTGTAATTCGCCATACAAGAGTTCTAACTATCCACATCCTAGCTTTATCATCAGATCACATAAACATAATTAAATTTATTTGCATTCAGGTTTAAAACCAAAATCATTCATTGTTAGTTCATTAGTTACTAAAATGTAAAAAATTTAGTGAGGTTAAAATAAAGCGTGTACAAAAAAGAAAATAATTGCTGAGCTGCTACTTTTAAATTATTTCAACAGTTTAGTCTTAACAAGTTAATAAAGAGACGAACGGAAGTACAGAGTTAAGTACTTTCAGATTAATATTAGTGTGTTTGATGTCCTATCTATGTGAATAGGAAACATAATTTCCATATTGTAGTGTGAAGTTTCATACCGATGATTACGTACGTCATCCATCATTACTATTCTATTACTTAAATGAGCGAGAACTCGAAGCACAACAGATCAGTTTCCTGTTTAATGCAAATGAGCACGTGATTCGCAAAACAACATCGTCATCATGAAAGATTAGACAGTAAGACAAATGGACGCAGATATCTACGAACATTACACACATTGTACTGGTCGCATTGTTCTCAAAGAGACGGCTGTTCTTTTTTTCTTGTTTTCCTTTTTTATTGCTCCATTTGTGCCAAGCCTGCCTTGTGTCTGTATATCTCTGTTGCAGTGTATTTCCGTTGACAGTATCTGAAGCATTGTCTAAAGACTATGATATTAGTAAATATTTTTGCGACAGGTTGACCAGTTTGATGTTGTTAAAGCAGTTGAAATCAGGAAACATTTTGATTTCAACCGCGAGCATGTACATTCTTTTAAGCGTTTACAGATGGATGACACCTTGTCATAATCTTAGTTCACTGCTGGACATAGATCTGTTCTAAGGCACGCTGATCCCTTACCTACGTGTATCGTTATGTCATCGATCTCAGGTCAGTGGATGACATGTAAAAACCTTTGGTTCGTTTTCAAACAAATTTATGACCTTCCACAACATTACCACGGTAAATAACCCGTAAATAACCATATAACTTTAAATTTATGATGTTTTTATTATAAAAATAAAAAAAAACTCCCATAATGACCTTAAAGCTAGCACTGCCAACTGCCAATGTGTGAATGCACTATTACGCGCATGATGGATGGGTAACTGACTTCTGCTTGGAACTCAATATCTGTCTCTACCAGTATTGCTCTATGTTCTCTGTGCTTCATGGGGCCTTAATTAGGGTAGACCGCGTATTTAATTGAATAAAAACATTGCATAATTAACCAGAGGTACAGAAGCTAGTAAGGGATGGTGGCGGACTGTGTACATTTACCTCGAAAAGGTTTTTCGGAAGTTTAAATAGGACTAACGCGGTCTTTTATTTATAAATGTATACATTTTGTAACGCTGTTAAAGTGGAAAACATTTTTATTAATAGCTCTAGATGAATCATATGTTTGTCAGTTTGTCAGCCCAGTTTTTTTGTTGAGAACTAATATAGTGATTATAAAACCAGGAGCATTCTGAAGCTGCATGAAAGCGTCTTCCACGCAGTTGTAGCTGTTTCACGGCACACCGGGACCTTTGCCGGGGATTTGCCGACATAGGGACCGACATAGAACTGGGAAAGCCACGTGATCTGCATGCACCCGGCAAGATGGGCGAAGATTGTCACTCAATGAGGGTCTACAGATGGTCGACGACTCACTGGTCGGCTTTGAACGAGGTGGCGTAACAATCTTCACGCCTTTTACCCGAATTCGGATAGAGATGTATGAAAGGGAATGGGGGAGGCCTTTGCCCAGCATTGGCACGAGACAGGCTAAGCAAAAAAAAAAAAACAACTAAAAACATCACAGCTGCAAAGTATAATAAAGTAAAATGAATGTCCTTACAATGATGACTTCCTGACATATCCCTTTAATCCATTTATCTTGTTATGTTATAAATCGCCAGCGTTGACCCGTATCTATGTCCACTCTCTTTTTATAGCTCCAAAATATACTTAATTGAAGTAAGTGTGAAAAGGGTACTCAACCTTTCTAATAATGGATATGAAATCATTTGGAAGGTTTTTGGTCTGGTTGATTGATGGAAGGGCTAATATTAGATTTGCTCAATGGAGTGCGAACGTTTTAACTATTATACTTATATATGATTAGCAGACCTTGTGGTTTTTGGTTTTACACGCTAATTATCCTATAAAAACAGTTACGGTCCGGGATAAACGAAACTAAGGTGAAAAATAAGTAATTTCAAGTTGTGCTTTCATTTGTATTTGAAAAATATACCTTCTTCGTTTTACGGGTTAATTAGGTTATCCTTCTAAAACAAATACAATATAACTAGTTAACTAGTTTGTACTAGAAAATAGCCGTTACTGAAAAAAAAAGAGTTTTGTTTATTTTATTCCTGACAATGGCATGTCATCGAGGGAAGAATTTGTAGCATTACAAAATGAAAGAAAAACAGTGTAGTTTATAAAAAAATATTAGCGTGTCAAAGTTATATGAAAATAAAGCCCTGTTAAATACCAAAAGTTACATACAGAAGACGACTAAAACCAAACCAAATTAAAACTAGCAAAACTACTACAAAAACGTATAATAATGTAAAAGAGTAGGTAAATATATTCATCACAAAAAGAATGAGAAATAGTGCAAAATGAGAAGGAGCCACGCGCGCACTCTTCTTGAAAAATACCGCTGAATGTAGTATTAGAAATACCTGTCCTGTCACGGTCGCCAATTTCTTGTTTGAAATACTTGTTCTGTCATATTCTCGTAGTTTTTTTTAAAGTTGGCTATTTTGTAGTCTTGTTAGGTTGATGTTCTCGTGATTTCCACTTGTCTTGTCCTGATTTTTTGTAATGGTTGCGAAACGGCAATTTCTTTGTTCTTCATAAATCCATCATAAATCCAAGTGATTGTTATCTTTCCAATCCGGTTTTGCTTGTCATGTCAGTTTTTTTCTTCTTTTGGTTTGGCATGTATTTGTTTGCTAAACATATGGTTGACATTATAGTCGGAATAATTGTCTAAATCTTACTTGATTCCCGCATAATATAAATAAAATAACTAAATTATTGACAATGGCTTTATTTACGTCACATTACGTCACATCTACACCTACTTGTAGCGTCATAATTAATTTAGGTAATTAAGACATCTAGACTGAACTGAAGCTGGTTTTTCTAAAACAGTTTGAATGCAAAAAGTTCCAAGTGTTTTGCTTCCCATCCGCTGATTACTTCGCAACTGCCAGTAGGACGGGAGCAGCTTTAGAAATGCAGCTAGGGTTACCACCATAGATCTGTAGTTACATGTCATACAAGAAATCGTATTTTTTGTACACAGGGTGTTTGAAAGTTGGGTGCAAATTATAGGTTAGGTCAACAGAGCATTATGTGCCTTATGTACTTTTATTTAACGAAGTAGTTTTTGTTTTATATTTATAATTTATTTAGATATTACGCAAAAGAGCTAAAGTCTAAAATCCGATATCATTATAGACAAATATGTTAGATATGATCTAAATAGCCTAAGCTGTCTAGCTAATCTCCTTAGTGGGTTTTAGTGTTAAGGGTGTTTTTGCTCACGCATGCGGGCCAATCCCGCGTTCCCCAGACTCGCGTCCCCAAGACATTTTGAGGAGCGAATCCGTAAGTGGCATTATAAACGCCCTTACAGCTTTGCATCCAACTATAAATACACAACCTGTGTATTTATTTTAGTTATTGATAATTAATTAGCTTGAATCTCACGCAGGCAATTTCCCTACATCATCCGGGGCAGCTCCAACAGTTACCTTCAGCTGTACGTGGTGCATTCACATGGCAGATGGACCTGTGGCCTTAGTACGAGCACTTGCGTAAAAGTTATCGTTACGTAAACGATTATGAAGTATTTTTGTATATTGTATAGAAGAAAAAAATACAAATCATTAAGTCATGGAAAAACAAGTGTTTTTTTTAATACTTCCGATAAAAGAGCTAATAATGGTGTTGAATGGGAGCGTTTGGGAGCTACGATACCCCAGACAGACAATCAATGCACACATAAACATACTCGTAGATGATAGATGACAAAGACACACAAATTACAAAATAACTGGCCCGTCATTTTCGAGAGTCCGCCACATTGGATATAGAATGACGTCACCTAATTAACCATGCATTGTAACTAAACTAAACGTGTATGCAAAATTTCAGCTCAATCAGTTGGATATAACTGTTTTAAAATTCAGTTGCAAGATTATACTCATACAAACATGACAAGAAAAAAATAATGTTAAAAGTATTTAGTCTACAAATACAGGGTCAGCGTGAATATGCGAATGTAACCTTATGTTTTGAACTGTCTTACCTATATTTAGGTACAATTTTCTTCTTACATAGTTTCTACGGAGTGTACAAGTTCGATCTAATAGTTAAGAGAGTATAAAGTCTATAATCCTATTTTTAGTGTAACCCTATGCTATTTAACTTTACTATGTTACTGCTACCGCGACCGTGTAAAGAGCAGTTCTAAAACTTTCTACCCACGGCTTAACGTCACGCCCGCTTCGAAAGTGGAACTGGCCAACGAGTTTTTCTTTAAAGTTACTTTTAGTCAGCAAACAGTTTTTTTCTTGACTGCTATCGGTTGTGGAAAATATTTGAACTATACGTTAATTTACGATTGTTTTTTCTTGTTTACCTTCCTTGATCAACATTTGTTTTATATTTAATCATTGTACACCACAAATTGAACTTTGTTGCTTTGGAATACTACCATTTAGTTCTCCAGGGAAATTAACTTTCGATGGATGAAGGTCGTGAAGGTAGGAATTCTATATTGAGTTTACTACACACTTTCCTGAAGGAAATGTTGCTTTATTAAAAATCAACAATCAGGTTTACACCAACAATCACGGTCTTCCGGGAATTGAAATATAAGCTAGCCACGTGCCTGAAGGAATTGAATTGACTGGACGTCACAAATGAGGTTGAAAAGAACAAACAAATAAAATCATAAGTAAATATAACAAAGGGAAAATATTGGGTTTACTTAAAATGATACTATACTCTGACATAGTTTCTTAAATTTGACAGCTGCAGAAGATTGTAAAGATGATAACAATGATAAGGATGTAAGGTGAATGAAAGTTGTGAATGACTCATACTTCCTAGGTTTTTGTGTATATTGTTTTGTACATTTATTGACTATAAATGTATCTACTACTACTACAGTAAAATATTTAAAAAAATGCTTTCGTTCAGCTTTTAACAATGTTTCCTAGACTAATCTGCATGCGTATATCTATTTTGTAACAAAGTCATAGCTAGCAAATTGTATGCACAGAAACAAAACAGTTACAAGCTCGGTAACACAGTTCAGTTCAGACGCTCGTAAGATATATTTATATGTCAGCAAAATTGTCCCGACCATTAGCGTTCAGGGAATCATGAGTACGTAATAAAAACTTTCTTAAGTGTAAATGGTTATTTCTCACATCAACCAACCACGTTCTAACATTAAAATAGATACACGAAGTTTGATCTAGTCTTTCTTGTTCTATGTGGCAACTATGTTTTTACAATCTACAAATAAATACACAAATTCTGATCAAATATTATTTGTTCTATCTGGAAACCATATTCTAACATTGTAAAAATATAAGCCCAAATTTGGAGTTCTCACTGCATTGTAGGAAATGTTGTAAGATACCTACAAAAAACCTACCTAAAACCCAACGTAACCCAACTATTTAGCTCAACCCAAGAAGAAAGTAATGTTTTTCGGGTGTATGTTTGACTGCGTATTTCTATACTACTATTTGTAGATTTTGAAGCCCGATGTGTCGCTTGATTCGTCTTCATCTAGAAAATTTTGTCGAAGATTTAATGGTTACTATATAATATGGTAATGACTGCATTACATTTTGCAGTTGGGTTTTTTGTAATATCAAAAGTTCTTCATCACCATGGAAAAACATTTACATTTGAGTCTTTTAAGAAGAAAAACAAAAACGAATAAATACATCGCAAAAGCATTCGCATTTAAAATTAGAACGCCTTTTCCCCTAGTATTAGTATTTTAGTAACCTTGACAATTAATACAACATAACAAAGGTAAAAGATAAGGTTTAACAAACTATAACTCAAGGTCAAACTGAACTGCTTTCCTATTAAATAAATAAGTAGTTCAGTAGAGAAGGTTTGAATCGGCACTTTACAAGTTACAATGTACTTTCTTGCCAGTAACTGAAGAGGTAGGTGTATAGTTTATTTATTGCGGTAGCAGGTAACCTCCAGGGAAATTAAAGACAGATTGCAACGTCAAAAAGTTCTGTTGATCACATATTGTAAGAGAATCCAAGGAAAAAATAACTAATGTACATCTTCTATTATTGCACACATAGGTATATTTGATTCACTTATTTATTTAGATGGTGAGCTGGCTTAGCGAACACTATTATAATTCAGCTTTATTTATTAGACGTAGATACCACATAGGATTTTTAAGACAATTCTAGATCTCATTGTGATAGACTTCTAATGTAAATTCATGGCAGTTATTTTGGTGC
This sequence comes from Agriopis leucophaearia, assembly GCA_949125355.1. Classification (NCBI taxonomy): domain Eukaryota; kingdom Metazoa; phylum Arthropoda; class Insecta; order Lepidoptera; family Geometridae; genus Agriopis; species Agriopis leucophaearia. The sequence continues at coordinate 7,079,763 of OX421267.1, forward strand.
AGTTCTTGCTCGTATAAATTACGGTATTGACTTATAATTATCACTTCGTAAGGACCGGGCCAATAGAAATTTTTCAATGGTACCGCAGTGGTGAGCCCAAGTATATTACTGACCAGTTCTGAACTTAGTCATACTGTCACTTGGTTGGTGACCGCTCGTTGTAGTGATTAGCAATGCGGCGTTTTGATTCGACATTTTGACATAGTTAACGAATTTTTAAGTAATAGGCGTTCTGGGATGCAAAGTCTGTTAACTTATCCTTACTTTTGGGATATTTGCCATAAAGTAAAGGTTTTTAGGCCGCCCAATGGCCTCTGACTTAGCCATTTGTATAGGTTACACCACGTTTCTAAGGTAATGTCTCCTAAGTGATATTACTTTTCAAGAATGGTTCATAATGCGATTGAAATTAAAAAACAGGAAAGATGGATTTAAGTTGGTGGTGCAGTGGCATATCGTAATAAGCAAGTGTATTACGTCGTCAGCAGACCATATGATTCGTCATTTTGTAAATCAGCGAGCGTTTACAACATTAGTAAAATTACGAATCATACAACTTACAGGGCACAGAGATTTGACATCTTATATCTCGGGTTGACGAGCGCAATGCATTGCCATCCAGGGTTTTGAACTGTTGAAGTTCAAAATTCTGAGTGGCGTTGAGCTGTTATGGGCAAGCGTGAAGAGCCATCAGGCGAGCGACTACGCTAGTCTCGTCACCAAGTTTCATAAAAAAAAAAAAAAAATTGTAAACGATGTACGATATAATATTTAACGACAAAAACCTCTTTTTTTATTTCTTTTTATTTTAGATAAAAGCATGCCTTTGATTATGTGAAACTAGTACGATAGCATATTAAACCACAAATATTATGATTCTCGAGTTTTGGTACTCCAAAAGTAAATAAAAAAAATCTGGGACATTATTGCACACATAGTCATTCTGACCCCAAACTATGCAAAGCTTGTAATATGACTGCCAGAGAAAGGTATACATACATATACATTTTTAAATATATACTTAAATAGATATTAACACCCAGACATAGAACAAACACAAATGTTCATCACAAAATGTTTGTCCTATAGGTGGAAATCGAACCCACGCCCCCAAGCGCAAGTTCACTACCAGCTAAGCTAACGGGGCTGTCAATATTAGGCACTGTATATTAGTCACTGTATGATATAGATATCAATATCTATATCATATCTACATCTGCAATATCGAACAGCTTTTTATGTCAAGGGGGGATCCCTTAAGATATTTTTAAATTCCAGGGAATGCCTAGTAATGCAGTTCTAAACTAAAAAACCCTAGGAAGATATTGTAACTCTGCCAACACGCATTACATAACCTTATAACTGGCCTCATAAAAATAATTTCTTTGAAAAAGTTGGAATCTCGCCGCATTATGGAGAATCAATTGGACAACCCTTGTTTGTCGATAACACTGCTTTTTATTTCATGAGGGTAATAGATTCCCTCATAAAGTTTGCGTTTATGGCCCTTACGTGCACGATAAAATGTTAACTTGGAAGAAGTACGCGAATTCTTATACCATCATCGGATTCTTCGAACCAATGAATAAGTGACAATCTGTTTCTTGTTCAAACAGTGGTGATGTATAGTTTTATTTAAAAACTAGTTTTTTTGCCCGTGACTTCGTACGCGTAGATTTTCATATAAACCTTCAATCCTTTTTTCTTCCCTTAATCCGGTCCTTGCGCAAAATAACATAGCCTATACTTCTATCTGGCCATAGCTAAGCATATTCGTGAAAACCGCATTTAAATCTGTCCACATTTTCTTCCAGGGGTTTAGGTGATGTGCGTGAACAAACAAACAAACATTCTAAAAACTGCCTTAACATGTTCAGCTGCTTATTTTAAGTCGCCCTGTGTGAAGTATTGATAGAAGTACTATAACAGTAAAAACACCGTCAACAGTTTTCAAATCAAAAAGATAATGTGACCACATTGCAGAGCATGTTTTGAAGTTTTCTTTTTGTCTAAACCATAAAAAGTAATATCATGTCAGCTTCGCTCTTTCGGATTTTTCTATGACCATGGAATTTCTGAATTATATGAATACGACCACAAGCACTGAAGTGAGTTTTTTTTTTCTGTGACCACAAGTATGGCTTTGGCCACGGAACCGAGTAATAGTGTTCCGTGCACGGAACCCTGACATAATTATGCTTGTCTTGCAAAATGCATTGGATTGAATCACCAAAGAGGTTGTAAGGCCTTTGTTTTTATAACATCCTTGATCTACACGTTCATTCATCTAAGAAGGTTAAGGAACCTTCTTTAAATGTAAGCTGATTATCTGAATAACAGTTGACAGTTTCAAATTTTTATAATGGCTATCTCAATAACATTCTCTTTACTTTGGACCTCCTTGCTTGAGGCTATGTGACGATCCTCATATTACGTTTCGGGTAACGAAGAAAATAATCATTGATTTTTTAATTTCTTTTATGTAATATTAAAGAATTAAAATAAATGATATAACATAGCCTATGTTTTAATCTGGTAATTTCTAAGCATATTCGTGAAAACCGCATTTAAATCCGTCCAGTGGTTTAGGAGCTGTGCGCGGACAAACAAACAAACAAACAGACAAAAATTCTAAAAACTGTCCTATCGTGTTCAGCTGCTTATTTTAAGACGCCCTGTTTGTTTTTTTTGTTATCTCGCAATTACAGTTTTTTTTTTCTCTACGTTTTTATTATATGTATCGTATATAGAAAGAGGTCTGTAATATCGAACAGCTTTTAATGTCAATTGACTTAAACTCTAGGTGGCCTTACCTAAATTTTATAAGAACAAAAAGTTTGACTTTCTATAGGTTCTGATTGGTTTAAGACAGTTTAAGATCAAAAATACTTGAAAGATATCTGGAATACAGTCAAAATAGCGATTACAATTGAATGTCAAAATAAATGATCGTAATAAAATCAAAATGTCAAAATACATTATGAAAATTTGGTATAAGTCATAGTATGTCAAAAAAAAATTTAGGTCTATGGTACAAGTACAATTAAATGTTTACCAGTCAAATGTTTAGATAACTTATCTTAAAGCTAAAATGGAATGGTACGGTAAAAGCACTGTACTACGGAAAATACAGATTTTTGACTTGGCTAAGCTTGTGCTGCAAATATTACCCTCATTAGAAATCTGTTTATTTAAGTCCGTGTAAAGTAATTTACTATAGATAAACCCATTGGTAACCATTACATGAACTTTGCAGCAAAAAGATTCAGCTTTTAGTGATTTTCCGTATTGCGTTAAAAGCCCTCATTTGGGTTTTATTGTATGAAATGGGTGAAAGCATTTTGCATTGAGCCGTGGTCACGCACGCCGGGCGTTACTCCTTTACTACCTACCCACATCTTAGTTGTCGTGGCCCTCCTGGGCACGTTAAATGTGGGGTGGTCCTACCCTTCTGCATAGGCGGAAAGTACTTAAAACCTGTCAACCTTACTCATTTAGGGACTTTAATGGGCAATCATTTTTAATTTCTCAATTAAGGGTAGGCGATAAAGATTTGTTAAACTTACAAAAATAAAAAAGCGATTCTGCGATCACAAAAGACCTGTAAAATGGTCCAGATAAATTATCAAATGGTTGAAAATTATGATTGCTTCCTGAAACGGCGTGCTTTGGAAAATTGCATCAACAGTGCTGCCGCAAAATAGCTTATATCGCTAATCGCTATTTACTTGTATTCTTACTATAGCAAATTTAAGATCTGCAGAATATAACTCGACTGTGGATGTTATCGTGTCAAACTTATTTCTTCCATTTTTGGTAGCTTTTTTTATATAGCAAATAGGCTTGCGTTTGACCGCCAGCTTGCCTGATGTTAAGTGAGCTTGTCGACAGCTTGCTTCTATAAATTGCCAAACATTTTATTTTTCTCAAAGTTCGGTTATCCGCCAAAGCTCAGAAAATGTGACGTATGTGACGGATGCCAATGTGATAGACGTTGATACGATAGACGTTAATGTAACAGGTGTCAATGTAAAGTAAGTAAAGTAAAGTTTATTCCCAATAAGGTTCACATGTTAACGTAGAGAATACCAAGAGTTATTTAACTATAATGCGTAAGTACATTGTATTACCAGTAGACCCCAAACTCGGCTAGGCCAGTCTCTTGGTGGCCCTGGGAAGATTTATACAAAATGATACATCGCGCGCGCTTAGGAGTTTCTACTACTTAGGACTAGTAATAAATTAACATAAATCAAAGTATAAATTATGTGGTCTGTAGGATCTAAATAATTTGAACATTGCGTTTCAATGACTTTGGTTTTTTATTCTACTTAGGTATATCTATTAGATATAGGAGCTGGATCTGGGTTTCTTTTGATTGGTTTTTTTATTTTCTTGAAAAAATTGTTATTTTAACTCAGTTTAGTTCTACACTGCTCTGGTAGATTCTCGCCTTATTGTTTCTTTCATGAATGGTGCTTTCTTTAGCTGTATCATAAACTACATTTTTGTAACTTACAAATAAAGTTCGTAGTAACATCGAGCCGAAGGGTCACCAACATATTCCTGGATAATAAAGGCTGTCCCAGGAGTGTGCCCGGTCACCGTCCGATCATAACCCAATTACAACTCAACCACGTTTTTATGGACCTGCCGCCGCAGAAAAATATTATACCTGTTTGAGGAAAAAGTCGAGGTCATTATTTTTTGTGTCAACGTTACCTGATGTCGTTAGTGGTGGTGGCGTTCGAAGTATTGTGTTGATATACGCCATGTGATATCTCGTTTTTTTTTTAGGTTTCCTTACGTTAAGGGTGTAAAAGAGACCATAATACTAAGCCTAACCTGTCTGTCTGTCTGTCTATCTGTCCTAAAAAAGGAGAATAAAAAGTAATACATATTTTTTTTATTAACATTTTTTTCTTTCTCACTACGGTACTGGTACTGACTACCGGTACGGAAACTCATCGCCATTTTGTATACCACCTACGCAATAACCATCACGAAATTTAAGGAATTCTATCGACATCTCAATTATCAAAATTGGTTTAGGCATTATGGCTGTTGGTATGAACATAGGGAAATACACGCAAATAAGCACAAAACAATCTTGCCTTTGCATCGTCGGGTAAAAGCACAAGCCATAATTACAAATACGAGATAACCCCATATATATATATGTGATGGAATGGGAAAGAAAGTTATTGTTTTGAATTTTTGCAAGTCTGCTAAGTAAATGCACGCGGCTATATCGTTTGCGCATTTCAACATTTTTAAAGATACATTCATTTAATTTGATGTCGGCCTTAAATAAATAGAAAATTTATACAAAATGTATATTATAGTATGTTCCTACAAAACTGTTAGCGAACAGCCTAAATCAAAATCCAGAATCTACAGATTATAGAAGATTGGGTAATTGTCTATTAACTCTTTTGGCAGTGAATTTTATTTAAAGAAAGAAAGAAAACCTAATTTAAATAATCACAAAATCTGATCGGTCTCTGTCTGCAAGAGACTTCTGAACGTGATCAGCATGCTCGCCAATTATGAGAGCTGAAGAAGAAACGCGAATTTGTTAAACAGTGGTGTTGATTACAAGAGGGTAGCGGTGTCATTTTGTGTAATAATATATGCGAGAATAAATTATGAATTATTTTTTTATTAAAAAGCAGAGGACGTCGTGGAAAACTCAATAACAGAATTCATTACTTAATTTTGCACCCTTAGAGGTGGAAAATAAAGAGTATAAGCATAAAAACGTTTACTGTTGTAAAAATCCTGAAATTACGAAAAAAGCAGTTTGAAAAATAATACATTTACATAGGGCCAACCCAATATATGTTTGGGACAGCTGATATTTTTTTGCGATTTTCTTTAAAAAAAAGTCGTTCATAATAACAAAATACAATATCTCGTTTAGCTCAGTTCTACCGTTTCGTGTAAATGCAAGTGTTAGCGATTATCTGATAGTTAGGCTTCGCTAGCATTACGCTTGATTGTATTTTATTTTATTTATTCATCCAAATTTTAATGTATTGCATACCACACCAATTTTTCTTGTCTTTAGAATACTTGGTGTTACTTTTCTCTCCGAAGTGCTTGTAGCTTGGGTCAATCTTAAAGTATGAAAATGTATTCAGGTCACCCGAGTAACAATCGGCGACAGCTGCATAAAGCGACGAAATACAGCAATTTATCGGTTATATTCAAACAGTATTTTATTGCAAATCCATTCAGAACACGTCAGCGTATTCGCAAAGACAAAATCACAACTGTATTAAAATAGGTGTCAAAAAAATCGTACCTCAAAAGACTAGGCTCTCAGTAAAAATTGCGAACTTAATTTTGCTACGACGCGTAGGGTTTAGGGGACTACGATCTATGGTTACGGAATTACATAACATTGTAAAGTTTTCTACGACGCAGGCGGTTTATGGGCAGCTACGGCCTGTGCTATGAAATCGCAGAATAATATTGTAAAGTTTACTACGACACGAACGATCTATAAGCAGATATGGCTCATATGGTCTACACCAACAACACCAGACATAGAACAAACACAAATGTTCATCACACAAATGTTTGTCATAGGTGGGAATCGAACCCACGCCCCCAAGCGCAGAAGGCAGGTTCACTACCAACTAAGCTAACGGGGCTGTCGGTTTAAGAGTAGCTACGGCCCGTCATGTACGAAGATTTATTCGAGATCAACGTGTTACATCTTTGGCTTCCATCATTTGCCATCAGGCAAGGTGGGGGCCAAAAGTAGATATATTTCTTATAAATAAATAAAAACTCATAATATTGTATGATGCATACTTTAGATGAGACGATAGCTGAGTGATTGGCGATTTCCATGTAGGGTAGGTTCAATCCAAATAATGACGTTTGTTTTGTTTCTGAAGGATAATATCATAAGGAAATAATAGCACATAGTGATAGGGTACTTACTATCTTGTGCTGGCAACAAACTTTTAAGTTGAAAATTTGTCGCCAAGCATCTAACTTTGCATTCCGACAGCCTCATTTGAATACCAGATCACTTTCTAGGCTAATTTTGTGTTTAGCATTTTGACCACACCGTTGTTAACGTCAGGTAAGTTGAGGTCAACGGCTTAGCCCGTTAACTATAAAAAATCGCAAGTTAAGCTACGGCGTAGCAACATGCTACGGCGTAGGAAAATGCTACGGAACTACGAGAATCATTGGTTAGCGTCAATTTTTGTCGAAAATCGTTATTATAATTATTACCGAGAACAAATATCGATATCGCAATACAATAGCAGATAATTATGAAATCCGTCTCAAAACCATATATTGTACTAAATTCAAAAGCAAAATCACTTAGGTGCACGACTTTAATATAAGTCTACATTTTCGTCACGTACTAGGAAGCAGTTGAAACTTTTGGTCTGTCTGTTGCATATGCACTAGGAAGGGAATAGCGACTGGTACTAACAAAATTTTGTGTTCTGATGTGCCTGTGCGTCATCTTTAAAAAGTGTTCAGTGACACGACGAATTTACTTTGGAAGAATCGTTACACGATTCAGAACCCAAATATGTAAAAAAAAAAACTAAAATTTGACAGAGCCTATAAGCTGAAAAAATTGGTAATGGTGAAAGGTCAGAGACCTAACGTCGTATCGGTTTGACCATTTTAAGCCGACCGCTCGCGCGGTTATCCAGACAAATGTTTGATGACGATTAGTTTTTGGTGTTTATTTTTATTGTACTATGTAGCTATAAGTTCTCATATAATGGAATATATTCTGTATCAAAACATCCGGTATTATAAACAAATAAATAAATTCATTCAATATAATAAGAGTGTACTTCGGGATTATATTTTTAGTAAAAATCTATGCAACCTTTTACGAAGTTCATACATTAACACAAAGATCTCAAAGAAAGCAACAAGTTTTGTTTATCAGAAAACTTTTGTTTATACGCCAAGGTTCTCAACACTTTCAAGGTGCTAAATAAACGGACAAACTTTGTAATTATTAGCAACATTTGTGTTTGTACACAAAATATTTGTTTGGCTATAAACCAGCTGAAAGCGGCTTAACAAATTGAGATGAATTTGTTTTAGAGATAAATTTGGCTAAAGTATTATTATTCAATATTATTGTAAACTCTAGGAGATTCATGACATGAGCCGCGTATACTATGTAACCTTTTTATTTTATTCTGACAATTCCAATTGGTTGAAAGAAACTTTAGTAGACAATTGATAATATACTTATTCCAATCATCTCATACTTGGTCCAAGTCTTTTAGCAATAGTGATAACTGCAGTAGACCGTTAAAAAAGAAATGATACCATGAATTCTGATTACTTTAGCTAGGATTTTGAACGTAAGATTGTAGCGATATACTGCAGAAAAATATTTGTTTTGCACTGTGTGTGTATTTCTTTTAAGAAAATGTACAATGAGCTTTTTAAGTGTTATTGCAACTGTCAGATTTAATAGATACTTTCTTGAATCTTCAGTGCTTAAATTACGCTAACTTTATTAAGCTAAAGCTATCCCGAAAACGGCTATTGTACGAAAAATGATAGTTATTACAAGTATTTTCATTTATCATACGTTTAAAATCTTGCTATTTTGATTACATTATCAACCAAAATCTCGTTTCAGGCCTGCCAAGGGCTTCATTCCAGAAAGGTCAGTAATAGAAATAATAAAAAAATTACATGAAAATTTTCTTTGTCAATAAACAAAGCCCATCGACGGCATAGCTTTGGAGAATCGGTACACGAACTACTTTGGCAAAAAAATATCCAAAATAATGTTGTGATGTTTCCTATCTGACCTTCATTTTAAAAGTCATATTAATCACATGAATGGATGCAGTAATTTTTTTGTTAACCACCTACGAAAACAGAAAGATATTATAAGTTTATTTATATTATAAGTATAATGTATGTATCTGTATCTCCCATCGGCATCGTAGCTTCCAAACGGATTAACCGATTTTGATTTAGTTTTTCTTGTTTGAAAGGTGACTTGATCCAGAGTGTTTTTAGTTATGATTCAAGAAAATTTGTTGAGCCGTTTAAAGACCATCAGCTCTTTTCTCTGTTTGAAAAAAATATAATAATTTGTTTCTTTATTGCTTGACAAGAGGGCTCCGAGATCTCCAGAAGAACAGACCGGAGCCCTCAGCACTACGTGTTGTCTCAGCCCCTTCACTCGCGACGACGTAGGTCACACAACGTTCTCGTTCTCTCCCTGGGTACGCTTAAGTGGATGGTGAGAGCCCCAACTTTGACCATCCCGAGCCCGGAGATCACCTTTACTAGCGTCTTACTACAGGCAGCGGGTACCGGTGCCGTATTCTATTGCTCCGGCGCCAGGGCTAATGACGATGTCACCTAGTCTAGACGTGACTATCTCTTGAAATATCTATTAAAACCAAGTTTTTGCAGTTTCTGTTTATCTCGCCAAAGTCCCTAAACAAGGGTGCCAAAAACGTTATCATTGCCGAGGATTACTTCCAATGCCTTGCTGACCTGCAATAAATTACCGAGTTGATCCCTCTTGGATAAATCAAACGTGAGGGACGAAATGGGATCTGATGTAGCCTGTTTATTTCGATTTGGAATGGGCCATTAGAGCCAATCACTTTGAATTTCAACGGCCCTTATTACGGGCGAGTGCTTACTGACAGATCCCATTTGTAATTGAAAATTGAGATAGTGTTGTTGTGAGGCGTAGAGGTTTTTCCTTTTCAATCGATTAACCTATTATTTCAAAGAAAATCATAAGGTATGACAGAGATTGAACTTAAAAGGCTACCGGACGGAAAAAGCTGACCATACATACAACAGTTAATAATTGAAAACAAAATAAATTGAGTTAAAAATTAAGGAAGTTATAAGTACTTTAATGTTATGTTAGACAGAGAGCGCATTATACATACGAATGGCGTCACGTGTAAGTATAGCATACAAACTCTATGCTGACACTTTGCGGGAAAGGGACAGATCATTCCTACTTAATCAGACCATACACTTTGTACGCTTATATCCCAGGACGTTATTAGCCGATATGAATAGTTTCTTCAGTATTGCATTTTAATTTATTTTTCATTAAGCCTGTTATTTTGAACAAATCAAATATCTGTCTGGCGGTGTGCTAATTGAGGATTTGATTCAATCTAAGAAATGGCACAGACATGCAACAAAGAACTCGCTCTATTTTAATAAAGGTCGGTGGCTATATGGTCCAGGCAAATTTTAGGGGTTTTACCTCGGAATGAGAGATAAATAAGCTGTAAACTCATATAAGCCTTTATTTTGGCATTCTACGTGGACATGAGATTTTATGCCTCTTTTGAGACAACTTTTAGAATGACAAAATAAAGGACAAGTTTACAGCTTATCGTCTTTCATTCCGAGGTTGACATTTTTTTGGCTTAATTGCCTGGGCGATTGACGTTTCGCGTTCGCAGTGAGACAGGTCTAGCCAGGGATCGCTTTATTGCCTTAAATAGAATCTTGAATGGAACCTCATCAATTCCGACTCTAAACCACATCGTTGCTAGCTGCACAATCTCAATACAAAATTTAGAGTAATAGTAGAATAATGTACACATTCAACTCGAAACTTTACATAAAGTTTTCATATAAATCAGTGGGTTAACTTTATTAAACGACTCTCGGGCGACGCTCGTTTGGAATTCCTGTAGAGTAACTTAGTGGAGTATCTCTTAGTGGGAACTCTCTTTGTTGCATGAACACGTAAGTGGTGTCAACCTGGACGTTTTTTAAAACCTTTACAGATCGTACGTGTATATTTTTTTATATAAGTTGCGCTAGTAATTAGCGCCCCTTAATTTAATTACAATCTAGCCTAATGTTAAGCTAATAAGTAATTTAATTCTAACTTAAACTTCTAAGTATGCTATTTTAAAAACTAAGAATGTGTCCATTAACACGTTTCTTATTGTCTCTATTAAGGCGAAGACACTTCGTTCTCGTGTTCTTTATAGGTATCGTGTTTCTCTTAAGTCTTCTAATAATGTTTGTGCGGTCAAGGAGCTGGATGGCCTCGACATTCACATGATGATGAAGTCTGTTTTTGTGAGCTTCGGCGTACTTTTGGATTAGCTTTTCAACGAACTCTACTTGAAGGTCCCGGTGGAGATCACTATTTCTTATGTACCAAGGTGCATTTGCAATGTCCCTCAGTACCTTGTTCTGGAATCTTTGTATTATTAGTATATTGCTTTGAGCGGTACAGCCCCACAACTGTATACCATAAGTCCAAACTGGCATCAGGACTTGCTTGTAAAATAGTACAATAATATACAATATACAATAATAGTAGGAAAAAATCTTTGAGAGCGTCTGGTTAACGCGACGCGTAACCAAAATGCTGGCGTGTATCTGGCTCAACGTATAAGCATTGCTATTAAACGTGGTAATGCCGCCAGCATGCTGGGTACGCTGCCAACTGATAGTGGGCTTGAGCATTTGGATTGTCTTTATACATTCAATGGTCTATGGACAGTCTTACTGTTTATTTAGTGTTAGTTTTAGCTAGTATTTTGTTTAGTTTATAAAGGCACTTGCCGCGTTAATTAAAAAAAAATGTAGGTACATTAAGCCAGCCCGCCATTAAGTTGACACTTTTTATCCCGGAAAATGTACGGTTCCTGTGAGAATTTATTCGCGGGTAAAGCGGGTATAACCACGTGGCGCAGCTAGTACAGGATTGAAGATGACCGCCGAACTAGCCATTACGGAGTTCAGTGGGAAAAATCACAGTAAACAAACTTTTACAAACTTTCGCATTTATATTAATGCTGTGATTAATTTAAGAACGAATAAAATCACTCTACTGTTACAAATACGAAAGTCAACTCCTTCTTGGGGTTTTTTACTGGCCTTATTGAAATGATCAAAATGCAAGCTAACACTACTACTGTACTACTTGGCCTTTACTAAAAAACTTTTGACTGCCCATAGGTCGTCTAAAGACAATACAAATGCTAACGCCCAATGTTGGCAGCGTACCCAGCATGCTGGCTGCATTAGGAAAAGATTTGGATAAATTTTGGAGATAGCTTCTAACCTGGATTAGCATATAATCATTTTTTTCCCCAAAAATGGCTAGTTCCTGCATCGTAACGGGCAAAATCGCGTGGAGCTGCTAGTTATGAAATAAGGTAAAGTCATCAATTTGCTAAGAAAATTGAATTTTGACTAGTAAATACCGAAAAACAACATCTTTTAGGAAGAAAGGAAGCAGATGATTAAAAAGGCCATCGGTTCAAAGAAAAGTTTTCAAGAAACGCTCGGGGTAACTCAGCAATAAAAAAAATGCTTTTGTTCATGTAATTTCCACTGATCGATATTGCTTTGTTTGGTCCCCAGCCAGTTTTTATTTACTAAAGCGTAATCAGATTTTCCAAATAAGTCGGTAAGTCGGGGTGCGGGCCTCGGGTCACAAACAGGGTTTTAATAAAAGTTAATTTATTCAATAAAAGCCTCGAAGATTCTGTGAGGCGGCGCGCTGAGCTCGAAATTGGTATCTCGATCGTTTTTGATCTATCAATGGCTGTGCAAAAATGAAAATATCGGGGAGGTGTCGGTATCGTGTTCTGATTGTGTAAATGCAAACATACGTTCAACACTGCGTTCTACCTGTCATGACTTACGGTGCTGAAACCTTACAATTGGAGCGGTCCACAAGATCAAGGTCACGTTACGAGATATGGAAAAAGCTATATGTTCAGCGTTTCTCTGAGGCATCGTATCCCGAACGAAGTTATTCGTCAAAACGTAAGTCGCATAGCTCAGAGTATTAGCAAGCTGAAGTCGCACTGCGCTGGTTGTATCTGTCTGACGCAGAAACGTTTGTGTTCTGGAGTGGAGACCTCGATTCGGCAAATGTAGCGGAGGACACTTTGAGACTCGATGGATTGACGATATAAGTAAGGCAGCAGCCAGTATGTGGAAGTTAAAGGCCAAAGGTCGGGGCTGAGTGGTAGTTGCCGTGGTAGAAGCCTAATGTTCAGCAGTGTACTAAGATATGCTGATTATAATGATGATAAGAACTATTTCCGTCACTTTGGTCCTTCTTCTGTGTAAGGTACACAGTTAAATTTCGTTAACTGTTCACGAATAATCTGATCGATACCGGTGAAATGGATGAAATAAAAACTACAGGTAACAACTCATGGTCTAATTTGCACATAACTTTGACATGCTAAAACATGAAAAGTATTTTCAGTAAACGTTATGTATGTATGAATTGTTTTTTTTTACCCCCGATTAAAGAGCTGATAATTTTCAAACGGTTGAACAGTTTTTTTAATGCATAGATAGGCTTGTGTTTGACCGACAACTCGCCTGATGTTAAGCGGTGATGCGGTCTACGATGGAGCACGCTTGCCTACAAGAATCCGATTCACTCGTGATGAGATTTTCTTAAATAGCTTTCAATTAAGTCACTTTTTAAACAAAAAACTAAATTGATGCTACTGATAGACACAAATACGCACCTTAAACTTATAATGCCCATTTTTTGCGTCAGGGGTTAAAGTAGTAGAATAACAAAATAAAACAAACAAGGTAAAACTTAAAGTCCTAGTGGATAAAATTGTACGAAAAATTTGGCGCTGTTTTACCGTCTTAAGTAGATTAGAACAAATAACAGAGTAAGTTTTATTCCAGATGGAAAACTTGAAAGTTGTTGGTAATTCGCGGGTTCCAGTTAGTCTATTATAAAACTAGATATTTAAAATAAAGATTTGTGCTAAAATAATGTATATTTAATATCAATGATAAAGTAATTAATGTTTGTCTCGTTTTTGCGTATGACAATTTTTATTAGAGAGAAGTTGACAGAGCCGTTTTAAAAATAGATTATTTTAACTAACATTTCACGACATAATTTTCTACTCAACATCTAAATAGAGCGGAACGACCACTTTTGTGTAACATACTATAGCCTCTTAAAACTAAGTGCATACTTCAACGCTCCTTTTCAAGCCAACAAGCGTCTAGGGTCAAACCTGAAGAGTATAATAACTACTCTTGTAATGTGGCAAAAACTGCAAGTGGGCAGCCTAAGGTCACGAATTTAGGTTGCTCATTGAAGTTTGCTCGAAGATAATTACACTGGTATTATAATTGCGAAGAGAATGCGGCTTGTATAACAGCTAAAGCCTAAATATTTGCCACTTTTTTATCCAAGTCAGAAAAGCTGAATGGAGTTCGACTGAATTTAAATAGAAATAGGTTACTGAATGTTGTCATGAGGAAGATTATTTTTAGAATACGTGTATAATATAACCGAATGGAATAGAAAGGAAGAGAGTGGGACAGAGTACGACAAAGCAGGGCGCATTTAGGATGTTTTGGGGATGCTCCTATTCTGCAGCGCCTTCAGGTTTGTTTGCACACATTGGCTGTTTTCATACGATCATGGGGGTCCCGGGCCACATTCTTGGTGCGCAGAGTTCGGGCCAGCTCTAACACCGACCTAAAATGATTGCGGCCCGGTTGAACTGTACTTTCCTCTGGCATTGCTGCAAGACAAAGAAAAGATTTTTTTTTGTTTAAATCAGAACGGCTGTCAAGGCATTTTTGTAAGAAATTTGTTGTACCCATATAAACGAAATGTCAGTCATTCGAAATCAGTTAGCTACTGTGACGCGGCGTTCGACACGTTGACATAAATAAGAATGTTCAATCAAGGTTCTGTCATAATGCCTGGCGACAGATTTTCCTTCTCATTTCCATTCTATTTACTTCTCTTTTCTGTGCTGCGAGAAGATCAGGGATGCGTTTACGGCACTTATCCAGACTAAAACTTATACTAGATGAACGTTAAAACACCCGTTTTGGGACTCTACGAGGTGAAAAATTATACCGGCGAAAATTTAAACTGCCCGTTTACGGGCGTCCGCTGGTATAAGTTTTCGCCTGACAAGAATAAATTTTATCTACCTTTTGAGGTCGCTAAATTTTCGCCTGCTGTCAGATTGACAGCTGTTGAGGAGGTTAAGCCGTTTTTGATATTATTTTGTTCGAATCTTTTTGTTGTAGATGTTTTTATTTAAAATAAAAATTTATATCTATATAATGATAGATTGATATTTGATATTTTACTATTATATACCATTTTATTTTACTATATTTTACTTGACATTTATTTATTATTGAATTTGACAGCTAGTATTGACATATATGACATAAAGCTATGACGCCGTTCAGCGAACCTCCGTTAGTTTAATTTTTCACCGGTGAAAAATTCGCCGAGTCCGTAAACGCTCCCCTGTACCATTGACGCAGGGAAGGTACTAGCAATTGTACCTGACATTGACATTATATTTTAAACTAGCTAATGCCCGCGACTTCGTACGCGTAGCGCAAAGTAATTAGTGGGTGGACGATTAGACTGACATATCCAAATATAAATGTTACACTAACGAACACGAACGGAACTTTAAATAGGCACAAATCCATCGGATTATTTATACTGAATATTTTATACTTAGATAATACCTACACATATGACATGATTGTAGATTTATTGCTCTCCATTTTAATGCGGATGATTTTAGACTAGTTTTAATCTGACTCGATACAGGTATCCCGACATGTCCATAGTTTCAAATATATTTCAAGCAAATAATATATTACTTTCACTGGTTAAATACGTTGGAAGTGTGGAGCCATGGAGCCAATAAGGAAAAAAAAATGGTATAAGTCAAGCGAAATGTCATGCATGACAAACGTTATTATTGAATTATTAGTAAATAGTAAGTAGGAAGCATTGAGCGGTATCTATAATTAATCGCTGTTATTTAACATTACTCCGCGTAAAGACTGCCAATCAATGATGTCTAAATAATTTTTGCCCGCCTTCTGCGCCTCGACCCTTCCAACAACTAAACCGCTTTCGTTCACCACCATAACATCCAAAATAGCTGCTAATCATAGATCAGTAACAGATTAGATGCCGCGAGTTCACCTACTTTGCGTGTCTGTTATTGGTCTTAAGTTTGATCCTGGCAAAAAAATGTATTCATTTTAATCTCCGTCGACTTGGTATATTAGCACGTCAGAAGTCAATACAAAAATAAACGTACTTTAAATTACGCCATAATAAACTGTAAAACCTCTTCAAAAGCAGTTGGCTGTCCTGAAAATAATAAACACAAAAAAAACTATTTGGTGCAGTCTATCGGAAGTTATGCGGGTACATACATTTCGGCGATTCATTTTTATTTCATCATCATCATCAGCCAGAAGACGTCCACTGCTGAACATAGGCCTCCCCCTTTAACCTCCACACTGAACGACATCCTGCCATCTGCATCCACTGGATGCCCGCGACTCTCACAATGTCGTCGGCCCATCTAGTGGGAGGCCTACCTACGCTGCGTCTTCCGGTTCGCGGTCTCCACTCAAGAACCTTACCTACTTCCCCATCGGTTAACAGTTCTTCGAGCGATGTGGCCTGCCCATTGCCACTTCAACTTGCAGATTTTAATAGCTATGTCGGTGACTCTGGTTCTTTGGCGAATATCTATATTTTTCTTTACATATAGATTATATGGCAACAGCCGCTTCAGTCTTCCTACCTACCATGTCTGCGAGTAGAAGTCTGTCATTACGACAACATTACTATAAAATAAGCTAGATGGCGTTATAAATAATTATTAAAAAAAATTTTTTTACTATTTATTATCATAAATTAATATAGCCTATGTTTCAATCAGGTATTTCATAAGCATATTCATGGAAACTGCTTTGAAATCCTTCTAGTAGTTTAAAAGATGTGCGCGGACAAACAAACAAACTGACAGCCGTCAGATTTGTAGTTCCATAGTTTGAAAATAGATTGCGTACTAAAACGATGTTTTGTGAAAAAATTGTAAATTTGCTTAAACTTTACGAATAATATTATTAAAAACGTAATAAGGTATTCAATAATTCCTTAAACAATGAGTGTAAATGGATCGTAGTTTCACAAATATGAAAAGTGCGTCTATTATAGGTAAATACGACACTTTACCTGAATCACGCAAACGGTTTTTTTTTGCAAGTTAAACCGATATCCGGTATTGCTTCTACTTAGTTAGAAGTCATGTGTGAAGGTATTTGGTCTACACATTTATAATATGGTAGGGATATGGTAGGGATTGTGTTCAAGTGTGAGTGTTTTTCCGTATTTTGTTTTCTATATATGTTTTGACTTTTAACATTTAACATTGTGACATAGTATAATGTTTATTTTTTATGTTATTGCTTTCATATAACTTTTATTTCATCATCATCATCATTTCAGCCATAGGACTTCCACTGCTGAACATAGGCCTCCCTCATCGATTTCCAAAAAGGCTGATTGGAAGCGGCTTGCATCCATACCAATATTATTTTTATTTTATTTTATTTCATTATGGGAGTTAAACAAAAAAACAAAAAAAAAAGAATTTGAATTTAAGAGCCGAGTGAGAGCGTGGCAGAAGTAGAACGGTAGTAGGTTGAGAACAAAGTGGAAAACGAAGCGGACCTGAATTTTTATACAGGCGGTAATGTTAGTGTTAGCTTGTATTTTGTTTAGTTAACAAAGGCACTTGCCATAAAAAAAAAAAACATTTTTAAAGCTATGTTTGATAGTAAAATTAAGAAATTGGAGAAATTAGTTTATACATAGAAATTGTAGTAAAACTTTACAGGTCGTCGTTAGTACTTAACTTTTATAAAAAACCCAAAAAAACACACATCGTGAAGATCCTGTTAAGGATAATGGGACAAACTACTTAAATTATTTCATTATCATCGATTCTTGATGTGTGTGTTTTGAAAGGGCTGAAAACAAAGGAAAGAAAAGTAAAAAAAAAACCTTTTCTGTGGCTGAAAATCACGGTCAAAGAAAGATTCCGTTACATAGATACATAGTTATATATCAAGCTAACAAGAGCGTGTTAGTTCATTTTTACTGAATTTTCTTACAAGAAATGTTCAATTTGATGGCAACACATAATATATTTGCATTTTCTCACCCGTTTCCTTATCTCAAGAGAAAACAGTATAAAACAACTTTCCCGCTGAGTAACTTTGCGAGCGTTTGAACCGAAGAAGTTTCGCGACTGTCCAAATATGGTTTCACCTTTTTATTCGGGATACTTTTCAAATAAATCAGTAGGTATTGCAACGAGATCTCGAGGTGCTTCCAACTCTTTGTTATAAAAGTTTGTCAGGTGATTCAATATGAGGTGAGTTATTTGAACGTCGCGTCCAACTTTGGAGAATAGTCTATTATATTGTATCATACGTGAAACAGGATTAATGCACTAACTGTGCGTAGATATTTCTATCCAAAATAAAAACAAATACAAAAAAGTAGTAAAATCATATTTTATATGCAAATGTCTGTTGATTTATTTATTAGTTTGTTCCTCTTTCACACAGCAACAAAGAATTGACAACATTGAAAAAGAAGGAAGTTATCTATTCGATTGTAGTTTTTATTTTATTTTATGTTTGTTACCTCAGAACTTTTGACTGAGTGAACCGATTTTGATGATTTTTTTTATATGAAAGCTGGTGCTTGAAATTTGGTCCAGTTCTAATGAAGTCGGTTTTTTATAATGATAATTATTGATGTTGGATGGCTGGAAGTGACTTCGGATACTTATCCCTGAAAAATGGTAAAACTTCGAGTATTTTATTCATTTAAGTTATTGTAAACAAAATATTATATGTTATTATAAAAAATCATTTTAGGTTAAGCTCAAATATTATATTGAAAGTTATGGATATCTCAAAAAAAGTAGACGTTATCCCAACGTCAACCAACAAATATGTGCATTCGTTGCAAGTTAGACAATCGATTTGCATTATTTTGACGGAGTTTCTAAAACGTACCCAAGCGTAGTCAGCTAAAACTTTAAACACATATTTCGTGATTTTTTTTCTAGACCCAAAAACAATGTATTGCACTATAATCTATCAACAGGGAAAATTGGCTAATTATTACATTGCAAGCTTAGGAGAAGCAGTGACACTTTGGCTAGAGAGGCAATAAAAACATCTAATATCTAAGGATTGGCAAGTTTATTTACATTGAAATGGTTCTTGTAGGTATAAAAAATATAGTTATTATTTATGTTTTAGCCTATATTGTCCCACTGCATGGCAAAAGGTAGGGATATGTCCCTGCCCTCTTTCTATCTACCTCTGTCTAATACTATTATTTGCCAGTCTATGCAATTAAAACCTAAAAACTTTTACTAGTCGTTTTTGTATTTTACTAGTCGTAAGTGTTCATAGTTTATATTACAAGTAAATTTATGTTACTGATTTTTCTATGAGATAAAACTATAAAACTCCCTGCAATTAAATTTAAGGAGGTATTAAGCACTTCAAGTTTTGATTTAACAATGCTCAGCTACGTAATGTATTCAATATTTTGTCTTGTTGTCTTTTGTCTTTTGTTTTTTGTCATTCTTGTCTCCAAACTAGAAAAAATTGGGATAAGAGGTAACTGCCTAGATCTTTTCAAAAACTACCTATCCAATAGAACTCAGAAGGTTAAATTAGGCAGTTACCTCAGTAATGAAGCCAATATTTCCTATGGTGTGCCACAAGGAAGTATCACTGGACCGAGTCTCTTTCTGGTCTATATCAATGGCCTGTGTAACCTACAGGTAGAAAACGCACATATTTACACATATGCTGACGACACAGCCATTGTTTTCCAGGGAGATACTTGGTCAGAAGTCTATACGGCCGCCGATAAAGGTATGAAAAAGGTTACTAAATGGCTCCAAGACAACCTTCTAACACTCAACATTACAAAAACTAAGTATATCCCATTTTCTCTTCGTTCTAACAATAATCCCCCAGCAACTTTCAATATTAAAGTTCATAATTGCAATAATACAGCTATTTCATGTGTTTGCCCATGTATAGAGAGAGTCTCTCAGATAAAATATTTGGGTGTAGTCCTAGATAGTCGTATGTCTTGGCTACCTCATATCGAAATGACCTCATCAAGAGTTAGAAAGTTAATATGGATCTTTAAAAAGCTGAGGTGTGTTGCTAGTCCAGAACTTTTAAAATCTACATATACAGCACTGTGCCAGTCAATACTCACATACTGTATAACGGTCTGGGGTGGAGCTTTTAAGACCCATATCTTACCCCTTGAAAAAGCACAACGGTCTGTACTCAAAGTAATGCTGTTCAAACGATACAGGTTCCCCACCACGCAACTTTACAAAATTGCTAAGGTTTTATCAGTACGACAGCTATATATTCTCAATATTATTCTTTATCAACATACGCTAATTCCTTTTGACATTATTCAAGCACATAGAAAACATCGAAAGCTTAAAACAATTCCCCTGAACAATAATATATATCGCACACAATTTATAAAAACACAATTTTGTTTTGCAGCCCCCTATCTATATAAAAAAGCAAATAAACAATTACACATCTTAAACCTTAATAAATATGATACAAAAAATATTTTAAGTACGTGGCTTCAAAATGTTGGCTATGATGATACAGAAAGTATTTTGGTGGTGCAAAGTTAGTTACAAATCAAGTTGTTTAAATTTTTTAAACGATCCCATGTTGGTGCTTTGTTTACTGGTTTGTTTTTTATTTACCTTCATATTGAATTACATTTGTACGTAATTGATTGTTGGTATTAAACTTAATCTAGCTTATAGTTTAATCGTTTATTACAAAAATTGGTATGAAATTAATTGTTATTATATTAAGTTGGTTAAATTAATTAAATTTTATATTTTGTATTGAATTGGCTTAATAGTATACAATTTCATATGTACTGGAACTACTTAAATATATATACCTACACTTAAAAATATTTATTAGATATTGGAAAGCTCTTTTAAAAACGTAAACTAAACCATTTTTATTAACTCTCAATTCTCAATGTTTCGAACTAATGTAAAGGTTTGTATTGACGCGATGCGCCGATATATAAGTAGTCAGTTTACGCCAGAGACAGGGGACATGCTAACAAGAACCGGTTGCGTCTGTCTCACTTGCACCTGTTATAAGCGTAGTGCTTACTCCGTTTCTGGTTTGAATTGAATGGCTTCGACGACGGCCGATTATTTCATATTAAGTATTACTTTATTCTGTTACTTACCTGCAATAGTTTTGAATTAGAATTAATTGTACCTACCTACCGCAGGAAGAAGTCGGCTCCGGGAATCAGGATTCCTTGTCCGGAGTACGACGCATTACAATAACTGCTGAATTGTATTTTTTGTCTCAATAAATTTTTATTATTATTATTATTATTAATACTAATAGGCATGTGGCCTAATGTTTAATTTATTACAAATAACAGGCTTAGCGATGAATAAGTTATATTCATCGCTAAGCCTGTTATTAAATAAAATTTTATACATTACACAAAATGAAAAATATAAATTGAATTGGCTGATTAATCTCTGAGATATGAGCGTTTAAAGTTTTAGGTGGGGATAGAGAGGGGATGCTGCATCCCTTTTTCGCAAAGCGTGTGTTAGTATAGCATTTGTATGCCGCGCCTGAGGCTTGACGTCATAGCTCAGTATAGTGCGCTCTCTGTCTAGCATGAAATTAAAATACTTATAACGTATTTATTTTTGAACTAATTTAAATTTTGTTTTCGTTGATAGGATCTGTTGATGATCAGCTTTTTTGAGGTAATAAAAATATATTAGTCATCATGCCTATTAAGGAGAGTTTCTCTTCCTTACTTACATTAGTTGAATTAACCTTAATCAGTGCAGCACTTTGTAGTTAAAATAACTTTGAAATTCGTGAGGTCAATGAAACCGACGTATTTTCACGGGATCAAAGCCAAGTAAGGATAATAAGATCAAATACTGTGTATTCAAACACGGGGTTCTTCAAGCTGAACGGTTTTGGTTACTCTGGGTATCTAGTCAGTTATTACTTTAGAAATAGATAGCTATCTTTTGACAGGATTGGTTTAGATATGTCGATGGTCCAATGCTAAGTTGTCAATAGAGCGCTAAAGATGAAGTCCGTACGAATCACTTTGATTCCACTTTTATTTTGCGAACTGCAAGTCTTAGTAGTTTTGTTACTTATCCATCTATTGGCATAATTTTAACTGTAATCCACACTCATGTATGTGCTCAGAATTGGTTGCTTGTTTATTCTGTTAACAGCGCCTGCCTGGAGGTAATGATTTAATTTATTACATAATATACGAGTACGTGTACAGAACTGTACGTGTACATGTGTCACGGCTGGAACAATATTTGGTTGGAGTACCCAAATATCTAGATAACATGAGCCATGCTTTGGAGCCTGCACCGCCTTTTAAACTTTCAACTGTCACATAGTTGTGGAAACAGTGAGAAGCTGTAATGTTTTTATGCAAGAGTTTATACACATGACTTTTTACTTTAATTGCGAGGAAACGAACCAGTGAAGTTGTAAGAAAAATCTCTCTCTCTCTTGAGAAAAATTCAAACTACAATTTTAATAAAATTGAATAATTTTATTTGAACTAGTTATATGGGCAAATCTCCTACAAATGTATTGCAAACAGAGCCTGTATGTTCTTTTAGAGAGTAAACATTTTTATGCTCTGGTGCATAAATAATAATAATAATATATTTATTTCTAAAAAAAGCAGACTTTCAGACACTACAGTGTTTTAGCCCGCTTACAATGGGCATATACAAGAACTGTACGAGCATGAGAAGTGAAATCAAATTATTTTGGCAGATGCATCAAAATATTTAACTGAGGTTTCAAATACTCACGCGTAGAAAAACCAGTCAACAGCTGTCGGGCTAAAAGGTTTCGTTTTGATTTCGTCAATAGCTATACTTTCATAATAAATTAACGGCTTTGTCCACCGACTGTCAAACACTTTCATCGAATACTTTTCATCCGGAAACATGCTTGGGCATTATTTTTCATTTCAGGATACTCAAAATACATTGTATTTCCTGAGTTCTAAATTTTTTGGAAGAGAAATAAGTTGTCAAAAGCAGTCATGAAATGGTACCCCAGAGATAGCATCTGGAGTAGAGGCAGACAGTGTAAGAGATGGAAGGATGACATCAAACTCACAGCTGGTCCCAACTGGCGAAGGGTTACCCTTGACAGAACGCAATGGAAAGAGTTAGGGAGACCTTTGGCGAAAGGCACACTGAAATCAGGGACATCAATGAAATGAAATTTGTAGTGGTAGGACTCTTTTGCAGGGGTCCGCCTGGGGAAGTACCACACCTTTGCCAGTTATTCAACAGCCAAGCAGTAGTGTGCAAACACTACTATGTTCCGGACTGAAGGGCAATGTTTCCAGCGAAATTACAGGGCACACAGAGATTTGACATCTTATATCTCGAGGTGACGAGCGCAGTGCATTGCCATCCAGGGTTTTGAACTGTTGAAGTTCAAAATTCTGAGTGGCGTTGAGCTGCTATGGGCAAGCGTGAAGAGCCATCAGGCGAGTGACTTCGCTAGTCTCGTCACCAATGTATCATAAAAAAATGTGCTTGGGACGGAATGGGACGGGATGAGATGGGATCCATAATTTATTGATTTTTATATATAATCTTAATCAGAAAATTAATAGACTCATAAAAAATTCAAATTTAAAACAATCAGATAACATTTATTAAAATCTAAGTATGATCTAAGATTTTCTAAGAAATGATTTGATACCGATTCAATTTAATTTTTTAATTGATTCGATATTTCTGTATCATCATCATCATCATCATCAACCATTGAATATCCACTGCTGAACAAAGGCCTCCTTATTAGAGAGGGGTGTTGCCAAAATACCCATGCTTGGCAGGTGGCAGGCTTGAGGATCGCAGTACGTTCCCCGTGTACTAAATAAAATACTGTAGCCCATCTTCCGGTCGTTCTGGTCGCAGTTTTAGAACATACCCGGGTCCGGGATTCCTGTATAAGTATGCTTGAATGAATTTCTCTCATAATTAAGATCCCATATTAATAAATTCCATTATTACATTTCTATTAATCTTTATACTAATTAAATACGCGTTTTGAATACGCTGACCTCTTACTAATTTATGATTCTCAGCGGTGCGGAGAACTCTCTTCGGGCCGAAATTAATCTATGATATTTACCAAAAGTACTAATTAAGCACTTAAAACTTTCTTTATATTTAAAGAAATGATTCTTAGTCACTTCACTTAGGTTATCTGTGAAATTTGTTATAACTCAAAATTACAACTTTTTTATAATTTGGCAGTTTTATTTAAGAAAAGAGCCTGTTTTATTTGATTTTATTACCCATTCTATGGGGTGAATAGGAGAATAAAGGGCTGAAAAGAAGCTGTTAAACCTATTTTAAATGAGAGAGGCGATGATGCAGAGTATGATTTTGCCATTATACCACCAGATCCAACTGTTGTAACCACGTTGTGATAGAATGAAGAAGAGCAGCCGAAAAAATTCGGTGTCTTTATCTCTTCCCTATGACGTACCTGCAGGCCTAGCACGGGTCGTGGACAGATTGTCTTTCCACCGTTTTCATCCCGCTTTAAAAAGACAAACGTATCCATATTCTAGCTCTGTCGCATCTACGCGCGGATAAAAACGATGAAAAGACAATTTTGCACAGCCCGTGCTAGGCCTGCTGGCAGTATTAAAGTTTTCACTAGTAATGTCAATGCTGAGTCAAGTCAAACTGCTGGGAGTAGCAGTGACGATGAATCGTAGGCTGCAAAACGCGTAGGTTAAACTCGTCTTCACTTAAAAGACGTTTACCTTCTACCTACCTCTAATAATTTTATAATAGTTTATTGTCGTTGTTTTTTAAATTAAATTTGTTAAAAAAAAACAATTACATTGTTAAATTTGATATTCTGTTACACATGTAACTCTATATACGTGTTCAAAAAGTAATTCACAAAACAGTACACAACTGACAAAATGTATGAAATATTGGATTTCAGAATTGTTCCCATAAGCAAAGAGCATTTTTTTTAACTAAATTTTTTATCAGTTTAAATTTTTATTCAAACATGACATTATTATACGTAGATAAAATACTGCTGAAATTACATCGGAAATTACCCAATGACCTGTGTTATTTCAATAAATTAAACTATAAAATAATTGGAACCGGTCACCTGTTTTTCACGGATGCCTTCAGGCAATCAATATACAATTAATGCTCTGAAATCAGACTTTATGTTTGTAATTCGAGTGAAAACATTGGACACACTATCATCAAGTTTTGTCAATTGAAAATATACATGAAAACATTATAAACTAGTTGCGTCTTACGATTTCCTTTGCAATTTTTTTTTGTTTTTCAGCTTCTGAAATTAAAAGTATACCAAAGTCCAAGTTGCTTTATGTAACTGTATTGTAAGTCGAGAAATTCGCTTGTCTGGGGCCTGGTGCTTGTTTTTTTCTCATTTAAAAGTTCAGTGTCACTCAGAATGTAGAACTTCAACATATCAAAACTCCGATCCTGTAATGTTCTTTGCCAAAGATTGTCAAGATCAAATACGGTTTAGTAGTGAAATACTATCAAAAAGACAGAGATACACGCGCATTTCTAATGCTACGGTGATTCAGATATTTTCTTCGATTATCGAGGACCGTTTTGGCATCGATTTGTACTGCGCTGTCAAAATTTTCATAACAAAAGTGTTCCGGCAATATCACTTGAGATCTTGGGTCACACCACCACTTAACATTGGGTGAGCTATGGTGAAATGCCTAGCATTTCAACCATAAAAAGGATATCTATATACACGATCTAGGTTTATTGACAGCTTTAAGAAAAAAAATATAATATCTTTTGCTAGATTTTTCAACGTAATGGCGGCTCCACATTAGTGCCGTGAATTCACGCGCGAATTCTCGGCGTGAATTCTCGGCACAAGTCGTGCCCTCCACATTCACGGGATGTTCACAGTCGTTCGTGAAACCCGCCGCGAAATGGACGTAGAATCTGCTGCTGCAATAACTTTGTTTGCTGTGGCAACATATTACTATTTAGACGTCCAAAACAAGAAAGTTATTAAAAAGCGTTGGAAAAAAAGAAGATGGTGGTAGCATGGCGGATGACGTCCGTACGCCTTTATAGTCCGGAGTAAACTGGCGCGGGGCCGTGAATGTGGATGTGTACGCGTGAACGCCGCACGAACGGGGCGCGAACCCTTTGTCGCGGGACAAAATACCGACTCTGATCGGGGAACAGGCGCGAACGCGCGTGAACACCGCGAAAACCCTCCACATTCACGTTCACGCTTGTTCTCGGAGCTTCACGGCACTAATGTGGAGCCGCCATAAGATTATAGCATAGCGATTTTTTACAGTGAAATAAAATGTTATCATTCAAGTTTTTACAATTGTATTGCAGATGGTAGAGCTTAAAAACTTGGCAAGAGGTTAGTGAAAGCTTCACATTTTTAGAACCTAAAACGTGGCAGAATGGAACGCAATTTCTTCAAGTGCTCCTAGAGTTTTGTACACGTCTTTACCACAAATAGGTAAGTCATGAAAAATGTTGGAATAGTCGAAATAAATAGAGATTTTTACCTGACCACGGCTAAGCCAAAATAATGGTATAATAATGGTAACTGATAAATATTACTAAACTGTAAAAGATAGAATTACGGTAAATCTAATACCAAATATAATATAATATTTCCTGTTACACCTAAGATTTGACATGTATTATCGGTAAATGTTCGTACTGTTCTGTAATAGACATATATTTAGGACTTTTGCCAGCATTCACTCGGTAAATATTAGATAATACTTCAGAGCAGTGATTATTGAAAAAAAAAGCAGCTGAACGCTGTATGAAATAAAATTACAAATTAATTGACGTTTCCAATGACCATGTGACGAATAAGGATGTAATTACTAGAGGATTTGTGATTCCGATTGAGATACTGAAATCAGGAGCCAATCTCATAAACTTGTTGTTTAATGTGGAGGCAATACCGAAAAGATAAAGTCTGTACTGGCAATAAGAAATAAAGCAAAATAGAATGTGGAGAAGCAAGCTGGAAAAAATCGCGAAATAGTTGATTTATTTTTTTCAGCTTGTGAGACGGCTGATAAATATCAAAATATTGGCCAATCGAACGACTGAAAGTATCTGAAATTAATTGAGGTAAAACTGACCTGGAAAACACCATTGCAGTTGTAGTAGATGTCAAAAGTTGATCAACGATTTAGTTGGGTACCAAAATAGTGTGTACTGAGGCAATTTTATACAATAAATCAGTATACCACATACTTGAAAGATTTTATCAAGGTAGACGAAGTAGAGAGAAAGAATTAAGTGTTTAGTAAGTTGTCGGAAAAATAGTTGGACCGGAGGGCAAGACTTCAAAAAGTCTAACTTCCTTTAAAAAGAATTGCAGTTGCAAGGCATCGGGCAGTCCTTGCAATTCAAAATGCCACAACAGCTCGCCATATTACTACAAGTGAATCACTTGATTATCTAATAATGAATTTAAGAATTACATTTATACGAAGTAAACTTAATTACGTTAATTTTTTAATATTATTTATTTAACATTACTTGTAGCTGTCGATTTGAATTCGTTCTCATTCATAACTTGTAATTATTTTCTGATAAATATTTTGTTTTATTCTCTAGCCTATATTTTACAAATTATTGTTATTAGTAACTACTAGTACGTGCCAATCTGTACTGGTAAAATCCCGGTAAATAAGCTTTTTACTCTTACCAACTTATGTGGTTTATTATTAAGATTTACAACTAAGACCTAAGGATTAACTAACTAAGCTTTTACAGTAACATAATATATAAAGTCACTATGGGGTATGTATGCTTTGTATGTTCCTTTCTAAAAGCTAACGTCTTAACCAATTTTGATAAATGCGGTGTCTAAAGATTTGGGTAGATTCAGGCATCAATACTGGAATGGTCCCGTCTCAACTGAAATGACTGAATCAATCTTAATACAATTTGGTGAGGAGGTTGTGTGTATCATGAGGTAGGATATACATAATACTATTTTTCAGAGAAAGCATATATACTTCACTGAATATCCCTTATTTCACAGGGTGCCGTGTGGAAGAAGGGGTATGAAGTTCCTAAAATGCCTACTCACTAAATAGAAACAAGCAATCAGATTCCTAGGCAACAGTTCACCATTTTGAAAGGGGAAGGCAAACCGCGCAATTTCGACGTGAAACGTCGCTCGCCAGGCTCGCAACAAGGATTGTATGGAGCTACATAGTCAGGTTTTCTCATCAGCTTAATAGAAGATATAACATTTTATAATTTTATGTAATTGCAAATATGTAGTTATATCATGTAATTACATAATGTTATCTTGTTAATGTTTTATGTTTATGTAATTATTAATTACTGTTGTTTTAAAATAACAAATAATATAAGTGACATAAGGTATAATTGGCGGGTGCCTGCCGTACTTCATAACAAGGACCAGCGTGACAGCGCCCTGTGCCATAGGATAATCCATAGTTCGTACTGACGGGGCCCTGCGCTGTAGAATAAGCCATACTTATTATGTAATCACAAAATCCTTAGTAGTTACTTTTAGTTATTAATTAATATAAACAATGAAATGTTTGGTGGGCAGTTCACCCAATACTATTGACTTGAATAGGCGTTGTAAAAAAGCAAAATTGTTGATTTATTTATCTCCCTTTCTGTCAGCTTAACGATATTAATAGCTCACCGCAATAGCCTGGAATTTTTCAATCCTATACTGTAAAACAGTTTTATATTCCTTTTTTTCCCTATTATACACATTAAATAATTATATATTATATTCAACAGGGCCTGGTGTTGACTTAGGCCTCACCAATGTCTCTCAAATGTCTGAGTTAGACCCGAGAGTAAAAAAAACTATAAAAAAATAATAAGCTTAACATATTTAGTAAACACTAGTAATTAACAATTGATGTTACGGCCTAACTTAGCCAAACAGGGAAAAACTGGAGGTTTTATCGCAATTGCGTATATATATATAGGTATATACAATACAATACAATATCTCTTTATTACACACCGAGAAATACAAATGAAACTTAAACTAACATAAAAAAAAAATTCACCGCAGTATAATGGGCGGCCATATCTAAACGAAAAAATTCTCACTTCAGTGGGCCATATCGCCTAGAGCAATACAATTTACAGTGTACATTTTGATTTGTGTTAAACTAGAGTAAACGATGTTATTTTTGCTGGCAATCAAGTTTGAAACACTTCGAAACTGGTAAAAAATATATATTTTTTGCTTTTCTTGAAACTATCGATCTTAATTCAACCCTGTTCTCATCGCGCGATGTTGAATTTGCGTCGCCGCGAATGTTCAGCTTTTTCAGGTAAAGTGACGAAACATGTATGCCTGCGTTGAATAAATGTTTACGGCTCTTTTGTGAACATCTGTATACGAAAGACAATAAAGGTATTTGAAAGCAGTGAGGATGGCAAGTTGAAGGGGCTGTGAGATATTTCGAAGTATTGAGCTTGAGCATGAGCCTGACTCGCATTTTGCCAGTTTTATTTTGTCAGCCTACTAACTTCAACTACAGACTTAAAGGACAACCCGTCAACAGAATGTAAAAAAAAAAAATGGAGGAATAAAGCATTTTTGGCGTTCATTGGTAAAAATATAAATATTTAGTCTTAAATACATTTTTTTATGTAAATTAAGTATGACAGATATATATGGAGTAGAAGCTTATAACAAAGTTTCCAACATTGAAAATGTTGTAAACTATAAATGCTTTCGAAATCTTTTGCTGTATAAGAAACCCCAAAAATTTCACTATATTTCGATCTCATCACTCAACATAGCTTTCCTTAGCTGTGGTTAAACATATAGCCTAATGTGTGTAATCTCCATACAATAAAGGATTTTGAAAATTCAAAAAAGTAACTGTAGATTCTATTCCATGTAGTGAACATTGGAATTTTTCCATTTCGGTAATGTTTTAGGTACTTTTATTCATACTAAAAATTCAACACGAAACAGCTCCACGTTCTGTGTAGAACTCAATAGTGATCTATATAAACTGAGATAGATACGTTATACCGAGGTCTGCGCGGCAATACAAACACAAGTTAATTAGCTTAAGGTGATAATATGTTTCACGTTTTGCGGGAAATTCAAATTTCAAATATATTTTTTGTCCTTGTAGCTAGGCTGGGTAATTATTGTGAAATGGCATAGTGTTTGCGAACATTGTTGATCGTTCTTTACATTATCATGTACAGCTATTAATCAATTAGTCACCATATTACTTACATTTGGCAATAAACCGTTTGAAACAGCAAAAATTTGTTTATTGACATATGTATGTAATAATGTTCATTGGAGGTAAATAACTTTACGCGAGTTTGTAAAGAATAATAATGAATTTTCGCAAACATCATGATCATTTACAATAATTACCCGGCCTAGCTACAAGAACAAAAAAAACTGCTTGAAATTTGAATTTCCCGCCAAACGTGAAACTTATCACTTTAGTGAACTCAGTCCGTCCTGTGTCTGGCAACGACGCAAACGTACGATGCGCGATTTTGGAATAAGAAAAATAATCAAAAATGCCATGTTGTGTTTAGAAAGTGAAATACTTTTACTGGGATGGCTGTAAAAAACTGTAAGGCTGTAAAGTTCGATGAGTGCTATGTAGGTAGTTATAGTAAAATATTGCCATGTTTTTAGTGCTTTTTAATGGGTATGACGTCTCTATTGGTAAAAACCTAGCACTAGAATACTTTATAGTCACGATTGACTCCATAATTTTCAATATTTTACTTCAATAACGTATTAATAAAAGGTAATTTATTCCATAAAATCTCGTTGTTGGCCTGCCATCGTAACGAACGGAAAATGGAATATTGATGCTGCCAGAATTAATTTTAATTTTCGCCTTTAAAATATGCATTTATTCTTAAAATTTTAATATTGTATTCATTGTTGAAATTGAGACTTTATTGCCAATCTTTTGAAACAATTGATTGACGTTTAATTATTACTGAACGTGATGTGTGGTTAACCAACGAAATTTTAAAACATTTTTTTTAATGTCCTTGCGGTTAAATATAATTGCAGGTTGCTTGAATAAATTTAAATCCTTGACACTGGCGAATACATAAGTTATGCGATGCTAAAATTATCTTAGAAAAAAAAACTGATTGCCGATATACAACGGACAAGCAGATTATAAATAACTACACTAAGCTTCCAAACATAAAAACGACTAAACATCCAGTTAGCAATCTGTATCGTTGTTGAAAGCTGCTTGTTATGTCCAGTTAAATCCTAATATTTATAACCCATTAGGCTGTCAAAGGCCAGTTACATACGATGAAAACAACGGTAACTCTTTTCAGTGATACAAACCCACGTTTCGGAACGTGCATATTGTTATTATTGAATTGATAGAACTCGCGATTGTTGTGTTGACGTCAACGAAGGAATGTCCTGTAGTAGGTTCGTATCACTTCATATTATGGTGAGTAAGGTCTAGTGGTTAGCCCTTATGGTAGAGGTTTAATGATGCCTCATCATCATCATCATCATCAGCCTGTTATGTTCCCACTGCTAGGACACAGGCGTTCTCTCAGATAGAGATGATGAGCCCATAACCACTACTAGGCTTTTAACAGGCGGCCTTATCGCTTAAAGCGATTTCTTCCAGGCATCGATGACGTAGGCTCGTGTCTCCCTCGTGACGTTTGCGTCTTGAAATGTCATACTTGGCGGAGTATATTATTCTACCATGGAACAGACCAAGTGAAGTGGAGGCGCAATGCGGCAGGACAATTTCGAACATTCGGAAATTCGGTGACTTTTCCTCCGGCTGCATGTACGCTGCAACGCCGCATTGACTCTCCAGTAGACTTTGGCCCTTACAAAAACCTTTTCACAAGCATAATATGAGTTTATCTAACGGAAAAAAAAACCGTCAAAAGCTCAGTCAGCGGCCAGTAATCCTAACTTAACGACATCACGTAATATTAAGGACTCAAGGTCTATCCACAGAACAGTAAAACAAATTGCACGGATTACGCACTCCCGCCTGGCGAAGTAATAAAACCTTTAATGTCATAAGGCTCGCGATAAAAATGTTTTTCCACGTCAACTTTCGAGGATCTCCTTTGACACTCAGTTTTATTTGTGGGGCATTAGGTTGATGTGCGAACTCTTTGCTTGACCCAAAAATGTGTAGGGCTTTTCTAGCATGATTTTTGATGACTTGTCATAAGAAAATCTCACGGCCATGGTTCGCGTAGGTACTGTGATTGGTGTTTTAAGCGTTTAAGTAGAACAGGTATCATACTCATATTATTAATATGAAACTATGTGTCTATGTGAGTTTGTTTCTACTCAACTCCATAACAGCGTAACGAATTAGGATGAAATTTGGTATGTACATAGCAAAGTACTCGTAGCTTTTTATTCCGAAAAATTTGGGTTTGTAAAGGTGCAGGAGAAGAATGCATGGTATATCGTAAACCGAGTTTCACGTTTGTCTGCCGTGGTCAGATTCGTTCGAGGTAAGACAGCGAATCCATAATGTGCCTCGTCATCAAAGTAAGCGGTGTTAAGAAAGGTTAGGATTACTCAAAGGCCTAACCAATATTTTCTTGATGAGTAGTTGAGTAGCAAATGCATAGTTTTTTTTTTTTTTTTTTTTAAGAGAGTATCAATTAAAAAGAAGTGTCTTCGCTTAGGTAGCACAGCAGGTATGTCCAGAAGAATCTTATTAGTCCTTTTGTTATAAGTAGGACCTACAACGTTATAAAATTTGCAAACAAACTAAAAGCTCAAGTGCAAGTTAGGTGCAATACATCTGTACTAATATTATAAAGAGGAAAGATTTGATTGTTTGTTTGCATTGAATAGGCTCCGAAACTAGTGAACCGATTTGAGAAATTCTTTCACTGTTCGGAAGCTACACTATCCCCGGGTTTCATAGGCTATATTATATTTTGTAGCGAGGCCAAAGGCCAAGATTACACACGTGCGAAGCCGGGGCGGTCGACTAGTCAGTAATAAGACTATGACGATGAAGACCTTTTCGTCAAGAGTGTATCAATCAAAAAGAAGAAGGAGAGTATCTCCGCTTAAATAGCGAAGCAGGCACTTCGATGCGAATCTTATTAAACTCTTTCTTATTCGTAGGACTACAACGTTATAGATTTTGCAAACAAATTTAAAGCTCAAGTGCGAAATTTATTTTAATTCTGCTAAAACCTTGTTTATGCTTTCAGTTAAGAGTTTTTGAGGCACGAAGTTTGACTATAAATTCGTGCAATAAACAGATGGTGATATTATTCATTACGTTTTCAGAGTTTGTTTTAACGACCGTACCTTTTATAATTACCGGCTTTAATAAAGGTTGTTTCGTGTTTAGGGGGTTACCAAAAAGTTGGCAGTTTCCGACAAGGGATTGCAAGATCTTGGAATGATTTTGAATCTGAAAGAATGGGAGTTTTTCTGACAGCTGGAAGAACATAGTTTTGAAATGATCGATAGATGGCGAGACATGATAATTTCTTTTGCATTTGTCAATGTAAAAGCAAACAGCATATTTTTTTGGGTTTGCAAACAATAACCACATATACTATACTACGAAATAAAAATTACATAAAAACAAGCATGACAGACAGTGTCAGACAGATAGATATTGTCTGTCTATAAGTATACTTTTTTACTAATCTTCTTCGTTTGTGATTTTGCAGTCTGCAAATCCATGTCTCATCAACGCCATCTATAATATTTTTATGAACCTTTTATAATTGCCCTTTCGAAAACTTCCTATTACATCAAATCCAAGTTTCAGAATTGTCGCCGTCTCCTGCGATATGTATTGATTGACCTCATATTTTATGGCTGTGTTTGATGTTTATGATTGACTTCTTTACGGAAACTCATAATGTTTTATAAGGGCTTAAACATGCTAAACAGAGACAAAAATCATAGTCCGTTTGCTAACAGATGATCACTGACAACTGCAGTAAATTGTAATAAGCTGCATGAAGATATTTTATTTTTATTAATTTAAGTATTGCATGATAAATAAATAAAATAAAATAAATAAATATCTGGGTCATTATTGCAGACATGGTCATCTGACCCCAAACTAAGCAAAGCTTGTAATATGGCTGCCAGGGACTGATATATATACATATATATTATGTTTAAATACATACTTAAATAGATATTAACACCCAGACATAGAACAAACACAAATGTTCATCACACAAATATTTGTCCTATGTGGGAATCGAACCCACGCCCCCAAGCACCGAAAGCAGGATCACTACCAACTAAGCTAACGGGGCTGTGTGTAGGGATAATGCTGGATGCAGGCCGCTTCCAATCCAACCGGTCCTTTTGGAAATCGATGGGGAGTCCTATGTCCAGCAGTGGACGTCCTATGGCTGAAATGATGATGATGAATTTATGTATTTTAAAAAACTAACAAGGCTAATGAAAATAGGATGACACTTTTTATATAGGTATTTGATAGCAGGTGTCAGTGATTACCCGATAGCAAACGGACTGTAAACAATTTTAGCGACGGCAACGTTACATTTTTGTAGAAGGCTACGCTTTCGTAGCTTCGTAGCAATAAAAAAGTTGTGAAGCCTAAGTCGCTAAATAGAGTACAAAGCCTTAATTCTGTTTTATCTGTTATTTTTACATCATTGTTTTCTTTTTTATAATCTTTTATAAAGTTAGAAAGTTAATAGTAGATTAGTAGCCAAGGGCTGTAAGGCATCAATTGCAGCCCGAGATATTTAGGCGCACGAGCGCAGCGAGGGCACCTATAGTTAGAGGGTGCTTACACCCGAGCTAACTACTCTGCTTTACATCTCGATTGTGAGGTAAGTAGAAAAAAACCAAAAGCTATCAAAAAAGCTGCAGCCATCTAGTTTGTGGTGCATTTATTCAATGTTAAAAGCAACTATGAGTACTAAACACGACATCAATATCAAGAACTCATGTTTTTTTCCTAATTAGCACATAATTATATTTAAAAAAAACAAACAATATTTAAAGTAAAAGTTTTCTATTCCTGCCTTTTTCATCTTTTTTTAAATATTTTTTTTCAAAAACGAAATTGAGCTTCGTCGTTCGATATTTAAAATTGATGACTATTATACTCATGCGAAGACAAGGCTGAATAGCGAAGCGACTTCTTTTTTTCATTGGGCTGAATGCATGATGTTTATTGCCAGTATGAAGATTAGATGTACGCGAACTTTTTTAAAGAGTGAAGTTTTTTTTTAATTACTTACCGCCCTAAGGTTTTTCTAGCTACATTATTACCCTAGAGCGCTAATTCGTCACCTACAAGCTCCATTTGGGGGTAATAAGGACCTACTTACCGAATATGAGAGATGTAAAATATTATTAATTCAACCTAACTTGAAAACGTAATATTGTATTTTTTCGAATACAGTGTGATTTGTGAGTGTGATTTCAACCTCAGTGAGAACATTAATCGTTTGGAACAACCAAGAGCTAAAAACATCGTGACAATCCTTAAACAGAACGGTTCCCATGTGTCTACAATCCTTAATTAAAAATCCGAAAATACGTAAGGGAAAATTCATTGCCAACTCTTACCACATCTATGTCCTTTAGTATCTGTGTATCTTTGAAAGGAGTCGCAGAAACTGTTACTTCAACTACGGTATATTTTATACAAACTCCTGTTGCATCTGTGCCACAAGTCGACATAGTAACTGTGACTTATTCCATGACTTTGGAAGCAAACAGATGTAAATCTTCGGCACAGCTTTCGTAATGGGTTTTCTTCTGTCAACACATTGAGTATTGCTACATGGCTGGAATAAACTCCAATTTTCAGGATAATTAATTTGCTAAAGTTTCAATGGAATAAGAAATACACTATTTATGAAAAGGTATTTCAGAATTATAA
The DNA here is from genome assembly GCA_949125355.1 of Agriopis leucophaearia. Lineage (NCBI taxonomy): Eukaryota > Metazoa > Arthropoda > Insecta > Lepidoptera > Geometridae > Agriopis > Agriopis leucophaearia. The sequence goes on from OX421267.1 coordinate 7,115,716, forward strand.
TCGGATGTTTAGAGAAATTTAATTATGTATTTTAGTAGAGAATAGGAAAAGTGTGACGACGGAAAAAGATTTTGGATAGAGTAGGTAAGTACTAATATTATTAGCAGAAAACTCTATACTTACTAAAAAAATTAATTATGATTTTGCAACGAAATAGAAATATATAAGCCTGAATACAAAAAATAAAACTACTTACTACACAATACTTACTGAATATGTGTAATTATCATTGCCAAAATAAACAGAATAACTTTAGGTAAGATTAAAGCTTGTTGCAGACCATGCGCGGTAGCTTGCGTAAGTACTTGCGCCAGCGTTTAAACGTAAATAGCCACTCGCTTGCGAGTACGTACTTGTGCGGGTGTTGCGCATGCGCAGCAAGGGTCGTGCGAGACGTGGTGCGGTAGGTGTAGCGCGGGAATCGAAGCTTCACTTGCGCAAGGACCATAGCAATTCCACTGCTACTTGCACTCAGCAGTGTTGTAGTAGCTCGTTGCAGATGATGCGTAGTAATTACTCACGCAAGTACTTGCGCAAGCTACTGTGCATGATCTGCAACGGGCTTAAGTCACGCTAGTTCAGACTAGTTTAACTTAGATTCCGGTAGATCACGGCCTTCGCTACGCTCGCGTCGTAAATGCCACCCTCATTAGAAATCTGTTGCTTTACGCCCGTATAAAGTAATACAATTATCTGTATCATTATTTTAAAACATAATATATACAGTAGGACAAACATATTCAATACCCATTTGAACCTACTTCTATGCTTGCCTAGCATAATTCATTTATAATTTTTATAAATACTTGAACGTACTGCGATCCCCAAGTCACCTGCCAAGCGTGGGGATTATGGCAACACCTCTCTATGAGGGAGGCCTTGTCCAACAGTGGACGTTAATTGGCTGATGATGTGATAAATACTTGTACGTATAAACATTACTGCATAGTACTATCAAACATGAATTAAACTGAGCAACAAAACCTTATGATTATGGGACTTCAGATCAGACAATCAAGAGAGATGTGGTAAACTGGCGGGTGCTAACGCATTAGGCCTAAATCAGACTTGTGATGCCTTTATTTGAACTTACTCTGCAGACGACCTTGCCTCCTTTTTTTGGCATGTAAACTATTAGTTAGTTTATTGGTGTCACTGCAAGTCTCTTAGGCTAAGATGCTAAGATTCAGAGAACGGTCCAAGACCAGTCGTAGCCAAGCATCGCCTAAGCCCCTTCGTACACAACGCTACGAAAATCTTCGATACTCGACGATTTTAGTCTCCAAGCGACTACCGCCATACATTGAGTGGCGTGTACGAACCTCAATGGATTTGTATGGCGGTAGTCGCTTGGAGACTAAAATCGGCGAGTATCGAAGATTTGCGTAGCGTTGTGTACGAAGGGCCTTAGTCGATCTTTAAAATTTGTATTTAGAAACATAGTACGTCACAAACTAAGCGCTGTCTTAGCTTTGTTAGACTATACTTTTTGTCTATGGTAGTTTTTGTTTTTAGCGGAATCTTTAACGATTTTTGAGCAAACGTGATTAACAAACAACGAAGGTATCACTAGACAAAATGATACTGGAGTGAGTGAAATAAAATACAAATACTACAATGATCATTTGACCGCAGTGAAGTTAGCCGTTTAGCTGCGCAATAAACAAATTAGTTCCTAAAAATCCATTGCGCAGCCAAACAACTTCACTGCGGCCAAATGACCCTAATAGTACTTTTAGTAATGATGTAAATGTAAAAAAAGTCTCAAATGTCAATAATAACTACACTTTTACTCGCTTGGTGGCGCCAGCTCAAGTAGTCGATATTCACTACTTACGCTTAGCTTAGTCGCTAAGTTTAAGCAGTGTTCCATAGTTTAAGCACTGAATTTTTACGAAGCGTAGGTCTATGCTTAAACTCGTACCTGAATCATTTGTTAAAAAAATATTGTGTTCTTACTAAGTTGAAGAAACATTTGAACATGAGCGATAAACGTATTAAGGGACAGTATCCCCTTGTCTGTGTGATCTGAGGTCCTATATTTAGGACACACGAGAATATTATTTATTGTTGCAAAGTCGTGATTCATTCCAACATTTTGTATAAGGTTACGACCCCTAAAGGGTTCGGTTTTGTTTATCTTCAAATTTATGTTGCTTGTGATAAATGTTGCTTGTTTTATTGCTTTACATACCTATTTTCTTAGTTACATAATCATAAAAATGTTTTCCAATTATACATATTCACAAAAAGTTCATAACTGACTCCATAGAAAGATCAATAAACGGGATTCATCTCCTAATTTTCCTCCTTTAGAGGAAGTTTTTTTTTTCTTCAAATTTAATTTAGATCACCTTTGTAATACAGCCTATTTAATAAAAATAGACAATAATAGGGTATACGTTTCATACACAAAATAATTATCAATTTAAAAACCCAACTTCTCAAAATTTGTTTAAATGGGCAAATTCGGTTACTTGGATATTTTAATAATTTTTTTTTTATTATAATTTTCCAAATTGGTTCATGAATGACGGAGATCTCAGGTAACTAAGATACAAAGTTAATATTAAAAAAACAACCAAATTGAGAACTTCCTCCTTTTTTGAAGTCGGTAAAAAATGGGCAAATTCGATTACTTGGATGATCATATTGTCATCTAAATAACAAACATTTACAGTTATTTTGATTTAAAAGCCAAACTACTGAACCGATTTTGATAAAATTTCTATGGGACCATCTAAATGTATATATTTATCAAAATTGGTTAATAAATTAAGGAGATCTGAGATAATAAACATGAAATAATCACACTAATATTATAAATGCGCAAGTAACTCTGTCTGTTCGCTACATAATCACGGCTAAACGGCTTAACCGATCTTGCTAAAATTTTGCGAGGAATTAGTATGTACCATGAGGACAGACATAAGACTATTTTTTCTGAAGAAATTGCGGACGAAGTCGCTGGTACAGCTGGTAATAAATAAATAAAAAACTAATTGAGAACCCTCCTTTTTTGAAGTCGATTAAAGAATACGCTGCCCAGCCCGATCTTTTGGTTTTAATCAGGTTTTATGGCTTCCTGCCATTACCTGCTGCTTACTTATATCGTCACTCCATAGATACATTACCTAAAAACCGTAACATAACGTAAATTAATCTCAATACAAAATCACTCGAGGCATTGAGTTGTTAAGATGTTGTTGACTTTACTGCTGATAGTGTGTGTTCATTAATATAATATGATGTGGCACTGTTTATTTGGCGTTAATATACGCCTTGTTTCCGCAGGCTGTGGCTGTGTGTGTGGCTCAAACTATTTGAGTCAAATACAAATGTTTATAGGAAGGAGCATTGACAAGAAAATTGTTTAACATTGGGAAGCAAGTAACAAGTCAGTAATTATAGGTATTGTGGTAATGATAGGCTCTGTAATAAATTATACATACAGTCACTAGTTATTGCTGGTCATAGTCTGCTGCTAACTGGAGACAGCGGCAGTAAATATAAATAAAAAAAAAAAACCTTTTTGTATTATTTTTTTTAGTTTAGTGGCTGCATTTTTAAATTTAATTTTTAATGTATTAATAGGCTTGCGTTTGACCACCAACTTGCCCGATGTTAAGATGGAACGTTTCACAAATGGCGGGAAATTCAAATTTCAAACAGTTTTTTTGTTCTTGTAGCTGGGCCGGGTAATTATTGTAAACGATCATAATGTTTGCGAAAATTAATTATTATTCTTTACAAACTCACATAAAGCTATTTATCTCTGATGCACATTATTACATACATTTGTCAATAAACAAATGTTTGCTGTTTTAAACGATTTATTGACAAATGTAAGTAATATGGTGAGTTACTGATTAATAACTGTACATGATAATGTAAAGAACAACCAACAATTTTCGCAAACACTGTGTCAATGTTTCACAATGTTTCAATAATTATTGTGAAATGACATCATAATTATTGTGAAATGACACAGTGTTTGCGAAAATTGTTGGTTGTTCTTTACATTACACACATCACTGGCCTAGCTACAAGGACAAAAAATCTGTTCGAAATTATAATTTCCCGCCAAACATGAAACTTATCACCTTAAGCGATGATTACTTTATACTTAACTGCAACTAACAATGAAAATTAATGGAATTTTCATTTACTTTTGCATAATTAACAGCAGCTGTTAGCGACCGTCCTATAGCGAACGGACTAGAATATAGTAGTGACTGGAAATTACAGTAACTATACTGATAATTCAGTACCTAACAGTCACAATCAGTGCCCATTTAAAAATAACCAATTCACTCGCGATTTGAATACCAGATTGTAATATTGGGTAACACCCACTTAGACAGCGCATTCCACAGACTAGCAGTTCGTACAATACACGGAACACCCAGGCACAATAAAAGGAGAGCAAAGAATTCGATGCTATCAGTACTTATCATAATACATGCTACAGTATTAATCAGTAATAAAGTGGCTATATACCAGTGCTTATCCGTGTTTATAAGTGCGTAACAGTGCCTAGCAATATCTACTACAGTGCCTACCAGTTTCTGATAATATGACTGCACCTATTAGTGCTAACCCGTGGCGATCATAGCTTAACTGTACCTATTAGGAGCTACTACAGTGTCTATCTGTTTTTGATAATAATACCTATAGTGCCTAACAGTGCTTGTCTGTGTCTATCAGGTCGTTACAGTGCCTATCAGAACCTACTACAGTGCCCACCATTTTCTGCTTATAATACAGTGCATACCAGTGCTTATCTATATCTATCAGTGCGTAACAGTGATTTTTTCAGTGCTTGGCTCGTAAAACTAACACGAAATTGAAGAAGAGAACACATATCGATCACTTTGGTGTAACTTGAAAGACTGCAGTGATGGATGGTGTTTAAACTGGTTTGCAAAAATGGGTAAAATCATTTATTTAGCCAATTTTTTTTGTGAAGAACCAGAAATACATATGATTGTACCGTTTGGGGTCGAAAATGTAGGAACTTGGGAACCGGCCGCTAATTGTACAAACTTATGCGATTCCTAGAATAGCGAAAATGGGTGCGTGCGCAGTGCGCACACGGGAAGTTGAAGAAAGACGAAGAGGAGGGTGAAGGGTGCATTATGTCCATAGACTCATGCGACATGATGGTTGGCGTATTTTTCGCAATATTGCTCTAATAGTGTGATGCAACCATTGAAGAGCTCCACTATCTACCACTTGGGTTCATCATCAGATCATTTCAATGGCAGAAAACAAACGATAGCCTCTCATTTGCATCCACTATATGCCTGCGACTCTTACGATGCGTCTTCCGGTTATTCGTTCTTCGTGCCACGTGGCCTGCCCATTGCTACTTCAACTTGCAAATCTGACCAGCTTTGTAGGTGACTGTGGTTATTCTGCGAATATCCTCGTTCCGTATTTTATCGCGCAGACACCCCGAGCGTAGCTCTCTCCATATCCCGCTGTGCAAATCTGAGTTTTTCCAAAAGGATTGCAGTTAAGTACCATGTCTCAGTTTCATGTCGTCACTGGCTAAACACATTGGTTAAATAACCTTATCTTTAGGCACCTCTTTGCAAATATATGTATAATTGCAAAGTTTTAAATTGGTACGACAATTTGAAATTTACTAGGTTAAAATCGAAATCCAAGATTTGAAATGTGTGAAAGTATTGCATTTAAATTAAATGCTTGTGATGTTTTTTTAATACCGTAGGTGGCCAAGAAGCCAGACAGAGCTGCCAGACTAGCTGGAAGGTAAACAGTCTCCGTCGCCTATGTAGGTACCGCTTGAAATGCTTCTGAATTATTCGGAAAATGGGGATGTAAGTACTAAAAATGTATTACTATTGGCTTTTGTTCAATACGAACGCAATGTAGCGTGATAACGATAAAGGAAATGCGATGAAACATTAAGATAGCGCATCTTATCCTCATATATTTTCCTGGATGTATGTAGAATATAAAGTTCTTTGACTCATTCCTAAGATGTTCGTAAAATTTATTGACACACACGGGTATAGGAGTACAGTTAAATCAATGCAGGGTTAAACATAACGATGGCACTAAACTGAAATGAGGCATTAAGCATTATATTCACCATTATGAAAAAATTTGATTGTGAGAGCTAATCCGTAATCACGAAAACAATTCACATGTTCCATAGATGTCATTCACACTCAACGAAACATGTTATAATGCCATACTTTAACAGAAAGTCTGCTCCTATACCAAGGTGACATTTTCATTTAAAACAGTATAATTATCTTACATAATAGTCTTCAGCATCATCTTCATAGTAGTCTGGGTGTCAACGTGAAAAAACTTGTCGCCTTATTGTATATTTTTTTTCTAAACTTGTGTAATTTGGGTGATAATGGGTAATAACGATGGAATATTATTTTTAAGAATAAATTGGGCAAGTGCTTTTATTAACTAAACAAAATATAAGCTAAGCGATTCATTAAGTGTTCTTGAATGTGCACGAGTATAACAAGCAACTGGTATAATAAGGTGGAACTAATAATAAAAAAAAAATATTACATCTTTTCGTATTGTTTCCAAAACTCTATACCTAAAAGCGTCTAGTAAAGCCTCCACCAGTTTACTACGGTATGACTTGGACTTGACCGTGGCTTACTTTGTTTTTCGATATGTATTTCAGTACTTGATACTGGTAGATAAATACACAAGACATGCGACGCCAAAATCCCCTCAGAAAAAGAAAAAAACTCTGGTGAACCTGCCTCGTATGTATGAAATTTGAATTGACTGGTGTAATAGACATAATAGTAGTAAATTACTATGTAGGCATAGTAAAGATGAAAAAGTCCCGATGTTATTCCAAACATGTGTAGAAATCTAGAAAATCACGAGAGAAACCGCGGAGCACAGCCAGTAAACTTATACAACTTAAAAGAACCTTTTACTAAATTGAAAGCAGACGATATCCTAGCACTTAAACATACACATAAATAAAACATTGCAGTTCATCCCATTTGAGCTATGAATCCTTAAGAAGCAGATTTCCATCTCAAAGATGAATCTGTCGTTTCTGAATTGATATTCTCATAAAAAGCAAACTGTTTCTTAAATAAAATATAATATGTGGACCTATTCAAATGTAAAATATATTTATTTACACGAAAAATATTATAAGCCCTGATATTTACAACCAAAACTATTACTACTTAATAAATATTATATTATGTAGTTGGTGTACTTATAATACATATATAAAAATAAACATCAAAAAGGACGTGGAGAAAAAAGTGGCCAGAATGTGGGCAGCATTGCCACGCTGGATGGCAATGCTAATTTAAATTTGCGAATTTCTAGTAGAAGGTGAAAAAAAACAACTACTTTCTTCTCAGACCGCGCTATCCTAGTCTGGTACATTATATTGCGTTGTAGATTTTCGTTCCCAACTTTTTTGTCATTTTGTCGGTCCATCTTGTTGGGCCGCTGTATCTCTTTCCTTCTATTTGCCTGTTACTATTTGTTGTTTATTTTATGCAACTGGGTGACGAGCGACTTATTTGCCTGATGGTAAGCGTCGCGATTGCCCATAACGGTTCAGAGTCACCCATAATTTAGTATCAGAAATCTGCAATAGTGCAAAACCCTAAGTATACAGCTAATCACTGCGCTCGTCACCCTGATATACCTATAAGATATTTTTTATAGAATATGTGGCAGACAAGCGAAGGGTTACTTGATGGTAAGTGGCTACCACCACCTACAGACAGACACCTACAATACCCGGGGCGTTGTTAATAATTTTAGCTTTCTCAATATTTTTACCCGACTCGCGAACGAACCCCACATTCTTGAGCAGTTTATGTTTTTATGTCCAATAATTTTCTTATCATTCGTTTTTTAGTACAACTCTAAAATAAAACAATAAAAGGTATAAATATTACACAATTATATTATATCAATGGTGTTAATTAATAAACATTTCGGGTAAAATAATAATGTATTTAGCGTATTATAACCAAAATTAGTCAGCAAGACCAGCCGTACGATTCAAACAGCATTTGTGGTTTCCTCGCTCGTCTCTGCCGATGGCATATTATCCAACGCGTTTTACTAATGCACGAATGTTTGCTACTAAATTAGATAGTAAATTCAAACTTGGCGTTAATTTCTGTGTATTTATACGTTACGTAAATATTTATGTCAAATACACGAAGAGCTGCGTATATTTTTCATTAATCATATCTACACGCACACCGGAATTTCATATACCTACTGGTGAGACAGGGGAAATATTGGGGGATTTCATTGTACTCATCATTATGAATAACTTTTACTATGGGACCAACACTGAAATCATGATCATGTTATTATTTCGCGATGGGTTGGTCCCATAAATTAAAAGTTGTATCTCCCTGAATATTTTTAGTGTCTCACCAGTCTCCCTGTATAACTAAAGAGTACATAAAGGTTTTTTTAAATTAACGAGTACGGTTATATGAATAGTTGCTGGTTGCTGTAGTTGTTGGTGCAGATGGCAGAGTGCATATGTTCAGCGCTGGACATCTTCAGGCTGATGATGATGATATGAATAGTTTGCTACCAAAGGTAGTGGTTATAAAAGTTACACATTTTAACTTTGTAACAAAATAACAAATAAACATTTTGAATTCAGTGAATAGAGAACTTTTCCTGTTAGTGCTTTTCCAAGGATTTCGTAGAAGCCGGAAAATTTGTTCAATTCACCCTTTTGCTAACGTTTGACATTTTGATTCAAAAGAGATTTACAGTTCCCGATGTTGGCGCAAAGTTTATTTTACTTGCTTGTACAGATATTGTGCTTGCGGAAAATGTACTTATTCTGCTAGGCGAGACTTAGACCATTGTTATAACTATCACTGTTAAAAAAAATACAACGGTTTTTAGAACTAATGCAAAATCTTCCATAGGTAGCTATACTTAAACACTCGAAGGGCTTATTAGTAGCCTTTGAAAAGTTGCAATATCCACCTCCATTAAAAGTAGACAGTAGACTTAAAAAACATCAAATGCGCTAGCGAGGTATTCTGGCCCATATATATTTATTTATTGAGGTACATAAAACAGAATATAGTCATTATATAACTAAATTAAGTGTATTGACAATTGTGAACTAAACTATATCCCAAAACATTATGCGTACTCATCATGGTTATTATAAAAGCAGTACATGATATTACAAATTATAATAGTATCCTACCTTTTATTTAATGGCTGACAGGCTAGGCGTTTGGTCACAGGCAGCTAACCTGGTGTTAAGTTACGGCGTGGTTAGTGTCATAGTTTACTAACATAAATACATTTATGTGAACAAACGAACGCTCTGTTTGCATTTTACACACGGGTCGTTATCAGCACCTTGTACAATAATCATTTCAATCAGACATTTCAGCAGACATACCCGAAGGTACAGAATATAATATACCATCTGAAGGTAACTACAGACGCATCGTCGAAATCCTTCGGGGTTGCCATGGACTTTGTCATGTAAATCAGCCACTTTGCCCCGAGAGGTATTCGCACTGAAATAATATTTCACTTGTGCATAGCAATGGGGCTTTGAACTCTATATATTCTTCTGATTAGATCAACTTGATTGTGTATTTATTGAAGCATGTAAATTGAAATAACCAACCAGATTTACATAATTGTCATCGTCATACTATAACTTGTAGTAAACAGTAATCTAAGAAAAAATATATTGCTTAAAATATCCACCTTGTTTACTCGATATGGCTAAAATTTCAACAAAATGTGAAAATGATCCCAAAATGTTTATGTATTTTTTTATATGACTGTCCACACAATGCTTGAGAAAAGTACTACGTGGGTAGTAAATGAGCATTCGTTTAAGTATGCTGGACTTGACATTAATTTGGTCTCTGATATGTTCATTCAAAGTCCTACCTAGGCTAGTCTTAAAGAGGTCTTCGAGCATAGTAACTAGTTCAAAAACGGATGAGAAGAACAGGACAATGCCGTCGCCAAATCTTTATTTTGTCAGCTTCATTTCTCCTACATAAATATGCCCGTATCCTTCCATTCCCCCCTGTATTATTATTATAGCTTTGTAGTACAATTGAAGGAATTGCTGTAAAGCTTGGCATGCACTTTGGTCTCGAGAATTTCTCTTTATCATAATCTATTCTAATTTTTCACATTGTATGGTGATTTAGAACTTGTTTGGTTGCTTGTTGCGCTATATATTAAGAGAAAAATTGGTCATGGGATTAACCTTTGGGCGATTTTACTCATGTACGAAATAACGTTGTTATTTGTTTGAAATACTTGCTCAATTTTTTTATGAAAATTGGATCTATTATTGTCACTTTATTGTCGAACAAACATAAATACAAACGCAGATTTGAACTTGTAGACTGACGACCTTTGCTTAGCGCGGTCTATCATTATTTATCTGATAATGAGCTCATGGATGTTGACAAAGTCAATATTCTAATCTTTAGCAAGCTTTACTTTCCTGCATATTTTTGCAAATAATGTTTAAAAAACTTATTAATTCCTTATCATAATTCTTTTGATATTGACTCAAAGCAATCAATTTATGAAAATAGTCGTCCGTTAAACGAATAAATTAACATTTATTTCTAAAAATGCGGAGGAATATTCAGATTTTTCTTTCAATTTTCTTATAGAGTGCTCTTCTTTGTGATCCTCGTCGATATTGAATATTTTGATCCATTCACGCTCACCCAAGTGATGAATATTTAGGAACGAAACTGTTGAGAAAAACCTGTGAGTATGTGATTGTAAGGAGACTTGCAGTTCTACAGGGTTACATGGAAAGGTGCTGCTAATGCACATCAATGAGAGAATGTTGTGAAGTTGAGTACTTCTCACATATACTAACAAGGTCTTTTTCTAAGCTTTAAAAAAACATTTTTAGGTTAAAATATGAAAAAAAACATTCAATATTGCGGACTCTCAAAGATGGCGGTTGAGTTATTTTTTATGCACCGCCACGATAGTGATACATGTCTAAAATTAAAAATCAATCATAAAGATAAAAAAATAAAGTTCTAATAATTTTAACCAGGCAGTTTTGGAATGAATTCCTTTGGAAGAAATACCTTAAGTCTATTTTTAATAAATAAAGCTACTTGGCGTCCCTTATGGATTTCGGCAAGGCGTTAAATAATTTTATGCCAAATATTCGGGTAAATGTGTGAGATTTGGTTAGCCTTTGTATTGGCGTAATTAAGGTATCCTCATTCCTAGTAAATTTTTCGTGGACATCGTCGAGTCTTACAAAGGACGCCAAGTTTTCATAAACGTATTATATACCGGTAGGTATGGTATAAGTATAATGCTAGCAAAGTCATGAACTTAAGTTCTTTAAAAATTTGTTTCGTGAAATGGGTATCAAATAAAAGAGTTTGCTGAGAAGAATACGAAAAAGTTTGGTTTTAAAACGTTTATAAAAATCAGAATGAAAAATTTAACTCTAGTAAGTAGGTATATCAGGAAAATGCTACAATCTTACGTTCAAAAACCTAGTAAAAGTGATCAGAATTTACTGTTTTCATTCAGATGTTTTGCAATCTGCAGCTTTTAGAGCTAAGAATCACAATCATTTATGCATCAATATCAGCAATAACTAACAGTACAAAAATGCAGCGGCGCAGGTGACAGAAGCATTTTCCTATGGATGACCGTTGCCAAGAAACAAAATTAAAAAAAAAAAACATTTCCAGGTGGCTATGGTTTGCTCTATAAGCCAAACACAGGTCACCGTCTGGAAATACCTTTTTTTTGTCTGATTAACAACCTCTGTGCATTCCTCTTTTTTTTTGTGGAAAATATAATCAAATCTCTTTGGACATACATATATATAATTATATATTTCACGGACTTAAGATAATGACAAAAACTGGCCGCTACATAATTTGGCAACGGTTGAAACCTAAAACTCGAATTTTCGTTGAGGTGTGTTCTTAAAACACACAAAATAGATAAATTCACACACGTACACGTTTGTAATATTTTATATATATTTATACTACAATCGTATGCATAAATAAAACCTTCGTAACATACTTTGTCTACATTATCCTTGTAACTTTCCGGTAAGTTGTTACCGTCGTTACTGAACTCTATACACGAAAAGTTTGGTAACGCCCTCTTACACTGGTTATTCAATTTCCTCAAGTTGACATAAATATACACAAACAACCCTAAATAAACTTTGAAAAAAGTATTTTTGTTGTGCCGTAAATATTATTACTCGTGAATACGACACGTGTTGTTATATTTGTATTTACTCGAGTCATCATCAGCTAGAAGACCTCCACTATTGGACATAGTCTCTCCCTTTGAACTCCATACTGAACAACAACCTGTCAACTGCATCCACTGGATGGCCCTGTCTCTCTCGATGTTGTTGGTCCAGTGGAGGAGGCTTACCTACACTGCGTCTTCCGGATCGTGGTCTCCACTCAAGAACCTTTTTTTCCCATTGGTTATCGGTTCTTCGAGCGATGTGGCTTGCTTTGCCACTTAAACTTGCAAATTTTAGTAGCTATGTCGGTGACTCTGGTTCTTTACGTATAGCGTATTTACTCATTTAGAAATTGGTTTTTAAAATTGATAATCATTGTAGTTTCATCATTAATTTACGTAGTATCTGTTGAACATGTAACAGCTCTAGTCATCAATTATTAACTTTGCTACCAAACTCAGCTTAACTTTGATAAAGGCAAGTTCTAATTAATTCAATCTGGCCTGTAACCAAATTGCTCAGACCCGAGCACCTGTGTTGTGTATAACTACTTAAGCTTAGGCTGGCAAAGCTGTAGCATTGTCGCAGAAGCAACAGGTTACAAGACAGTGCGATCCTATTATGACATAGGATTTATCAAAAGACCGTGTGGAGCGAAATGCCGGTGAAGTTAGTGACATGCGAGGCTTATTGTCTTCTCGATTACATCGGATCTTTGACCCTATTGTTTCTGGACTAAGTGAGATGGAAAGCGCAAAGATTATGCGTCGGTATACCAGTAGGACTGACGGACAGAATGGCATAGGGGGCGTAGTAATAGAGAACCGTTAACACTTTTTGGAAAAGTTGTTGGTGTCTTTGTGTTTCCTCGTCATCATTTCAGCCTATCATGTTCCCACTGCTGGGACTTAGGCAAAAAATATGGACCCTAATCCACCATATTGGCCCAGTGCCTGTTAGTGAATATATTAGTATTTTTGAGGTTCTCGGACAAACCGGTTTCCTCATGATGTTTTCCTTCCCCATTTTTGAGCAATGGCATCAAAACTGCAGATAGTCTATTTAGGATTTAGTACCTAATTTAGGTACGTATAAGTCATAGGTGCAGGGCGAGGATCAAACCAGTGCCGTCAGATTGTAAAGCGCACATGCCACCATCGCTCTACTTGTCTTTTTAGTTTTTCCTACATAATCGGTGATTAAACCCAGTTTGATGGTTAGCGCAGCTATTGTTTTTCTAAAGTATTTTTTTTTTGTTTTTCGCCCATTTCTGCGCAGGCTAAGGCCAATAATGCCATACCACCTCGTCTTCCGTATTCTGTACATTTCGTTATTTGTAAATTATTATACTATTCTCAGAAACAGCTTAGTTTCTGCATTGCATTAAAAAAAAAACTACAATTAATTTTGGCCTTCGACATTGAAACTTTGCACGAGTCTCTCTCTCTCTCATTGGTTGTTTAGGGTTATATAGTTAAAAACTTTTGGGATAGCAAAACATGACTAGTCAACTTTGGGGTTGTTGTTGATACGAACTTTTTAGTTTGACAAAACAATGCTGAATGGAATATAATTCAGATTTCCTTAATTGAAATCAGTTTCAATTAGACTAAGCTTTAGACTCTTGAGCATCGGTGCAAAGTTGCTAATCTACTGATTTCATTACAGATAGGTTAATTTCGGAGAGTGTGCATCGGATCTGAATGATCCTTCTGCCCATTTTTCTATCGGACTGCCAGAGTGGACATGAATAGGCAACACTGTAATATTTTGTAAATTTATTTTAGGAGTATGCCCGTACTAATTGTAAACATTTTGTCTAGCGACAAATTCCGCATAAAAATATTCTGTATGGGTAGGTACTGTTTTCGCCAGTCTACTAGAACTGGAACCGGTTGAGGATAAGTGAATAGCGTTTTGAACTCGACTCGTACGCCACTTCACTTAGTTCTGTTACATCGAGCTTATATTACGATGATGTATGTTCAAATTGTTATACAAAAGTCAGTGAGATGTTATAGGCGAATAACACTGCTTTAAAAACTAACTACGACTCGCTGCTGGTCGTGGTGATCAGCTAAATTCTGATTTGTTCAGCTTTGGTCATCGATTATGCTGCGAGCTCTTTCACTCTCTTATCCAAGATTATCTTTACATCTCGCATGGGCGAGATGTAGTGGATGGCCACTTCATAGTGACAACAGCCACCTAAGATATAACAATTTATATTTTTTCTGTTTTAATAAAAAACACAGTACTTATGCCTGAAAAATAACATTTCTCTTGTCTCTCACAGTGCGTGTGTAGTTTGTGAAGTTTATAAAGACACAGAAAGGCATTTTAATACGATATTTTTTGCAAACATTAGCTGCGATGTTTTGCCGGATACTCGGAGTGCATGACTGAGAGACGGCTGTACCGAGTACGGCAATGTACCTTTGCATTCGCAGTCAATATGGTGGTGGACACACACAAGGTATTTTAACCTGTAGATAGGGTTATCTACAGGTTAAAATATCTTAGGCAAAAGTCATGTTTTTTTTTCACGTTGGCACCAAAACTTCAGTAACTAGCTTCACCATAGAGAAAAATCAATATTGCAATATCTATAAAATCAAAATTAGTCCACTCATCGACATTTTACCACTAATAATAAATTAATTGTACATATTACATTTTTGTGGCAGGTTGGTATTGCTTGCTAATACTACTCACAACCGGTAAAAGCAAAACTTGGTTTGTAAGTGTGTATGTTTGTTGCCATTAAACTTCCTAACGGCTTAACAAATTTTAATAAAATTTGGTAACACCCTACTATAACCAATAGGTTATTTTATCTTGAAATAGAATAATGAGTAAAGCCAAGCAGCAGTTTGACGCAGCTAGTCTACTTTTTTGTTTGCTGTTTTACAATATATTTACAGGATCAATCCATAGAGCAGACAGTTTCTAAAACTAGCCAAATAAAAGTGCCTATATCTGTTTTATAACGATACCTGAAATGAACTGTCGACAGTAAAACTCTAGTCTATCATTTTGTAGTTAGATGAGAATTAAAAGTTATGAAGCTCGCCATTTACACTTTACGGACACCTCCATTAGCATCCTAGATAAAAATTCTACAGTTTTTCAACTGACAAAAGTTTGCGTGAACTTTGAAGTTGAGCCATTCATCTCCGTGACATTTTAAGTGGATTGTAAGTGGCGCAGATGGAAGTCAAAATGTGTCTCACTTGCTGTGGCGAGTTTTATTCATAGGTTGAGTAGCTTAGATATTTTTTTTCTTTTGAGCTGTCATTTTTTGAGTGCAAAAAAGTTTTATAGGGGTTTTTCCTTTTCACAGATCCCCTTTTCGCACATTTTTACATTATTGAAGACAGCTACGCTTACGTTTATCTTGCTTATCATTTCCTCGAGACTTAAAAGTTTTCAGGATATATTTTTTTATGCCATAGGTGGCAAACAAGCAGATAGGCAGCCTGATGGTAAGCAGTCACCGTCGCCTATATATACTTGTAACAAGATTATCCTATGGCATTATCTGACTCTTTATCTATATGGAAAACATCACATCGACCCGTTGCTCTGATGCTGCATAAAAGAACAAACAATCAAACACACTTTCGCATTTATAACATTAATATCATCATCATCAGCCAGAAGACGTCTACTGGTAAACATAGTCCTCCCCCTTAGAACTTAAATCGAACGACACCCTGCCATCTGCATCCACTGGATGCCCGCGACTCTCACGATGTCGTCTGTCCACCTAGTGGGAGGCCTACGCTATGTCTTCCGATTCGTGGACCGTCTCGGTGGACGTCTCCACCCAAGAACCTTTCTTCCCCATCGGATTCTTCGAGCGATGTGGCCTGCCCATTGTCATTTCAATTGTCAAATATCAATAGCTATGTCGGTGACTCTAGTTCTTTGGCGAATATCCTTGTTCCGGATGCCATCGCGCAAAGAAACTCCAAGCATAGCTCTCTGTATTGCCCGCTGTACTTTTTTTCAAAGGGCCAGCAGTTAAGGACCAACACATTAGTATTTATCATTTTAATGATAATGTTAGTGAGAAAGTGTCTTTGTTTATAAAATTATGCAGCTAAGTTTTTAACTTGTTTTTTTTTTACTGCGAATAAGGCCGCGTTTGACCACCAAATGGCCTGTTGGTAAGCGACGATGTGGTCGAAGATGAAGCACGCAGACTTAGAGGATACCTATTCACTCTTGCCTAAAAAAGGCCCAGATTATATCTCTCAGGAAACAAGGAAGCCGGCACGTTGTTAATTCAGCCAGTGCTTTTTTTTGAAAAGCGGACAGGAAGAACCCTCTTAAATTAAGCGGTTACGGTAAAATCACGTATCACCTAACCTGACAATGTGATGCGTTTGAAGCGATGATAATAATTACCGCAGGGTCTAGGCAAACCCCAATGAAGAGCTTTAGACTATGTGCTAATTTTATACTAACTATGTGCTAATAATATTTTACCACCTTGTACTAAATGGAAGCAAAAAACTAATCTGAATCTGAACTGCCGTTAAAGGAAAACATCGTGAGGAGGTAGGGTACTTTCTTCGAGCAAGTTGCTCCATGGGTACTTTCTAGTACTCGGCTGGTTAGCTACAACGCTGAAGTTGAAAATCTGTCACTAATTGACTAACGGTCAGTTGAGAGTACCAGTGCCCATTCCAGGCTAGACGCGTTTACCTTCGTAAACATAATTTATAGTGAACGTGCTCCAGTGTGGGGAAAATATAATAACTTTTTTTTATTTATTTATTAAAGTCTTTATAATTAAGTCTCCACCACTTTACTGGGGCATACTTATGACAGTAAATAAATGACGTAAGACGAGGTGGTATAACTTCAATAATAAAGGTTTTAATCCTGCGCAATAACAAGCGAAAAAAAATGTGGCGCTAACTAGAAGAAACCTGTGTTGTCTCATTATTTAACTAAACTTGTATATTTTCGAGTGTTAATGTGAAAATTTGTGGATTAATTTTACGAAGCTTAATAATGGTTTAAGCCTGCCCAGGAATGCACAAAAAATACGTGAAGCCGAAACCAGCCAGCCAGTCACGTAATAGCCATTATAATGGACTTGTCCACAGAAAAGAATTCTCAATTCAGTGGTCTTGTCTCTCCGACTCATGGACGAAGGTTAGGTACGTATATTACGTCCATGCTCCAACTAGTTTAGTAGATAATTAGCTATAGTGTCGTCGTGGCGGCGATAGCGTACATAAGTAATATTTTATCGATTATTAAGGTAATGTGAATGCAGGAAATGGGAGTCAATGGGGTGTTTCAATGACATAATAAAGTTCCAACTTATAATTTAGGAGGGTCAAAACCCCTAACAGTAGATACTTACCTACCTTATAGACTATTAATTAGAACTTCTTATTGTAATGTAACCCTATTTTGATTGTTTGCCACGACCGCATAGTTCTAAATTAAGCAACCTACTTCACATTGTTTATGTTTTCTTCAACTGAACAAGTTTATTATAATCCAACTTAGGGGTTACTATGAACCCTTCCCTAAAGCCACGCTAAATTATGGAACGTCCAAACTTTTCGTACACTAGTGGAGGACAAAAGTCATTACTGCCACAGTAGAGAAATAGAGAGAAGTCTTCGGAACTTGATTCTTCAACACTTGAGTAGAAAAAGCATTTTTTGAAATCGTTTTTATCGGCGCCTAATATTTACACATATTTGAACCGCCAAAAATTTAAAATAAAGTTGGCTGTCACAGATCTCCCGGCAGATGTGAAACATGACGGCATAAGATATAGTCATGTCATTTGCCATCACGGCATACAAGTCGGTTTTACTGCCAAGACGCGCCAATAGATACATAGTATGTTTAGGCGTTTCCCATATCTAATTGAATAACAAAATAACTGGCTAAGAGCGTGTTAAGACACCCATAGAGTAGGGTTCCGTATTCAAAGGCATATTAAATAATTGAGATCAGTTATCTCCATTGTTACTCTGCTAAGTATAGTTAGTGTGATAGTCTTGTTTAAAAGGGTCGTCCTATGAAGCTATATCTTGTGACACAAATGTAAGACAGTGCAAGAATATACAAAAATCTCTCGACAAGGTTCAGGGAACATCTCTTTTCTCATAGCAATTTTTTTGCCGTACCTACTTTAATAAGGTACTTAAACCATAAACACAAATATTTAAATTCTTCAACTTACTTAACACCAATGCCATAATGATTATTATGAGATCACATTTGTAGTTCACGCGTGAAGTCAACTTTATTTCAAGAAATCTAGTGGCAAGCTTTGCCTCTGCCGTACCTAAACAGTAAGGTTCAAATTGCAACTCTAAGTTAAGTTTTCTAGACACACAATTCCTTGATAGTTGTGTTTCAAACACTAAACTTGTTATTGATGTTATTTATGTAATGTATCGACTGAGACTCGTTGGAGTGGTGATATACGTAAGACGGCTGGCAGTGGCTGGAGGATAAAAGCCGAAGATCGGGCTGGCGTGCCTTGGGAGAGGCCTATGTCTATCAGTGGACGAGTATAGGCTGATTATGATGATGTAATGTAAGTATTCTTTAGAAAACTTCTTCAAATATCTTATGCATTGTACATGCATTGTTAATGCCCACCTCAGAGTAATTTGGTAAATTATTCAACACCGAGTAAAATTGTGTCGTGTAAGCGAAGATTTACGATGAAGTCATTACGTTTTATGGGCTATAATTGATAGAGATACAATCTGAGGGCTACTGAAATTGCAAAGTGGGGTTTCAAGAACATTGAACTCACACTCAGTGCTTAGTGCAAAGAAAAATTGCTTATATTAACATAAACGACTGGCACTGAGGTTATTAATTACAAGATTTTATAGGCACGCCGCACGCTTATGCTTTTTCACTACACATTGAATTAAGTATTTATTTTCACTACTTCTTTAATATTTTCATACCCATTTTGAATGTACCTGAGCAACCCACTGTAAGGATTATAAATTCTAGCTATTTTTAGGGTTTCTTGTAGTACAAAACCCTTAAAATAGCTTAGTTTTCATATTCAAAGACTAAATAATATTTTTTTTTATCTCTTTGTTATTGCGATTATTACACATTTAAATTAAATACTTTGAACATACATTTTTCACACAAAACACACTTAATTTTATAGTTTAAATACTTTCAATTACAATATGAATTTGTTCATTTTCAATAAGAAAAATGGTTTAACGCATTAGGTTTTACATTCAGCTTAAAATGTTCAAAGTAAAGAAGAGATTGTTTTTAAACAAGCAGACGGGCTGCCTTATTGTAGGCAGTAACCGTCGCCTATGGATAGGTACTTGTAACACCAGAGGAATCACAAATACGTTGCCGACCCTAAATCTGTATTTTAAATTGTGTGTAGTGAGTAAAGCTTGTATATTAATTACTAACGCGCCGGTAGTGATACAAACAGTACTGAATATGTGGTCCGACCTATATCAGAGGCCCGGGCCCCAGAAAGAGGTCCGCGACTCTCTAAATTACTATCGACTATAACCACTGGTGTTCTAAGTATACAGTTGCAGCCTATGATGTTCCCACTTTTGGAACAGAGCCCTTTCTCTCAGACAGATCGGCCCTAATCCACCATGCTGGCCCAGCAGCCAGTGGACACCTGATAGGCTAATAATGAATTCAATACAAACAATAGTTAGGACTTTAAAGTAAGTTTTTTTTATCGTTTAATTGAGGGTATATAAGGTCGGGGAAAAAGTTTCTTCGTATTTTATAAACAAATTCAAGACATATTTTTTTCAAGTTTAATTACATTTAATTATAATATATATGTACCATTTTGTTCGATAACTTGTTGCCATCTTTTAGGTAGTGACATGACCCCGTTGCTGTAGAAATTTTGGGAATTCTGATCAATAAAATGCAACAAGTAGTTTTGACAGTCCTCTCTTGATGTTAATCTAACACTACCCAAAGAATTCTGAAGAGATCGAAACAGGTGGAAATCTGAGGGTGCAAGGTCAGGGCTATGTGGTGGATGCATTAACACTTCCTAACCAAGCTCTCTAAATTTTTGCTGAGTGGCCAAAGATGTGTGCGGTCTGGCGTTATCATGATGAAAGACCACACTCTTTATGTTCATCAATTCCGGCCGTTTTTTCTCAATTTCTTGTTTGAGTCTCATCTGCTGTTGGCAGTAGAGATCCGAATCGATGGTTTTGCCCGGCGGTAAATGCTCATAATGAACGATGCCCTTCCAATCCCATCATACACACAGCATCACCTTATTACGTGTTAATCTGGGTTTCGCTACAGTCTGTGGTGCTTCACTGCCCTTTGACCATGATCGTTTGCGCACATTCTTGTCGTAGGTGATCCATTTTGCATCACCAGTGATCAATCTTTTAAAAAACGGTTCGGTTTCTTTACGTTTCAATAGAGAATCGCAAATGAGTACACGATTCATTTGGTTTCTTTCAGTGAGCTGGTGTGGCACCCAAATATCGAGTTTTTTTGTATACCCAGTTATTTTCAAATGGGTCAAAACTGTTTTGTGGTCAATCCCCAGGTCTTCAGCTACGTCGTAACTACTAATATGCCGATCTTGGTCCACTTTTTCAGAAATGGCATCGACTTTATCCGTAACAGGGCGACCAGAGCGAGCTGCATCTTTGACATCAAAATTCCTGGACTGAAAATGCTTGAACCAACATTGTGCTACTCTTGATGACACTGCATTAGGTCCATAAATGTCACAAATTTTATTCGCGGCTTGTGTCGCAATTTCACAATATATCGAATTTCTTCGTTAGATTCACTCATTTTATCGAACAAAAAAACAATTGAAAAATGGCGGGAAATTGCTTTTTACTTTTTATATTCCTTTTTTAAAATGTCATATTTTTAATGGTATCAAAACCAGCCAGATACAAACAGTACAACCGATGAGATTTTTACTACAACTTTATACATACAAAATACGAAAAGACTTTTTCCCCGACCTATTATATTTATTTTTAGGTTTTAGTTAAAATTGTTTATTATAAAAAATAAAAATAACTATTGAGATTTTTTTAATTTGCAAGGATATAGGTACTTTCTGATTGGTGCTATTGAAATTTCATAACAATTGGTTCAGTAATAACTAGAAAATTCGGTTAAGTACTTGAATGACAATTATTATATCAGCCAAATAACCGAAATTGTGTATTTTACTAATTATGAAGTCGGTTTTTTAAATTGATAATTATGTATGACTTAACCAAATTTGACTTAACAAACAGCTGTACAAAATTGCCATGCGTCGGCGACACGTGACTTTCAGTTTCATCAAAGTTGTAACTGGGCGTGCTAATATATTTATGACTTCAGGTAGCAGAGCTGAGAGCTGTATCTATAACATTAATATCGCACATGGACACGTCCTTCAAAGCAATTTCAACCTTATAGTTAAATCATAAGAATAGTGTTTTATTGACCGAGCTAAGCAAGTTGATGCTAGTTGTAGATAATTTTGTATATATGTCGTAAATAACTTGAGTGCCGTAGATTCGGTCTTCATAAAATTTCGTTAAGATCAAATTCGATGCAGGGATTGTATAGATATTAGTTAAAATAACAAAGTTATAAAATAAAGTTGCTAAGAGAAAACATTTCCTAGTTTTTTCCCTCAATCCTTAATTGACTTGATACCTAAAGTTTTAATCTTGTAGATCTCGGTTTAGTGACCAGTAAACATCTTGAGCAAAAGCGGCGTAGTTGGGTAACATTGATGCACGTAGTACACCTGTGTATATTATGTTATTAAATGTTATAACGATCTTTTTAACAGTATCGACATATTTCATGAACGTTCCAGTGGTTTCCGGAGCTCAGTGCTGGAGGTTTTGGGTAGTGGTGACAGCAAACATTCCTTATGATGTATCCCTGGCTTTTAATTTTAATTTAATGTATATTCTGTCTTTCCCAAGACGCCTTGGATATGTTTCCTCGGCACTACCCATGGTCTCTCTGCTGGCAACGTGATGTTGTCATAATCATGCTAACTTGTTTTTTTTTTTCTCAACTTCAACTTTAGTGGTTACCTACGGAATATTTTTAAACTTACATATTTGTTAAGCACTAGTTAGTATTTTGATGTAAATTTTTATTATTTTTCTTTTCGCCATGTTTATAACTGTTATATACTAATCCGTGGTCAACGATGCTGGTATCACAACTAGCTATTTTTTTACTTACTCTCTAGTTTTATATTTTGTTGTATACTGTTCGTTGAACCTTAAATAAATTTTTTAAAAAAGTACAATAATCACACGAAGTCGTGGTTGAAATCCTATCATCCAATTAAAACCTCTTGCTCTGTTAAAGGTACAAATATACGATCTTTAATAATATTGCGCATTTCTAAGATGTTTGCCGATTACTATACAGCTGCAAATTTCGCAATCTTTCAATGTCATTTCATGAGTAAATGTACACAATTTTATTAAATAAAGCAAAAATACATTTTTCGTTATTTATTTAAACTTGATAGACTTGATTGTTACGTCATTTATGATGTCAAATACCTATATTACAGTTCTCTTTCTTAAAACACTTTTTTAAACTGACTTAGGGCCGATTATTCAATCCGCAGTTAAACAGTCGGATAATTATGAAACCAATAAATTTATCTGTCCAATAAATTTGTAGGTTTTATTCAGCAGGTAACCTCTACCTGACTTTTGAAAAATTCGAAATCATGCTATCAGTGGAATAAATCTTATCTGATTCATTAACTGAGGATTGAAAAAAAAAATGTTCTTAATTAGTTTTTGAGGATTAAACAAAAATAAATGTTCATATTATTTTATTTTTTAGTTTTTTTAAGTTAGTTTTCTGTCGTAACTCCAAGCATACTCGTAGCTCTCTCCATTGTCCGTTGTGTGACTTTGAGTTTTTCCAAAACGCTAACAGTTAAGGACCACGTCTAAGTACCATATGTCATCACTGGCAACACACACACTGGTTAAAGATCCTTGTCTTTAGGCACTGTGGTATCTTGGACGAGAAGATGTCACGCAATTTCCCGAACGCTGCCCATCCGAGATGGATTCTTCTGGCGACCTCTTTGCCTATGTTGGACTGTAACTGCACAATCTGTCCAAGATAGGTGTAATGGTCAACAACTTCGAGAGTATAGTTCCCAACGATTACCGGCACGGATACGACATGGACATTAGACTTGACTTTTGTCTTGTCCATGTTCATTTTAAGACCCACCTGAATAATCGTTCCCCGATAAAAGCAATGTGTCTTCAAGTTGAGAATGAATCGGAAATATATTATTCAAGTCTAATATTAAATGTAAAAAGGTGGAAATAAATTGATTAATGTTTATTGAAGTAGGTTGTTATTTTTTGGGGAAATTTGACTTCTATTATTACTTTATTACTAGTAAGGGCTGTTTATTTATTTATTTTACTAATAAGAACTAAAAAAACAAAAATTACATAGAAATACAAATATAATTGAGAAGAAAATGTGAGTTATTTCTTAGTTTTGCGTAAATACACATGTAGTGCTGCTGTACCGCAGCTGTGTGCTCTTCGTTCATATAGATCACTATTGGAGTGAGTTAGCTGTTCCTACCTGAGCTGTGGTACATGTACACACAGCCATGCACATTACATGTGTGCATAATTATGTAATGTTGATGTGTTGCTCTATTTATTAATGAAATGAATAAGTAAGGCCATTAACGTAGTGCTAAGAATTATTACACTTGATTTTCAGCGATAAAGTTATTTTATTACATTTGATGTTTCCTATCTATAGACCCCACCTGTCTTCTTATATCATCTCACTGTCATGTTTTCATGAAACAAAGACTGTTGTTATCAGGGGGTTGCCTCGTGAAGCTCGCTTCATCAAACGTCAGTTTATCTGATGTGACAGGGGTCTAACCAATGATGGAATAACCACGAGTCTAACTCAATTTGAAATTATTCGAAACTATTGTTATAACATACCCATTCAAATCTATTGAGTAAGCAAAATGATGCTGGAATTCAATGTTGGTGATGTTTGGCGAGATTTTATATATACCCAATTGTGAAATGGTGGTTATAACCTCAAAGCTCTTTGTGCTCATTATTATAAACAAAAGTTAAGCACAGATATAAATTATTGATAATAGGCTTGTGTCCTAGTGTTTGATTCTTTACAAATAACAGGTTTAGCGAAGGATATGAATAAATACATTATACAGACTGAAATAATAATCCCCCGGACCCGGGACCCGGGTATGTCCTAAGACTGCAACCAGAACCACCGAAGGATGGGCAGCAACATCCTAATAGTCCACGGTGAACGTACTGCGATCCCCAAGCCCCCTGCCAAGCGTTGGGATTATGGCAACACCCCTCTCAATGCGGGAGGCCTTGTCCAACAGTGGACGTTAAGTGGCTGATGATGTGACGTGAATAATAATCAATTAAAAAAAAACAACTTCAGAATTAGTAAATACGCAATTTCGTTTACTTGGATGACATTTTTTTTTCAATTATTTTGATTTAAAAATCGAACTACTTAACTTAACTTTAATTGTGATGAAATGTATATTGGACTGTAGTCCAATATATATTTCTCCTACCTCTGGAGTATGGCCTACCAAACAAAAAGATAATCAACAAAATTCATTCATAATTGGGGGAAAAATCGGTGAAAATACATTTTTAAAAAATTGTGGAATATAGATCCTCCAAATTTTTCTAGGACGTAAAAAAAATTGGCTAGTAAATTTCTGAGATATAAGCATTTAAAGTTTTTGTTGTGAAATAGAGAGCGGATGCGCTGCCTCTACCGCAAAGCACGTGTTAGTTCGTATGGCCTCACACTGAAAACCCCTGCAAATCCCACCAAATAAGTTAAAATCTTGAATTCCCTAGAAAAATTTAATTTCGA
The DNA here is from genome assembly GCA_949125355.1 of Agriopis leucophaearia. Classification (NCBI taxonomy): domain Eukaryota; kingdom Metazoa; phylum Arthropoda; class Insecta; order Lepidoptera; family Geometridae; genus Agriopis; species Agriopis leucophaearia. Next base: position 7,140,944 of record OX421267.1, read on the forward strand.
TATTGAAGTTTGTATGGCATTTAATTTAATACTCAATATAAAAAACCAACTCAATCAGAACTGAACCAAATTTGAATGGGACCAAATGGGAAGCACCAGCTTTCAAATAAAAAAATATCATCAAATTCGGTTTACCCAGTCAAAAGTACTGCGGTAACAAACATAAAAATAAAACAAAAAACAGTCAAATTGATAACCTCCTCCTTTTTGGAAGTCGGTTAAAAAGGGGGAGGCCTATGTTCAGCAGTGGATGTCTTCTGGATAATAATAATGATAATGGAATTTAATACTTATAAAAATTATTTTACGTATTGAATATTCATAATATTTCGCCCACTGAAAAGAGAGCCGATAAAATTATTTATTTAAATAAAAAACTATTGTTATACGAGTACAAAATACGTAATTATAAATAATGCGAAAGTGTTTTTGTTGGTTTGTCCATTTATTTGTCTTTCTGTCTGCTGCTTTATTACGCAGTAATAGAATATCAGATTCACGTGATTATTTGCCATAGCAACGTAGGCTACTTTACAGCCCCGAAAATTTACGGATCCTGTAGGATTACCAACGCGGTTCAAACCGCAATGCGCAGCAAATTTTTAATTAATCAAGTAAAATAAGGAAATGGGTTTTAGTGTGAGGAATCTTAAACTACGGTAATTTCAACTTTAAAGTGAACACGTATCAAGCGGCCAACTATAAAGATCTCTTGTTCTGAATTCTTGGCCATAAATTATCTGTCTTCCGTATCCGGCACGTTTATTATCCGGCTCCTTCCAATTTGGCCGGTTTCACTAAATTCTGAGATATAATACGAGTGGCACGAGGACGTGACTTCTGCCCGGTACAGATTCAGTAGTAAATGCCGTGATATCGTCACGAACACTGCGGTTTTGAGTCTTTCATAGACAATTTTCGTCTATTTATAGTTAAGAATTTTGAAATAGGTCCATATCTATTCACAAGTTTTCGTGTGCTATAAACATATGCTATGTACATATGATAAAAACGTAGAGATAAAAAAGTCTGTAATTGGGAGATATTAAAAAAACCACACAGGGTGGCTTAAAATAAAATGCGGAACACGTTAAGATTTGAAATAATTTTTAACGTTAAAACGTTAATTTTTGACTGTTTGTTTGTCCACGCACATCTCCTAAACCACTGAACTGATTTAAATGTAGTTTTCACGACTATGCTTAACTATGACCAGATTGTAGTATAGAAGAAAAAGGGTTTATAAAAATCTACGCGTACAAAGTCGCGGGCAAAACACTAGTAAATAATAATTATGAAGGTTTAATACTAATTATTTATTTTCCGTAATTAGTTAGGGTTATATTTCATCCGCTTTTCTGAAGGAACCGTATATTTTTCCAAGATAAAGAGTGGCGTACTTATTAATCAGGTTTTTTTTTCATGCAACTAAGTGACGAGACGACCAAGTTGCTCACTTGTGGATAAGCGTCACGCTTAGGTATTTAGTATAGTGCCTGTCCGAATAAAGACATTTAAATAGTTCAAAATCTAGAATTCAAATTCATAATTTCATCAAAAAAATCAACCGTTATGGAGCGGAATCATTATTATTAGAACGAACATACACTCATTAACTTTCGTATGTATAACATTTGTGTGATATTACACACTAGCCCCGTCAGTAGCCTACATTTGTGCCAAAAGGAGGACACCCAACGGACGGTTACATTCTGGGTGTCTTCATGTCGAGATTGAATCGGTTTCTTCTAGGCAAGCGTGATCCATTTTAGGCTGCATCATCGCTTAACATCAGGCGAGTTGACGGCCAAGCGCAAGCCTATTTAAATAAATAAAAAAATATCTGGGACATTATTGTACACATGGTCATCTGACCCCAAACTAAGCAAAGCTTGTAATATGGCTGCCAGAGACTGATATACATACATACATATTTTTAAATACATACTTAAATAGATATTAACACCCAGACATAGAACAAACACAAATGTTCATCACACAAATGTTTGTCCTAGATGGGAATCGAACCCACGCCTCCAAGCGCAGAAAGTAGGTTCACTACCAACTGAGCCACCGGGGCAGTCAAATAAATGTTTGATACATCGAACTATAAACAATTAATAACATTATAAATCATTGTTTAATATAGTTATTAAGAATATTAATTATCGGTTGGGTCAAGGGTCAGATGCAGAAGGCGGTAATCCTTGACACGGCACGCATTGTCAGGAGGTTCCTCACTCTGCAGCCCTAACCATAACCACCCGTAGTTTTGACCCTGCCCCGCTGCCGGCGGCAGTCTAGGTTTACTTTTTTTTATAATATCTTGATTGTTATATATTTATTGTAAAAAAACTTAAATTTAATAATAAAAATAATGGATGTGAATAATTTTATAATTAATTATATCAAACATTAATTTAATACATATGTAATATTTATTTAATACAACGACACATCCGTACTGTACCTCCTTTTATTTCGCGACTAAAGTTTCTTAACTACTCATACTTATAGTTCACTAATGTGGGTGAACACTTCCTAGTTGCATATGAGATAAATTTGATATAGTTTCTCAAAAGACCGCAACCAATTATTTCGTTTTCCCACATGTAAGGTACTTGATGCTGTGAACATCCGGCCACAAGCATGTGATAAAATACTTGAGACAACTTCGTAAACAGATTTTCGGGGAGTTGATTCTTAATTACAAATTCCTTAGCCGACAAGCTTCCTTAGGGAGGAGCATGGAGACCGTTTACCATGTAGTACTTACAACGAATTGAATACGGCTAAGAAATAAGCTTTATTTAGACGAGCTTAGGGTTCACAGGAATGCAAAATTCTTGGTTTTCTTAGAGCAAGTCTCGGGGTAAATGCTTAATTAAATCATCAATAAAGAAGTCCCATGGGAACCGAGGTCGGTTCGTGATGTATTGCTCGTCTTCTTATCTCTGAGAGGTAACATTTTTCTGTAACAAAATAACTTTTCAAAATGATTGTAATTTAGGTACTTTTTGCATGTTTTAATTGGCGGTAAATATCATTTGATAAATTATAATAATAGGTACTTCTATAATCAATAATAGTACATTACTGTAATGCTGAGGTCAGCAATAGATATATTAATGCACGAATGTGTAGATGTAGACAAAGGCGTAATCGAGGCCACAGGTTCTTACTTACAGGGCCACAGGTTAAAATAAAGTATTGTTGTAAAATGTGAGCTAAATGATTGCAATGTTACGATTATAGCCGACATTGTTTATTTAGAGCTCTTACATAAAAAATAAAAATAAAAAAAATTAGAGGCTTGAAGTTTCATTTCAATTAAATGAGGTCATTGCATTTTTAATTTCTTGATGCAGACCAGGATACTATAATAAATAGCAGGTAGGTAACAAAATAAGTAAGTAAATGATTAAGCATGTCTGCTGTCTAGAGCATTAAAATTTAATTCGTTAGGAAATGCCTTATCCAAGTATACTAAGCAACGGGTACTTTTGACCTTTAGCGTTTTTAATGGAAATTTATAAAATAGTAGTTTATTCTGAACTGTGACCTTGACACCCCCTAAATATCTTCACGACCTCTTGACAGCTTTTGCCCAAATTTGGAATTGGCAATTTTTGTTTCATTAACAAATTTTATTATAATTTAATATAGATGAGTTTAACGATACGCATGTTTCAGTCGTAAACATACCGGGCCTTACTTAAAAACGTGTCTCAAGTTGATCTATGCTTAAAATTGCTGTCTCGTTTTCGCGTGTGACGATAGGCATCAGTGAGAAGTTGAGAAAGCAATTTTAAGCGTAGATCAACTTGAGTAACGTTTTTAAGTAAAGCCAACTAATTAAAAATCTTTGTTTTTGTAAGACAGCTTAATCGCGAAAAGAAAATTCATCATATAATTTGTTGCGAAATGTTTCAATAGAACAGTTGATTTCCTTTCGTGTTATCCGAGTGAGCCTTATTATTCTCGCTTTTACTCAATTTTAGGTTATATTAGTCTCTTATCATATGTATTGCTAATTACTTTAAAATAGACTTAGCATAACCATGGCCTGTTTATCTTTATAATGCGTACTATTTAGATAATATTGATACAAAGGCACTTTCTTTTAAGCAGGGTACACGGGACAGTGATACTAAGGCGAAAGGAGGTCATTTTACTCATCATTATGAACAATGTTTGCTATGGGACCAACCGCAATTTGAATGTGTTTATTACCTACCTACTGTTATTGTAAACTAGTCCAGTGCAAGTTACCATTGCGTTGAGGGTTCTAAACAATAAGGTTAAACCTGATATCACGAAATATATTAACTGTTGTATAGAAACATTTCGCAACGAAATATAATCAACAGCTAAATTTTAAATTCGCGATTGAGCAGTCTTGTAAAAACAAAAACTTATCAATGAGGACTAATGTATTCCTTTATTTTTGCCTTTTACTATGGATATAATTATTAGGTCAGGAAAAGAGAAGTAAATAGAACGAATATTAGAAGGAAACTGTCGCCTGGTATTGTGACAGATACTTGATTGAACTTTCTTATTTATGTCAACGCGTCAACTCCGCGTCACAGTTGCTAACACAGTTGCTGTGGGTTTATGTGGGTGCAAGTGGCTGCAACCAATTTCTTACAAAAATGCCTTGACAGCCGTTCTATTATAAACAAAAAAAAAAACTGTGCTCTTAATAGTCTGAACTAAAATTTGACTACAAACCAAAACAATACTTTTACGCAACAGTTTTTTAAAACAATATTTGGTATAAAAAATAATTCTTAGTAATTACAGTTCGTAGAACGTAACGTTCGTAGTTCGTAGAACTGTAATTACTAATACTATAACTATAATATAGTATAATAACGCTGTTTCTCTGTCTGGATGTTTGTCGCGTTATTACGGCTAAACGACTGAACAGATTTTAAACAAATTTGACAGGAAGATAGTGCGCATCATAAGAACGGACAAATGGTACTTTTGCGTCCAAAATGCCACTAAACTGGAAAATCGCGAGTAAAACAGCGGGATCAAACTAGTTTTTTTTTTATTGGACCATTAAGATTTTTTTGTTGAATATTTGTAAAGTTATTCTCGAGGTTTTCCGTTTCTTAGATTTTTTATAAGTACATTCAGTAATTTTACATCTTTAGCAATAATATTAAAAAGCGCAATCGAAATAGTAACCACACGTTGCACAGGCCTTAAATGTGAATGATTTATTTCGATGGAACAGCTGTTTTTTTCTCACAATTTCAGGGTTATTCTCATTGTAAAAAGTGTAATGTATAAGTATAACGACCTCCTTTCGACTTCGTGCCACTGCGCTCCGTGTTACCCTGTACAAAATAATTATAATACCTACTTGACATACCTTTAAATTGGTGAACAGTTACCAAGTTTGACATTAGTACAAACCACTTGATTATAATTAATACTAAAAGGCGTAAAATCGTGAAATATAAGTGTTCTTCAATATTAAAATTTGTCAGTCGTCCAAATTGTATTATTGTCGCAATTAATATGTATTTAAAAATTACTATATTTGTTTGTTTTGTTATAATCGAGTCCTCTAAAGGACAAGCGGACTTCAAAAGAAATGCTACTGAACCACCAGTAAGATTGAATGCCAAATTAAACAATGAGTATTATTAATACAGTTTTATGATTATTAACATGATATTTACCGTGAAAAGGTATTTTAAATGATAAGTATTTAATATTCTTGGTACCTACCTATATTTTATATATGCAAAGTTATTTTTAATCTACCAAAAACTTCTCACAGGTAGCATTTATTTATATATTTAAGTTTATCATTATGCCTAGATAATACCAAGGATGGATGGTACTTTTTGTCGATGAATATACCTACGAAATCATTATCAGGGTTCTCTATATGACAATACTTTTACGCGGTCTAAAATGAGAAGAAATACTATGCATGGGCAAAGCTTTAGAATCCATTTCCACGGTAGCGGAGCGGGGAAGAGACGTGCCGGAACCGACCAATTTGGTTGAAATCTGAGATCAGAAAAACGAGGGAGATATGTCTTAGTAAAATTTTCGTTCGTGTTGAAATGTCTCCATGTTTCAGCTACTTTTTTTACCACCGCCTAAATTTTAAACTGTAAATACGGCACACTAAGAATCTTTCAGCGGCACTAATTGACTAAGTAGCCCTTGCAAAAAAGGGCGGTAAAGTCGTTTGCAGCGTAATTAAGAGTAAAGAAATCAAACCCCATTTAAGGCTGATGCATTCTCACCCGCCACGCCACCTAACCAATCTCCCTTGTTTGTCGAATATGAGGTTGAATTCTACATCTCTTCTTACTCCATTCAATAGAATCAGTCATAGCACAGACTTGAAGACTTGTATCAAACTGTATGGCAAGCGGGGCGGAATAGCGTTCTGAAAAAGAGCGGACTATAGTAGTACGGAGTGGGGCAGAGTACAGTGGGGCAAAGCGGGGTGTAGTATAGCGATTCGATGCAAGCGGAGCGAAGAGAAGCAGGGTATGGCGGGGTGAGCCACCGTACCGGCATTCCGGCGTTGCTAATTATTAGCGACGCGTTACTTGTACTAATATGTATTCTGTGGTAGCGTAAAAAAGGATTTCGTTAGGTAACTGATATAAAATAAACTATTTTAATGTTATAGTTTACTTGTTTTATATTCTTCTTGACAATTACGACTTTCCACATAACATACCTAAAATCTAACAATTGTATTTTGTAATACTCTTAATGGACTCATATTTGTAGGCATCGAGTACGCATCAACCCACATTTTCGACTTTCGTTCATAAATGATTATATTGCTGGACGCTGCAGTACTGTGCTAAGTGCGTTTCGTATTTTTGCGGAACATGATAATACTATATAACTAGCAACGCCTCACAGTTTAGCCCGCTATCCTACATGACAACATCATTTCTCGAACTGAAAAGCTTATGTATTTTTTTGTATGATACTGGGTGACGAGTCGAGCGAAGTCGCTCATCTGATGGCTCTTCGCGCTTGCCCATAACAGCTCAATGCCACTCAGAATTTTGAACTTCAACAGTTCAAAACCCTGGATGGCAAAGCACTGCGCTCGTCACCCCGAGATATAAGATGTCAAATCTCTGTGTGCCCTGTAATTTTGCTGGAAACATTGCCCTTCAATCCAAAACACAGTAGTGTCTGCACACTACTGCTTAGTGGTTGAATAACTGGCAAAGGTGTGGTACTTTCCCAGGCAGACCCCTGCAAAAGAGTCCTACAAATACTACAAAAAATCCAGACTAATCCAGAGTATAAGCTATACCTCCATACCAAATTTCATTTAAATCGCGAAATCGCTATAACTTGACTGTTACGGAGTTGAGTGCGGGCCAAAACATACAATCTCACACAACTCGAATTTATAATATAAGTGTGTATGTTTTCATAAAGTATCACTTTATGAAAACCAAATAAACACACATGAAAACACTTTTCAATGTAAAAATAATATTAACCATCATTATTTTGTTTTTTAATTTATAATTCTTGCAGATTTTATTATCCACCCCAACTTGGATTGAGGAATAAAATTATCAATGCATCTAATGACTGTATCGACAATCCCAGATCTTTTATAGTGCTTTTATACAACTAATTTAATTTTCATAATTGATTATTCTTCCAGAAACAGGTGCGACTTGCAGCACCGGTTGAAGATCTACTCATCACCACGTCTTTTAGCTGTATCGAAAATCCAAAATTAGTGCCCTGCTACTACAAACGCATACGGGAGGGAAAATACTACATTAGCGAAAAGTTTCAAAATTTTACATGTTGTACAATATTCAAGCTCGGATTGGCCGATGCAAATACTGGTATTACCAATAAAGTGCTATTTTCTTCGATATTTCCACTAGAATGCAGAATATTTGAAGTAGTGGAATATTGTTTAAGTACTTTAAAGATAAAGGTAGGCAAAGATATTACCGCTTGTGATGTTTTCTTTGAGTCTTACAAGTGCTTCCAAAATAACACACTATGCGATCCTAATGTATTACCAAAACTGAAGCCATGTAAATTATCTTCGAGGTGCTTCTAAAAAGTTTTGGTTTTGTTTTTTTTTAATATTTAAATCATAAACGTAATAAAGTTATCCTTTTGACGTTAAATTTGTTTTATTACACCTACCAAATTTTTCTTAGAGAGAAAAGACACATGCATCAGTAATAAGAGTGAGTGAGACAGTCAATTATTTCCTGTTTTTCGCATATTGGAACTTTTTCTACCGACGAGCTAATCGTAGAAAAAGTTTCAATGTCAGATACTGGGACACATCGGCGTTATATGTTTATAATATTTGCATGTTCACATTGTATGTTGTGTGTTATGTGTTTGTAGTTTTTATATTTATGTTTATTTGTTTTTTATTGTTATGTATGAACAATTATGTTAAAGACTCGTTTAATTTGTGCGTTTGCAGTAGTATACATACCATAATTATAGTTAGTAGTAGTACCAATAGCATGCTAGGGAATTTCCTTTCCAAATGACTTATCGTTAATAAGACTAAGCGAATTTAGTGTAATTCGGAATATTTTTGTCCACATTCACCTATACCTAATAAACTGAATCTCATTGTTTTGCCTGCGTGAATGACTGATGAATTATATTATAATTTGACGTTTTTTTTTTAATTATTACCATTTTTTTAAATAATGTTTATTACTGTTTATTGGCATTTATTGTGCAAAAAACCATATAAGTAACAGACTTTAAAAAACCAGGTGGTAATCAAGTGAGTCTAAGAATTAACTCTTAACAATATAATTTCATTAGCTAAGTATTAATTGAGTTTATTGAGGAAATATCACATTCTGGTACAATCAGCATCACTTTTCTCTAGACTTAGGCTTAAAACAATTTCAGATGCAGTGCTTTTGGAACCTTAGAGATTCAATAATTGTAATTTAATTTTACTGAAAAGAAAATTTTACCTATCATTTGACTCTAGAAATTGCTTAAGTAAAACCGTTCAAAATTAAGTGACTCTGCGATATATAGCAAACGAATAGACAATGTGGTTTATGCCTTTAACAGTTCCACCCTGAAGCTTAGGTTCTTAGCTCCTAAGGTTTCCAGCCCTGGACGTCCAGTTAAAGCTAGCCGGGTCAAGGGTCTTATTAAGCCCCATGAAATCAGGGTAAGCGGTGTCGCCACTCACCGGTGGCTCGCCACAAAGCCACCCCTGTGGATTTTATTATTGTGATTATATGAAGAGGGTGACGTAAATAAAACAAAAAAGGTTTAATTTATTAATATTAAATTTCCATTAATTTTATTTTCCTCCTCTGTTTAATATCCACCTACGTAAATCTATAGATTCATGAAGAAGGCAAAAAACAACTCAACATGCTGCAAAAAAGGTGGTGAGAATTAATCTGAACCGCGCAATTTTAATGTACTTTAAAATTAATAAAGGCTTCCTCATTTGACATGTACTCGTACCACATGTCAAATGGGGATTTTTTTCGCTGCACTCACTCTTGAGGGATATCGTTGAATAGTTGTTTTGAAATAAGATTAGGTTTCGTACATCACTTTATTATTATGCATATATCCTTTGTGAAATATGACCCGGCATCGTGGCAAATATGGACCGATGGTTGCCGAGCAGTAATATGCAAACTTTACAATCTGATAGCACCCAGTTCGATCCTCGGACCTAATTACTTACTTAGTACCTAAATAACTTTTGTACAGTTTCGATGCCATCGCACTATAACGGTGAAGGGAAACATCGTGAGGAAACCAGTATGTTTAGGAACCTTGAAAATTCAGAATTCAGACGTATGACATGCAGCAACATGCACTGGGCCAGCAAGGTGGATAAAGGCCAATCCCCTTTCTCTGGGAGAAAGCCTGTGTCCCAGCAGTGGGAAAATGAATGGCTGGAAAAGATGGCTGGCAAAATTTGGCTAAGTTCACCGAGCTATGTTCGTTCGAATATTTCTTCAATCACCTAGTTTCTTAACTATGAATGTGACCACAATAATAAGGTTTTGGCTATGAAAAATGTATTCATATGGTCGCATAATTATAGGTACATTTTTTTAATTATTATTTCACATCAATGTTTGTCACATGTCTGCAGTTTTTCTTGATTAGCGTCGTTAACGCTAACTTAATGTCACTATTTACTCTTATCATCAACACCTATATTAGTTTAAAAGATACTAAAAATAACTAGTTGCATTTATATAACTAGAACTTTGGTTTTATTACAAGTTATAAAACTCGACATATAAAAAGCGTTGCATTAACTGAATTTGACATTGCCACAAACAATTTGTTTGAAGAAACTAGGAACAGAGAATCTCAAAAAAATACTTTTAATAAAACGCCTAAATAAATACTACAACGAAGATGTATTCCAAATTGGATTTTTTTGTCTGCTTCGTAATCTTTAGTTACCTTGACGCAGTATCGGGGATCAAACGAAATGCTACTGAAGTACCGGTAAGATTGTTTAATTTGAATCTATACGTACCATCTCAGATCAGAAAAAGAAGGAGATACGGAAAGGCGGGTGCGAACGCATCTAGTCAAAATCAGGCTTGATATACCTTTAGTCGAACTCATCGAGCACCTCGTCGCCTTTTTTTGCAAGTGGACTAATAGTTAATTCTTAATTGGTGTCGCTACAAGTTTCTTAGTGTTTATGTAAAATTAGTAAGTGAGCCGTACTACCCGGTTTAGCGATTGAATAAAACGATGTAAAAAATGTTTCAATTTTTTTATAAAATTTCTTCATATATACACGAACGATATCTGGGACATTTTTGCACACACGGTCATCTGACCCCAAACTAAGCAAAGCTTGTAATATGGCTGCCAGAGACTGATATACATACATATATATTTTTAAATACATACTTAAATAGATATTAACACACAGACATAGAACAAACACAAATGTTCATCACACAAATGTTTGTCCTACATGGGAATCGAACCCACTCCCCCAAGTGCAGAAGTTAGGTTCACTACCAACTGAGCCACCGGGGCAGTCAAACGATAGTTGTAGGTAACTGTATATATCTCCCTTCATTTTATCTATATCTCCCTTGTTTGTCTGATCTGAGCGTACTACGTATTTATAAATAATAAATAATAAATTAGTAATATTAATTATTAATTATTATCTTTCAGTATTTTTTTTTTTAACATGGTAGGTGCCACAATCGTCTAGTTTATTAATGTAATCTGTTTGTTGCCTTTTTATATTGGGCTGTTTTACTAATATATTAGCATCACACAAAGTTATATCAAAAACAAACAAATTTAATTTTTTGTTAAACACAATTAAATTAAAAGTTGCCCGTGTGGTAAAGTACCAAGAACGCTGGCTGTATTCCCGCGATTTTCTGCATTCACTTTGTGTTTTTAATCCCTATCTCATAAAAAGTGGTGTTAGAAGTTTGTGTGTCTGGGCATCTGTGTGTCTGTCTGTAGCATAATAGCTACTAAACGGCTGAACCAATTTAGATAATTTAAGGTGACTTGTTTGAGAGTGTTCCTATCTATGATTCAAGAATATATGATCAGCCGTATCAAGCCCAAACTAGAAAGGTTTATTATAGTAATCATCTATAGTTGGAGATTATTTCGGTTTGTATACATATATTACGTTTATGTAAATTAAGCGAACGAGTACCCATTGAAGAGTGTCACTCTCAACCTCCTGGCTCCATCACCAGATCAATGGTGTCATATTATTATATTGTCATTTGGATTACATATACTTGCAAAGTTTTAAATCGTTACGACAATCCATACATATAATAAAAATATATACATATAATAAAAACGTAGATATAAAAATATGTAATTGCAAGATATATGCTTAGCTATAACCAGATTGAAGTATATAGGCTATGTTATTCTGCGCAAGGGCCGGAATAAGGGAGGAAAAAAGGGTTGAAAGTTTATATGAAAATCTACGCGTATGAAGTCGGCAACAAGACAAATCAAAACTGCCAAGAATTATTTACATCGTTAGTTAGTTTACAGTTGAAATTTGTTTGTAGCGGGAAAAAAGGGGGTTGACTTTCATATGATAGTAGACAATTGAACTTTTGTGAAATGTAATATTATTTTATTATCCTATATTAAAATTACTTTGTTATTGTTACAGAAACAGATAACACCACCGGAATCTCTTAAAGATAACTTCATCAGCGTATATGAGAGTTGTGGTGAAAATCCCAAATACCTATCATGCTTTGCGAAGCTGCATAACGAAGGAAAATACTCCTGTGGCAATAAATACAAAACAACTGCTTGTTGCATGCTCTCAACACTCGATTTGGTCAATGACACTACTGGTTTTATATACAAAGAGAAATATGCTTCATTATTCCCAAAAGAATGCAATACATTTGAACTATTGACTTACTGCGAAGATACTGTTAAGACGACCGATCAGATGCTCGGATGTGACGTGGCATTTGAGAGTTGGAAATGCATCTGCAAGAATGCACAATGCGTACTGCATTTGTCACCAGAAGATAAATAAATATTGTGTTTGATATCCTTTTGACACAATTTTCGTTTCTATGTCTAAATCATAAATAACATATTTTTGTGTGTGGATATGTCTGTTTTATTTTAACTTCTACTGAATTTATCCTTTACTTATAATTATAGAGTAAGTGCCTACCTATCATTTTTTGTTTTAAGCGATCGTACACTACAGTGGATTACAGTTTATTAACGGGATATTTACCGGGACACAACCTTTGTGGATGGAGCTCCCAAAATTTAAGCGCAGTTACATTAACCGTGTTCACGGGAAGTTTTTTATTTTTATTAAAGTTAACCTATATTATATCCATCATTTATTCTACCAGCTGCGACCACGGATTCTGCAAAGTATTCGAAATGCTAAGAATGAAAATAATGTCAAATACACTCGATAAAATCCGTTAATAGTGTTTAATTTCACTGTTTTATTTTTTAATTCAAATTGAATATGGTGCATATTATAAACATCGGGGAAAATATCGCCTAATAATTCGGAGCTCCATCTACTACCTTATCACGGTAAATATTGCGTTAGTAATACTGAAAATAACAGAAATTCGCGAAAGATTAAATATGAGTAGGTACATTATCACACCAGACACAGGACCGTCATTATCGGACCGATAAGCGCAACGTAGGACATTCTACCACAAGATGGACAGGCGACCTAAAAGAGACCGCAGGAAAATGCTGGAGGCAGGCCGCTTCCAACCGAACCTTTTTGAAAATCGATGGGGCAGGCCTATGTTCAGCAGTGATGTCCTATAGCTGAAATGATGATCAAGATGATGATGAAATTGTCACAAAAATCGGCCCCAACTCAGCATGTTTCTGGTTGTACACAACCAGCGCTGGTATTGTTTTGGGACCGGTAAGTGACGTACCGGCAAGAAATGCGTGGGCTTGGGTGAAGCTTAGGATATATATGGCACCTACAAACTACAGAGCTAAAAAATATACAAAAATATTTTTTCGGTAAATGGTTATAATATACTATTAAGTCATGGAATCATTAAACGTCATGGAACAAAAGTATTATGTCTATGGATGTGTATTCAGTACAGCGAAATTGATTCAATAGGATATCTGCACTTTGAAAGTTTTGCGAGCTATTGCTGGTGAGGCTAGAATATGCGCAAGAGTTTATGCCATATTATTTCAAATAAAGATTCTGAACATAACGTGTAAAAATGTCAAAAAAACTAATAATTATGCATTTAAATTTTATGCAAGAAGAAGAAGATAGAGGCATAAAAAGAATATGCGATATGAGTTTATGCCAACTTAAATATGTTTATGATGATGATTAATTATCCGTGAAAACTAATTTACCTATGCCATTGAAAATTGATTGTGCTACAAGGACACTAAACCAGATTGCAACATTAACGTAAAGCAGTTATTTACTTTCTGTGACAAGTTTTATATAGGTCCTGTAGGTAATTAAGTTGAACATAATTACAAATAGGAGGAAAAACCTATTTGAATGAATAAATATTTTTACAGTGAAGACGTAACTCTCGCGTACCTTCTTTGCAAGAATGTAGGTGATTATGAAATGAAATGAAATAGTTTAATGTCCTGATTGCATCCATAGCTTATTAAAATTAAAATACGAAAATTATAATACACATTAAAAATAAAAATGAAAATTAAGATTCATCAACACAATAATGACTTGAAAATTATATTCATTAAAAATTAAGATTAATCATGATAATAATTAAGTGATAGGCGTGTGATACACCCTCCACGTGCGATGTATAGGGCTGGAGTGCCACTCTCGTGCCGCAGCCACCAGTACGTTATGTAGTTCAATGAAACAAAAAGTAATGATGAATAACAAACATGAAGTTCTTATTTGTGAAAAATTACAAGCATCAGGAATCTGAAAGGAAAATAATAAATTATTATGAATAAACGAAACATTCCTCTAATAAGTCAAAAAAGTAATCTATTTATCAGAAGATTAATAAATTATGTATGCAACGTATAACAGAAAAGCTTAATACTGAACCTTAATGCTTAAGGGTGTTGATATATCCATCAAACTAAACAAATTGTAGTACAAAAGTCTGCTACATTCGAGACAAATATTATGTCCTCATATTATTATAAAATAACCAATCACGTGATAAATTTTGTATTAGAATTGAACACAATTTTTCTCTCGAATTTGACCAACTTGTGTTCTACAGGTTGTTTTTGATGGATAGTGCAATGCCCTTATGTGTCTTTCTGTTTCACCCCGTTTAGTCAGGCGTGTATATAAAGTTCGTTTTATTGTATAAAACATTTTAAAAACAAGCTTTTTTCGTATTCTTATCAGCAAACCCTTTCATTTAAAACCCATATCGTGACGGTATATAAAAAAAAATTACCGCCATCTTGGAGCATCCGTCATATTGAATTTAAAGTGACGTTATTTGATTTTTCGTATTCTTCTCAGTAAACCCTTTCATTTTATACACACATCATGAGTGTTCATAAAAAATTATGTAACGTACCCCTGTTCCAGGGGGCTAAAACCCCAGACCCCGACCCCTGGCTTGCCTTAACCGGCCGTCCGGGGGTGGAAACAGCAAGAGCTAAGAACCTATAAGCTCCAGGGTGAAAGTGTCAAAGGGCATAACGCCGCGAGTAGCTCTGAGTGAAAGTGCAGCACACCTCACCCTAACACCCTAAGCCACCCACGCCAATGTTGCCCCGCCGGTGCCAAGATACGGCAGCCTTTATGGAGGGTCCAATAAGTGGGTGGCAAGTCATCACCTGCCTCAATATATTTTGAGATGAGACAGTATAAGGCAGATGGCGTTTCTTATCCAATAGATCTTATCCACAAGTTGTTTACCTCAATAGCCCAGTTTTTTAAATCCTATACTGTACAATAGTTTCATATTCCTTTTTATACATATTCCATAATATTGTATTTTTATATTCAACAGGGCCTCTTGGTGTTGGCTTCGGCCCCGCCAATGCCTGCCAAATGTCCGGGCTAGACACGACAAATATACGAAATAAAGTGTGATAATAATTTTATTTACTATTACACTAAAAGTAGCTGGTCTGTTATGCCTATATTGTAACTATTTTGCCATACAAACTGTATTTATACCCGAAAATAAACTTTAAAAAGGGCCTCCACGACATTGCACAGGACACGGATCTATCAAGTTACTATCACGACTTCACTTTGAGGGTCTATGTTCTATCTTATGTTGGATCATTGCTCCAACTTAATTCAGTTTAATCTCTGTCGTCTTGGTAGTAGCACGTCAGTTAAAAATGTCAATTTGTGCCATAATTAGCTGTAAAACCCTTCGAAAGCAGTTGGCCATGCGAGTGTAGTTATAATACCAATAAATTATTCTCGCGATGTACAAAAAGTTTGCATTCTGAAAGCCGTAACAGACGTACGTACTACCATCGACAAAAGATCATCCATCCTTGGTACTACGAACCATGGACCGCCGTCTGACTTTACCTCCTGCTTTAAGTTTTCATACAATTCCACGTGACCACTAACTTGATAACGATTTGTGGCAGTAGAAGTTAGAAATATAAATTCAGGAAGTTCTAAATATTTAGACGTACAGGCAGATAGACGGACGGACAGAACAACCTAATAAGAGTTCTTTGTGGTCTATGGAACCCTAAGAACAATAGCTTTGATAACAGAGTGCTTATTACTTCTAAGTAGACTGATGTTTTGCAAGTTTTTATTTAACTTGCCCTGTTAGTTAGTGTGTGTATGTATTTGTGGGACAAATATTGCAACTGAATTTTAGGACAGTTATCCTCAACCGATTGAGCTTAAATTTGACATACTTATTGTAAGTTCAGTGACAATGCAATGTTATGGTACCATTGAGCTAGTCTAATGCTGGAAATAGAAGTTGGCCATAGGAACGCCTAAACGAAACTATGTAACCCCATGGAATTTGGGTTCGTTGGTTTTGACTTCCCAAGCACTTCAGGTCTAGATGATGCCTAAAAGCTTGTTCAAAAAAGTTTTTATTTATTAATAATTTATTTAGGAGCCATAAGTGCTAACTTAAGCAGTTATTTAATAAATCATTATAACTATGTTTAGATTCTACTACTCACTGTTGTCGCTGTCACAGCAACTAATAGGAATGCAAGTATTATTTTTCGCACGAGCATAACCTTCTTTACAGTAGCACTTATTATTGCATGTAATATTGATCATCGGGCAGTTTTTCTGACTTTGCTCATCAAGAGTTTTACAGACGTTGTCACAAGCACCGCCGCAAGAGTAGTGCTCATTTGGACCCGTGCAGTTTCCTGATTGAAAACAAAATTTATAAATTGTATTTTTGTAATAACATTTTAGAGTACAAAAGACAATGGCCACTTACTGCATTATTGTTCAGTAATAATACATGTTTCATTTTATTATTAGACTGCATCATTGCTTAACATCAGGCAAGATGCCGGTCAAACGCAAGCCTATTAATACATGAAATAAAATAAAATAAGGTATCCAGGCTTGCATCTACACATTGGTTTACAATTGTCTCCGTCCCTTATAGGACATACGTAAATCCTGTCCCAACCAAGTACATAAGTTTCAAGTTCAAAGGGTTCCAAGTTTAGTTTCTTTCATAAGTTTGTGGTGAAAAGTCACAAGAAAATTCACTATATTCTATGTTTGGTCCATTACACGCCTCTAATATCATAATGATTTTCGTTATAATTGACAAATTGGCAATGAAGTATATCGTTTTTTACAAGATGTATTATATATACTCACCAGGGCAATGTTCTTCTGGTATACATTGGCCATTCCTTGCTCTCAAATATTTGTCTTTACAAATACAACCTTTTTTGCAATGGTTGGGGTCAATTTTAATGCATGGCACTAGTTTGCCATATTGTGAACAGTTCCTTGCTTGACACCCACCGTTCATGCAATTTGAGTGAATTTCATCCAAAGGACATGGTCGAGCTAAAAATAAATAAGTTTTCAATATCATATATTTAAAGTGTATTTTCAATTGACAATGGTACAATGTTAAGAAAATGATTTTTCACTTCATTATCATCAATATTGTCATTTAGGTCACTGCAGCTATTAAATTACTTCTTTTTATTTTTACCCGACTGCCCGAAAAAAGGCAATGCTTTTCGGGCGTACGTATATACTTTAATATTTTTAATGTTTCTATATTACCTCCGATATTTTAAACGTCTCAACCGATTTTGATGTCTGGGGTGTCGTTAGATTTGTCTCCATGCCCAAACTATCATAGTTTTGCAGTTGGGTTTGTTTTTCTTTTGATAATATACTTGTGACATATTCAATCTCATTCTTATTAGATAAACTATTGAAGTAAAAGCATTTCTAGTTTAAGAAAAAAAAAACCTTTACTGATGATACAAATTTCATAAAATCAAACTTACGGCATTGCTCGGATTCAACGCATTTTTTTGATATGTCATCATAGTATAAACCTTTTTTGCAACTACAACCGTTTAATTCGCAGATAAGGATACACGCTCCAGGTTTTTTCCCTATATCAGAACAATGTCTGTTGCAGTTTCCTCCACATTCTGTAGGTTCGGCATTAGAATCACCTCCGCATGAAGCTAAAAATTATTGGAGAAAAATACCGTTACCATTTACATAATTGTAATCGACCGTCACTGAGTAAAACCATTTTAATTATCAAGTTTATTTTCCCGGTTTTTTAAATAGTAGCTTATAATAAAAAAAAATGCAGCCAAACGACGCAGCTAAAGGCATTAAAACTGCACTCCACAGCCTTGGTCGTTTTTGTAGGTATAAAATTACTGAGTGAGTATAAAAAAAACTGATTGGGCATTATCTTTAGAATTGCAAATAATTATTATTATTATGACACTTTATTTCATGAAATTCTCGGGTCTAGCCCGGACATTTGGTAGGCATTGGTGGAGCCGAAGCCAACACCAAGAGGCCCTGTTGAATATAAAAAATACAATTATGGAATATGTATAAAAAGGAATATGAAACTATTGTACAGTATAGGATTAAAAAAGTATAGGCTATTGAGGTGAACAACTTGTGGATGGAATAACAGATCTATAGAATGAGAAATTATTATTATTATTATTATATCTTTATTTCAGATTCAAGATCCATATCAGTTAAACTAAACACATACACATTATAGGAACATTAATAGGCTAACACTAAAATAAAATTACAACTAGAGACAAGAAATGACGTTAAGCTCCCTACATATCCAATTAACAGAAATATCAAATAATAGTTTTTATCCAATATTTTATTATAGGACTATCATATTTATCGGCAATCGTGCTCAGGATCCTATTAGGACTGCCCCTGACTCTACTCAGTAGCGAAAAAATCCTTTTTCTTTTTCTTCTTATGACTGCGTTGAACCCATCGATTCGAGCCTCAGCAAACATACCGGAAGCGCTACAGAATCGAGGCAGTCCTAGCAGCATCCTAAGTATATTGTTATACTGCACACGTAGAGCGCTGATGGATCTTTGGGTATAATGAATCCATAGGTTGCTTGTGTAGAAGCACTGACAATATGCCCTAAACAGGGTCATTTTAACTTCCACAGAGCATCGAGCAAATCTACGGGCTATCATATTACCCCTTACCGCCAGCGCTCTACGCTCCCTCTCTATGTCAGCGTCATCTTTTAAATCTTCTGTGACTATGTGTCCCAAGTATTTGAACTGGTTAACAATTTTTAGAGGTTTGCCGTAAAGTGTTACAGGAGGTACATTTTCAGGTGGGTTATTATTAGCTGTAAATATCAATATTTCACTTTTATTTGTGTTATACATTAGTCCATGATTTGCAGCATATTCCTCACAGACCCTTATTAGTTTTCTTAAACCACTGATAGAGGGGCTCAACAGCACCATGTCATCAGCGTAGCTGATATTGTTTATCATCACGCCATCAACTGAGCATCCGACATGCATACTGCTGAGCCTCTGAAGCAGCTGGTCCATGTACAAATTGAAAAGTATAGGTGAAGACAATCCCCCCTGCCTGACTCCACACTCCAGTCTATACGTATTCGACATGCAGTGTGACCATCTAACATGGTTACGTTGGTTATGATACCAGAATTTAAATATGTTTACTAACTCTATAGGAAATTTTCCTTCTAATTTCTCCCACAGGAGCCGATATGAGACGCGATCAAATGCCTTGGAAAGATCCAAAAAGCAAGCATAGACTGGAGTCTTTCTTTTTGTGTTATATTCCACAGTATGCTTAAGGGCCAAGATAGCACTTTCAGTGGACACATTAGGCTGAAACCCGAATTGAGCTTCATTCAAAGTAATGTTCTTCCTGAGTTGACCACTAAGCAAACCGTCGAATACTTTAGCTGCAGTTGTTGCCAGTGAAATAGGCCTGTAATTATCCTTGTCAGAAATATCCCCGGTTTTATTTTTAACTATTGGAACGACTATGGTTTTCATCAGCTCCTGTGGTAGATATACATGATTAATACAAAATGAGTACAGCATAGAAAGCGCTCGAGGTAAGTGGATGCCAGCACACTGAAAATGCTCGATACTAAGTCCATCATGACCAGGAGACTTCCCCCGTTTCATTGATTGAATAGCTCTTGATATTTCTTTAGCTCCAAAACGTATCAGGCCATCTGCACTACTCTTGGACTCAGCATCTAACACCTCAAGTGTCACATCAGTGGCCCTTCCAGGAGGAAGAGATATGGCAGAAACCTGAAACTGGTCTTGAAAAATGTCTGCAATTTTTCGCGGATCGTTAACCCCATTTACACTTGAAGGGACACTAGGCTTAGTGTTCATTTTTGATGTAAATTTCCAGAACTGTTTAAAATCTTTATTCTTGTGATGGGATGCCATTATGTCCATTTTAATCTGCTCTTCATTTTTTATGCACCATTTAAGCTTGAGTTTGAAAATTTTCCTGTCATATTTCATTTTTTCAAAATATGGACCAGCACACTTTTTACCATTCAGTAACCACATCTGAAAACTAAGCCTAGCCTCCCTGTGAGCTTCCTTTACATGGAAATTCCATCCAGTAATGTTCCTATTTTTATTCGATTGACACGATGTACTTGTTCTTTGAGGACCTTTGTAACTTTGTATTGCAGCATTTTTCAAGGTAGATATAATATCATTATAAAGTTTATCAATTATTGATCTATGGCGTATATTGTTACATATCTTATCACAACAATTGCTAAAATCTTTAGGGAAATCTATATGTTTAAGTTCATTTTTACATACTTCATAATACTTTTTGGCTTGTTCTTTATCTCTATTTCCCCAAATAACTTTATCGTGCAGAACAGAGTTTATAGACGATTTAGTTCTGACTGTATGAAGGTCACATTTGATTTCTAAAGGAAAATGATCAGAGTTGAAAACCTCGTTTATAACTTTTACGGATAACATGGATTTACAAGCAGATTGAGTAACTAAACAATGGTCAAGCCATCTTTTAGTTCCGTGTGCTTCACTTATAAAAGTAAAAGTATCAGAATTTAGGCCTAATAAATCAAAATCCACACACATCCATTGTTGATCCACACAAAAGTTTATAAGTTCTTTGCCAAATAACTCATTAGGATGTGCATTAAAATCTCCTAAGATGTACACTGCTTCTGCATCATTGTTTTCTACTAATGCTTTTATGTTACTTAGACAGTCAGTAAATTCCGGTAAGTTGGCAGCACTATCGGTAGGCATGTAGACACTGAACACCATTAGAACTCTATTATTTATTTTTATTTTTATCGCCGCAATTCTATCACTATCACAAGTTAGAGTTGTCACATCCTGAAAGGAACTTTTCTTCCATAAAATCGCTACTCCTCCATATGGTCTTCCACGCAATGTACCAGCTTCTAGGTGTACAGCTGATATGCCAGTGTATTCAAAATCACGATTAATCTCTCCTAAAATAGGGATATCATATGGCATGAGCCAAGTTTCTTGTAGGGCAATTATATCAGCCGTACGACATAGTTTTCTTATACACTCTACTGAACTTTTTAAAGATTTACAATTAAAACTATAAAATGTTTTTACGTCCTTGTTAGTTGCACTATCCATAATGACTTCTTATATGATCTGTCTCTTCTTGCATTCTTATACCCCTGTAGTTGAAGTTTATAAACTTCCTGAACGAGATCCCTTCTGGCCACAGATTATTATCCAGAAACAGAGCCAAGTTTCTGCTCGATACCCACAGCTTGAATGAGTTATGCCCTTTGTCTATTTTGGTGTTAATGCGCGCTAGTGTTACTTTTTCTTGGGTTTTATGGTAAATGTAATCAACTATGTCATTCTCGGTGGTATCCTTATGAACGTTTGAAATAAATAGTTGTACTTTGGATTCAGCAGCTTTAAATTTCGTTTGTGTTTCATTGTTCGCCATCCCCAACTTCCCTACAAAACGGTTTCTGAGACGTCGTCTATTGACTTGAATCCATTCCTCAGAAGGTTTAGAGACTTTCCAATCAATATTACCATTAATAATATCTACCAAAGTAGTTTTTCTACCATTTTCACTTATTCCATTCATATCACTTATTTCTAAACAGTCGTTATTTTTCGGTATTTGCGCGCTTAAATTCAAATTGACCGTATTCGACGATGCAAGTTTTTTCGTATTTCCTAAAATATCTTAGTTTTTGACAGATTTCGGCTCATTAGTGTTTTTTTTTGTTTCCATGACAACGCCGTCCGACGAGGGCGGCGAGTCGGCGCACATCGAGCGACGTCACCGCCTGACGTCTCGCGGCCGTCACTAGATAGGAATTCTAAGCTTTGAGATAAGCCTTTATTTTATTATCATGTCATCTTCCACCCCTTTTAGGCGAAATGCGGCATCTGAATTTAATTTTGTGTCGCAGCAGAACCTGATTCAATGCCCGGAGTGTCCCCAGGTCCGTTATTTCAAAGGCCAAAAAGGTCTCAAAATTCACCATACAAGGTGCCACAAAATTATTAATCTTTCGGCTCCAATCTCAGGCTCATACGTACCGACTAGCAGTCCCACGAGTGCTGCTACTCCTTCCAAACCTTTTTGGGAGGTTCTAAGCTCGTATAAAAATTATTTCCCGATTTTAAAACGCATCCCGCGTGGTGCACGTGTTTCGGTTGCTCTTTGTTTATCATCCGCAATAAGGAATGCAATTTCCATAAATTCTAAGCACGCCTGGGAACATCTCCTCACTTTTCCTTACAGAGTGCTTTACGTACATTTCGATCCTTTCAACAAAAAATCCCTTACTACTAGAGTAAAGGAAAACTGCGTAAAGTACAGAGTAATGGAAGAGAACCCTTTAGACCTTGTGAATGTTATTCCGCCAAAAAATCGGAAAAAGCTGAATTCCAAAAAAACTGACGTTTCGGCTACTTTTAAAATAGTAGAGAACAAAATTAGTGATGGCGATATCAAAGGCGCCGCACGTGTCTTGTTCTCTAGTGACACAATCGCTCCCTATACACCAGTTACGGTTCAGTCACTACGTGACAAACATCCACCTGCAGCGGCAAATCTCCACCTCCCTGATCCACCACAACCAGATGACGTTGCTATTGAAACCACATGCCAGGAGATTGCAGCGGCTGTCACATCTTTTCAGAGTGGCTCAGCTGGAGGCCTAGATGGTCTGACGCCTCAACATCTAAAAGATCTTCTATCTTTTAGTTGTGGTGAGGCCAGTGAGACCCTCTTAAGAGACCTAACAGCTTTGGTAAATCTCATGTTATCTGGTCGGGTCAGTGATGACGTCATTGAAATTTTGTATGGCGCTAATTTATGCGCACTTGTCAAAAAAGACGGTGGTATCAGACCTATTGCGGTCGGCACCACATATCGACGCCTCGCGGCCAAGGCAGGCTGTAGGAAAAAGGTCGCTCTTTTGAGTAGCCTTTTCCAACCGATACAGCTTGGTTTTGGTTCGCGAGGTGGATGTGAGGCTGCTGTTCATTCTGTCCGAACTTTTATCGATCAAAATTGCGGTGAGGTACTGCTAAAGGTGGATGTCAAAAACGCTTTTAATTCGGTCGATCGCAGTGCCCTGTTGACACAAGTAAAAGATAAAATTCCTGACCTTTTCAATTTTCTCTGGCAATGCTACGGCAGTCCTACCAAATTGACATACCAAAACAATGTTTTGTTATCATCTGTCGGTTGTCAACAGGGTGATCCTTTCGGTCCCGCCATTTTCAGCCTAGCAATTCACCCAATTATTCAACGTCTCCAGTCCAAACTTAATGTTTGGTACTTGGATGACGGAACCATAGGAGGCGACGTAGACACTGTTCTAAGTGATTTGCAAATTCTCATAGACGAATTTCGTCTTATTGGTTTGGAACTAAATTTTTCAAAATGCGAACTTTTTGTTTGCGATTCATGTCCGAATAAAGAGTCGGTTATTCAAAAATTCAATGATTTAGCTCCCAATATAAAATCATTAGACAGGTGTTCTCTCCGACTCTTGGGTTCGCCGATATTAGATGAGTCTTTTTCACCTTTTGTTGAAGAAAAAATTCAAAATTTTATGAGTGCTTCCGACAGGTTACTCAAAATAAACGCCCATATGGCGTTTACAATTATCAGATACTGTTTGTTTGTTCCTAAATTTATGTACGCTTTACGATGTAGTCCACTGTGGAAACACGGTGAGCTCCTTTCGAGCTTAGACAATGTCGTAAAGGAAACTCTAATATCGGTTTTGAATGTTGATTTGAATGACAGGACATGGTCACAAGCCTCACTACCGATAAGGTTAGGAGGCTTAGGGATCCGCCAAATTTCAAGTGTTGCATTACCGGCGTTCTTGTCCTCATTTCATAGTACTCATAATTTAATAGAAAAAATCCTTGCACCCTCTTTAGGCCCTTCCGATGTAGTTGTATCTCATTCGA
This sequence comes from Agriopis leucophaearia, assembly GCA_949125355.1. Classification (NCBI taxonomy): domain Eukaryota; kingdom Metazoa; phylum Arthropoda; class Insecta; order Lepidoptera; family Geometridae; genus Agriopis; species Agriopis leucophaearia. Next base: position 7,165,457 of record OX421267.1, read on the forward strand.
AAGAGGCAATGAATGCTTGGAGGCTGGCGTGTCCAAATACCGATTTTCCCAGGAAGTTGTCTTCCCAGAGTCTGTGGGATCGGCCGATCTGCGAACTAGCACGGAAATCGCTCTTAGATACGTGTTCTAGTATTGCAGATCGTGCTCGTATTCTTGCAGTCTCTGTTTGGGAATCGGGACTTTGGTTGCAAGCCATGCCCTCTTTTAATACCGGTAACATTTTAGACCCAACCGCATTTCGTCTAGCTGTCAGCTTACGCTTGGGTGCAAGGTGCTGTGAGGCTCACCGCTGTCAGTGTGGTACTGCAGTTGACCAGCTCGGTCACCATGGTCTCTCTTGCTCGAGAAGCGCTGGTCGTATTGGCCGACACGCCAGCCTGAACGACATCATACGCAGGGCTTTTTCCGCCGCCAATGTCGCAGCTGTGCTCGAACCGAGCGGTCTTGCGCGTGACGATGGAAGGAGGCCTGATGGTATGACACTTGTTCCCTGGAAGTTGGGGCGGCCCCTTGTATGGGACGCGACTTGTGTCGATACTTTGGCACCGTCACATCTTCCTGAGACACAGGGTAGGGCTGGTGCAGCTGCCAATTCGGCAGAGCAGCACAAGCGGCGCAAATATGCTAACCTCGGCAGTGGTTACATATTTGAGGCGTTTGGTGTCGAGACATTGGGCCCTTGGGGACCGGGAGCTCACCTCATTTTCAAAAATCTTTCAGAGCGTCTGATTAACGCGACGCGTGACCAAAATGCTGGCGTGTATCTGGCTCAACGTATAAGCATTGCCATTCAACGTGGTAATGCCGCCAGCATGCTGGGTACGCTGCCGACTGATAGTGGGTTTGAGCATTTGGATTGTCTTTAGATCTTCAACGGTCTATGGACAGTCTAACTGTTTATTTAGTGTTAGTTTTAGCTAGTATTTTGTTTATTTAATAAAGGCCAGTGTTGGATGTACGAGTTCATTAACCCCGCATGGACTTGGATTGCCCGAAGCGAGCGAGACAGCACTTTTAGTATGTGGCACCTGAAAGAGAGGTGGCGCTTCTTGCGTTTCTGCGTAAGTCAAACGTTTTGACCTTTTCGGTGAACTCTGAACTTGAGGCGTTTTCCAAGAATCGCTATCTATTTCATCTTGAGTGTCATTTAAAATTTCTAACGGCTTTTTGCAATTTATGTTGGAAGTAGGCAATGATAGGGAAATGTTGGACTCAGTTTTGAGTTTTTCAATTTCTGCTTTTGTTACGTATGAGCTTTTTATTTCTTTTAGATCGTTTTGTAAAACTAGTATATCTTTTAATAGCCTAGTAGGATCAAGATGGTCAAAGGAAACCGGTGGAAGTTTGTGGAGGTCTTTGGCAACAAAAATCGGAATGATTTCCGGGTCAGTATCCTTAAACAACTTAATAATGTCCTCCAAGTCTTTTCGGATTTTTCCGTCTACTTTTTTGCGTGTTATCTTTCGTTTGGTTGTGGGAATAGATTCAAACAACAATACCTTTGCATTATCAACATCTTCTGACGTGAACGATGTGCTACAAATTCTTATAAGGCTTTCATTGTCCATCACTTCAATTTTATTTTGGATGAAAGATAGTATTTCATCAATCACAATATTGCACGTATTACACTTTAACACCTTTGTTGACATTTTGGCCAACGCACTTATTTCAATTTCCCGCTGCACGCATCCGAACGGTCGCTCGTTCCCGCGCTGACTGATGCAATAGCAATCAAATGCAATAGATAATCAAAAGCAATTTTCGGGTTAATATATTACAGGACGGTGGAAGACAACCACACGTAAATTGTTTATACTATTTACAATGCTATTATAAAGATAAATAAATAGCCCAAGCGGTTTTTTTTTCACTCGGTGATTTTTTAAATCTTCAAATACGTTGAAATGTGCAACTGCACAAGCCGCGCATCTTTAGCTGCCTGTTAAAGAGAAAAAAACAAGTCCATGTCGCGATTCGATCATGGTAGGTTTCCGTAGCTACAAGTATGCTCAAAGTTTATTTATAAGACACGGGAATTACTCACGTATGATTACCCGCACGTATGATTTATTGATTTTGATTCGGTTTGATTTGTTTTTGTATGTCGCGCGGAGGCCCGTAGTACAAAGCGAGACGCAGCCGCGCGCACTCACCTTGAAAAAGACCCCAAATGCGGTTTGACAATATAGTTGGAGTAGAGGTACGTGAGTAATTCTCTGATAATATAAATAAAATGTATGGTAATAATTATCAATATAAAAACCGACTTCAGCAGAACCGGACCAAATTGAAATGGGACCAAAAAAGAAGCACCAAGAGAAGCTAACCAAAAGAAGCTTTCAATTTTTTTTTTCAATCAGAATCGGTTCACCCAGTCAAAAGTTATGAGGTAACAAACATAAAAAATAAGATAAGATTACCTCCTCCTTTTTGAAAGTCGGTTGAAAAACCACGTCAGTTTCTATAATACGATTTTTGAATTTTCTTTCCATGAACAATTTTTTCGATAGTGCGCGATAAGTCCCGATAAATATGAAAACATTTTTTTCGATTTGCTGAGTACTTAAATAAAATAAAATCTACTTACGGCATTCATTTATTGGAATACAAGTCCCATTATTATGTCTTGCGTATCCTGGTTTACAAAGGCATCCACCTTTACAATAATCGGGGTCTATTGCCGAACAAGCTATTGGAAAACCAACTTGTGTGCATTTTTCAGGCCTGCAGTTGCTTTGAGTGCAGTTACTGTACACTTCATCTTTCAGGCATTGCGGTGCTGTAACAGATATAAAATGTTTTAATTAGCAGTGAAAACTGCACTGTCCTTTGCATTGGCTTCTCTAATACGTATCGACTTAATATTAAGACCTAATTTAACAGTATAATATATTGTATTATGCCTAGCTTCACTAGTTTTTCCTATACGGTGTTTCATTGTGTCCTGCGATTGTGTCATAGGATGTCAATATCACGTTACACTCAAAACTGATACTAAGTGATCACTAATACGCTGTAATTAGCGTGACACAGGTGGGGGCAGCAAGCCGGATTAGCAAGTTGAAGTGGCAGTAGGCAGGGCACATAGCACGCAGAACAGACAGCCGATGGGCCTGAAAGTTTTCGAATGGAGACGAAGGACCGGTAAGCACAGCGTAGGACGTCCACCCACAAGATGGACAGACAACCTAAAAGAGACCGCAGGAAAACGCTGGATGCAGGCCGCTTCCAACCAATCGGCTGGAAATCGATGGGGGAGGCCTATGTCCAGCAGTGGACTCCTATGGCTGAAATTATAATGCTGATGATGATGATAAAGCGGGGGCAGTGCGGAGAAAATAAGAAACCTATGATATCTGATACAATACTACTGTGTTATTTTGGAGAGGCTTCTATAGCGCAGTTTAACATGACGTCTTGGGATTTCTTGGCTTTAACTTTTAATTGTTATTTATTACTTACGACATTTACACGAAGGTATGCAAACTCCTTGATTGTTTCTAACGTATTCTTCTTTACACAGACATCCTTTTCTGCAGAACATAGGGTCTATTCTTAGACACGGTGCTGGGAATTTGAGTTGGGAACATGTTTGTGGTCTGCAGTTGCCTTGAATGCAGTTACTGGACACTTCATCAAACGGGCATTGTAAAGCTGTGAATAAATGTTAATGATAATAATTAATAAATTATTAAAAGAAAAAATATATCTCTAAATTTAACGCCAAACTGTCTCATTTAAATGGTATATAAGTTGTTACCTTTTTTGTAGTTTAACTCTAGGTTACAAATTTTGTAATGACGGTTTTTAACAACTTTACCACATTAGAAATCTGTCAAATTCATTATTTAACGATATTAAACCGTTGTTATGCAAATGTAAAAATGGACCTAGTTTATAATTATATTACTTAAATGTAATGTTTTTACAAAATATCGTCAATTTTACCACAAAAATAATTTGCAGAAGTTAGGCCGCTTTTTGCCCTAAGCGAAGTAACAGCGATGAAAGCTTCGTTGCCGTCGTTCTGATGTTTTTTCTAAAACTACTTTATACAAATTAATGATTGTTGACATATTTGTACATCCTGCCAGGCTTGTTACCGTCGAAGAAAACATAACAGGTATGTAATAAAATATAATTAAATAAAAATTTGACTTTTAAAGTCGGTCGAAATTGTAATGAAGCATTTCTGGGATACGACTTCCAGTAACACAACATATTGCACCGGTTATATAACGCAGATTAGCTAAAAACGTCACTTTTTGGCAGTAATGAAGTTTCATAACTATACGATACCTCATGCTCCAATAATTATAGTTCAAAAAACACCTTCATCGCCCTCGAGTGACTATCGGAGTTGAACATCAATTTGGCCACGGCCATAGTATACCTGTAATGCGTTTTCTTAATAATAGGGGCCAATCCTGAGACCCTTTCACCTTAAATGTAACGAGTAAACTGTCCGCATTGTTGAATATTTTGTCTAAAATATCTCTTTCACTCTCGCAAAAATCTAGGTTGCGAATACTAGCGTCATGCTTTTTATAAAGTTGCAGTGCTGGTTAAATTATCCGATACTGCATTGAGTTAACCTTCACACGGAGTAGTCGTCAAGATTAAAAGGTGATCCTCAACCAAAAATGTTAATTGGTGTTAATATATCTATTTAAGTATGTATTTAAAAATATATATGTATGTATATCAGTCTCTGGCAGGCATATTACAAGCTCTGCTTAGTTTGGGGTCAGATGACCATGTGTGCAATAATGTCCCACATATGTTAAAAAAGAACAAGTATTATAGTAAAATTAAATTAAAACCATGACTGCAAAATACTTTATTTTTGGAATGTTAAAACAATATTATGTGGTTTCTTTTAATAAATAAAAGTACTTACTTGCTCTTTAAAAAAAACTCAATTTAATTTGATAAATAGTCTATTTGAAGTAATTAGCACGTCCGTTTCTATAAATAGAATTAGACAAATATACATGCATATATCGACATAATAATAACAACATTATGTTACAATATGGACATTAGCTATCTTGACGGTGTCGATTGTCCAAATGACTGAGATCTCACCCAGACAAGCATAGCCCACGACTTGGCAGAAAAAGTTAACTTTGTCTGACGAATTCTCTGAAGAGATAATTTTTTCCCTTCTCTTTTCTGTGGACGAAATTTTGTTTTCTATATTCTTTGAAATAACTTATTCTAGAAGCTAAGCAATTTAAAGTGAGCATCACAATGTAAAAATAACCTTCAAATTACTATTTAGGAAGATAAATTGTAGAGTTAGGTATGTTTATTTACTTTCTAGAAAGGTTAATTATTAGCTGAGGCATTAGAAGTTTAACGTTAAGGTTTTTAGCACATACTTAACCTTCATCATCAGTCAGATAAAAAAGCGTAATGTTAATAACTTTAGAAATGCAATTGTGGTGACATGTGAAAATAATATGTTTGTTCATTACTTGAAATTGACCAAAAGTTTTATTGTATTAGTAAACAGTGTAGTTCTGCATATACGATCAAACTTGAAAACTGTTACAGAAACTTCTATCATCGATTACTCACGGCATTCATCCTCCGGGATGCAAACGTCCTCAGAGTTGGTTACATAGCCGTCAGCACATCGACACCCAGCCTCGCATAAGGGATCTCCAACCTTTCGCGGCGGCGCACATTTGATCAGACGTTTATCTACACCACAACGTCTAGGAGGACAAGGTGCGATACATGGATCAAATACTCGGTTTCGCTCGATACACTTGGCTGTAAAAATTATTAATAAAACCCATGACCAATCCAGACATTTAAACTGCTTAACAGATTTTGCGATTGGTAAGAAACAGAAGTGAATGGCATAATCAATGAGAGGACTGTGCCCCCCAGCCACTGATTAATTAATTATCAAAGGTTGATGATGATACTGTTATAAAACCTGATTTCACCAAACAAAACAAAAAAAAACTGCAAATAAATCGATCTAGCCGTTTTGAAGAAATACAGTAACAAACAAATACAATGTATATACGAGTACCTTCTCCAGTCTATTGCTGATAAATATATGCGTCATCATGTGAAAATTCGCGTAAAACAAGAAGGATTGGCAGAAGACGAAGGTTTATACTTTGCAGTGGGAGGAATCAAAGTAAGGATGATTCAGCTTGAACAATTTACTCTAGACTTACTGTGCACCTTGTTTCTTCTATTATTTACGGTTGGTTGGGTCTTAAACATGATGGTGATGTGGAAATTATGCTTAACTATTTCGGCTATTTTGAGTTTAATAACTAAACAAAATGTAAGCAAACTATCAGTAACAAATTTAATCAACTTTTTATACAAAAAAATAGATCTTTAAAGGTAAAGATAATCTAAATGCTTAATCACAGTACACACTGTCGGTTTATCGTTATCTATGTGTATCTACAATGCTTTTGGTGTATTTTCAACACGTAGGTACTTTTCTAAATGTTTCCTAAATAATATAGTCAAATAACTCATAATTATGCTGCAACAAAAAACCTACGACATTAATTGTCTTTTGGTATGCAAAAGACCGGCTTGATTCTTGACAAATCCATTCCTACATCTACACCCAGGTTAACATTGAGGGTCTTCTAATTGCGGAGGAGCTTGACAGAGTATGAGCGCTTCATCAACACCATAAGTCTTTGGGGAACAAAGGGCTGGACATGGATTTGGTCTTTTTCATATAGCTGCAATATGATGAAAGTTGGCTCTATAAATAATACTATACTGAAATTTTACCTACTAGTGCGGTTGTGCACCGCAACCCGACTCTCGACCAAATAAAAATGGTTGTGACAATGATCAGACGTTGTAAACTTCTCAATCATCATTCCACCTCAACTTACTGTAATATAATATACTTCATATGACATTCGGCCATTCCTCAGAATAATAACAGAGATTATTCTAAGGGCTATTAAAAGGTTTAAAAACTGATACCTGGGGGAAGACAACAGGGAACGTCAAAAGTGGAAGATATAAATGGAAAAGATAAGATGGAGGTAATCAAAAAACCGCTACTGATACCCGATTATTCCTAAAACCCCTCCAAACTCAGTATGTAATGTAAGTCGTCGCGGCTGCCTCCTGACACCTGGCTCAGAAGCCAGCGCGTATTTGCTGACTATTTTACTTGCTCTTGAAACATATCCTCACACCTCGCTCATCTCAGCATGCAATATTTTACTTATTTATCCAGGTATCATGTATTTTGACCTCTATTAAATCTTCTGTGCCTTTATTTTTAAGCCTTCGTGTTACCAAATTCAGTGACTTTAGTAATCCGTTAAAATCTTGTTTTCTATGCAAGTCCCAACCTTAGGATAGGTAAGACTTACACAGTGACCTTCCCTAGTAACTGGGTATTGCAGGCGTGTCTCCTGCCAAGTAAGACTAATCTGGTGGTTAGTGGAGCCGGGGTTGTCAGCCTCACCACAACGTATTTTGTGTTACCGGTATTTTGGTCTGTCATGATCTCGGGTCAAATTCTAGCGGTAATTCAGAACTACTCACAACCTAGGTGGCCAAGATGACGCTCGGATTTCGAACGTGCGGTGTACAGCCATAGTAATATGTATCGCTACTTCGGCGACTTTGTCTCGTTTTCGGCTTCGACCAAAATAAAATGAATGGACGGGCCCAGTAGAAGCGCGTTTTTGAAGATTACAAAATGAGCGCCAGCTCTTACTTCGTTTCAGTCGGTCTCTAGCCGTAGGAAGTGAAACACGAGTCTATTGTTACGCGATAACGAAACATCTGACAAAATTATGAATTCGTATGCTTTACCGAAGTGTAAATAGACAAATAAAACCGATATCTATTTTTTTGTAACAAATATACTGTACATTTTTATAATTAGGTGTTGAAGTATATGTCCGATGGTTTTGACTCGTTTTTACTGATCAAGTTCAATGGTTAGGGCGCCCGTCCATTCATTTTATTTTGGTCGAAGGTTTTCGGTATAGGTATAATCGTTGAAAGCGGCGGGTAACAACCATGACGCAATTGAAAAAAAACAAAACGGTAACTTACGACAATTTTTCCAACGAACGCAATTGCCCAAATGATTTCTGTAGAACCCATTTCTGCACCTACACGTGGGCGGTGGACAGTCGGGATGTCCGTGTGGTAGTGCTGGAGCGCACGAGATCGCTGCATCATTGATCCCACATGTCCGGGACGGACAAGAGGACGGACATAGATCGTAGAATTCGTTACTTTTATTACATTTGATAGGAGGGCCTGAAAGTATGAAATGTTTCAGAGAATTTTCCCGTCAATCATCATACTTAAAAACAAAAATTATATTATTACTAGCTGCGCCCCGCGGTTTCACCCGCGTGGTGATGAAAATCGGTGAAGGGGTATGGAAAATAGATAGTAGCCGATTCTCAGACCTACTGAACATGGATATAAAATTTGGTAAAAATCGGTAAAGCCGTTTCGGAGGAGTGCAGTAACTAACATTGTGACATGGAAATTTTATATATATAGTGATGATGATGATAGTGATTTTTTTTTTTTTTTGCGTATATCAGGTACGTATTATATTTATAATTACATGCAACGGTAAAACTAATCAAATAATATTGTACGATTTTAGGATTGGTCCCATTGTATAAATATATTTTTATTATTATAAGTCCAATGTAATTTTTAGCTTATAATGCCACTTACCATGTATTTTAATTGTGCATAATGAGTTGTGTACCTGTTCTTAACGTAATTATCTATACATCTATCTATATCTATCTATCTATACATATAATAAAAAAACGTAGAGATAAAAAAATCTGTAATTACGAGATAACAAAAAAATAATCACACAGGGCGTCTTAAAATAAGCAGCTGAACACGATAAGACAGTTATTAGAATTTTGTCTGTTTGTTTGTTTGTCCGCGCACATCTCCTAAACTACTGGACGGATTTAAATGCGGTTTTCACGAATATGCTTAGAAATTACCAGATTAAAACATAGGCTATGTTAAATCATTTATTTTAATTCTTTATTATTACATAAAAGAAATTAAAAAATCAATTATTATTTTCTTCGTTACCCGAAACGTAATATGAGGATCGTCACATATCCTCAAGCAAGGGGTCCAAAGTAAAGAGAATGTTATTGACATAGCCATTATAAAAATTTGAAACTGTCAACTGTCATTCAGATAATCAGTTTAAATTTAAAGAAGGTTCCTGAACCTTATTAGATGAATGAAGGTGTAGATCAAGGATGTTATAAAAACATAGGCCTTACAACCTCTTTGGTGATTTAATCCAATGCATTTCGCAAGAAAAGTTTAATTATGTCAGGGTTCCGTGGCCAAAGCCATACTTGTGGTCGTATTCATATAGTTCAGAAATTGCATGGTCATAGAAAAATTCGAACGAGCGAAGCTGGACAGTCAAATTTCAGAGATGTACCTATCATCCCGACATGACATGATATACTTTTTATGGTTTAGAGAAAAAGAAAACTTCAAAACATGCTCTGCAATGTGGTTATATTATCTTTTTGATTTGAAAACTGTTGACGGTGTTTTTACTGTTATGTTTCTATCAATACTTCACACAGGGCGACTTAAAATAAGCAGCTGAACATGTTAAGGCAGTTTTTAGAATTTTTGTTTGTTTATTCACGCACATCGCCTATACCCCTGGAAGAAAATGCGGACGGATTTAAATACGGTTTTCACGAATATGCTTAGCTATGACCAGATTGAAGTATAGCCTATGTTATTTTGCGCAAGGGCCGGATTAAGGGAAGAAAAAGGATTGAAGGTTTATATGAAAATCTACGCGTATGAAGTCGCGGGCAAAAAAACTAGTCAATAATATTTTTTTATATTGAGATCTATATTAATCCTATTATTATGCAAAATTTCATTCTTTTATCTTAATAATTATAGAAGTTAGAAGGTTTTAAAAAAATCGGACGGACGGACAGACAGACAGACAGACAGACGAACAGACAGATGAACGGACAGAACGAATTTATAAGGGTTCCTTGTCGGGCTGCGAAACCTTAATAAAAAAACAGACTTCATTAAAATGTCAGGACTGGACTAAATTGAAATGGAACCACACGGGCAGCACCAGCTTTCAATTAAAAAACGAATCATCAAAATCGGTTCACCCAGTCAAAAGTTTTGAGGTTCAGAAGTGAATTTGGTCCAGTTCTGACATTTTTATGAAGTCGGTTTTTTACAATAATTATGTTAAGAGCTGGTAGGTACACAACTCATTAATACAGGGTAAGTGGCATTATACCAATCCTATCAGTACCCCCTTATCATAACGAAAACCTATTATAGCATCAACAATGAAATAAATAAAAAAAGCTTTGAAAAAGGTGACTTCACAGTCGACAAAACGAAACATGAAACATTTTGGTGTCACAAATGTCACAATGGCACATAAATAATGAATAAATAAATATCTGGGATATTATTGCACACATGGTCATCTGACCCCAAACTAAGCAAAGCTTGTAATATGGCTGCCAGAGACTGATATACATACATATATATTTTTAAATACATACTTAAATAGATATTAACACCCAGACATAGAACAAACACAAATGTTTATCACACAAATGTTTGTCCTAGATGGGAATCGAACCCACGCCCCCAAGCGCAGAAAGCAGGTTCACTACCAACTGAGCTACCGGGGCAGTCGATAATAATATAATTATTTTATATATATTATGATAATATAATTATGTTTATGAGCTCATCCTGCGCGCGTCCTCACTCGCTCATTACATTTCATTGTAATTCATTATCGATTGAGTAATCTTGAAATTTAATATAAATTTATGTAAGGTTTACAAATAAAGAAAAACATAAATTATTTTAATTAAAAAAATTAAACCGACTTCAAAACCACAAATATGCACTCAAAAGTGAAAAATAAATAAATAGAATTATTATAAGCGCTACCCACTCATCTATTAGAAGTCGGTGCTAGCCAAGTCAAGTAAGTAGTAGATAGAAAAAATTATAATACATACAGACAAACATAGAACCCCCTCATTTTTGGAAGTAAGTTAAAAATACTAATTAACAACGTGTGAAAGTAAAAATACGCGAGCGGGATAGACTACGCAAGATAGATAATTATAATAATACTTACGACAAAATTCTATTGGAATACAAATTCCTCTGTAGTTTCTTACAAATCCCTCCTTACATATGCAGCGTGGACTACTAGGGCAGGTGCCATTTGGATTTAAATCAATGCACGGGATCGGGACCCCAACATCGTCACAAGTCTTTGGTGCGCAAACTGCTTCTGGACAGGGCGCCCATTTCTCATTTTTCGCTGAAAATAGTAAATTAGTTGATATGACTGTCACTTCTTGTAGATTTCAAATCTATCGTTGATATTTTGTTAGCCAAAACATTTTTGCTTGCCAAATATTATCAAGATTTTGTTCATCCGTTTTGTAGAGAATGGGAGGGTAATAAATCAAAGAGTATAGAAATAAATAGATTAAAAAAATAGTTTTCACCTCACCAGCTCGGAAAGACTTTCTTTGACGTTGTCAAATCTGCGCGCAAAAGTAGTTTTTATCCGGCAGTGCAGACAGTAAATAAAAAAATTAAGAGTGAAGGACTACTTATTAATGGTCTAACCTTCACATTTTTAAGTATTAAAATGTTCCAACCTCTTTTTTATGATACTGGGTGACGAGACCAGCGAAGTCGCTCGCCTGATGGCTCTTCACGCTTGCTCATAACAGCTCAACGCTACTCTGAATTTTGAACTTCAACGGTTCAAAACCCTGGATAGCGATGCACTGCGCTTGTCACCCCGAGATATAAGATGTCAAATCCCTGTGTACCCTGTAATTTCGCCGGAAACATTGCCCTTCAATCCGGAACACAGTAGTGTTTGCACACTACTACTTGACGGTTGAATAACTGGCAAAGGTGTGGTACTTCCCCAGGCGGACCCCTGCAAAAGAGTCCTACCACTACAGAATTAATAAATACTCTTGGAATATAATAGTTCTTGAATCAAATAGTTTTGATTCAAGAAGTTTCCTATCTTAACGTAAAAGAAATACAATATTTTCCTCGTTAAGGTGAGGTGAAAAGTGGTGTGTATTTAGATGAGTGCATCTAAAAAATTGTTACTTTTATGTGTCTCGTGGCAAATGAATCCATCGCTATGCTCAATATTTAATACTCGAGCTAAATAAAAACTTTGCAGCCTTAACAAATAACAATTGCTTCGATTGAAGTTAAAAAAATTAAGTTTAAAAGTTACTTTTGCAAATAGTACTGTCATAAAATTTTACCACAGAAAAATAACGCGCCAGAAATTGTTGAACTTTGTTGACCATTGAGTTCTTAATTTGACTCTATTTTGTGTATGTATACGTATACAAAATTATGGTATGTAGGTATTGATCCCATTTCCACATGGGGGACTTCGAAAGGCATGTTAATATTGTCATGCCTTTTTAAGAACCCCATGTGTTTTTGGAGAACTATAGAGTCTTAAAGGGTTGACAACGTAGTTGTGATGCCTCTGGTGTTTCAGATATCTGTAGGTGATGATGGTGACAGCTTACGATTAGGCAACCTGTCTGCTTTTTTGCATCAATAGCTTTAAAAAAACATTTGATGAAAATATTCCATTTCTAAGGGTAAAAATTGAGGGATAAATCCAGTTTATCTAACTTCACCCAAATCTTGTGATGTCAGTTTTTTTTTTTTTTTAATTTCCTTTAATTGAATTTCATTTTCGTGACTGTACATACTTGAGCAACCGCAAAATACTTACAGCATGGAAAATGTCTGCTTCTTGGCGGTAATTTCGAAATTCTTCTACAATTTCGACAATTTCCTAGAATAAAAAACAAATGACAATTATTAAGTACAAGGAATAATGGTTTCCATACCATTCTGCAGAAGAAATTAAAATTAACAAAACTATAAACTCCACGATAAAATCTGAAAAGAACTCATAACTTTAAAGCCACTGAACAGATGATTTTGATAAATGAAACTGCAAACTACCTAAACTTGCTTTCAGATACAAAAACCATATTCAAATCGGTCCAGTAGTTTTAAAGATAAATAACTTATACCTTTTCCATTCTATCGTGGATAAAGCCATTAGTTTTAATTAACACTAAATTGTATTAAAAAAATAGTGAAATGAATTTAAAAAAAAATAACAAACTTGTACAAGACGCGAAAACGAAAATAAGACCCACGAAGGCCAACAGGAGTAGCGGTTTCACCATAGTCACCACTCGAATGGGGACTGGTATTATTTTCAAAACTATTTAGCCTTTTTATATTAATTATTCACTTGTTTCAAGAAAAATAAAAGAAATACCTATGTTTATTCACATGTTGTATTTAGTAAATAAGAACATAAATCAATTGAATAAAATACAGGTTTTTTTTCCCGCGTTACACATTACATTACACATTAATAAGTAGCTTACAAATAAATATTAATTAAACTATCATAGGTATTTTTTTTCTATGGGTTTTCACGAAACGGTGGTCCTAAGTCCGAAGGAGGTCATTGTACTCATCAATATGAATCATCATCATCAGCCAGAAGACGTGCACTGCTGAACATAGGCCTCCCCCTTAGAACTCCACACTGAACGACAGCCTGCCAGTGGATTCAGATCCACTAGATGCCCGCGACTCTCACGATGTCGAAGGTCTATCTAATAGGAGACCTACCTACGTAGCGTCTTCCAGTTTGTGTTTTCCACTCACGAATGAGCTACCTTCTGCGGCAACATAGTTGTGATGCCTCAGGTGTTACAAATATCTATAGGCAACGGTAACGGCTCCATTAGGCAACCCGTCAGCTTGTTTGACACCTAAGGCATAAAGAAAAGATTCTTCCGTTTGAGGTGGTAGTGGGTCATCTACCGGAAATTCTTAGCACCTGCTCCACCGTTACCTTAGCCAGGGATAGAGGAGCTACCGGGATTTGGGGGCCGTATGCAAAGCTTATCTGTCATCGGAGGAGGGGAGAGGGGGGATTTGCCATAATCTCCATACCAGCGTCAATATCAGCTGTTCCTGTCGCCCGTTGAGTGTATACGAAATATTTGAATAGAATAGCTGATTTTAGAGTGCAATGACCTCCTTTCGGCTTAGTTCTTACGTTTCGTGCAACCTAGTAAATAAGTATAAAATAGAGACAACCGAAGTGGATATAAAATTAATGATAGCACAAAATAAAACGTATAATTGATAAAACTATGTAACCTACAGGTGGAAAATGCACAAATTATTATTTACACATACGCTGACGACACAGCCATTGTTTCCCAGAGAGATAATTGGTGTGAAGTATATACGGCCGCCGATAAAGGCATGAAAAAGGTTATTAAATGGCTCCAGGACAACCTTCTCACACTCAACATTACAAAATCTAAGTATATCCCATATTCTCTTCGTTCTAATAATAATCCCCAAGCAAATTTCAATATTACCCGGGGATAGTGTAGCTTCCACCCGGGGATAGTGTAGCTTCCCAACAGTGAAAGAATTTTTCAAATCGGTTCAGTAGTTTCGGAGCCTATTCATTACAAACAAACAAATTACAAATTCAGTACAAATCTTTCCTCTTTATAATATTATAGTGTAGATGGACGCGGGTATGTCCTATATATTAAAGTTCATAATTGCAATAATACAGCTGTTTCATGTGTTTGCCTATGTATAGATCCAGCTGGCTTGCAGATAAAATATTTGGGTGTAATTCTAGATAGTCGTATGTCCTGGCTACCTCATATCGAAATGACCTCATCAAGAGTTAGAAAGTTAATACGGATCTTTAACAAGCTCAGGGTTTGTTGCTAGTCCAGAACTTTTAAAATCTACATATACAACATTGTGCTAGTCAATACTTACATAATGTATAACGGTCTGGGGTGGAGCATTTAAAACTCTTCAAACTGTGGGTCGCGACACCTTGGGGACCCCCCATGCCTCTATATAAGGGGGTAGCGGGGGTCGCGAAGTCTCGGTAAAAGAAAAAAAAATGTTTACTAAGAATAATTAATTAATGAGTAATTATAAAAATAA
Source organism: Agriopis leucophaearia (assembly GCA_949125355.1). Lineage (NCBI taxonomy): Eukaryota > Metazoa > Arthropoda > Insecta > Lepidoptera > Geometridae > Agriopis > Agriopis leucophaearia. The sequence goes on from OX421267.1 coordinate 7,180,583, forward strand.
AAAAAGGTTTTTCGTATTTGATATTTGTAATATAATAAAATACAGATTATAAACTGTGGAAGGTAGGTGGCCTCAATTTTTTTTTTCATACTTAGTGGGTCGCGTCGTGAAAAAGTTTGAAAAATACTGATCTAGCGTAATTTGTAATTGTAATAAGTAATTAAAATTAATTAAATTTTATATTTTGTATTGAATTCACTTAATAGCAACAATACAATACAACTACAATTCATTCATCATCATCATTTTCATTTTTTAATACAATTTCACATGTACTTAATAATTTTAAATACTAAACATTTGTATGCACTAGTGAATAACAGACTTATACACAGAATATTAAAAAAAAAAACAGTTTTAGTCCGTTTCCGGCCACAAACAAGAACTTATGAGCATGAGAACTGAAAAAAAATATTCGTATTTTGGTGATCTAAACAGGGAAGACGTAACTCTCACGTACCTACCTACCTCTTCTTATAGAAATGTGATGAGATGGCTAAATGAAACAAAATGAAATTGCAAAACATTTAATACCAAATTTTCTAAATTTAATTTCTTGATATCTTTTCGTTTTTTCAAGCATCGGGAATCTGTAAGGAATATAATTAATTGTGTTTATTAAATATTGACAAATATTATCTAGTAACTCAAATAAGTAAATTAGTATTTTAGTAGTTAACGTTTATTAGATATTATTAATAAAATATTTATATTATAAGACGTAGTAGTAACATACTGGTAAGTATTTAAGTGCCTCTTTTAAATAATTCTAATCGCAAAAATAAATCGTAAGAGCAAACTACTTTGAACAGAATGAATGCAAGTCGTTAGGCTCCATGGTGCAATCACAATCACTAGTTCAAAGTAACTAGTAAACTTACGTTGCTATAAAGATGCTTTTTCTCCAGTCAATGCTTTTTCTCTCATATTAGTAGTAGTAGTCGACCTCTCTAGATGAAGATTCATATTCTATAATAAAAATAGAAATCAAATTAAAAGTAATATTTACTTACAACTTCTCTACACGTATAACTATATTCTGTTCTGTTTATACCCATCAGGTGTAAGAGAAACGGCCTTGTAAGAAGACTGGTGATAGTGGTGATATGATACAATAAAAAAAACATACCTAATAATGTTTCCCAACAGTGGGACATATTAATACCATTTTTTAAATAACACCTACACATTATTTCTTTTATTTTTTTAAAGTACGCAATGTAATGCAAATAAAATATCCAGCTGACGCTTGAAGTCAACAAAAGAACTCCGCACGCACACAGTCTTGCTAGCTTTTGTATCAACACGTTTTATTGACTGCGACTTTTGTACATTTTACATAGCTGCTTTGCAAAATACTAAACTAGTAAAACCACAGGTATAAGGCAAACGAATATTGGTAATCGATTGTGTTTAAATAGTATAATAATAGCGTTTTAGTTTCGGGAGCATTCCCCTTACTCCCGGTATATTGAAAGTACATTATATTATATTATCAAAACAAATAAAATTTGTTTAAACCCAAAATGTTAAAAAGGTCTTTATTACATACTACACATATACATGAATCCCTAGGTCACAACCTAGCCCTGTCAATAAAAAAATTGATATTTAAAAAAAAACATTTTTTTTTATGCTACTTCTACGCTGACGACACACACAGCGGATTTCAATGATGCGATGCACGCGTTTTATTTATTTATTTCGTAGCGAGCAGGGGAAGGGGCACTTTTTTGATTACGTCAATCGATTCGGGCAATTGTTTGAAGTCAGACTACTGCTATAGCTTATATATCTACTGTGCCATCACTGTTAAGTCATTTTGTACTCGGTCCAAAATAATTTATAGTATCTCGGTGAATGCAACGATAGACAACTTAAGGTATCAGTTGAAACTAAAATCAGCACGTTTATTTCACACATTCCTTATCCATTATTCAACAATATTTACATGAGTTCATCTCTAGTCTGTTTTAATAGGTATGCTTGCATCTTCACTTATCGCTTCCAACCGGCCCTTTTGGAAATCAATGAGGCCTATGACCGTCCAGCAGTTAGACGTCGTATAACTGAAATGATTATGATGATGCTTGCATCATTTATTTTGTTTATTACGAAAATCCAATAACTTACTAGGGCATTGGTCTATGGGAATACAAAATCCTCTTTCATTCCGAGCAAAACCATCTTCGCAGTAGCATTTTGAAACACACCGTTTGTTCGTTCTCGGGCAGTTATCTTTGCTTTCTGTGTCAAGTGTGCCACAGACGTTGTCACATTCAGGTCCACAAGAAAAGTATTCATTACGTCCTTTACATTTCACTGTAAAAGAGTTATTGTAAACGTGGTTATGAATATTTAATAATATGCTAAATATAGGGTAAAAAGAGTTATTTTAATGGAACAGACACTGCTACTAGCATCTTTTCTACAGATAAAATCATCATCTTCATAACTCTTGGTCGAAGACTTATCAGAATAAAATTATACTAGCAGCTTTTCTACAGATAAAATCATCATCTTCATAACTCTTGGTCGAAGACCTATCAGAATAAAATTATAACTGACCAAGAGCATGTAAAGACACGCATATGGTAGGGTTCCATAACCAAAGCCATCATCAAACCATCACTTATTTATAAAGTCTATCCGCTGTGAAATATGGCCCGCTAAAGTGTCAAAAAGTTGGTCCCTGCATTTCTAAACTAGGGATGATATAGAAACGTATAATTTTCAATACGGATAGGTCTTATTTAAAGCCTTCATTCAAAATTATTTCAAAATTATCTGATTATATATAGGCGTTCTAGCTCAAAGGTAATTGACCTTTTTGCATTATGATCTTCACAAATAATATTTCTCAATCAGTTTTCTCTATGTTTAAGCCAAAAAAGTATATGCTATGTCGGGATGATACATCTATGAAATTTGGCTAAGTCCACAGAGCCTGGTTCGTTCGAAATTTTATATATAAGTATCAATTTCTGAACTATGACTACAAGTATGTGGCTTTGGTTACGGAACCCTACCATATGCGTGTCTCGTCACGCTCTTGGCCAGTTATAAGACTTAACATCAGGACTAATACATGTCATCAATTATTTTAGTAATTGTATACCCGTGTATTAGTAGAAGTTATGTTATAAAACATGTAAAGTTTTTTTTTTTTTTTTAATTTCAATTTAATGTTTAGAATAATATTTTTTGAGTTAGTGTTATAGTTGAAGAAATAAAAGAAAAAATTGTATAATAATAATTTTTTTACAGTATTTGTTTGCACTTTTTTAAGATAAATAATTACTGAGTCAGGATTGAATTCAAAATAATTACGTCCATACATTTTTTTTATTTGTGAGCAAGACAGCATTGTCTGGAACTAAGCTCTTAAGGCCAACATGGTCTATTCTCGGCCACACAGTCGCTTATAATGGAGCTTGTTAGTTTATTAATTGATCAAAAGATATTTATTAATCATTAGAAATAAACCCTGAAATTTTTTATAACCAAATTTTCAGTAAACGTTACAAATTAGGTTTTTCAAAATTTCATTTCAGTTCATAAAAAAATTAATAACTTAAATTTTAAAACTTACAAGGACACATTTCCTCCGGTACACAGGTACCATTGTCGACACGGTAAAATGCATCTTTACACTTGCATCCTGTATTGCACTTGACTGGATCAATGCAAAGTATTGGACCTCCTACTTGGGAACAGTTCCTCCATCCACATCCGCCATTGACACAAGAATCGTAAACTTCATTATTAGAGTCATCACAACTAGGAGCTTAAGAAAAAAATAATAATATAAACTATATTTAGTAAAATGGCTTTTATATCTAAGTTCTTAATCATGAAATCCTGTATGAACAACACAGTATTTATTAATTTAATAGTGTAAAGTTTTCTAGTTAGTGAAGTTTTACCTGCTCGTATTTCGAGTAGGTATTTTACAGTTAAGCAATAAACTCATATACAAACTCATTTTTTCTGTTTATATAACTAAACTTTATCCTAAACATTTTTTGTATATTTTATGTGTTTTTTGTTTTATTTTGTAACCTAATATTTAAAAAAAAAAATATTTTGAATCACTGATTTTGAGTAAAAACTGACAACTTACAGCAATCTTCAAGTTTAACACAATTTTTTGTATTAATGTCATAGTTGAACCCGTCTTTGCAATCGCATTTATTTAATTGTGGTACGCATGCTATTCTTGGGCAAAATTTCGGGTTTATGTAATTGTTAGGACAACGTTTGGCGCAGTTAGTTCCACATCCAGACTGCGCGTTGGAATCCCCTCCGCATGATGCTGCAAGACAACAAAAATTGGTACCTGTTAAATTTTTATCTAAAGGTAAATCGGTAAAAAGGTTACAATTCACATATCACCCATATTTTACTCCTTATTTTAAACTCAGGGTCCTTTTAACTAGTTTTTTCATAACGGCTTGTGACAAATGTAATATTGCAAAAATTTCAAAATCAGTTGTTACTATGACGTCGTTACATTGTTTTTTAATTAGAACCACTCGTTATATTAAACCGTTAGTTCAAAAAAAGCTATAACCTGGTCAATTTTAATAAAGAAATCACAGTATAGTCTGGACATGTGCCAAATTTATGCTGCTTTGTTTGTTTTTTTTTTTATTGTCACACTATCTAGGTACACTTATTACCTAGTGTCAAATTCCGTAGAAATTATTCTCATAAACTTTTAGACGCTTCCTAAAACAATGGTGATACCATTATTTTTCTGGTGAGACCGTACAAGTAGTGACTTGAAATTACAGGTAAACGAAGATAAGTACTTACGACATTGCTTAATAGGTACACATATCCCGTTTCTATCTCTTACATATCCATTTTGACAGACGCATCCTTTTACACAAGTTTCATTGCAGTCAAGTGGAAATCCAACTTGCGTGCAAGTCTTGGCTTTGCAAATTGGGTTAGAGCAGTCTTCAAAAACTTCATTCTCCGCACAAACGTCAGCTACGGAAGCAGAAAAACATTTTATCAAGGCTTCAAATAATGTAAAAATTAAAATAAATAATTAGATAATTTATATTAATTCAATCAAAACGGATAATCCAGTTACATTAATACATAATGATGTATAATAATTATATATAGGCACTTCCCGTCAAAAAAATATGCATATTTTATGTATATTAGAGAAAGCCTGAGTCCCAGCAGTGGTAACATGATAGCCTGAAATTGTGATGATGATGTGATTTATGATGTTGCTAGTGGCTAAGAACACAAATCGAGAAACGTAGCATAGAACACCCTGGGACTAGATGAAGTGATGATATGCAATTGCCTAACTGGCAGTGGTTGGAAGCGAAAAGTGAAAGATTAGGTTGAAGATCAGGCAGTTTTTTTTTATGATACTGTGTGACGAGACGAGCGAAGTCGCTCGCCTGATGGCTCTTCACACTTGCCCATAACAGCTCAACGCCACTCAGAATTTTGAACTTCAACAGTTCAAAACCCTGGATTGCGATGCACTGCGCTCGTCACCCCGAGATATAAGATGTCAAATCTCTGTGTGCCCTGTAATTTCGCTGGAAACATCCCTTCAATCCGGAACACTGTAGTATTTGCACACTACTGCTTGGCGGTTGAATAACTGGCAAAGGTGTGACACTTCCCCAGGCGGACCCCTGCTAAAGAGTCCTACCACTACAAAAAGTTACCGGCAGTGGAGTAAGATAGACTGATTATGATGATAATGGCAAAGCAAAAGTATGCAACAATCTGATTGTATAACTTACTGCATTGTCTCGCAAGAACACATTTGTTTTGATTAGAATCGTAAAAGAAGCCATCTTTGCAGTCGCATACGTTCACAAGACATATTTTAAGGCAAGGACCAGGCGCTATTAGATCATGGCAACGCTTTCCGCAGTTCACTCCACATCCAGGGTGTGCATTTGGGTCATCTCCACATAAAGCTGAATAATAAAGTTTATTTATAACATTTTTTTTTTTGCATACTTTTACTTATAGAATCTATTAATAGCAACGAGAAGAATATTTTTTTGCGATATTTTATATTTTAACAAATAAATTAAGTTATTTATATGTGCTTAAAATCTCATCTACGTAAGTATAATAGATCTTTGGAAATTGCACATTGGGCATTTTACGCAACTTTTTTCCCCTACAATATGTGGAATGAGCTCCCTTCCTGGAGCATTATCGAGTAACAATAGCATTTCTTCATTTCTTCGAAAGGGCCTTTAACAGAATCTTTAAAGGTTGGCATCTGTGATGCCTCTGGTGTAATAGGTATTCATAGGCAACGATGATCGATTACACTCAGGTGGCTTGTTGTTTTGTTTGTCACATAAGGCAATACAATAATTCTGTAATTATGATAAATTAATATTCAAAAGGAAACTCACAGCATTGCTCAGGTTTAACGCATTTATTAGTATTATCATCGTAGTAAAAACCTTCTTTGCAATCACAACCGTTTAATTTACAGCTAAGGATACATGCTCCAGGTTCTCTACCAATATCAGAACAACGCCTGTTGCAGTTTCCTCCACAACCTGTTTCTGCATTAGGATCACCTCCACATGAAGCTAAAACATAAAAATATATGAATATAGTAAATTGTGATTAATTGTATTTTTTGCGATATTATTAGTCCATAAATCGCTTCAAATGAAGCATGTTCACAAAACTGTAGTGATTCATCATTAGCCAGTAAACTTTCACTGCTAAACAAAGCCGTCCCTCTTAGATTAGAGCAGTGTTGCCATAAACTGTATTAAATTCCTACAAATTATGTTAATTTGATCTTTAACTATATTTTTGATCTTTGTTGTAAAGCTCGTAATGAAACTTTTTTTTTGTTTATTGATGGAAATCAAGTTCAAAGATTCCGTTACATACATACATATATACCAAGGTAATAAAAGCGTGTCAAAAATAACTGCTGTCATGACACGGTCATGGTAGGGTTATCTATCTATATAAATAATATCTATCACAAAAATAACTACATAGCACAGACCGAGTTTAATTAAAAAGCTCTACTCACGGCATTCACTTGATGGAATACAAATCCCATTGTTATCCCTTACATATCCTTGCTCACATAGGCATCCATCTTCACAATAATTGGGGTCTATTGCTGAACAAGCTATTGGAAAACCAACTTGTGTACAGTTTTCAGGGCTGCAGTTGTTTTGAGTGCACTCACTATACCATTCATTATCAGAGCATAATAAATATATACATAATACGATAGGATGTAAAAAATACCATCTTGATTAAAAAAATACCGCAATGATTAAAATGATCAAAATTAAAAATCTCAACTCACGGCATTCATCTAACGGAATACAAATCCCATTGTCATCCCTTGCGTATCCTTCTTTACAAAGGCATCCACCCTTACAGTAATCGGATTCTAATGCTGGACAAGCTATTGGAATACCAAGTTGTGTGCATTTTTCAGGGCTGCAGTTGCTTTGAGTACACTCGCTATACCATTCATTATCAGGGCATTGCAGGCCTGAAAAAAAAATTCCATAAAAAAACTAAAAAAACTTAATAAAAAAAAAAAACTTATTAAAATCAAGTTTTTAAGGCATCCTCAATATTGAATTTAGTGTGACGTCATTTTATTTTTCGTAATCTTCTCAGCCACCCATTTCATATTTTGAAACCCATATGGGTGCATAAAAAGAACTGGTCCGCCGCCTTTGAGGGTCCACCATATTAGATTTAGAATGACGTCACTCACCTTACCATGCGTTGTCATTCAAACTAAACGTGTATACAAAATTTCAGCTCAAATTGGTTGGCGATAATTATTATAAAATTCAGTTGTTAGATTTTAACCATACTAACAAGGCAAGTTAAATAAAAGCTTGTGAAAATATTTTAAAATATCATCATGAAAGGAAATCAAAATTTTTAGGCTTTGTACAGTCAGAAAAAAAACTACATACTGCACTTTTTAGGTAAGACACAAAATCCAGTGTTTTCGTCTAAATAGTATCCATCTCGGCAATTACAAGCATTATCGTAACAAACTTCAATGCATGTTCTGGGTTCGTTTCCAATGTCTTTGCATCGCTTGTTGCAGTACACACCGCAACCTGCTACTTTGTTATAATCACCCCCACATGAAGCTGTGAAGTGTATAATAATTATCTTTTTAAATAGCAACTTCAAAATGTTGCAAAATCAATAGGCGACTGAACTAAATCATTCTTAGCTGAATCCCGCGGTGTCACCCGCGAATTTCTAGTTATTTCAGATAAAAATATGTTCATAAATGGGTCCTTATGATGTACATTATCAACTTGCCAAATTTCGCTGAGATCAGCCGAACTCTTAAGTCGAGTAAAGCGAACACATAACATAAATATAGATACAGAGATACATAGTTACTTTCGCTTTTATTTAAATTGATTAAAATACGGAGCTAAAGTAATTGAATGTTATATGGGACTACTGTAATAGCTTCTCTAGAAACACATAAGTTGGAATACAAATGTTGGTGTAGTCAGTGTAATACATAAAAAAGGATTTTAAAAAAAATACGGATCAAGTTATTAAGTTTATCGAAGTGACACTTATCATTCACAGATACTGGAATAATCTTTTAGATTTGTTTAGATTTATGTCATCTCTCTCTTTATTCCATTGTAAAAATTTATGTTGTGCCATAGTGAGTTGTGATTGTTGTATAGAATTCGATCTCTTATGTACTTTCCAAATAATTATAGACTATTGTTGTCTGGAATAAAGATTTACTACCATTCCAGACATATATTTTTATCACTTAGTTTTTAAGTTTATTATATTAATTATTATAAAATATAATTATAAAAATTACATATCAGGCAAAAAACTTAAAAACTAGGGTGCCGCTGGCAGCAGGGCAGGGCCCAGACTACCGGAGGTCAGGGCTGCAGAGTGAGGAACCTCGTGACAGTGCGGACCGTGTCCAGTATGACCACCTTCTGGATCTGACCCTTGACCCAAACGTCTAGCAAATGCTTCTAAGTGTCGAGTGGTCAAGGCTCTTCGCTATAAGCCCGTTTACCGATACTACTATCAGAACAATGATCGTCGAATCAACTCTCAACCTTCACGAGGTACTTGCACGTCTCTGCACGAGCACTTCCCGGCACTAGGACCGGTCAACCACCCCTATATCCCTATATGTAATGAGAGAGCGGTCCCAGTAGAGCAAAGCACGACTATTATTATTATTGTCTACAATTATATGAGTAATATATTTAGTAAGTTTTAATAAATAAATATTATTTGAATTGAGATTCTTCTCTCTTTTTTTAAAGTCAGTTAATAATAAAAAATGTTACTACTATTTCTCCGTAGTAAATTTTTGCACTGAAAAATGTGCTGTCCTTAATAGGCTGATTCTGAGTTATCCTTGTCGCATTAACAGTGTTGCGTGTATTGGTTTTACTGATTTTCATATGGTACAATCATAAATTGGCCTAAATGCTTTTGAATATATCTTTTTTGAATATATTTTATCTCATAAAATATTCCATAGTAACTTTATTGTTATGTTTAGAATACAAAATTGGTATGAATATAAATTGACTTAATATTATAACGCAGTAAGTTATAGTAGATATTTAAAAATTGATGTATTTCAAATCGTAGTCAAACAATACTTATGCAAAAATGTATGGCGAAATTTTGGTTTAGGCTAAACTCTCCCTGCCCTGCTTTCTCGAGAGATTTTTGCACGTAAAACAATGCGTCTTACGCATGTCGCGCAATATAGCTTCGTAGGACGACAGTTTGTATTTTGTAATAATATATATGCTTTAACTTAGTTTGGAGAAGCCATTGTAACGTATAGTCTAAATTAGTGTTACAAAATGGGTTGGGTAGTTAAATGTTCAACTGTTAATTACTTACCACATTCCGATGAAGGTATGCAAACTCCTTTGTCGTTTTTAACATATCCTTCTTTGCACACACATCCTTTTTTGCAGAACCTAGGATCTATTCTTAGACAAGATATTGGGAACCCGAGTTGGGAACAGTTTTGAGGGCTGCAGTTGCCTTGAATACAGTCACTATATACTTCATTTAACGGGCATTGTGGAGCTGTGAATAGACAGTAATGACATCTCAAATGTAAAATTAAAAACTAAACCCTAAACAATCTGTATGTCTATTCTGCAAGCAAGTGAACGCGCAAGTGTGAAGTGATAAGCTAAGTGAATGTGATTTTTTCTTGCCTATTTCTGCAGATAAATCGAACTATAAGGGTAAGGGACTACAGTCAAGGGTGATCACTCGACATTTTGACATTTATCTATAGTTATCGTCAAGAAAAATACACGTTCACCTAGCTTATCACCTCACTTGCGCGTTCACTTAGCTTGCAGAATAGACCGGCTGATTCATTTCAATTGTATACAACGCAATAACTTCTGTTATTTTTTACTGAGTTAAGATATTACTTATAAGTTAAATGAAAGAATATGATAATAGCAGAAGTAAGGACATTGTGGCCGAGTGTCGGCGCTAGAGGTTTCATTACCGTCAGTCTGCTGTCTTTGAAACAAATGTTTGTTTCAAAATCATCGTGCTATACTTGTCACCGTTGCACTCAGCTATTGTTGTAGCTTCACTGTCCACTGAGATCGAAAATGTTATCTTAAATATAGAGAGTCTACTTACAGCATTGTTGAGGCAGAACACATATCCCAGTATTTTCGTCTAAATAATAACCCTCTCGACAATCGCAAGAGTCTGGGTAGCAAATGAGAATACAGGGGCCATTCTGTTTCCCAACGTCCTTACAACGCTGGTTGCAATATACACCACAACCCGTTACTGCATTAGGATCACCATTACATGGAACAGCTGTCGGGATAAGACGATGATAAGCCAAAAAAAACACGTATTTATTATTAAAACTAAAGTAAAAAAAAAAAAAAACGAAAATAAAGAAGAATCTTACGACGCATTGCACTTGAAAATCGTGATGCCATTGAGGTACAGTAGGACTTATATAGAACCCTACGATTAAATAAACAGAGGATATTGCATTAGCCCAAACCGTGCCCAACACTCCGCCAATACACGCCAGTGCAGCAGTTTGCATTCAGTTCCTCGTTATCTAGCGATGCGTAAACATGACGTGTTACAAACCTTTATTTAGTTATGTATTATACGATCAAACTTAAAGATTGAAACTCATTTTCTACTCGTCGATAATAATCAATTACTAAGTATCATAAATCATGAATACTCACGACATTCTTCCTCTGGGATGCAAACATCCTCAGAGTTGGTCACATAGCCGTCTGCGCAACGACACCCAGCCTCGCATAGGGGATCTCCAACCTTCGGTGGTGTTGCACATAAAATCAGACGCTTATCTACACCACAACGTCTAGGAGGACAGGGTGCAATGCATGGATCGAATACTTGGTTTGGCTGGGTACACTTTACTGTAACAAGTGTAAATAAAATAAAAAATGACCAATCCAGAAAAAAATAAGTCATAAGTAAATTTATTGCTAAAAAGGTAATTTACAAGTCAATACAATTTACACTAAAAAAGTAAGAAAATAATAATAAATTGATTGAACTACAATTAATTACATTACAATTTTTTTTTAAATTGAGATAATATTAATACATGTAAAGCAATTCTATAATTTTATGGTACAGTCATATAACAATTTTATAAAATTCGACAAATTTATAAATAGATTGCTCGATGAGCCATTTTTTAAATCTATTTTTTTAAGATGGCAGACTCTTGGCAGCCATTATTTCAACCAGTAAGTAGTTATAAACCGACGGACCAATGACGTGCGTTAACTTGGATGACTTCTCGAGAGATCGTGGCATGGCCAGCAGTTTGTGCCTGTTGCGGGTAGGTACCTATGCATGGAGCCACTCTCTGAGTACTCCGCTAGATTTATTCTCGTGTACACTGCCGCTTGAAATATCAAAATGGCAGGCAACGCAAAGATTTCCAGTTTCTTGAAATAAGGGCGAGCCGGAGTATCCCATGGTACACGCACCACGCATCGCACTGCACGGTTTTGCATGAGGAACGCTCGCTTCCAGTCCGTGGCTCTAGCCCATATCTCAGCTCCGTACTGCAGCTGAGAGTACACAAATATAATATGCTTAACAGGTTTTTAAATTAACAAAGGACCTATCTGAATGACATAATCGAAGTGAGGGCGTATCTGAACTTGAACTAAAATTCTAAACACTATTCTTCTTCAACTGCTATGTCTTGATGTTAAGTAGAAACCTACCCTTGCAGAACTCCAAAATGGGCTCCAAATCTCGACGAGAGTCCTCGAGATATAGAGGCCTCAGTACCAAACCATTTTTAATCAATCCCAAACGAGGTCGAATATTTTTAGTATAGGTCTTTCTTAGTATGGATGCCTCCTAGTATTAAGAAGTATTCTTAAGATTTTGTGACCTCCTAGGACCAGAAGCCGTGTGGGCTGACTTCCATAGAACCCCTCCTTAATACGCCACTGACTTTATCCCAGCAGTTAGTTATTAAAGACATAGCTAAAAACCGCTACAATGAAACCGGCTTTCGAATAATATGACTCACAAATTGTTTCAGCCGTTATGGAGAAATATGGTAAAATTTAAAACGTGTTTAAATCGCAAAAGTTTAAAAGTTTATATGATAACAGACATATAAATATACACACTAGCATACAACCTCTGACCTAAAACGCATTTAGCTTTTCCGTTCTGTTGTACACTTTTTCCTCGTAACCACACCTCATACGTCATCATCATCAGCCTATCATGTTCCCACTGTTGGGATACAGGCTTTCTATCAGAGAGACAGGATGGGCTTTGTTCCACTATGCTGGCCCAGTGCATGTTGGTGAAAATCATTATGTTTCTGAACATTCGAAGTTCTTGGACATTCCGGTTTCCTCACGATGTTTTCCTTCACTGTTATTGAACGACGGCATCGAAACTGCACATAATTTATTTAAGTATTAAATAAGTCATTGGTGCAGGGCTAAGGATCGAACTGGGTGCCGTCAAATTGAGTAGCGCACATATTACCGCCTGGTCACCATCGCTCAATACACACACCTCGTACGTTAGAACGAAAAACTTACGGCATTCGTCTCTAGGTATACATATTCTGGTTTGATTCTTGACAAATCCGTCTATACATTTACACCCCTAGTTGCGGAGAAACCTGATAGGATATGAGAGCTTAATTAACATCACAAGTCCTTGGGGGACAAGGGGCTAGACATTGGTCGTAGATTTCATTTGGCCTCTTGCATATAGCTGAAATTTGATGTTTTTTTACTTTATAGGCATTTTACATAATATTATTATAAAAAGTTAATATCTACTAGAAACATTATATACTTAAGTGCGGTTGTTCACCACAACCTTCGTTGCGTCGCCGAAAAACGACATTTATTCGGATCATTGAGATACAACCAAACGGCCAAAGCCGGTAGTCACTACCTCGGTGAAGGTAAGTTAACTTAACTTTCTTATGATGTTTCACATCTGTTTTAATATTTATCGGGATTTCTGAGGTCTTTTCCGGCGTGGGGTCTTAAAGAACTTGGACCCTACTGCTTGGAGAGTTTCCACCAGCCCATTGTTTAGTTCGTCCACAGTTCCGCTTTCAGTTAGGCCCTGGAAGCGTGTAGCCACTTGCACCCATATAAACAATTAGCAACTGTGTTAACAACTGTGACGCGGAGTTCGACGCGTTGACATAAATAATAATGTTCAATCAAGTATCTGTCACAATACCTGGTGACAGAGTTTCCTTCTCATTTCCGTTCTATATACTTCTCTTTTCTGTGTGTGGAACCCTCGATGAGCGAGTCCAACTCGCACTTTATCAATATTTATTTAAATAAAAATAAATAAATAAATATCTGGGACATTATTGCACACATGGTCATCTGACCCCAAACTAAGCAAAGTTTGTAATATGGCTGCCAGAGACTGAAATACGTACATATATATTTTTAAATACATACCTAAATAGATATTAACACCCAGACATAGAAGAAACACAAATGTTTATCACACAAATTCACTACCAACTGAGCCACCGGGGCAGCAATGAAAACTATCACTTACGACAATTTTTCCAACGAACGCAATTGCCCAAATGATTTCTGTAGAACCCATTTCTGCACCTACACGTGGGCGGTGGACAGTCGGGATGTCCGTGTGGTAGTGCTGGAGCGCACGAGACCGCTGCATCATTGATCCCACATGTCCGGGACGGGCAAGAGGATGGACATAGATCGTACACTTCGTTTCTTTTTTTACACTTGACAGGAGCACCTGAAAGATTGAAATGTTTCAAAAGGTTTATTTTCCCGTCATCGTGCAATCATCAAATGCTAAAACGAATCTATCATACTAGTATTATATGTGCGAAATGACCGAATGATGAGGCTGATAACCGTTGGGTAAGAAAGGTTCTTGAGTGGAGACCGCGAACCGGAAGAAGCAGCGTAGGTAGGCCATCCAGTGTCCATCTAGTGGGAACTAGATGGACCGACGACATTGTGAGAGTCGCAGGCATCCAGTGGGTGCAGATTGCAGGGTGTCGTTCAGTGTGGAGGTTAAAGGGGGAGGCCTATGTTCAGCAGTGGACGTCTGCTGGCTGATGATGAAGATGATATGCGTAAAAAAATTATGATTGTTTGTGTGCTTGTGCATCTAGCACGCAGCGACAGAGCAACAGATCACCGTGATTTTTGCATGGCATGCATGCAATTTTGCATGACATGTATACCTATTATTATGGAAAAAATATTGTTGCAGAGGGAATATCCACACGGGATGCAGCTAATATCTTTAACCGACTTCAAAAAAGGTGGAGGTTCTGTTCCACTGTATTTATTAATTAATTAAGTATGTACTTGTATTCTCCGATTTCTTCGCTAATTATGAATCAATTATGATGATTCTTTTTTTGTTTGGTAGGCCATGTTTTAGAGGTTGTCCCATATAAATTTCATCAAAATCACTTTAGTAGTTTGGTTTTTAAATCAAAATAACTGAAAAATATATGTCATCCAAGTAAACGAAATTGTGTATTTACTAATTTTGGCGTCAGTTTTTAAAATTAATAAGTCAATAAACGTGTTTATATAGAATGGTGGTATCAAATCAATTATATTTTTGTCTCCCTATTCTGCGATTTTATGATCTAAAATAGCGGATAAATTTTATATGTGTACCTATTGATGGGGCATAATGACATTTTTTCAGAGCAGTGCTGCCGTTGCGTCGGCGTGGTCGTCGCTGCTTACCTTAATAACGTATTTCTTATTTTCCGTTCCTTATCTTTTCCCAATGAGTGTCAGTTAGGTTTAAATTCTGTTTTGGTCTTCCAAACAGTAATAAAAAAAACCTTATCGTATAGCTGTTTGGCAAGTTTCCTAACATACATTAAAATTCTATTTATAAGAAAATAAATAGAGCAGTGAACTAGAAAAAAAAATTGTACATTTCTAGAAACAATATATATTTATACTGTACGATTAGTTCACGCCGCGCCGCTGGTGATAAGAGAGCCGACTCATTTATCGCGCAGAGAATTTCTTTGGCTATTTAACGCGGGAATGCAGCCAGCTTTCTTAGTGCTTTACCACATGGTCAGCAACTTCATTTTGATTTTGATTTTCTTTAAAAAAAAAGAGCAACAAACAAGCATACGAGCCGCCTGCTGGTTAGCAAAAACCGTTGCTGAGTTGGCATTACATCTCGTGTAATCATTGTATATACTTACTGCATTGTTTAGGTCGTACGCATCTTCTTGTGATCTCATCAAAAACAAAGCCATCTTTGCAGTCACAGGCATTGTAAAAACATTCTTGTATGCAGGTAACATCGTTTTTATAATAATTTGAGCAAAGTCTGTTACAATTGGTTCCACAACCAGGTTGAGCGTTAGGGTCACCGCCACAGGAAGCTGTAAAACCACAAGTATTTATAAAAATATAAAAGTCTAAGTATTAGAGCCTAATTAGGAAAGTCTAATAATGAAAGCCTAAGCTTGAAAGTCGAAGCATTAAAGCCTAAGTGTGAAAGACTAAGCATGAAAGTTGAAGTATGAAAGCCAAGTATGAAATCTTAATTATGAAGGCCTAAGTATGAACGCCTAAATATGAAAGCCTTAATATGAAAACCTAAGCATGAAAGCTTAATAAGTATAAAAGTCTTAGTAAGAATACCTCAGCAGGAAAACCTTACTATGGAAGACTCAGAAATACGAGTATCTGCAGACTACGCGTCAACACAAGCAACATAATTATAAATAATAGTATTGCAAGACCTTTAAAAGGGTACACTAAGACAAAAAATACCTACTCATTATATACATATATAAAAAAAACTAGAAACGGATGGTCTGGTCATTCTTGTTATGGGCAGCCGTGTGTGTGTGTCGGGGGAGGGGGGGTAGTGGATTGAATGACATGTTAAATTGTAGCTCCCGGCAGATTGTCCCACCTGGCCATGGCAGTGGCACCCAGTCAGAGGGCCCCGGGGGCCTAAAAATTCGGATATTAGGCCTACCATTTACTTTTATATCTAGTAGGAGCAATAATGAAATTTAGAAACATACCTTTAATAAGTTTCTATACTACTAGTCAATGCTACTATATTATAAAGTGTCAATTTAGAGGAAATACAATTTTAAGCAGATAACTAAATACTTAGATATTATATCACATCATCACATCACTCCATCAGCCAGTAAAAGTCCACTGCTGAACGAAGACCTCCCTTTTAGGGTGTTGCCATTATCCCCGCGCTTGGCAGGCAGCTTGGGGATCACAGTACGTTCACTGTTTACTAATAGAATGTTGCTGCCCATCCTTCGGTGGTTCTGGTCGCAGTGATATGTTATGGGTATAGATACAGATATTATATACTTACGACAAAATTCTATTGGAATACAAATTCCTCTGTAGTTTCTAACAAATCCCTCCTTACAAATGCAGCACGGCCTACTAGGGCAAGTGCCATTTGGATTTAAATCAAAGCATGGAATCGGGAACCCAAAATCTTCACAAGTCTTTGGTGTGCAAACAGCTTCTGGACATGGCGCCCACATTTCATTTTTTGCTGAAAACATAAAGCGGACAAGTGATTATCAAATAAATAAAATTCAAGTTATGAACACTTAATTAATAAACTTTTGGATTGCCCGCAGACCATTTAAGGTCTAAACACAATTTCCATTATCGAGTCACAAGCAATACCAGTTAGCAGCATTACCAGGTTGAATGGCGTTGGTGTAAATCAATGGATGATTTCTGATAATGTTACATCTTGTCGATGCAAGATCTATCATTGAAATTTCGCAAGACATTAAAGAAAAAAAAAACTCGCTATATTTTATTAAGATTTGTACATCTTTTTTTGTCGAGAAAGGTTTATAACAACACCAGAACAAATTATAGTGTGTGCTTCGTTTGTTTATTACTGATCGGCAAGGTTTTTTGCCAGTTACTCTACTGCCAAGCAGTAGTGCACAAACATTATTGTGTTGCCAATTTAAGTACAATGTTTGCAGTGAAATTTATTTTAATTTTATAAGGTACACAAAACAGAATAATCTGGCCTAAGTGAGATGAAGTCATTTTGGAATCTTACCATTCTACCACAGCTAAACTTATTGCAAACATTACAGTTTCGAATTAAACATCATTTGAATTTCTAAATTCTAGGTAGCATTGAGCTGTTATGGGCAGGCCTGACGTTAACTATCAGGCAAGTTATAGGGTCGTCATGTTAGCAGTGGTATAACATTAAGAATTTAATTCAGTTTTCGTGACTGCGCAACGCACATACTCGTACAAAATCAAACACAACCACATAAATACTTACAGCATACGAATTTTCTGCTCCTTGGCGATGACCTCGAATTTCTTCCATGATTTAGATGATTTCCTACAATTGAGAACAAAAGATAATTATTACACGGAATAATAGTTTCAATAACTATTTCGAATTCAGCAGTTAATAAACGTTTATTTTAAAATAGATTTAATTTTATTAAAAGTGTAGCATAAAGGATAAATATTGTAATACAAACTTGTAGAAGATGCCAAAACGAAAATATGACCCACGAGGACCAGCAGCAGTAGAGGTTTCACCATAGTCCTCACTTGTATGGCAACTCGAGTTGTGACCAAAGTTATTTACCCTATTTATATCAATTATTCACTTGTTCAAACAAACAGATTAAATAAATTTTTGTATTTTTGTTGGAATTAAACATTTTTACATACTTTTTGTAACATTTGTTTGTAATAAATGACATGGTTACAGTATTGTCAGAATTTTCGTGTTTATGTAGCTGTATTTATTTAATAGATAAGTTAGTTAAGTGAATCAATTAAATAAAATTTAACAAGTATAAGATATATTTCATTATTACGTAATAATAAGTTTAGGGGTGGAAATAATAATTCGTATAACGATGACGTTAAACATTTAAACTGTATATATTTTAATCACAGAACAAGCCAAAAGGAGGTCATCCAAAATATAGGTTTAGGTAGTTTCATTTTATTTTTTATAGTATAAATAAAAAAGTTGGTATTCTGCCAAAAGTGCGACGTTGACGTTGGAATAGTTGCTTTAACTGTATCAAGTACAAATTCGGTCGGGCTTGGAGTACTGCTCGCTGCTTTGGGGTCGATAAGCAAATATCAGCTTAGGGCGCTGAAGTTTATTAAGAAACGTGCAGAGACTCATCAGCAACGAATCCCTGATTCAGACTAAGCTCCTTAGTCTTGAACATCGGTGCAAAGTTGCAAGTCTATCGGTTTTTTATTTGATACATTTCGGAGAGTTTGCATTGGATCTGCATGATCTATTTCCTGCCCATTTTGATATCAGACTGCAGAGTGGGCGCGTAAAGGAGCTTCATGGTTGAAATTCCGAAAACACGGACAAAGAGCTTTGATTTTATTGTGCAAACTGTTGGTCTGTGGAATGCGCTGCCTGAATAGGTGTTCCCGATTGTTGTAATTTGGTTGTGTCTTCAAATCGCGAGGATATCGATTTCTTCTAGGCAAGCATGCTCCATGGCATCTTCGCTTAACATCAGGCGAGGTAGTAGTAAAACGCGAGCCTTTTATAAAATTAAAATTGTATTTTTTTGTAATTTTTAATAGAACTTGTCATCGGATCTAAACCAACATGTATAAATTCCACTCCGTAGGATAAGCGGAGTTGGTTAGTCGGAGTTCTTATTCAGCTTGCAAGATTTGACCTAAACAAACACACATACAAACTATGCAAGGTATTAAAAAGCTTTTAAATTAAACTATTATTTATTTTATTAAAACAAGCTTTTTGTATTCTTTTCAGCAAACCCTTTCATTTGTTACCTATACATGGGGTGCATAAAAAATAACTGGTTCACCATACTTGATTTGGAATGACGTCATTTAGTTAACCATACATTGTCTAAACTAAAAATGTATGCCAAATTTCAGCTCAATCGGTTGAGGACAACTGTTAAAAAAATTTTGAAAACCGATAAAGCATTATTATTAGTGTAATATTACAAATGGTATCAAGAAATTTTCGCGTTGATTATAGGATGCCGAAAATCGATAAAACTCGAAATAATAGTTTATCAACTTAAAAATTACTTTTCACACCACCAGCTCGACAATGTCCAATTACATATCATGCAACCTCAACGTAAAGTAAAGCATTACCCCATATATAATCAGTTTGTCCATAATATTACTTAAATGTACTTAATAAAAGTAAAACATCCAGGATGCTTTTTCATGAATTTTGTTTAAGCTCACCTTCATATATCAATGGTATTGTGAGATATTTATGTAATTGGTTTGTCCATGTTTTATCTCAATAAAATCAATAAATAAATAAATGGTTTCTTGTAGTTCTTACGTGTTTTAGACTCTAACATCAACAAGTATAACTTGTACAACAATTAAAATAAATAAAAAAACTAAATCAAATCGGTTCAGCCGTTTGGAAGCTATATATACGATGCCACAGACAGTTGAACAAATACACGTTAAACTTATAACACCCCTCTTTTTTTCATCGGGGTTTAAAAATAGCAAATTGACGCTGAAATGCTTCGATGCCAATGGTGTAAAGTCGCCGTGATACTGAAGGTTTCACACTATTTTTATTCTCATTTTAAATAATAAAAAATACAATTTGACGTCATGCAATTAATTTCATCATTAAAATAGTTTTTTTTTCTTTTTTATGACACTGAGTGACGAGACGAGCGAATTCGCTCGCCTGATGGCTCTTCACGCTTGCCCATAACAGCTCAACGCCACTCAGAATTATGAACTTCAACAGTTCAAAACCCTGGATGGCAATGCACTGCGCTCGTCACCCCGAGATATAAGATGTCAAATCTCTGTGTGCCCTGTAATTTCGCTGGAAACATTGCCCTTCAATCCGGAACACAGTAGTGTTTGCACACGACTGCTTGGCGGTTGAATAACTGGCAAAGGTGTGGTACTTCCCCAGGCGGACCCCTGCAAAAGAGTCCTACCACTACATAAATAGCCATAGTTTCGTTATGTAATAAATTCGCGTTTTGTTTAGCTTCAGGTGCGTAGTTAAACTTATTTTTGTGCTTGGCTGATTTCTTATAGTGGGAAGATATTATACGTACCTATTAATTATTAGGTCATCACGAGACTGTCTTAAAAATACTGTTATTACTTCACCTGTTTCAACAACTTTGTTTGATGCCATATTGTCATTTACTCGGACATAATGTTTCTTAATTTTTGCGACTACGAATATTAAATTGTAAGAATTGTTAATTGAAATAGTTTAATCTGACTGCCCATGAATGAGAGTAAGTTTTCAGGTACTTATATGAAAGTAAGTAAATATGCGAAAAATCTCTTAAAGCTTTAGTAATTGAAGATATGCCATTAGTAAAATAATGATTATCTTACGTGTTCAAATTTCTCCGTGTTTCTGCCATTATTTTCCTGTCACAAACCAAAAAAATTGCAAATAGGGCACATTTTCAGGCACATGATTTTAGCGTCATATCTTGACGAGGTCGTCAAGAAATGATGCTAAATTAGTTATTTTTAGAAATACGTTTTACGATATTAATGTGCCTTTATTAAATAAACAAAATACTAGCTAAAACTAACACTAAATAAACAGTTAGACTGTCCATAGACCGTTGAAGATCTAAAGACAATCCAAATGCTCAAACCCACTATCAGTCGGCAGCGTACCCAGCATGCTGGCGGCATTACCACGTTGAATGGCAATGCTTATACGTTGAGCCAGATACACGCCAGCATTTTGGTCACGCGTCGCGTTAATCAGACGCTCTGAAAGATTTTTGAAAATGAGGTGAGCTCCCGGTCCCCAAGGGCCCAATGTCTCGACACCAAACGCCTCAAATATGTAACCACTGCCGAGGTTAGCATATTTGCGCCGCTTGTGCTGCTCTGCCGAATTGGCAGCTGCACCAGCCCTACCCTGTGTCTCAGGAAGATGTGACGGTGCCAAAGTATCGACACAAGTCGCGTCCCATACAAGGGGCCGCCCCAACTTCCAGGGAACAAGTGTCATACCATCAGGCCTCCTTCCATCGTCACGCGCAAGACCGCTCGGTTCGAGCACAGCTGCGACATTGGCGGTGGAAAAAGCCCTGCGTATGATGTCGTTCAGGCTGGCGTGTCGGCCAATACGACCAGCGCTTCTCGAGCAAGAGAGACCATGGTGACCGAGCTGGTCAACTGCAGTACCACACTGACAGCGGTGAGCCTCACAGCACCTTGCACCCAAGCGTACAAAACTTTTTTGATGTTTTTTACAAAAACATCTTGCTATGCATTTTACTAGCCTTACAAGAGAGCAGGTTACAGACCTTTTTCGTGCAGAACAAAATTATAGAATTGCAAACATCATTAATACAGTTTAAAAACATGTTACACATTGGCTTGCTTGGACTTGCTAAAGAAAAATAAAATATAATTACGTTTGTGTCTCATATGCAGGTTGACTTTTTAACCGAAATGGAAAAATTAAGGAGTGAAGTGGTAATACATGGAGTAGAAAAAACCAATGGCGCATTTATAAACTATTTAGTTTTAGAAATCCTTTGTAGTATCAAAAAATCTTCATACAACATTGGACCTATTATATCACCTTCTTCATTTTCAAATCTTCTGGTCGTAGTAATATTTTAAAAATAAATCAATATGCGATGTAATCATGCAAAAGGTTGCTTAAAATGTACCTGTTTCAGCAAAATAGTCAACCCTGTTTAAAAATAATGCTTAGAAATTTAGGGTACATAATTATAATTTCATACAATGTGTAACGTAAATTTTAAATTCCTATTTACTGTATTTGTTCAAACATTAATTTTTTTTGGAAACGCATTATTTTCCGCGGCAAATTCGCACGCATTTATTTTCATATCTGTCAAAACAGAAACCTTCAATGCAGTCACATCCATTTAGCTGGCAAAGATTACTGCATATGGAATTGTTGCTGTCACACATCTTGCCACAATTGTTTCCACATCCGTCCTCTGCATTAGGATCACCTCCGCATCCATTACCTATGTATAATGAACATAAAATTAAACTTTTAAAGAAATATAATATCACGTAATCAAAGCAATCTATATCTACATAATAATATAAAAATGAACCCCTATTTCTCCTGATCACGCTATAACGGCTTTACCGATTTCATTCAACTTTTTTAAATGTTTTCTAATACTTCGTAGAAGGTTTTTACATTTTAAAACGGCTGGACCAATTTGGATGAAATTTTGTGTTCCTGGAGCGGGTCATAGTAGCGAAGCCGAAGGCCGAGCTTAACACCCGTGGGAAGCCGGGGCGGGTCGATAGTACAATGATTTAACAAACTTACCTTAGTGAAGTTCTATCATAATTATACGTTCGTCCGAAGAAATTAGTATTTGTTGATTTAAAATACACATACGAGTACATGTACATAGTCTCGCCTATGTGACATCACTCTTGCACTAATGTTGAGAATGTGTATAAAGAAAAAAACATCTTTCTAAGGGTAGTTGCAACTTACCTCGCCATTTTATCGTTTTGTATCGTAATTAAGTTTAGAGTTATATGAATACCAAAGTATGTCATTGGCGTATACCTACTTCTTTGGTTTTAATGAAATACAGGGGTTGCGTTTGCTCTTAGGGAAGGAGGGGGTGAGTACATACTAATTTCTTCGGAAGAAGCGCAACGAGTATGGTATAATTACAAATAGGTATAATGAGTAGTATTTAAGTAATGGTTACTATTAATCAAATATGCCTAACTATATGATGTAGCAGGTAAATTATATTTCATTAATTGTATTTTACACATTTTTTAAAGTATTTATTTAATTATTTGTATTTAATAATTATGTAAAACAATTATAATAACTGCACGTATTTCTTTTATTTAACAATAATCAATTTGTAAGTATTGTGCACAGAAAGTTTCGGAGAGTGTACATCGGATCTGCATAATCTAATTCCCTCCTGCTCATTTTTCTATCAGATGGCCAAGGCGGCCACGAAAAGGCGACACCGTTTCGTTTGACATGGTTGATATTCCGAAAACTCATACGAAAGTGTTTCACTTTGTTGTGCGAGCCGCTAGACTTTGGAATGAGCTGCCTGAATGAGTGTAACGATTGTTACGAGTAAAATCTGGGTATTTAAGTCGGTAGTGAATTGGTTTCTTCTAGGCAAGCGTGCTCCATCGTTGACCGCATTATCGCTTAACACACACAAGCATAGTTTTTTGAAGTGAAACTTCTTACGCGACTTCCAACAAGGTTGCGTTAAACGTTTAACGCTATCATGGAGGGATAGAAAATAAATGTGCGTGGAGTCCCTCCGCGTGGAAGAAGTAAAACTTCATACCCGGAGGGGGTATGAAGTTTTACTTCTTCCACGCGGAGGGACTCCACGCACATTTATTTTTTATTTTTATTATCTGTGTTCCATGTATGCAAGTATGAATAAATAATATTAATAGGCTAACGGACAGGTGTTTGATTTATCAAATACCTTTTTTTTATTTACCGAAGAAACTATATAAATCGGACAATATATTGCTGAGATAGTTTTTGTTCGGATTACGAAGGGGTGCTCTGTCCCTTTCTTGCAAGGTGAGTGTCAGTATCGAGTTTTTATGGCGTAGGTCACATGTGACGTCATACGTAAGTATAATGCGCTCTCTGTCTAGCAAGACATTAAAATACGACACCTTTCTAAATTTTGAACACATTTTAATTTTGTTTTCGTTGTTCGGCTCTATTTAAGGTGGTCAACTTTTTAATAAGATGATTAAAAAAAAAACTATAGCCTATTTCTTACAATCGTCTCTGTTTTTAACTGACTTCCAAAAAAGAGGCGGTTTTCTCGACTGTTTTACTTTTTAATGTTTGGAACTTTCGACTGGGTGAACCGATTTTGACGATTCTTTTTTTATTTGAAAGCAGCAGGCCTAACACGGGTCGTGGAAAAATTGTCTTTCCACCGTTTTTATTCCGCTAGAAAGAGAAAAACGTATCCATATTATAACTCTGTCGCGTCTACGCGCGGATAAAAACAGTGGAAAGACAATTTTTCTACGGTCCATGCTAGGCCTGCTGGTGCTTCCCGTGTGGTCCCATTTCAATTTGCTCCAGTTCTGTCATTTTTATGAAGACGATTTTTTGTATTGATAATTATTTATATAATAATATGTATAAATTATACTATATTATAACTAGTAAATGAAAACATGTAAGTTAATGTAAATATCATACCTGCAATTATCAAGCATGTGTTTGCCAAAATGGCTGATAACAGTATATACGCGAACATAGTCACAGGTTAAAAATAAGATAAATTTAGTTATAGTGGTTATATCTTTATTCTATTTAAAGGGTTTTACACGCGCAAATTGTTGTTATACTAAATAAGTCGTGCTTAAAAGAACCCTTTTACGATATTTTATAATTACCTGCTTCTATTATTATAACTGGTTTAATAGTATAGATAACGTAAGTACCTGCTTCTATTATTATAACTGGTAGATAAGGTAAGTAAAAACCCGGCCAAGTGCGAGTCGGACTCGCGCACGATGGGTTCTGTACCATCATCTATAAAAACGGCAAAAAATCACGTTTGTGGTATTGGAGCCCCCCTTAAATATTAGTTTTATTTTATTATAATTATTTATTTTTAAAGTGAATATATAACTAAATATTCTGTGAATATTTCAAGTATTCTACCTGTTGCCGTTATCAATATCAAACAAAAACGTGCAAGAAAATCACGTTTGTTGTATAGGAGCCCCCTCAAATATTTATTTTATTAAGTTTTTAGTATTTGTTGTTATAGCGGCAACAGAAATGCATTAGCTGTAAAAATTTCAACTGTCTAACTATCACGGTTCATGAGATACAGCCTGGTAACAGACGGACAGACGGACAGCGGAGTCTTAGTAATAGGGTCCCGTTTTACCCTTTGGGTACGGAACCCTAAAAACTATATTTAATATGGGTTAAATTTTATTGTTTAAAATAAAATAGCCTTTTATTTCCTCAACCTATAAAAACAATACATGTTATATTATGTATTAGGTACACTATTCATAGACTTATTACAATATTTCTATCACCACGAAAAATATTACACACTAATATATATTATATCTATCTACCTATACCTATTACCTACATATAATAAAACCGTAGAGATAAAAAATCTGTAATTGCGAGATGGAAAAAAAAAACACAGCGTCTTAAAATAAGCAGCTGAACACGTAGACAGTTTTTAGAATTTTGTTCTGTTTGTTTCTCCATGCACATTTTCTAAACCACTGGACGGATTTAAATGCGATTTTCACGAATATGCTTAGCTATGATCAAATTGAAGTATATATATAGGCTATGTTATTTTGCGAAAGAGAGAGGGAAAAAGGTTAAAAGTTTATATGAAAATCTACGCGTACAAAGTCGCGGGCAACAGCACTAGTAATACAATAAGTATGTATGAAGTGCGGCCCCAAATGAAGTATTGCTCCCACCTCTAAAATGGTGATCCGGAATACCAGCTGCAGCTTCTTGACTCCTTACAGAGGCAAGCCACTAGAATTGTTGACGACCCCAAGCTCTCTAATAATCACTAAGCTGTTTAAGGGTGTGGCTCACTGGAACTACACCCTCAGACGTCCTCCGAAGAGATGTTGGCTCCCTCTAAATTTTTTATCGCTTTTTTCGGGGAATGCTCTGAAGAGCTTTTTGATCTTATTTCTGCATCGGACTTCCACTACCGCACATCCTGACACCGTCATCAAGCTCACACCCACATCTTGGAAAGCTGGAAATCCCAGACCATTCGATATTTTTCTGTCCTTTATTCCGCGGTCCTGCATGGTTTGGAGTAATCTTCCCCCAAAGGTCTTCCCGTGGAACTTGAAGATAAAGCGTTTCAAAAAGGGTGTCTACATATACCTCTTCGGGCTGGCAAAGCACCGTCAACACCGCTAGTGTTGCAGGTGTCCATAGGCGGCGGTTTCTGCTTACCATCAGGCAGACCGCATGCTTGTTTACCGCTCTTTTTATTACAAAAAAATAAAAAAAATAAGTTAAGGCCTCTTGCACACGGTGTAAATAGCAACTACTGTACCGAGGTCTTGATGGTGCTGAGCTGATCTACGGTATGAGGTACGGCACCCGGCCAATTGGCCTCATATCAAAATATTATGGCAGGTGATGACTTGCCACCCACTAAATGGGCAACTCATATATTTGCACCACAGGCAGCTTTGGCGTGGGTAGATTAGGGTGTCGAGAAGTGTGCTGCACTTTCACTAAACGCTTATCGCAGCTTTATGGCTTCCACCTTGGCGTTTAGGTTCTTAATTAGCTGTTGTGGCTTCCACCCGGGTCGGGGTCTCTTTTAGCGTTATGGAAACGGGGTACGCGGTTTTATCGCCACTCATCGACAACTCGCCACAAAGTCACCCCTGCATTTTATTATTATTGTGTTATTTAAGAAATGTATTGTGTAATTTTATAGCTCTGTTCCACAAGTAGTTCACCTCAATAACCCAGTTTTTTAATTCCATACTGTACAATAGCACAGAATACATATAGTAGACAATAGTTCCATAATCCTATTTATACATATTCCATAATTGCATGTATTTTGTATTCAACAGGGTTTCTTGGTGTTGGTTCCGGCTCCAATGCCTAAAATGTCCAGGCTAGACCCAAAAATATTATGAAATAAAAATAAAAAATATTTTTTTCTTGATATAATATTTTGTGATATTTTAATTTAATCCTATGGGGAACATAGCCACCATTAATTCTTCAACGATGACCATACCAAGGCTGAGTCTGTCAACTGAGAAATTTTCAGCATGAAGAAGAGGGTTTTCTGAAAAGATACATTAATACTTCATGGTAATAACTACAGTAGTTTAAGAATAGAGACAAGTATACATTGAACCCCGAAGAGCTATTAGCTCTTATTAACATTATTAATGTTCAAACAACTGATCATATTTTCATGAATCCATAGCTAAGAACATTCTCGATCAAGTCATATTTCAAATAAATAAAAAACTATACATATCTGTTAAAACATAAGAAATGTCACTGTCAAAATGTATGAAACCACATGTCAAAATAATCTGTACATCTCCCTTCCTGTCCAGCGGACGAAAAATTGTTTTCCAAAATTCGTCCAATATCATAATCGGTTCAGCTGTTTGGGAGCTACGATGTCACACACAGGCATAGCTGTACAATTCAGTGTACATATACGCACTACACACATACTACACAGATACGCAGATATTCATTCATGTCGTCTCATTTTGTATAATTAACCGACTTCAAAAATGACGGAGGTTCTATGTTTAATCGGCTTTTAATGTGATCCACTTGTGTCTCCACATAATAATGTAGGTAAAGTGAGACAATACGTCATAGACGACGTAAGATCTGTAGATATCTTTTATTGAGGTAACTTTTGCAAAGGAACCTTAAGTTTATCATATTATATCGACTAAATATGCCAAAAGGCACCTTAAGGGAATTTTAAGGCTGAGGATATGGGAGAGGTAACGTGTATAAATAAGGGGTCTATCTATATACATATATAAAACGATGTGCGTACATATGTATGTATAAATGTGTTTGTGTGTATGTTTATATATATTCTCTATGGACCCCGAAACAACTGGACCGATTTAGATGAAATTTTCAGGAAATCTTCAGATTAATCCAGCTAGTTATTCCATGAAATTTGGTAGCAATCATATCAAGATCGGAACTACAATTTTATTTATGACTTTTAAATATATTTTCTACAAGAAACAAAAACAAGAATTGAAGTCTATGCATTGATATAATAACATCACAGATATAGGTAGTAGATCTGTGAATAACATACTCGTAATAAATCATAGTAAAAAGAAATAGAAATGTCGTCTAAGTCAAAGGAGGTTGCTGTCGCTACCAAGGAGGTTGCTTCAAGGAGGTATATCACGGGAGAAAATGCCGGCTAGTTTTAAATGAAAATATTACCTTGATTTATAATGGGAGCAGACTTCATCTTATAGTGAGGCATTATACAAGTCTCCTGGCCGTAAGCTGTAACACCAAATTGTTTGTTGTCTTCAACAACATTTACTGATTTTGACACTTTCGGATTGAAAATTTCATCCAAATTAGTAACCTGAAAAAATAAAATTAAACATTTTTTTAGTAGATATATAATATATACATAATTATATATTATAATACTAGTTGCCTTGGTCAACTATTTTGTTTAGTAAATTAAATTATTGGTATAACTTTCACATGGTTTGATAATCTCTTAGCAGCACACGTTTTTAATATTTTTTTGTTTATAATATACTTTTTTTTTCTATGGCAGGCCATTTAACACACAATTAATGCAAACTTAAAGTACGTTTTTTTTTTATGATACTGGGTGACGAGGAGAGTGAAGTCGCTCGCCTGATGGCTCTTCAAGCTTGCCCATAACAGCACAACGCCACTCAGAATTTTGAACTTCAACAGTTCAAAACCCTGGATGGCAATGCACCGCGCTCGTCACCCCGAGATATAAGATGTCAAATCTCTGTGTGCCCTGTAATTTCGCTGCACGTACCTATATAAGTGCATAATATTTCAAAGAATTAATACCAAGTATATTTTAAACCCCCTTAAAAGATCTGTTAATATTCCAACGGCTGAACAGATTTTCATGAATCATAGTTAAGAACACTCTCAAACGAGTCACATTTCTAACAAAAAACTAAATCAAAATCAATCCCATTTTTTGTGGTGCAGCTGTACGGACTCCGGGTTTTCCATGTAATTTGTATTTTTTTTTTGACAATTATTACTAATTTAACAAAACTAATGACATTGCAAGAGGAATTTATAGTCTTATTGCTAATATGTTGCGTATATACTCGTAGGTACATCAAGCAATCCAGTTTCCGCAAGCAGCACCCGTTCACGGGTTGACGTATATGCCAGCCATCACTTTCCTCAATTATATAGGGAAGAGAACTTGTCACTCGACGTCAACCTTGGAATAGGATAAACAGCGAAGTTGGATAACTATTCGCTGAGGATAAAGTTATTTTATGCCAAAAATGCAATTGTATCATGATTTATAGAAAGTGTTACTCACATGTTTTGAATCATGATTATTAAAGAGTGTACTTACATAAATTTCATTATTTTTAGAGAGTGTTACTCACATGTTTTGAATCATGATTATTAAAGAGTGTTACTTACATAAATTTCATTATTTTTAGAGTGTGTTACTCACATGTTTTGTATCATGATTTTTAGAAAGTGTTACTTACATGTTTTAAGTTCTCCTTCACATCATCATTCGTGCACATCATACCGAACTTCGGAATGAGTACGTTTAAAACGGTAGGTTTCATAGTGTTTTGTATCGATTTGAACTTTTTACTATCAAGATGTCTGGGTATCAAATGCATGCCAGTTGCAGATATAGGGACAACTATATATAAATAGCCGTTAAAAATATCTAAATCAATCCTTACTATCTGTAATTTAAAAGCAAAATTAGTTTATCATCAAAACTAAACTTAGTCCAAGCGTTTATTTCCTTTGATAGCAGCAGTAACTTTGTAAAATGCTGAATGAAAAGCACTAATTCTGATAATTTTCGCTAAATAAATTGAACATAGGACTGTAACAAGTACCCAATTGGTACTTCACTAGTCAGGTGAACTAACACTCGTATACCCCAGCACCAGGGTCAATAGAAAAAATGCTTTCAGCTTTAATTATTATAATAATATCACCTACCTTTGCGTTCAATTCGGTAACATGAGTGTAATAGTATACTGCCCTTTGGGATATGCACTCAGTGTAATTATATTTAGATGCAGATGTATAATACCGGCATTTTGTAATATCTTTATCGAAACCATTTTTAAATGGAATCTGAAAATAAACACGATTAATGTTATATAAATATTTTCTGCGTCTTCCGGTTCGCGAACCGGAAGACGCAGCGTAGGTAGGCCTCCCACTAGATGGACCGACGACATTGTGAGAGTCGCGGGCATCCAGTGGATGCCGATGGCAGGATGTCATTCAGTGTAGAGGTTAAAGGGGGAGGCCTATGTGCAGCAGTGGACGTCTTCTGGCTGATGATGATGATGATGATGAAATATTTTCTATAACATTAGTCGTGGTACATGTAGTAACAATATAAAATATGGCATAAGTAAACAGGGTTACACGGAAAAAGTGTATTAAGCCAAAATAGGCCTTTACCCTTTATCATGAACAAAGTTTACAATAGGACCAACCCTAAAAAATACTAGCTGTTCCATAGAAAACGGTAATTCACACTCGACAAAAAATTGCTGATATTTTTTTCGTGTTTTCAGGGTTGGTCTTATAGTAAAAGTTGTTAATAATGATTGTACTACTTACAGTTGGTACTTAACTGTTAATTGAATCGGTACTTACCTGTGTTATTTGAATCAATATTTAACTGTTATTTGAATTAGTTGTTAACTGTTATTTGAATCAGTACTTAACTGTTACTTCAATCGATTTTTTAACCATAATTCAAAAGCCAATCAATCTATTATGATCTTGAACGTGAGATTTTGCCCAACATTAGTTTGAGTTTCTTACCTTAAAGTATGCTCCAGTTCCTACAATAAATTGTGTTTTGCCATTAATGCTATCTGTGTTTAAGAACACTTTTTGAATTCGCCCGTTAGTATTTTTTTTTATCTGCAATATAGGATTTAATAAGTATTTTACTCCTTTGAATATATATATATATATATTTCTTTTTTACTCACAGTCTCATATCTGTGATTTTACCGAGTTCTTTTTTTTTCAAACATTTCAAAGGGTAAATAAGTGTCATTATTTTATTTATGAAAAACTTATTTCGATCAAAATTAACTTGGACTAGGCCGTCAATATCTTGCTGACCTTTTTGGCCTCATTTAATTTATTGTACGTATTTTATACAATTTGCAAGGAGGTCATTTAACATTTTTACATTAAATCAAATGCCGCCAGCATACTTGCTGACTGTAGCTGAGTGATCAATGAATAAACCTCAGTTCACACAATCAAAGGAGATATGTTACAATGCATCTGCATTCGTACCCGCCTCTCCACCATACCAAAATTGACTAAATCCGACTCGATGCCTTTAGTCGAATTCACCCTGCAAACCCTTTTTCAGAATTTGAACTTTTAGTTCATTAGTGTCATCACAAGTTTCTTTATGTATTGATAGTAAGTTTAGTGATATAGTTTTTTTTAATGAAAAATGGATACTTTTGTACACGAACAATAATTGTTAGTAAAATTATCGTCACATGTCATATCTCCCTTATTCGTCTTATCCGAGGGATAAACCTTAAAGTAAACCAACTGTTTTGTGTAGTCGGCCATTAAAATTAAGTAGTTACATAATACTTACCACATTATTAATCACATTTACAGAATCAACTGGTTCATTTATATTTATGAGCACCGTTTCACCTCCTAGGATTTTCTTAACATCTTCTTTGAAAGCATGTGTAGGATTATATACCTGGCTTATGAAAAAGCTGGTTGTCAAAACAATTTCATTTAAATATTTATATATATTTATTTTTTGTTCATATGCACAACGGACCTGTAAAATAATAGTTCATTTTAAATAAGTTCCCAAAAAATTAAGAAGATAGGTTCATCATCATCATCATCAGCCAGAAGACGTCCACTGCTGAACATAGGCCTCACCCTTTAACCTCCACACTGAACGACATCCTGCCATCTGCATCCACTGAATGCCCGCGACTTTCACAATGTCGTCGGTCCATCTAGTGGGAGACCTACCTACGCTGCGTCTTCCGGTTCGTGGTCTCCACTCAAGAACCTTTCTTTCCCATCGGTTATCAGTTCTTCATGCGATGTGGCCTGCCCATTGCCACTTCAACTTGCAGATTTTAATAACTATGTCGGTGACCCTGGTTCTTTGGCGAATATCTATCTTCCGAATTTTATCGCGTAAAGAAACTCCGAGCATAGCTCTCCCCATTGCCCGTTGTGTGACTCTGAGTTTTTCCAAAAGACCAACAGTTAAGGACCACGTCTCAGTACCATATGTCATCACTGGCAACACACACTGGTCAAAGACCTTTGTGTTTAGGCACTGTGGTATCTTATTATAAAAAAGAACCGCTCTTAATCCTTTGTGGCATTCACAGACTAGGTATTAGGGCATGCAAACCGGGTACCCGAGTACCCGAAAAACCCGATTAACCGACTGATTTGAAAACCGGGTTTTTAGGATTGAAAAACCGGGTTTTTCGGGTTTTTCGAGTTTTTTTTATTCACGATGGTTTATGTAAAATACTACCACCAGAACATTAATAAACAATGAAACTTCATAAAAACTTACTGTTTCTCTATTTCTTCTCTACTGATCGAATAAATTTAACAGGTTGACTACAATCTATAATATTAATTAGGTATTAGGGAGTAATATATTGTTAGGCTTTGCTTGGTTTGACGTTGACTTGTGTTTGTTGAGTTTTCACAAGGAGAGCTAGGTCTTTATTATTATATCATAAATTATATATTTCTTCTATCGAAATACAATACCTATAGATTCACAATAACTAAGTAAAAGTAGTCAAAAAACGTCCGGGTGTCGATGTAAATACCTAGACATCACAATGACACTTTCCAATTTGGACGTTATGTCGCTTGCATAGTGTTCAACGTCGCTTGTCAGCTATGAAATTACAGCACTGGCATCGCGGGGCATTGTAGTCGGATCGCGATTGCCTTACAACTAACCATAAAGTTGGCGCAATGTGTAGCGTGCGCCAAGTTTTGGTTCAGACATATATATTTTTTGGCACGTTTAGATATGATATCTCTATGATTTTTTGACAATATTTCTACTACTACGTATTTTAATGTATAGTCTTTTTGTTTCTCAATTTTCATGTTTTTGTGTTAACATAGCTAAATCAATAACCATCATCATCCCATATTATTATTTTCAATATTTTGATAAACGTACGCTATACTAGTTCTTCATATCAACAGAGAGAAAAAAAATAGGAGGACTGCCAGTGCTGATTCAGCAACATTAAAATATATAGAGTATGAAAAATCTGCTTGCGATAAATCATCAGCATGGTTTTAATCATTGCATGCCACGGATGGAAACAGCTCCAAGGGTAAAGAATGTAATAAAATGCTGAAGATGTCAGGCAGTTCTATTGAAGTTCCGTCGCGGCTTTTCACACTAAGAAGTTTAACATGCCCCAACATAGACTAATTAGTGACTCCCGCTGTCTATCGTCATCATCATTATCCGGAAGATGTCCACTGCTTAAAATAGGCCTCCCCCTTTAACCTCCACCCTGTACGACACCCTGCCATCTGCATCCACTGGATGCCCACGACTCTCACGATGTCGTCGTTCCATCTAGTGGGGGCCTGCCTAGGCTGCGTCTTCAACTTGCAAATTTTAATAGTTATGTCGGTGGCTCTGGTACTTTGGCGAATATCCACGTTCAGGATTCTATCGCCCAACGAAACTCCGAGCACAGCTCTCTCCATTGCCTGTTGTGTGACTCTGAGTTTCTACAAAAGGCCAACAATTAAGGACCACGTCTCAGTACCATATGTCATCACCGGCAACACACATTGATCAAAGACCCTTGTTTTTATGCACTGTGGTATCTTTGACGAGAAGATTTCACGCAATTTCTCGAACGCTGCCCATCCGAGTTGGATTTTTTGGGTGACCTCTTTGCCTAAGTTGGACTTACCTAACTGAACAATCTGACCAAGATACATGTAATGTACGGTTCGCGCAAAACTTTATGAGCCCTCTGAAGTTAGGCCCGAGGCCTCCCCGACGCCCTGTAAAGTCCCTCGGATACCTATAATATGCGTACTGCGCAGCCACTGGGCCTAACTTCAGAGAGCTCATAAAGTTTTGCGCGAACCGTAATAGTCAACAACTTCGAGAGTATCGTTCCCTATAACTACCGGCACGGGTACAACATGGACATTGAACATGATTTTTGTCTTGTCCATGTTCAGTTTAAGACCCACCTGTTGGGAAAGGCTACTGAGGTCGCTGAGCATTGTATTGAGGTTCTCCAGTGACTCTGTCATGATAACTATATCATCGGCAAAACGAAGGTGAGTGATGTATTCGCCATTGATGTTGATGCTGAATCTGTTCCAGTCTAAGCTTGAAAACTTCCTACAACGCGTTCGTGAACAGTTTTGGAGAGATAACATCTCCCTGTCTCACGCCTTTCTGCAATTGGATTGGTTCCGTGCTCTCCTTTTATCTGATCGACATGGTGGCGTTTCTATACAAACACTTCAGCACTTCGAGATATCTATAGTCGATACGACAACGCTGGAGGGACTGCATACTACCCAGGTGTCGATTGAATCAAAGGCTTTTTCATAGTCCACGAACGCTTGGCATAATGACCGATTACACTTTTCAGTCATCTGTATAATGTGGCGGAGCGTGTGTATGTAGTTTATGGTGCTCCAGCCTTTAAGGAAACTGGTTTGTTCGGGACGCTGGAAGTCTCAACATTATACCAAATGTTACTTGATTAATCTCTTGTTAAAGCTAAACAATAAAAATACGCAAGTGCAAATACATATGTAACTAAATTTCAGCATTTTCTTTACATGCACACACTAATACAATATTTTTAAGCCTTAAATAAAGAAAAACTCGAAAAACCCGAAAAACTCGAAAAAACCGGTTTTTGAAATTGAAAACTCGAAAAAACCGGGTTTTTTCAATTACCCGAGTTTTGCATGCCCTACTAGGTATGTGACATTGTACACCCATTGTAGAAGATAGGTTACGTTTATATTAATAATATAATATTAGTAATTTTGATAATGACATAATAATTATGACGAGGTTCCGTAAATTTTTCAAATCCAATCAAATCAAATTATTTATTTGTCATTTGTCCTGAAATCCAAGACAGAAGTTTTCTGGAGTTGGCCAAATTTTAGAGGTATAGAAAACTACCAGTAGAACATATTTGTATACTGGATTACGCGGAAAGGGTGTACAATGCCACATACCTAGACTGTAAATGCCACAAAGGATTAAGAGCGGGTTTTTTTATAATAACATAATATAAATATTAAGTTATAAAATACTAGCACAATTAATCATTTTTATAACAAACAAAAAAAAACATTTAAAAACGTGTTACCTGATCACTATTTGACAGGTTCACAAATGTATATATTTTGTTACTTTGTGAGCCGTGAGGCGTGTATAATACCGCAACAGCAAAAAATTGCATTACAGGTAACGTTGAAACCACAGTCATTTGGTTGTTTTCTTTCATTACTTCCTGTAAAAAATACACACATTAAAAATGGAGGAAATGCAAATAATTCGTCAAAGTGAATAGGTAAGATCACTTCTTGAATAGGTACCTTACACCCATTTGAATCTGTGTTTCATTTTCGTCCAACATTAGCTTACCAGGTACATTGGTTGTCAAACGCGTCCTTATATGCGATAAAACAGCACTAATTTACCTACATAATATATTT
The DNA here is from genome assembly GCA_949125355.1 of Agriopis leucophaearia. Lineage (NCBI taxonomy): Eukaryota > Metazoa > Arthropoda > Insecta > Lepidoptera > Geometridae > Agriopis > Agriopis leucophaearia. The sequence goes on from OX421267.1 coordinate 7,216,778, forward strand.
AAAAGTGTTTATGACGAAAAATGTTTGTGGTGATGGTGGTGATAGGAAAGATGAATACTGAGAGCACTACTGGTATAAGAAAGATTGGTAAGGGCAGTCTTTTTTTAGCTAGGAGGTTTGTTACCGGTCTGATCTTGATTTACATGGACGAAGTCTATTTTGTTGTGGTTCACAAAATAGACTTCGTCCACATTTCCACCAGTTGTGTTATAATGTTAACTGCTTGCTTGAATTTACATCAGACCGGTATCAAACCTCCTTGGCTAAAAAAAGACTGCCCTTACCAATCTTCCTTATACCAGTAGTGCTCTCAGTGTTCATCTTTCCTATCACCTAAATAGTCATCTTTCCGTTCAACTCAATAGCCGTCCTTCCTTTCTCAATACTAGTTTTTGATTTCACTTTAATATTCATCCATCCTTTCACTTTCCTTAATTTTTGTTTTTAGTTGTAAGACCAATTAAAAATACAAACTAAATGTTAAAAACAGTGCTATCTCCATTTAGCTTAATAAGATCGATCAGAAACTTGGAAACACCCGAAAAATTTATAATATTATTTATATTGAAACGACACATACCTATTATAAATTCAAACATTTGTTGGGCGTGTTTGTTCTCGCTTCACTCTGTAGCAGCTGAACAGATTAGAATAAAATTTGTGGAGGTAACTTATACCTGTCATAACACGTGGGCTATTTTTATATCCCGGAATTAAAAGTTCCCGTAGGATAACAATGCGGAGTGCAGCTACACACATGTCATACAGTTAATTGAAGACTTCTAATAAAACACACGAATAGCGCAAGTTAAATAATAGCTTGTAAAAATACTTACTAGGTAATATTTCAGAGTGAAATCGAATATTGCTTCAAGTGTTCGATTTAACGTATTTTTGTCAGGGCAAGTTGGACTTTTTGTAGTAGTCATTTCTGTTGTTGTGTTATCATCTACAATTGTCGATTGAGTTGTTGTCGTTGTCTTATTTCGCTTTTTAGTTTTTGTAGTGGTCATAACTGATGTTGTGTTGTCGTCCACAGTAGTCGATTTTGGTTTTATTGTTGTGTTATTATCTACAATTGTCGATTTTGTTATTGTAGTTGTCTTATATGGTTTTTTGGTCTTGATAGTAGTCTTTTTTGTAGTTGTGTTGTCAACTGCAGTTGTAAATTTTATTGTTGTGGTTTTCTTATTTGGCTTTTTGGTATTTGATTGTACTGTTGTTGTATCCATCTCTTCCATTGTTGTTTCTAGAGCTGTGGTGTCCGTTGGTGAGAATTGTGTAGTTGAGCTTGATAAATCATTTTCTTTAGATGTTGTCCCATTAACATTATTATCTGTTGTTGAAGATTCAACGGTCGTGCTAGATGAATAGTTTTCAGTTGATGTCATATCTGTCTTAGATTCTGTTGTAGTTGTCGGGTTAGTTGTTGTTGTTTTTTTATCTGTCAAATTATTAAAAACTAGTGATATTATAATCCTGATGTTTTTACTACTCATACATGACACGTCAAAAATCAAGGTAATAGAGCTATTGTATTAATTTTAAAAATGTATACAATTGCGTCAAAACAACGGTAAAGTCATCTAAAATAAAATAAAAAATAGAACATCATCTCTTGATGTAATTTGTAATGTCTATAACTATCGATAACGATGCAAAAAGTATAATTGTATAGTCAAAAGTTAATACAGATAACGAAAGTGGAGCAAACGCTTATGGAACGCGATCGCTTCGTGATATTGTTGCATTGATTTGGTTTTGATTTACCTAAAAAAATGCATAATTCACACTCATCTTTAAACTTTACAACAGCAAAGTACCAGTCACCCGCTAAAATCTACTTAACTTACGAAGCTAAACGTTGTCAGGATAGTTTATTCCGTGTAGGGTGTTGATATCCACGTAGAAATAATTTTACAATAGGAACGAAAGGTGTCAAGAAGAGGTTACAAGCGTATGTTATTATGATAATACAAATCTACGCATGCAAAGTCAATATATTTATAAGAGGGTTAGTCAAGATTATTTTGAGTTAAACTTTTAAACAAATATACAAATAACTCATAGTTTTTATATAATTTAAAACGAAACTCGTTTTTTTGGGTGCAGTTTTTGTGTCTATATATCAATCTATTTTGTTATTTTGCCATAAAATAGGAAGACACTGAAAGTTATGAGATACATCTACTAAGTTAATATACTTGCCATCAGAAGTGGATGCATTGTCTTTTCTTGTAGGGTTTTCTGTAACTCGTTTAACAGCGCACACTGAAAAAATTACAGTAATGAATAATTGAACCAGAAACTGGTGATTAGCTTGTTAAATCAAGCACTGTCTTTGCATCTATTGCTGTCCTTGGTTTCATTCACTAACTATACATATTCTCTAAACATCTCTGCATTAGAAACTATAAGAGACGGATTTTTTGAATAATTCTTTTGGATTAAATCTTTTGTATTTCATTAAATACAAAGAGAACACAAATTAATAAATTACAAAACATTTTGTCTGTATTTAAGACATTGTATCCTCTCCCCTAATAAATTATTAATTAATAAAAGTAAAAAAAAAATACATTATACATATGGTTGATGTTTTCAAAACATACCTCTGTTCGATGTGGATAATGTTATAAAACTAGCTAAAATAGCTATATACAAAAAGTGCCTCATCGTAAACAATGCAAAGCCGAAAATAAAATTAACTTCTTTTATAGTAACATGCACTAACTATAACAAATTTATCTAAATAGTTTGCATAGTAGTACTACTGCTTAATTTGCTTACACGTTGCAGAAGGCATTGACCTAACTAGATTACATTATTGGACGATGCTTGAATAACAGATATGCAATATATACCGATAAAAAAAAGTTACCGATAGTAAAAAAAAACAACAACATCATAGTTAAAGCGCGCCTCCACCTTATCTCACTGTTTTCTGCAACTTTTTCTGTACAAAGCGGACGAGCCAGTTGGCTTCTAAAATTTCCGTAATACCACAGAATACATATGCTACAAGTTTAATACTACAAAAAACCCTTCTAAGTTCGTTCTTTTCATCAGTCTGTCGGTCTGGTAGGAAGTAGGAACCGAGGATCAAGAAATATGAGGCCGAAATCAAGCCCGATTTTTAGCTAAAGGCAACAATTACGGACAAAAGGCCATCGAAAACTTATTTTCACTCGTCTCATAAGTTTTGGTACGGATTTCTGAAAGGCAAACTAAGCTATCTAAGAAAAAAAAAAAAAAAAAAATTTGACAATATTAGGGACAAAATCGAAAAATTTCAGAATTTCATTAATTGTATACGTTAAAATTATTAATGTTTACTGACAGGCCTTTCAATTAAATTTCTAATAAACCTATATTTATATCTAATGGGGTTCCGGAACAAAGAGCAACCTTATAATATAGACCCAGAAATTTAAAATGCGGCCACCACTAAATGGTACCCTAATCTATTATATCCAGAGTTTTTATCAAGGCCGACTCTGGGTTGGACTTTAATAAATTGCAATAGCAATTGCAATTTCGCCAACTCGTCGTAATCGTAGAAACTTGTTGAACGACATAAGTTAAATTAACTACTTACTATTTATAGACGATAAAGCAAGTTTGATTATTTCAGTAGGTATGTAAATGTAGAATTAAACGAGGTTACATTTTAAACTAATGCAATTTTTACAGACTCAGACAGCAGTCAGATATAGCCACTAAAAAAAATATAAAAAAAACATCGAACGATAGGTAATCTCAACTGATTTCAAAAAAAGAGGTTTTCGACTGATTTTTTGTTTGTAACTGTCGATTGTGCACTGATTCTAATAATTTTAAAACTAGAATGTATGTCACGATGGATGGATGGATGTATGTGTGTATGGATGTAACTTCACTACACGCACTGACATAAAAAAACACATTTACAAATTAAATTACACCTATACCGCGTCTGTTCATTCTAGTAACAATATCAAGTTATATATGTGATAAGTTACCTACCTCATTCTACAAAAACATGCAATGTGAATCTACGTAAAAATCACTCGAATTCGGCCGCAGTGCATGCTTGCAACCTGTTGCGATAGCAAAGTATAAATTATAAAGGACGCTGTTTATTATTTGATCAGTTATAAATCAATGGTATTATCGAGTTACAATCTATAATTAATTATTAATGTATGCTTAATTAATTATATATCAGTAAGTACGTATTATAGTTAAGTTATTGCCACGTCTCACATACGGAGGAAGAATGTGGCACTGTTACAACCTTCTTTCACCTGTCATAACTGCGCTTAGCAATGCGTCCTGCCCAGCTTCTGTTTTGATTGATTACCACAATTTCGCTGTCTGACATAATTTCCACTGCTTCTCTAGTCACCTTTGTTCGTTGTCAGATTGCGATATTATGAACTCTGTATTGGAGTTTGATAGCATTGCCAGGCTGGATAGCAATGCTTATTTTTTGGAGTAGGCGCCATTAAACTGGTCAAGCGGTCATCTGTCCCCCTTTTATAACTCCTGACGCAAAAAGAGGGGTGTTATAAGTTTATCGTGTTTATCTGTGTATCTGTATATCTGTTTATCTGTGTATGTATATGTCTGTATGTGGCATCGTAGCTCCCAAACGGCAGAACTGATTTTGAATTACTTTTTGTTTGAAAGGTGACTTGATCGAGAGTGTTCTTAGTTATGATTCATGAAAATTGGTAGGTGCAGTCATTTGTAGATTATCAGCTAATTTATCGTTTTTTTCTTCTATTTATACTTTTTAAGAAGAGCGGCAAACATGCATGTTTTCCCTCTGATGGTAAACAGAAACCGTTGCCTATGGACAACTGCAACACTAGCGGTTCATCACTAGCTAGTGTTTCAGTTTTGACATCATCTTACATAGTAGGTAGGAAATTTTTTTTACTATCGACTATCGAATTACTCAATAGTGTTATTTTTGGGCCAATCTACTAACATGCTATATTAACGACTAGCATAGCCCCACGGTTTAACTTGGATATACAGGGATCATGATTTTTCCGAAATAAAAAGTATCCTAACTAAATAAGCTTTTATGTCATTCCAGGGTATCTATCTAGCTATCCTTATTCAAAAATTAGGCAACACCCCGTTTGGTAAGTATCGCATTTGGTAAACCTTTTAATGCTCATACTAAAAACTTGCGGTTGGTAAGCTTTTAAAAAAATTCCATGTATTTATATCCCACTTGGTAAACTTTCTATAGAAGTTAGTACAGTCAGTTTAAAAAGAAATCACACAACAATTCAAATGCGTTCAGCTGTTACGGCATTGCAAGGAGATAACAAACGTATAAGGGTTCCTTGTAGTACCACGGAACCCTAAATCCTCTTGTATCTAAAAGTTATTCGAATTTTTGCTTCTTAAAAATGAAAGCTTTACATGGAAGCGCTCATGAAATAACTTGCTTAGTCGTTTGTTTGATGTAATCACTATACTTACTTGGATAAGTGACATTAAGTGGGTTTTTATATATATTAAATATAGGCTTGCGTCCCGCCAGCTCGCCTGATGTTAAGCGATGATGCGGTCTACGATGGAGCAAGCTTGCCTAAAAGGAACCGATTCACTCGTGATTTGAATCCACCCAGATTGTAACTACAGGGTAACACCCATTCAGATAGCGCATTCCACAGACTAGCAGTTCGCATAATAAAAGTGGAATCAAAGCACTTCGTACGGGTTTTCGGAATGTCAACCATAAGAGCGGTGTCGATTTTTTGTGCCCGCTCTGGCAGTCCGATAGAAAAATGGGCAAGAGGGAATCAGATCATGCAGATCTGATGCACACTCTCCGAAATGTATCCGATAAAATACCGATACACTAGCAACTTTACGCCGATGCACTAGACTAAGTAACTTAGTCTGAACTAGGGCTTCGTTGCGGATGAGCCTCTGGGCACGTTTCTCAATAGACTCCAATGCCCCGAGCTGGTACTTAGCTGATCCATACCAAAGATGAGAGCAGTACTCCACACTTAAACTTAATTACACGTAGGTGCGTTAACGTAGTTCGCAAGGCGGTCGTACTTTTGTATTTATTTTACTCTAGAAAAAGATGCATTTTGGATAAAATAAAACAAAGATATATTAAGTTTTATGTATTTACTTTCCAGTTTTTTTTTTTTTGTAAATTACACACAAGTAAAGCGTACCTAAAAATGGAGATATTTCAAAAAAAAACAAAAAAAAAAATCTTCTGTGGCCATATTTTTTAGGCTTTGGGCGTATTTTTTACAGTCAGACAAGTTTATCGTGTCAAGCAATTAATGTTTATTTAACAATAGAATTGTCACATTTATATCAAAAAACCTGATAATTTTTCATTAGCAACAAGAAAAATACGAGATAAATACTATGAATAGACAAAATACAAGCTAACTAACACTTAATACATTAATAATACAAAACAATAACATATTAATTATCTGATGGTGAAAACCGCTTAAAAATCCGTTGCGTTGTTTAGGAGTTAGTGGATATACAGACAGGCAGACACAGAAAGCGACTTTATTTTATACTATGTAGAGATTTACATGTTTTTTTTTTTTTAAGTTTTATAATCATATTTATAACTGTAGTGAACAACCGTGATAATTTAAAACAGTGTAATATTATAATTATACTGTTTTAAACTCAGGCAACATCGCTCAAAGAACTGATGACCGATGGGGAAGAAAGGTTCCTGATTGGAGACCACGAATTGGAAGACGCAGCGTAGGTAGGCCTCACACTTGATGAACCGACGACATTGTGAGAGCCGCGGGCATCCAGTGGATGCAGATGGCAGGATGTCGTTCAGTGTAGAGGTTAAAGGGGGAGGTCTATGTTCAGCAGTGGACGTCATCTGGCTGATGATGATGATGAATATTATAATGTATGTTATGCAAGTAAACAAATTTTCCAGTTATTTGGATTTAAAACCAAACAACTGAATCAATTTTGATGAAATTTCAATGAGACCAATTTGAAAGTAATATTATTAACCTTCCCTAAAGCGTTTCTTCCAAATTTGAGATAATTTATCAGAAAAAGGAGACTTGACTTTGTAGTAAGTACCTACGTCTGTAAGACGTATGATTATGCAGGTTAAAATAATATTATCTTTCTATGGATCCATCTGGGTACACCTTGTTGTCGGCTTCGCTCTTTATCTATATATATATTTAAGTCTGAACTACATTAGCGCCACCTATAGCATCCTTGTTGATTTGTATAATTTGTATTTATTTGACTTTAGCACATTATTTGAATTAAGTTTAACATAGAGAGCGCAGGCAAATCGCCATCAACCAATCAAGGACCGTTTACTCACGCCCTGAAAGATGGCTTGTAGGGGATGGTTGGTCGAAGGATAGAATAGGTGCTAGGCCGGCGACGGACTTGACTTTGGTTTCTACATTTGAACGCATAAGACGATTTTAGTAATTGAGAATATAATTTCAGTAAAAGTGATAGGCTTTGTCACACGAGTTTAATAATGGATATATAGGGGTATCCTTACAATCTTCAATAAAAAACCTCCTTCTATCTTGAACTTGGAAAAAGTTGGCGTTACTTTTTCTCACTCACTGGACCTGCGTACGCACCCATGGCTAAAATATTTTGGTCACAAGATGATTGGACCACGAAAATGAATGGACGATCGCACTTCACAATTTTCTTCTGAAAATTCAGGGCGAATACTGAAATGTAATAGATTATTAATTAAGTATAGGATGTAATTAAACAGTATTTTTCAATTTCCTGTTTGTTGATTTATATTACCTACAATGGAAACTGATGGATTTCGCAAATTTTGTTTATATTACACAAGCTGTTTATTTATACGTGATATCCCGTGTAATATAAAATGAAATTATTTAGGTTTTCTTTAATATTTTTTGACGTGATAACGTCTTATAAATTGATGAACGCCGGCTGCACGCACGAAAAAGCATGACTTATTGTCACGTTCCGCCTGAGCCGAGCGTGCAAGCGAGAGCGCGAAACAAGCGAAAGAGACCCACGATCGGCCTAAGCGTTCGGCTTGTGACGTAAACGTTATCACGTAAAATTATCGTCCGTAAACAGACTTTACAGACAACCAATTTTTTTATTTGTACACACAGCATTGTTGTCGTTGATGGCGTGTTGAAATAATTTAGAATGCATCGCTTACTTAAATGATATATTCATTATCTACTTTGTTTTTAGGGTTCCGTAGCCCGACAAGGAACCCTTTTAAATTCGTTCTGTCCGTCCGTTTGTCTGTCTGTCTGTCTGACTGTCCGTCTGTTTGTCTGTCCGTCCGAATTATTTAGAACCTTCTAACTCCTATAATTATAAAGATAAGTGCATGAAACTTTGCATAATGACAGTTGCAAAATATGGCCCGCCATGCAAAAAGTTGCCACCCCCCCCCCCCCCCTGCAGATCTAAACTATAAAACATAGAAACTTGTGTTACTTACAATACAGATAGGTTATATTTAAAAGCTTCATTCAAAATTATTTTAAACATTACTTGGGCACAACTTTTTGAGTAACAGCAATAAAACTAATAAATTGAAGGCATTCTAGCTCATATTATGTCATTGCCTTTTTTGTAAATAGGTTTGGATACGGAACCCTACCATACTGCCCTCATAAGCCCAAGAGCGGTATCTCAGCCTAGGTGTATTTCGCGATAATCGAGTTTTTGTGAAAGTTGATTTTTCGTTACCCTAATGAGATATACGAGTAATTTAATTTATTTTCACTTATGTGCCTATGTTAGGACCAATATATTTCTTAAATATATGTTTAAAAACCCAATATTATTGTTTTGGTGTTTTTTTATGAGACACTGTCATTTCGTTTAGAATTAATAGTTTTTACATCTCTCATATTCGGTAAGTAGGTCCTTATTACCCCCAAATGGGGCTTGTAGGTGACCAATTAGCACTCTAGGGTAATAATGTAGCTAGAAAAGCCCTAGAGCGGTAAGTAATTTAAAAAAAAACTTCACTCTTTAAAAAAGTTCGCGTACATCTAACCATCATACTGGCAATAGACATCATGCATTCAGCCCAATGACAAAAGAGGTCGCTTCGCTCTTCAGCCTTGTCTTCGTATGAGTATAATAGTCATCAATTTTAAATATCGAACGGCGAAGCTCAATTTCGTTTTTGAAAAATAATTTTAAAAAAGATGAAAAAAGGCAGGAATAGAAAACTTTTACTTTAAATATTGTTTTTTTTTTGGGATTTTTTAATAATTACGTGCTAATTAGGAAAAAAACATGAGTTCTGCAAGTGCAAGCTGCACTCCCGATTCAATGAAAATGGAAGCTGAAGCAGCAATTAACAATATTTTGCCTGAAAGTTCTAAAGAGAGATATTTGAAAACTTACGACGAGTTCATGAAATGGCGAAAAGAAAAACGAGTAGTCATTATCTGAGACTGTATTCTTAACATACTTTAGTGAGCTATCAAAAAAGCTGCAGCCATCTAGTTTGTGGTGCATTTATTCAATGTTAAAAGCAACTATGAGTACTAAACACGACATCAATATCAAGAACTTTTCAAAATTATCATCTTTTCTAAAAAGACAATCAGCTGGGCACAAAAGCAAAAAGTCAAAGGTTTTTACAGCGCAAGACGTGAAAACATTCATAAATGAAGCCAATGATGACATATATTTAGCTGTTAAGGTACGTAAAATAACAAATCACATAATGGTAAATACTTCATCATTTATCTTTTAAATTCTTACAATCCTATAAAACATACTTACTTATTCTTATATTTCGCTTGTTTTAGGTGGTTCTTATCTTCGGTATAACTGGCGCATGCCGAGGTATTGAATTGGCAAATATAACAATAGAGAACATAGAACAACAGGGCCAGTTGTTAGTAATTAAACTACCGAACACAAAAACTAAAATTGACCGAACATTTGTAGTTTCTCAAGAATTCTCTGAATTCGTACAAAAATACAGAAATCTTCGTCCTGAAAATGTAAACACCAACCGTTTTTTTTTTGAAGTACCACCAAGGCAAATGCTACAAACAAGTTATTGGAAAAATACCATCAGAAGTATGCCGAAGCAAATCGCAAGTTATTTAAAGTTAGATAACCCGGAATTGTACACAGGTCATTGCTTCCGGAGAACTACACTTTTAGCCGATGCTGGGGCTAACTTAACCATAAAAAGGCACGGTGGGTGGAAATCCAGCATGGTGGCTGAAGGTTACATCGAAGATTCCATACAAAACAAAAGTAAAATTACCAACCAAATAACGGAAACTATTCAGCTTTCAAAAAATGAAACATCTTTCTCAAGAGATGATCCGCAACTATCAACTTCTGCTGAAGAAAGCTTCATCCCGTTAGATTTTGTCCATGACCAACAAATATTACAATCTCAAACTATTAACGTACCCAAAAAACACCTGTCCCTAAAATTTGAAAATTGTTCTCATTTCACTATAAATTTTAACTAATAAAATGTTTTATTCTTGTAATGCCGGTTTTTTTCTACTTACCTCACAATCGAGATGTGAAGCAGAGTAGTTAGCTCGGGTGTAAGCATCAATTGCACCCTCGAACTATATCTAAATATCTCGGGCTGCAGTTGATGTTTTACAGCCCTTGGCTACTAATCTACTATTAAACATGGGTTTTAAAAGAAAAAAAATCTTTTTTAGTGTTTTATTTCAATGTTCCAATTTAGATACGGTTATTTTGCTTACTCCATCTGGTGCGAAATTTTGTAAGCTATCAGATGCGCGAAAAAACAGATATCTCTTTTTTTTTTTTTAGTTACCGCTCTTCGGCTTATGAGGGCAGAATATGCGTGTCTCGACACGCTCTTGGCCAGTTCTTCTGAACGAAGGCTTCTGAACGAGTAGTCGACGATTAGTTGACCAACATGTATTGCGCATCATACAGACGGACGTAGGATTCTGTTTAAAAATGGAGAGAAGTAGCTCTCACGGGATAAAACGGTGGAAAGTCAATATTTGTCCACGTCCCGTGCTAGGCCTGCTGCCGGTCTATTCTGCAAGCTAAGTGAACGCGCAAGTGAAGTGATAAGCTAAGTGAATGTGATTTTTTCTTGCCTATTTCTGCAGATAAATGTCAAAATGTCAAGTGATTACTCTTGACTGTAGTCCCTTACCCTTATAATTCGATGTTTTGACATTTATCTGCAGAAATAGGCAAGAAAAAATCACATTCACTTAGCTTATCACTTCACTTGCGCGTTCACTTAGCTTGCAGAATAGACATGATGGTTAGTTTATACGTACCATTACGTGTGGGTTCCATATTTGCTATAGTTAATGAAGTCTCGATTTTAACCCTCTGGAAACTGCCAGTTAGACTTATTGTCTTATTTTCAGAATCCAAGTTACTATATCGCAAATCGGATTGATTTGTAAGCTAAAAAAGTAAGCAATATGATCAGGAATCACATAAGCAATGGACGAAGTACGAATTTTCGCTACGTAAAATACGTATCGAATTCCATACAAAAATCATGGAGTCTTTACTATATTTATTTCAAAAATATGTACAAACGTATATTAAATGAAGCAAACACCAAAAAATTATTCTAAGTTCGTATAAAATTCGATATGTATTTTATGTAGCGATTACTCGTACTTCACACACAGATAATAAAATTTATTACTAACTAAAAATTGTAATTGGCCGAAGCAAAGGTCCCAGAGCCTATGGAGGCAGTTTTTTTATACATTCGTAAAATAAATTGACGATAACTAATGCACCGTTGATCCGTTCTTCATAAAATGTTTTAAGTACTTAAGTAGTTTTGAAATCAAACATTGAAATTGAAATGAAACATTTTTAACGGATTTTATCGCGTAAATTTTACATTATTTTTCATCACTAGCGCTCGGTAAGTGGGTTATTAATGACTCTTAATGCGGACGGTAAATACCACTTTACCTACCTAGGGAGGTAAAGTGGTATTTACCATTTTACTTTAAATTAAAAAATCGAACTAGTCCCATATCAAAAAATGCCATTGAGCTTATTTTTTTATTTTCTTCGACCATATAGGTCCATACCATGTCAGAAACTTTTTACTCTGTGAAATGAAGTTAACGACTATACATATAAAACCTATGTTGTGTGAACCTGGGGCTTTGCTAATTTTTTGGCTGGAAATCTCGTGTGTAAAATCACCTACATTCTTGTAACAATCTACTATTAATTCTTTACGTCTCAAACACTTTGCTGAGTCTCTATAGTCACAGGTGGACTAGATGACGAAAGTCTATAGAAATGTCTGAAATTATCACTTCAAACCCGTGTCTACTGCGTATAAGGAACGTTTTGACCAAAAATCATTGGCGGTCCTTGTTAATAATTTTACATTATTTCTAATAGACATCCGTAATCTAGTTTAACTATGACCACGACCACTGTAAAATGTTCGAAATGTCAGGAATTAATATACAGGAAATTAAACGCTATAAAATCCATTAAAAGTGCTATTTTATAATCTTAAAAATCTAAGGAATCAGCAGGTACTTAGTTCATTTTAAATTAAAATATGAACAAAAATATTAAAAGATCTTGAGGTCACAGGTCACAGCTCCGCATGGCTACAAAGGTATTTGCTATTTGCGACCGTCGCTGTCAAAAAAGCGCTAATAGCAAGTTTGATATTGATATAAATGCCCAGTTGCACGATTATACCTGTTTACGATTACTGCCGCCAGTTGCTGGTGGCTGGCTCTAGTATCTATGCCGGTTTCATTCGCTATTTCTGCCATAATAGCCATGCGGGGAGAACAACTTGTAATAATGGTAACAGGAATTCATACCTTTTTTATTATAGCATTTGTGTCACTAATTGTGTCATACGTATAACTCGTATCTGGTATAGTTAGTTCGACTTGCTCTTGCTTACAATTTTCTCTTGCTTTTGTATATAATTCAGGATTTTTCATCATCTTTCTTAGTAAATTGTTTATTCCGAATTTTTCAATTGATAAAATAGTGATGTAATCATATATGCCATTTGTCAAACATACCATCTGTTAATATTTTGTTATAATATTTTAACTGTTAAAAATAAACGTATATCACAAGTGTGTTAAAGGTGACACAAAACGGTGATATTAAGCTGAATGGAGATCATTATATTTATTCTACTTACATTATCAACAACTTTTACTATGGGGTAAAAAATCTATTGTTCCCTAGAAACATTTCATTTTCACTCAACAAGATGTATGGGACATATTTTTCAGCAAGTTTCATCATCAGCCATAAGACTTCCACTGCTGAACATAGGCCTCCCCCTATAACCTCCACACTGAACGACAACCTGCCATCTGCATCCACTGGATGCCCGCGACTCTCACGATGTCGTCGGTCCATCTAGTGGGAGGCCTACCTACGCTGCGTCTTACGGTTCGTGGTCTCCACTCAAGAACCTTTCTTCCCCATCGGTTATCGGTGCGCAAGTTTATCCCATAGTAAAAGTTATTTATAATGACTTTCTTACGGTTTCGTAACACCGTTCTGTGTAACCTTGTATTTACGGGTACCTCAGCTCCTAAGGCTATACTTTGAGTATAATTCATTTTTGCTGTTATAGTAGAATAACTAATATACTTTATTTGGAAAGGAGCTTTGACGAAAAATCCTTTATGCTTTGTTATTGTGCCAGAAGGAAGCTCGAATTGTAGCTGAAAAATACGTAAAGTTAATGACTATAACTGCCTTCCAACTTCCACGCATGCATAGCTACTAAGCGACTGATTTGAAAAGACCCTGAGTAATTGTTACCTAATAGGTATATAATTTAAAACTATGCAAATAAAATATATATGTGCGTAAAAAAAAAACACGCAAAAAAAATTGTACAATACAACAAGCTAACGACATCTTAATGCAAGCAAGCAACATCTTATTAATAAATAATTTCTGAACCTTGTAATATGCCACACCAATAATTAATAATTCCGCATTTTTTACATCATCCAACGAAATCACTTTATCAATTGTCGCTTGTGTTGCATCGTTAACCTACAACACACAAAAAATTAAACATTCTAAAAATGAAATAAACAGATTATATAAATGAACTGGGTGCTTTCAGATCAGGCGGCTCAGCCACACGACTAAGCAACGTGACACTGCTTATGTCACAGCGTGCTTTCTTGACGTTCTGTAATCACACTGTGATAGCACTGTGAAACCGTAAATATGGTTCAAGTTTTATCACGAGCCACTTTTAAGGCTTTTAACATCAAAGCTTTCATCCACTACTCCCTCAACATTTGGCTAAGATCTCCGTGTGTGTGAGGTTTGACATAAAAATAGACGTAAACCGCGCAGTCATAGCCCAACTAAGTAGCCAGAGTACTAATGATAGACAGACATATAAAAGCTTTGGAATTCCACAAAGCTTAAACCGGCGACGTCACCTGTAGGTAGAACATAATGTTCCTGAGTTGAGACAGGTGACGTCACCAATTATCTGTATATCAGTCTCTGGCAGCCATATTACAAGCTTTGCTTAATTTGGGGTCAGATGACCATGTGTGCAATAATGTGCCAGATATTTATTTAATTAATTGTAGCGTTGCAACGTCGGTCGCAACGTTCTTGTGCTTTTGTATATAGCCCTTTATATGAACGTGGCTGATCTGCCCAATGTGCAAGCACTCTTGTTGCACGCTAAATGTTTTCTTACTTACATATTTATTTATTGCATCAACTGATTCGTTTTTGTGTTCCAAATCGTATCTTTGAGTTATTCCATTATTTAGTTTTGATACTCTTCTCACAGTAATGTTATTAAAACTATTGTTATATATGGCAAAAACGGTTGCAGTGTAGAAGGTGCCTGATGGCAAACTTCTTAAGCAATCATTAATTCGCCTCAGAATGCAAAATCGCTGAAATTTTAAGGTATTTTATTAATATCGATTTCGGAAAATCATTATGAAAAGAATATACGGAAAGGCATACGGAACCATCATACTATTATTATATATTTTTCAATGTCAAGACATTGCTATTATCCACAGCCTTTCTTATCCCACTGCTGAGTATAGGCTTCTCTCTCTTTCTCTCTTACATTTGCCTTGATCTAGTGCTAACCGAGTCCAGTTTTGACCTACGATAGTGACGATATCGTTTGATCCATTTCACGACTGATGATGAACATTCTGCTTATTTAGCATCGACCACCTCTTCTACAACCTAGCTCCACCTGTATATCAATGCGCCTTTTTTGTACGAAGAAAAAAATATTTAACGGTAAATAGGATAAACTTTTAATTGCTCACACCTGATAAAATATCTTAGATAAACACCATAAAATACATACACACGATAAAATAGCATTAAAAAAATAATGTGCAACTATCGACGGCCTTATCGCTAAGAGCGATCTCTTCCAGACCACCTCAGGATGGAGATGATAAACACAGGAAGTAGAAAATGCGGCATTCATTAGTAAACAATGTAATGGTTATAATATAAACCGTACATTCTAATAATAATACATACTAATACTAATTTTTTTTACAATTATGATAATATTATAATATATAAAAGTCCATAAATAATTATAAATAGTTAAATAAACAATAACAGCGTCAAAGAGGTGGCAACTGCGACAGATAAAATTGTTTTACCACGCTCTTTAAAAACGGAGCGATGGAGTAGGCACGAGCAAAGCGATCCACAATTCACATCACACACATCATCAGCCAATTAACGTCCACTGTGGGACAAGGCCTCCCATAGAGATGGGGGTGTTGCCATAATCCCCACGCTTGGCAGGCGGCTTGGGGATCGCAGTACGTTCACCGTGTACTATTAGGATGCTGCTGCCCATCCTCCGGTGGTTCTGGTCGCAGTTTTAGGACATACCCGGGTCCACAATTGAACTGCCTGAAATGCAAACAATTTGCCATAAAAAGTTTTGGAATGCACTTAGGGAACTTAAGGCAGAGGTTATTCTTTGACCTAAGAGTTGAGTATGATAGGTTTGCCAGAAAGCAAAGCGTTCTTTTAATTATTTTGAAGTAGAAGATACCTGGCTGTATTGAGGTAAAGCCAGGTTATGTTGAATTACATCTACCTCCTCGGTCATTTGCCTCTATGCCAAGCGGAGTACACTGGGATCTCCTTATGAACGCACCAATACGACCCCCTGGCATGTTGCTTGATGCAGCACTCCCGGGAAATGCTCGAAGCATTTCCGCTCTTTCCTATCTACAAAGGTCTTCGCCGTTGTAGATAGGAAAGAGCGGACGACGACGCGTCTTTATCTTCCCTAGGCTTGGTACCTTGGTAGTGCCCTAATTGCGAGGATAGATCTCGTGATGCACACCAAATAACTGATTGCCATGAAAAAAACAGGGAAAATAAAATTCAAGTGTAAAAAACTGCAAAACGTAGCTGGTACTTAATTAGCTTATACTAAGATACCTGATCACGGTCGTCTTCATTGAAAATTTCGGAGATTTCCGTGACTGTTTTTTTATTAACTCCATCATAAATTATTTCCAAAATGATTTCCAAGAAAAGGGATGATATAACTTGTGTTTCTAGAGGGTTTAACTCCAATGATGCCTGTAAAGTCATACATTATCATAAAGTTCTTAAAATATAATTACTTTTAACAATTGAATTAAACAGACCAAAACGAATAAAATAATTTGATTATTACTTATTTACTTGAGTCTGCAAAAAAAAAACTCAGAGATCTTTAAACTATATATTCAACATTACCAAAAATCTGTACTTAAAATTGTGTGTCGATTTACGCGCGGTGGACATCAAAAATATCAGACCGTACTATAAAAGGTTTTATTTTTAAAATATAATAATTATATTTTTGTTCAAATAATTAAATCGGTTTAAGAAAAAATAGTTGACCAAAAATTGTTTATTCTGATTTACAGAAGTTGCCCAGATGTTGTTAAGATTACAACAAACAAGCACTTCATTTTAGGGGCATTGTTAGAACATCAATGTTGATTGAATCTATAGTTTTGAAGATGTATGTTCATATTTATCATATGTACTTGAGTAGCAGAGCAGTTCATGAAATAACAGGTAATTATTTTATTATCAATTAGGTATTTTATTAAGCATTTTCTACTAAAAGCTATAATTGAATAGTTCCACCAATTACCTTCTGACCCATCATCAGATCAATTGATGGTAAGAAATAAAATTATTGATTTGTCATCCAGATTACCAATACTTGCAAAAGTTCAAATTGATATGACAATTTAGAAGTAAGTTAAAATCGGCTTCCAAGGTTTGTTTACGTAGTTCATTATAAATAACTAAAAGTGAAGCTAATAAAAACGTTAAAAATCATAAATATTGGTTGACCTGCTACAAAGTCATGCGTTGAAACATTAATTAAGAACAAGTATCGAATTATAATCATGAACATAATTATTATGTATCCGTAGAATTTCACCTCATCGGGCATTTAAATACTGACCCTAAAATGAGTATCATTTTCAATATCAACGCATTACTTGTGTAGGAGGTACCAAAACTAGAGTTAGTTTCACTTACGAGTAAAGTTTTTGGTTCAAATATATACTGTCCTTCTTGATGATGAGCGAAAGCATTGTTGCATTCTGGCTTCGCCGTCGTAGTTGAAATTTCTGTGGTTGTTATTTCTGCTTGTGTTGTAGTCGATAATTGTTCGGTTGTGGTGCTTTCTGTCGGTTTATCATCACTTATTGTTGTTGTAAAATCATCAGCATTTGTTGTTGTAGTTGTCAGATTTTCATCTACACGTGAAGTTGTTGTTTCATTCGATGTATTATAGTTTTCTGTTGTGGTTGTATCATCTGTTTCTGTTGTTGTTGTAGTGGATATATCTTCGCATTCAAGTGTTGTTGTTTCATTTGATGTATTATAGCTTTCTGTTGTGGTTGTATCATCTGCGTCTGTTGTTGTTGTTGTGGACATATCTTCGCATTCCAATGTTGTTGTTTCATTCGATGTATGATAGCTTTCTGTTGTGGTTGTATCATCTGCATCTGTTGTTGTTGTAGTAGACATTTCTTCGCATTCAAGTGTTGTTGTTTCATTCGATGTATAGTAGCTTTCTGTTGTGGTTGTATCATCTGCATTTATCGTTGTACTGGACTTATCTTCATACTCACACCTAGTTGTTTCTGTCAATGCATCATAACTTTCTGTTGTAGTTGTATCGTGTACATTTGTTGTTGAAGAAGTTTTATCTTCATCTTCACATGAAGTTGTTTCTGTTGCTGTGTCGCAACTTTCTGTTATTGAATTTGTCAAGTCTTGACCTTCACATGTTGTTGATATGATATCAGTTGTTCTTGAGGTACATGACGTGTCGTCATTACTATCACAACTGCATTCATTAGTACCTAAAATACAATGTCTCCAATCATCATCATTATCAATAAATTAGAAACAAAGTAACAACGCTTTTTGAGATGAGAATGCAATCTTGATCTGATATGGTAGAATCATGAAATCGGTGCGACACGACCTGCTCTCCTATATTACAATATAACTATATCAGGGACGCAATTTACTGGAACCAGAGTTTGAAAGTTTTTGCGGAAAATCGGATATTGCGAAAAGCCAAATTACGAAGCTCAAAATTGGAGATTCTAAGAGAGCTCGAGAGGTTTTATGGACAGCTGCACAGCTCAAAACGATATCCTGCTGTCAGTTCAACTCAGGACTAAACTGACCAGACATTGCACAGAGGACATCTCAGATATCAGTATGTACGAGATTAGAAAAGCTCTAAATTACTCTAAAAATAACTTCTGGAGGACTAAACGTGCTGGTTTTCCACCCGCTCTCAGCAATTATATCGTGATTCCATCATCACTATTCATAAGAGATAATAAAAATAACAATACGCGGTGATAAGAGTAACTGTATTAACCTTACCTTATGTTATTATAAACCTCTATCACTCTAGAGCCATGCATACAAGTTGATCTCCTGAGTTATTACGAATCGTCTTAAAAGCATATTTGCTTACTTTAAACCTCCTGAACAAGACGGTTACGCAAAGGCTGGAGTACTATTAGAGCACATAAACATGCTCAGCCAGCAGAAGACTGAGGAGTATAATTGGCCATTATGTCTAGCATTTGTGGACAATCAGAAATCCTTCGATTCAATCGAGACTTAAGCAGTATTTCAGTCACTCCAGCGTTGTCATAATATTGACTATAGGTATGTCGAAGTGCCGAAGAGTTTGTATGGAGCACGAAACAAATTGAATTGCAGAAAGACGTGAAACAGGGAGATGTCATCTCTTTGAAGCTGCTCACGAACGCATTGAAGAAAGTTTTTAAGCTCTTGGAGAAGAACGAATTCAGTATCAATATAAATGGCAAATACATCGCACATTAGTTTTACTGATGATGTAGTATAATCATGGCAAAGTCGCTGTAGAACCCCAATACTATGCTCAGTGCCTTCAGTAGTATTCCCCAACAGGTGGGTCTTAAAATTTACATGGAAGTAATGTCCATGTTGTATCCATGTCAGTCCATCGTATGTGTGTCAGTAGCCGTTGGGAACGACACTCAAAGTTGTTGACCACTATAACTATCTTAGACAGTTTGTTTAGTTAGGTAGGTCCAACTTAGATAAAGAGGTTGCCCGAAGAATGCAACTTGGATAACTTCGCATCAAAAATAGTTCAGTGCGTAAAGACAAGGGTTTTTAACCAGTGCGTTGCCAGTGATGACATATTATGGTACTGCAACTTGGTTCTTAACAGCTGGCCTTTTGGAAAACTCAGAGTTGCACAGCGGGCAACGAAGTGAGCTATGCTCGGAGTTTCTTTGCGCGGTAAAATCTAAAACGACGATATTTGCCGAAGAACCACAGTCACCAACATAGCTGCTAAGATTTGCAAGTTCTATTGACAATAGTCAGGCCACATTGCTCGAATAATAAAAATAATAAACCTTCATAGGAAAAAAATACATTAATTACAATTTCATACTTCAATAAAAAACAAAGTTTCCCTTAAAATTACCCAACTTTTATAAACTAGTAACACACTGCAAACGCCGCAGTCGTATCATCTGTGACGTCATGTTCACATTTTGTTATAGCATCGCTTTGGTATATCTGTAATGCTGTTATAAGCGTTTTTTAATAAATAAATAAAATAAATAAATTTTCAATTGTTTTTTCAGTTGTTTGCTTTCATATCAAGTTATCATTTAAACTTACCCATTTATCTACATAATTCAATTACTTTTTAATGGGAGACTTTTTTTGATTACTTTCGTTCAAGGCATAATATTATAAAGAATTTACTAATCTTTAGCGACCCACGCAGGTCGGACACGAGCTACTAAACATATTATCTGGTTTAGAGTTCATCGCCCCCAAAAAAATTGCCTATAGACGCAAATGTTCTCCTTCGTAGGCTTCTATCTAATTACGAGTATTATCATAAAAACTAAGTTTATGGATGAGCTCTAGAAAATGTTAAACTGTCCTTCTTAAGTACGTGTAAGTGAAATCTTGTAGATTAGCATTTTAAACATTTGGGAATCAAATGGTTTGTCTATATTACAAATCATGATCAGTTGGAGTATTTCCGTTTCCATTTGCCTTACCATCACAATCATTTTCTTCAGAAGACATGTCTTCTGCTGAGGTTTTGTCTGGAACATAAAGAAGTATATTAATAGTACATTGTTTACCAAGTGATATAAAGAATATGTTTAACACAAGATGTTTCAAGTATGATTCCATAAATTAGCCTTTCGAACGATTGCGAAAAGAAGTTTATGTGTAAACTTTTACAATCACAACTAGTTGAAATATTTCTATTTGACTTACCATCACAATCTGCTTCAGAAGATATGTCTTCTGTTGAGTTTGTGTCTGGAATGTACAGTACAAGTATATTAATACCTGGGTCAATATTTAATGTTTCTGGTAGTACTGGGCATCTATACATATAATAAAAACGTAGAGATTAAAAAATCTGTAATTGCGAGATAACAAAAAAAAACACACAGGGCGTCTTAAAATAAGCAGCTGAACACAATAGGAGAGTTTTTAGAATTTTTGTCTGTTTGTTTGTTTGTTTGTCCGCGCACATCTCCTAAACCACTGGACGGATTTAAATGCGGTTTTCACGAATATGCTTAGAAATTACCAGATTAAAACATAGGCTATGTTATATCATTTATTTTAATTCTTTATTATTCCATAAAAGAAATTAAAAAATAATGATTATTTTCTTCGTTACCCGAAACGTAATATGAGGATCGTCACATAGCACAGATACTGTGTCACATAGCCTCAAGCAAGTAGGTCCAAAGTAAAGAGAATGTTATTGACATAGCCATCAAAAAAATTTGAAACTGTCAACTGTCATTCAGATAATCAGTTTAAAATTAAAGAAGGTTCCTTAACCTTCTTAGATGAATGAACGTGTAGATCAAGGATGTTATAAAAACATAGGCCTTACAACCTCTTTGGTGATTCAATCCAATGCATTTTGCAGGACAAGCATATGTCAGGGTTCCGTGGCCAAGCCATACTTGTGGTCGTATTCATATAGTTCAGAAATTGCACGGTCTTAGAAAAATTCAAACGAGCGATCCTGGACAGTCAAATTTCAGAGATGTATCATCCCGACATGACATAATATACTTTTAATGGTTTAGACAAAAAGAAAACTTCAAAACATGCTCTGCACTGTGGTCACATTATCTTTTTGATTTGAAAACTGTTGACGGTGTTTTTACTGTTATGCTTCTATCAATAATTCACACAGGACGACTTAAAATAAGCAGCTGAACATGTTAAGGCAGTTTTTAGAATTTTTGTTGGTTTGTTCACGCACATCGCCTAAACCCCTGGAAGAAAATGCAGACGGATTTAAATGCGGTTTTCACGAATATGCTTAGCTATGAAGTATAGTATAGTATAAATATACCAGATTGAAGTATAGGCTATGTTATTTTGCGCATGGGCCGGATTAAGGGAAGAAAAAAGGATTGAAGGTTTATATGAAAATCTACGCGTACGAAGTCGCGGGCAAAAAAAAATTCTAATAAAATTAAAAAAAAATGTTCTTTGAAAATGGAACTCTCCAAGAGTAGGTTTATTAGGTAGTTTGTGTGATTGTCATTTGGTTTTTCATTGTGGCATTGTTTTGAATATTGTGTGGCGGTATTAGATAGGATTTCATTTGAAATATTCGCTCCATGATTTTTATGATTTTCGCCACAGAAAAGAGAAGTAAATAGAACGGAAATGAGAAGGAAACTCTGTCGCCAGATATTGTGACAGATATGTGATTGAACATTCTTATTTATGTAAACGCGTTGAACTCCGCGTCACAGTTGCTAACACAGTTGCATGGGAATTATATGGATGCAACTAGCTACAACTAATTTCTTATAAAAATGCCTTGACAGCCGTTCTAGTTTAAACAAAAAAAATATATCTCTTCTGTGATTTTCGCTGTGGTGTGGTCTGTATGTATGCATGTGTGTGGTATACTGTGTGTGTGTGTGTGTGTGTGTGTGTGTGTGTGTGTGTGTGTGTGTGTATAAGTCAACAATAAAAAACCAGAGACTTCAGTTGGCATTTAGTGATGAAGGTTTATTTCTTAGTACTGACTGTGTATTCCTGGTTCAGTGAATTCAGACATGGTCCTGATTATCGTTATGACAATTTACGTGAAACTTGGCCGACGACTATTGTTACCTTATGGTAATATTGATACAATACGAAAACTGATTAAAAAGTTACTTTTCAGCAACTGTATTAGGTATAGGTATGAGCCAAGTGAAAAATATATTGCATACATTTACATCTGATGATTCGGAAGCTTTGCAATCGATGAATATCGTATTATTTAACGGATGATTAGGAACATCTGCATATAGAGAGGTGCCGTAAGATGATAAAAAATATAACGGAGGGCCATCATTGGCTGAATATAGTCACAGACGACGAAACCTGTGGGTATACTGCAAACCTGAAAAAAAAGCCTATCGCAGAATGGGTCTTTCTTTTCGAAGATTTGCCGAAAGCTTACAAAAGACGTAAAAAATAGTTGCTTAAATTTACAAAACAACGGAACGTTACACTACACTACAGTATTGCTTGAAAACTAAAGACCAGTGAGTGCAGATTGACTGCTTCCCAGAGTTTTTCAAAAAGTTCGTGAAAAGCGTCTCGTAGCAGTCGTACTTCACAACAACGCGTCCTAATATTCTGCTGGGGTACACATATCTATGGTGGCTAAATGAGTCTAGCTTTTTGGTGAGCTTGGGATCGTCATGAATTCTAGTGGCACACCACTGTAGGAATTCAAGAGGCTGCGCTGGTATTCTGGTGCGCAATTCCAGAGGAGAGGTGGGTGCTTTGTAAAACAGAAGCACACACAGCCGGCATGAATTATCGCTTCGCTCTGTTTAGCACACCGAGTTTCTTGGAAGCTAGTTTCATTTTGACCTCTATAACGTCCGTATGTAATATTTTATTTTATAGCGTATAAGTTCGCGTTTGACTTTCAACTTACTGGCTGGCAACAATATTTCTTACTCGATTCCGTAACGAAATTCAGATTCAGGGTTTCCTGTTCAGAAATTTCGTTATAATGGTTTATGACAGCGTTACCAAACTAGGTACATATTATGTCAAAATTCGTAATTAATCAAAATTAAACCGTCGTTATGAAATACATATATGATTCAAATAAAATTTTGTGTGGATTAATACATAGGGTACGTTTAAACCATGAAAATATATGGTTATTGCGAGACAGTCTTTGGAACAGTGCGGTGCTGCTATTCTCAGCATAGCTCGAGTAACTTTTTAAGGATAATGTCCGTTTCAGGCTCAGTGAATAAAAAGTTCATAAGAAAACAAAATGATCTGCTGTTATCTGACTGCGCTGGACTAAAAAATCCATACAAAGTGAACGGTGTTTTTATCACACTAATATCATATATGTGAAAGTTTGGATGGATGGTTGGATGTTTGTTACTCAATTACGCAGAAACAGCTGGATGGATTTGGATGAAATTTGGAACATAAATTGCTTATATCCTGGATTAACACATAGGTACTTTTCATCATCATCATCACCGATTTTCATCACCACGTGGGTGAAACCGCGGGGCACAGCTAGTATAACATATTTTGTAAAAATACTTACGACTACAATCTTTATATGCCACACATTTTCTTGTCGTGTCGTCATAATAGTATGTAGGTTTGCATCTACAGCTGTTTTTAGGACAACGGCATCGAATCGGTTTGTTGTAGGCAGGACAACGCTGACTGCAATTGTAGTCACATCCTCTGGTAAAATTAGCAGCAGGATCACAATCTAATCAAATGAAAAACAAATAAATAATAGAGTAGAAAAATCTTGCCGCATTTTTTGTACGTTGGAAGTGTAATTTTGTGGTATTATAATTCCATTCGTACATCCAACTGCATTTGAAGTGTTTTTACAGTTTATCAGGCGCAATTTGTCATTTTTGCATTGAGGTCTGACGTGCTACTGCCAAGCCGACGGAGATCGAACTGAATTAAGTTGCTTCAAGAATTAAAATCTGTATATACTTATGCGCTGTCCCTCTCCCCAAAGCGTGTGTTAGTATAGCATTTTGTACTCCATGCTTGCCGGCTTGACGTCATACCGTGCGCTCTCTGTCTAGCATGAAATACCTATAACTTTTATATATTTGAAAAAAAAAAGGTTTTCTTTGATGGGCTCTATTTATGATCAGATTTTTATGAAGTAATTAATACAAATGGACATGTGCCTATTCTTACTACTTGCAAGTCACTACTCAACAACCTTAACAGGACCGAAAACTGATAGTATTTTTTTTGTCTATTACATTTAAATAATACATATTATATGATACGATAAATGATATTATGTGAACCATATATATTATGATATAATGATACACGAGTATGACGATATAGGAGTCAGCATTATGGGAACAATTCTAAATTCTCTGATAGTATGTTTACGATCCATGCCCTATAATGTAATCAATATTAGAAACCTGTTTCAAAATCTGTAGCTGTTTCATCACTGCTATTTTCTGGAAAAAATAATAATAATAAAATAGTTATTAATTACATAATTATTTATTATTTATTCAGCGTAGTAAAGCCACCAGAATGCTGGGTATGCTGCCAACTGATAGTATGTTTGAGCATTTGGATTGTCTTGAGACCTGCAATGGTCTATGGGCAGTCTGACTGTTTTTGTAGTGTTGCTGTTAACTTGTATTTTGTTAAGTTTATGGCGTAGCCACATACTCGACAAGTGGCGAGAAAAGTAGCGAGGGAAGTAGGCAGAGCAGTTTGTGGCTGCATCGCAAATAATCACGACAACACGATGAGCAACGCGAGGAGCATAGTGTGGCGGTAGTATATATACTCTACGAGTGGCGAGGGAAGTAGGCAGAGCAGTGTGTGGCTGCCTTGCGTAATAATCGCAGCAACGCGATGAGCAACGCGAGGAGCATAGTGAGGCGATGGTATACCTACTGCAGCCATATACTTTACGAGTGGCGAGGGAAGTAGGCAAAGCAGTGTGTGGCTGCCTCACTAATAATTGCGGCAACGCGAGGAGCAGCGCGAGTAGCATAATGCGGTGGTAGTATACTACAGCCACATACTCTACAAGTGGCGAGGTAAATAGGCAGAGCAGTGTATGGCTGCCTTGCGAATAACCGCGACAACGCGACGAGCATGTGGCGGCGGTATCATAAAGGCACTTGCCCTTTTCCAATTATTTATAAATTTTAGAACGCGCTCCATGCCTCGCTGTTCTTTATAAAGTACAACCTGGGTCTTTTCAACACAAGAGTGAATAATGAATAGGCGCCTCGTTGGCAAGCTTGCCCCATCTTAGACGACCTCGTCACTTAATACCACCAGGTGTATTATGGTACAACTCTAGTCCACTTCCTCATAAAAAAAATAACTATTTTTACATAAACCTTTTTACTGCCTTATGATTAATTCACTCAATTTAAAATGTTTATGTATCTGTTTCAGAATTTTATTTTTTTTGTGGCTGACTGTGCCCACTGTTTGTTAAGTGACGATATAGTCAGTTCAGTAGTTTTAGAGATTACTTCCTACAGCAAAAAAACTTTCACTCTTCAAAACATGAGTGTAGATAAACTTACCATCTCCGGATTCATCACTACCATTTTTTCGTCGTTCATTTTCATCACAATCTTCTGTTTTCGAACCTAAAAATGTGTAATCATTATTCCAAAGAAGCATCATAAGTAGAAACCAAAAAGTATGTCAACTCGAGGCCCACACGAGATTTAAATGCCTGCTCTAGCCCGAATTCGCAGGGCGCTCTACTATACGTGGGCTGATTTACGGTATCCACTTCAGAGCCGTCTAAGTCATCGGTCACTTTTCTACAGATTACACGTAATATAACTACAGTTAAAATATAAACTTGTAAATAAATAAATTAAACTTGGCACTTGATAGAAATAACATAAATGTTATCGGTAACATTCATCGGTATCGGTCCTCTATGAGGGAGGCCTTGTCCAACAGTGGACGTTAATTGGCTGATGATATGTGTGTGTTATCGGTCACTGTACTCACATTTTCCCGACTCGATTAAAATATTTAGCACAAGCACTAGAACTAGAACCTTCCACATTATAAAGAACAAGCTATTTGTCAAGTTAAAATAAAAGCAACCACTTTTATAGATACGTTAGTTTGGAGTTAATTAATTTGAATTATCAATGAGCGTTATTAACATACAAATGCATTACTTTCGTACAAAGTTTTCGTACTATCTATTTTTTTAGGAGAACTTGCTTTCTATGTTATCTCTAACACTGCGCGGAACGTAGAAGTAAGTTAACGATAATATAAAGTATGCGAATAGTCTTGATAATTAATTATTTAAATAACATGACGAACACATTACACGGACAAATGAGTGAAATGAAAAAAATAATATCAATGTTCACATTTCTATCATTGAAATCATTTATTTATTTTTAAATGGCAGGTGCTTTTGTTAACAGAACTAAACATAATACAAGCTAACACTAACACTACAAAAACAGACTGCCCATAGATCGTTGAACGTCTAAAGACAATCCAAATGCTCAAGCCCACTATCTGTTGCCAGCGTACCTAGCATGCTGGCGGCATTACCACGCTGAATGGCAATGCTTATGCGTTGAGCCTGAAACACGCCATCATTTTGGTCACGCGTGGCATCAAGCAGGCGCTCTAAAAGATTTCTGAAAATGAGGTGAACTCCCATGTCCCCAAGGGCCATTTTATTTTTATTTATTACACTGAACATAATACTAAGTACATGAAACTCGAGTGGGAGAATTTGGTTAAATTAAAAAAACGGTATTCCTGCCAATACTTTATTAGATTAAGTAATATTATCGACGAATTGGTTGTCTTTTAAATCAAATCAAATCAAATCATTTATTTATATTCGGATAACACTGATCCATTCAGAATTAATTACACAAAATATTATAACAATAATTAAAAAAAGCAAATAAAAATGTCTTAGGTAGTAATTAAAGAAAATTAAATTCAATACTTTAACATTTTAGACCAGAATTTCTGCAGAGAAAAACAATGATCGCAAATGGTCTTTATAATCTCATTACCCGACTTAGAGATTGTAGCTCTAAATCGGGCAATGCGATGTCTTATCAGTGCATCGAGAGCCGGCACGCGGGCCTCCGCGAACATCGTGGAAGCGCTGCACCACCGCGGGAGTCGGAACATTATACGAAACGAGTCATTGTACTGCACCTTAAACGTACGGTAACTCTCCACCTTGTACTGAGACCATAACTGCGGAGTATAAAGTGCAGTACAATAAGTCTTAAATAGTAAGATTTTCGCCTCCCGCGAACAGCCAGCAAACTTTCTACCTAGCATATTGGCTCTAACAGCTAGAGACCGTCTCTCTCTGTCTAAGTCTAGATCGTCCACAAGGTCGTTGGCAACAATATGTCCTAAGTACCTAAACTTGGTAACATAATTCAGCGTCTCCCCATTCAAGTACAGAGGAAGTCCAGCTGCATCCTTTTTTGTAGCTCCGAACACCATCGCCACTGATTTATCAGCGTTGTACATCAAGCTATGAGCTGCAGCATATCTCTCGCACTTACCAAGTAGCACTCTCAAGGCGCCGATCGAAGGGCTCAATAGAACCATATCATCAGCGTAACTCAGGTTATTTGTACATTTCTGCCCTATCGAACAGCCGACCCTGGTTCCGTTGAGCTCCTCGATCAGCTCATTAATGTACAAGTTAAAAAGTAAAGGCGATGTTAGTCCGCCTTGTCTCACACCACTCGGCAGCACGAACTCATCGGAATACGTATCACGCCAACGAACCACGTTCCTCTGAGACCTATACCAGGACTGGAGAAGAAGAATGATGTCGCCAGGAACGCCTGCACTTCGAAGTTTCTCCCACAGGATCCGGTAGTCAACCCTGTCAAAAGCGCGGCTCAGGTCCAAGAAACAAGCATAAACTTTAGTCCGTCTGGAGGTATAGTATTCAACTATCTGTTTCAGGCTAAATATAGCCATATCCGTCGAGCACCGTTTTTGAAAACCAAATTGTGCATTATCAATTACTATGTGTTCGGAGAGAAGATTTAACAAAATGGAATCGATGACCTTCGAACATGACGTGGAGATTGAGATCGGCCGGTAGTTAGATCCCAGAGAAGCACTAGTTGTCTTGCTTTTCACTATCGGCGATACCACAGACTTCAGAAGGTCAGGAGGCAGATACGAGTGCCTGAAACATGCGTTTATAAAGACTGAAAGAAAAACGATAACCCAAGGACCACCAAAACGCAGATGCTCAACACCTATTTGATCATGACCCACAGCCTTTCCCATTGGTAATTTCGTAATGGTATCAAAGACACACTGCTCATCGACGTGCGTACACGAAATAGTTGGTAACTCGCCCAGATCATTATTAATGGAACTACCATTGCTAACAGGACTTGAAGCTGCAATCAGAAACCTGTGCTTAAAGTTTTCAGCTATAGCTTTACAGTCGTTTTCGCCATCAATCGACGCTGGGGCTCTGGGTCTAGTTTTGCTAAGTTTAGACGATTCTTTCCAGAATTGATTGAAATTCTTGTTTGAGCACGCGCTACTAATTTTATCTAGCAAAATTATTTCCTTATTTTTCTGGCACCATCTTAGGCGACTTTTAAAAATAGATCTACCTAGCTTCATTTCTTCGAAAAGTGGACCAGAAGTGGGTGCTCCAGAATCTAGCCAAGCAAAATACTTCACTCTAGCTTCGTCGTGTGCAGCTTTAACGTGTTGGTTCCAACCCGGCACCGATTTAGGACGCCACACCTTTCTGCTTCTTTTACTCGCCGCCGCCTTCTGCAGGGTAATTATAAATTGATCGTAGACCCTATTTATTTGTTCAATGTGCGATTCAGCCTTACAGTTTTTACACGTGCTCAGATGGCGCAGTGACTTCCAGTCGAGAGATGATAAGTTTTTACTGCAAAGAGACTTGTAAAACTCGATCTCCTCGCCATTCCTTTTCCCCCATACACACCGGTCTACACTGCAGGATACGTTAGGCTCAACCCTATTTACCGATATGCCACCAAAGTCAAACTCAATTGCCAACGGCCTGTGGTCCGACCACAACACGTCTTCAATAACATATACGTTCGATACACTAGACCAAGCGAGCCGAGTCACGATGCAATGATCTAGCCAACTCTTTGAGCCAGTAACATCACTTACAAAAGTAAAGTTATCGTCATTATTTTTAAGAAATTCATAGTCTGCATAAATTAAATCATTGTCAATACAAAATTTCATCAACTCGTTACCGAACAATGTGCCAATGTTTGCATTATAATCACCAAACGCTGCAGCAAAACTTACATTATGTTCTTCAATTAAACTATTAATAATAGACAAATAATTCGTAAAGTCTGGCAAATTGTTTATATCATTTTGTGGCATATAAACCGAAAAATACATATGACAGTTGCCAGCAATTTCTGTCTTAATGGCACACAACCTTGGGTCAGAACAGTCAATAATACTAACATTATTAAACGCCGCAGTTCTGAAGAGAATACCCACCCCCCCGAACGGTCTCCCCCTCAGAATTTGGTTCTCATCAACCGCAGATACACCATGCGCCGAAAAATCATCGTGAATATCTGATAAGAAAGGAAGATCGCTGGGGAGAAGCCAATGCTCCTGCAGAAATATAACGTCATAATTATCACATAATGATCGAATAAAATCGACACTTCTTTTAACAGATTTGCAGTTAAAACTGACAAACTTCATCATGCTCAGTCCAGATCACAGTACCGAGTACTTAGCAGAAGACTTGTTTTGCCAAAATAATCTAAATACGATGCCAACAGGCCAGAAGTCAGGGTTCATAAACGTAGGTTTCCTGTCAGACAGTACTGTGATCTTATAAGACGCGAAACTAGTCTCCTTATACGGTACGATCCTTTCTACTGTAATGGGATTCTCACCCTTGCTTTTTATGTATCTAATGATACTGTCCACAGTGATCGATTTGTCTAACCGCGACACGTATAAACAAACTTGCCTCGGTGCGGCCCTAATAGAAAAAGATTCCTGCACTACCGCTTGACCCTGTTTGTTTTTCTTGAACTTCTTTTTATATGACACAGTAGTATATCCGTCGTTTTGATCGATCTCGACCTTCTTTTGAACGTGGTTTCGGGATACAGCGTCTTTTGTTTTCGTCGTCTTGGCGTGCTTGCTACGATCTAATAACTTAGCAGCGGGCGTAGTAACAGCTGACGGACACTCGAGGGGGGCGCAAGCGACTTCACTCGGCGCGCTGCTCGTAGCAATGAGGGCGGCCGCGGGCTGCGGCGTGGTAGCGGGCGGGAGCCGGGCCGGTTCCGCCGGCCGCTGCTTATTGCTTGTCGCAGGTAAAACAGTTGTGCTGCCGGTTGCAGAATTATTATCTGAAGGTGGATCGAAATATATTTGAGTTTTGCTCGAAAGAAAACTACAATTGCTATTTTCTTTGTTGTCACTATTATCGAGGTTTAAACATACTTCTAGATCTTTGCGTAGAATTTCTAGCTCACACTGCTTCACATAGGTACTTTTAACTGCATGCAATTCTTGTTTGAGAAGAATTACGTCCTTCAACAGCACCGAGACATCAATGTGGTCCCACGTTACCGCTGGGAGACGGTTCAAATTTTTGGCTACAAACGAAGGAAGAGTATCAGGCTCAGTTTCCTTGATGATACTTATAATATCTTGCAGGTGTCTCCGGTTTTTACCGTCTCCTTTTCTGGTTGCGCGTCGTGATTTCGTCGAGTTTTGCAAAATTGCTTTAGCACTATCAATCTCCTCTTCTTTAAAATGAGACTCACAAATTTGAAGAATACTAACTTCGTCCATCACATCCACTTTGCATTGTATAAAGCATAGTAATTCGTTTATTGCAATACGGCTTTTAACTAATTAAATTTTTAAAATTCTGTTTAAACCATAACAAAATAGGTAAAAATTTCCATAATAACATTTTTCAGCACCAATCTGTGTCATTTCCAGTTTATCAAGGCAGTAATAAAAAAAAAAAAAACAACAGAAAAGTATATGTATAAATACCGACTTCAAAAATATAGGGAAAACGTAATAAGTGTCTACGAAATTTGAGGGTTGCCCTCGATTTCGATGGGTTCCATCATCAGTATCATCAGATACTGACTTGGTGACAATGGGACCAAATTGGAAGTATACCCTACCGAACAAAAGTTTTTTTTTTAAATCGGTCAACAGTTAGCGTAAAAAACGGTGAACATACATAAAAATAAATTACAACTTCTAAAAAGGAGAACGATTCTGTTCCAACATTTGAGGACGATTATATCGTCCTCATTTTTTGAAGTAGGTTAAAATATTAAACATAATATCTGGTGTACACAATAAAGAGTTTCTATCTATCTATCTATTAAAAGTTCGCATGGGTATAATTTTGCCATTGTCAAATTAGTATGGTTTAAATATTTTTACGGATAAAAGAATCAACGCTAAGTTAGTTCCAATACAAAAAAAAACGTATCAGATAATTTTGTGACCAGCTGGTCACAAAATTGTCGTTTGTCATACAATGTCAATAGGTGTTTGTCATACACATCATCCAAATAATTAAATCTATAAAGTCAGAGTTTTCAGTGAAAAGTCTCTAATATGACTAGACTAAAGTAATACAATAAAATTATTAACCACTATATTTACCGTGATAAGGTTGTGGATGAAACGTCCAACGTCGAGTGCAGGCGGTACTTGGGTGGATGACCGCCTGGGCGGGATGTTGTATTTTTGCACTACTTTTTGTATTTTTGGTGGTAAGGAAACCTCAGTACGCGAGTCCGACTTGCACTTGGCCGTTTTGTTGATTTAGAGCATACAACCTGACGTATAAAGCGAAAAAAACATGTAATAATTTTAATCTCTCAGAGTATAAATGGGCCTCCCCATTTATATGCAGCTTGGTCACCAGCGTGTACTCTCATGTTTTGTCTGTCCACACATCTTGACTTTCTCGAATAGACTAAGGTCTGCTTCCTATGCTGTTTGAAAGATTCCATACAGCTCACCTGGTGTACTTCAGCTACTTTCACAGTATTATGTCATAAATGGTATACTACTTAGGGGAGAGCGGCTGATGCAGGTAATGTTTTTGTGCTCCAAAAAAAGGGTAGTACGAGCGGTCTATGTTCTCAGGGCTAGGACATTTCTGAGAGGTACTTTTAAAACTATTAATATTATTACGTTATTATGTAATACAATCATATATTTTTATGTTAATAAGTAAGGGAAAAAACAAACTTTGGAACAAGTTGGTGACAGTTCCAGATATCCAAGTTCCAAGTACGAGTACCTATTAGGCTAGACAAAATTAGCAAATCCTTTGTAAATAATAGCATAGACTTCTATAAACTATTAATCGAATTAATCCATAATCTAATAACTTTAAACGAAAAATTCTTGTTCATATAAATTTATTTCGCGTACCTCGGAAACGGCTCTAACGATTTGGATGAAATTTTGTAATTAGTCAAGGTTTTTGTTTTTAAGCTTACCAATATCTATGGTTAAAAAAATATACCGAACAAAGTTCAGTTGCCCAGGTATATTATTTAAAAATTAACCAAAACGAAATAAAATAAAAATATGGCGGACGGATAGACAGTCAGACCGACAGACGACGACCGACGAACTTATGAGGGTTCCTTGTAGGACTACGGAACCCTAAAAACTGTTAACGCCCACGACGTGGGCCTACTATAATGTTTTTAATTATTTGCAAGACTAACATGCTTGGGACCAATACAAATGTAAATAAAAATAAGTGTTCTTAAGTATAAGCACATATATTAATCTAGTATTAGTAAGATAGGTACATACAATTACTTAATGAATTAAAATTGTTTAATTGACGTGTCAAAGTTTTCATAATATAGTGTTAAACAAAAAGTTCCTACGGAAGTAAACATTTTGATTTTGACTTTGAATTTTCAGTTTTATAATCATCACATCGTGACACCTCATTCCCGCAATCGATTGAAGGCTCGGTTGTTTCTTGTGATGTTTTATTAGTGGTCTCATTAATAATGTTACATTCATCACCATTTTTTTTCATCATCACAATAAACATCTGTATATGTAGTTTTTTTTGAATCTTTAGTTGTGGTTTCCATTTTTTCTGTTACATTTGTTGATAATTGAGTGTCATTGTCATCGCAATCTGAAGTTTCATTATTATAATTCATTGAAGGCTCGTTAGTTTCTTGTGATATTTTGGTAGTCTTCTCATCACTTTCGTTACATTCATTACCATTTCCGTCTTCTTTACAATTAACATTTGTGTCTGTGGTTTTGCCAGTATCTTTGGTTGTGGTTTTCATTTTCTCAGTTGTGGCTATGTCAGTATTTTCGGTTGTGGTTTTTATTTTCTTAGTTGTAGGTTTCATTTTCTTTGTTTTGGATTTCATTTTCTTAGTTGTGGATATAATATTCTTAGTTGTAGTTTCCAGTTTTGCCGTTACATCTGTTGATAATTGATATTCATTGTCATCACATTCTGAAATCTCATTATCACAATTAATTGAAGGCTCGGTAGTTTCTTGTGATATTTTGGTAGTCTTTTCATCACTCTTGTTAGATTCATAACCATTTTCGTCACCTGTACAATAAATATCTGTGTGTGTGGTTTTGTCAGTATGTTCAATTGTGGTTTTCATAGTTGTGGCATTAATATTCTTAGTTGCGGTTTTCATGTTTTCTATTACATCTGTTGATAATTGAGTTTCATTTTCATTGCAATCTGAAGTCTCATTGTCACAATTCATTGAAGGCTCAATAGTTATTTGTGATATTTTGGTAGTCTTCTCATCACTCTCGTTAGATTCATAACCATTTCCGTCCTTTTTACAATAAATACCTCCATGTGTGTTTTTTTCAGTATATTCATTTGTGGTTTTGATTTTCTCCGTTGTGGTTTTGTCAGTATCTTTAGTTGTGGGTTTCATTTTCTTAGTTGTAAGTTTCATTTTTTTAGTTTTCGTTTTCATTTTCTCAGTCGGTCTTTTAATATTCTTAGTTGTGGTTTCAATTTTTTCAGTGGTACCTGTTAATTGAGTCTTATTGTTGTTACATTCATCTGTCTTAATGCTGCAATTCATTGAAGACTCAGTAGTTTCTTCTGATGTTTTGGTAGTAGTTTCATCAAAAATGCAACAGCATTCGTCATAATTTTTTTCATCTGTACAGTTAAAACCTGTAATCGTTGTTTTATTTGGAACTTCAGTAGTTGTTTTCACTTTTGGGGTTGTGGTTTTAACTTTTTTAGTTTTACTTTTTTTTTTTTTAGTTTTGGTTAGCAGTGTCCAAGTTGTAGTTGTTAGTGTTTTAGTCACATTTTTGTCACATTCTGAAGTATCATTGCCACAATTGATTGGTAGACTGAAATCTGTTCTTTCATAATGCTTTGTTGTAATCTCTGAAGATGGTTTACTTGTTCTTGTTGTGGTTATGTGGCTAGCATTTGAACTATCTAAAATGAAATTAAAGTACATTAAAATATAGATTCCAACTACAACAAAAAAGTACTTGAGTAACATTCTATGTTAAGACAATTTTACGAAAAGGTCAATGACTTTTGATCTAGAACGTCTTTAATTTATAACAGTTTTATTATTATAACTCAAATCGTTATTAACAGAAATTGTTCAATAAGGTTTTTAATATGACCAGCATAGGCAAGTTACCTGTTTCTTTGTCTAATAGTTTAGAAGTTAAAGTTAAAGTTAGGTTTCATAAAATATACAATTGATAAAAAGTGGTTTATGAAACCTTACCTTCAATTTGAAAGACCTATTCAACGGTAGAAAAAAAATACCTAGTGTGGGAAAAAAATACAAGGTATTTTTTTTTACTAAATGTAAAATATATGGAATACCGTTAGCTTTTCTTATGTATCGCTTAAACTTTAGCTTATGGCCTTTATAGATAAGCATTTATTATTCATTAATAGGATTGCGTTTGACAGCTAACTCGCCTGATGAAGCATGCTTGCCTAGACGACGCGAATCATTCGTGATTTGAAAACACTCAGATTGTAAATATTGGGTAGCGCATTCCACAGCGTAAGAGTTCGCACAATAAAAGTTGAATTAAAGCGCTTCGCACGTATCCGAATAAAGATGGCTGCAACAACAGACCTGTACCATATAGTAACTGTATAGTAAGTAATTTAAAATAGCATGCAACATCGCTTAACATCAGGTGAGTTGGCGGCCAAGCGCAAGCCAATTTTACAATTTAAAAAGACATCTACCAATAATAACTAAACAGGGTTCATAAATAAGCTGAAAGGGGATCATTACACTCATCATTATGAATAACTTTTACTATGAAGCTAATCTTGTAATCGCGAAAAATTATCAGCTGTTCCATTCATTTTATGTGAACGACCATTTTCTATGGAACATCTGTTTTTTTTTGCAATTTCCTACCCTTTCCTTATAACCCTGTATAAGTATATATACATACAAATTTGAATAACTTAAATAAATGTATACATGTTTGATATACAATAACTCTTTATTAAAAACCACAAAACCAAGGATAACATTATAAACTAAAGTAATTATCTAGGCTTTTAACAGGCGGCCTTATCGCTTAAAGCGATCTCTTCCAGGCAACCGTGGATATAGATACCTGTAGAACTGCCTTCGACAATTGTGAAAGCAACCATTGAATTACAATCTGTCATTAGCTTGTAACTCAACGGTTAAATATATAATACATTTTATATTAAGCAGATTGTTAATATCATACCAGATGTTCTGATGTTATTTATTATATAAATTATTTTTTCTGTAAAACTTACTATATGAAGTCTCTGTTGTTGATGTTCTTGTTCTCCTGTTGTTATGTTCAGCTGTAAATAAAATAGTTTACAAAACTCTTCAGTAAAATCAAATATATAACTTTAGAATAGCAACACAAATGTCAAGCAAACTGAACTTCTTTTTCAAATATAACTAATAATTTATACACAAACGAATAACAACTAAATTCACTGATAGTTCAATAAACGGGATTTAACACCTCATTTTCCACTTTTAGATATGGAACTTTGAATATAAACTTCAAATTTGGATAGAACCACTTTTAAGATATAACCTATTCAATAAAAATAATAATTAAAAGCGGTTAACAATCAATGAAAATATTGCAAACGAAGATTGCATAAAATAAGTATTTTTGTTACTCCCCATAAAAGAACAGATAATATTCAACGGTTTAACTGATTTTTTAAATCATAGCTATGAACACTCTCGATCAAGTCACCTTAAAAAAACCGATTATATCTAAATTAATTCAGATTGCAGTCACACGTTCAACTTATAACACCCCTCTGTTTGCGTCGGGGGTTAAAAAAGCACAAATGAATTGAGAACCACCTTTTTTAAATCGGTTAAATCATTTCACAAGAACCCAGAGGGAATCTTCGGTGTTTATCGTCCTGCTAACACATATAAAATTTTCAAAGCATCCTCTTAAAAATCATTCCTCTTAAAATAGGAAGATCGGTTAATTTTGTCTCACACAAGAGCCTTGTTAAAAATGAGGTCTGTTTTAACCCTCAATGCAAAAAAGTGATGTTATAGGTTTTACGTGTGTATCTTTGTGTCTGTCTGTGGCATCGTAGCTCCCAAACGGCTGACCCGTTTTTGATTATTACTTTTTTTGTATGGAAGTTGACTTGATCAAAATTTCTTATGATTCAAGAAAATCTTATTAGCCGCTTGAGATTATCAGCTTTTAGCAAGAATTTATATATTACTTTTTCTGAATAAAATTGTGATATTTAGTGTCAAATATTGTTTTATTTGAAAAATCTTTGTTTAGGTACTTACTTGCTGATACGATCATTAAATTAAATAAAAATACTAAAACTAAATGCTTCCACATTTTGACTGGCAGACAGTGTCTAACATCAAATTGAAGTGTAATTGATTTTTATAGTTTCGCTAGTTTTATTAGCATCAGACAGGAAAGTACTAAACTAATTTTATTATACTAAACTTAAATGTTATTGTTTGTGCAGAATAATCATCCCGTGGGTTGCTTATTCCTAGAAAAAAAAATTTTTTTTACTAACTTTCTATTTGCTTCATTTACTTTTATGTTTATTAGTACGTACAAGCCAAATGAAACTTTTTATTTATGTTACACGGGAATTACTCACGTAAGATTAAGCCGGTTACTCCGACTATAGTTGGTAGACTGATTATAGTTGGTAGTGCAAAGCGAGACGCAGCCGCGCGCGTGCATTCACCTTGAAAAAGGCCGTCTAATGCGGTTGAAACTATAGTCGGAGTAACCGGCTTAATCTTACGTGAGTAATTCCCGTGTAACATAAATAAAATGTGTGAAAACCACGTCAGTTTCAATAATCAAATGAAACTTCTTCAATGGTCCGACTCAGTGGTATCAACAAGTTCTTTTAGCACCAGTGTAAGCTCAGTTGCTTGGTAATTTTGATAGTAAGCGGTCGGCGTATTATCATCAGCCAGAAGACGTCCACTGCTGAACATAGGCCTCCCCTTTTAACCTTCACACTGAACGACATCCTACCATCTGCATCCACTGGATGCCCGCGACTCTCACAATGTCGTCGG
The DNA here is from genome assembly GCA_949125355.1 of Agriopis leucophaearia. Taxonomy (NCBI): domain Eukaryota; kingdom Metazoa; phylum Arthropoda; class Insecta; order Lepidoptera; family Geometridae; genus Agriopis; species Agriopis leucophaearia. Next base: position 7,255,102 of record OX421267.1, read on the forward strand.
TCCATCTAGTGGGAGGCCTACCTACGCTGCCTCTTCCGGTTTGTGGTCTCCACTCAAGAACCTTTCTTCCTCATCAGTCATTAGTTTTTCGAGCGATGTGGCCTGCCCAATGCCACTTCAACAGATTGCAGATGCAGATTTTAATAGCTATGTCGGTGTCGGTGGTATAGCGGTGTCGGTGACTTCTGGCTGCTGATGATGATGATATTATCATGCCATCTAGGACACGGACATTTTTACCTTAACCAATCATAAACCTTCATAAACTTAATAGGCTCCGGACATAAAAAGAAAACGAACTAGCTAGTTTATTATTTATATGAGCTGGATTGGACTTAATAAAGAAAACGAGATAGAGAATAAGGCGTTGATTAGGGTAGCAAATAGGTGGTAAGGGCACTGATTCGAAAAGCGCGTGAGTTAATCAGATACGACCACCGAGGGGCTGTATAGAATATAAAAACAAGCTAGCATTTTTCCCATTACACCATAAAAAAGCGGAAATTAAGAAATTTATCATAATCAGCAACAAAACGCCCCACAAATACTTTTAAATTGGTTTTCATTAAGTATATTTAAAGCTTTTATATTAATTTGCAGCTCTACTGCAAACACAAATAATTCCTTATGAATAAAATGCCAATATTTACTTAATTTTATTATTAAAAACGGGCAACAATATGTGTATGCGTAATGTATAATATTTAATTTGTGAACTGAATACAGTTTATCTATCTATCTAATAACACACAATCTATGTGTGTTTTAAACGTGTGTTTTTTGTTTCTTGTAGGTAAAAAGTATATTCTACAATTCCTTTTATAAATCGCACTATTTGATTGAATACAATATGATGATAGGTGTCGATATGAGAATTTCATTATTGTAATAACACAAGAATGTTTCGAAAGAACCATTAATTTGTCGGTGCATTAGTGGCGTGTGATCGATCGTGGCGGGTTTGATGAATTGCTGTTCAAGCGGTAAACCTACCCTTACTTAATTAGGGGCGGTACGAGTAAGTTTGTGGAAAAAGTCAGTTTTAGTCAGTGACTTCCACCACAGTAAATATATAATTATACTAAAACAGTAGGTTGACTTTAAACAAACGCCCAAATCGAGTGACGTTTCAAACGAGCTCCCTTTCCCAGCCCGCCACGATACTTCACGATACGCTCAGAGCAATAGTCGCGCGCGCCGCGTCATTGATATACGTCGTCAGCGTAGAAGACTACAACAAACTAATGAAAATTTTCGTAAAACCCGATAGTAGTGTTTTTAACTCTATAGACCTGTGTCCTTGAATTCAATGCCCACGACATTTTATTCAAGGACACGTCTGAGTCAAACTACTGCATTAGTTTACTGTGCTTCTACCCTCAACTTCGGCTGCTATATTAAGCGACAGCAATAAAGCAGTTTGAGTAGTTTCTCTACTCTTGGTAGTTATTTTAATTAAAGCGAATCGAAAAATAATTGATTTAATTAGAGTGAATCGGTTTCTTCTAGGCAAACGTGATCCACCGTAGGCCGCATCATCGCTAAACATCAGGCGAGTTGGCGGCCAAGCGCAAGCCTATTCTACAATAAAAAAAAAATAAAAAAAGCCGGTAGCGTTCAGGATTTTCCCTGTCCAAAAAAAGTATTGTAGTTAAGGTCCATCAAGTATTTAGAACTTACTTTTTAGTTTATTGAGTCGAAAGCCAAACCTGCTACGAAAAAGCTTGGTATTCTATCCAAGGTTGGCAATATTTTACATCTGCTCAACGTCCCACGGTCTGTGACTCACACTTTTAACAAGCGCAGGTGCAGTTTTGTTTAGAATACTGCAGCCACTAGTGGGACTAAGGATAAAATATCAGCACGAAACATCAGTCTTTATAGAAACGCGTTAAGAGTGAATAGACACCTCATGGGTAAGCGTGCCGTAATAGACCACATCGTCACTTACCATCAAGCGAGTTGTGGTGAAACGCTAGTCATCACAAAAAAACTTACTTACTTACTGTCAGAGCGGGCAAGAAAAATCGACACCGCTTTATGGTTGATATTCCGAAAACCCGTACGAAGCGCTTTGATTCCACTTTTATTATGCGAACTGCTAGTCTGTGGAATGCGCTACCTGAATGGGTGTTCCCCTGTAGTTACAATCTGGATGTCTTCAAATCACGAGTGAATCGGTTCCTTCTAGGCAAGCGTGCTCCATCTTAGACCGCATCATCGCTTAACATCAGGCGAGTTGGCGGTCAAACGCGAGCCTATTTCCAATAAAATATATTTAAAAAAAACTTTATTAGTTTTGGTACTCCAAAGTTGTGTGAAAATTAGCCATGCCGTGTTTTGTGTCTTTCTCATGTTCCATTTATTTTGTAATGAGTACTCAGTTTGTTTTATTACTTAGATACTTACTCGTTGATAAATATGGGCAAGTTTATTAACTAACAAAATAGTGATAAAGACAATCCAAATGCTCAAGCCCAGTATCAGTTGGCAGCGTACCACAGAATACATAATACACAATCGTACGCAGCATGCTGGTGGTATTACTACGCTGAACGGCAATGCTTATGCGTTGAGCCAGATACTCGCCAGCATTTTTATCACACGTCGCACTAACCAGGCGCTTAAAGATTTTTGAAAATGAGGTGAGCTCCCGGTCCCCAAGGGCCCAATGTCTCGACCCCAAACGCCTCAAAATAACGCCTCAACGCCTTGTTGATTATTTCATAATTATTGATGAGATTAACATAATTATCAATTTAAAAACCGACTTCAATATTAGTAAACACACAATTTCGTTTATTTGGATGACATATTTTTTCAGTTATTTTGATTTAAACTACTGAACCGACTTTAATTAAATTTCTATGGGACTAATCTGTAAGTAAAAACTATCACATAAATAAAAAAATAATTGTTAATAAATGACGGAGTTCTGAGGTAACAAACATTAATTAAAATGCAACGGGAAAAAAACCACTCCTTTTTTGAAAAAATTAAAATTAAAAAATAGATAATAGACATTTTATTCAAGTAAAACGAACAAACAAAATTAACTTCTAAAAACTTGCACTCGTAAAACATCAAAGCCATACTTAATTATTGGTATCTGTCACAGACAGTCATCAACATTGTTTTACAACGATTTATGTTTTTTTGAAGTCAGTCAATGACCTTATTGATTTAATTACCTATTCCAATACTTTTAGAAATTTTGTGTCCGTAATTCATATACCAATATTTCAGGTCAAAATGGACTGCGCCATTGTCATTATTTACATTTTTATTGCAGTTATAAACAAACTTTCCTATCAGCGTAATGGATAATTATTTCATATAATAGACAAAGATTACCGACGGTATATTTGAACCCTAATTGGATTAAAAAAATATAAAGGTTGTCCGCAATATCCTTTCTGTCTCTTTCTTATTATGGCATCAACGTAATCCTACCGCAAATGGTCTTTTTCTCATTTTTATAAAATGTTCAAATCTCTCAACTCAACTAAAGGTCAAATATTTCATACACTACTACTATAAAACTTTGGTTATGGTAACAAAAGGTGTAGAAATAGCTCAAGGTGACTTCTTCTTTTTTATGCTAGTTTAGGTGTGGCCATATTTATTTTGTATCAAGGAAACAACTGTCTAATTCTATACTTATTAGGTTTATGGTAATGTAAGAGTTTTCCCACCAAGGTAAAAAAAAAAAAACATGTCTGTGTATTATTTTCCTATACTTGTGTATTCGAGTGTTAATGCGTAATAATGGTGGATTATTATTTATTACGTGTTCGTTTGTGACGTTGGATGCAGGCCGCTTTCAACCGGTTCTTCTGGAAATCGATGGGGGAGGCCTATGTCCAGCAGTGGACGTCCTATGGCTGAAATTATGATGATGATGATAACATGTTCGTGGCCGTACTCGAGTGTTTGAAATTGATATAACGCGGTGAAATATGGTATTTCCGTGTTGTTTCCAAAGCTCCATAGAAGCTTCCTGTTAAGTCTACACCAATTTACTAGGGCATGACTTTGACTTGACCGTGACTTACTTTGATTGTGACTGACTTGTTTAACTACATTTCATGAAACTTGTTAAATCATTTAATACTTGACACTGGCAAATGCACAAGACTGCACCACCAAAATCCTCACAGAGGAAAGAATCCATCTATCCATACTAATATTATAAATGCGAAAGTAACTCTGTCTGTTTCCTACATAATCACGCCTAACGGATCCAAAAAAAAAATGAGGTAATAGTATGTATCATGAGGACGGACATAGGCAATTTTTTCTGAAGAAATCGTGGACAAAGCCGCGGGTACAGCTAGTAAAAACATATATTTCATTAAGATTGTTCATACCTCTTCCTTTACCTTTAAGGTTCTAGAGAATTACGACGGACTGACGGACAGATGAACAGATATACGGTCGGACAGATTGAATTTATATATGGCTTCCTTGTAGTACTACGGAACGTAGTAGAACGTAAAAATTCAAGTTTTCTCATTCAAATTCGAAAATTCAGGTTTTCCTTTTGAGTTTTCATTAGAAAATCACCATACAATAAAGATAGTAGATGAACACAAATTATACCCGTAAATTCAATGCCCATTTACATGAGAAGTGAACGAACGAGCACGTCTACCGCTTGCGGAACGGTCTTAATGGCCGAACTATTTAAATGTCTTACCCTGTACTATCTCAATTCAATTTCGCAACATACATCATCGTGTACCTAGCAGAATTTATGATTAAAACGTAAAACTATCTCGAACAAAATGGCGCAAGAGATAGCTTTTATGTTCGTGCTCTCCATTCTTGGAGACTACTTTTTTCTTGGAGAGTTAACTCGAAATTTATATTCGATGGAAACTTTGAGACTGAAATTGTTTACGAACTTCTAGAATTTGTTTTTGTATATCAAATATAACTTTACTTAAATTTTTAAGTTTCATAAAATAAATTGTTGCCTGGTCGGTTGATTTATTACACTATTTCTATTTATTTGTTCTGAAAGCTGCTACAACATTGAAAACGCTGAATAAAAAGATTTTTAATACGTCACTTAAGTATATCGTGCACCTGCTACCATGACTACTGACCAGAATAAATGGGATAACTTTTTATCCCACTTTTTGTGGTCATGATAAACAATATTAAAACGTTTTTTTTTTATATTTTGAAATATGAACGTTGTAAAATGACCGAAGCGCATTTCAAAAGTAAACTTAATGCGCGAGCGAGATTTTGAAGCGTAGCTCTTGTCAGTGGAGATATTATGCCCTTCTACCATGACACTTATTTTGTCTTCTCTTTTATTTTGTCTTAGAATGATCTTCTTGGTATTCGTAGTCCCCCTTTTCTTCTATATTTCTCTCTATGGTAGTTTTTATTGCCCGCTAGTAAAATATAAGTAGTGAAAAGCTGAAAGTTCCTAAAAGCAAGCAATAATAATTTATCAAACGAGTTGATTTAAACAATCAACGAAATGCCAGAAAGCGATTCGCGCTGCCTGTTCTCAGATAGATGGATGGATGCGAAGGGCCAAAACTACATTTAGGTTGAAAGATTGGGACCCTCTTCAAAGGCTTTTGGGAAACAAGGATTAGAAACCCAATTTTAGAAAGTGCATTGGAATTACATGACTGCAAGAGGCCTAACCTCTCTAATAAAAATAACACCACCTCATAATATATTTTATCTACCTACATTTCTACACCAAAGTAAAATATTTTTAGATTTTGTTTGCTCATTAGTTTAGGTAGATAAAAACATGTATTATCAGGTTGATTATAAAGAAGTAATAATAGCTATTTGAGTTTGTAGGTTTGTGAGTTAATATGTCTGTCAGGGCTTGTCTCCGGAACGAATGGTAAGTTATTTATTTTGTCTACTGGATGACGAGACGAGTGAAAGCGCTCGCCTGATGGCTCTTCACGCTTGCCCATAACAACTCCACGCCACTCAGAATTTTGAACTTCAACAGTTCAAAACCCTGGATGGCAATGCACTGCGCTCGTCACCCCGAGATACAAGATGTCAAATCTCTGTGTGCCCTGGAATTTCACTGAAAACAATGCTCTTCAATCCGGAACACAGTAGTGTTTGCACACTACTGTTTGGCGGTTGAATAACTGGCAAAGGTGTGGTACTTCCATAACTATATACTAACTACACTATCATTAAGTTATATACCATCATGGGCTATGTTTTATAATGATAAAACGTTGTTTTCTATAAGAAATGACCGTATAAGTAAAACCAGTCCCAAATAATAAGCTGATTGGCTCTTTTATCAGTGTGCGTTAGTTATCTAAATTTGCTGGTGTGTGTTGACTAATTTGAGATAATTATGTAAATACGATGAATTATGTAGTGTAGTATTAAGAAAATAGAAATTAAGTCAAAATACCTCTCTGCCTACGTTTTACGTTTGTCAAATCAAATAAGCTAAGTACTACCACAGACCTAAAAAAACACGAGAATCGATGTGTACTACCACAGTCCAGAACACCATTTCAACAATTTCATTATCCTATATACCTACCTCTCTGCTATTTATGATATTTTGCTACAGTCTAAATAATACTGGAGCATATATATATTATACGTACGGTTTCAAACTAAAAGACTTCGTTACTCCGTTCAATCAGTGCCAGCTATTTAAGTGATTGATTTTTGTTAGCCCGTGCCTTTGGCGGGATGGTACCATTTACTTCCTATAGCGCCTGAGGCCGTGCGTTGTCTATTCAAGAATGGGTACCTTGAAATCAGATTTCCTAAATAAGACAGTAGTTTATATTATACATTTTTATAAAGATAGGCGTGCGTGTGACCACCAATTTGCATGATCTTAAGCAATAACGCGGTTTCCGATGGAGAACGCTTGCCTAGAAGAAACCAATTCACTTGCGATTTGAAGACACCCGGATTGTTACAACCTGGACCACCCATTTAGGCAGCGCATTCCACAGAATAGCAGTTCGCATAATAAAAGTTCAAACAATATTAAAGCTGCCAAGTGCGAGTCGAGTTCGCGCTATGAACATAAATATAAAATCGCAAGCGGTCTCCCATTCAGGTATACTGTCCACACCTGACGTTGCTTAACATGGTGGTGAACATAAATTTTTCCCCGACTCGCTAAAACAAAAAATGTATTTGTTGTTATACTTTAGAATGTGTACTATAATCATGATAATTTTGACGCTTGTGCGTATTATCGTTATTACATTGGAGCAAATACAAAAGTACCTATGTTTAAGGCAAACGCTGTAAAAGGCACTTATCAAGCCTCACACGTCCTAATCTTAGTACTACAAAGTTTTCCTCTAGAAAGTCTTGTTGACTATTGGACACTTCTAGATACTCGAAAGGGTCCTTGTTAACTTCGATACGTATTGTTCTGTTTCTAATACGAAATCTTATTGTGCGTATATTACTCGAAGCAATCTTTATATATTACTGTTTGACTGAACTTTAGGCTTAACACCCTTTTTTTTATGTGAGATTATACGTACTGGCCAGAGTGATAATTTTGGTAAAAATAAACTAAGGAATAAAGGTATCGCGAATTGCTTTTATTCTTAAAGGCTAAATGATAATTTTCTGCAAGTATCTTTGTTTTTTGACAGATCTACACTAATATTATAAAGAGGAAAGATTTGTACCTATTTTTGTATGTTTGTATGTTTGTAATGAATAGGCTCCGAAACTACTGAACCGATTTGAAAAATTCTTTCACTGTTGGGAAGCTACACTATCCCCGGGTGACATAGGCTATATTATATTTTGTAGCGAGGCCGAAGACCGAGCTTACACTCGTGCGAAGCCGGGGCGGACGGCTAGTATTAAATAAAACTATTAAGTACTTACATTTTCGCTAAGCTAACATGGATCAAACCACAGAAAAAATGCAGTCTTTTTAGTGGATCAAACTGTAAAAAAAATATTTTTTGTAAAAACTAATACAGAAACAAACCAAAAGCTTGATATGAAAAACCTGTAGATTAAAATTATCCACAAGTAGTTTACCGATTTTCATTGTGGTTGGCCAAGCACAAGAAGTGATGAACATCCAGGACATTTCAACAAGGGACTGTTGGAAAAATAAGACAAATACAACTAAATAACTAACTTAACATCTAATAACTTATACAAAATATTCATACACCTTGTTTAATTTTATCAAATATATTATCATTCGTTAAATACGTTACACTAGTAATGTTTTCTAAATAATTGCTTTTCAGAGCATTGCTACAAACCAAGGATTTATTAGAACACGTAATTTTATCAACATTTTGGCTGAAAACCTTAGTTGTTAAATTACTCACGTATTCTTAGATGAAAAACGAATTAAATTGACAATCTGTTAAATGTAATAATAGAATTATGACAAAAAATAATAATTATTCTAGTAATAATGTAGATACAGACCTTTAATAAAGATCAATGGTACAAATTCGACATATTTGTGATCAGCTGATTAAAAAAAAACGAAAGCTTAGAAGAATAGTTTTCTATGTATTATTTTCTTCAACGTATTCAATACACAATACGCCTTGGTGGTTGTGGAACATATCAATATCTGATCAATCGAATTTCATCGGAACGTAAACCCATGCACGCAACAAAATAGAGGCATTAGAGGCACACTAATCCGTTGCGCAATTTTGTTGCCAAGGCTTATCTGAAATCGCGGAGAGATGGGTCAAAAAATAGAATCATAAAATCAATTGTTAACTTCAAGTTTTTTTTTTTGGAATCTGAATAAGGGCTGTTATTATTATTATTAAATTATGTAAAGTATTTGATGCATCGCTGAAAATCAGTGAAAGAAAACATGGTGACGAATCCGGTATGTAGAGAACCTTAAAATATGACATACACCAACATGCAATGGGCCTGTATGGTAAATTATGGCTCATCCTTTCTCTGTGAAGGAAGCCCTATTTCCCAGCAGTGGGAACATAACAGCTGATAATGATGATCATAGTTGTGCACGCGTATGCTCTAGTGTTAAATATAACGACACGGAAATCAGAATATTCTTAGGCAATTCACGCTTTACATCGTTTTTGCCTCCGTCACTTTAAGAAACGCTTTATTATTCTAGTATGCTTTTGGGAATTAATTAATATCAGATAATTAACTACTTAGGATAATTACGGTATTAATTAATTAGGTTTGAGTACTCCGCTCTCCTGACTAGTTGGCCCGTGACGGTCACGGGCAGATTTGGAACTAAAGTTAAATTTAAGTTAACTTTAATCAAACTGTAATAATTGTAATTGTAGCTGGGCCAAACGAACGACCTGGTACTATACTTTTTAAATAAAACTATGGTCCACAAACAAACTATTTGTGTTTTCATTTAAATTTATTTACCTCCCCCTATACCTATCTTACAACATGTCCATCGTAATGAGAGTGGCAGGCTATGACATGACATCCCTAATATTAAAGGAATTATACATTTTTAGTACAATGTAGCACAGCATACCCAAGCTATCACAACTCATGGCTTTATTAAACAACGCAGTAAGATGTTCTCCACTATCTGAGAGGCGGGTGTTAGTAATAGATTACGGTGTCATCCCAGCGACCGCTGTCGGCGACCAGCTGCGGACCTGTCACGCCTTCTGCAAACGATTTGATGCTGTAGACTGGACGACGTGACACGGTGCGATTTATGCACGCCCACCCGGGATTTTGGACTCAGTTACCGCTTGGTACCGTAGTCGTTACAACAATTAGTAACTAATGTAACTAATTGATACGTCTGCAGTGACACTTGTTTTTATTTTTTTAAGTAAGTTTACTATTGCCCAATTAAAAGGTATGTAAGAACTCTCACGGCTTTTGCAAATAACTTGATAGAGTCTGTGCGGAAAGCGAACCGTCGTGGCGAAAAATGGAACTACAAAACAATATGATTTTGATTATTATATTAATAGGTTGTATTATTTAGACAGAATTGTGTATCAATTTATTTGACAAAGTGTAGAAATATCAAGAATCATAGTCGCGCTATAATGACGTAACAGTGTTGTCACCATAGCAAATACGTTAAAAAAACACAGTTGCGCCCTCAAATTTTATGACGGTTCTCTTTCCGCACAGACTTTACCCTATTTCTCTTTCTCATACTAGATAACGTGACACGGCGCGATTTATTTACATCCACGTGGGATTTTGGAACCAGTTACTAATTAGTGTCATAACAATTAGACGTTTGCATACTTTGCATTGACACACTCAGTCATATTTTTGTTTTAATAGAATGTATAAACTTAAATGAGACCCGTTAATTTTGATCATCAGTTTTTGGACGTAAAATTTATAGCCAATATCTATTTATTGTCTTGTTTATTTCGTGACAGCATGCAGCATTTAAATTATGATCAATATACCAAACTTATGCTAAATCCTTGTAAACTGTATATAAAATTGTAATTATACATGAATTAACTTTATCAGGAACCCCTCTCAGGTGAAGACGTCCAAGGATTGCCATCTTTCTCAGCCCCGGGCTATTTGGATCCATTGTGAACCCGTGATTTTTTGATGTCATCATCCCATCTTGTGTAAGGTCTTTCTTTTTAGCGCTTGCCTGTTGGGTACGGAGTAACTAGCCAATATGAGTTCATTCTTATTTTAAGCGGTTATGTGCCTTTATTAACTTTTTTATTTATTGTAAAATAGGCTTACGCTTTGCCGCCAACTCGCCTGATGTTAAGCGATGATGCGTCCTACGATGGATCACGCTTGCCTAGAAGAAACCGATTCACTTAACTAAACAAAATCCAAATTAACTCATTTGTATGTGTCTTTATTAGCTTAACAAAATGCAAGCTAACTCACTAAATATTTAGTTAGCCTATAAATAAAACTTCAGTAAATCAGCAATAGACCATTACATATAATATATCTAATGATAAATATCAGTTCAGCTCACTACCATTTTGCGGAATTACCACGTTGAATAGCAACGTTTATACGTATATCCGGATAATACTATACAGTTAAATATATATTACAAAAATGTTTTCATTTACCTTTTTCACAACGTTCTTGCAGTTGTCAGAGCTAAAAAAAACTTGGACAAAGTATGATTTAGCTATGTCTTGGAAGTACCTACTTCTATAATAGTTCTTTTTATACATGTTTAAATTACAAAGTAAGCGATTAGTTTATTTAGTTGAAATTCATCTTGTGGTAAGATTTAAGGAACAGAGAAAACAGAAAATGTAAGCAGAAAATTAATAATAAGCGCGTTGTTAAAAGTAAATTATGCCCGATTCACTTAGAAGCAGTAGAATAAAAAAGTAAGAAACACCTTTATGAACTTTGTTCGTTATAAAAGTAAGTACTTAAAAGTAGATTAAAATTAATCTATAATTACGACGATCTCACAATACCGACTTAGCCAAGTCGAGGGTCTTGGTACACTTAGTATGATTTAAAGGATTAACAAATTGCTTCATTTGGCGACATGTTCTTTGTGTCTGGTAATCTCGACAGGCTTAAAGTTTCAGGAAGAAGCTTAAAAGGGTTCCTTCAAATCATTAATTCAGTAAACGTATTCATTAGTGTAATAAGCTGTGGTTTAAGAGGTTTGACTGTTAATTTAATTGAATACCTAAATGTTAACCATATTAATATGTTACAAATATTAGAATGTACAACGAATGCAAAAAAATATCCATATTACCCGAGAAGTTCATAGGCGGATTTTTATTTCGCGAATAAAATAGATTTTATGCACGAATTGTACACTTTGCTTTTCATTTTAATTGCGAGGAAATGAAATATTGATATTAGTGATCTGAAAATAGAACAATCTTCCATTTTTATTCAACAAAAGTTACGTCTGGATCTTTAATAATACCCTGATCTATAGACCAACTTACTACTTGAAATATATTAGAAACTGAACCTCTTTGAACAATTAAAAAGAGGTTTAGTTTTTTATGCACTAGTGCACTTAAAGCAAAATTGTATGCACTAGAATATAACAAGAAGTTTTAGTCCGCTTACATCGGGCAAGAACTTTAGTAGTGAAAATGTGATAATAGGTCGGGGAAAAAGTCTTTTCGTATTTTGTATGTATAAAGTTGTAGTAAAATCTCATCGGTTGTACTGTTTGTATCTGGCTGGTTTTGATACCATTAAAAATATGACATTTTAAAAAAGGAATATAAAAAGTAAAAAGCAATTTCCCGCCATTTTTCAATTGTTTTTTTGTTCGATAAAATGAGTGAATCTAACGAAGAAATTCAATATATTGTGAAATTTTATTACAAAAAACTGAAAAATGCGACACAAGCCGCGAATAAAATTTGTGACATTTATGGACCTAATGCAGTGTCATCAAGAGTAGCACAATGTTGGTTCAAGCATTTTCAGTCCAGGAATTTTGATGTCAAAGATGCAGTTCGCTCTGGTCGCCCTGTTACGGATAAAGTCGATGCCATTTCTGAAAAAATGGACCAAGATCAGCATATTAGTAGTTACGACGTAGCTGAAGACCTGGGGATTGACCACAAAACAGTTTTGACCCATTTGAAAATAACTGGGTATACAAAAAAACTCGATATTTGGGTGCCACACCAGCTCACTGAAAGAAACCAAATGAATCGTGTACTCATTTGCGATTCTCTATTGAAACGTAAAGAAACCGAACCGTTTTTTAAAAGATTGATCACTGGTGATGCAAAATGGATCACCTACGACAAGAATGTGCGCAAACGATCATGGTCAAAGGGCAGTGAAGCACCACAGACTGTAGCGAAACCCAGATTAACACGTAATAAGGTGATGCTGTGTGTATGATGGGATTGGAAGGGCATCGTTCATTATGAGCATTTACCGCCGGGCAAAACCATCGATTCGGATCTCTACTGCCAACAGCAGATGAGACTCAAACAAGAAATTGAGAAAAAACGGCCGGAATTGATCAACATAAAGAGTGTGGTCTTTCATCATGATAACGCCAGACCGCACACATCTTTGGCCACTCAACAAAAATTTAGAGAGCTTGGTTAGGAAGTGTTAATGCATCCACCACATAGCCCTGACCTTGCACCCTCAGATTTCCACCTGTTTCGATCTCTTCAGAATTCTTTGGGTAGTGTTAGATTAACATCAAGAGAGGACTGTCAAAACTACTTGTTGCATTTTATTGATCAGAATTCCCAAAATTTCTACAGCAACGGGGTCATGTCACTACCTAAAAGATGGCAACAAGTTATCGAACAAAATGGTACATATATATTATAATTAAATGTAATTAAACTTGAAAAAAATATGTCTTGAATTTGTTAATAAAATACGAAGAAACTTTTTCCCCGACCTTATATTAAGAATTCAGTTTAAAAACAGTCGAGTCACGCATGTAAGAAATGAATCGTAACGATATTTAAAACTATGGATTCAAAATTAGTAAACGATATTAATAATAATGAATTGTGCTACCGCATGTGGTAGGTTTTATTCATGATTAGAGTTTAATGAAAACGATTTATTAATGTTAAATCTATAGTTTTAAAGATCGTTGCGACTGCCTGAAATGTTATGTGTTAGGACTATAATACTTTTAGGTATCGTATGTAATTTAATTTATTCTATCATTTATCTCCCTGAGGGTGGCAGTGGCTCTTCGGCTTGGTTGTTCTGTTTGTGAACCTCACGTCTGCATTTGCGGAGCGAAAGCTGAGACAAACGGACACCACGGTCGCAGCTGCACGCGGTGTGCAGGCCGTAGACCCTGACATCATGCCATCAACGACATCCTGAAGCTCGTGCTCTTGTGTCTGCAGAGGTGCCGAGCGTTTTGGAGCCCCCAGGGTTGTCTCGGACAGAGAGCAAATATCCCGACGGACTAACGTTGGTCCCATGGTAGAGAAGACGCTGCCTCGTGTGGGAAGCTACATGCGTGAGCACTTTTGCATCCTGCCATCTCCCCGCTACCCAGCAGTTTGCTGGCGCGGGAGCGGAGGCAGCCGCCAGAGACAAATGCCTCAAATACGCCTGCTTGGGGTCAGCATACGATTTTGTTCCGTTTGTCATCGAGACGGCGGGGCCGTGGTGTGCTGAAGCACGGAAGTTTGTGCTGGACCTGGGGCGCCGCATGAGGTAGAAGGGGCTCGATCCACGATCAGGTTGGTTCCTGACCCAGCGGATTTCCCTCGCAATTCAGTGGGGGAACGCGGCCAGCGTATTGGGGACTTTCCAATTTAAAAAGTCCACCGCGGACCGAGCCCTGACCGCGGTGGACTTTTTGAGTAGGTATAATTAGTATTAATTATTGCTTGACTATTATATTGTATTATAATTTGACCTAAAAATTACATTGTAAACTATTGTATAGTAAAAATAATAAGATGCCAGTATCAGTAATTTCTTTTAAATATTTGAATCCGTTAATAAGCGGTTTTTCTAGCGAAAATAGGTTGTAGTAGTAATTGGCACAATCGCAATGGCATGAAATCCCAACAATTAATTTGAGCTCTCGGTCAAGGGCAACATCATGACAAAACTATAAAATGGGTTAGGGCACTTTCTAGTGCTCGGCTGGCTGGCTGGCTCTAGAGGAAAATCAAAAGTGCAAAAGAAGTAGAAACAAAATTGCCTTGTGGGGAATTACTAAATTCTTCATATCAATAAAAATATAAGTGTATGTTTATTGTGAGTTCGTGCTATTCTAGACAACGATCTATTCCATATAAAATAATAATAATAAATATTAACATATCTAAGTAGGTAAGGTTAATTATTTTATTGTTTCGTTCCTCTGTCTGTTATACAAATACAATCGTAGATCATCAAATCAGCGAACTCCTTCAAAACCATTTGAAACTTTTCCAGCAAAAAGGCTAATTGAATGATATCTGAAATGTTGCCTGTTGTAAAACAGGGAAAAGTTAGTAGAGTATTCTGCTAATTTTATTATTACGAAAGTTTTCCTTGACAAGCTCTACAACATCACGAACAACCAATTATGTGTCGACATGTTGACATTTATATTTGTTGTATGAAAACAAGGTTTAATTGAGAATCATGTATATCATTTATATCTGCTATTTATGTCAGTGTCTCTGTACTAAAATACGCTTTTTGACAAGTTGAGCGTGCAATGTTTGCGACGTAATATGATTAAAAATCTACACTAACATTATAATGAGGTGAAGTTTTGTGACTGTGTTTTTAGGAGGTAGATAATATCTGGATCTACTGAAACTATACCGAAAATTATTTCACTGATACAAAGCTTATTTATCCCTGAGTGACATAAGCTGTACCTATGTTTTATTCAAAATACAAGTAAGTCGTGGGTAAAGCTAGTATAAAATTTTCAGATGACAATAATTAAACCATGACTACCTAATTGAACTGTGCCCCAATGTCATTAGACAACTAACAAGAATTCATATTAACATTGTTATGCGTTTCAAAAAATTCATCATAAAAAGGTTAAGGTTAAACAGTTTTATATTGCCAGTAGAAAATAACGCAAGTAGGGTTAAAATAAATACAAACAATAAAAATGTTATAGTATTGATCACAGAGGCTCCCGACTTACTCAGAGCATGTGTGACTGGAGCCAATGGCTTCTCCTATTTATGATTTACTAATAATACCGATACCACATACCACACCACATAGATACCACAGTGCCTAAAGACAAAGGTATTTGACCAGTGAGTGTTGCCAGTGATGACATATAAATATGTAAGATCATACCACTTTAATTTCTAATATAAATATGTAAGATCATACGTAAGATCATACCACTTTAATTTCTAATATAAATATGTAAGATCATACCACATTCACATACATAATATCATACACACGTTCTCACATACATAACACACACCCTCACACACACCCACACATACCAATGTCATTTACACTTTACACTTCCCCCGACCCTCCCATTTACCCGATTCCTAATCATTGTGTACCAAGCATATTATATGTGCCAATAATTAATTTTTTTTTCTTTATTTCTCCTCACATTTAGTAATCTCATATTCTAGTATTATATAATTAGTTTTTTTTGTCTAATAACATCATGTTATTAAATCATGATTGTATTTGTATATTGTCCGGCAGAGGGTATTGTTACGCCATAACACAGGTTAATTCCTAGCTTGGGTAACAAGGCTCTTCATCATGGAATATAGTTTTTGTAAAAACAAACTTTTGTAAAATTATGACCGACAACGTTTGTAGACACCAAATATATTTTCATTTCATTTTCATTTCATTTTCATTTCATTTTCATTTCATTTTCATTTCATTTTCATTTCATTTTCATTTCATTTTCATTTCATTTTCATTTCATTTTCATTTCATTTTCATTTCATTTTCATTTCATTTTCATTTCATTTTCATTTCATTTTCATTTCATTTTCATTTCATTTTCATTTCATTTTCATTTCATTTTCATTTCATTTTCATTTCATTTTCATTTTCATTTCATTTTCATTTCATTTTCATTTCATTTTCATTTCATTTTCATTTCATTTTCATTTCATTTTCATTTCATTTTCATTTCATTTTCATTTCATTTTCATTTCATTTTCATTTCATTTTCATTTCATTTTCATTTCATTTTCATTTCATTTTCATTTCATTTTCATTTCATTTTCATTTCATTTTCATTTCATTTTCATTTCATTTTCATTTCATTTTCATTTCATTTTCATTTCATTTTCATTTCATTTTCATTTCATTTTCATTTCATTTTCATTTCATTTTCATTTCATTTTCATTTCATTTTCATTTCATTTTCATTTCATTTTCATTTCATTTTCATTTCATTTTCATTTCATTTTCATTTCATTTTCATTTCATTTTCATTTCATTTTCATTTCATTTTCATTTCATTTTCATTTCATTTTCATTTCATTTTCATTTCATTTTCATTTCATTTTCATTTCATTTTCATTTCATTTCATTTCATTTTCATTTCATTTTCATTTCATTTTCATTTCATTTTCATTTCATTTTCATTTCATTTTCATTTCATTTTCATTTCATTTTCATTTCATTTTCATTTCATTTTCATTTCATTTTCATTTCATTTTCATTTCATTTTCATTTCATTTTCATTTCATTTTCATTTCATTTTCATTTCATTTTCATTTCATTTTCATTTCATTTTCATTTCATTTTCATTTCATTTTCATTTCATTTTCATTTCATTTTCATTTCATTTTCATTTCATTTTCATTTCATTTTCATTTCATTTTCATTTCATTTTCATTTCATTTTCATTTTCATTTCATTTTCATTTCATTTTCATTTCATTTTCATTTCATTTTCATTTCATTTTCATTTCATTTTCATTTCATTTTCATTTCATTTTCATTTCATTTTCATTTCATTTTCATTTCATTTTCATTTCATTTTCATTTCATTTTCATTTCATTTTCATTTCATTTTCATTTCATTTTCATTTCATTTTCATTTCATTTTCATTTCATTTTCATTTCATTTTCATTTCATTTTCATTTCATTTTCATTTCATTTTCATTTCATTTTCATTTCATTTTCATTTCATTTTCATTTCATTTTCATTTCATTTTCATTTCATTTTCATTTCATTTTCATTTCATTTTCATTTCATTTTCATTTCATTTTCATTTCATTTTCATTTCATTTTCATTTCATTTTCATTTCATTTTCATTTCATTTTCATTTCATTTTCATTTCATTTTCATTTCATTTTCATTTCATTTTCATTTCATTTTCATTTCATTTTCATTTCATTTTCATTTCATTTCATTTCATTTTCATTTCATTTTCATTTCATTTTCATTTCATTTCATTTTCATTTCATTTTCATTTCATTTTCATTTCATTTTCATTTCATTTTCATTTCATTTTCATTTCATTTTCATTTCATTTTCATTTCATTTTCATTTCATTTTCATTTCATTTTCATTTCATTTTCATTTCATTTTCATTTCATTTTCATTTCATTTTCATTTCATTTTCATTTCATTTTCATTTTCATTTCATTTTCATTTCATTTTCATTTCATTTTCATTTCATTTTCATTTCATTTTCATTTCATTTTCATTTCATTTTCATTTCATTTTCATTTCATTTTCATTTCATTTTCATTTCATTTTCATTTCATTTCATTTCATTTTCATTTCATTTTCATTTCATTTTCATTTCATTTTCATTTCATTTTCATTTCATTTTCATTTCATTTTCATTTCATTTTCATTTCATTTTCATTTCATTTTCATTTCATTTTCATTTCATTTTCATTTCATTTCATTTCATTTTCATTTCATTTTCATTTCATTTTCATTTCATTTCATTTTCATTTCATTTTCATTTCATTTTCATTTCATTTTCATTTCATTTTCATTTCATTTTCATTTCATTTTCATTTCATTTTCATTTCATTTTCATTTCATTTTCATTTCATTTTCATTTCATTTTCATTTCATTTTCATTTCATTTTCATTTTCATTTCATTTTCATTTCATTTTCATTTCATTTTCATTTCATTTTCATTTCATTTTCATTTTCATTTCATTTTCATTTCATTTTCATTTCATTTTCATTTCATTTTCATTTCATTTTCATTTCATTTTCATTTCATTTTCATTTCATTTCATTTCATTTTCATTTCATTTTCATTTCATTTTCATTTCATTTTCATTTCATTTTCATTTCATTTTCATTTCATTTTCATTTCATTTTCATTTCATTTTCATTTCATTTTCATTTCATTTTCATTTCATTTTCATTTCATTTTCATTTCATTTTCATTTCATTTTCATTTCATTTTCATTTCATTTTCATTTCATTTTCATTTCATTTTCATTTCATTTTCATTTCATATGGTACTGAGACGTGGTCCTTAACTGTTGGTCTTTTGGAAAAACTCAGGGTCACACAACGGGCAATGGAGAGAGCTATGCTCGGAGTTTCTTTACGCGATAAAATTCGGAACATAGATATTCGCCAAAGAACCAGGGTCACCGACATAGGTATTAAAATCTACAAGTTGAAGTGGCAATGGGCAGGCCACATCGCTCGAAGAACTGATAACCGATGGGGAAGAAAGGTTCTTGAGTGGAGACCGCGAACAGGAAGACGCAGCGTAGGTAGGCCTCCCACTAGGTGGACCGACGACATTGTGAGAGTCGCGGGCATCCAGTGGATGCAGATGGCAGGATGTCGTTCAGTGTGGAGGTTAAAGGGGGAGGCCTATGTTCAGCAGTGGACGTCTTCTGGCTGATGATGATGATGATGAATAATACCGAAACAGAAATATAGCATTGAAATATTAGGTAAAATAAATATTAAGAACAATTTAGAATTTTGATCGCTGTGCCAATAAGTAGCCACTAATAAGTGTAGTAATAACGATACAAATAAATAAAAAACATGGTCAAATTGGAATAGAACTCAATATTAAAACCGCTGGAGATTTGAATCAAACAAAGCTTAGAACAACCACAAAAAAGTCTTACTTTACAATGATACAGACATTAATTAATAATTATATATGTTACTAATGTGTATAATTATTGTGTAATCGTATTACACAGCTCGAAACGAATAAACCAAAACATTTTCTCTGTTTCTTTTCTGCTCTATATCGTAGTTAAACTGAGAACAAAAGCAAGAGGCACTTCAAAATAGCTCTTCAAAATTAGTAAAAAATCTTCAAAGCATTTTTTTTATTCTATGCAGCTATGAAGACATAATTTGACGTTACCCGACACCGTTTTGTAATCTGCATTTGACATGATAAAGGCCCCTTCTTTACCACCCTGCGGGAGTAAGCTTCCTTTCCAACTTTAGTCATTACCATGAAAAATATATATTTTATTTTCGTGTTGCATGGAAAGGGACGTAAATAATAAGCAAATGAGATCTCATTACTAACGCTTCATCGAAATATTCTTTATTTCAATAAGGTCTAATTATAGAACTAAACTAATTAATGGTTGGAGACGCAGTTCTTAAACTGTTTTTTTAGTTTTTTTATTCCATTGGAAATTACTCAAAATATGTGAAAACCACGTCAGTTTCGACAATAAAGGTTCTTTCGTTCTTCAAAATTCCGATTATCTATTTTATTTATTAAATAATTTAAACACATAATTATGATATTTTCTTTTATACGATACCTACCTTGAATACGAGGCAATCTAGTTTAAATGAGTGCGCCGCCATAGCATGTACCTTCCTACTAGTCCTAATATTTCTGTTATATTTTATTTTATAAATCAAATAATGTAAAGCGTGATTTATAACGATTCCGTCAACAACATAAGCATGTAGTTTTTATACAAAACTTTAGATAAATCACTGATTTTACACAAAAAATATGTAATTGCATTTTCCAAAGATGGCTGCAATTTATTCAAAAAACGGAAAATGGCGGTGCAAGCAGAGACTGTAAGTTAATGCTTATAATTAAATATCTTATATAGT
Organism: Agriopis leucophaearia; assembly: GCA_949125355.1. Taxonomy (NCBI): domain Eukaryota; kingdom Metazoa; phylum Arthropoda; class Insecta; order Lepidoptera; family Geometridae; genus Agriopis; species Agriopis leucophaearia. The sequence goes on from OX421267.1 coordinate 7,275,592, forward strand.
TATTTTATAAAATCTGTGAGTTTGTAGTAATGAAGATATTTTTATAATCTCTAAATACTAATATTCGTTTGATCGCGCAAAGTAGTGTAAGTAAGTAGGTACATAATTAGACAACCTAACCTACCTATTACTTTAACAATTCAAATTAAAAAAAATGCAGTGTGAGAGCATTTCAATTTAATAGGACTTACAAAAAGACATTATCTTTATTATAGTAGAGCAATGACTCCAAGTTGCAGCACCATTTATTTATATAAAAATAAGGCTGCGATAACCTAGCGTCTCGCTTGCAAGGAAATGGTATAATATATTTTCTAAGTTATCTACAAACACACATATCGTCTGTGTGTGCAACGGAAATGTGCAGAGACACTCAGAGACGTTTATTTACAAACACATTGGTAAATCAGAAGGTATATTTAATACTATGGATAGAATTCATCGCTCAAAAATATTCAAACCAAAAATTGTCTTAAGGGCAAAAATACTTTTTTAACACGCTTTGATTAGCTTTGTATGTATCTATGTAAGTTTGTATCTATATAACAGAATCTTTGAAAGTGATTTTCACCCCTTTCAACACGACGGATTGGCTGGAAACTTTGCTCACTTATCAAGGACCGATGACAATGCAATAATTTAAATATGTACTTTGTCCCATTATCCTTAGCAGGATCTTTAGGATTAGCGAGTTTCAAGCGTGTTTTTTAGTTTTTCAAATTTAGATTATAAAATTACTGTCCACTTTTGAATAATGTGCTTCGGTCATTTTACGACGTAAATATTTTAAAATACTTATACTGAGAATAAATCAATTTTTGTGTTGATATTTTTTGTAATTACCAGAATGTAATTGAATTGGAAAAATTGTTTATTCCATTTTATGTGGTCAGAACATATTTAAAAAAAAAACCTACTGAATATTTACTTTGCAAAATAACCGAAGTACATTTTTCAAAAGTAGATAGTAACTCTCTTTCTCTTCCCGACTATGAATCCCACATGGTGGTGGGGTCAGCCTTCCTTACTTTTCTCCTCCACTTCGCTCTATTCTCGACATCGTCTTCGGAAACGTTACACTCGCTCATATCTTTTAGCACGACATCCTTCCACCTTGTCTTGGGTCTGCCTCTGGATCTTTGACCGGGGATGGAAAGTTGCAGTGCCATGTTTCCAACGTAGTCAGCTGGTCTCCTCTTTACGTGACCATACCATCGCAGCCTACTCTCCTGCAAAAGTAGACAGTAACTAATATACATTAAAAATATATTCTGGGTACTTATTTTTTTTTATCACTTTCAAAATCTCCTGACATCAAAATAGAGTTTGGTCAAAAGTGCAAAAATAAAGTCGTGTGGTAGAATAAAAATTACGATTTATTACATTAAAAGCTGAATCTGGTGTAAATCAAATTAGTAAAGTTTTCGAAGGCATCTATTTTACCTGAGTACGACGTGTGAAAACTTGAGAAAAGTTATATTAGAGAAGTTAATGATTTGAAGACAACCTACAGACATCCTTCACGTCTGGATGCAACTACTAAATACATCGGCCACGAGAGAAATGGATCCATTGAAATAACTAAGTGCTTTTTTTTTTTCAAGTTTTTATTTAGACATTTTTTATGATACATCTCTTTCGCATATATTTCTTTAAGCCTGAGCTCGGCCAAAGACATAGAAAATATTTTTTCTCCTTCTCTTTTCTGTGGCCAAAGCTATCTTTTTCGTAGGTATGTTTTCAACATATTTTTTTTAAGATAAAAAAAATATCAAGTCCTGTGTCTCTTAGTGTTAAATAACTAATTGGGAATTATCTTTAGAATGACATTGCAAATGGTATTGAAGCAATTTTCGTGTTGATATTTTCTAGGTTGGCAGAGATCGAAAAAACTAGTTTTTTATTTTATTTTGAATCTCCTCCACGTGTGAAAAAAATAGCTGGCGGGTGAGATGTGACTTGTCGCATTTCACCGACCAACTATCTCTTTGATCGCCTGAACTTTTGGCACCTTTGACAGAGACTGGCAGGCGCCAGCTCAAAACCTCTAACATTGGAAAAGTCAAGGTACGGGCTTTGCCCAACAGTGGGACTCCCTAGTAAGAAGTCAATAAGCTTGTTGTAATTTTTGTATGAGCGATAGTGGCCGTCTGGTATATATATAGGCGCTTTACAATGTCAGCACCTGGTTCGATCCTCGGCCGTGTACCAATAATAATAATAATATTTAGGACCTCAATAAATTATGTGCAGTTTCAACACCACCGCTAAAAAAATTGTGAAGCAAAACATCGTGAGGAACCGGAACTTCAAAACTTCTTAGACATAATTATGTTATTCACCAAAATGCATTGAGCCAGCATGATTTGTATTAGAGGACTCTAATACATCATGCTGGCTCAGGATGGACATCCTTTCTCTCTCAGAGAAGGTCTGTGTCCTAGCAGTGGGGGAACATGATAAGCTGATAATGATAATGATGAATTTTCGTGATACTTAATGGATATGATTATACTTATCAAATCTTAAAGTACTTTTAAACCTGAAACGTAAAGCTCTAAAGTTACTCGAGGTAGATATATTTCACGATGACCTGTTCAAACAGATCACTCCAGCCTGATGTTTGTATTTGCCTCAAATCGTTCCATCGCGTGCATGTTGCGGCCTAAGTATCAAACTCAAGGAACAAAGCCGACTAAGTCTTGTATTATGCAAACAAGCATCATGTAAGGCGTGGATTTATGAGCGAACTTCGTTGCGAGACTCCCAAGCTTCCCCCGTGAGAGTACTGTTCTAGAAAAGTTGAACAGTAAGGATAAATAGGTCAGTGCAGGCAACATGTTAATTAAACTAGATTATGATTTGAAATTTCGTATTATTAGTGTGATTTGTCATTGTCACACAAAATTCAAACACCTGACTTCAACTTTTCAAGTGTTGATATTATGAAACAAGTGATTTTAGGGTTCCGTAATCAAATGGTAAAACGGGATCTTATTATTAAGCCGCCGCTGCTGTCTGTCTGTCTGTCCGTCTGTCACCAGGCTGTATCTCATGAAGCGTGATAGTTAGACAGTTGTTTTTTTTTTATTTCCTTCTGCTTAATATATTTCAAAATATAAGAAAAATTAAACCCCCATTGAAACCTACTTACAGGGTAATTTTCACAACACTACAATATCACGCCCAGGGTGTCACCCATCCAAATACCGACCGCGCCCGACGTTGCTTAACTTCGGTGATCGTACGAGAACCGGTGGTAAGCAGAAATTGGTCACTGACTCGCACTTAGCCCGTCTTCATTGTTTTTTGTATTACTTTAGAGCTATAATCATGTAAAGTGTGACGCTTGTACATATTACCGTTTTCACATTAGAGTAAATACAAAAATACGTTTAGTAAAAACGTTTGTTGTATAGGGACCCTTAAGTTTTTACTTTTTGACTTTATTATTATTTCTTAGTTAATTCGACGTAACATTACATATTCTGTGAAAATTACAACTGGCTATCTATAACAATTCGAAAGATACAGCCGTTAAAAGGTAGGACGGACAGACAGACAGACAGACATCGCAGGCTTAGAAATTAAGGTCCCGTTTACACCCTTTGGGAACGTCCAGAATTCAGTTAAAAATAAATAAACGTTATGATTGTGGGCCGCTGAACTAACCTGAAATATGAAATTTTACAAGTTCCCATACTGTTTTCATATGTCAGTACCTCACACTATTGCTCCATATATTCATATTTGGGGTTAGTGAGGTACGGAGACGCTCCCTCAGGCTTGGATGAGTATAGGTACCTACGCATGAATGACAATTGTACATAATTTAACCGTTTGGCAGCATTCTCGTATTGTTCGCCTAAGTTTTATTTAAGGCGTAGACATTCCTTCAGAAACCGTAGATTTTTTGGGATAAAAAAAAACATATAAATAAAATAAATAAATAAATATCTGGGACATTATTGCACACATGGTCATCTGACCCCAAACTAAGCAAAGCTTGTAATATGGCTGCCAGAGACTGATATACATACATATATATTTTTAAATACATACTTAAATAGATATTTACACCCAGACATAGAACAAACACAAATGTTCATCACACAAATGTTTGTCCTAGATGGGAATCGAACCCACGACCCCAAGCACAGAAGTTAGGTTTACTACCAACTGAGCCACCGGGGCAGTCAAAACCACCACACCATGTATGTACACCATCCGGCCCTCTATTTCTATGCAAAAAAGTACGTGTCCTTGGTTTTTTGCTCTGTTACTGCGTGCAAGATGAACAAACAATCTAACCAAGAAACAAGCACAGTTTCGCATTCATAATAGGTTTTTAAGGCAACTTATGATGTGAAATATTGAAAGTTTTTGGTATTAAATAATTTAAAAAAAAAATATATATATAGTATGTTAACAATTCTAGCATAGTTATCAAAAAATCAAATTTAAAGTACTTATTTATCTATAATTACCTATAAGAAATTTATTGCTGTGCGTTAATCTTGCAAAAACTCGAAAATGGCTTGACCTATATTGAGGTGGTTTAGTTTAGTTTAGTTTTTTTTTTTTTTTAAACATGACATTTTTAACATGAAATTTAGCTTGGACAGGACGTTTATCGGGTCATCAAGTTGAAAATGAAACCGGATAATAATAATTCCACTAACATTATCTACCATCACAACAGAGATTACCCATGTTTCGGCAAAATAAATATTTTGAATTTGCACATTTATTTCACACACTCTAATAAAAAACACAATCTAATAAAAATTGGAATAAATTAAAAAACAAAATAATAAGTAAAACAACTAGCTATTAATATTTTTAAATAAAATTTATGTAATAAAATTCTCATTATAGTCATCGGCTTTTATGCCCCTGTCCCATAGGTCAGTAAAATTTTCACAATGTCAAAAACGCTTTTAAATTTTCAGTTGACAGAAATGTGTGGAGAAATGGAGCGCGCCTTAGTGCGGCTGTGATCCACGTGGAAAAACTTGGGCAATTTCCCACGCCTATTAACCGAAAACCCGGGTTCGCCTGGCACGAACAAAGTTTATAATAAGTTGTGCAAATGCATGGAGTCGACCGATTTTCTGAGCACCTAGCAACAAATAGCGAGCGGGTGGGTTCACACAACCACAAAAACATTCTTATAATAACCTTACATATAATTTTGTCTTGCTCTCTCATTAGCCGAGAGAGCGAGTCAAGGCACAATATAAGGTTATTATAAAATTGTTTTTGAGATTATGGTAGCCCACCTATAGTAGAGTGTCTGACAAAGATTCCTAAGGCAAACTGATTACATTTTATCAGACGAATTCTAGGTTTATAAAGACCATTAATTACTTGTTTGCCAACCAAAGACTTTCTATAACTAGACATTTAATGCAGGGTGAACATGTTCAGACACATCATCAGTTGACCACTACTGATATAAAAAAACACGCCCACTGATTCAACTGAACCTCACGTCATTTCCGACCAATACCGTAGGTACGCCATCACTATGCTTTGTTTACATTTTGAACTGACGTTGAATGGGCCAATTAGCATTTAGTAACCCCTCACCCCGTCCCTCAGGTATTTGACTGAATTGTTTCCATTGAAAATAATCGTAACTACAAGTCTGGGCTACGTAGTAGCTATACCTTGTCTGTGTTGCCAACCAACAAATTTTGTATTAGTTATTAGAAGGTTAATCTGCCGTCTTATTGAATCAACTGTACAGTTTTATAAGACTTCGTGAGGGGGCGTCAGTAGATCTCATAAAGGCCTGGTCACACCATTTCACTTGCTGTCCATGTCCGTTGCGGGTGCAGTACATGTGTATTAGTAATCTATGAAGACGGTAAATATCCCGTAAATAATCATATAACTGTAGTGAACAACCGTGATAGTTTAAAACAGTGTTTTAATCTATGAAGATCTATAAAAACTACATTTTGCAGCCTCTGTGACGCCTATCATAGTGTTTCATACCTTACTAGTTCATATTTACTGCACCCACGACGAACATGGACTGCACTCAGATTTTATATGGATAAGTGTACCACAACACCTGGTGAAATATGAATGTAAAAATTATGCCAGCGGGACCAAGGCCATGCTCCGTTGCCATAAAATTTTTAGGAGTTCAGTTTGTTTGAATAGACTGGCAGGGTGTAATGCTTAGTACCCCCCAAACTGGACGTCAGTGCAGGTCATATCACTTCCCACTTATAATTACATAATTTTTATTGTATTCGTCTATTATGGTTTCGTTTCTTTTTAGTGTTCCATAGTACTACAAGGAACCCTTGTAAGTTTGTTTTGTCCGTCCGCCTGTCAGTGTGTCCACCTGTCCGTGTCCGCCTGTTTTACTACTTTTTAACTCCTTTACTTTATATTTGCCACCCTGAAAAGTCATATTAAAAACCTTTAGTCAATATTTTTTCAAACATTTTTTGAAACAATTATTTTTTTCTTTGACTAAACCATGAAAAGTATATTATATGATTTCAGGATAACCCATCTCTGAAATTTAACTTAGTTCACCGACAAATTTTTCTACAACCACCATTTTCTGAACTATGAATGTAACCATAGTTATATGGCTTTATGCAGAAATCTACAATATCCGTATGCGTGGCTCGAAACGCTCTTGGCCAGTTATTTTACTAATACATGATTCACGCTCAATACTCATGCGCAGCATAGATTGTGACGCTTTTCATAACATTTCATACCTTATTAGTCATCGTGTGCTGAACTGTACTGCAACTAGATTCAGTGTGACCAGGCCCTAATAAGAAACGCTGTACTGTATCTGTTTCGATCCCTTGTCAGCCACTTAGTCGTCAACGATTAATTAGTTCGTTACTTGAACTTGTGCGGTTCATTAAACTGATAACTTGTAGGTATTCATAGGAAACCATTCCAACGATAATGAACTGGTAGGTAATTGAAGTATGTTGTTTGTTTGATAATAATTGATCGGTGTTACTTTTTATTTATAGTTATTTGTTATGTAAGGTTGCGAAGTTGGTATTTAGCGCAAGTACTTGAAAATTAATTGAAACCTGAACAAGCGAATGATTCTAGGATTGATTCAAATATACCATCCTGAGCGTAGCGAGGGTTTCAAAAGTAGGAGTCGCAGAATAACTTTGCTGCCGAGCGAATCACAAACTTTTTACCTCACTTGCTGTAGCAAGGAAAATGCTAGGCACAGTACCGCTTCCAATAACTATGCAGGTGTTAAATGTATATCTTCGTCGCTGCTGGATTTGCTCATAGTTTATGATTAGTTACAATTTTACCAAAAAACAAAACAAAATGATAGAAAGTGAATTGAATAAAAAGAAGAAAATTTAAAAACAGTTTTTTGTTTTCACAGTCGTAGTGCGAATATGCTGGATAGTGCTTGGCCAGTTATTATAACCGGCCAAGTGCTAGTCGGACTCGCGCGGACTCGTGGGACTTTATTTATAAATCTGATAGTAGCAACCCTAGCCCTCTGACCGATAGTAGGCATTGAATTCAAGGACACTTTGGCTAATACATTTCTATACTGTCGCGTAGATATGTGTAGTAGGTATTGCAATGTAATTTTTTGCCAACCGTAAATAATCTGTTGCTGTTTTTAGTTGCTAACCCAAGTGCTTAATGACCGGACGTCACAGGGGTACCTACGTCACCTCTACAAAAATAGGTTAATTTTATAAATTGGTTAAAAAGTGCCATTTTCCGTGCGCCACCGCCATCAATTATTTACCGGCCGTCAGAGTACGGTCACTCGTTAAAAATGTAACCTCAGATGGTAGAAAAAGCATGAATCCATATTTAAACACGAATAAATAATATCCCCGAAATAATTACCTGATACTTTAACGAATATTTCACCATTTACCCCGTAACTACACGTTAATGAAGGCAAATATTTCGATCGATTGCAAATTATCACGTAAATTATTGTCCGTTGTCTAAAAGAACGATTTATTCGCAGTACTACCACTGGAGTTATTGAAATATATGTCCCAAAAGACAATGCTCCATTCTGATAATAATCGCAAAGGAGATTAAGCTCTATCAAGGAGTTGAAATGGTATAGATTTCTGTGTACATTTTGATCAACAATGAAAAAACAACGTAAATGGATATTACGGTAAAATTCGAATAAGAGACAGCCAAATAGGAATGAGTCGTTTCACATTGAGGCATAAATCGTACACAATGGTATTTGCATTTATTGAGTACGTATTTATCGTGCTATTGTTTGGTAGAGTATTATTTTGGTTTTGTTTCAGAATGCCAAGACAAAGGATACAATATAATATTATAAACTAAATCATATTAAATAATTTTTGTCAGAACATGTTTGGTACACATACATACAAAGTAGCATACAGGGTTATTCAAATTTAAAAAAAACATCGATTTTCGCAAGTACCGTTTTCCTTTACAATAATTACCCGGCCTAGCTACAAGGGTTATAATGAAACTATTTAAAATTTGGATTTCCCGCCATGGGTAAAAGGGCTGTCAAGGCATTTTTGTAAGAAATCCGCTGTAGCCAGGGGTGCGTTTACGGACTCGACGAATTTTTCACCGGTGATAAATTAAACTAACGGAGGTTCGCTGAACGGCGTCATAGCTTTATGTCATATATGTCAATACTAGCTGTCAAATTCAATAATAAATAAATGTCAAGTAAAATATAGTAAAATAAAATGGTATATAATAGTAAAATATCAAATATCAATCTATCATTATATAGATATAAAATTTTATTTTAAATAAAAACATCTACAACAAAAAGATTCGAACAAAATAATATCAAAAACGGCTTAACCTCCTCAACAGCTGTCAATCTGACAGCAGGCGAAAATTTAGCGACCTCAAAAGGTAGATAAAATTTATTCTAGTCAGGCGAAAACTTATATCAGCGGACGCCCGTAAACGGGCAGTTTAAATTTTCGCCGGTATAATTTTTCACCTCGTGGAGTCCCAAAACGGGTGTTTTAACGTTCATCCAGTATAAGTTTTAGTCTGGATAAGTGCCGTAAACGCATCCCAGTTGAACACATGCACACGATACGTCAAAATATAACTACATAGGAAGGAATGCAGTAATTCGTCAAGATTAGTATTATTTCAAAAGGTTATGAACGCCATTTTGATATAGTTTAAAATTGACCTTCTCGTGGTGCAATACGGTTCAGTTCCCCTTGAATTTTGTGCAATTATTTTGGTAAATGTTGCTAGTTCAAAAAATCTGCACGATTATTGTGCGGTTTATAATACTAGTAGAGAAATAAAGACCGTATCGTAAATTAACTTACGTCATTATTAAAACAGTTCTACCTTAAACTGCACGAAAAAAGGGTTCGTAAAGTTTTTAAGTTAAAGAGTTTTTCAACAATTTTGTTTATTTTATTAACAAAAATTGTGTATTAACGCATGTGATTGTGTTATACTAGTGAATTATTATCCTTTAAATAATATTAAGGTAAGTAGGTTTGCATGAGTGTGGGCAAACAATAGGAAGCAAAAAAAAATTCGGTTTTGCCCCAAAACTCCGCACAAACTTAGCTAGATAAGTTTCCATGACCTTAATAGGTCATGCTTTGACCATGATATCGATTTAGGCTATGTTTAGAGCTCGTTTTATGTGACTTTAAATAGGTAGAAAAATAAATATTATTTGATAAGGTTAAATGCAATTTCCATGCGAAGCCATTAAAAATAAAAATGATATTATAAAATTTAGAATGTGGTATCACAGCTAGTGATGGGAAACTTTTGTGTGCAGTTTTAATTTTATCGATAACCTGTTAATGTATACCTCATAAAATATTTTATGGTAAAACTTGCCCTAGTCGTTTAAAAAAATTACAAACTCTTATTTAACTTGCATCGTAGGTATGTCTGTCAGCTTCCCGATTCAAAATTTGTAATCCATTTTTCAAGCACGTTTCAGTTGCACTAAGTAAATTTGATGTTTGTAAAATAATATGGTGGTACTTAGCTGGCCTGATGATGGAGCCAGAAAGGTAGGCCATAGTACTACTACATACTTTTACTTATTACTCCGTCGTGTTTGGACTCGTTGAATTCATTTTGATAGGGACTATTAGACCAAAAAGACAAAAACAATATTTTTTGTCTGTCTAATAATTCATAGATTTACTGACGACTTGCAGCGCCCCGTGGTTTCACCCGCTATCCTATAGGAACTGCTATTTATTCGGGATAAAAACTATGAGTCAATCCAGAATATAAGCTACCTCCATACCAAATTTTATTTTAATCTATTCACTTATTACAGAATTAAGTGGGAACAAACATATTAATACGCAGACTTTCTTATTTATAATAATAGTGTGATAACGTTATTGTCTACATCTACATAATAAGACAAATGAATAATAACACAATAAAGTTTAATCTTCAAAAAATACTCCTAAAGTAGGTATTGTAGGAAATGTAAGAAAAATCTAAAATTTACGATATCGATAAAATTATGGTAACCACTATTATTGTCAACGGCTTGTCAAGGGCTGATAATTAAAACACGGTGAAATCACAAAACTATCAACAATTTAGACTTTATCGGTGAAAGGAAATTCCTCCTTTTTTTAATTAAAATCTTTACTAGCTCTACCACACGTAATTACAGCGCAAGACGGCATTGTGGATAAATCCGATGGAGCAGCATACGAACTCGAATTCAGTTAGCAACTACGATGCGGAGTTTGTCGCGTTGACGTGCATACTAATGTTCACTCGTATGCCTCGTAACAAATGTTCCATCTCTTTTCCGTTCTATACCCTTCTCTTTTCTGTGGGTAAAACGTTCGACTCTAATAGCCAAGAGAAAATTTTCTCTTTCCCTCCTGTTCCGTCAGAAGGCGGTCCGTGGTACGTGGTACGTCCGTCTGTTACCGCTTTAAGGCGTTTTGGCTGTAGGTTCCAACCTACTTGCATACATACACGCAAATTTCGATGCTATCTTTTTTTTTGGTAAAAAAACTCGTGCCCCACAACAATCAATAGACAAGGCCAATTAGATCAATGTTTTTTTTATCTAGGCATGGCGTGAGCTGTACAAACGAACAAAATGAAATTAAACTAATAACTATTGTTACTGCCAACGAAATATTTTTAAAACGTCTCTCTTTTTTTTGTTAGTTAAAAACAGTCAATGTTTCGAGTTTTTTTTTTCTCCTGAGAGGATTTTGGCGTCACATGTCTTTTGCATTTGCTAGTGGAAAATATTCTGAGTATCTTCTAGTCGCGAGTGAAACGATTTCTTCTAGGTAAGCGTGCTCCATCGTAGACCCATCGATTACTCCATGCATCATCGCGCGATATGGCGATTAAGCTCAAGCCTATCATACCATAATAATAAAAAACAAGTTTTGTAAAATATATCGCCAAACAAGCCACAGCCAAAGTAAATCAAAGTACTCACGGTCACGTCCAAGTTCGTCAAATACTAGGGCAGTAAACTGATGAATATAAACTCATATCATTTTCCCAAACTCAATCAACACGCTAATGAACATTAATAATTAACATTAACATTATCTATCGTTATTGCACACTGATACTTAAAATAGTAGATTAGTAGCCAAGGGCTGTAAGGCATCAAGTGCAGCCCGAGATATTTAGGCGCACGAGCGCAGCGAGGGCGCCTATAGTTCGAGGGTGCAATTGATGCTTACACCCGAGCTAACTACTCTGCTTCACATCTCGATTGTGAGGTAAGTAGAAAAAAACCGGCATTAATGATGTGATAATGTATGAAAGAGCATCCGTTCCTAATAAGACAAAAAAAAATTAAGGCTTAAATCTCAGAACTTTATTACTCGATTTAAATAAAATTTCTTTAGTATACGTATTAGGTATTTTTAGTTATATTTTTCAATAAGCCTGTTACTTATAACAAATCAAAGATCATTCTCTCAAATAGTTTATTATTATTCTAATTCAAAGTGGGGATGGTAAGACCTGCACTGACGTCCCGCTTGGGGTGTATTTTGCATTACGTGCCAGTCTACCCAAGCCAGCTTGCAAAAAAGAACGGAGTACAACCTTGGATCGCAGGCATAATTTTTCCATTCCATTATGCAAGGTGTTGGTTCTAGACGAGTTCAATGTCAAGATAACGTTGTACTGCCAATTCGTGTTGTCTTCAAGGAATTTTATCAAAGATATTGTTCTTGAATTTACTGACGGAAGTATTGTAATAAGTACATGGTTGGAGTTTATATAATTTCAGTCAATGATATATTCAACAGTGGTTTGTTGGGGTATATAATAAATAAATAAAAACGTTTATTGATATTTATTAAAGGCCTATAGGTACATAAAGATCTTAAAAGGTAGTTATATGTAGTTATATATTATATGTATACAAATATTGTGAAAGAGAGGTGAAAATAAACAAACAATTATGTACCTTAGTGGAACACTGTCCCCCACACTAGGATAACCTGTGTCGTGAGGTCACAGTTTTCAACTCTGGGCATGATTGTCTTCCCCGCAGAGGTGAACTTAAACTAGGTTTTTCATAACAGCGGTGTTGATAACATTAACCATACTAGGCGCGTTGGCGAAGAATGTAAAAGTGACAGTAATAATATTTAATAATATAATCATATTTATATCATTAGGGTTCCGTACCCAAAGGGTTTAAATGGCACCCCATTACTAATACCGCTGTATGTTTGTCCGTCCGTCTGTCCTAACTTTCATAGCTGCATCTTTGAAACCGCAATAGATAGCCAGTTAAAATTTTCAGAGAATAACATGTAATATTACAGCGGATTTACTAAGAAATAATAAAAAAGTCATAAAGTTATTACTAAAGGATACCATAAACTCTTTTTTAACGTATTTTTGTATAAAAACGTAATACGTTCAAGCGTCAAACTTGGCATGAATATAGGACACACTCTACAATTAAAATAATAATACGAAATAATGGCCAAATGAGATTCGGTGACTAATTTCTATTCACCACCAAGTTAAGCAAGGTTGGGCGCGGTTGATAGGTGGATTTGGATGAGTGACCGCCTGGGTGTGATGTTGTCTTTTTGCACTACTTTTGTATTTTGTGGTGGTACGGAACCCTCAGTCTGCGAGCCCGACTCGCACGTAGCTGGTTTTTTAAGGGGGCTCTTTTCGTCAGCAGCAATCAGAAAAACACTTGTTACCATATTACTCCGTCAAATTTAAATACTTATTTCAAATTGACAATTTCTTTGTTTTTAATGATACGATAGATGCCAAGAAATGATTTTGTCACTTTTTAGAAATTTACACTCACTGATTATATATCTTCAATAATGTAAAAATGCACGAGCGAGAGAGCTGAAGACGAGAAGAGCCCCCTTAAGGTGAGTGCGTGCGAGTTTTTCGTATAATGTAAACAAAATGTGTGAAAACCACCATCAGTTTCCATAATAAAAAACCTACTGTCCATTACGTTCACGAATCGCAATCGAAGGCTTTGAATACGTGACGCACACACAAGAAACATATTTTATTCATGACACCTCATCGCTCATACGTGCAATAACAGTTTCTGTTGTACCAATGGGAAGGGAAAGCGGGGAATAAATCCAATTTGTACTGGCGTATATCATGGTCAGGGCGTAGCTTACGATTTATTCACGACTAACATTCTCTCTCACGGGTATGCTCGCATAGATTGAGATTTTTTTGTTCCCAAGTGCTAGATACATCATCTCTTGTTAGTTTCATTGTTTTCTCTTCTATATTGACTTCCCGAATCATTATTTTTTACAGAAAAAAAGACTTTTATTTTGCGTAATTTAACCTCGCATGTTACAGTATTTACAGTTATGTTACCTAAAATTTGGAGGATGTATGTAATCCTATGGTAATTCCTCCTATGGTATTTTTTGTGTTATTATTTGGTTTAAAGATATAAGATATATTTTTACATCGGATAAGAACGTTGGTCCGCTATCTTACATGATGGGAAACGATGGTGCGGTGAAAGATGGAGCACGCTTGCCGAGTAGCTGGAGATGTTGTTGATTATGAACGCTTCAAGGTGACAATGAACTCCAAGATTGTAATTCTGCACAAATACAGACGAAAGCAAAGCATTCCATTGTTTTGCCGTTCTATAAGAAAGAGGAAGCAAAGCGCTTAGGTATACTTCTAAAGTCATGCGTTGGGAGATCATTGCTCTCTTCATTGCCCTCTGTGAGATTTTGAGTTTTTTTCAAAAGGTTAGTATTTAAGGATATCATTATCATTTAAATATTAAATACTAAAGGATGAAACAAAATGTATTTTGTCTTCTACGCAACATTTATTCATAGACGATATCACAACGAAATAGTTCATTTTATAAAAGTAGCAAAGCTGATAAATTGCTAAGTGTTTTAGCAAACAGCTCACCTTCAATCAGATCTCGTCGGATGCAGAACCGTAAAACGTATTGAGGCCTTATTAGGCCTCAATGCGGTACGGTTAACTCATACGGTTTTACGGTAATATTGTCACGATATTCTTCGCAATCGAGTGATTATTTGTCACCAAAATTAACGTTTGAAGTCTGTATACATGCATAAAAAATGTACGTGTGATAATATATCACTTTATTAATATTTCAATTTAAAAAAACTACAAGACTTGGGTGGCGGCGGCATAGAAGGCAAGGGCCCAAACTGTGATATGAGTTTCAAAGTGAGGAAACTCCTGACGCGTGACGTTTCGAGGATGACTGTCTTCACCTCACGCTTGACCCAACCGTCTAGTATGAGAGTAACCGTCTCCTAAGATATTAAATTTGTTGTTATTCATTAATCGGGTATACTAATAAAATACCATAACTAAAATATTGTGGATATGATCTAAGGGTATTTTTGAAGACAAAAAAAGAGTAGGGCTTTTGGAATAAAAATTTGAACATTAACTTAAGAATAAAATAGAAAACGGTAAAAAGCAACATTCATGTTGATATAGGATGGTGGAGAAGATAGAAACACTTGAAAAACTTGTTTTTTTTTTCTTCTCCGCTGTCTTATAAAATATCAACCCGAAAATTGCTTTATACTAATTGCAATGTTATTCCAAAGATCTCCAATCGGTATTTATATTCTCACTCGGTGTTTTTCATCTTTAAATACGCTGAAATACACTAGGGAGTTAGTCGCGCGGTTTTAGATGCCTCATAATTTTGGAGAGTAAAATTTAAAGTCAACCATTATGACACATTATTTTACCTACTTTCTATAATAATTATAGTACGTATCAAAGGTATAAACTGTGCTTATAATAAACCTTTTACAATTTTATTTTTTTACATGTCAATATAATATTTTTCACTCACATTCGGGACTAACAGGCGGGATTTAATCAGCACAATTTTTTTAAGCAATTTCTGTTAAGGAAACTTTAG
The DNA here is from genome assembly GCA_949125355.1 of Agriopis leucophaearia. NCBI lineage: Eukaryota > Metazoa > Arthropoda > Insecta > Lepidoptera > Geometridae > Agriopis > Agriopis leucophaearia. Next base: position 7,291,037 of record OX421267.1, read on the forward strand.
AAGGCCCTTCAATGCGGCATCATAAGCTACTAAGCCAGGTACGTTTTTTTTCTGATAGAAATCATGTTTTGATAAATAATTTAGGTATCCTTGCATTTTTGGAAACCTGTTAACAAAAAGTAAAACATTTTTAAAGAGGAAATCAATAGTGTCACTCAAAAATAGAGCAACCGACATAACATTTCGCATAAATGTACTGCAGTCGTCATACTGAGATATTAGATGATATTAATCTCTTTATGCTCAGTAATTTCACTAATTGTATCATAGATAGTACAGTTCTATCCTCAAGGCCTGATATGTGATAAGTAGGTACAGGGTAGCGTGTTAACGGTGGTGCCGGTGGTGCATGGATTATTAGTAATTTGGAATGTTGTAATTTTTTCAATTGTGTTTAGATCTAAATTTGCTGATCATTAATTATGTTTTGTTTATATAACACGGAAATTACTCACGTATGATTAAGCCGGTTACCCCGACTGCAGACTGTTAAGTTAAAACCGCATTTGGCGGTAGATGAATTGAAATAGATTTCAAGAGTGTGCTCCCGCGGCTCCGTCTCGCATGTTGTATAAACAAAATGTGTGAAAAACTTTCTTTTTGAGATCGGTTCAAAATTGATGCAACCGACATTGTTGAATGTTATAAACAATTTAAAAGATTGACGACTGGCAGTAATTAAACCTGCGCCATTGGAAGTTTTTCAATTGTAACATTTAACATGTTAAATCTTAAAGGTGAAATAACAGATAAAATAAAGTATACTCTGATTTTGTTGAGTAACTATTAATGAAGATTCTCTTTACTTACCTAATAATAAAAGATGCATACTCTCAATAAGTTAAAGTGGCAATGGGCAGGCCACATCGCTCGAAGAACAGATGACCGATGGGGAAGAAAAGTTCTTGAGTGGAGACCACGAACCGGAAGACGCAGCGTAGGTAGGCCTTCCACTAGATGGACCGACGACATTGGAGAGTCGCGGGCATCCAGTGGATGCAGATGGCAGGATGTCGTTCAGTGTGGAGGTTATTAAAGGGGAGGGCTTTATTCAGCAGTGGACGTCTTCTGGCTGATTATGATGATGATGATGACTCTCAATAATCTCGAAAAGTAATTGACGTAGTAGTAGATTTTTTATGGGATTCTTATAAAATTATAGGGCAAACTTAAATTGACAGATTTAACTGTCTAGCATCTGTTGAACTCGCAACTGAAACTGGTACGAGTAACTCGTAGATGTTATTACATTTGAAATGCTAAATCCTAGTCAAATGCTTGTTCGCAATAGCTGTCATCTTGTTCGAGACCAATTACTTATATTAGCCCTGGCCCACGATTCTGTAGGTTATAATTCGATGGCACTCAATTGTCAAATAATTGGCGATCAAACGCAAACCTATTAAAACATAAACAAAATTGCTGAGTACACTTTTAATTGCCAATCTTGGAGCGGTTACACACGGTGCATTCAGCAGCGATGACTGATGAGGACATTTTAAGTACATCGTGACACTACAATTGCACACGTGTGCTAACATCGTTACAACGTGCGATGGTTTCGATGCAAACGTGCGTGCATTGACTTACTGGCTATCGACGAAAGATTGTTCTAAACAAGCATGTTTTACATCACTGTGTCGCGTTTGTATCACGGTATTATTGTTACGAATGTGTTGCGTTTGCAATACAACTGAGCTGCAATCATGCTGCTAAAAAGCTACTACTTTGTGTGTTCCGCTCCTGAGTGACCAACTAATGTCATCATCAGTTGATACATCTTCTTTCACACTATGCAAAGAAAATAAAGAGTTTTTGGCGCCAACATGAAAAAACACTTCGCTTCACGTACTTCTGACTGAAATCGATTAGGCCCATCGGCCTAATTTGTGCGGTCCACGTCAAGAAGTTCATCCCGTATCTTCCCACTATTTCCTTACATGGTTAAAACGTGTCATTTCGTCATTCTTCTAAAACTCCATCGAAGCCTCTAGTAAATGCTCCATCATATTACTAGGACATGACTTGGCCTTGACGTGATTTACTTTGATTGACTCTGACTGTGAATATGACTTGTTTTATGATATTAAGTAAAACTCAAAAAATATTACAATACCTGACAATAGCAAATGCATAAGATGTGCAACGCCAAAATTCTCTCAAAAAGAAATGAGGAAAAAAACACCTAAACTTCATCCGAAAAAGCCCTTATTTGTTCCATTTACTCAAAATCTTGAACAATATTACAACTTCGCCGAGTTTGCCAATTCAGCTACGTTACAATATGCGATTGAAACAAAGTTAAAGTTACCTAAACTTTTAATAATATCTACGCAGTGTCAAGAGAAGTGAAAAATGCAAGAAAAATTGTGATCTTTCGGTGAAGTACTCAAAATTAGTGTTGTTCTCTACCATTGTTTAGTTAGTTGTTTAGTTTCCAATCAGTAACCAACTCGTTCGTAAATACAAAGGACTGTATGTATAAACAGTAGATGTACGAACGAAGTAAACATCCAACAATGCCCAGACCCTTACATTGTGCGTATATTGAATAACAAAGATATAGCGCTTTAAAGAAGTGGCTAAAATACTGTCTTGTTTTTTTAAATCTTTTAAACTGAAAAATATTGAACGGTCAGCTCGTTTAGTTATTAAATAAATGAAAATCTAATTTTAATTCTATTTTACTCAATAATAGAGTCCAAGTCTGTGAAGCTGCACCACATCACAATAGTGAGTATAATATATGTCTTATGTTCATATCTTTTCAAGCAACAGTTGCCTAGTTGTTTGTGTTTGTGATTTTTGAATAACCCCTAAACAACTTTGACGGTCTTGATAAAGTGAAAATACGTTTGAAAAGAAAAGTAAGTATACTTTTTTCTAGTTTTTCCAAAGCTGTGTGAAAATTAGGCATTAAGTTGCCACCTTTATATACGGATTTGCTGAACCCGCGACTTCGTCCACGATTTCTTCAGAAAAAAATAGCCTACTCGTATATCCGTCCTCATGATACATTATATTACCTCCCAAAATTTTATCGAGATCGGTTAAGCCGTTTAGCTGTGATTATGTAGCAAACAGACAGAGTTACTTTCGCATTTATAATATTAGTGTGGATGTACTAATAGTAATTAATACATACTCGTAAATAAATTTAGTTCGATTCTCAATAAATCAATGTTCTCAACGCTTATCCCAAGCGCGGGAATTCCACCATATTTGATGTAGCAGGATACAGCTAAATTATAGCCAAACACCAAGTAGAAGGTGGAAAAAATCATCCACGCTTGCACTTCTAGTAATTCTATGATGAAACAACGGAGTTGTTAGTGAAGTTCCGAAGACAAATAGAATATAAAGCAGAGGCTCGCGTGTGCGCGGCCTATCAATCATCCGAGATGAGAGTGCGGACCGCAGACTGACCCACGCTCCTCAATTTCAGCTAGTGTTGTAATCAGAAGTGGGATAGGAAATTGTAATTAATTACATTGTTTGATATAAATGCGATACTTTTGATAGGCTTTTTGCAAGCAAATCTTGAACAACGTCTAGGCTTTTGTCGTTTGTTTTTACGTATCGCAAAATATGACATTCACATTTCCAATGCTGTAAACTTTTCTTCCTTCTTTTTTTATTTTATTTATTTATTACAATAGTTTGGACAATTAATATCGAAAAACTAAGATTTTTGTATCGATATTTAGCTTCACTACACGCACTGACACAATATTATAGGGCAAACATATATATATTTCAAATAAGCCTTGAAAGCCGCAAGCACGAGTCAAATTGTATAAAAGCCCAGGGTCTTGCATTTTTTGTACGTTAGGATCAGTCAGGATAGTAATTTTGAGGTATAGCTATTAACTCCATTCGCACGACTGACTGCGTTCAAAGACTTTTTACAATTTACTATGGCAGAATTTGACATTTTTGTATTGACTAACGTGATACTGCCAAGACGACGGACATTAAATTGAATTAGGTTGGAGTATTAATCCAACTTAAGATGGGAAACAGACTCGCAAAGTAGATAAACTTGTGGAATTTAATCTGTGATAAATTAGCATCACGGTGCCTTAATTAATTTTGTTAAAGTATCCGTCCAAACTACCAATACGTGCCACCAGATATCTTATTTTTTTACAACCCTCCATACTTTTTTTAAGTAGTTGGGAGACAAGATTAAGTATTGATAAATAAATGAATTTAAATAAATAAATTTCTAAAGATTCTAAAAAATTGTACCAACTCCCTGTGTGATTTGAGATCGGGACAGTAAGAGGTAAACGTTCAGAGTTCTTTTGAGTGCCCAGTGAAAACCTCTAAAGACCGCTGTCCGTGCCGTTTGTCCTAATAATTATACCTAATATTTAATTGTGTATGATTATGTAACAAATTTATTTTTGTTGTACACAATACTTTCTAATATAGTAACATGCCATTAGTTTTTGGACATAAATAAACTCGTGTTAGATTATGTGCACAGAAAAAGATGTGGACCTGCTGTTGGTTGTAAGTTACTTTACTTTTAGCAAATAAATAAATATTTGATATTTGATTTGATACTTTTTTTAAGTAATTGCGAGACAAGATTAAGTAGAAAACTAGAAAACCCCCTAATCGCAGTTCAATGTTTATTACCGAGTCAGCAGTACAAACTCCGCAGCGATAGCGATTATTCCGAAAGCATCAGGCGTGATGACGTCATTAATTCCTCTCTAACGGCCACGATCTCGTCACGGACCATTTGCCGAGCTAGTGTTATCCATAGTGTAATGGTAACACTGACTCCGGTCTTAGCCAAATGCGGCTTAGACAAATGTTACACTTGCACTGATTAATCTGAGACAAGACGTTATATCTGTCTTTGGTAGAGTCTATTAGCTGCATTGCGCTGTTGACTAGCACTTTTTTATAAGTTTTTGGGTTTAGATTATGTAGTATTTACATAGTTCTTGAGTTTCATAGAAGTGTTGCCTCAGGCAACGTCCTAGCAGGAGCTGTTGCAACACCGGTGCGTTCTATGGAGTAGAAAGAAACTAAACCCTCTGTCAGACGTAGAAGCGGGTAATCGATGCGGTTTTAGTAGGTGGTAAAATCCTACATCGCCTAACTGTACCTACAATAAACTTGTTTTTTTTTTTTAAGTTTTTCGTCCGTTACCAAAAAATTAACGTGTAAAAATTAATTTCTCCTATATATATTTTTAGAATACATAACGCTAATTACTATGAAACAATTACAATGTTGCCATCGTTTCACCTGAACAAATAGCTTAGTGTTTCGGTAATAGTACAAAAAGTTCTTTAGTTAAATCTTCTATTAAGTTACTTTTAGCTAAATTGTTAAATAATAAATTAGTTTACTGGTGTTTGATTTATTAAAAACTAGCTGTTGCCTGCGACATGTTTTAATGTAAAAAATATAAGTCCCGATAAACATTAAAACAGACTTGATATTATGTGAACAGAGAAACAACTTTGGTCGTAATTACTGCACTGAGCCACTGGTAATATTGATCAGTCGGCTGACTCAATAATTTGTGTTGATCAGTTGGAAAACGTATGATGAACATATTGATGATTATCGCTGAAATTTGTATTAGCTTTTTACTATTAGTTTGTAGCCTTTTTTCCATCTGGGAAACCATGACCTAAAACTGATCTGTTATGGTAAATTTTTCCGCTTGTCATCAGGCAAGAGACTGATCATGCTCATGGTCACTTAGATCGGACAAAACTTGAAAAGTATTGTATACCTTTTTTCCCCATTATATTTCACCATACATCTCGCCTACTTTACAATATTGTTGTGCGGGTTCATATTAATTTTTTATCATCATCATCATCATTATCATCAGCCATAAGACGTCCACTGCTGAACATAGGCCTCCCCCTTTAACCTCCACACTGAACGACAACCTGCCATCTGCATCCACTGGATGCCCGCGATATTCATTTTTTATCGACTTCAAAAAAGGAGGAAGGTTCTCATTTAGACCCATATGTTCAGTGTCCATGATTAGGTATAATGACAAAATAAAACAGATATGTTTCTATGTTTTGGTACTCCGTAGTTGCGAGTTGCACTAGAGCAGGCTGCCATGGGGTATTAGTTAGTGAAATCCTACATACATTAACCGGGCTATACACCGACCCAGCCGGGTATCTTTAGAATATTCTCCCCCTCCCACCGTTACATAGAAAAAAGATAGCCAAAGATAATAATAATGATATTACCACAATATTACTGAGTTATCATGTCTAGCTGAAAATACACGGTCTATATTTGACAATTAGATGTTTCTTTCACTAAAGAGCTAAGTATTGTCCTGAAGAGTCCCTTAATAAAACCGAAGAAAGCTTAAGTCTCTTTACGCGAAATTTAAGAAAAGATGGTCTAATTTAAACATAGTAACAAGCTCTTTTAGCCGCTTATTCTCAGGTTTAAATTCCTGTTCCGACGCTCACGTTCGTCTTAATGTCTCTTCCTCACCGGATTTATTATACGCTAGTTTTACTAAGCATTTACGTCCAGTCCTAATAAATGTTCGAGGGTATGTATGGTAATGCAATTAGTTGGTTAAGGGCTTAACTCAGCGACCAAGTTCTTTTTTTGTGGTTATTAGCTCATGAATTATTTTAAACTAGTAGGTTGCAAAAATTAAAATAATAAGTATATTTTTCGAGTTTTTGCGAGACCAAGGTTATGTAAAACCAGCTGCGCTCCGCGGATAAACCAGTATTATATACCTCCTTGATGCAACCTGCTTCTACTTAGATGGCAGTATTTTTTTTCTATAATGTAATATGCTAATGGATAGACTTATTCTTGCCGTTCTATACAAAATGTATGGTAAAATGAATTTTCTTCATATTTTAAATCAGTATTTTTTTTTAAATTAAGGTCATGAAAATCGGTCCAGCCGTTCTTGAGTTATACATGGTATAAATAACTAACCCATGGAATAGAGAAGGTTTCCTACCCGACTAACCTGACTTTGTTTTATATATATAAGACGCTAGTCTTTGACTAACTATATGCGCTAGTATATACACAGACCTTTACACCCAAGAGATCAACCCAAAGTCATGATAAAACATAGCCTGTTCCGGTATATTTCGTTAGGTAAGTGTCTTTGGTTGTTTCATGTCTGCCGATATTTTTCGGGATTTTAGATTTGATCCCATATTTCATAATAATGAGTACGACGTCATTTCAGCTTAGTACCATCTTTCTGTGTAACCCAGTATAGGTATATTTGTATTTGTGAGCTAAGAGAGCAACTTATAATAATGAACAGTGTTGGTTGCGCTTGGGCAAACAGCGGCACCAAAATTATTATCTTCCGACGAGTACCCGCTAGAACTTAAAACGCAGTAGCCGCATGATTTCCAGATACTCAATTTTGTAGAAACCTATTTTTGACATTCCGTTAATAGCACAGAAAATAATTTATTTTTGTTTAAATTAGAACGGCTGTCAAGGCATTTTTGCCACTTGCACCCATATAAACTCATAGCAACTGTATTAGAGTCTGTGCGGAAAGAGAACCGTCGTGGCGAAAAATGGAACTACAAAACAATATGATTTTGATTATTATATGGCAGCCCAGCCCAGCCATCTGTCAAATGTCAAACTATACTTCGTGGTATTTACGTGACGGATACAGCTTTGTTTTGTGTTGTTTTTAAGTGAATTTTGCATAAAATTATGTCTAAAAGGGGAAAATCGTTACGAAGTTCCACAAGGGCAATAATATTTAATATTATACAGTTTTGTCAACGAGAAAAAGTGGCAAAACACACCATACGTCATAACCACCATACGCTATAATGACGTAACAGTGTTGTCACCATAGCAAATACGTTAAAAAAACACAGTGGCGCCCTCAAATTTTATGACGGTTCTCTTTCCGCACAGACTATAGCAACTATGACGCGGAGTTCGACGCGTTGATATAAATAAGAATGTTTAATCAAGTATCTGTCACAATACCTAACAGACATATATGACAGAGATACAGAGAGACATAGACATAGGTGACAGAGTTTCCTTTTCATTTCCGTTCTATTTACTTCTCTTTTCTGTGGTTGATAGACACAGAGAGAGCGTTTATTAATCATCAGTGTGATTTTATATACAATTTCGTAGCATTAATTGACCGCTTCAACTCTAAAAACCGCTGAAAGAGAAGCGATAATCGATAATCTAGCAATGGCAATAATAACAATGATAATATAACCTATTGTATAAAAACGGTTATGCCACGTATCCCACTCAGCTATCCTACAAAAAAAACACTGAATGAAAAAGACAGGGAGTACTCTACTCCCTGTTGATCGGAACGGAATATGATTTCACGTGTGCATTACAGCTTATAGGTATATTTTTCTTACTAAATTGTAGAGGTGTCATTGTGTGTGTATATTTAATTCAAGGGTCTATCTGAAAACCGGCGCTGATAGTCTGGACTTTCAGCATTTATGCCGAGATGGACCCATTCGACAACAATTTGTGTTCTTTAGATATAAGGTGTTTTTTATTTATTTATTGTCGAATAAATTGATTTTCTTTCTTTCTTTCTAACAAATATAAATTATTTGCCGTACAAAGAAGCATAGATTTATCTGAAATTTTCGATTGTACTGTAAACATGGAAGTATTTGCTATTCTCTGAATAAATAATGTGCGTAAAAGCTTTGAAACAACGCCAATGTTTCAAGCAGCACTCATACACCACTCGGGGTATAAGAACACACTGATATTACTGAAGCTTATCTTAGTAATAAAAATACGGGTCGAATTGAGAACCTTCCTCCTTTTTGAAGTTGGTTAAAAATCATCTACTTCTGTCAACGCATTATTATAATGTTAACTAGAATTATTTCAATGCCGAGGTATTCAAGGTTGCCTGGAAGTAATCGCTGATAGCGATAAGGCTGCCAATTATTTCACTACATTTAAGTTGTTTTGTTTTCAATGTATTTCATGTTTGATGGGAACAATATAGTTATTTATCTATTTATTTCGTTGATATATTCTATAGAACTGATGTTTGATGTGTCAAAAATAACAAGTTTGATGAAAAATTTAATTAAATGTTTTACATAATTATAGTCAAGAAATTATTTAAGCTAATAATGTTCTGAGATATACGAGTAAGTGTTTAAGGATTTTGGTTGAATTGGGACCAACTTCACTTCACCAACTTCACTCTGTCCCTTTCCCGCAAAGAGATGTCAGAATTCATATGGAATAACTACTCCGACTACTCCAATATTTGTGAACTGATTTACATATTTATTTATTTTGTATACAAAAAGCTGTCGAGGTAGTTTCACAAAAATTTCATTAACTTTGGCTGAGTAGTTTTTTAACCAGCTCCAATAATAAAAGAATAAAATTGTTCGAGCGCCTGTTAATTTAGCAGTATCAAAAAACTTGTTATTTCGCTTATTCGGTTTGAAGTCGGCAAAAACAAACTTAGCCAAAGAAAGAGCCTAATTTCGCACACGAAGCTCATACAAAGAGGCTAGCAGTAAATTCCCGTGAATACATAAATAGCTCATAATTATGTAGACACGTACGTTCCATTCGTGACTCTACAGCTGAAATTTATAACGCACTTGCTGAGTTTTAAACACATCAGCTTAATTAACTTCTTTTATAAGTTAAAATGCTACCTTAATTATTCTATTTGCATGGCCAAATGCTACTCTTACATTATTTGTTGAATTTAAGGCATCAATATATAAATCCTTTATATATTCCGCCAGGGTTTAAAATCTTTAGGTAAACGTAGTGTAGGACACCCTGCGGCCAGGTGGAGTGACGACCTGCGTAAAACGGCGGGTAAAAACGGGATGCAAAAAACTGCCGAACGAGTTCGGTGGCGTGCATTGGGAGAGGTATATTCATATATTCAAAGGCATTGGGCCTATGTCCAGCAGTGGACGGATGCAGGCTGATGATGAAGAAATGTTTACTTTTTAGTTTTGTTTTATTGGGTTGCATTTCACATAATCGAAACATAATATGAAAAAAAGCAGGAAAAATGCTTTTCTGTTTACAGAACATACTCGTACTTGATGGGGTGAATTATTATATAGTAGGCTGACAAAATAAGATAGAAAAAGTATACTTTTCAAGTATTGGTCGGTTAAAGTTATAAGAAAATTAGGCGCTTAAGAAACATTAGCAGATTCTTCAGAAAATAAAAGTGTATCGCAAGTAATAGAATCTCTGATACCTTAGTTAGATATTTCAGCTACATTAATGGGCATTAAACTAACTTAATCTGACTAGCGATAGCAGGGTTTGGTCCAGGATTGGGACAGTATAGGTTCAAAATAATGTTTTTACTTTTCCTGCTCGTTAAATTCTCGTTTATGGCCGGTGTAAGCAGACTAAAACTCAACTACTTTTTATGCCCAAGTGCATAAAGTCAACTTATTATGCACTAGTGCATGATAAGCAGACAAGCAGCAGTAAAAATGTTTATTCATTCAAAATTGTGCAAAGAGATTTAGTTAGTAATATATTTCAAGCAGAAGGTTTGCCAAGGTCTTTAATAATACACATAGATCTCGTTATTATTACTGAAGTCCACGACATTACCCATGTTGAATAAATAGAACATTGTTTTAATTTAATTTTAAATTGTGAGATAATTACTATTACAAGGTATCACTTTTTCATTTCCTCGCAATTAAAGTGAAAAGCCGAGTGTATAACTCGTGCATAAAACCCGTTGTGTCCTTTACTTAAATATCCGCATTCGCCATCGGAATTGGGCTGATAAACGTCTCAGCTAAAAAGCTTGTTTTATGCACTTGTTATACAATTTATACTGTTAGTATTTAATTCTTGCTCAATTCACAAGTGTGCAAGGTGTAGCTATGCAGTCTGTTTATCGTTTAGTTATAGAAAGCATCAGTTTTTTTCCAAACACATCTTTTTATACCTAATAAACAGCGTTAGCCGACGCGTCATGTACTTAATTAAATAAAAATACCTTCCCCCGAGGAGAAACTCGCAATAACATTAACACAGACCCTAATGGACGGCGCCAAACGAGATTTTCTATTTAACGTTTTATTTTCATCGGCATCCCCTTCAAATCGATACTGTGACATCGAAGCACCACGTTCCCTTCTAGTACGTACTTATATAACGGATCATCGCATACGCTAAGAGGAAATTGCCTAAATTACCCCATTTTACATTCAAAGGATATTTTCAGGAACTCTTTGCATTGCACGCACGTCGGAAGCCTAGCTGCCGGAGATAAATAAGTAAGAGAGGCCGATATTTCACTCCAAACCAATATCGTAAAAGACTCAAGAAACGTTTAAAAGTTCGTCCGTAGAAACTTCTTTGCAACAAGTAGGTACGTACCGGTTCGGATTCAGCGACAAAAAAAGTATTTACTTCTCGAAAGATTTACTCGTCTTCGTAACAAAAGAACATCATAAATTTGTACGTAGATAAATTTTTAAGTCAACTTTCTTTACGTCTGAATGGGAGGGTAAATGCTGAGTTTTTATCATAACCGTAAGAGGTTGGAAATAAAAATACTGTAGACAATTTTTCAGCAAGGCAGGCCCATGAATTTCAAATACGTTTTTACAGATAAGGGCCATTGTTGATATAAAATACGATTACGCAGTGTAGCCACGCGAGCACAGCCATCCCTTGTAATAAAAATTACAATACAACAAAGCAAGGTACAAATCATGAAAATACAAAGTTTGTATTAATGACGCTACTTGCCTTTCGTTTTTTACGATGGAAAAACCTTTTATTGCTCCTTCCAAGTTTTATGTTCAGTAAAATCATAGTTTGAATATTAATACGTCAGTGAAAGTCTGTTTTGTTGTTGGTACGATAGCTATAGGAGTACGTTACATCCATGCTATATGTTACATGAGAATACCAAGCTTGCGCGTGTATAAGGTAACCCTTCCATCTACATATTTCATGAATGAACGTCGTGAAAGAATTTGTAGGTACACAAGTTTCTTTAAGCCTTGTATTATTAGGTTTATATTTAATTATTTAGCTTAACATGCTAAATAATTATATTTGCTTGACTCATATAATTGATTTTATGCAGTTTTGCAGATGGTGTTATAGTGGCCCAAGTACGAATATTTGCGTAAAATATGTACTATCGAATTTCATAAAAAAAAAAGTTAAAATTGAAATTTGTATGAAATTTGATAGTACTATCAAAGTTTAGTAATTAATAGTACTATCAAATTTGACAGCACCGTTAGCTCAGTTGGTAGTGTACCTGCCTTCTGCGCTTGGGTGCGTGGGTTCGATTCCCACCTAGAACTAACATTTGTGTGATGAATATTTGTGTTTGTTCTATGCCTAGGTGTTAATATCTTTTTAAGTATGTATCTATTTTTTTTATGAAATTCGATAGTACGTATTTTACATGAATATTCGTACCTACTTCGGCTACTAGTGGTGGTGTGATTATGGTATGATTATGATAGACATGCTCATCTCGAAATGACAATTATTTATTAGCAAAATTCTAACATAACTGCAGATTCACCCGTTTATTGGAAAAGGCACGTACCTACAAGTTTTTTATAGAGACGTTAATTGACCGCAAATTAATTTAACGGTCTCGACTTTAAAGTGATAAACCAATTTTGGTCGAAGCAAGTACTTCAATTATGAACACATGAAATACCAGAGTTAGGGTAACAAAGACAAATTTCACGAAAGAATAAAATAGAGAAGAAAGAGAAGACAAGCTAGCTTTACCATCAATAATGAGATAATTATACAAAGATAGGACAAAGGTTTTTAAGTATTATTTATGTATAAGGAATCGTACCAACTAGTTTGGTAGCAAAATCTTTGCCACACATAAATCGACAGGCGCTGCGCAGACGTATGGGCGGCATATTAATCACGCCCTGCCACCGCATACCATTTTCTGAACAACTGACACGTATCTAAAACTAATATTTCTCGCCATATTTCTAACGGAAATGCCACGGTGTTCCATGTAAAATTAATAGGTAAAGCTGGAACAGCTCAAGTCAGCAAGTATTTTAATAAGGAATTTGTGAGAAAACGGTTACATTCTATTGTCACCAAAGATATTATACGTTTAACCAAACATTCGGCAGTTGGGAACGCTTTGAGGCAGTCAAACGCAAGCCAATAAAAAAAACTTAGGTACATGTGTTTTTTTTTTCCCACAAACAAATGACTGAAGGCCTAGGAACATCTTGCAGTGGGCTAAGATGAACTGGTTATGATGATAATGAAAATACGCCTAGCCTGGTGCCTTACGGCTACCTGTTTTAAGAGATACTGTTTAGGTGATTAAGAAAAGTTGTGCGACCGCAAACCGTATCTTGGTGCGTTAAGGTTAACGTTCGTGAGATTTTCCTCATTGCGCTGTTTTTTGTTGCTGGAAGGAAATTAAGCTGTGAAGGGTACTCGAAATCATACTCTGAATACATGGAAAAATAAGTTGCTTAGTGAATCTAACAAACGAGAATAATATTAATTGAAACGAATTACGAATTAAGACGAGTTTGTATGAGAGCAAGTTTTTTTATTGACAGCTGTCGATAAATATTTTTAGTGTTATTATCTATAAAATTTTCTATCGGTCAATCATTCTTTATCGCGTTTCTATTCTTAACAAATTTTTGAGTGTATGTGCAATTTTAGCAAAATAATTTTGTAAAAATAAATACTTTAGATTTTGAAAGGCTGTCGAAAAAAATTCGAAAAAATTGTTGATTGAATGAGAACAAAAGGAAAAACGTGAAAATTACAAATACATATTTTTTTTAGATAATTCCTTTATACATAAAAAAATATACAAAACATTTGTAATATTATTCTTAAGAGAATGTGAAACCGGTTTTAGGTATTTAATTTTCCACTCAGAAATATGTTATCTTCAAGAACTTTATGTTAAACATGTGCAAGCAAAATAGTTGTGGCCTAAGCGGGATCTTAAGTAGCAGGTAGTAAATTTGTTTACACAATAATACAGATGAAGTAATCGTAGGTATACAACAAAAGGTACTCATAGATATCCACTTAACCGAACAAAAATAATATCATTTTCAGCGTCATGTTTTCCCCATTCTTATGTTATTCGATCTTCTATTACCCTCGCGTTGTCTTCAATGTCATTTCTTTATGTATGAATATCATCTTTCGATGTAAATGCCTCTTGAGTGATATTTCTACTTCTTGCACGTTATGGAGAGACCATCAGCGATGTTATGAAAGATATTATTTCTGACGTTGATGTGTCTAATATCTGTTTGTTGAAAGAATCAACTAGATAAGTATAAATTTTCATGTTTTTCAGGGAGTGATGGCGGCAAACATCGTAATAGATGGCCTTTATAGTGCAATATTCAATAATGAAATTTGGCAAGCTCTCACATATCATATCACTATATAAAAAGAAAAACCTAAAAGTTTTTTTAATTATAACATACAAATAATGTTTTCATTTCCTAAGCTCGCAAGCTTTCACATTCTCAATTGTTTAAAACCTGCGCGCAAAAGTCGTTCTATCCGTTAGCGTGAGAAGTAAATTCAAAATTTAAACGTGATGAACGTTCCGAATCTTAAATTTTTTCGATGCCAAAACATCCAACCTCAAATAGTTTGATCTAAGAAGGTCCTTAACTTAGAAGAAATACAATGTTTGTAACTTAAAGTAAGATGAATTAGAAGAAATACAATATTTATAGCTAAGGTGAGATGAAAAATTGTGTTTCGCTTGGTAGCAAAGTTATTCTGCGTCTCGTACCTTTGAAACCCTCACTATACGCTCAGGATTCAATACAAGTAGTCGCGCCAAAAACAACTTTGCAGCCATGCATAAATGAAAACTATTTTTGAATATTTTAAATTACAAAATGGAGTGTTTGGAAAACCGACAATGATGTACACTGCAAATGTTTCCAGCGAAATTACAGGGCACACAGAGATTTGACATCTTATATCTCAGGGTGACAAGCGCAGTACATTGCCTTCCAGGGTTTTGAACTGTTGAAGTTCAAAATTCTGAGTGGCGTTGCTGTTATGGGCAAGCGTGAAGAGCCATCAGGCGAGAGAATTCGCTCGTCTCGTCACTTCGAGTCACTGACTCAGTAGCATAGTATAAGACAACATTGTTTTCAAAGTTAAATTAGTCTCTTAATATTTCAACCTTATTACTCGACTGCTGTAGGATAATATTTTTCAGGTATGACATAATATTTATTAAGTTTGTAATGAACCCTCAGTTCTCGAGGTCAACTTGCAAGTTTCAAATAATAAGGAACGTTAGCCCGAACAAAACATGAGCCAACTCTTGCACCGTAAATTATAAAACTATTATAGGTATTAAAATGTAAACTTACTTTTTTTGTGAATCTATTATGTTTTGTAAAAATCCATAGAATACAGTATGTTAAGTATGATATAGAAACGCTGCCTGCTAAAGATTATAAGCTAATTATTATCAATAACCTTGCAAGGTAGACAGCAGTAATCTTCTTTTCGGGTAATCTTTACTGAACATTTTTTTTGCCGGGCACAGTTAGATAATCCTGCGCTGAAATATCTGACAAAATGCACTTATTTCCAAGATTTATCAAAAGACTATAATTCCTCGGAAGAGCTATAAAAGAACTGATATAAATCCCGCAGTCGCATTGGCTGTCTCAGCAAAACTTCTAAAGATTCGAGATCTCAATACCTACCAATAATACGAAGCTTCCTAGAACTTCTATCGAAAATATCACGAAAATTTTATTTAATAACGGCCAGAAGATATGACCTAAATCAGATTGCGTCGAGAAAATGGATTCTGTTGAGTCAGCGATGCTCAGTTGAGTTATCGGCACCTTGGTACGATTCCCACTCATTTAGTTGCGTTTGCACTTTGCCTTTGAAATGAATCGCAGTAATTTGTTTGCAGTCGTTAGGTGTCTACATTGCAGATTTGATTTTCTTTGAGGGTTTCTATTATTGCCAAATTGTGCGGCTGCAACCTCCTTAACGCCGTTCCGCGCCTTCCCGGTCGCGCGCTGGCCGGCGATAAAAGGAATAAGTTTATGACAGGTCAAGTCAGTAAAAAAAAGGATCTCGAAGAAATAACTTTTCTTCTACATTAAGTTTTTCAACAATTTAAATATTCAGTCCTTATTATATTAATCAGGTCTCAGACCCAAACTAACTTTCATTTAAAAGCCCTTCTACAATTGTACCTAGCAATAGGCACGTTGAGCGATGGTGGGTGAGCGGTAGTATGTACGCTTTAAAAGCTGACGGCACCCGGTTCGATCCTCGGCCTTCACCAATGATTTATTTTGTACTTAAATAAATTATGTGCAGTTTTGATGCCATCGATAAAGAACGTTGTAGGAAAACATCCAAGAACCTCAAACAGATCAAGGATAATAATGACATTCACCAACATGCACTAGGCCAGTATGGTGGATTAACGCCCATCCTCTCT
Organism: Agriopis leucophaearia; assembly: GCA_949125355.1. Lineage (NCBI taxonomy): Eukaryota > Metazoa > Arthropoda > Insecta > Lepidoptera > Geometridae > Agriopis > Agriopis leucophaearia. The sequence continues at coordinate 7,307,553 of OX421267.1, forward strand.
GAGAGAAAGCCGGTGTCCCAGCAGTGAAAAAGGAAAAAAATAGTAATGGTGACGAATGAGGACTAGGCGCATTCTTAAAAAAAAATCTAATATTTTGTAGAAAATTCTTAAATTTAAAAAAGCCTGGACCGATTTGGGTGAAATTTTGTGTTCCTGGAGCGGGTCATAGTGGCGAGACCGGAGGCCGAGATAATTTTGTTCAATTTTTGATGTTTTACCAAAATAAAATCAATGTAAGTCCATCAAACTTTAAATTGAACTCGATCTTGCGTGAAATATGCACTAATGAAAAACAAACTGCACATGTCATACGCGAAGAGCACTTTGTATGCAAATATAGATAACTCGGAAACAACTTCTTCACAGCCGTAACTTACTGAAACATACAGTGCCACTGTGTGTTTCAGTTCTTGGGTCTAAATTAAAATATCCACTTAGAGTGAATACACAAATAATTTAAAATATAGCATTAGCCAAGTAATAAAATAAAAAACGTATGTCGTTAAATAGTTGATTGAATCAAACGTTACTTTGCGGAAGTACATCTTCAAAACTGTTTTTCTGATTAATCTCTAGTTTAATCCCGCTTCTACGACGCTTCAAGCTTCAAGTACCTACAATAATGAATTTGGGAGAAATTTTACTCGGTAGATATTTGTTAATGAAGTTATGTCGTTTTCAATTTTGTTTGTAATAAAAACTTCTTGTAGGTTGCTTTCCCTACTTGAATAACTTCTTGTTATAATTATGACTATAGACTAAACATTTACAACAAAAAAGTTTGTAATCATATTTTTAGCTTTGTATTTTGTAGGTCCGCATATTTGCCTGCGTTATTACTCATTCAATACCGTGGAAAGTTTATTGCAATTTGGAGCTAATTAAAATTTTATCATTTTTATATAAAAGAAAATTCCTTCCTGTGTAGGAATGCAATCTTTCGGTAATTGGAAAGTAATTTAGTTTAGGTATAGGGTGATCCCCAAGCCGCCTGCCAAGCGTGGGGATTATGGCAACACCCCTCTCTATGAAAGAGGCCTGGTCCAACAGTGGACGTTAATTGGCTGATGATGTGTGATGTGATGTGATAGAACTATAGTTACTTACGATGTTTAGTGGTATTATTTTATTGATCACTAGCAACTCGACCTGGCTTTGCACGGGTGTAATTTAGGAAAAAGATGTGCAACACGTGAATGTAAACCATATAAATTTATTTTTCGGTGACTTGATGCAAAATGTTTTTTTTTCCTATTTACATTACAACTTAATTAGGTTTCATTATATATATATATATATATATATATTATATATGAAGCTTCTGTAAAAAAAGTATCTAACTGATGGTGAAAACTGCATCAAAATACGTTGCGTGGTTCAGGAAGAGTAAGCGGATATACAGATAGACAGACAGACGCGGAAAGCGACTTCATTTTATACTATGTAGAGGAGATGTAGAGATGCATATATTTATTTTATTTTATCGGTAACATTTGTTAATTAAAGAAATACTAAGCTGTTAACGAGATTATATCGTCGCTTAGGTAATTTTAATATGCAGTTTCATGTTTTCGGATAGTAAATCAAGGCGGTTAATCAAGACAGGTTAACAATACGGTTAAAATTCGCAATAAAACAGCCGCCATTACGGACTTTATGAAGTAATAAAATACGAGCGTCGGTTTCGTATAGAGGGCGCGGGCGTCGGCCAAAGTGGGTACCTACTGAAATGAAGGCGCGGGGCCGTAATGAATTAAAATACTTTACACGTTGTATATTTAATTGAAACAGTACATAAGTCTGCGTAGTGTTTTAATATTTTCCCTAGAAAAAACAAGAACAAAAATTGAAGAATATACCTACATACCTAGGTACATCATATAAAAAAATAGTCATCTAATTCAAAGAAGGTTGCTGTCGCTACCAAGGAGCTTGCTTCAAGGAGGTATACCTAAAATGCGGGTGAAACCATGGTGCAGTTTCTGATATTATGCTATACCAACAATTACCCGCAACTTTCGTGCGACTTGCATTGCATTGTGAACAATGACGTAGGCTTGTAAATCCCGGTATATCAGACCTCATGGTTCGTATGAAGTTCTAATAGATCTGCATAGCTGACACTACAATGAAAGCGCCACTTGTAAAAAAAAAGCAGCTGTGTGCAGCCCAGCTCAGCTCACTAGACCCTAACCAAGACCAACTACACTGAGAAAAAGAGCTACTCAAATGAACTACTTACGTAAGGAGCTTGTAATTTACTACCACGGGTGCAGCCTACGTAACATTGGTGCATGTGCGTATACTTAGTAATGGTGTGTGCATACTTAGTAATGGTGCAACATACTGTTGCGTTTAGGAGCAACACCATGTTCCATAAGGACGTTGTAAATTTGTACTTATAATGTAGTCGCATACTTAAAAAGTATGTTCTACCATTACATTAAGTAGTCATGCCAGAAATACGTACGTAAGCAGGCAACAACATTACACTTACTTGATCGGATTTCATAATTACGTACTTTACACGTACGTCTCCTACTTTTTTAATGTCTCCCGACACATGATATCCGTGGCTATACGAAATATATTTATGAAGATATGCCGCAACATTATACGTAAAAAAACACCATGCAACCTACGTATGAATAGAAAAACTTGTAACTGTACTGTATCTATACAGGATTTATACTAACTAGCTAGCAACCTCTTAAAGGCGGTTTAAAAAAACAACAGCTGTTCCGTACATTTTGTAGATGGTGAGTGACTTTTGTTTCTATGGAACAGCTGATTTGACAGCTGAACTTTAACTGCAATTTTAATAGGTAGTTCCTAAACTACAGGTTCTACAAATCGAATGTAATTCGAAATAAGTACTCGTATCTCTATTTATATAATGCTTTCTTGGACATTGAAATTTCATGGTTCTAGCATTATACATAAGGAAGTTAATAGAAGTAGAGTATAGGGTTAATTGATAACTTATTAATTGATGCGGTAATGAAGGAGTTGTGTGGGTTAGGAAGAGGTAAATACTTACACGTGACAGGCCAAACACTGTTTATGGTGATGAGAGAAGTATTATCACTGTCAAGATTGAGCCAGTAAAGCACCTATGAGACATATCTACATACGTAGGATGCACCATGCTTTTACTGGACCCGATCCAGTAAGGCACCTAAGCGACATATCTACATACGTAGGATGCACCATGATTTTACTAGACCCGAACCAGTACGGTACCTATGCGACATATCGACATACGTAGGATGCACCATGCTTTTACTAGACCTGATCCATTAAGGCACCTATGCGACATATCTACATACGTAGGATGCATCATGCTTTTACTAGACCCGAGCCAGTACGGTACCTATGTGACATATCTACATACGTAGGATGCACCATGCTTTTACTAGACCCGAGCCAGTACGGTACCTATGTGACATATCTACATACGTAGGATGCCCCATGCTTTTACTAGACCCGAGCCAGTACGGTACCTATGCGACACGTACCTGGTACGTACTGACAGCTACTTATGTACGTAGTAAAGTCAGGTAAATTACGTAGCTCGACACAAGTATGCCGGCTACTTAAAGAAAGCTACGTACACAGCATGGTGCCGGCTATAAGCGTAATAGTGTCCTGTTTTGCTACTTAAAATAAAAATGGCGGTCCAGGAAATTTTTCTCAGTGTACTGTCTTTCCCTTCACAAGGGCGTCCCTCGTTTGTGAAAGTTGATGTGCTTAAACAAATGCGTGCCCGCAACAGGACCCCTGTAATCATACATTTAATGGTACCCATAATGACCTCCTAAAGTACTAACTGCCGCAAGCCGTTTCATAAATACTGAACTTCGCGCGTACAGCCGCGAAAACTTTTCATTTTTCTCCAAAATTAAAATTTACGATCAAAATATTATGCAATGTTTGCTTGTTTTTAGGCACAGGTTTTATGATTTATAGCGCTTAATTGAAAAATGACGTGCCATAGTGGAGTACCTACTACCTAACTTGGCTAAACAAATAGGTCCTAAGATGTGGTGGGATACTTAACTTGTAGGTATCAGGTAAATGTTATAGGAGGATTTATGACTCTCATAAATGACTATTAAAGTTGTAGAGTAGATTTTTAGCTACAAACAATTATCTCTGTAAAAGTAATTTTTAATACATTATCTTGTACAATATAATACGACGCCATCTTGCAGTGGCATCTGCGCGGAAGCCGGAATCTGACTTTTTTGTTTAGTTTTTCATCTATTACTTGGCAGAGTGGAGCCATTAGGGCCATACCACCTCTTCTTACATTTTAACTGTTATAAGTATAATTTTATTATGCCCCAGTCATGAATCTGTATACTTCGTAAACTCCCCATTACAGTAGTGGAGACTTTACTAGAGATTTCTGTGCAGTATTGGAATAAACATAAAAATACACGTTTCACCTCATACATCATTTATCCATACTCTAGCTAGCACGTTCATGAACATCTAATGAATAATAATCCACCATTATTGCACATTAAGACTCGAAAATACACAAATTTAGGAGAAAATACCTGTTTTCTTCACGTTGTTGGCCGTAACCTTTGACTATGTATATGTACCTACGCGCAAGCTAACTTGGCCAGAGTGACGTTGGCGCAGATGGCTGCGCAGATTAGCGAGGGTAGTACTGTACATGCGTTAAAGTTCAAAATGCCTATTGTGGCCAAGTTAGCTTGCGCGCACTGTACCTTATCAAAGGCCATGCCTGTCAAAGATCTAATGTTTTAGATTATATTTCTATCATAACCTCTGTGCATTTATCTCTTTTAGTCGGTAAACTAAATCAAACCTCTTCGCACATAATTATTGCAATACGTACATACAAGATTATTAGAATATACATAAATATGCCTTCAAATTACTTTAGGTCTTGACCTACTTGTTTAATTTTAAACAATAATTTTCTTTAAATAATTACACTTTAAGATATTATATCATAGACCATGTTTTAGGACATAATTTGATCACTTAAAGGGCAAGTTAAAAATAACACTTTTCTCACAAACAATGCGGGTTTGAGAAGCTAAATCACATGAGCAAACATTTACTGAAGCGGGCACCTAATCTCAACCGACGAATCCTTCCTAAACACATACAGGCGCGGGCAAGATTCAACTAATACAATAACATCTCCTTTTACAGTTGAACGAATGGACGATCTTACAGTGATTTCAACAGAGAAGTTTCGGAGTAAACGCTCTCGAATCATTGGCTTAGAAATCTGTTTTCCGTAGAACCGACCCTGTTTACTGGATGTTAGTCGTCCTTGTATCGTGGTGTTACCAGCTTGAATAATGGATTTTATCAGTTTTGTAACGTAATATTTTTTTACGTAATCAGGTTTTTTTACCAAATGAAGCAGTTGTATAGAGCGATAGTGGCGGAGCGGTAGCATTGTGACGTTTCAGGGGGGGTACTAAAGAAATCCCGAGAAACTACCTAAATAATGATGTAAATTATTTTCTGTTAAATACGTGATTTATTTTGGCCATGTTACGTAAGTTTGTGATCGTCTAGTTTAACTTATTAACTCGTATTATCAAAGGTTTTTATGAATCAATATTACGTTAATTTTATGAGCAATTGTTTATCTTTAAAGAGGTTCATTGATTCGAAGCACCGCCAGTTGTCAAAACACATGCGACTTACCCCTTGTAGAATGGATAAAACGCCGCAAGTACTTTACTCGTTCGGGGTCCTGTTGGTAAAATATAAAAATTGCTAAACAGTTCTAAATTTTGAATACCCCAACCTAAACCTACATAAAATGTATTGAATTATCAAACTGAGCTCATGAAACTCTTAGTCTTTAACATAATAATTGTATAAAAGTCGTGTACATAAGCAATCAAGAAGTGCGTGAAGATCTTTTATCGGCTGCGCTGAAATTACACTTTGTCTAGACAATTTTACGCTAATTGCACGCTTACGACATAAAATAATTCTTAATGCTTAATTAAGCAGATTTGTTCATGCGAAGCATTTGCGCCTTAAACACTATGCAAGTGAGGTTTTACATAAAGTTAGTTTATTTCAAATTTCCAGCAATTTATCGTTAATTCCCGCAAGCGCGATAATCACTGTAGTGATATATATAATCCTGTTGTATACACACATATGGGATGTGTGTGTCCTTTTGGGGCTGAAAGTCGTTATTTCATTGCCTCTTGATTTATATAAATATGTACGTGACGCGTGTCGTTGAAGAACATTTCATTTCTCCTGGATGAAATAAAATTCCTTATCGCCGAGCGAGTTAGTCCACGAGACAGAACCTAACAAAAATCAAATATAAAAACAGTAGGTTCGCTGTCTAGGTGGGTCATAACGAAAATCAAATAAATAAAAAAAATATGCCGGCACCTGTGGCTAATCGCAACCTCGTCGTACTTTCATTTTTCCAGGATGAGACAAAACCCCTTGTCGTCGAGCGAGTTAGTCCACGACAGAACCTAACAAAAATCAAATATAAAAACAGTAGGTTCGCTGTCTAGGTGGGTCATAACGAAAATCAAATAAATAAGAAAAATATGCCGGCACCTGTGGCTAATCGCAAACTCGCAGTCAAAAAAAAATACCCAAAACAAAAAAAGACTGGTCCTAGTCTCACCCGGTCCCGTCGTCTGGATTAATGAAAGCATTTGTATCTCTGCATTGTCGAATATGAAGATCGAGTCAAATCAGCGCCAACGCCGTCCACAATAGTCCGTCGTGTTAAGCAATTCAGTATTAGATTTATATAAAACCTCTTTCTTGCGTCATATAATTAACACCATAAAAGATTTCCCGTAGTTTCTGAAGTGCTCCTTTATCAATAAGATGAATGTATTAATAATAATCTGGAACCATTTTATCTCACGTGTAATTTTATTTCTTGTGGTCATGTATTTTAAGAGATTTAAATAACGCAGTTCGTTATTTAATAGGTAGATACTTTAACTCCATCTGAAGTAAACGTTGGGATTTTCTCTTTTAAAACCATAGCTCCAAGTATAAAAGAATACTTAGCTTTTTCAGTTTGTCGACTCGTTCGCTGGCATTCACACACACTCATACACTATGAATTTATATATTATTATTCAACACTGATAATTTTATACAATATCTAACTAATCATTTTACACTGATTTTATGTGTCGATGTAAACACACGTCAGCAATATTAAATATGGCTGTTCCGCGGCGAACTTCCTTCTTACAACTAAATAAAGTATAGACAATGCATCCCTTTTATCCCCGATTTTAGTGTCAACCCTTAAGGCGTGAACCTGTTCATTTTAAATGTTGCTTATTGGTTAATGAACTTAAATTGTCCGTGGGCGTGTTATTCTCACGTTCTCAAAATTAGTTCTTGAGTTAGATTTTTTTTTTGTAACAGCTTGAGTTTATTAAACAAAAGAAGATAATTTAGCAAAAAAAATGTTTACTTACGTATAAGTGTCTTTTCTACATTTACTTGATTATTTATGGCTTTTAGAGTATCTTTATCTCTTAAAACTGCTTTGTCTGTATAATTTTTGTTCTTACAGTTTTTAAACTTTAACCATTGGTATTGTTCAAGTAAGCACATGTGAAATCTGTTTTCGAGCAATAAATTAAACAAAATTTATTGGTTTCCAATCCTAGAAAGGCACTCGCGGAGATTATTGTCAAGTTTACAAGTGTATCCATAATGTACACTATTACTATACAAAATTACCTTTCGACCGGGGTAAGGACAGTTACAGCATGTGCCCTTTATAGTCTGACCAATGAATAATTTAGTATTTTGGTAAATAAAATTGACCACGGTTTCGATGCTATCGCTCAAAAACGTCGTGATGGAAGTTAAGGAAAACATCGTGAGGAAACTGGTATGTTCAATAACCTTAAAAAAACATATGCCATTCACGAACATGCACTGGACCAGTAGGTATGGTGGATGCCCATCCTCTCTTCTCTCTGAAAAAAGGCCTGTTTCCCAGCAGTGGGAATATGATAGGCTGATAATAATGAAAAACTATGATGAATTATGAAGCGAAATTCTACGGGAACAAGTCGGAGTTTGTATGTTTATATGTTTGTATGTTTTTTATATTTGTAGGTATTTGATAGATGATAACTGGCGCATCGTTAATTAAATTATGGTCTGCATGAAATATTGTAGGCTCGAATTATGAGCAAAATCGCGGGGGCTGTGAAGTTATAGTGGTCGCGAAGACACCAGTTCGGGCGAACAAGTTTTAAATGGGTATGTTACAGGCTTGCCCAAGAATTTTTTATTTTAAAGTTATAAGAAGAAAATAAAAACAGCAGGAAAGAAATGGACTGACACAAGATCAGAAAAGATGGCACACTAAAGTACTAGAGACCTATATATAAGCAACGAGTGGAAACTACTTTTTTCTATTTTCTGAACTATTTTTTCATCGTGACAGCGACAGAAAAGCAGCGGACGAAGCTAGCCTATGACTGGAACAGCGAGCGGAGAGAGCACGATTGGTAATAATTATGCTTTGATTTTTATTTTCGCTTCGTAATATTTTTTCTGCGCATGCATCAATTTATTTGTTTCAAAATTTGGATGGAATGAAATTGAAAAATGAAATGGTAAAGTTTTCAGCGGAAGGCACCAGGAGCATTTATGGACGAGTTAACGTGAAAACGTGGACCAAGACGTAGCCGAGGCTAGCATACGTGAGTCCGTAAATGCTCAGTTGCCGCCATGGCTTGCATAGTACTTTTCTGAAACATTACATGATATTCACATAACAATATACATTATGGGTTGGGTCATTAAAACATTGCCTAGCAACCAAACATCGTGAAACAATTTTTTTATATAGATGGTTTAAATGTTGTTTTCTGTTGTGTGTCGAGAGGGGTAATCAAACACTGTGCACATTCAAATTTTGGAAAATATTCTTTATAGGTACCTATCTTTACACCTGTTTCCCACAATATTTTAGAGCATACAAAAATTATCCAACAATTACTTTAATGTCAAATGTTAGAAGAAGATGTTTTGTTTCAATTAATAACACATTAAATACTATATTTCAGAAAAATCCATTTACTAAATCTGCCGCCTAGATTGGTTATAACAAAAGTTTTGATCAGAAAATGTTTTTTTTCTCACTTCCTCATTGCTTCTCAACCCAACTAACAAGAGGCGCAACTCTGGAAACTACACTTCAAACTTAGACCGCTAGAGATTCTTTTAAACAGAAATTGCACTACTTTCCTGCGGAATAAGGGTGTTTATACAAAATGCAACGCCTAATTTCAGAGTACCGAACCTCGTAAAGAGTTTTAGTAATTTTCGGCAAAATGCAAACCCAAATCAACCCAAACCCAAAGTGTGAAAGCCCAAGTATGGAAATGCAAAAAATAAATTCTTAACATAAGTTGTTTTATTTTACAAATTTCACATAAACAATGACAAAAAAATCGCTAAAATCGCAGTTTTCATTTAGTTTTTGTTTTTTCTAATTGCTAAATAGTACCTTTTTTTGTTTAGGGTTGGTCAAAGTCGGTAAAATATAGATACTTAACAACTCGGGGCGTTGGAGTCAATTGAGAAGCGTGCCAAGAGGCCCATCAGCAATGAAGCCCTAGTTCAGACTAAGCTTCTTAGTCTTGAGCATCGGCGCAAAGTTGCTAAGTCTATCTGTTTTTTATCGGATATATTTTGGAGAGTGTGCATCAGATCTGCATGATTTAATTCCCTCCTGCCCTTTTTTCTATCGGAATACCAGAGCGGGCACGAAAAATCGACACTGCTTTATGGTTGACATTCCGAAAACCCGTACGAAACGCTTTGATTCCACTTTTATTATGCGAACTGCTAGTCTGTGAAATGCGCTGCCTGAATGGGTGTTTCCCGATAGCTACAATCTGGGTGTCTTCAAGTCAAGAGTGAATCGGTTTCTTCTAGGCAAGCGTGATCCATCGTAGGCCGCAGCATCGCTTAACATCAGGCGAGTTGGGCCAAGCGCAAGCTTATTTAGCAATAGTAAAAAAAAACTTAGTTGTCAACTTAATAATACTTAAGGAAGACACCTTATACTCTTAGCTATCGGTACTTACTTAAGTACCTACAGCATCTTCTACAGTGATGTTTCCAAACAATAACATGTAAGTAACACAAATATTGTTTCACCAAAAGCATTATATCAGGACAACAAATCTAAAGAACCTCGAGGGAATGTATATAAAAAACTGATTCAGTTTTGCTTCATCGATTTACAAACACATAGATGAAACACGCAACAGAAAACACGAAAAAAGTCCTTATCTATACTCACATATAAATTTAGACCGTATACATTTTATAAATACCGACACAGTTTAACGGCTAAAACTATCTGAATTAAAACATAAGCTATAGAATATAGATCTACATAATATTATAAAATATAGGTCTACGTTTGGCTTATATTTTTATTTACCTGGTGGTGCTGCTAGTTATTAAACGCACAATCTTTATTAAAATTAAGATATTTAAATATTTATTGCAGTTATAAGTTGCCTTTTTTATTCGGGTATGCTTGAGCGCTAACCATAATCTATATACCTATATATTATTTGGCTCTAATAATCTTGTTTATTCATCCAGTGTCAACTTATAGAATATCGTAATAGTCGACAATTTCAAGTTTTTGCAGACTGTTATTAGACACAGTCATAAATAACAATTAAATTAAAATCGTGCTCTAGGAAATTTATGGAGACATTACTAGAGGCTTCAATGGAGGTTAGGAAATCATAGGAAATTACAATTTTCATCTAATTTTATCACTCACCACGCTCAAGCACGTCAATCAACACTTGAAACGAAACAATTTACCATTATTATACATTAATACTCGATACTACACAAGTTTAAAAAGAATTACAATGAGGTGACATAATTTTCTCACGTTGACGCTTAAAACTCATATCCATAGTTTTGAATATCTTCGGGTTGCCTGCAACTAGGTCACTGTAACGGGGTAACAAATGAGGTACCATCAAATAAATTGAAACAGACAATGTACAATGCTCATTCGCCTTGATGGGTATAGTTATTTTGGGCTTCGAAACTTCTATTTTAAGGCAGAATACAGACGGATAGTTCATCAATAGTCGTGATTAGGTAAGACTAACCGATTGAACGATGGTAGCCAAACGGTAGCATGTGCACTTCAATCTGACGGCACCCGGTTCGATCCTCGGCCCTGCACCAATGACTTATTTCGTACCTAAATCAAGAATTCAGTTCCAAAATTTGTCCCACACAAACATATTAAACACTAACTGCGCCCCGCGCGGTTTCACCCGCGTGGTGATGAAAATCGGTGATGATGATGATGATTAAAAGTAGCCTATGTGTCAATTCAGGACATAAGCAATGTATGTTCAAAATGTCATCCAAATCCATCCAGCCGTTTCTGCGTGATTGAGTTACAAACATCCATCCATACATCCATCCATCCAAATTTTCACATATATGATATTAGTGTGAAATGTGATTAACTAATAATATGGCAAGTTAAATAAAAGCTTGTAATAATGCAAATAATTTTCATCAAATTGTTCAACAAAGAAACACAATTTCGTACAATAAAACAACGTAAACTAGTGACACTTTTCAGATCTACCACCAATCACTGCCAGTATTCCCTATACTGTGCTCTTGTAGATTAGGGCAGGATCCCGGAGTTCGATAATGCACAAATGCTGTAACTGTCAACGCACAATACATACAGCGTCGCCTTCGGCTAGTACCTATTGGTGATTTGCATCCGGCTGTGGCTGGTCAATAATCTGGGACAGTGCCTTTTGTACATAATAACACTGAACATTAGCGTAGCCATGAAATGAAACGACTAAGTATAACGCTTAACTGCACTTTATTATTTGCACTGACATGGGTAGGTAAAATGCATGACTGTAATTGAGTAGTTGAAATGAAATGCGTAGGTAAACGCATGGCTGTAATAGAGTAGTTGAAATGAAATGCGTAGGTAAAATGTATGGCTGTAATAGAGTAATTGAAATGAAGTAGGTAGGTAAACGCATGGCTGTAATAGAGTAGTTGAAATGAAATGCGTAGGTAAAATGTATGGCTGTAATAGAGTAATTGAAATGAAGTAGGTAGGTAAACGCATGGCTGTAATAGAGTAGTTGAAATGAAATGCGTGGGTAAAACGCATAAACGCATAGCTGTAAAAGAGTAGTTGAAACAAAATGGTTAGGTGAAAGGTAGGTAAAAGGCTTTTGTTAATGCCATAATATGCAGCAAACGAGCAGACGGATTGCCTAATGGTAAGCAGTCACCGTCTCCTATGAATACCTGTAATACCAGAGGCATCACCAATGAGTTGTATGGAGCTCGTAAGGCTTGCCAGCACATCTCGTTTTCTATCTCGCATGAAAAAATGCTTATAACTATTCCTTATTTTTGGTCAAATTTTAATGTTTTTTACGTTGATCGATTTTATTTATGGTCAAAAAATTCATAAGAAAACAAACAAAAAACAGCGGAATTGCATACTGACGAGAACAGTTACTGTTTTCTTGAAAGAGTTTGTCTTGTTATTTTTTTTTTCTAAATTCTATACATTTTAAACTACTACGACCTGCTAAAAATAACTCAATAAAAATGTCATGAACCCATCCAATGTATATCGCTGACTAGATAAAGCTACTACATAGCCAAAGTCTTTGATCGATACATTTAAGGATGCCAGCCCAACTCTAACCGCGGGCTCGAATACGCGCAGTTTGCAAAATCACGGGAACGCGAACCTTCACGTGCCAAGATACGGTTTGCTTTCGCGCAACTTTTCGCAATCACCTAAACTGAATCGTTTATAACAGGTAGGCGTAAGGCCTCTGCACAATATCACTTATAGCGACAAAGCCGTTAGTTATTACACTAGTTTTGAGTTGTTTTGTCTCATCATCATCAGCCATAAGACGTCCACTGCTGAACATAGGCCTTCCCCTTTAACCTCCACACTGAACGACACCCTGCCATCTGCATCCACTGAATGCCCGCGACTCTCACGATGTCGTCGGTCTATCTAGTGGGAGGCCTACCTACGCTGCGTCTTCCGGTTCGTGGTCTCCACTCAACTGGTTGTTTTTGTCTGTTATATGATTTCTGGTGTATATCAACTTGATTAATTTTCAAAGAAACCTGACATTCTGTATGATTTAGTCTTAGCAGCTGTGAGAATGAAGTAAGAAATTAAATGTTAATGAGTAAAATATAAAAGAAAACCTTGAGCAATTTGTTCATTTATGATTTGCAAATAATTCATAGAGATCTTGATTTTGTAGGTTTTGTTTGCGGTCATGCTGAACTAACCCTTGGGAAATTAACCTTCGAATAAAGACCGTACAGGTAGAAATGCTTTATTAACAATTCGCTATTCCTAAAGGAAATGTAATCTTTATTAAAAATCAAGCATTTTCAGGCTCTAGTATTAAAATGTCAGAAAGAACATATTAATTAGAAACTTGATTTATAACTGAAAAAACCTCCTATCCTTAGGTACATTATCAACCGATTTTGTGTATGTAACGGTACAAATAATCCTCGATTTAATGTCCTCATACATAAATTTCAAATTCATAATCTGGGTGTGACGAGGTTGGTGCGTTTATCGGAATGACCTTCAACGAATATCGCTTAGATATTCTGAGTATTAGGTATTATACCTGCTCGAAACACTGTTCATGGTGATAACGTTGTTGGTAAGGGACTTGTGGATGAGAAAGCCGACACCACTTTGGGACTATTGGTCACCCTCCCGGTAGTAGAGTAGGTTACCGAATTTCAGGGTTATCTCTCTGCGGACTTCGGTTAGCCCCAAGATATCCCAATGTACCCTACCCATTTCTTCTTCCAGCTCAATAATCTTCTCATCAGTCCTCATTGTGCGTATATTATGTGTTACCAGAGCCAGTCGTCGTGTGTCAGTGTCGTCGTGTTAGCCGGGCGTCTGCTCGGAATTCTTAGCATCTCTTGCCCCGCCATTACCATGGCATCTACCGTAGCCAGGAATAGCGGGGCTGCCGGGGACTGAGGCTTGTTCCTTCTTGTACTAATAATTCAGGGTGGAAAAACGTCATAACATTGTAGTCGCGTTTTCTCAAAACGCATGGCCAAATATAAAACGGGAGTAGCCACAAATATTAGTTCACCTACTTAGATGTTTATCTGTTGAGTTGTATGAAATAAACACTATAAACATTAGCCACCGAGGCAGCTCGGCACTTCAAGGGTACTTCCAAAAGTTCTTAACATAGCGTGCTCGCCCGTCCTAATGGGCGAGAGCAAATTGCTGACAAATAAATATAACCGCTGTTCCCACAACGATAATTGTAATTTCTTCTGAGAGAGCTTGAATGAAACGGTTAGAAGGAAACTGTACAACTGAGAATTTCATCTGCGTTTCATGTAAATTGATTTCATCAATTTATTTCTTGTTGAAGTATAGAAAATTCCTGCTTCAGATTTCTTGAATTATGTTCACGATAGTAATCTTGTTAAGTTTGTGAAACGAAAATAAAGATAATGATTTTCAATGGGCTGCCGGTCACGCATAGCTTTAGACATTTGCTGCTAAAAAAACAGCTCCTTTTATGTAAGCCCTTTCTCGTGCCGCATGCTAGTGAACTTCAGAAAGCAACGATTTATGTTCTGTAATGTAGGCAAGAATAGATTTCACATCGTAACTTATGGCTACTAAAAATGATTGCGGGTTATGAAGATAGCGATCGGAAATAAAATGCGTGCTTGTGGTTGAGTTCGAGAAATTACTCTGTTTTTTTAACATACCAATTTTTTACCAACAGTAGGCCTGAGCCATTTTTTATTTTTGTTGGGAATATCAATTGATCGACCGAATAAAGTCTCTGAGAGTTTTTACTATTCAGACTGCATTCTTTTTCTTTCATTCTTGGAGAGTATTTTTTATATGTTTTTTGGTCTACTAAATCAAGTTGGTGTTTGTTTGTATTTTTTATGTTATTGCTAGCCGTTGCTTGCAATTTCGTACACGTAGCCTTTTAATGTAAACTTTCATCCCTCTTTTTTGATCACCTTTATTTGGCGCTTTCGCGAAATCCTTTCTTAGTGAACCTCTACATCTCTACACCCTGTAATGTTACACCATTAACAAAGCTCATTAACTTACAGGTCTTTAATTTTTTTCCAATGTAATAAATTTTAGTTATTCAGGTTACGTTACATTAGCATAATTTACAAATGTCTCTAGATTACTCTACAGACATTTGTAAATTATGCTAATGTGTTATTGACAATAATTAATCCCAAATTCCTTATTGTACTTAATGCTACGTTAAAGCGAAAATAAACTAGAGATTCGTCAAAGAAGCACTTCTTATTCC
Organism: Agriopis leucophaearia; assembly: GCA_949125355.1. Classification (NCBI taxonomy): domain Eukaryota; kingdom Metazoa; phylum Arthropoda; class Insecta; order Lepidoptera; family Geometridae; genus Agriopis; species Agriopis leucophaearia. The sequence continues at coordinate 7,322,990 of OX421267.1, forward strand.
CTATTCTCCTAAGTTTATTTTAAATAAAATTATCTCAACATGCACAACAAAGGAAAAATGTCGCTGAAAACACGGGGTCGGGATTCTATATAATACTTACCGAAAAGGCAAAACGTTACGAAATTTCCCATTACGTAAAGTAGTTTGGACATTTCTTTGAAGAAATAGAATAAAATGTACTGCTCTATGAAAAAACGTCTGCTCTAAGGTAACAATCTTAGGTATTTGTTATTCATTGAAATATAAATATTTTTCGTGCAAAACTGAAATCTAACCCTAATTCTATGTTGAGGTTACCCGTAATAAAATAGAGCAATTATTTTGCGTTTATTTGTAATTTTTTAACTGCAATCACAATTTTGGGTAAGATTAGCGTTTTGCTATAATTGTTTTACCATTTTTTTTTATTCAATAATTTAATACAATAATTATTATCATCAACTTTATTAATATTCATTCTCGGTACCAGTACTGAAATTTGAGAGACATTAGTGGGGCCGAAGATCAAGAGGCCTAATAGAAAATAAAATAGAATTAGTAATTTTTAAACTTTCGCGATTCGAACACATGTTTTCATATTTATCGGGACTTATCGCGCACTATTAAATATAGGTAAAAATAGATACCTTTCGCTCGACGTTTCGACCATGTTACAATGGCCGTGGTCACGAGCTGACTGAAAACTGCGGGTGAGTCCGGCGAGAAGAGCGGATATTTTGTTCTCCTACCCTCACTTGATCTTGATCTTGAAAAATTGCAGGGTTGTCACTACGACACACAACACTGACTGTATCGGTAAAAGTCCTAGTACCTACACCGAGGTTTGTACATTTGCTTACTATGGGATTCCACGACGCCGCTAACTTAAATCCATCCTCCTGGTTGAAATTGCGATGTTTTCTGATTTCAACCGCTTCACGAACCATTCTTGAAAAATAATGCCGTTCAGTGGAGAGGACCTTCGGGTCGTGGAGCTCGATCCAGTGACCGAACCCTGACTCAAGCAAATGTTCTGCTATAGCCGACTTCTGTGTCTGGCGATTTTTGACGGCTGCGATATGTTCTTAATGTCGATATGTTAAAATAGAATTATTGAATGTGTTTAAAAGGATCTTCGTGACGAAGTTCTTAAATCGGTCCGTTTTTTATATATGTAGATGTATACCTAACACTCGGATATGTATTGGCAAATTTACGTGCATTTCTTTTTTATTATGTAGAGGAAGTTTTCAAGGTAGTTTCAGAAAAATTGCAATAACTTTGACTCAATAATTTTTTTACCGGCTCCAATCGCCTGTTGGTTTGGCAATAGTAATAATTTTGCTCGAGCGTTTACTAATTCCTAGCAGCGTCCTAATAGTACACGGTGAACGTACTGCGATCCCCAAGCCGCCTGCCAAGCGTGGGGATTATGGCAACACCCTTCTCTATGAGGGAGGCCTTGTCCAACAGTGGACGTTAATTGGCTGATGATGTGTGTGTATGTGTGTTTACTAATTTTAAAGTTGGTATTGATAATAATTATCATTGAAATTTGGTTTGCTAACAATACAATAATTTGCATTGCATTTCAACACTATCTCGCTTGATGTCAAACGATGATGCGAGGCGGTGTACGATGAAGCACGCTTGGCTAGAAGAAACCGATTTACTCACCACTTCAAAACTAAAACAAAATATTTGCAAACAAAATAATTAAATGCGTGCGTGCACGCATTTATGCAAATATTTTATTTCAGTTTCCGGCATTTATCATCCATAATGTGAAACGAGTAGATTAAAATAAACCTACAAGTATATTTTTAAACCCCCTAAAAGAGCTGATAATTTTCAAATGGCTGAACTGATTTTCATTAATAGCTAAGAACACTCGATTAAATCACCTTTCAAACAAACAAAATCAAAATCCGTTCAGCCGTTTGGGAGCTACGATGCCACAGATACGCACGTCAAACTTAGAACACCCCTCTTTTTGTCGGGGGTTAAGAAAAGTATATTTTTCGCGTTATGGTGGTATAAAATTTTGTGAAAATTAGGCGTTGTCTTGCCACCTTAAGTTAAGTTGAACTCAATTTCATTTCAAAGAAAAACAAAGCTTCTATCCTTAGTTAACTGTTAGCATATTCCTTAAGTGCTTTTAAAGCTACGAGAAAACACCATTATGCGCACACTAGGTAATTACAATTACGGGAGTGTTGTACGTTCTAATGCTATTTTCTAGGGCCGTTTAAAGTGCATTTAATGTATATTACCCATAAAGTTATTTCTTTAGTGGCGTAGACAGTTCAATGTGGTCAGTGGTCACTGAACGATTCATAATTATATAGAATCAATGGTATTGTGAAAATAATGACGGGTATTGTGTTTCTGTTTCTTAAAATTAAATTTGAAGGCTTTAAAGTCACCCTGCTGATGACCAGAGAAAAGAAAAAAAAATCGTTCAGACGACCTTGCTCGCTCTTTTTATCACGCTTTTATTAGCTTAGAATGTATCTGTGTAATGGAATCTTTGAAAGTGATTTTCACCCCTTTAAAAACTTCGGATTGATTTGATACTTTGCATACTTATTAAGGATGGATGACAATGTAATAGAGCGTGTCTTTTGGTTATTTAAACTGCGAGAATTATTAACATGTGGACTATAGATCACACGTGACCTCTGTCAGTCTATTGCTTATAAGTTAAAATAAATCGTAAAATTGCCTTTGTTATTATTACAATACATATTTTACTAAAAAGTTAAGCAATTTTAACTTTAAAAAATAATATTCCTTCGTAACAAGATAACGTTGGTCAACTTTGATGAAATGTCAAGTGTGATCTATTATATTGGCCCTAATTAAGATAGTTAAGATATTATGCATGTGTGAAAAATGTTTTGTTTTACATCCTTTTGCTTTTTCACTATTATTAATTTTAAAATCAACAAAGAGCGAAACCAAGATTTATGTTGAGTTTTTGGGATTTGGGATTTTTTGGGATATGTACCTACTTGTAGGTACATTTCCCAAAAAAACAAAATTAAATAATGACCTTTTTTTTTTTTTTTTTTTTTTTTTTGTTTTCGAGGGGGAAATCTTCCAAAGATACCCGGCTGCATTGGGGTGCAGCCAGGTTATGTGGGATTGGACCCACTAAAACCCCCCCGGTGACCAGCCTTAGTGCTTGACAAGAGGGCTCCGGGATCTCTAGAGGAACGCACCGGAGCCCTCAGCACTGCGCTATGGCTCCTCCCGAGACAACTGCGTGTTGTCTCAGTCCCGACAACGTTGGTCACACAACGTACTCTCCCTGGGCACGCTTAAGTGGATGGTCAGAGCCACAACTTTGACCATCCCGAACCCATAGGTCCCCTTTTAGTAGGCTCTTACTACAGGCAGGGGGTACCGGTGCCGTATTCTATTGCCCCGGCACCAGGGCTAAGGAGCTGGAGCGGCCGTTGCCGCCACCCCGGCGTCGCCGTCTTCGTGCAGGGTCTGCCCTTTCACGAGCGCGCTCTGCGATTTCTTTTTGAGAAAGCACGCTTTCGCAAAATTCAACCATAGCCCTCCATGCAGAACTGTCCGCCAACATTGCTGACACAACGCTGGGTAGATACAGGTCCTGACCAATCTTGTTCACGAGTATCCCTCTCTCTGCACTCCACGCAGGGCATTCCTCGAGTGTGTGTTGTGAAGAATCGACCACGGCCCTGCAGTGGTGGCATTGCGGCGTTTGTTCGCGTCCAATCCTGTGGAGGTACTCGCCAAAACAGCCGTGTGCTGTGAGAACCTGCGTCAATCTAAATGTGACGTGATCCTTCCTCTTTAGCCAGGCTTGAAAACTGGGCAGAATTGCGCCGACAGCACGTTGGAGCACATTTTGCGGCTCGTACAACCGTTCATGCCACTTTTCGAGTGCGCGTCGGTGCTCTTCCTTCCTTATTTCTGCGGCATTTACGGGCTCGGATCCGTGACTCCGGTGTAAACGCACGTATACCTGAGCGTCCATGTCTGCCAAGATGTCTAAAGGCGGGAATCGGGCTATTAGAGTTGCCGCCTCAAAAGATATGGTGCGATAACCTCGCGCAACCCTAATGGCCATAATGCGCTGGAAACTATTAAACATAGTTCTGCAGCGTTTGACGCCTAGTCTTTTAGACCATACAGGGGCGCCGTAGAGAGCCATCGACCTGATAACTCCACAGTAGAGACGGCGAACCTCTTCACGTGGTCCTCTAAGGTTGGGTAACAATCTATGCATGGCACCCGCTACCCTTTTGATTCGAGGAGCCATGCGTCGGAAATGCTCATCAAAGCTCCAATGTCCATCCAAGGTGAGCCCTAAGTACTTTAAGTACTGCCCTACTTGAACGTGTGCGTCACCTACTCTTATTGAAGAAGTAGCTGGTTCGCTTCGTTGTCGAGTTCTATGGAACCACAGGGCTTCCGTCTTTTGCGGTGCTATTTTAAGACCCAACTCATGTATTTTCTCGACAACGCATGCCACACCTCTTTCAGCAAGCTGAGCAGCCTCCACAAAGGTCACCCCATTGGCTAACACTAAAGTGTCGTCCGCGTAGCATACGGCATTCACACTCGCGGGAAGGCTTACTCTCAGTATTGCATCATATGCAAAGTTCCACAGGATGGGGCCTAATACTGATCCTTGTGGAACTCCGCAAAACACGTCTCTACTATGTAGTTCACCATCCCGGCCTATGTATTGCACAGTTCTATCCCGGAGGTACGCAGAGACTATACTTTGTAGGTATTCGGGTACGTTGTGGTAAGCAAGTGCTTCCCTAATAGTATGCCAAGGCAGTGAGTTAAAGGCATTTACTATGTCTAAGCTCACCGCTAATGTCTTCCCTCCCTTTGCAACAGTTTGCTCAGAAAACTCACGTACCCGAAGAATCGCGTCAACTGTTGACCGCCCGTGACGGAATCCAAATTGGTGATCAGACAAGTTTGGTCCATTGCGCCACAGATGAGAGTTGAGACGAGCGGCAATTATCCTTTCGAATAATTTACCAGCCTCGTCTAGCAAACATATAGGGCGATATGCAGAAGGAGAGTCTACGGGTCTGCCCGCCTTCCTTAATAGGACCAAATTAGCCACTTTCCAGTCCACTGGGAACACACCGTTTTTTAAGCAGCTATTAAACAGATCTCTGAGCTGATCTCCTAGAGCCGCTTTCAGTGCTAACACCCAGGCACGACCGGGAATCCCATCCGGGCCTGGTGCCCTGTTGCGGGAGCTGAGACGCTGAATAGCTCGGCTTAGTTCTCCTGTGGATACATTCAGATCTTCAGTCCAGCCACTCGCAACGGATGGTGCCTCTGGCTGCGAAGATATGTCTTGGACTCTTGGAAAGAGAGCATCGACTACACTTCTCACAAACGAAGGGTCAAGGGTTTCCGTTAGAGGAGGAACCCAGGGACGAAGTTTTCCTAGCACCATTTTCCCATGGATCTTTCTCCAATCCCTCGAGAAGTTCAGTCCATGAGCGGGCTCGGGCATCTTTGATGGTTTTTTGGAGCGCTTTAGTTGCATCACGGTATGCCAAATAGATGGTATCATTCTGACTGGTTGTCACTCTCCTTCTCCTACGAGATCTAGTAAATTGGCGACGTGATCTTAGGCAGTTTTCCCGCAGAGTGGCAATTTCTTCCGACCACCAATAAGCCGCCTTTTGTTTCATTGGCTTTGCTCGAGGCATAGAGACGTCGCATATTGACGTCATTGTCTCCTGGAACCAAGTAACTTGCGTTTCAGGATTAGACGTCACTCTTTCCTCGCTATTAGGCCAGGACATTGCAACTGCTGCCGCTTCAAGCAAATCCTTATCAAGTCGTTTCAGGGACCATCGCAGCTGTTTTACTCTACTGCACCTATGTGGTTGGTCGTATGGATAAGCAGCCACGTCGAAAGTTATGTGCCGATGGTCAGAGAGGGTAACAATTTCTTCTGCCACTCTCCATCCGGATACAATGTGTCTTGCTGCAGGGTAAATAATGACCTGGGATTGTAATGTGTCATATAAATTTAGATTACCTATTTTAAAAATTCCTTCAAACATATTATGGAAGTAGGTACCTTTCGCTCGACGTTTCGACCATGTTACAACGGCCGTGGTCACGAGCTGACTGAAAACTGCGGGTGAGTCCGGCGAGAAGAACGGATGCCCCGATAAACATTTAAAAACATATTTTCAAATCGAGAAAGTAAAACAATGATTTTTTTTAAATGATGAAATGGGCTAGCGTTTGACCTCAACTCACCTATTGGTAAGCGACGACGCGGTCTAAGATGGGGCACGCTTGCCCATGAGGTGCCTATTCATTCTTGTCTGAAGAGACCCAGGTTGTAATTATGGAAGTGTTTAGACCTGAGTTTTAAACACTTCCACAATAACTTCATGTACTAACGCTTGAGTGGAACACGATAATTGCAATAGTTATGCTCAAATTCAAATATTACTATTCCTGGCTTGTAGCCATTCCGTTTCAGCTACTCCGACCGCATTGTTCCATATAGCCATATTTATTGGAAATCGCGTATTAATGGATTGGAGATAATGTGCTTTTGAATTATTTATTTGTTGCGAGAGGCGTCGATAAATTTTATTTTCAATTTAGTATTATATGTTTGATAGCCGGACTTAATAATTACGATAAACATTACACAAATATTGCGTACCTTACGTACTCAGGATCTGTTCTCTTAAGAGATTGTTATATCGTCAACTTGACGCGAACCTTAACGCGCGGAGATACGGTTTGCGGTCGCGTAATTTTGCAAACTGTACCTATTTGGGCCCGCGTTTAGAGTTAGGCGTAAGGCCCCTGGTCAGACGACCTAAAAGAGACCGCAGGAAACGCTGGATGCAGGCCTCTTCCGACCGCCCCTTTACACCAGCAGTGCACGTCCTATGGCTGAAATGAAGATGACGAAAAAATCTTAATACTTGACTTTGGCAAATACATGTGTTGCGCGCCTGCGCGCAACACATGTATTCCATCTCATTCTTTTACACGTTCAATCCTACAGATATATATGTTTGTCTCTTTCTACGTAACGCCTCAACTTTTCGTGTTACACTTGATTTTACTCCTCATAAAATTTCCGTACCGGGCCTTATAACTCAAATCGTTTCTTAAGGAGTAAACTCCAAATAAAAGTATGTTGAACTTTTCACATTTTTCAATATTCGAAAGCTTCCTCACCACAGAAACTTAAATTCATCCAAGCAGTTTTTATTACAAGTAATTCAATTAGAATTTTACTGTTCCCGTGAATTGTCAGTGTTAAGAGGTTTTTTGTAATGAAAACCACTCAGCTCCAGTCACTTTTAGCGTTCAATCCGCATAAAAACTAAATGCGGAGGACTTACTTGAAACCTCTTTCAAAGTTAAAAGCCTGTGTTGTTTTTATTTTAGATTCTAATTACTCAGTGGAAGGCGTCGCAACTTCACCTGAGTCATTAGGTTGTCGTGAGGTAAGCTATAAAGTTGAGAAATGCTATGCAAAAATGTCGTATTACTTTGCTTCAATAAACCGTGTTGGAACGTATAATATACGCCATTTCCTTTTGGTGACATGCGATGAAATTACCTTTAAAAATATATTTTTGTGGTTATAGTATTACTATAAAATTTATTCAACAAGATATTAGAGGAGAAAATTAACCTAATAGTAAACGAAATAAACTCAAATTCAAAATATATTTATTAAAAAATTATAATATTCCGTAGTAATTTAATATAATAAATATAGTCCGCCAATTAATATAAGGTTTAGACCTTAAACATTTTTGTGTTTTTGTATGACTTTGAAGTAATGGACACAATGGTCATCAATTGTGTTTGAGAAAAAATAAGAAGTGTGCAATTTTTAAGTAGCTCACTACGAAAGGTCATTACAGTGGAATATAATACTCTGGATTTGTAAGCAATTAAGAGAAAATTTGGATCACATCTATATCACAATAATATTTCTATAAATAGTATAATGTAATTTAATTGATCAAGTAATTCCTACACTTTTCATCAATATATAGTTAACCCAGAGATCTCAAACAGGGTTGATCGAATGTTTTAAAATCCTATTGAAAAATTTAGGGACCCCAAAATACAGATTCGGCCTTGTTTGAGGCCCATAGTTAAACTTTAAAAACTAGCTCAGATTGAACAAGTTAAATAAATTAAGATAATAACGCAGGGGCGGGTTTATGATAAGCCGTCGGTGAGTGGCGACACTGCGTACCCCGATTCCAAAGGGCTAAATGTGACCCTGACCCCTGGCTTGCCTTAACTGGCCGTTAAGGCAAAGGTGGGGGGGGGGGAGAAACCGCCAGAGCTAAGAACTTAAGCTCCAGGGTGGAAGTGTCAAAAGGCATAACGGCGAAAAGTAGCTCTTAGTTAAAGTACAGCACACCTACCCCACCCTACACACCGTAAGCCATCCACGCCAATGTTGCCCCTCTGGTGCCAAGATACGGCAGCCTTTATCATTCAGCCCATTCAGTGGATGGCAAGTCATCACCTGCCTAGATATATTTTAAGATGAGACAGGATAAGGCAGGTGCCGTTTCTCATCCTATAGATCTGTTCTCCTATCCACAAGTTGTTCACCTTAATAGCCCAGTTAGTTTTTAGGGTTCCGTACCCAAAGGGTAAAACGGGACCCTATTACTAAGGCTCCGCTGTCCGTCCGTCCGTCCGTTTGTCACCAGGCTGTATCTCATGAACCGTAACAGTTAGACAGTTGAAATTTTCACATATGATGTATTTCCGTTGCCGTTATAACAACAAATACAAAAAAATATAATAAAATAAATATTTAAGGGGGCTACCATACAACAAACGTGATTTTTAGCTCGTTTTCGCTCGATATTGATAACAGCAACAGGTAGACGCTTGAAATATTCACGGAATATTTAGTTATATATTGACTTTAAAAATAAATAATTCAATTAAAATAAAATTAATATTTAACCCCTTACAAAAAACGTGTTTTTTGACGTTTTTATATAAAACTAGTCGCTCGCCCCGGCTTCGCACGGGTGTAAGCTCGGCCTTCGGCCTCGCTACAAAATAGTATCCTATGTCAGTCTCCTGGTTCTAAGCTACCTCCCCACCAATTTTCAGCCAAATCGGTTCAGCCGTTCTTGAGTTATAAATAGTGTAACTAACACGACTTTCTTTTATATATATAGATGGTACGGAACCCTTCGTGCGCGAGTCCGACTCGCACTTGGCCAGTTTTTTTTTCCTATACTGTACAACAGTTTCATATTCCTTTTTATACATATTCCATAATTGCATGTATTTTATATTCAACAGGGCCTTCTTGGTGTTGGTTTTGGCTCCACCAATGCCTACCAAATGTACGGACCAGACCCGTGAATGTTATTAAATAGTACGAAACAGTAAATAATGTGCAACACTAATGTGGAATAAAATACTCTGCCTTTGTAAGCAATTAAGAGAAAAGTTTCATCACATCTATAGATATCATAATAACATTTGTATAATGATGATAATGGGACCTCCTCGGGAGTACACCCTTTCGAACTAAAAAAGAATTTTCAAATCGGTTCACAATCGGCGAAAAGATCGATGAAGATACAAAAAAAAACACATACAGACGCACATAGTACCTCGTCCTTTTCGGAAGTCGGTAAATAGGCACTCAATGTAATTTAATTAATCAAGTAATTCCTACTCCTATATTACTATCTTTTCCTTTATTGATACAACTTTTTTATTATTACTTTGTCATTATTTAAAAGGACTTTATCGTCCTACTTAGGATGGCTGTGAGAAAATAACTTAAAACTACCGTCAGGTTAGACTTTTTTTTGCTTGAATAACAATTTTTGGTTGAATGCGGGTATTCACGAGTCATCATATTCACTACGTACTTACATAAGCCTTGCCCTTTTCTATATTTTTCCTCATTCTCGCTCTAATGAGGCCACGTTTCTTTCTATGAACTTTTTCCTTCCGATTTGTGATGTCGACACAGACCCGAGTAATAAGTACCTAAATACGAGAACATTTTATTACTCGCTATTGGTTAGTAGCTGGATTACAGGCTTTTGATCAAATAGAGATTTTCTTCTTACAAATGGCACAATTTTTAGGGTTCCGTACCACAAACGGAGAAAATTACCCTTATAGGATCACTTCGTTTTGTCCTTTTGTCTGTATTGCTTGTCTATCTGCCTGTATGTGTGTCTGTCAAGACTCTTTTTCTCAGGAACGCGTGGAGGTATCAAGTTAGGTACATTAATAACAAATACTCAGCGTTGGAGCTGTGAAAAAATCAAACTGACTTAGTTTTTTCTTCATTATTTCAACCTTTTTTTGTCGAGACTCGATTCCCGGGAAGGTTGAACTAGATACATAACATACATAATTGTTTTGATTGTACGGAAGCCTCAGATTGCGATTCCTATTCACAGTTGTCCGGTTATTTAACGAAATGAGAGAGCAAAGTATATTTGGAAAGATAAGGTTTTCGTGATTAGTGTTAAATCACTAATCACGAAAACCTACAGACATTTGTCAATATAGACACCACAAGCATGTCAAGTGGTATAAAAACCCAGCGTGCCGCATTTTTGTACCCACTATGACGTCACGAGAGCTATAGGCTACTAGGCAAGACTTTCTATAACAGTAGCTATACCTAGTCTGTGCTACTAGGATATAATAGGCAATTTTTTTATTGTCTTATAAAAATTATGACCATAAATAGAGCCGAACACCGAAAATCAATTGTGTTCAAAATAAAGGATTTGCATGCCATACAAACTCCATACTGATCCTCACCTTCCGGGAAAAGGCCAGAGCATCAGTCACATCCTAATCCGAACAAAAACTATAAACGCATATATTTCAGAACTTTATAATCCATTTAAATAGTATTTTCAGTGAGTGTATTAACACTTAATTATATTTTTCACTTAACCTATAATTATTTACAAATCAAACACCCGTTTGATAGCCTATTTATTGGTACTTTAAGTCAATTTGCACGACCAATTGCTCAATTTGGCATTTTTTGAATTGACGTCTAACGTGCTACTGCCAAGACGACGGATATTAAACTAAGTTATGCAGTAAGCTAGTTGGAGCATTGATCCAACTTAAAGACAGGCTACATATATGCTAAATAGGTGAACGCGTAGTCTTTCCTGATAAAGGTCGACTGTGATTTTTCTGTGGATTTCACAGACGCAATCAGATGGTTTTGAAACAATTTATTTAAAAATCTGTTTTGCTAATAAACAATTCTATAATATAATATAATAATAATAAATATAAGATCGAAAAAAACAACAAACAAACGAAAATAGATACTTAGCTATTTAAAAAGTACTTTAAAAAGTTCTTTCCACGAACAGACAACACAATATATAATTTTAGGATAAATTAAGTTGTTGAAAGCTTAGACTTAAATGGTCTCAGTACCTATACAAAAATAATTATCCCATTTATATAATTAAATGTCTAAAGTCGACAGACTTGAAAGTAGTTCGCAACTCTTT